>JAZAYU010000008.1:0-1477656 GCA_038501625.1 Corbicula japonica | reverse complement strand
CACATAGACTAATAAGATTCAGTGATGGCCCTAAAATTGGTCTTTTTTGGATTCAGGACCAAGCTTTTGATACTGTTATCTGTAACTGGGGGAAACTTGTTTGGTTTTAGTGACCACAATTATAAATGTAGAACGGCAGCATGAGGTGACCACATACAAATTTCAGGCTGTCAACTGATTCCTATATTCCTATATTTCTCCTATATTTTGGATCAGAATCCTATATTCTGATAAACCTCCTATATTCCTATATTTCTCCTATATTTTTAAGTATACTGAAAGGATAAAGAAACGCAGGGTAACAATTGGATAGGCAGGTTCGAAAGCTCATGCTCCACGACGGTTTACACTGAGGCAGTGGAGACAAGTTTTATTCACTTTCGACACATGTTAAGGTGTATCATGACCTAATAACTCAATACACAAAGTTTCACTTTATTTGGAGAACGCGTTCTTAATATATCGGAACAAATGTTACCCTGCGTTTCTTTATCCTTTCAGTATATATTCCTATATTTTTTGTAATATTTTTGCCGATTATTGAAGAGAGTAAATATTGCTTTGATACTGCTTTTGACTTCTTTGTTTTTGCTGGATTTTTCAAGAAACAAAACACAACTCATAGATTGGTAAAATCTTGGCAGGTGGCATTCAACTAAGTTTTTATCCGATTCTCTAACAACTTTGTAGCAATGTTCTTTGTATTAAGGCTTACCTAACAAAAACAAATTTTCACTTCCATGCAGAATTTGTGTTGCAGTTGCAACAAAAGCAAAAAATGTTAAAGATCATTAAATTTTATTCACCATCTGCAAGGACTAGATGGTTTATATTTGGTATGGTGTATGTGGTTATCTAAAATGTCAAGATGGACCCCCCGAGAACAACATGCTTGACTGTGAACAAGAATTCTCCAGCTGACTTGTGGTCAGTTTTCCAGTTAGAAAAGAGGGTCTTCAAATTCTTTTCGAAAAGAGTGATTGCAAAAGGTCTCTTTACAAAAAACAATATTTTTCAAAAGGCAGTCAAATAAAGGGAGGTAATAAAAACAATATTTTTGATAATTTACTACAACTGTTTGTTCAATAAATTGAGATAACTTTAGAATTGTTCTATTAGGATAATCTGCAAAATATTTGCATTGTTTTCTAAAATTATTGTTTTTTTTATAGAACCACTGAATGAATAAAAGTTAAATTACACTTAAACTTCAATGAACCTGAAATATATAATGTCCATCTATTCCCAAGAAGGCTTTGGCTTTTGAAAATTATTGATTTTGTATAGAAATTCAATTGCAGTTCGAATTAAAGTTCAGTTATAACAACTTTTAACTTGATAAGGTTTTATCATTTCTCTTGAAACTTGTAGCAATATTCTTTGCATTTAGGTTAACTAACTTATTTGTCTGTTGTACTATTCTATGCAGATTAAATAAATAAATGGAATCATGTTAAAAATCATTTATTCTGAACTAGAATAGTGAAGGGCATATTTAACAAATAAAACATGGCATTGAGGGCAATATGCAAGTTTACGGACTGGTTGGTCAGACTGAGGAAGGTATATGGCGCCGAAGCGCAGCTGAGGGCCATATACCTTCCGAGGTCTGACCAACCAGTCCGTAAACTTGCATATTGCCCTCAATGCCATGTTTTATTTGTTATATTATACCGAATCTAAATTCTTTCATATCTTTTGTTGCTGTCATTTTTACTATAATTTGCTTTTAAATAATAATTTGATTTGTTCAGTGTGTAAAAAATCCCATACAGATTTTTTATTATTTACAAGCCATCAGGCATATAAAGCACGCCTTTTACTATTCCATTTTTGTTAATCAAATTAAATATTACTAGGCAACAGACCCGCACTTTATAAGATAATTATTCTTATATTAGATTCTGAAGTAATCAAAAACGGTCAATATAAGAATTATGGACCGGATAGCCGGTCAATATGCGATTTATGGACTGGATGACGTCATATTAAATACAGAAGGGCTTATGCAAATGAGGTATAATATAATTATGTATTGCCTACATGTTCTCAGTAGAATTAGTCCAAAGTAAGGCCTTGGGGTCACTTTTGACGGAACCCTTTTGGACATTGTAACCCAGATTTCTACACACAAAGCAATTTGACTGAGTGGATGGGTCGTTGCTGTGTACAGCATATATAGAAGACTATCTATATATTGTAGAAGACAAACAAAAACTGAAAAAATCTGGCTTTAATGAGGTTTCTGCATTTCCCCGTTGTTTGAATGGTCATTCAGATGCTGGTGATGTGCTTGATGGTGCTGATGTTAAAGTTAATGGTTTCCTTCATTTTTACAGTAGACATTTTGGACATTGATTATTAAAGAAACAGTAAATGCACAGGTGAAAATCATTTGTGAAAATCATTTGTAGTGCTAGTA
Organism: Corbicula japonica; assembly: GCA_038501625.1. Lineage (NCBI taxonomy): Eukaryota > Metazoa > Mollusca > Bivalvia > Venerida > Cyrenidae > Corbicula > Corbicula japonica. Next base: position 1,475,234 of record JAZAYU010000008.1, on the reverse strand, counting down.
AATAAAACTATTTTCAGTTCCAAACTCCTATATTTTGCCCCAAAATCATCCAAAAGCTCTTATATTTGTTGCAAAATTATTCCTATGTATTTCCTATATTTGGGAGATGACCTGGTTGACAGCCTGAAATTTGATTTACTGTTGGTATTAGTCAATATATTATAACATAAGCTACAAAGCTTTTGACCGACATAAATTACAACAGCCTCTCTGTTACCCTAGCTATTCAGTGACGTGGTTTAAGTGTAACCATTGCCAACTACCGGCATCGTCTAAATATAAGCCGCACTTGTATATAAGCCGCATCCCCAAAACCCCGATGGAAATGGGTGGAAAAAGCCTAACTCTATGTATAAGCCACGTTCACTTTTTCAAACCGGTCTCCATTTTGAATCGCCGGTTCCCATGTGCCTCAGCATAGGCAACAACAGCCAGCTATACTTTTTCAGTGTAGTAGATACGCGTTTGACCCATGATAATTATTATGTTTGACAATTTGAAGGTATAGTCATTTTAACTGAAGAGTAATATTCGAGAAAATTGGCGGGAATGACATTTGACCAAAATGTGGGAGTTTTAAATAAAATTCGAGTCGACCATGTCATCTCAATATCTTGTCAAACATTCCATAAGAATCTCAAACATAGCATTATGCTTTCAGTTTTCACACCTTAGTCAAGTGACATACCCTCTAAGGCAGGTGAGACCAAGCTGCCAATTAAGGGTGACACTGATTTTACCAAGGGAATCTTAAACATGTCATCTGGCTTTCACAGTTTTTCACACATTACAGTCACTGTGATTTTACCGATGCACGTTTTGCTTGAAGTAATCAATCTGATATACGCTTAATTAATTAAAACGTGATCGACTCATGGACCCCACTTGTTCCATAAAATACGTAAAACACTGGTAAAAGCCAGTTTGCATGATTTAAATAAGTTAAAATAATTACCTTGATGATGATATCGGTTCTTACGAAATCCGCATTTTATTTCCATTTATCTTTAATTATTACATTTATAATCCGCATTATTTGAAAAACAGCCGTTAACTTATAAAAACCGCATGTATCCCTTACAAAAACACGACCATGCTGTTTATTTCGTATTGAGGCAAAAAAATCGATACCGCCGAACATCAAACGCAACTTCAAAAGACCTTGTCGGCTCGAAACAACCATCCGTGTTTCTTTCGGCTTTGCTATAAAAACGTTTGATCTACCTGGTAGTGTGCGCGTGTCATTTTAAGCTTGTGTGGTGCAATAACTACTGAAATGTGATAACAGCGATAAATTTAAGATTAGGATATATTTTAAATGTTGGAATATGTTAGCGTTCAGTAAATAATAATTAGTTTACTTTGTCGTTCGTAAATGTTGCTGATTATTTACGTACCAGTAATTGTATTTGCAGTAAAGTTTGTGACAGCATTTCTAAGCAGTTGTTTGCCTGTGGCAATCATTATTATTTTCGTTCGCACATGATTACCTCGTTGCATTGAAACGTCCCCAGATTGGAGATCATGACAAGTTGCAAACTGACGATTATTTTAATTGTAATTACCGGTACTCAAAATAAAAAGAAGAGTTTTAAAAGATTTAAATAATAGTTTATTATTTAGTACATTGTTTTACCTATCAAAAAATATTTTCGAAAAAAACGCGTAGACATGACAAATATCTCGTTCAGCGTCCGTATACCGGTGCGCTTGACAATTTCGCCGCGTTTAAGAAATCGGTGTTTTGAAGGCAAGGAAAAAAGTCTTGGGAACCTAAACCTATGTATAAGCCGCACCCCCAACTTTTTTTCGCCGAATCCTGGAAAAAAAGTGCGGCTTATATTCAAACGATGACGGTAGTAAAGCAAAGTTTACTCGGAGAACAGTTTATATAAGCGTTTTCGCTTGTTCTTTAATCCATATCATGACATTATTTTCATTGTATTATATGTGCATTTACTTGAATAAATACTGTTTAAACCAAAGTTTACTCGGTCAGTGCCTGGATGGGTGTCCTGCTGGGGGTGGTTAGTTTGCCCCCAGTTGAGGATTACAAATACAAATGTAATAAGTTTCGGTGATGGTCCTAAAATCAGTCTGCTTTGTTCAATGGATCGCAGACAGGGAAGTTGATAACAGTACAGGTTCAAATTGGTTTTGCTTTATCATTTATGGCAGAGAGTGTTAGTAAATATAAAAAAAAATGCCTAGACAAAAAAATGCCATCCATAGGGCAGAACGGATATTTCCTGGAAGAGCCCAATGTGTCAAAATTTTGTTTGAGCCGATATTTGAGCATTTGTAAAATAAATTAAAGTTTAACTAAAGGATGTGGTTTAAAACTGGCCCTTCTTACCTGAAGCAGGGAACAAGCCCATGTGCACCCACCTACAAAATAAATCAAATGAAGTTTCTTGTAGGCTATAATAAGACGCTTTGTGAAGTTTGGATGTCTGTATGGTTATGGAGGCTTGTTAGTAATATGACAAGCAGATGAATAATAATGGTTTGAACAAAAAAACTACAAGTTGTTGAGCCAAAGTGGAAAGTAAAATTTATAGAATTGGAGAGTTAAGTGTGCTACCCTTTCAAAGAAAAGGGAATGCATAGCAGGGGTTTTCCTAGCCATTTTTGGAAAAAGAGCCTGGCCAGAATTGGGAAAATTTTAGCGCGTGAAACATCTCATTTTGGGAAATTTAATCGACAAAAATACAAGTTTTGGGAATTTTGTTTTATGCATTTTCCCCTTTTTTAAAACTTACAAGGTAGGATCAATTTACCTTTTATTCACTCAGGATGGTTTAGTGTTTAAAACCTACATACAGGCTTTTTTTTTTTCAGAAAAACTCAACGAATGGAATGATTTTAATTTGTTGAAGTCAACAAATGACTATAACAGAATTATTCTTTGTTTTCTACTGCTTTCAGACAAGCAAACACTTACACCTCGTGTTGCTCCATTTGTCCAGATTCCGGTTGACGTGACGTTTCTTGTTCAGTGTTTTTTGTTGCCATTTCTTGCAAAGGTCAACAATTGACGAATAGGCTTTTGAATCACGTTTACGATTTTTTTTTGCGTAGTATTTGCTATTATGAGAGGCCATACTCGGTTGCGTATTTAGTGTTAATATCGCAAAACAAATGATTTGTTTTACTTTAAATCGCCTATTAACTCTGATCAATTTTATTCGTTTAAAACTTCTTTGAGTGGTACGGAATGTCCATTTTCTCGGCCAGACCGGTATCTCAACGAACTGTTCTCCATACAGACACATAATTATACCGTATGCACCGAATTTTACACCTGGTTGTGACGTCACATGCATAGTGCGAGATAAAGCAGTCAGTTGTTGTTTACAACGTAAAGCGAAAGTTAACACTGTTTCTTATGTTTTGAAAATTATCTGTGGATTAAATTGGGAAAAATGGAAGAAATTTTGGATTGGGAAAGGGTCCGTTTGCTTTGGGAAAGGGTCCGTTTTCCGGACCCTCAGAAAGGCTAGGAAAACCCCTGCATAGGTACCAGTTAGCCATTACTTAATATATCTTCATTAAACTTTCATATTATGTGAACATGGTCTTGATGATGCCAAAATCTTTAGGTCAAGTCATAATTATATAAAGGACTTTTTGTACCTGGGATAATGTTGGGATAATGCCATTTCTTCATGAAATCCTCGAACAGTTTTATTTTATTGCTTTTTACAAAGGGTTGTGATAATTCCAAAATCTATAGGTCAGGGTAATATTGACAGAGTTATGCCCCTTTTTGTACTTGGATTTCGAATTTTCCATATACAACGATTTATGTACCAGATGTTGCACTGAATACACATCTATTGTCCAAAAGTTGAGTTATTTTCAAAATAAAGATGTACCCATATTACAAACACTATTTTGAATAATATGTTGTACATAAACATGTGAATTTAAATGTGAAAGCATTTGCATGCATTTACAATAATGAAGATCATATTAGCGAATGTAACATGTGCAAAAGCTGATCAATAACTCCAACTACAATATGTTGTTGAGATAATACTTAAATGAAAAATTGACTTAAAGAAACTCAAGAAAGACTTCTGCCATGTCTACTTTCTGTTTAAGGCTGCATCTTTTCCAAAACCCAACATTAATTTTCATTAGCATCCTAATAAATAAAGGTGAAGAAATATATTGTCTTGGGGTGTGTTTACCTTTGGATGCTCAAGTTAAAATAAGAATTCCATATTTACATGGCACAGACACCCACAATAAGTTAATACTGTTTGCATCAGAACTCTGGAATTGCTATTTGAAACATCTAGAAAAATGATACAGTTAATGCATAAACACACCTGAGCCATATGCTCGAGGTAAACTATTGTGTCCAGTTGTCCAGGGTCATTCCTGCATCCATCATTAATTGGCTTTAGGTCAGAGGACAGTAAATAGAAAAGCCTGTTGTGGATTGGACAATTTTGTCAAGGGACAATTCGGGCTAAGTTTTTGTTTTCAAAAATGTAAAATGACTTTAATTAGATACTTTAAAATAAAAATGATTTTTTAAAACACTGTTTGAAAGGTGATTTGTGGCACTTTAATAAAGTTGGTATTTTTCTTATTTTGGTTTGAATTCTGGGTTTGTTTACTTTGGGTTTAAAAGGGTGAGAGAACGAGTTGGTGAAGACCCGATTTCTGGCCACTTTTGCTTTGCCCAAGAGTGCCACTTTGCAAATCCGAGGTAGTTTTGGAAAAAGTTAAGTAAACTAAATCACAGGAGGACTAAAACTTACAATGTAACTCTATGGGAAACTATTTAGTGGTCTCTGACCTAAATTAAGGCAACATCTCACAAACTAACCAGCAAGTTTTAACCCTTACATATGCCTCTTATCGCATGTGTAGATCCAGATCAGCCAGCACATCTGTGCCATCTGTCCAGAAACTGCACTGTTTGCATGTGCAAATGGTGTAAATCCAGATCAGCCAGCACATCTGTGCCATCTGACCAGGAACTGAACTGTTTGCTTATTGGTCAAATAATCCTCATGAATCAAAAGAGAAGCACCAAATTTCTAACTGTATTAACAGTTGTTAACTCATTGAAGACTTCATGAAGACTTTTCAAAGTCTCAAGGTATATTCTGAAATTGATATTGAAAGAAAACCCGAAAACAAGCTTTAACCAATGAAATACTTGGTATAATACTGTTGTCAGATTGATATTTGTGGTGTACTTTGTGGATTTCTTGGTCAGATCTATCTATGAAATAAACAACGCTAACAAATATGAAATGGTTAGTAAATACGGTTGTAAAATTTGAAAACCATAAAGTTAAGAACCCACAAACATGCTGTTTTACCAAAAGATACAAAATTTTATACCCACAAAAATAAATGCCATCCTGAGCAGCAGTTAAGCTGTCTGATCACAATTAAGCCCACAGATCAAGCGTTTTCCATTTAACCGACAACAAGTTACAAATTCAAAGACAAGGCATTTACAAATTTCAGTGTTAACTAGTAAAGTATGTTATCGATAACTAGACAGTCATGTGACAAGCAAGTACATTTAAATGTGGGTAATCAGCAAAATCTTTCACAAATTTTGTATCGCCATGTTTTCATAATGAGTATTGAACAGAGGAAACATATTTAATTGGGCTCTGCCTGCCTTAAGATCCTGCTTGGTTTTATAAAAAGATTATCTCATGACCGTCTGCTTATCCAGAATCAGTTTTATCTGCACAAACTTAGAACTAAATTGGTTTCTATCTTTACTTGCCTTTTTGTGGGTTGTGAAGGGCTTGTAGGTGTTGTGGGTGAGAATATACTAACTACTAGCCATTGGCACTCACCCATTCATTTATGGAGAAAGGAATTAAAGAACTGTAAGTGTTGGATCTTTCCAGTGCTTTTTGGGGAAAAAAGTAATCTTGCACAATATGTGATGCTTCCCAGAATATGTTCTCGTTTGTTGTATTAAATGTCAAGGCACAAGGTTAATATAAATTATGAAGTTTCCAGAGAATCTAGAGGAATTTTTTGCTCTTCTCTGTTGCCAGAAAAAAATCCAGTTTTCAGCACATTATGAATAAATATTGATTTATTGATCAGTTCGGCCCAAGAGAATAGTATTCCTCTGTCTCTACAGAGAGATCACATACGCAAATATCACAGTTCACCAGGAGACTAGCAGCACAACGATGATGAGTTTTAATGTGAGAATTATAAGGAGGTGATCAATGATTGTCTTACAGATTGAGAATAATATTTACTTGTCCTGATTTGTTTCTTGCTTTTTTTGAGTTTGTTAAGTTCATTGTTTTGTTATCAGCTGTATTTGATATTCCAAATTTAAGAATTAAATTGCAAACTTTTTACACTTTAGTCTCCAAGTGGATCCTAGATCAATAAAAGGAAACATACCCCAAGTCATATTCAGATAAGCTGGCACATCCACGCTGTCTGACCTGCATCTGCATTGTTGCGTCTTGGTGGAAAATAACCTATTGAAACTAAAAGCACTGGCTGATCTGGATCTACACTGTTCACTCAGCCAGTAAAAGTGTATCTATGGAGTAAATGGTTGAAACAATTTGACTAGTTCTCAACTTAACATATCTATCTGTCTTGCCTCAGCCTAGTGACAAGTTAGGTTGGCAAACCTGTCTGTAGCTAGGTCATACCATGGAATTCCGTATCCATTAGCCAAATCTTCAAAGTTCCAGCTTGATCAGTATAAAGACAGGGCTAAACAAGGCGGAAAAAATATGGTAATGCGATGTCCCAGACAAGTCAAAATGCTAACTCTGGCTACTGAATGCCTGGACTAATAATTAATCAGTTACTGGACAATTTACAAATTGGTAGTTAACCACTGTGTCAAAAACTTGTTAGTAAACCGCTGATTCGCCTAATTAGATGTGTGTTCCCGGTTGCAGCACATCAAACATCTCCACCAACCACCCTGTGTGCCATCAACCCTTGTCTATACCCATACAGTATAAGTAGTGAATTGAAGTTATTTTATAAAAACCAGGTTCATAAGTCAGCAAATCAAATTATCATCCTAACTGACCACAACTGGCCTTAGGGTGCAAAATGAATGTAAATGTATGTACTTTAATTGTATAATACAAATGTATAATCTTATCTGATTTCATTATGTATGTGTAACCAACCCTTTTTGGTCAGTCTTATTCAGCCTGAAATGTTCAAAATGTATGACCATCAATTAAGCTGTAAAATTGATTTCAGAAACTTATATGAACATAAGACAGCTTGATTTCTTTATATCTTTATTTAACCCTTTACACCCTATATACAGGTTTTATCACATGTTGGACCCTTGTAGATCCAGATCAATGTCATCTGATCTAGATCTACACTTGTTGCTTCTTTAAAAAATCACATAATGAATCTAAAATATTCAAAAATCTAAATATTGTATATCCTGATCAGAGGAAGTGAATGTACCTGCTAATCTTGACAAACCCTGATTGCCCATGCTATAAAATTTATAGCTACATGTATGGAGTAAATGGTTAAAGCCACAGTAAACAGGAACATGTTTAAATTCTGAAAAAACAAATACACCATCCGGGATGAAAATAACTGAAATATTTTTTGGTGATGTTATTCTAATGTCAAGTTGGGTTTTAGTAGTTGAAAAATATATTGAAAAATTTTCCAGAATTATTCTGAGGTTTCATCCTTTTTGTAAGTTACTTACAAAACTTATCTATCACATAAATTGGTTTATAAAGGGTGCATCTCTGGAAGAGCTGGGCTGAAATCTCAAGCATCTGATTGGCTGAAATGGCGACTGGTCGCCATTTCAGCCGATCAGATGCTTGAGATTTGAGACGGGTTCCATGCTCAGTTTTATAACCTTGGACACTGGCTTCAAGATATAGAGGATATTTGTTTTTACCAGTGTAAGATAGAAATATATCTTTCCGAGCGAAGCCACAAGTGAAAATACATAATTCTGGAGTTCATGAGTAAACTATATTTCTATCTTTAACTGTTAAAAACAAATTTTCGTTTTATTTTATGTTTTTAGTTCATAATTTGTGTGAGAGAGGAGTCATTTTTGCAAAGATGATTGGTCCCAGAAAAGTGACTGTAATTTTTTTCCAGCCCTCTGTGTATCAAGCAATCAGCTGTTTAGATTTTAGACTGGTTTCCAGTTTCAATAAGCCTGGGGCCAGGTCAGAATGAGGTTAATGATACCAAGTTATTTACTTGTTAGGATTTGATTTGCATGCTGTTTGTCATGTACCTCGTGTAACAGTTTTCTAAATGTCTTTTGTGAACAGCAGTTTATAATATGATTTTGCCATATGAGATAGTAATCTACATACTGGAAACAGAAAATACTCAATGGTCCCCCATCATAGATGCTGCTATTGTCAACAGACTAGTATTTTCATGAGGAAGAAACTATGAGAAAAGTAAAATTGTTGAAACTGGACAGACACTAGTATTACCAGTGATTTCAAAATGCCTATCTTAAACAGACTGTTTACCCTGCTACTTTTTGTAATAATAACCATGGATACACCTTTATTGCATGGGTGAACAGATCAAGATCAGCTGCCACATCTGTGCCATCTACACTGATTGCTTTAAGATTAATTAGGTTACATCATACTAAGATGGGACCAGTGCAGATCCAGATCAGAAGGCATAGATTTGCCTGCTGATTTGAATCTACAATATTTGCAAATGCATTAAAAACGCTTATATACAGAGTAAAGTTTTTACATAAATAAATATTAACCTATGCAATTTACTGTATCAAGGGTTGCACGCAAGACTGATGTACTTACATTGAAGTAAATTTAGAGTTACGACTGTCTTGAGCGCATCCCACAGTTTTTTTATTCAATTATCCTTTTTCAGGAAATAGGGTAAAACTCCTGAAAACAACAATTAATCAGATATTTGTAACCCTTCACTCTACGGAAATGCTTTTTATCCCATATGTTACCAGTTTATCAGTGTAAATCCTGATAGCCTGCACATCCATGCAGTCTGATCAGGACTAATAACAGTCACCTTTATATTGAATCAGATTTTTTTCTGATTGAGAAGCAAACAATATAGGTTTAGGTCCAAAACAGACTCGGTCACTGTATTAATGTGCAGGCTGATCTGGATCTTTGATGGTCACCGATGTAAAAGGCATATCCAAGGAGGGATTATTTCAATATACTTTTCTGTGATAACAATTCATTACTTAAAGTAGAATTCTGAATGATTGCATTTGTTTGATATATTTCAGATTGGCGTTATATGTTTATGAATACCTGTTACATGTTGGGGCACAAAAGAGTGCACAGACTTTCCTGTCCGAGGTGAGATTCTGATTTTCTCGTAGACACATTCAGCTTTACCTAGCAGAAATAATTAGTTAGGGATGTGAATTTTGGCATATATACCTTGAGTAAGTCAGATTTTAGATCCAGGAAAAAAGCAGGTTATAAAATAACAGAAGTTTGTTTGTTTACCTGAGCTTGTTATAAAGAAATGTCAGCTCATTGAGTAAGCTGGAAAATAGTTATGAAAAAATATTTACGAAAAATGTTACTGATTGAAATTTTTTTATTTTCATCTAATTACTGATTATAAGAAATGAAATTTTATTATCGTCTGATTACTGATTATAAGAAATAAGTACATGATAAAGATACAGAAACAAGACAACTGTTACATTTTGGTTACATTTTTGATATGTTTTATTTGTAACAGCACATCCTTGCCATCTAATCAAGATCTGCATTGTTCACTTTTTGATATTTTGGGTTGTTTCTGACCAAAAGCAGACAGTGTAGATCCTGTTCAGATGGCAAAAATGTGCCAGCTGAGCTGGTTCTACACTGGCACATGCAATAAAATGCATATACAACATGAATAAAGTGTGAAGTGTTCAATGATTCTCTTAACCCTTTCCTGTATAGACATACCTTTATTGCTAGGGCGAACAGTTTAGATCCAGATCAGCCGGCAGCCGGCACATCCGTGCCGTCTGTTCAAGATCTAAACTGTTCGCTTTTTGATCGATTAGGTTATTTCTGACCTAAATGTGACCAGTGCAGAACCTGATCAGACGGCACGGATGTGCAGGCTTATCAGGATCTACACTGGTCGCACATGCGTAAAAATGCGTATATATCAAGGAAAGGTTTAGAATAAAATGTTTGTGACTTTATTGACTATAATTTTCCATTCAGTCAGTGAACTAGAATATCTCGGATCTTTTGAAACTACATGCTTCAGCACCTTGATAATTAAGTGTCTGTTAAGTAATGAATATTAATAAGGTTGGCATTATATCTTATAGTCCCAACGTTAAAATTGTAGAAAACCCTTAGTATTTTAGTGAAGTTAACCCTTTACTCCACTACACTGTTCACATGCGATAAAATGCATAATTATAATAATTATAGAGTAAAGTTTAGGAAATCTTGGTCACTTCACTACACATCTTTCCCCAAGGGTTTCTTAATTGTTGTAAGTTAAACTCTAAATAAAATAAAAATCCTATCACTTTGTAATGTCATTAGGAATATATATACTTTCCTGGTACTAAAATGTACATAAAAATATATGATGAATACTTAAAAGAGACATACTAAGTCAATAGAAGTTGACAATTAAGTTTCCCAGTAGTTTAGAAAAGGCAAAAACAATTCTACATTTATGTCTGCTGATGTTAGTATCTACATTTAAGTCCTTTATTTCTTGGATACAGCTTTATCCTTTGTGTGCACGGTGGCACATCCAGACCAGCCTGTGCACCCTGAGCATCCATGCAGTCTTATCAGGATCTTCAGTTTGCAGATTGGTCAGACTTAACCCTTTCCTGTATAGATACACCTTTATTGCTAGGGCGAACAGTTTAGATCCAGATCAGCCGGCACATCCGTGCCGTCTGATCAGGATCTAAACTGTTCACTTTTTGATTCATTAGGATATTTCTAACCAAAATGCGACCAGTGCAGATCCTGATCAGATCGTATGTGCCGGCTGATCTGGATCTACACTGGTCGCACATGCGTAAAAATGTGTATATATCAAGGAAATGAATGTCAATATCAAATGGTGTAACTCCTAAACAAACTTCACAGATGTGTTGGCTGATCTAGATTTACACTGGTTGCACATAGGATATAATGTCTCCATTAACCCTGTACTCTATATAATTATGTGCCTTCTGTCATATGAGCTCAGTGTAGATCCAGAACAGCCAGCACATCCATGCCGTCTGATCAGGATCTGCACTGTTTGCTTTTTGGTCAGAAATAACCTAATAAATCAAAAAGTGTAGATCCGGATACAGGGCTTTTTTCACCATTTTAGGAATGTGACCCATTCCCTTGTAATTGGGATATTTTGCATTGTTTTGTAAAAAATTTGGAATGGTCATGCATCTTTGGGGGATAAAACGTTTTAAACATACATAATGTTCTCAATAATTTCTGGATGAAAGAAACAAATGATGCCTGATTGACCAACACTTGATAGTGAAATGACTCGGGTAACAGGTTTTTGTCAGAAATTTTTGTATTGATATATTTGGGAATTTTTCTTCTCTAATTGGGAAAGAAGTATTATGTTCGCCATTGAGAACATGACGGAATATTGGCTTAAAATTGATAGAAAAAAACCTGCTGATCAGATGGCAAAGATGTGCTGGTTGATCTGGATCTACACTATAATACAAAGCTGTCATTTTACATGGAGTATGTGGAACATAGAATACTCAATAAAGAGAACTGATTTTGATTGTATTAAAACTTCCTCCTGTAATAGATACAGTTAAACAAGATGTCAGTCAATATTTTCTTGATTTAGAAATCTAACCTTTAAAGTTAAAATGCATCTTTCAGTTTATAAAAATGTTTGTTTGCTTAACACAGAAAAGTTAAAGATGACTGACTTCTTTGCAAACCAATTTATACCTGTAGGCATTTTGTGAAGACATTTTGTGACGATCCTTTTGTTTACTGTTGTAATATTATTGACCTTTTGACAGTCAATAGTTACAGTGTTGTGTATGACATTCTTTGTTCAAGGAAACCCCTAACATGTAATGTAAATATAGATTTATTGAAAAAAAATATTTTCTGATTTTTGTTTTAAATCTTTACCTGTTAAATTATTCTCATATACTCGCCTTTTATTGAAATTTGAGCTAGTCCAGTCTCAAATCTCAAGCATCTGATTGGCTGAAATGGCAACCAGTCACCATTTCAGCCAATCAGATGCTTGAGATTTGAGACTTGTCTCTAGATTTAGTTTTATGATCTTGGGCACAGTGCTATATAGTGCCTAACCCTTTACTCCATATACAATGTGTAACAGTGTATGCCTTGTATTACATGGTGAACAGTGTATACCCAGCTATCTGATCTGGATCAACACTGTTCACTTCTTGGTCAGAAATAAACCAATGAATCTTAACAGTAAACAGTGTAGATCCTTATATGACAGCAAGGACATGTCGGCTGGTATTGATCTACACTGTTCACACATGCTATAAAAGTTATATTTATGAAGTAAAGGATTAAGAGGTTAATTTGAATCAATACCATATCTCTGATGAAACAATATGTTTAAGTTACAAGTAGGTTTATCATGAATGCTTCCTTGATAGAAGATACTATATACAGTTATTGCAACTGTTGAGGAAAAGTTTGTTTTTGTTATCAGTTCACTTTTGTTCACACCGTGCCCTGATGGAGATCTGCATTGTTCGCTTCTAGGTTAGAAAAAAAACCATGGATCTTAAAGCCAATATTGCAGATCCTGATCAGACAGCTTGGATGTGCCAGCTGATCTGGATCTACACTGATGCCCATGTGATAAAATTCATATATATGGAGTAAACACATTGCTGTGTGTATTATCAAGCCCCCTTAGCTATCAGTGAACAACTTACAAGCTTATCCATGAAGTCATTGAACAGCATGATAGTTATTATTGAACATGTGCCTGTTTAACCCTTTATTCCATGGATACACCTTTTATCACATGGGCAATAAGTTTAGATCCAGATTAGTTGGCACATCTGTGTGATCTGATCTGGATCTACATTGTTTCTTGGTCAGACATAACCTAATAAATCTGTCAGTAAACAGTATAGATCCAGATCAGATTGCATGGAAGTGCCAGCTGATCAGGATCTACGCTGGTTACTATGTGTATCCACGGAGTAAATGGTTAAGTATATACTATAGATCAACAAACTATTGCTTTCAGTGGCGTAGTCTGGCATTCTCAGATACTCAAGTGAGTAATTTTGAAAATCTTACTAACAAAAATGAAAATTCAAAAATACAAAAACAGTATTTAAAATTGATGAGGTTAAAGGGTGTAAGACTCCCGTTTTTCCTCACAGCCACTCTATGCCCGCTTCTTTATTTTATTTTAAACAGGAATGAAAAAGAAAATAGGATATGCACATGTGACTCATTTGTTTTAACTAGCTAAATGTTACAGTAAACAACATGTTAGATTGAATGTAGGAAAGATATTTTTACTGTTGCCTTATAAATATTCCTTTTCTATTATTGCAGATAAGATGGGAGAAAAACATAACACTGGGAGAGCCGCCCGGGTTTTTACACTCATGGTGGTGGTAAGTAATACTGTGAACAAATTTACAATCACCTTGGTGCAAAAATGGTATAAATGACATTGAAATAAGGAGTTACACCTTTTTTGCTCTTAGGGGTAACATTATATACATGGGCAAGAAATGTTGTTGTTTTTAGTTTTCATATGTTCCTAAATGTTTTGTTTTTAAATTTATAAAATCATGTCTATGTACAGTTCTATATAGGTTCTATACTTCGCAAAAAAGAAACCTGACACTGTTTGAATAACTGAGATGCATATAAAGAATCTATATTTTTGCAGCCTCCCATAAAAACTAATTGCTAAAACACTTGCTTCATGCACCAGAAATATCAAAATGCACCAATAAGTTCAAAACTCCTTCACTTTCCATTTCCAACCACAATTCACATAGTTCGAAAATCTGATTCTTTAGAAAATATGTCAAATATGCAGTGTCTGATTCCTTTTTATTATAAGTTTAAAATTGGAACAGTGAGTAATTATAAAATCTTTGAATAACTGAATTTATTTGTATTCATTTTTGGAAATTGGGTCTGTTATGATTATTAGATACACTGGTCGACTAGATCCAAAGAAAAATTGATCAGTTAAACTTTTACTCCAAATATTCCGTGTTTTATCACATGTGCGAACAGTGTAGATCTAGAACAGCGGGCACATCCATCCTTTCAGATCAGGATCTATGCAGTTTGCTTCTTGATCAGAAAAGCCTAATTAATGAAAATTAAACAGTGAAGATCCTGCTGGCTGATCTGGATACACTAATTTCCTAGGCAACTAGGGTCCAATATCATAAAACTAAGTTTAGAGATCACTCTCAAATCTCAAGCATCTGATTGGCTGAAATGGCGACCAGTCGCCATTTCAGCCAATCAGATGCTTGAGATTTGAGACTGATCTCCAGATTTAGTTTTATGATCTTGGGCATAGGTGATAAAGACGTATTCTATGGAGTAAAGGGTTAACATAACAAGTAACAGACATATAATCATGATCATCCTTACCATCTCTTAAGAAATTTGGATCTGTATTTTATACATTGTATTTCAGTGTGTTTTGGGATCTGTATTGCGCCGCACCAGAAAGAAGAGACACATGTGATCATTCTAGTGAAGCTAAAGCATTTCATGATTATGTGAGTAGTCTAGTTGGTGACCATCGAAATTCTCCGAGTCCAGTGTAACAAATTTGATAGTCACTAGAATTAGTTAGGTTCAAGATTTAAAGCACAAACCTACTAGCCACCCACTTAGTGTTTGTAAATTGACTCATTAACATAAAATTAATACATGTATTTATTTTGAGACTGTTTTTGTAGAGTACTCGTTTATAATGGATTTGTAAGAACTTTCTCTTGGGGTACATACATTTTTTAAAATGGTGCATTTTAATCATTGGTTTCAATATCTTTCAAATTAGAAGTGGGTTTAATGAAAATTGGAGGTGGATTCTGGGCTTAAAACTAACAAAAAGGGATAAGTATTTCAGAGTAAGGCATATCGCAATGTATCACTTGCACCAATACATGCCCGACTTATATTAGTACATATCACGATACATTTTTGGGATTAACCTCAGCGTACACATGCATGGAATTGTCCGTTTCCTGCAGACTGTTATGTGTAATATACATGCACCATTCATTAGGTGTGTGTAAAAGATTTGACAGGTCTATAGCTAATTTAACTGCGAAACATTGTACATGTATGTATTATGTAAAGGGGCCTCTTATAGGAATCTCATTTGCAATCAATTCTTATAACCTTTTAAAAATTTCATTCGAACTGTTTGATCTGCTGAAAATTTATGGAGGCTTACAAATATTCTAGATCATACCAATTTTTCGGATACCATACCAGGCAGCATTGCCAAAAAAACTCAGATTTTTTACTAGAATAGCCAGTGCCCAAGGTTATAAAACTGAGCATGGAAACCAGTCTCAAATCTCAAGCATCTGATTGGCTGAAATGGCGACCAGTCGCCATTTCAGCCAATCAGATCCTTGAGATTTGAGACTGGTTTCCAATCTCAGCTTTATAACCTTCAACCCTGGTCATGATGGTCATTATTAATACCAGGCAAAATCCCCGCCTCCCACCAATTATTGGTACTAGTGTTTATGACAATAAAATCAAGATCCATGTGTTTGCATGGGAACCAGATGAAATGTTTGAAAGAATCTGACAATAATTTATTGAATAATTCCAAGAAGAAATATTTCATTCACAAGATTTTTTAAATGTCTAAGCTAAATATATGATGGTAATTTTGAAAGACTACATCTTTTATATATTGTTATTGATAATAACTATGTTATTAGAACTTATTAAGGAAAATTGGCAGATAATCAATTAAAGGCAGCTATTAGGAACATTTAAAAAGGCGAGTGTCAATTCAGTGAGTTCTATTCACTTACAATTTAAAGTAGTTTCTAGCAATTTCATGATCATTACTTCATTTGAAATACTTTAAATAATTTGATTTAATGATTTGCAGAAGTAGCTTTCTATTTGTGTGTTCCATAATTGTATGTAATTTTCATCTCAGATTTCATCATTTCATGAATACCCTGGTAAATCAGTGAAAACCTCGGATTAATGAAGCTGAACACTTTAACATTTTACTCAATGAATACCACTTATATCCCATGTGCGACCAGTGTAGATCAAGATCAGCCAGCACATCTGTGCAGTCTGATCAGGATCTACACTGTTCACTTTTAGATTCATTTGGTTATTTCTGACCAAGAAGTAAACAGTGTTTCCAGGCTGATCTGGATCAACCATGGATGTCCATGTGGTTAAAGGCATCTCCATGGGGGTAAAGTGTTAATTAAATAAATGATGCCTGCAATAATAATTTCACTGTCCTTAGTTGTTTTGTTAAGTTCCAATGACAAAGCCTTTGGGCTTAGCTCGTAATCACTTGTACGCCCCACCCCACCCAGATTGTTCCATATTTCTGCTATTCATTTCTTCAGATCTCAGACAAGAATTTTCCAGAATCCTTGTCATTTATTTAGTTTCTCAGTTAACAGATAGTATTTACATAATTTATATGGTGGATATTTAGTGAATGGTCACAGTGCAATAACCTCTTGCCATTCATTCACCATTCTGGAAATGTTGCTGTTGATATTAGGTGTTGAAACAACACTGCTTAGGTGCACCTTACTTTGTGAGCTAAGTACAATGTATAATGTTTCCCCCTCTTTGTTTGGTTTGGACTAGCTTTTATCTTGATTTTCATCATATCTGAGCATGTGCAGACAATTTGATGTCTCAAGTGAATGGATAAATGTATACTCTTTGAGAGATTTTTCCATCATGACCATTTGATTGCACTTTGGTTATATTTCCTTGTTTCATTATTTGTGAACACTCCAAATGGATAATAGCAAGCAGACCGTCCATTAACTAGTAAAACTTCTAACTGGTGGAGCAAAAATACCAGTATAGAAGGTGTGCCATCTCCCATTGAAGTCGAAAATATAAAACTGTCGATAGTATTTTCAAGAATGTAAATCTTGTTTGCTGGCTTCAGATTAACATTAGTGCCTTTTCAAATATTAAATATCAACCCTTATATAGACTGTTTTTGAAAGGGAATTTTGTTACAAAGTAAAAAGCTTTGTTCTGATTGGCCGGTTCACATCATGGAAATTACGATATGTTGCTTGTTTTCACTGTGTCATTGACAGTCATTCATCTCTTCACAATCATGGCTGGTCACCTCATTTATCATTGTTGATACATTTTCTGTCTCTTGACTATTTCAGGGTTTTGTTAATTCAGGTTATGGTCTTAACGGCATGGCACATGTAAGTAATCTGTGCTTGAATTCCTTCTCTGTACTGCAGTATATTCACCTTTTCTGTTTGGTAGTCTATTAGTTATACTGTAGTTACTTCCCTTGAGTACTATAGTTACTTCCTTGATTTGATCTTTGTAACTTTCTTGTTTGGTTTTGATCTATTGGTCCTTCTTCTGTTTGCTTTACAACAATACATGTCCACCTCATTGGTTTAGTTTGAATGTACATGTTCTTTTCTAAATGTAATATCAATTTATTACTGGTGTCTTGTTTTGCTTTGTTCTGGCTAAGGATCCTTTTTCTTATTACAACAAACAATCTGCCATTTACTCGGAATATTTTTTTTACCAAGTATCATATCTGTATATTGCATGCAAGTGTATGAGAAAGCATTATCTTTTCATTTCACCTGTATTTGTTGTTTCAAAATTTTTTTATTTAACACGTTTTATCTAGCTAGATGTATTAAAATATTGTTGGGCCATGAAAAAATGTGCACTCTGGTTGAAAAAGGTGATGTTATTCCCTGATATGACAAAAAGATGAGCAGACAACATTGCTTGTTACACATTTAACAGTAAACAATATTAATTATGGTGAAATTGTATATCACCTACTAGTTCTGGGAAAACTAAAGAAATATGTTATTTGTGTTGTTGTTGTTTTTTTTTCTCAAAAATATTTACAACTAAATATCAGTGGTCACATTTTCTCATGGCGCAGCTCAAATCAACTTATTCAAAGATTTTTATCTCAGATTGCTTACATTTAGAAATAAAAGAGTTTTTTGTTGTAAATTTTTGTTACAAAAATGATTTATTTTTAAGTAAATAACAGTATTAAATAAGTCTTTACTCCATATATAGACACATTTTAACATGTGTGACCAATGTAGATCCAGATCAGCTGGCACATCAGTGCCATCTGAGCTCGATCTACACTGATCACATCTAGTCTGAAGTAACCTAATGAATCTAGAAGCAGGGCTGGACAAACCCACTAGCCCGACGCCCTGGACAAGCTGAAAATTGTATCGGACAATCTCAAAATATCTTATTGCTTGTCCGTGGGCTAGCTCAAATTTTTAGTGCAGACTAGTTTAAACATTAATTTGATATGCGCCATTCTCTTTGAGCACCATATGCATATCATATTACAACAGCAATAAGTTTATTACAAAATAACATGTTTTGAGATCTGTTTTAACATTATCAAGCCCCCATGTAACGCTTCCTCTTGAATTTCCTGTTTCTTTCTTTACTGTTAATACTGACCAATCAGAATTTGCATATTTGCGCAAAAGTGGGACTAGCTGAAATGTTTACCCAGCTAGTTCTGGACTAGTTACAAAAAACGAAATTTGTCCAGCCCTGCTAGAAGGGAACAGTGCTTATCCTGATCAGATAGCATGAATGTGCCATCTAAACTGGATCTACCTTGTTTGTCCATGCAATAAAGTTGAAACAATGGAATAAAGGGATAAATACCAGTCTTGAGCATTTGCATTAGTAAGTATATATATAAGTTGTTTTCTTTTCAGAATCCTTCAGCCCCTAGTCCTATAGGTCAGATGCCCAATCAAGATGGCATGCCAGGAGGACCTGGGATGCCACCTGGCTTTTTTCCTGTGAGTAGAAATTAGCTAATCTTGTCTTCATAGTTATTTATAAAATGATAATTTGCAGAAAAGTCAAGAAAGAATTAAAAAGGGGAATCAGCCTACCTACCGGTATATATCAATTTAACTTCAATGAAAAGTTATCTTTGCAGAATAATAACTTCGATTTACATCATTGTATGATTTATATGGATAACAATTATTGCGACACTAACAATTTCTGGGCCCAAGATCATAAACTAAATCTGGAGACCAGTCTCAAATCTCAAGCATCTGATTGGCTGAAATGGCAATAGGTCTTTATTTTAGCCAATCAGATGCTTAAGATATAAGACTGGTCTCCAATCTTACTTTCATGATCTTGAGCCCTGGTCCTAATTTAGGTTAAGTTTATTTCATATAGTGATTTATTATGTGATTTTGTTTTTCAGCCTTTTATGTCACCAAGATATCCGGGTGGTCCAAGAGGGCCTGGGATTCGCATGCCACCAGATCAGTTTAATGTAAGTTTCATAATAATCTGATGCAGTTGTTTGTGGCAGTTAATAACACCAAGGGGCATAAGTAATATGTGTAAATAGTTGACATTGTCAACCTTTCCTCCATATTTACACCTTTATTGCATGGGCGAACAGTGTAGATCCAGATCAGTCGGCACATCTGTGCTGTCTGATCAGGATCTGCACTGTTTGGTTTTTTATTTATTTATTAGGTTTTTTCTTACCAAAAAGCATACAGTACAGATCCTGGATCTACACTGGTTGCACATGGGTTAAAACACATATAGAGAGGAAAGGGTTAAAATGCTTAATCTCCAACTTATCAAAATATTTTCATGAAAACTTGATTTGATGTAATGACTGTCATGTCCAAATGATGAAATTTATTTTATAAAAAAGAGGACATGGTTATTTGCCAGTTTGTATGTTGCACTAGTTAAATGGCTGATGTTTTTTGTCTTTTTTTCTGGTCCTCTTCCTGTTTGTAATCGAGCTTCCCCGTAATTCTCTCAAGACCTAGTGACCTTTATACTCCTGTCACAACTCAGTGATGGAAGCACTTTTTGATTTGTATTTCCTAAGGATACAGAATAAATAATTAATCTGTCAGCTTATTATATATTTTAGGCCAAATGTACAGGTAATATAATGAGTTGATACAGTTAAAGCATTAATTGCAAATTCATGTTATAATTAGTTCATATTGTTGTACTACAGCTTAAAGGTGGATGAGCAGTATTCAGAGGTCAAGGATGGAGGTTATAAAATCGAGATTGGAAACCAGTCTCAAATGTCAAGCATCTGATTGGCTGTAATGGCCACTGGTCGCCATTTCAGCCAATCAGATGCTTGACATTTGAGACTGGTTTCTATGCTCAGTTTAATAACCTGGGGCACAATTTTCAAATGCTATCAAACATTATAAATCTACTTCATTACATACTTTATTTTAATCTCTTTTTACACGATATTTGCATATTCTTATTTATTGTGAATAATTAGATCATCAGTGGCAATTGTTAACCATTTAAGTCTGCATTAACCCTTTACTCTATATAATTATTTTCCTTTAATCACATGGCTGACCAGTTTAGATCCAGATCACCCAGCACATATTTGCCATCTTATCTGGATCTACACTGTTTGCCTCCTGGTTAGAAATAAAATAACGAATCTATAAGTGAATAGCTTAAATCCTGATCAGATGGCACAGATGTGCTGGCAGATTTGGATCCACACTGGTTCCAAATGCGATAAAACTTTTATTAATGAAATAAAAAGTTAAAAATGCTTAAGATTGGAACTGAATAATATGAACGCTGTTAGTAAAACAAGATTTTACTGACATGAGATGTTTCAAAACTCTTAATATTCATTCTGCAGTTGATACTAAATTACGTTACAGTTTGAGTTCACTTTGAGGTTTTCGTGTTTTGTCAGAGTTTTTTGTTTTCATTCATGCTTTGAAATGATGTGTGCCATAAAGTTTAGTTGTGGATTTTTAAGTCCCATATATATTATGCCATAATGTAAAGAGTTATAATTTGCAGGGTCCCCCAGGCAGTGCTGCTGGTCAGATGCCTATGAACAGTATGGAACCTAGACCAGGTAAGAGTTGCATATCTTGTATAATTATAGGTTATTTTACATTTTACTGTACAATACGGGAATATATTTAGACGAGTACACAGGTTGAAAAGTCATATTGGACGAGCCGATAGGCGAGTCCAATATGACTTTTCAAGCTGTGTAAGAGTCCAAATATATTCCGTATTGTACAGTTAAATGTATAATAACCTTATTATTATATATCTTCAGTGCACATGTACCCAACCGTCCAATATGAAATTAATATATATTTTTTGGATCCAATACGGGAATATATTGGACGGTCACGTGGTACAAATGCAGATTGTCGATTGGTTGCATTTATTAGATATATAATAATGTAAAATATTGATACTGATATGTATATTGCTTTCATTGGTCTTGTAGGAATCAGGCATACTTAGAGTGTTGACACTTTATGTACAAATACTTGAGTTTAAATCTTCTTGGAGCTTGTTAGATTGCTCAACTATTGGTCATGATATTATTCCCGCATACAAATACAGATGTGAAACTGAATACATGTTTTTACCATGGTCAACATGAAAAGAGTTTATTAATGTTTTATGATATACACTCCAGCTGAAACGATCAAAACCCGGTCTTTGTGAGTAATTTTAAAACAATAGTCATTGGTGGTGAAGTTTTGCATGAAATATTTTTAAGTCATGGTACGACTTTTAACTGTGTAGTGTTTTGAGTCACATCAAATGACATATGGCAGACACATAGCATTCAGTGAAAATCTTGAAATATAATTGTTGTTTGTGTATTCAGGTTCAGGCTACTTATATCAAGTTCAAAATCCTCATATTAATTGCAAGTACTCTCATTCTAGAAGCAAAAAGCAAAATGAGACCAGCAGTATAAATGCACTGTAGAATTTTGTTTTTGTTGTAAACAGGTCATCCAGGGATGGGTCCAATGCAGAGAATGAGTCATCCAGGAGGTAGAATGTCTGGTCCTATGAATCCTGTTAGTCCATTAAATCCAGCTGTAAGTACTGCTTTAATAAATCCAGCTGTAAGTACTGCTTTAATAAATCCAGCTGTAAGTACTGCTTTAATAAATCCAGCTGTAAGTACTGATTTAATAAATCCAGCTGTAAGTACTGATTTAATAAATCCAGCTGTAAGTACTGCTTCAATAAATCCAGCTGTAAGTACTGCTTCAATAAATCCAGCTGTAAGTACTGCTTTAATAAATCCAGCTGTAAGTACTGCTTTAATAAATCCAGCTGTAAGTACTGCTTTAATAAATCCAGCTGTAAGTACTGCTTTAATAAATCCAGCTGTAAGCACTGCTTTAATAAATCCAGCTGTAAGTACTGCTTTAATAAATATAGCTGTAAGTACTGCTTTAATAAATCCAGCTGTAAGTACTCCCTGATTAAATCCAGATGTAAGTACTGCTGTATTTAATCCACCTGAAAGTACCTCCGATTAAATCCAGCTGTAAATACTGCTTTAATAAATCCAGCTGTATGTACGGCTAATTCCATTTTCCAGTCAGCTTGAAGTTGCAGCTAGCTACCTCATTAAATAGAGATATGGTCTTGTGAACCTTTCAGTATGTCTATTATGCTCACTGTCTTGTTCTGTAATTAAAACTTAGATCTGTGAATACCGACCCTGACTTTTACGAAGTTCTTAAAATCCAGATATAAGAACTATTGGGCTTGAAGCCAGTCAAAATCCTGTTGTAATTTTTATGGTACAGAAGTGGAGGTTTAACCCTTTCCTCCATAGATACACCTTTATTGTGTGGGCTAACAGTTAAAATCCAGATCAGCTGGCACATCCATGCTGTCTGATCAATAACTAAACTGTTCGCTTTTTGATTCATCAGGTTATTTCTGACCAAAATGCGACCAGTGCAGATCCTGATCAGATGGCACAGATGGCTGGATTAGAACAAACTGAAACCAGTGTTGGTCAATCTGCTGTTAACGATTTAAACCTGTTTACGATTCTCTGTTTCTGATTTAAGCCCGACTTTAGATGCTACAGTAGTTTGTACCAGTCTAAATTTAACTGAAAATATTACTAAAGATTTCAGCAAATTTCATGTTATTTTATACCTGTAACCACTTGCCTTGGATCCCCTAGTTGGGCAATGTGTCAGTTTTACAAAAAATTGTTTTTTCTTTGCTTTCTCATTAACATATTAAATATTTTTTCAGGTTTATGATTCAATGGGACCAGGTTATGGGCCTGGCATTCGGGGGCCACCACCAAACAGTATGAGTCCTGTGGGGCCAGGACCAGGTGGCATGCCACCAATGTCATTGTAAGTAGTTTTAACCAGAATCATTGCCCAAGGTTATAAAACTGAGCATGGAAACCAGTCTCAAATCTCAAACATCTGATTGGCTGAAATGGACTGGTCGCCATTTCAGCCAATCAGATGCTTGAGATTTGAGACTGGTTTCCGAACTCAGTTTTATAACCTTCAGCCTTCTTTCTCATGGGATATGTCTGTTAACCATTTACAAACAGTGTAGATCCAGACCATCTGGCACATCTATGCTGTCTTATTAGGACACTTCACTGTTCACTTTTTGATAAATGAAGTTATTTTTGACCAAGAAGGGAACAATGTAGAACTCAATGAGACGGTGATGATGTGCCTGCTAATCTGTATCTACACTGCACGCATAAAATCCATTTGGATTAAAGGGTTAACAGTTATACAGTGATTGTGCTTGCACATTAAATCAGCTATTTATTTGTAATTGGTGCTGAAGTTTATTCTAACTTTTCAAGTGAAATCAATAGATTGTGCTTCAGGAAAGTGTATTTTAGAGATGGACATATTTTTAGTAAGCATTTGAAATGTACTGAAAGAAATTAGAAAAACAACTTCTTTGAACAGGAAATATATTTCTGGTTTAAAGAAGTTGCGTTTCTAATTTGTTTAAGTATATATAATTCCATTGACCATAATGAGATACTGACTAAGTGGAGAGTTTGTTTGCCAGTAGCAACAAAACAAACCTGATAAGCCCTGTTCATGATTTATTTTTTTTTAAATAATTAAATTAAATTTTACTAAATCATTATGGTTGAGGATAATACAAAAAAACAACAAGCCCATAATATTCTTATTATTTTTCAGACCTGGGGGAGGGAGTCGGGCATGGCCGCCTTCATCATCATCATCATCAGTAAGTATTTGTCATGTTTTGTTGCCTTTTTGTTGTCGATGTACTTGGTTGTGTAAGATACAACTTAGAATGCCTCTTCCAGTTTGAAGTTGCAAGTTTTTTTACAAAGAATTTGTTGTGATTCTTCCAGTCCAAGATACCCTTTACTGGATATTGATCATGTTCTGTGGCTGTTCTGGCCTACAGACTGGTTTGAATATGGGAATTTGAAACTTGTGTCCTGTATGAACTCTGTACATCGTTTCAGTATCTTAAAAAAGATGTGATTCTAAAAAGTCGTACAATAAATTTGTGAAAATATACAGTGACAGCATTTTATGTATGATAATCGGTGTTTGTTTTCAGACTGGTGCATTCTTTACTTCAAGATGAATCACCTATATTTCATGTATGACCTTTTTTCATCTAGCTCAGCCTGCAAGTCCATGCAGACTGGTTTGTGTTTTTTATAGACTGGTTTATGTGTTTATAGACTGGTTTGTGTATTTATAGACTGGTTTGTGTGTTTATAGACTGGTTTGTTTGTTCACCGACTGGTTTGTGTATATTTCAGGTTCCCGGTCCCCCAGGTACCCCAATCATGCCTAGTCCTCAAGGTACATGTAAGCAGCATTATATTCTCTACTCTTTGTTGTCTGAAACCTTAAGCCTGTTTTGTTGCTGGAATATGCACCCACCATTCAGCGAATAAGTTTTATAGGCACCTACTTTTAAGTCAGAATGCATTATTTGATTCATAGCTTCCAGATTTGTTTTTTTAGTAGGTTATAATTTTGTAGTGAATATTAGTAATAAAAGTTCTTTCAGCAGGAACTTGTTCACCAAACATGCAAACTGTGCCCACACAACCGGTCTGAGTGGTGGGTCTAACCATATTCAACAGGCTAAGGGTTAGTGTAGTTGTAGATAGCTTCTTAAATATGTAATGAAGACAAAAAGTCACTTATGATAAAGAAATAAATACATTTTGTGTAGAAAATATTTATGTGGTATTTCAGTTCCTGTTACCAAATTTTTAAAACTGTCGCAAAACTTATTTTGTAAAATATTTTGTTATCACATTGTTATAGCAGTAAGTGGGCTTTATGAATAATTACTGCTACAAAAAATAAAATTTTGTCGTTATCTCAATGGTTTTGAGGCAGCAGAATTGAAAGTACATTGTGAAATACTGTTATTTGTCAGATGGGCAGTAGAAATACACATGTGTTAAATGTTTGTGCGGTGCATTATCCCTTTTCTCCATAGATATGACTTACATCCCATGTAATGATCATGACATATCCCATGTACAACCAGTAAAGATCAGTAGATGACCCCTATTGATTTTGAGGTCAGTAGGTCAAAGATCAAGTTCACAGTGACCTTCAATAAAATAACATCAGATTACTATCCAAATGGCATTTGAGGGGCATATACGTTTTACAGACATCTCTTTTTCTTTTAATTGACATGTTCATTCTTTTATCAAGTATAGTATATCACTGTATGTTGGTGAGAGAAATTCTAGGACATGAGAGAAATTCTAGGACCTGAAGATCACAAAAACACACCAGATTGCCACATTAAACACTTCAGGTCTTCTTCAAGGAATATCACTTTTAAACAAAATTCCTTAATTATACATGTATAGTTTATGTTTATGGATATGGCTTATATCCCAGTGTAGATTAGGATCGACCTGCACATCTATGTAGTCCATTCAGGATCTACACTGTTGGCTTCTTTGTCAGAAATAATCTGTTAAATCCAAAGGTTAACAGTGTAGATCTAGATCAGACAGCACATAATATTATATGCACTTAGGATATATGTTGTATCAGTGGAGTTAAGGCTTAAAAATCAAGTTGTTAGATCATTTATTTAGTGTTATATAATTTATTCAGTTTTATTTTCATAAAATGTGATGGTAGTATGATTATACCTTTTCGTTGAACTACAAGAGCTGTGAGATTTTAATGTATGGTTGCAGATTCTACAAGCTCAGGTGATGGTATGTATGGTATGATGAAACCAGGCCAGGGCTCAATACCTGGTATGCCACCTGGGGTAAGTGCTGCATTTTAACCCTTTGACTGTAGAATTTAATATTAATAGACTCCCCTTTCTATCATTTTGTGCCAGTCTATTGACTGGTCACTGGAGTGTTTTACAGAATGTTATCAGCTTAATTAAATAAACTGAGTAGCATTTAAATAGCAAACAGTGCAGAGCTGTATCTGACTGTAAAATGCAGCTTTTTTTGTCTGTTAATGAAAAAAAAAAGATAAATTGATTTTGTTCACAGATAAGACAGTAAGTGCATTGTGTATATAAACACATGGTCTTCATGGATTTGGACAGTTCTGGACTGAATTGATATATATGGTTTAACACTTGTCAGAAAATGATGTAAATCCTTCACTCCATATAATATGGCTGTTATCTATGTGTGAACATATACTGTCTGATCAGGATCTACACCATTTGCTTTTTATGCCCCCCTTCGAAGAAGCGGGGGTATATTGCTTTGCACATGTCGGTCGGTCGGTAGGTCGGTCGGTCGGTCGGTCCGTAGACCACATCTTGTCCGATCAATAACTAGACAACGCTTTGTGATACAGTCCTTATATTTGGTGTGGAGGTTGGTCATGACCAGTAGAAGACCCCTATTGATTTTGGGGTCAGTAGGTCAAAGGTCAAGGTCACAGTGGCCTTGACCACAAAAACCTTGTCCGATCAATAACTAGACAGGTATATTGCTTTGCACATGTCGGTCGGTCGGTAGGTCGGTCGGTCGGTCGGTCGGTCCGTAGACCACATCTTGTCCGATCAATAACTAGACAACGCTTTGTGATACAGTCCTTATATTTGGTGTGGAGGTTGGTCATGACCAGTAGAAGACCCCTATTGATTTTGGGGTCAGTAGGTCAAAGGTCAAGGTCACAGTGGCCTTGACCACAAAACCTTGTCCGATCAATAACTAGACAACGCTTTGTGATGCAGTCCTCATATTTGGTGTGGAGGTTGGTCATGACCAGTAGAAGACCCCTATTGATTTTGGGGTCAGTAGGTCAAAGGTCAAGGTCACAGTGGCCTTGACCACAAAAACCTTGTCCGATCAATAACTAGACAACGCTTTGTGATACAGTCCTCATATTTGGTGTGGAGGTTGGTCATGACCAGTAGAAGACCCCTATTGATTTTGGGGTCAGTAGGTCAAAGGTCAAGGTCACAGTGGCCTTGACCACAAAAACCTTGTCCGATCAATAACTAGACAACGCTTTGTGATACAGTCCTCATATTTGGTGTGGAGGTTGGTCATGACCAATAGAAGAACCCTATTGATTTTAGGATCAGTAGGTCAAAGGTCAAGGTCACAGTGGCCTTTGCATACAAAAACGTTGTCCGATCAATAACTTGACAACGCTTTGTGATACAGACCTCATATTTGGTGTGGAAGTTGGTCGTGACCAGTAGAAGACCCCTATTGGTTTTGGGGTCAGTAGGTCAAAGGTCAAGGTCACGGTGGCCTTGACAACAAAAAACCTTGTTCGATCAATAACTAGACAACGTTTTTTTTATACAGTCCTAATATATGGTGTGGAGGTTGGTCATGACCAGTACAAGACCCCTATTGATTTTGTCCTCATATTTGGTATGAATGTTGTTCATGACCAGTAGAAGACCCCTATTGATTTTGGGGTCAGTAGGTCAAAGGTCAATTACAATAAAATCCTTTGTGTTAGACTAGGTTAATCTACACGCGCTTATGTTTGTCGAGGTAAATGTAATCCTCTCATTGGATGACCTGGTTATTCATATATAGGAGTTCCACCGTCTTGTAATTGCTTTCATGACTGGTACCCTTCATTGCTAAAGCTTACAAAAGTCTCTTAATTTCCAAAAATTTAAATTCAATGCTAATAGATATCACTTGCACGTCAGGGGGGGCATTTGTGTTTGACAAACACCTCTTGTTGATTTATTAAGTTATTTCTGCCAAAAGCAAACAGTGTATACATGTGATAAAATGTTTATATATGGGAAAAAAGTTTAACCTGTGCCATCTGATCTGGGTCTGCACTGGTTGCATCATGGTCAGAAATAACCTAAATAATCTTAAAGCGAACAGTGAAGATCCTGATCAGATGGCACAGATTTGGCTGCCTGATCTGGATCTATACGGTTTGCCCTACCAATAAAGAAGTCTCTATGGAGTAAAGGGTTAAAGCCATGTACATATCTGTTTGCATTACACAGAGTGTAAGACTTGATCAGAGACTGATGTTGTCATGTAGGCTCGTACATTTCAGTTCCCAGGGATGCCAGGTGGTGGGGAAGGAGGAATGATGGGGCCAGATGGTATGCCACCTGTTATGAATGGTAAATACTTTACATCTTATTGCCTTAAACAGAACACATTTACTAATGTTTTGTAGCACTGGAGTGGTAATGTCTGTTTTCAAAGCCCAAGATTATAAAACTGAGAATGGAAACCAGTTTCAAATCTCAATGGATCTGATTGGCTGAAAAGGAGACTTGTCTCCAATATAAGTTTTATAATGTTCAATCTGCCCAGTGCTCAACCTGACTATATTGGTCATCAGATGTTTTATACATGTATTAGGTTGTATCCAATGGGAAATTTATGAAAGAACAAACATGGCTTTTTCAAGGTGTTCGTGAGGTGGAATTTTGGCTCCATTCCATCTGTAGTACAAAACAAAAAAAATCCCGATTTCAAAAATGAGTAACCATTTCAGAAATGCTTTCTCCTCACATACACATGCACAGAAATAAAGTAAAGCGAGAATAAAACAGAATACGAATGATTGTGAAGTCTGTGCAAAATGTTCTTCTAGCTGTAGTTATTTGTGTTTTGTAGGTAAAAGACAAGAAACAAAAGATTCAATTCATTTTTGACAGATTGTTTTACTTTTTCTAGTTTTAATGATTTACTGATAAATTTATTCACATTTCAGCCTTTTTCATTCATTCAGATTTGATGATTATTCACATTCCCTAAAAATGTCCAGACGAGTTTTAAATGCATAATCAGGTTCATTCTTGGTCAGAATAAATCTAATGAATCTAAAAGCAAACTGTGGATCCTGATCAGAATGCATGAATGTGTAGGCTGATCTAGATCTACACTACTCACACTTGGAATATAAGTTATATCCATGGAATAAATGGTTAAATGATTTTCTCCTTTTTTGGAATGGCTAAGGTACACTTGTGTTCAGCTAACATTAGTGCTTGATTACCTTGCAGGTGATATGGATGGCATGAAAAACTCTCCAGCAAATGGTCCAGGTACTCCGCGAGACGATATGCCACAAAATGGCAACGGGCCTGGCCCGGATATGGGAGGTTACCCAAGTTTAGGTGGTTACCCCGATAATGTAAGTACTCCCCGTTGTTTTTACTAACTGTTTTACTAAAACTTCTTCTCAGCAACTCTGTTTGAAAGCTTAATTAGTTGTTTTTCATTTTACTTAATTAGTAGTTTGCCAAACACATCTTGTAGAGTTACAAACATTCACTGGTTAAGGATTTGGCCCACCGTGACTTCAAAATCAGATTCTTTCTGAAAGGGACACACTCGGTTTTTATTGGAAATGTGATAAATCAAAGATTTTTGAGTTTCTGAATTTGTATTATTGATTGGTTCATTGTGAAAAAAATAACCAACATCTTTATCAGGCTGCTCAGAACACATAGGCTTATCTGGGGATTTTATTTCTTTCTTTTGTGACAGGAGACACAGATTTTACCCTTGTTTCATGTGTAAGGGTTTTGTCACATGTGTGAACAAATAGATTCAGATTAGCAGGCACATCTGTGCCATCTACACTGTTCGCTTCTTGATCTGCAATAACCTAATGAATCAAAAAGTGAACAGTGTAAGATCCTGATCAGATTGCACAGATGTGCCAACTGATCTGGATTCATTCAGCCATATCTCATGAGTAAATGGTTGTTGGAAAGTTTTTGAGTGTGTCCCTTCATGTCAGAAATTCTGACTTGTTTTAATACTTAAAGACTTAAAGAAAACTTATATCTGTATTTAACTTTGTTAAACTCATTGCAGTGGTCTAATGCATGTAATTGTTAAAGAAAAAAATGTCAAAAATTACAATTCAAGCCACATGGGCCAAAAAAATCACACCTGTTAGTGCAAATCCGAGATGTTCTTTTTAAACATTACACTTACCTAGTTGTTGTGAAAGCTAACAAACTTATGTTTTATTCGTAGATCATATATATACAAACTGCCAATAATGGGGAATTGGAGATGGAAGGAAGTGATGTAATAAATTCTTAAGTAGATTTTATTATTTGGGTCAGTTAACTTTGGTTCAATGTGGGAGTTTAACCGTTTCCTTGCAGCATGATTAATTCTTTTCTCAAAGATATAATATTCCTGGTATAAAGACATTATTTTTTTATTTACTTTCTGAATACATCATTCCTGAAGCAAAAACACAATTATAACAACTTCCCTCAGACGTTTTCTTTAATCCAGATTTAAAAAAAATATCTCTATAGAAGCAGTATGAATGCTCAAGATAAAGAATTCTTTTATGAAATGTAATTGTTGACTTAACCCTTTCCACCATAGATACACCTTTATTGCGTGGGCAAACAGTTTAGATCCAGATCAGCCAGCACATCTGTGCCACCTGATCAGGATCTAAACTGTTCGCTTTTTCAATTCATTAGGGTAATTCTGACCAAAATGTGACCAGTGCAGATCCTGATCAGAAGGCACGGATGTTTTTGGCTGATCTGGATCTACACTGGTTGCACAAACGTAAAAATGCATATTTATGGAGGAAAGGGTTAAAAAGTCATATTTATAACCATTTCAGCAATATTGTTATATCTCTTCACCCATTCATTGCTGAACACAGCTTAATGTTTCATAAATATATTGAAGCATATGTGACTGACAAACTGACTTTTTCAATAATGAGTCCAGTGGTATTGTGGAATACCACAAAGTATTCCTGTTCTAACAACTCCTTTCCAGGGAAAGGATTATCTTGCTATGACCTTTACTACTGATTGGGATGTTAAACTTTAGTCATATGCCCATTTTCTTCTGGAGAAATTTGCAGTATGTCATACACTGCTTAGATTACTTGTTCTTTTTCAGATAAGGTGTTTTTTCAAAGAAATTCAAATAAAAATTAGAATAAAAGAATAAAACAAAACTATAGTATTTTTGTATTGCATTAACACCTTGCTACTGAATAACAAATAAAAGTCAGTTTTCATACTGCTTCTTGAGAATCCCTTACTTTACTGTGGTTAAATGAAATGGTTCCTATTTTGCAGCATACAAATCCTCATATAACATGCTATGATAAGCATTTTGTTGGCTTTTAACATTATTTCTGCATTTGAACTTTCCTTAAACTTGGGTGTTGGGTACTTTGTTATAAAATATATATACATATCTTTGATAAAAGACAGGCAAAGCTTGATAATGGAGGGTTTGTGGATGATCTATAAACTGATACTTGGCTAACAAACCAATGATGGTCCTGTCGTAGATGAAATTCCATGTACACATCACCCTTTGAATTGTCACAGATGTGCTTGACACTTTCACCTCTTCAATCTCTGGCCAGCACAGTCCTGTCTTGAGGCTAGCATGTCTTTGCTAATGCTTTACCTGGAAAAGAACGAAGAGCTCTCCTTTATAGTTGCAGAATTACTTCCTGTTTCAGAAAACTTGTTCCTAAGCTCATCAGTGCCCAAGGTTATAAAACTGAGCATAGAAACCAGTCTCTAATCTCAAGCATCTGATTGGCTGAAATGGCGACTGTTTGCCATTTCAGCCAATCATATGCTTGAGATTAGAGACTTGTTTCCAAACTCAGTTTTATAACCTTCTGCTCAGAAAACTTGTTCCTCAACTCATCAGATTTTCACCAGTAATGGCATAAGAAAACTCTGTAAAAATATTTAGAGATCTGCTTTTTAGTGCAATTTGGCAAAGAGCTGTTTCAAAAATGCATATGCATTTTGAACGTTTGCTTCCTGTTGCAAACTCAAGCTTTTTGGATATTTATCCCTTGCGAGTACGCTTTCAGGAAGTCACACAGTTGATATTGGGAGTCATACTTATTTCTGAATTTTTACACAGTTGTTTCTGACAGTCAGTCACAGTGTTTGTGGCCTTACTTTTATTGTGCTTTTGTGCACTATATCTTCTTCCAATTTTCTTTGAAAGTATAATGTAAGTAACACTAAACTCAATTTCCATAGAAATGATTAGGCATTTCTATATTTTTAACCACAACATATATTGCTTTTTATATAATTATCATTTATTTTGCTTAATAAAATTGTTTTTGTAAAATTTATTTCGAAAAGAGTGTTAAATACAGCAGATTAATTGAATTTAATTGTAAAAAAAACTGTTTTAAGAGTAATACTTCATGTATGAACTATTTGCTATACAGTTGTAATTTATCAGAATACGAAATAAAAGTTACGATATTTAAACAAAGATTGTCTTGATGGCAAAATGTTGATAACAAAGTTCACAGCTTTAGAAATCCATGTACAGAAGATGTTCATGACAAGAAGATGTTGAGCGAGAACAAAATAAAGATAAAATTGTCAAAGTGACAGGAAAGAAGAAATAAACGATAAATTTCAAAGCCTCAGCCAAGACAGGAAAACATCGGCGGAGTGGATAACAGTTACTATGTAATAATTTTTTTCCTTTTTCCGCTATGTTTGTGAAGTGGTTTTATAAATTGTTACACCAAAGAAAAAAACATTTAACTGAGCAGATTATTATTAAATTTGTTTTTTAATGTAAAATGAAGAATGTGGACTAAGATTTTGTTCTATTGTCATGTGTAAATTTCTGGATATTTCGTGTATTGCATGGCTTATTTCATGTTTGTAGCCTTCTCATTTGTTAGACTTTCAAAAATGGGCTGCCCTTAACCATTTACTCCATGGATACGCCTTTTATTACATGGACCACCCGTGTAGATTCAGATTAGAATCTACACTGTTTGCTTTAAGATTCATGAGGTTATTTCTGACCAAGAAGCGACCAGTGTTGATCCAGAATAGATGGCACAGGGCCCAAGATCATAAAACTAAGTTTGGGGGTCAGTCTCAAATCTCAAGCATCTGATTGGCTGAAATGGCGACTTGTCGCCATTTCAGCCAATCAGATGCTTGAGATTTGAGACTGATCTCCAAACTTAAGATTCTTGAGATTTGAGACTGATCTCCTGATTTAGTTTTATGATCTTGGGCCCAGATGTGCACTTATCTGGATTAACACTGATTGCCCATGGGATAAAAGCCATATCCCATGGAGTAAAGGCTAACTGTTCTGTTTGTTTATGACTCAGCGCCTTTGGTCTATATTATATTTATGATTTGGGACTTTAAGTTAAAACATGTCCGTTACAATGCTGATCTTGAATGTTGGCAATTCCTAAGAACAAATATGCCTTTAATACTGACTTAAATGTTTGTTGTGAACGATGCCAAATTATTTATGAAACACCACAACTTCATTTCACTATTGTAATTGGCATTCATTATTTGGGACCCTGAATTAAGGGTTAACTGTTCTTCTGTTAATATACAACATAAGGTTATGCTCCATCAATCATTAAATATATATTTGTCAAAATATAACTCTGTTTAAGCCTGTTAGAAAAAGTTGCAAAAATGAATTCATTTGTAAAGGAAAATTTATTAATTTATGAACAGTTTTTAATGACAGACAAAATGCTTCGCGTTCTGCAACTCTAAAACAAAATCCCCATCTTAAAACTAAAAAAAACATAATAATTTTCTATGCAGATTATTACAGGGGTTCCACTAGCTGCTGAATCTCTAGGGTCATTTTGATTAGTTTTTATCTAATTCCGCCATGTAACAGCCGAAATGCCTTCCATTTTAAGAAAAAAATGACCCTTCAGCTAAAATCACAGGGGTCAATATGAGGCCTTTGGAAATTTGAATTCAAGAGTCAAATGGTCATCCTCCAGGTCAAATGGAACCCCTGCATAATCAGTCAGCACAGATATGCAGGGTGATCTGGATCTACATTGGATGCACTATGGATATAAGCAATCCCTATAAAGGGATACTACACCAGTTAAAACAGTACTTACCAAAAATGTTGTTTTAAAACATTAACAGAGGACGATTTCTTGTGATTAATTTAAAAACAGATAATTTATTATCAGTTCTGGGGCACAGTTATTTACATAAAATGAAAATAAAACAATTTTAAATTGATTTGTAAACTTGTTGTCTGATGTGCATAGTTTTCACTGAAATTTTGTTACCTTAATTGTTAATCATATACACACATGCTCTGTAGGTTTAAGGTCATTATTGCCCACGTTATAAATGATCATGTGATAAAAGTAATGACGGGTTGCAAAATATATGAAACTTGATTGGTGGCGATAATAGTTTGAACACACATGTTAAAATTAGTAATAAAAAACCTTAAAAAGTTAGGGGAGATGCCTGTTTTAAGCTTAAAATGTTATGACCCATTTTCCATGCTTAATCTTTAAAATCAGAAAAACATTTACATGTAACACAGTCATAATAAGCAGTATTACTTTGAAAAAAAAATTGCCTGACTCTTACGAACATCACAGATTTTATAACACTGCTACAATGTAATAAACGAATAAACCACAACATTTAGTGCAATGCAATGCAATGTTGTTTATCAAGCTAGAAGTGCTGATTATTTTCCGCAGTTATTTTACCTAGTTGTTCAGGTGTGTGTCTTTTGGCTCATGTGGTAATTTATTTTGTTCAATTTTAAAATTTTAATTTTAATCAAGTTATAATCACTTGACCTTTGACTGCATGTTTATTTAATTTCCCCATATAATGCCTTACAAGACTTGCAGTCAGTGCCTTGCTCAATTTACTGCATGTTTATTTAACTCACTATCTAGCAGGAGTACCCAGTGCTCAAGGTAATAAAACTGACATTGTAGACCAGTCTACAAAACTCTAGCTTTTGATTGGCTAGTTGAAGACACTGGACCAATGACATTGTAGACCAATCTCAAACTCTAGCTTTTGATTGGCAGGTTGAAGACACTGGACCAATGACATTGTAGACAAATCTCAAAACTAGCTTTTGATTAGCTAGTTAAAGAAACTGGACCAATGACATTGTAGACCAATCTCAAAACTAGCTTTTGATTGGCTAGTTGAAGACACTGGACCAATGACATTGTAGATCGGTCTCAAAACTCTAGCTTTTGATTGGCTAGTTAAAGACACTGGACCAATGACATTGTAGATCAGTCT
The DNA here is from genome assembly GCA_038501625.1 of Corbicula japonica. Classification (NCBI taxonomy): domain Eukaryota; kingdom Metazoa; phylum Mollusca; class Bivalvia; order Venerida; family Cyrenidae; genus Corbicula; species Corbicula japonica. The sequence goes on along the minus strand of JAZAYU010000008.1, from coordinate 1,439,575 downwards.
CAAAACTCTAGCTTTTGATTGGGTAGTTGAAGACACTGGACCAATGACATTGTAGATCAGTCTACAAAACTCTAGCTTTTGATTGGCTAGTTGGAGACAATGGACCAATGACATTGTAGACCAATCTCGAAACTAGCTTTTGATTGGCTAGATGAAGAAACTGGACCAATGACATTGTAGATCGGTCTAAAAATGCTAGCTTTTGATTGGCTAGTTGAAGACACTGGACCAATGACATTTTAGGTCAGTCTCAAACCTCTAGCTTTTGAATGGCTAGTTGAAGACACTGGACCAATGACATTGTAGATCAGACTCAAAACTCTAGCTTTTGAATGGCTAGTTGAAGAAACTGGACCAATGACATTGTAGATCAGTCCCAAAACTCTAGCTTTTGATTGGTCATGTTGGAGACACTGGACCAGTTATCAGCTGAAGTTTGGAGACTGGCCTACAGCCACAGTTTTTATCTTGGGCCAATCTTTTTCAAATGTTCCGGAAAGTTCTGGTTTAGTTTTGCTTCGTTATTTTCAGTTACAATTTTGCAAGGCACTGTGCTGTGAATGGGTACATGTAGTATGTATTATGGATGTTGTCTTCATATTGCAGGAAGGGGGCGAGAGTGCGGCAATTTTAAAGATAAAAGAATCTATGCAAGAGGAAGCTAAACGCTTTGAAAAAGATGGAGAACATTCTGATTATTACATGTCGCAATGATAACTGTTTTCCTCGTCGCTGCATACAACATGCCATTTCTCAAGGAATTAGTTCATGTTTATACAGTTTATTAATTGTTTACATAAAATGTTTAACCCTTTACTCTATTTTTTGGGGGGGTTTTAAAGCATGTAAAACTGGTGTAGATCCAGATCAACCTTCTAATGTGGATCTACACTGTTCACCTTTTAGGCAGAAATGACCCTATGCATCTAGAAGTGAATAGTGTAGGTACTGATCCGACAGAAAGTATATGCTGGCCGATCTGGATCTAGACTGTTTGCCCATGGATAACAGCCAAATCCCATGGAGTATAGGGTTAAACTTTATAAGCTTTGTTGTTTGTGTCAAAGGTCAAGATATAGATATATTATTTATTTCATTATACTGTTTTACAAAACTGAAAGTCCGAGTCATTGCATTGCATTAATTTTTCACAAACTGTGCCTACAGCTAGATTTGAGAAAAGGCATAACTCATTGTAAATAATCATTGTTTTACCCTTATTCTGCTATATTTATTCCTTTTGTGAAGTCATTTCTTATTTGTGATATCACAAATAGCATGGTTTAATTACCTAGTGTAACAGGGCCCAAGATCATAAAATGATGATTGGATATAAGTCTCATATATTTACACTTCAACTTCGTCCTCTACGATGAAGCCCTATTCATCTTACGATTCATAATTTATGATGGTAAACAGTGTGAGGTATTACTTTAAAAGGCGTGGCTATAGTAGATCCGTTCACAATTTATTGGACGTTGCACAATGTTTTGACGTTTGATGTCGCCTAACAAGCACATTTTGCCACAAGTTGTTGCGAAAAAGCGTGCCGTCTTTCACTTTGTCGTCATCTTGGCTGTTCCAACAGCAATCCGAAAAAGCCGTAATATCATAAATTCTTCTAATAATTGCTTTATTAATGAGAGTTTTTAAAAGTGTAAATATAAGGATTGATTCGATATTTGATGGTTTTCATAATTTCAATATTCATGAGAGTAATTATGTGTGTGAATATAAGGAATGAATCAATAATTGATGGTTTTCATTTGGGTATGAAAAACAGTTGGATTGTTTAAAGTACGACTGAAGCCCTTTGGGCTCACACATTTTAAACAACCCAACTGTTTTCCATACCCAAATGAAAACCATCAACTATCGACTCAATCCTTAAATAAGACTTATAAGATGTAAGACTGGTCTTCAGATTTATTCATGATCTTGGGTGCAGGTACAGCATTTTCTTTTTGAAAGCTTTTATAAAAATGGTGGTCATAACCTTTAATCCATTGGATATGGCTTCTACAGATGTGCCAGCTGATCTGAAGGTTATAAAACTGAGCTTGGAAACCAGTCTTAAATCTCAAGCATTTGATTGGCTGAAATGGCGACTGGTCGCCATTTCAGCTAATCAGATGCTTGAGATTTGAGACTGGTTTCCATTCTCAGTTTTATAACCTTGGGAGCAGGACTAAACAGGTGCTATATTAAGCTTATCCATGAAGTAAAGGGATCATTGAAATATTCACATGATCACCATGATACTTTCATTTGTCTCCAGTTCCTCATAATATATCCTGTACAATAATCTACACTAGTGACAGGTTTTAATATAGATTTATTAGTGAATGGTGTAAACAATGACCTTACTGTCTGGCTGATATTTTTCTACACTGGTCTATGTACAGCAGGATTAGGGTTATTTCACTTTATCAATTTTAGTCTCAAGTCTCAAGGGATAGTTGAGATCTGTGCCCAAGGTTATAAAACTGAGCATGGAAACCAGTCTCAAATCTCAAGCATCTGATTGGCTGAAATGGCGACCAGTTGCCATTTCAGCCAATCAGATGCTTAAGATTTGAGACTGGTTTCCAATTTCAGCTTTATAACCATCAGCCCTGAAACATGCAAATGACTGATTACCTTATGAAGTCATTCAATTGTGATTTTATTTACTGACTTGATGTCATATAATAATATTTCATTAACCATTTACTCTATGGGATTTGGCTTTTATCCCACAGGCAAAGGGTGTCGATCCAGATCAGTCTGCAAATCCATCACTGTTTGATTCTTGGTTAAAAATAAGTAGTAATGAATCTAAAAAAGTGATCCGGATCTACACTGGTCACAGAGAAAAAAGCTGTATCCATGGAGTAAAGGCTAATCAAATCACCCGAGTTATAAATACCATTTAATTCATTAAAAACAAAGAAATTCATCACTTGTACAGAACATTATAATACATCACTTGTTATTTCAGAAAATGTTCTTATTTAGATTAAGTTGCATCGAGATTTATTTGCATTCTCTCCAAGGTTTATTTGATATTTTTAACATTAATACTTAACAAAGCTTATAGTTGAAAGTTTCACCTTTTAGTGTTGCTTGGTTCAGGGTGCTATCCGAGGCAGTAGTACTAACATTTAGTACTTTAAACAGATTAACAGGTCAGAAAATCGGGGTTTTTAAAAATAAATCCTGCTTTCTATTCTTGTGTTGAAACCGTTACTCTGGTTACTGTACTTATATCAAGTGAAGGTGATATAATCAGCACAGTCTATGCACACTCTAGAGGTTAATGTTTTTTAATAGAAGCGATGGAAGGCAAAAGAGATTTCTTTGTTTCATTGATAACTTAAAAGTCCATAGAGATGGCAGTTTCTGAAAAATCCATTAGCTAGGTCAATTGATCATACACTGCCATTAGCTTGGTCAGTTGTAAAGAAGCTGTGCTGAGCAGACTAGGGGTTAATGGTCTCATTTGATCTCCACTTTGATACATTTCAAATGTTAGTTATTCCAGAGATTTTTAACAGGCTCGGATTTCTGTACTGATTATCACTCTGCCAGAATGTATTTTTTAACATAAGTTTAGGTTAGAACAGAACATGAAGCATATAATGCTGTTAATGTCTCCAGTTACATTTCTAATTTTTGTGAGGAAATGAAGACATTTTTTTATCATTTGGTTCATTGTTAACCCTTTACTCCTTGAATATGACTTATCTCGTGTTCAACCAGTGTAGATCTGGATCAACCGGTACATCCTTGCTGTCTAAATAGGATCTACACAGGTTGCCTCTTGGTTATAAAAACCTAATTAAACAGAAAGCAAACAGTGAAGATCCTGTCCGATGGCACCAATGTGCCAGCTTATCTGGATCTACTCTGTTTGCCCTTGGAGTAAAAGTTTAAGACAGTAAATGTCATTTTTAGATGAGCTCACAACATTTACATCATCTGTTGTTGTTTTTTTCAGTGAAAACAATGTGTTTATTGCAGAGATAAAAACAACAGTTTTTAATTAAAGCATGCATTATGATGATAAAAGAACTTCATACACACAATCCCATATGCAAATATATCATGTATTATGTAAATATTACCCTAAGTTTTAATTTCAAAATTATAATGAATTTGTATGCATTTATTTTTGTGAAGTTTTGAAATAATGTACAATATTTTTATTTGTTTTGTCTTATTAATATTTAACATCAATGTCTCCAGTGTAAATAGCCATGGTATTCAGCAATGTTGACTTGTAAATAGCATTATGGTTATTATACCCCGGCTTTGAAGAAGAGTGGTTTATATTGTTTTACCCTTGTCCTTCCGTTTGTGATTTCGTTCTTCCATTCTTCTGTCCGTAACAAAATTTCTGTCGCAGTTTTCTAAGAAAATATAACATGCAGCAGCCTGATATTTTGCATATTGCTTTATCCTATAGTCCCATAAAGTAATTTTATGCTCCTTGCTCGTCTACTTTCTGTTTAACGCATATTTTTAGATTTTGTTACTATATAGGTTCATTACATCAACCAAAGGGCATCTGTATTTTCCGTCACAGTTTTCTAAGCAGCTATAACATGCAACAGCCTGATATTTTGAATATTGCATTATTCTATTGTCCCATATGTTGTAAAATGATTTTATGCTCCTTGCTCATCTACTTCCTGTTTTCCGAATACTTCTAGATTTTGTCACTATTCAGGTGCATTACATAATCAAAGGGCATCTTTATCACTATATAGGTGCATTACATAAACCAAAGGGAATCTTTATTGAAAAATGCAAATCACAGTTTGAAAGTTATATTTCTCAAAGCGGAGGTATCACTAGTGAGCATTAGCTCACAGATTTACTTGTTATTATTAATGTCTACAATGAAGCTACATTTTGAAGAATATTAGTGGCTGGGAAGAAGAGTGTAGCCATCAATTGTCAGTCAGTCTGCAAACCACTCCTGATTTTGTAATGTTTATGATGACTGTGAACAGTAGGGAATTTTATGAAAAATTGGTTAAAATACTAAGAAAAGGAACATGTGTTAGAACCAAAACTATCAAGAAAGAGCTCTAAAGGTCACACAAGTCAACATTAATCAGTTAGCTTCAAATTAAATTTAGGCAACTTTTCTTGAAGACAAATCTTGTGTCACTGTCATATTTTTTAACACTGATTAGGGAGGATTGGATGATATGGTGTTTATTTGATGAAGGTCAGGGTCACTCACTGTTTGATCAAGGTCAGGGTCACTCACTATTTGATCAAGGTCAGGGTCACTCACTGTTTGATTAAGGTCAGGGTCACTCGTATTAATTTTGTATCCTAGGAACTGGTTCAGGGTCTGGTCAACTCAGCGGTATTGAAAATACCAAAGCAAACTGACAAGCACTGAGGGAGAACCAGTAAAAATAAAATCAAGTTGATTTATGTTTTTGTGAGTCAGATGCTCGTTTATTTTGTAATTGGCTAAATGGGAAAATACCCCTAAAATATGCATAAAATGCATGTTATCCAATGTGGAATCACTTAGCTTATAAGGTGTGGGACATTAGTAACTGGTGCTGCCATCTCATTGAAATCTTGAATCCAAATTCTTTGTTAAAAATGTTTAATTGACGTCAGTTTGTTTTATTCATAAAATCAGTTCTAACAGAACAAATTTTTAATTATTTTTAATTGAATTATTGATTTTGTACTACATGTATGTTTTTCTTTAGACACATCAAGGATCAATGTGCCTTGCCATTTGCACATGTACTGCAATTTCCTTGACAGTTGATATGTTACCTTTTTTTCCTGTCATGTTCAGTTATTTTGATTACAGTATTGGTAAGAGGTTAGAATTATTTCTATTGTATGTATTTTTTGTCAAAAAAGAAGCATTTAAAATAACATTCCTGTTATTAACCCTTTCCTCTATATATAAGTTTGCCTTTATTGCATGGGCAATCAGTGTAGATCCAGATCAGCCGGTGCATTCATGCCATCTGATCAGGATCTGCACTGTTGACCTTTTGATTAATTTGGTTATTTCTGAACTAGTTGCAAACAGATGAGATTGCATGGATGTGCTGGCTGATCTGGATCTACACTGGTAGTCCATACAATAAAATGCATATATATAAAGTAAAGGGTTAATCGTCAAGTTGATAATTTATAAATCTTTAAATTATTATCTCCATGTTTTTTAAATTAGCAATAATCGGTGTTTCGTTTGAATAAATTATACATGTATGTTGATTTTGTTACATTGTATATTGTAAATACATTTTAAGCATTAATTTAAAGTTGCATTTCAGTATTCTAATTTATTGTATATTTTGGCTAGCAATAATATCTGCATAGGGAGAGAAACATGTGCAGAGTTTAATACTCTCAGTCATGCATTGCACTGGCAAATATTGATATACCTTTTGTGTTGCATTAAAGGCTATTTTTATGCTCTCTATGAATGAATTAACCTACAGTGTATGGCTTAAGTAAAAATTTTCTCATAGGGACCGGTAATTATACACATATTATTTCCAGCAAGCAACTTGTCAAATTATCTGATAAAACTAAAAGTGAACAGTGTAGACCCTTATCAGACTGCATTGATTTATCTGAGGCTGATCTGGCTCTACACTGATCACACTTTGGATACTGCCTGTAACTGCTGTTGATGGATTTTAACACAAGTCTGAAATAAATCTTAACTCTTTATATACAGGCTTGAATGCATGTGCAAGAAGTGTAGATCCAGCTAATATTGCACAGCAGCTCATCTGGATGTACCTTGTTCGCTCACGTGATAGAGGCTGTGTAGTAAAGGGTTAACAAAATTCCTCTCATTTATGTCTTTACTTAAGGTATAGGGAAGCATTTTATTGCAATTCCAGGTATCTGAAGTGAACATACAATGCTTTGATGTCATAGCAAAGTAATGATGACAAACAACTCATGTTCTCTCCCAAATTGCATTAGGATTGTTGCTTTTTGTGTTTTTGTTGAAATAGTCTTATATTTTATCCATTTATGTAGATTTTTGTATTATTATTATGTTAAACACTTGTTAAATGTTCTACACCAGCGTGTTTTGCAGCTTTAAACAAAATATAGTGAAATCAAAATAATATTTTTTTGGAATTGAATACTTACAGAAAGATGCTTTGTTATGTCACTATCTAGCCGGTGTACAAGTCTTTATGTCATTGTGTAGTTCTTTGATAGCCTAAATGGACTTGCTTTAACCCTTAACTCCAAATAGTGTAGATCCAGATCAGCCACACCCTTGTGTCAACTGATGAGGATCTACACTGTTAGCCTTTTCATCAGATAGAATATTTCTGATAAGAACTAAAACAATGTTGATCTAATCAGATAGCACTTATTAAATAAGACAAAATTAACCTTTTCTTCATATATACATCTTTATGGCAGGGGCCAACAGTTGAGCCAGTGAATTAGGTGACAGAGCCTCAGAATAGTTTTCAAGTTACCCTTGTCCTGCTAAATATATGTAATTTGGCAGCTAAATCAAGTCATTTTATTCAAAGGGATGCTATTCAGAAATTCATTAACCAAAAAGCAGTGTAGACTCCGATCAGACTGCAAATGTACTGACTGACCTGAGAATATGCTGGTCTTATGGTAAATTTCAATTCTGGCTAACACATACACAATTTAATAGGCAATACATATATAATTAAATATGCCATTTTTGTTGTCAAGTGACATTAATATAGTTATAATTATATTGTATCTCGCACCATTTTGTCATTTAACTAACAATCATCAGTCACTGAACATGAAAACATACTAAATGCATATTGCAATGTTACTTTGCTATGCAAATAACACATTTAAAGGCAGTTAATTATGTTGTGAACAGTGCCCAAGGTTATAAAACTGAGCATGGAAACCAGTCTCAAATCTCAAGCATCTGATTGGCTGAAATGGCGACTGGTCGCCATTTCAGCCAATCAGATGCTTGAGATTAGAGACTGGTTTACAATCTCAGCTTTATAACCTTCAGGCCAGATTGTCTGTCTATAACAGATCTGTAACGAGAATCTACATAATATAGTCTCATTTTAACGATTCTTTAAATCGTTCAAATAAATAAAAAGCTCTATTTATTATATATTTTTATGATTTTTTATAACTATTTCAATATATATTAGTGTCTATATTTCAATATATGTAAACAATGTGGGTTTGTTTTACACAATTATGTATCTCTAGAGATTTAATGTGAATGAAGTTTATATGTTTACTTTGTTTAAGGAGAAAATCATAAGTTTGAAATGGATTGATGTCCAAGGTTTGCCACAGAACTTCAAAGTCAGTTGCTTGTAGAAAACTTGTTACATTTGATTACCCTTGTTGTACCCATTACTCTATAGGCTACAGTTTAGATCCAGATCAGCCAGCACATGTGTGCTATCTGATCAGGATCTAAACTGTTCACTTTTTGATATATAAGGTTATTTCTGACTAAAAAGCAAACAGTGCAGATCCTGATATGATAACACAGGTGTGCCAGCTGATCTGGATCTCTACCCTGGTTAGACTTTATTGATTTGCAGACTCATAGACAGGTCTATGGGATATGAACCATATCCATGGTGTAAAAGGTTGAAATGCAGCAGAAATTGTTCATTTATATTAATACTAATGTTTGTGGAACAGCAATATGATTTGTTGGTTGTCAGAAAATTTCTAAATTTTAATCTTTGGTCAATATATATATTGGTTTATTTCATTAGCAAACAGTGTAGATTCAGATATGTGCCATCTGATTGGGATCTACACAGTTTGTTTCTTTGTTTAATAGAAATAACCTAATGAATCAAAAAGCAAACAGTGTATACCCTGATCAGACAGCACAGATGTCACGGCAGATCTACACTGTTCGGCCATGGATCGCAAGTTTATTACTAACCCTTAGTTATAATATGGGATATGCCACCCTGTGATATAGTTAAGGGTTAGAAATAAACTTAGATTGTAATATAAAGCTATCTGAAACTGCCAAAAATATATATATCACATTGTTAAAATAAATGCCAAAAACCTTTTTTAGCCGTATAGTTCTGCAGCAAATCTTATGCATTCTGTTGAAAATGAATGTTGAGTTATATGTCATGTTTGTGTTTTATCTGCCTGGAGGACAGATGAATAAAGTCTACAAATATTGTGACTGAGTGTCATTTTATGTATGTTGTCTTACCATACCCATGGACTTATTAACCCTTTCCTCCATGTGTATGCCTTTTATCGCATATGCGAAGATAGTAAATCCAGATCAGCCTGCACATACATTCCATCTGATCAGGATCTGCACTGTGAACAGTGCAGATCCTGATCAGACAGCAAGTTGGTGCAGGCTGATCTGGATATACACTGATTGCCCATGCAATAATTATGCCCATGTCATATTTACGGAGGAATAGGTTAAGTTTCATAACAAAAAAACTACTAAACAGAAAGATACAGCAAGTTGAAGCAGGATCTGTTATTTCAAGACTGTGTGACTGTCAGAAAGCCTGGTAGGGATGACTTAGCATTCCGTAGGCCAGCCTTAAACAAGTACGGCTGGATAACAATTACTTATTGGATTAATTGGATACTGATAGTATAAAGGATTTTGGTTACGTTGGATCAAGTTAAAAAAATTCTATGAACACTTGTCGCAGATCTCTAACATTTGATTGTTTGAGAAAGAAACACAGCTTTGGCATTGTCCTATTGCAAGCTTGTCACCGATTGGTGAGAATAATGTATTGAGGTGCCTGGTGTTGGATGCAAATTTCACTTTAATAAAAAAAGTTGTCACAGAGTGAATATTCGATGCTTTTTCTGACATACTATCCCAGGAATTACTACAATTTAAAAGTAATTTTTAACTGACTATTTCAGATTAATTAATCAAACAAGAACTTTAATTGAAGTAACTCTTCCTGTACTACAAAGAACCAGTGTCTTATAATTGATGTAAAAGACTGGTCATTAGGAAGAGATAAGAATTTAGTATTTTTAATTAAATACATTCAGCTGCATAAAACTTCCATTTTATTTATTTTCTTATTCTTCTGAAAGATTTATTTTGTACAGTAGGATTTTAAAACAAATAATGCAAATAATTTTATTAATAGTTATATTTTTTATTTCTTTACAATTAAAGCCATTTTGAAAGTGACAGACTTAATGCACCTTTCTCTTTATTTGCAGGCTGATGCTTACAATGAAATGATATCACTACACAACTGACAATTAAAGGGTTACCTGGTCCGCAGGAGGTGAACAGAACTGCTATTTGGGTCTGGTACAGCTGCATATATGACAGACTTGATCAATCATAACACTGGTGCCAGTAAAATGACTGAGAAATGACGGGTACCAGGTTTTAGATTGACACTATATATGACAGACTGGATCAGTTATATTTAGACTGATACCACATCATATTTGACAAACTGGATGTTTTTGAGACTGGTACCAGAGCACATATGACAGATTGGATCAATCAAATTTCAGACTGGTACATGTACTAGAAAAAAAGACAGTACTAATGGAACTGAAGCTCCAAGTGAAACATCTCTGTCAAATAGCAGTGAATTGTTTCAATCATCAGACATCGGTTAAGATAAAATTGTAACAGGCCCCATTTGGATGTGGCACTTGTGGTCACCCTCCAATGAAATGTATTTTAATTGTGCAAATGGGTGCTCCTGTGATTTGACCAGTCAGAACAATCAAGTCCATCAAATCTCAGTGACCAGAAGACTGTGTTTGGTGTTGAAACATATTATGGGGAAACTTGACCCTTTCCTCCATAGAAACACCTTAGTTGTGTGGGCGAACAGTTTAGATCCAGATCAGCCAGAACATGTGTCGGCTGATCTGGATCTATACTGGTCGCACATGCGTAAAAATGCGTATATATTGAGGAAAGGGTTGAATTGAGAGCGGACAGGTAACTTCGAAAATTATAATTCAAAAGACTAGAACAGATGTACTGGGTTTTAAACAGGTCAATATACAGTTAAGTGAATATTAAAAGTCGGAACTTCCAAAGATAAACTGTGTTCAATCAATTTTGAAAAGTTGGCATCATATGATATTAAACCATGATGCTGACTGCATTTATCTGAGGTGCAAGTAACTGCATATTGTGAACTACCATGACAGAATGGGACTTTGCCATACCCCCTTACTCCATATATATGCCTTTATGGCATTGTTGAACAGTGTAGATCCACATCAGCTGGCACACCTGAGCTGTCTGATCAGTATCTATACTGTTCGATTCTTGGTCAGAAATAACCTAATGAGTCAAAAAGAAACTGCAGATTCTGATCACACAGTATGGATGTGCCAGCTGATCTGGATCTACACTATTGGCATATGTGATAAAATGCATTTATATGGAGGAAAGGTTTAATTGTTGATTCTGAGGAAATTGCAGTCTAGCAAGATCCAAAACGGATTTACGATTCTTGAAGGATGCTTCTTTCACTAAATGGCAAATGGTATAGACCCTGATCAGATTGCCCTGGCTGATTTGGGTCTAGACTGGTCACGTTGGCCATAAGCCCCATTTTGACCTGGTGTGTAACAATCATTTTACACAATAATGTGAAATACCATACTGCACATTTTATGTAGCTGTGTTCGAGAAAGAGTACATCAAATTATTGCTCAAGTGTTCATAATTGTCAATATTTTTCATTTTCAAATACTATTTTAACATTGTCATGTTGAAATATTTCAAAAGCATTTAGTGTTGTGTCACAGCCAATCATTAATGACAAATACTTGCATAGTGTCAAAATTTTTCATAAATCAACTACGATACTATAGTGAACCCTTTATTTCAAGAGCAAAAAGTGTAGATCAAGATCAGACGGCACAGATGTGACATTTGATCAGAATCTACACTGTTTCATTAGATTACTAAAGACCAAAAAGGAAAAACATGTAGATTCACATGTGATAAAACCCATATAATTATATGGAATAAAGGGTTAAACATTAAACATCATGTTTTTTCAGACCTTCTTAATTGCAAAAAAGAAATGTAAAAAAGTGGTACAGGTAGTTAATGCAGTCATTATGCGAGCTGCTAGCAGTCCTTGTAGAATAAGCCAAAGCTGCTAGCAGTCCTTTTAGAAAGAGCTAGCTGCCTAAGGGATTAGAACAGGGCTTAAGATAATACAACCAATACTTGGACCAGTGTCCAGTCTGTAGAATTCTGTTCAAACCTAGCTCAGTCTCCAAACTGACCAATCACAAGGCAGAGTGTTTAGACTGGTCACCAATATCAGGTTTAAAGATCTTGGGTGGAGGTTCATAAAGTTCAAAGGGAACTACCTTATCTTAAAAATGGCCTTAATACACTTCTGAGTTTATTTTCTGTGCAAGTATATTTTTTTTTACTTTATATGATTGGACATAGAATTTTTAATGATAAGTTTTTAGACTGGTATAGTACATCTCTGGTAAGTACGTCTTCTTTGAAAGTTGCAATCTACATCTAGGGTTCCCATTGCAAATTGTGTTTTTTTGTTATGTAATCTTTTAACTTCTTTGTGTTAAAATGCATTGATATTTAATTGAATGTATATTTTTATCAATTATCATGTTCATGGTATTCTATTTATTGAATTGAAGTAACACACTGGTGTAAATAATATGTTATTATGTTTAAGATGCATTTAAGGCAACATTAAAGAATCTCAAGAAATATAACAGAGGAGAAATCTTGCCTCCGTGGCCAAAAATTCTGTAAATGCACTTGTTCAAATCTTTCTTTAGTGGTCTGGTTTCCTGTGAAAACTGAAACTAATGGCTGATTGGTTGAAATTAGGTTCTCTTCAAACTGTCCAGTTTCTATACTGGTTGCCAGTTTCAGTTTGATTAGGTCTGGTACTAGTCATCTTTACTGGAAACAAAACACTGTGTAAGCTTTCTAGAGCAAGCTAGTATTTAACCCTTTACTGCGTATACACATTTTGTCACATGTGCAACCAAAGTAGATCCAGATAAGCTGGCACATCCATGCGTTATGATCAGGATCTGCACTGTTAACTTTTTGGTCAGAAATAACCTTATTAAAGCAACAGGCAAACAGTGCAGATCCTGAACAGATGGCACGGATGTGTTGGCTGCTTTGATTCTAACCTGTTAGCCCACATCATATGACATATATATAAGGAAAGAGTTAAAAGAGTTCTGGGCTGAAGGTTATAAAACTGAGTTTGGAAACCAGTCTCAAATCTCAAGCATCTGATTGGCTGAAATGGCGACTGGTCGCTATTTCAGCCAATCAGATGCTTGAGATTTGAGACTGGTTTCCATGCTCAGTTTTATAACCTTGGGCACTGAGCAAGTGCATCCTGTTCATTTAGATATTCCATATTCATTCTTTTTGTGGCCTCCTACCGAATTTATGACCTCAACCCCTTTCTATGTAACCATTAACTCTTTCTTCCATGGATACACCTTTATTGCATGGGTAAACAGTTAAGATCCAGATCAGCCGGCACATCCGTGCCATCTGATCAGGATCTTAACTGTTCGCTTTTTGGTTTATTAGGTTATTTCTGACCAAAATGCAACCAGTGCAGATCCTGATCAGACGCCACGGATGTGCCAGCTGATTTGGATCTACACTGTTAGCCTATGCAGTAAACATTGCATATATGCATTAAAGGGTTGAAATGTCTATAATTCACCCCAGTGAACAATAAATTGACTGGCTGATAAGCTCCTCTACAATAATTAACCCCTTAAAGGCTTAATTAATATGTTTTTGTGTCTCAGATTTGTGGCCATCCCTTTAACCCCTTGCAAACTGCATAACTTGGGGGCAATAAAAAGAATGAATATTGTATTTAAGTGGATATCAGTTAAATATTCACATTTAGATTAAATTCTCAATATTTATTCACTTGATTATAAAATACAAGTTACATTTGTAAATAGAAACTGTTGTATTGCAAACCTCTTTTATGGTGATAAAAGTTAAATAAAAGCACCAAATTATGTGTTATGAGTGGCTGGTGGCATAGATCACCAGGACCAGATAATAAAACTGTGATTTGAGCCCATCTCATATATCAAGCATCTGATTGGCTGAAATGAGATTTGAGACTGGTCTCCTGATTTAGTTTTATGATCATGGGGCCTGTTAGCTGAGAACAAAGTGAGTATATGTGGGAGACGAGTGCAATTCTCAGGTACATTGTTGTTATAGCAATTGTATGACACACAAACACATCTAAGAAAAATTTATCCTTATACATGTATGTTTTATTCTGTAATACATGTTGTTTTATTTTTGCTGATGTTGACTTTTTCCAGATAGCCCTCGAGGCCATCTCATGCAAAAATTCCAGTGTTCACCCTTGTGCTAAGCACAGCATTGGTCACATTTACAACAACCAGGACTGAAGATTATAAAGCTGAGATTAGAAACCAGTCACAAATCTCAAGCATCTGATTGGTCGCCATTTCAGCCAATCAGATGCTTGAGATTTGAGACTGGTTTCTAATCTCAGTTTTATAACCTTGGCACCAGCAAATGTGACCAATTTTAGGGTTAACCGTTTCCTCCTTATAGTTATACGCATCAGCCGGCAAATCCAAGCCTTCTGATCAGAATCTTCTGCACTGTTTGCTTTTTTATTTATTAGGCTGTTTCTGACCAAAGAGTGAACAGTGCAGATCTTGATCAGACAACATGGATGTGCCGACTGATAAGGATCTACACTGGTTGCATGTGCAATAAAATGTGTGTATTTGGAGGAAAGGGTTAAAAGAACATAGTTATCAAGAGATTATTAAAAAGGTATCATAGAAGTTATTTTGCAAAGAAACCACTTTTGTAACCTGATTAGTTACTGTCTATTACTTGGTTGACTTTGTGAATTTGTCAGCTTTGTGCAAAAACAGGATATTTTTTTGTTTGTTAAAACGTTACCTTGTTAATAGTCTAAAGAAAAGTAATGTTTTATTTTATCATTCCATTCTTCTGTTACAGGACTATTCTCATATGATTTTTAAGGTAAAGACCACTGTAAGATCAGTGTATGCTATATATACTCTGGTTAGGGTCTACACCTGCAAATCATTAGTTGTGAAAAGAATTTTAATAATAATAGTACATAGCCTGTCATTGTGCAAAGGTGGCAAAGTCTAAGCATATCCCTTGTACAGCAAGAATGTTTAGTTATGAAATTGTACAATTACACTGATCAAGTTATAATGTCCTGCCCTGCCTCTGCCTAACTCAAAGATAGGCATTTATTTGATTGTTATAAAAGATGTTCTACTACTCTGAAGATCATAAAACTGAGAATGGAAACCAGTCTCAAATCTCAGTTTTATAATCTTCGGCCCAGATGTCTTGCGAGACACATGTCATACAGAGCTGTCTGTCTTTCTAGCTTGTGATATTATAGATTTCTGTGGCAAGCACATGATCTCAGTTCCTCCCGCACATCATGTCTATCAAAGCACCAAGGTTGTACCCGTAACTTCACTCAGTCCAGGGCTCAAGATCATAAAACTAAAGCTGGAGACCAGTCTCTTATCTCAAGCACCTGATTGGCTGAAATGGTGACTGGTCACCATTTCAACAAATCAGATGCTTGAGATTTGAGACTGGTCTCCAATCTTAGTTTTATAATCTTGGGCCCAGCATCTACACTGTAGTTTCCCTATAAACAATGGCTAGACAAACAATCCTTCATGCTAAATTCTCCAGAAATCAAATTAGAAAACATTTCTTCTGCAGGTTGGTAAGAAAAGGGCAGCTTCTTATCCTTTACTCGATGGGATATCACATGGTAGACAGTTTAGATCCAGATCAGCCAGCACATCTGTGAAATCTGATTAGAATCTATTCTGTTCACTTTTAGATTATTTCAGACTAAGAAGTGAACAGTGTAGATCCTGATCAGATGGCACAGAAGTGCTGGCTTATCTGGAATTGCACTGTTTGCCCATGTGATTAAAAAATCTTTTGTATGTTGTAAATGGTTAAATGATTTTCCTTAAAAGCAGTAACCATGGTAAATTAACAAAGGATTGCCTATTCTTTCTTCTAAAGCAAGCTGTTGTATAAAAGTGACCTTAAGCACACTGTCATTATCCTACAGAAATCAATAATATCGCAGTTAGATTGGCAATATGTTCAAGTTATATTTAGGTGTAATAATAATGTACATAATGTCCTTTGTTTGTGATTGTATGATTGTCAGCATTAATTGGATATGTGAATCATTTTGTTTTGTTTGTTAAAATTAGCAGGGTCTATCCTAGTCTGGGCCCAAGATGATAAACCTGGAGACCAGTCTCAAATCTCAAGCATCTGATTGGCTGAAATGGCGACTGGTCACTATTTCAGCCTATCAGTTCTTGAGATTTGAGACTGGTCTCCAGTTTTAGTTTTATGATCTTAGGCCTTGGTCTAATATACCAGTACTGTGTACTGGGAATTATTCAATTTTAAGGGACTTATTTTCACACAATTCTTGTTACAATATTTCAACATGTAACCCACTTAATTTCTGTTTAAGACAAATCTTTCTGACAATTTGGGTTAGTTCATTTTAAGTTGGAGATTTTTTGAAGGCTAGCAGTGTAGACTATGATAAGACAGTATGAATTTTAGTCTACACTGGCTGCAAATGTAGCACAATTAAATGTTGGCAAGTTTAAGTGTTCAAAACCAGTTTGTTTTAAGGGATAATGATAAAATAATTACTGTTATATCCTACAAATTGTTTTTTTTTAAAACCTTACTCCATAGATACACATTATCCCTTGTGTGACCAGTGCAGATCCTCAGATCAGCTTGCATATTGGGGCAGTCTGATCAGAATCTGCACCATTTGCTTTTAAATTTGTAACTTATTTCTGGCCAAGAAACACAATGTAGATCCTCATTAGGGTGCAGGGATGTGCAGGCTGGTCTGGATAAACACTGTTTGCACATGGTATTAAAGACATATCTTCTGAAGTAAAGCATTAATGGCCTTACATGCATTTGCAAAAACTGGAATAAAATACCATTTTACCAAAATTTAAATATTTTTACTTATTTTTGTTCTGATACAGATTTTGTTAGTACCAATAGTGATAAAGATTTTGTAGGTATCGAGTTCCATTTTCAACAGAGTGTCTAGAAAAATGTTGACCTGATCAGTCTGCAGAGAGTTGCAGATTGATCTAGATCTAAACTGAAAGCTCATATAAAAGCTGTATACTATAGAGTAAAGCGCTCATTTGGAATTCATTTGGAAATGCATGTTGTGCAAACTGTCAAGGCAGCAATTGACATTTTCACAAAAGAGATAATATGGAATTCTCTGTCATTGGTTATACTTCTGTAAGTGATAGACCTTTTAGAGCTTTTACAATGTAAGCTCTTCATGAAACCATGATAGTGTTATATATTGTGTACATGTATTTATGTCATAAGAACATGGTCATTGATATCTGGTTGACATTAATAAAACCATATGGAAAATATGCAGCTGTTGATCTTTTTGGTCCCTGATCTGGTACATGTAATGATTGGCTTGTCCATTTATCTGTCTGTCTGTTCATCACAAATCTGGTTTCCTGAGAATATGTTAACATACCCACAAGGGATTTTAACCGAACTTTAAACAAGTGGTTTACCTTAATAATGTTGCTTCAAAGTACCATGGCCATACCTAAAAATTCAAGGTCACACAATCTTAAGGTCAATATATGATAAATGATTGGTTACTTGATGTCATGGATAACTTATATCGGAGCTATCTGATCAACCTTTTTGGGAGTTGTCCCAGCTAGCTCAATCGGTTGCTTTGTCAGAAATGCAAGGCTAGCCGTGACTGGGTTCACTCCCAGGTGGAGGCAATATCATTTCTAATTTCCAAAGCATAACTTAGCAACCGGTATGAAGGTATTTTAGCCAAACTGCAAAAAAAAATGTTCACTGCCATGGCATTCAGGAGCTAAATATTGCTACCTTGAAGGTCAAGGCCACAGTTCAGATATCAAAACTTATGGGAATTTCTAGATTCTGGAGTATAACTTTGGAACTGATCAGGGATCCAATACAATCTTGACAAAATTGTTATGCTAAATTTGATTTAATATGGTGTGATACCTCAAAGATCAATGTCACACACAGATTAAAGGTAAAAAAGTATGGATTTTTTTGTTTTTAGAGCATTGCTTCATTCAAACTCTAGAATATTTATTTCCTGAAAGTGATGATATCGTGTCCAGAAGCAGTGACCCAGGTTACGGGCAGGTAAAGGGTCCTAAAGGTAACTGGTATAATATTGATATAAGCATAAAGACATGCCAAATCATCACCAATGTACAAAGTTAACTGGTAATCTACAGGAAGGACAATGTCTGTGTCAAAAGCTGATAAACCAGAACATGTTGAGATAAAGTGCTGCTCGGAGGCTGATCCAGAGGGGGTTCAGTAGGGTTGCGCAGACCTTTTTTGGGATTGCAATATTTTATTGTCACATGTGGATTTTGCCCAGAAAGTTTGAAATTACCATGTTTCTATCAAACAAACATATCTTGCATCCTTCCTGCTGCTCATACTAAGTTTCGTTAAACTTATGATTAGCATCTGTTTTCATTGCTGACAAGATTTTCAACATAGTTATTTAAAGGGCCGTCGATGTGAATTACGGGCTGCAGCAGATGGCAGAGGTAAACTAAGTGTCAAATTATTAGAAAAAATTACGGAAATTGAAATAAATAACCATAGCTCTGATCTTCAAGTACCAGTTGCTATACCCAGCATTGGTGATAATCACGTTTTAAATACTTTAACACGCAATGACGAAGTTGATGAGTTGAAAACAACTGAAAATTTAGAGAATATTGACAAAAATATTAATTGTGTTTTAAAATCTAATGAAGCATTACCGCAAAATGACGAAAATAATATTCAATCTCCTGAAACAATTATTCAATCTGAACTTCCTTTAGTAGAAGCAAATATTGATATTCAATCTGAAGCAAAAATTGATATTGAACTCGAAACAATTACAGAAAATGAATTGCCAAGTATTTCTGAACAAAAATCTCCAGAAATTTTAATTAGTGTACGCGATAAAATGAACATTCCATTGATGTTAAATAGAAAAGGACATTGAATAAACATTTTACTGCGTTTCCGTCTGTAACTTCTACAATTGACAAAATTCCATACGTTAAAGAATTAGATATTTACTGTAAATGTCGTATGCCTCATAACGATTCTAACCCACATATGATTGAATGCTCTGGCTGTGAAGAGTGGTTCCATTTTTCATGTTTGAATATTACCGATAAAGTACGAAAAGAACTCAGACAAAACAAATCTAAAAAATTTTATTGTCATGAAACTTGTCGAAACATTGTTACCATGTGAACAATTATTATTAAATTTATCCCCATGCTTTTGCTGGTTCTTTCAGCCGGTTATTGCCTATTATTTCGAATTTCGAATAGGCAATATACGGTTCCATATAAATTATTATATTTACGTGTCAATAAAACAGTAACGATAACTCATGTCGAACTCATAAATTACGTGTCACAGTAACGACAACTCCTGCCGCAAATTAAGTGTCAGCATATTACATCGCTTCAGTTTGTCCTGTAATGAAGAATAAAGATGATTATTTGTCTATAATTTCGTATTTCGTATAGACAATACTCCAATATTCTAACTCCGGCGTTGCCTGGTCCCAAGTCCAGGATGAGAAAGGAGGAGGGTTTTAATCTTGGAGTGATCTGAAAATATTAAATAAATAAATATAAAAGTGAGGTTACATTAAATTAAAATCTCATAATATAATTAAATTTTTATAAATAAAGTAATTTGGAATTATTTTATTTATCTTATAAGACCATATTTTATCATTTAATTCGATGCCAGCAAACAAATCATTGCCGATTATCACCTCCCAATAATAATTGGAATTACGTGGTAATAGCGGGTACTCTAATTGCCCCTTACGTGGTTCTAGACAGCTTTTACATTGTGACACGTACGTGGCACTAGACTCGGCCTATGAAAATTGGTAGTCTCAATCATTCAGAC
Organism: Corbicula japonica; assembly: GCA_038501625.1. Classification (NCBI taxonomy): domain Eukaryota; kingdom Metazoa; phylum Mollusca; class Bivalvia; order Venerida; family Cyrenidae; genus Corbicula; species Corbicula japonica. The sequence goes on along the minus strand of JAZAYU010000008.1, from coordinate 1,419,474 downwards.
GCTCTGATTTCGCAATGGCGATCAGTACGTCTGAAGACATTGTTCGTTAAAAAATCAGACACTACAAAACGAGGCTTGTAATTAGGACATTAGTATGGAACGCCGTTGTTGTCTTGTGAAAATTATTTTTTAGACTGTCGCCCTGTCAGCTGGAAATCGAAAAAATATATCCTACGGCGACACGCATTTTTTAACTGTATTATTGCGCACACAGGCGTGTTCCAGTAAGCTTAGGAAGGATTTAATTTGATTTTTAGTGTTGCTTTGTTTTTGTGTTTGGCTGTAGAATGTAGGGATATTTTTCAGGTGAACGATTTTTTTCTGCTCTAACTTTTCTAAACGTATAAATAATAAACATACATATTAAGATTTATTTATGCATAGTTTGAAAGAACAGCATTATTCCGTTAGAGAGATTTTGGTATTCTTCTCTTTTTATCAATCACCTTACAATGACAACTGCCATACCCTATGTATGTATGTATTTTGTAATTTCCTCCTTTATTCATAGGAGCACTCCTCTTCACCAGAGGATAAGGTTTTTCATATATGTACACTTTCTTTTACCTCCATTATAGGAGATCGCTGTATTCAACGTATGTTACCCCTACCATCATATTCATGATATCACCATTATCAAGTATATATCAACACCACCACCGAGTATTTACACACATATATCTATATATACAATTACATCTGACAGATGCAGATAAATACAGAGAGATAGCGTTTAGATACAGATACAGGGAATCCGGTAGCGCTACCATAGCTCTGTTCGAAGAGACCCTCTGATTCTTTAACCTGCCCGGTGTATAGCATAGAATTTCAGTGCGTGTATCGGTGCTATACACCACCGATACACGCACTGAAATTCTACTTCCTGGAAGTGAACCAGTACTTAGTTGGGTGGGAAACACTAGACGTATAACACAGAAATTTCAAGTGCCGTGTTCGGGATTCGAACTCACGACCTCCGGATTGGTAGACCAACGCGTTACCACTGGACCACCCGTCCACCCATACAACGTGACAATCTAAAACCATAATCACGAAGAGACAGGAACGGCGTGCCATATATTTGCAATCATTTATGTATAATGGGGTAGGCAAGAACTTAAACGCCATTTGTTTATAAACCATATTCCTGATTTTGTAGCTCGATATCATATACACTCGTCAAAAGTTCTAAGTGCACACTTTTCAATTTTGAATATCTCAAAGTAAACTTATTTCAATTGAATGAAAGTTTGACATAATGTTAATTATGATCAAACAACAATATTTTTTTTGAAAACCGTGCATATCTTTTATGTATTACGTCATCCACGTCGGCATACGCTATTTATGCGTAATCCCCGTGCGGTAATCGAAATTTATTTTTTTACAATCGTTTTTTTTTCCACATGTTCACCGACTCCGGACAAACACGAAAAACACACCAAAAAATTTTAACCATGAAACGGTTGACGTCAGCAGACAACGGCATATCCGCCAAAAAACTTTTCACTGACACAACTTCAAATTTGTTGTAAAAAATCTTGACGGTTTTCGTAAACGCAAAAGAAATACCTTATTTTTGCATATTTTATTAATTTAAGAAGAAAATCAAACGATATTATTTTCTAGATTGATTACGTTGCTTACGTTGAACGCTGATGTTACTCAATAACGTCATTAAATATTTACGTAAAACAACGTAACCTCGAAAAAATTCGTGTAACATTTGTTGGATAAGTGTCTAATAAATAAAAATTTAAAACCAAAATTTATAGAAATTCAATAAACTTCAAAATCGAATTATTCGAAAATGACGTTTATTTGGTCAAAAAGCGTGTCCGAAAAATGGTCACTTTTATCGAAATTAATACATTTTTTCGTTCGGAAAGGCTGTTACACATCTATCATAGAGAACTGCATCATCCCAAAATGCTTGACAATTCAAAAACTTCTGGCACAAAACATTGTGAAGAAACTGGAATTTTCTCCTTGAAATCCTGTAAAAACGTTATGGATAAAATGGAGAAGAATGCGTTGGCTCATCGTGCCCAGCAGACCATTGCAAAGCTACAGGAAGCTATTTCAGTGCAACGGAATGGCAAACTACCGTATTTCCTTTAAATTTACATGAAATTTAAATTATACAGAGATGAGTAAACGATCACAAATTATAGCCGATTCAATGATAATTAACTTGAGAATTGCTCTCTGAGTACAAGTGAGCAAAAACGTTATTATTTTTTAATCTGGCTAAGCAGACTTAAATTTTTTGGTGTGCTTTAATAGAATATTGATTCTTCTTCATTGTAATTTACACTATTTCGAAAGATTCAATCAAATAATTTGAAAAATCCACATTTATCAAGTGTGCACTTAGAACTTTTGACTAGTGTAATACCTAAATATCACTTTGCCCAGTGTGGGAGAAATAGGGTTAAAGCACTGTTAATAAATTTCATTAGAAATCGCGATTGATTTTGGATTTGTTTACCATACAAAAGCGCCACCTGTCGGTCAGACTTTTTATATAGCGATGTCTCTAGACGTTCGTCAGAGCAGTGTGACACTGATCAATGACAGAACGTCTAGATGATCTAGACTAGAAAATTGGGGGCTTCTATGCATAACATTTATGCTTCCGATCAAGTTTCAACACGATCGATTAAACAGGTTATTTTGGTCATTAATGCATCGTATATAAGTTTCCGTACAAGTATCTACAAATCAACAATAATCCGTAGACTCTTTCACCGTCGTTATCAGAAAATAAACGACTGTTGTAAACCAAAAACAAGAGGCCTCTGATTGGCTGCTGGATTACGTCACGCCTGCTTTCTGTATCTATTTTAAAATTTTCTCTCCAGCTTCTTATCAACTAGGCCTATTGCTCATTACAATAATTCATCATAACACTTGACGTGAATAACAGAATAACGAGTAAATATAAACCATTTGTGATAAAGAAAAGAATAGGTACAGCTTATACTTTATTAAACCAGCATCTAGAAGGTTTAAATGTCGCCCTGAACGACAGGATATGGCAAACATTGTAAAGCATTTGTGCAACTCAAATGGTTAACATTTAAACCCCCGATGCACTACACCAGCAGTTATTACAAGCGTCGTAACAATACAGATAGCCTACATATTTCAGCATAATATCCATTCCAAACATATGAATGGCAATAAAACAGTGACCGACATTGAAGTGGCATCAAATTGCTATCAGCAACCCTGCTGGGATGATGGTAAACATACATCTTGTAATATGACTCCGAGTTCGTTGTAATTTTAAATCTAACTGGTGTTGTTAATCTCCAGCAGCAGAATGTACTTTACTTGCAAGCGTGGGGAATACCGCCTATATTTAAACCTCCAGGAAAGATAACTGAAGCTCGCTAAGGATTCTCTGGCGGCTATAGCATCCAGACAAAATTGGTTTACTACTGTCGTTGTCTGATGAAATACAGACATGCGCAGTGAAACAGTCAACAATAATCCGACGGTCGTCCGGTACCACGTGTTCACATATAACGACTTGTAACATTTACATAGACACCGCATGCATGACCTCCCAGACAAACACGAAACATGTCAAAAGTTCCAGAGAAAGCACTTAATTTGATTCGAAATTTACCTCGAGTTAGATTAAACTCTCTTAAGCCATTACCCGGAGCATACACAATCAAGGTTTGTTATTCAATCGATTGTTATGAACTACAATATTTATAAAGTGATATAGTTTTCGGATAGACACTGATGAGCAATTTAGCAGACCTAGTGTTTGTTGGTCCTCATAACACAGGGTTTCCCCCAGGCCATTTTCGCTTGTCGCATGCGACAAGCCATAATTTCAGGACCCAATTAGCGACATTCCATAATTTGTCCGCCATGCCTTATCTCCCGCAGCGACTTGTGTACCTGTTGATTGCATTATCAGTATGAAAACCCTTCTTAATAAACAAGAGACTGATCGCGTCGATAATTGACAGTGTCATCAGCTTTGCGAGTTCACCAATCAGTAACAAGAACTGATGGATAACGCATGTCGGCTCCGCCCACATGTTGGCTACAGTTGATTATGACCGCATGTAATATAAGTCGTAGCCGAATTACTATTTGTCCGCATTGTCAGTAATCCGAACAAAACTTTATAAAAATGACTTACTTCTGCCATCTGATCATTTCGAGCAAAGAAGGAAGGAACTAAAGCATCCCCTTTTTGATAATATCCACGGAAAATATAACTTTCTGACATCTCGATTATTCTGTAACATAGCCTCTAATGAAATTCAACAACAGCAACAAAGCCATTTTCATTTCGAGTAAATTGAAAACAAAATAACCTAGATGCTGGCATCGTTTTCAGAACATTGTCGGTTTGATCTTATAACATCCGCAGAACAAAAGAGAAACACTTGAAACACATTTTTAATCCAACATACGCTGTAACATCCAGCTAAAATTCAATATTGTCATATGCCGAAGCGAAAGTTTACACAAATGACGTCATACAGTAGATCGACTTCAGAAGCCTTTTACGTTTATAATTTTTCTTTCTAGACATAGCGCGGTTAAAATGATTGATTTCATGACATGTTTTGCAAACGGGACAATGGTACGATAATTTTTTTGTTGGGCTTATGTATCAGAGAAAGCATGGCGCATCAAGTTTATGTAAATTATAGAAGTTTTTTTAATATAAAAAGCGCGAGTTATTATTCGCGTTCCTATTGTTCTTTACTTGACAAGGCATGGCGCATCATTTTGCACGGGTAGGTATAATTAGTAAATTATACGAGTTTTAATTGCAATCAAAAAAGCGAAAGGTGATATTCGCGGTCCGTTTGTTCTGTATTTGAGATGAAACGGCGATTACGGGAAAAAGAGCGTGGTTCGTGCAAGTTTTGCCGATCTTGAAAAAAGGGAGGTGATAAAAAGTGCAACTGTGTAGTTTCCAACTTCAATAAATGTTTTATTGAAAAAAAAAATGCTTTTAGTTTTCCTGAAACATCTTTATATAATTACAAATAAGCACATTATGTTGTAATTTCATTTTATTTTAGTTGTTGTGTTCATAAATATTTCTAATTGATATTAGATCTAATAACAAATGATCGGATCTGAGGAATTTCAGCCGTTATAATATAATTAGGATTTGTGTTTCAATTTAAAAAAAGCATAAAAATTTTTGGTTTAAGAATTTAATTTACGACTTTGAATCTTTGTTATAAATCTTTTAACCTACAGCAGCCACAGAACAGTGTGTGTGAATACACATTTATTATTAACATGTATGTTATTTAAAAGGCTTTAAATGAATAAAGCCACTTAATAATAAAAACAAAACCTATTTTTTTTCATTTATTTATTTAAATGAGAAGCAAAAATGATATATACATAAGACTGAAAATAAGACACCGCGTTGCAGCGCGCCACAAAATGGATAAAATCAGTCTATGCTGCGACGACCCTTCCTGAAATCCTGGGGGAAACCCTGTAACATCAGCTGATAGTGTGAGCATGGTAAGTCACACCTAGCAATTTGTGATGTGAAATATTAGAAATAAATTGTTATCAAAAAACAGCAAACAAAAGGAAAAAAGCATTGATCCAATGGAATTTAAGAGTATTCTGCTGAGTAAAATATATAGCGAAACACAAATGCTACAGACCTCAGTTGTTTAGTATTTATTCAGTGTCTACTTTTTTACAGAAACGACGAAGGCGCAATAGAGAGAAGGGTTGTGAGAGTGGACGAGGGACAAAGGGAGCTGGTCAGAGGCTGACCTTACCCAGGATTGGCTTTGAAGGTGGAAACACTCCATTCTACCTAAGGATTCCAAAAGAACCTTACTACAAAGGGCACCAGTAAGATACTTGTTTTGAAGAGTATAATATCCAAATAAGGTTTGCTGAGTATGCTAATAGGGCCTAAGATTTATGAGCTTTAAAACACTGAGATTGGAAACCAGTCTCAAATCTCAAGTATCTGATTGGCTGGACTGAAATCAGATGCTTGACATTTGAGACTGGTCTTCAATCCCAGTCTTATAATCATGTGCCCTGATTTATTGAAGTTTACATTGGAATTGGAACAAATCTTCAAAAAAGTATTAATATTTAGAACATTTAATATCTGTGAAATACATTTGTAATTCAGTCAGTTAAATTTTGCACATTACTGGAGAAACAGGTGAATTCAGCATTATGGTTGTGTCTGTCTGCTTACAGTATTTCATCTGTCGGTCAAAAAAATATTCTCTCTGGAGCTTTAAACCCATTACTACTCAGATCAGCAGGCACATCTGTGATGTGTTGGCTGATCTAGATCTACACTGTTCATCCTTGCCATTAAAGTCATTTATATGGAATAAAGTTGTAAAGAAAAACTGCCAAAATTCTGACAAAATTCTTTAAAAAAGTACAAATGTTTTTCTTAAATCACATTTCATTAATCAGATCAGTTAATGCCAGTTGCTTGCTGCCAATGTCAGTTTTGGCAGTTCCTGCTGCGGTGTAGGATAATATTATGGCTGTTGCTCAGACTTCAATCTTATGGTGAAGATACTTCCCCCTAACATGTTGTTAATTCTTCAAAGGTTCTGTGAAAGTACTGTTGGCATTAAATTTTTTTATTTTACAAACAAACTTTGGATCTCAATGGAAAAGCCCTGCAATGTATAAGCACATTTTCCTTTTAAATTTGTTCAAATATTTGTAATCACTCATTAAAAAAGCATTTTTTTTCTCAAAGACGATGGCCTCTTGTCCTGTGCAGATAGGGGAGGTGGGGGAAAGAACCCCATCTTCTTTTGCACCTTTGCCTTTCAGCAAGATTGATTTTAGGAGATCATTTAAAGCAGTCAGGAATGTAATTTCTACTAGTGATGAGAATCGGACGGCTGAAGTGGAATCTGTCCGATCCGATTAATCGGAAATAATCGGAATCAGACGTACTGTAGTGTACATTTTGTACCAAAAGCATACCTGTCTCAATCATATTATTATAGGACTACTTTAATTATTTTAGTTTACAAGATTAACGACACAACTGCTTTTTGTACTGCATTGACCTGTTCTGTTTTTTGTTCAGGCAATAAGAGCCTTCAAACTTTTTTTTCAATTTCGAAATGTGAACATAAATATATTATTATTATTAAGCTCGTCAAAATTAAATCAGAAAATTATTCACAATTCTAAAATGTGGGTGGGGTACCTTTGTTGCTGTACTAAGTCTTGAAGCATATTCTACAGGTAGCTTTGGAGGTGTCGAGGTTTTCCTTATCGGGCGCCAAACCCTGACACCCTGGTTTCATATAAAAACCAAAATATCGACCAGCCTTTGATGTTGTATTACCAGGGCAGTTGAAAAGTTGATTATTATTTCGATCACGGACAGGCAATGTATTCTCCATGTTTAAGAGCAGTTATATTTAAAAGAAGTAACACAAAGACGATTAAAGCGCAAAAAGATATACACTGGACTGCTGTCGTGTCGGCGACATCGGTCAATTGTCTTCAAAGTGGGGTTTACCTATTAACAGAATTAGCGACTAGAATCGATTATTTGTAGTCAGAATCGATGTCGCCGACTTTGAAACTTCAGCGATAATTACTCGATTATCGGCGACAATCGGAACACCACTAATTTCTACCATTGTTTACAGTGTGCGGAGAGAGTACCCTCCCTTGTCTCTGCATCAGTTACAGAGGATGATAGATCTCGGCCGAGTAAATCCTGATGAACCGATAGATCTGACGAGTGTGTGTAATACAAAACTTTACAAGATCAATCCTAAAGATAAGGAATATGGGGTCAACTTGACAGATGAGGTTAGAACTAATTATTTAATTATTTACACCCTAACCTGTTACTCCATATATACGCCTTTTTATGCATATGCGATCAGTGAAGATCCAGATTAGCCGGCACATCTGTGCCGTCTGATCAGGATCTGCACTGGTCGCATTTAGGTCAGAAATAACCTAACAAATCAAAAAGCAAACAGTTTAGATCCTGATCAGATGGCACGGATGTGCCTGTCGATCTGGATCTAAACTGTTTGCTCATGCAGTAAAAGTGTATGGAGGAAAGTGTTTAACGCATAATGATTTTCAAAATACCTAAGAGTTATTTCAAATGAATGGAATAGTCCAGCATGCTTTCTCCTCTGACAGGTCTTGTTGGTTGTTTGTGTTTGAATTTGTTATATTCGGAAGTCAGTAATTTGCAGAGCTCTGGTATATAGTAATGGTTAGAGCTCATTAGCATTACTCCAAGACTGACTGATAGCTGATTGGTATTGAGGTGTTGAAAACTGGCAGTTAATCCTTTACTCCTTATATACAGGTGTTAACCCATGTGTAAACAGTGTAGACCTAGATCAGCTGGCACATTTGTGCCATCTGATAAGGATCTTCACTGCACATGTAGATCATTAAGATATATCTGACTAAGAAGCAAACAATGCAGATCCAGATAAGATGGCACAGATCTGTCAGCTGATCTGGATCTACACTCGTTGCATGAGCATAAAACAAGTATATATTGAGTAAGGGTTAACTTAACACTATAATTATGCAATGTACTTCAATGCAGAATAGTTTAAGCTGAGGCTTTTAAAGCAGCATTACTTCAATTTAACCCGCTCTTGTATGAAATATTACATGTATTTGGAACTATAGGCACAAATTTGCAGCATTAGTTCGGGCTAATAATATTTTAATTTACTAAAATAAATATGTTCCGCTCGACTAAAAGCGAAAGTAGGATTTCTGAAACATCACAGAAATCGAGATCGCGCATGAAGTGGTCGCTTTGTCAAAAATAGGTGCTAAATATAGCTCCATTATATTTAGTTTTTTAAAAGCTGGTTAACGATAATTTAACATTATCATTGAAAATCCTGTTTATAAGAAAGAATTTGATTGGACCTTTTGTGTTCTGTTAGAGAGTTAATATATTGGAGTCTATATGGACAAACATGATTTTTCAATAGTATATTCTTACTTAAGTTTAGGATTGGGCTTTAAAGTAAAACTTAAAACAGAAATGTTGCTTGCTTTTGGCCACTGTTACTGTGATATAATATCACTGATTATGGTATTTCAGGGGGCAGACACATTTACAGCCAAAGTGAACATTGAGGTACAGTGGGCATCAGAGTCTACTATAGCCGCCATCGAGAGAAATGGTGGAATGATCACAACTCGATATTTCAGCTTCGAATGTGTTGAAGCTCTGTGTAACCCACTTAAGTTCTTTGCGAGAGGAATACCTATTCCACGTTGCCCTCTGCCACCAAGTGATGCATTTGAATACTACACGAACCCAGAATCCCGTGGATACCTTGCTGACCCAGTGAAGGTTCAGGAAGCAAGGTTTAAATTAGCACAAAAATATGGCTATCAAATGCCAAACTATGAGAAAGACCAAGAGAGTGGACTGTTCATGATGCGTAAAGATCCGCGACAGATATTTTTTGGACTTAGTCCAGGATGGATAGTGTGTTTACTGGATAAGATGATCATAAAGCCAAAAGATGAAGAATATGAGGAGTATTATCAGTCATGATAACAATACAGAGTATTAAAATATGAGGAAAATTTCTTTGCTTGTCTTTATTTTAAGATATACAAATGAAAGATTCATAGACATAAATAATAGCAGGGGTTACAAGACTTCTCACTCCTTTGAGCTTGGGAGAAGTCATTTTGTATAGACTATATAGGGAAAGAATGATGTTGTTGTTGTTGCAAACTTCTCCATAATTCAGTAAAATCACCGGTATGAGAAAACTTCTCTTCTCCCTGATTTGCAAGTCTAGTGAGAGCCCTGAAAAGAATATTATTAACCCTTTCCTGTATAGATACACCTTTATTGCTAGGGCGAACAGTTTAGATCCAGATCAGCCAGCACATCCGTGCAGTCTGATCAGGATTTAAACTGTGCCGGCTGATCTGGATCTACACTGGTCGCACATGCCTAAAAATGAGTACATTGTATATATCAAGGAAAGGGTTAAGCATTCAGTAAATTCTGAATGTTGAATTTTAAGTTATTATGTTTTGGGAATTTTCTGGTAAACCTAATAGCTCTCAAAGTAATGTTTCAATGAAATTCTCGGCAAGTCACAAACATTATGCCTTTCTGTAAATAAAAACATACACTTAAACGCTTTCCTCAATATATATGCATTTTATGTGTGGGCAAACAGTGTAGATCTAGATCAGCCAATGCATCCTTGTCATCTGTTCAGGATCTGCACTGATCGTTTTTTGGTCTGAAATAACAATAAATCAAAAAGCGAACAGTGCAGATCCTGATCAAACAGCACAGATGTGCTGGCTGATCTGAATCTACACTTCCCCCATGCCACAAAGGCATGTATATGGGGGAAAGGGTTAAATGAAGATTCAAAAGTCTAGAATGAGATCCTTTGTTCAAAAGGTTGAAACCCAGCTTCGAAGTTTAAGTGACACAGATTGGTCCAATATCATTTTAGGAGTCAGAAAAAATGTTGATATCCCAATATCTATTCTTATCTTGCACTTAACGATGGTGAAAGTCTTTGTTCAGCCTGTTTTCATTTTGCATTGGAAGACATTTAGTCTGGGGTGAAAAGTGGCTTGCAAACATTTAGTCTGCACAGAATTTTTGTCTGCTGGCATCAACAAGCACTGACATACTATCATAATTTACTGGTACTGGGAAAAAGCATGCCACCTTTTTCTTCATTGTTAGTGTGCTTTGTTGCTTCGTCAACTGTTTAACCCTTTCCTCCATCTATACGCATTTTTACAAATCTGTGACCAGTGTAAATCCAGATCAGATGGCACAGATCTACGGGTGATCTGGATCCAAACTGTTTGCTCCATGCATTAAAGGTATATCTATGGAGGAAAGTGTTAAAGATACCTTTTCCTGTGACATGCTCCATATAGATATATTTTATCTGATATAAGATTACTTTTTCAAGCACTTCTAAATTCTTTTGTAGATGTAAGCACTCTAAAAAATAAAATGCAAACAAATGTACAAGGTAAACTGATTTATTAAGTTAGTTTACTGTGTAACTACATGTAACAGATAGTGTTAGTCAACAGTTTCACAATGATAAGCAAGTTATAATATACAGAGGTACATTTACAGGGCCCAAGATCATAAAACTAAGGTTGGAGACCAGTCTCAAATCTCGAGCATCTGATTGCCTGAAATGGCAACATTTCAAATAATTAGATGCTAGACACTGATCTTCAGATTTAGTTGTATGATCTTAGGCACTGGTTTCAGCTTATTGCAATTGTGAACCATTCAAGACACAACATCCAAAGTGAGGCTAATCCTGTAAAGGTTGTAGGCTGTAAAGGGTTGGTGTGAAGGGGTAATTGTCATATCTATTTACAATACAAACAACAAACTACTGAAAGGAACAATGTCTGTGATCCAGACTCTTTCCGTATTCCAAATTCCAAACATCAACAATTATCACCTGTTATCCCTTTCCTCCATTTTTTGGCATTTGATCACATGTGCAAACAGTGTATATCCAGATCAGCAGGTGCATCTATGCTGTCTGATCAGAATCTGCACTGTTCACATTTTTGTCAGAAATATCCTAATAAATAAAAAATCAAATGGTGTAGATCTTGATCAGATGGCACAAATGTGCTGGCTGATCTGGATCTATACTGTTGGCCAATGCAATAAAAGCATATAAATTAAATGGAGTCCAGGGATCATGTCGGTTAGAAACATGTGACGTTGCAGGTTATTGAGCATGGAAACCAGTGTCAAATCTCAAGCATCTGATTGGCTGAAATGGCGACCAGTCGCCATTTCAGCCAATCAGATTCTTGAGATTTGAGACTGGTCTCCAATCTCAGCTTTATAACCTTCAGCCCTAGTATTACTAAGTGATCTGTCAGCTTACTGTCTGATGTATTCTATTTAAAAGTATACAGCAGTCTGTTTATTGTCGGACAGAATTACTCAAATTTGAATGTCCCCATCTGTAGAACAAAGAATGTCATAGATTTATAGTCCCAAAAAACTGTTGAATACTGTTGAGGAATGTATCATGTTACAGCAAATACTAGACAGGAGCTCAGATTCTAACTAAATCTATACATATATTCTGACCAAAATGTAAAACAATAACATTAAATACAGCAGATGTGAGATGCATCCTCTCTAAGCTTTTTGTCCAAAATACACCACAAGTACTGTAATACATGTAGCATTGTAGCTCAAATCCTCAACAATATTGTACAATGTAATTCAGAACTTCATTACATTGGTAGGTTTTAATATTTGGCAGTCTTACTTTTGTATATTCTGGTTCTTAATTTTATGTGATGATCCTGGAATCTTCCTCTAAGTCATGTTCTGATAGTACTACAAATATACTGATTTAAAACTGTGTTTGGTGAACAATTATGGTAAAATGTTATTACAAATAGGTTTGTTAATCATTAAAGCAAAATTCAAACATTTTGTTAGATCTGAGTTTAATAGTAAGATTGGAACTGCACTTATTGCTATACAATGGTACTGCACTTATTGCTATACAATGGTACTGCACTTATTGCTATACAATGGTACTGCACTTATTGCTATACAATGGTACTGCACTTTTTGCTATACAATGGTACTGCACTTATTGCTATACAATGGTACTGCACTTATTGCTATACAATGGTACTGCACTTATTGCTATACAATGGTACTGCACTTATTGCTATACAATGGTACTGCATATACTGCTTAACAAGTGTATTGCACTTACTGCTATACAGTGGTACTACACTTATTGCCAAAATGCTGCACTGATAGAGGTGTGGCTCTAAATGGACCAACAATTTATTTATGATTCTTGTGGGGACAGTATCGGTTGATTCTTAAAAATGAATAGTTACTGTTAAAAATTCTGAATAAAGAAAACATTTCCTGTTATCCCTGCTTAATAAAGTATTACAACTTGTGAAGCCATTAAACATTTTAAATGCAATTCAGTTTATTTACCCCACTAAGCCAACAACACTGCAGCTAGATAATTGTATGGGTGAAAGTTTTTAGGCGTATGCCTGAAATACAGGTTTCTGTGGGTCAAAAATGTTTTATATTCTTTATTTTCCCTGTATTAATTGACAAATTTTCAGAATTCCTAACTTTCACCCTTGTAATTGTACATGCATATATTTTAAAACACATACTTTCTCAATCTAAGCACCATAAGAAATCAAATACTCGAATTGTGAAAGAAAAGGAATAATACTTGTGCAGATACATCGTAGGTACATGGAATAATATTTGAGTAACATAATGCTAGCATGTCCCCTAAACTGGCCTTTATCTGACTACGCAGTCTTTGTGCTGATATTGTTTCTCTCCCTTTTTGAATTCTCTAGACTTCTAAGGCCACTGTTTGTGAAACAGTAGTGAAGTGGTTCAATGATTTAAAGTTGCACAACAAGATACCTTGATCTGAGTAATTCACTGAATATGATCAATTATTATTTCCTTTGAAGTGAAATAAATGTAGATGAACATTATATTGGGTTTGCACTTTTTGTTTAGTTAGACATTAAACAAATCTGTTTTCGTAATTGATAAAATTTATAAAAATCTGTATAAGGCAAAGGTTATTTTAATCTCAGATCAGTTTTTTTTCTATTTTCTACGTTTGCTACTTCTTCGTTGAATGTTTATGTTTTCTGTGTAGATGTCGTCTGCGGCGAGGTCCCGGTCGTGTACGGAAACTCTCCCTCTGGCGTTCAAGTCTAAAACTCTCTATCAAGGCCTTTAACTCTCGATCCCCTTCCACCTTTGCCCAGACTCCTAGTACAAACGACTCAATGTCACACTCGTTGGTTCCTCGCACTATCCGGAAGTAGCCGCTCTCACCCCAGTCTTTACCCCAAGAATTGGCACACAACTGCAAAATGCAAGATTGTGACAAAATATATATATATAAACACGAATAGGTCTTGATCCGTTAAGGGCTTGCCACACTCTTCCCAATCCTATTCATCAATAAAAAGAAAATTATCAAAATCTCAATAACGGCAAAATGCTGTTAAATGAAACTTTGCACACATGTATGTTATTTAATGTATCTTTTTTTGCAGATGGTAAGACACGTTAGAACAGTAAAGAAAATAGCGAGATCTAAATATTCCCTCAACTTCTATTTACATAAATTCACAAAAACTAAACAACACAAAACATCATTTTAAATGCCCACATGAGTAATACGATACTGACAACAATTTATTGTGTCCTCGTGACTTACATATGTAAACATTACGAGATATAAGTAAAAGTGTGTTTGACCTTCAATTTCCTGGTCGCGTAAACGGATGACAATCACTGATTTCTCTTTTAGTAGTATCATTGCGCTCACGTGGGAATTTAAAATTATGTTTTGTATCGCTTAGTTGTTGGGAATTCATGTAAATAGAAGTTCAAGGAATTTTTAGGACTAGCTTTTTTTCTATACTTTTCTAACGTGTCTTACTTTATGCAAGATAAAGATACATTAGTAACATTCATTTGTGCAAAGTTTCATTGAACGGCATTTTGCCATTATTGAGATTTTGATAATTTTCTTTTTACCGATGAATAGGATTGGGAGGAGTGTGGCAAGCCCTTAAGACTGATCAGAGCTTGGTGTCTTAAAAATGACTGATTGTTACATTAATTTTATAAAAAGGTGCTCTGCTTTGTTAAACATTTATTATAAGCAATGTTTGTATTCGAATCGGAACAATCATGGTTTGTTTAGAGAAATAATATTTGTAATATGACATATTTACCCAGTATTTAATAGTTCTTCCGCCAATTCTATCAACGCCCCAACTGAAACAAAGTAAACACCACTATAAAGCGTAAAGACAACTTACTATCGGATCATACCCGCAACTGACCCGGTCGTGTCAACCTTTTCTCCGATCTCTGTATGTCGAGGACGGTCATGTTACAAAACAAACAGATCTACACAATGAGCGACTTGTACGTCTGCTTGTATTTACCGACATCCTTGTGTCTGTTACATTCTAATAAACCTAATAATGATAGGTTATGAATTTAATAATAAAGACTATGTTGTCTAGGCAAGTACAAGTAGTATAGCGACATTTCAACTGTTATTATTTATACATAGCTCAAATGACAGCATTACCTTACGGTCGTTTAATAATTATAACAATACTGTTTCAAAATGAAAGCGCTACCTGACACCTGTTATCGAACCGAATGCAGGTACCAAGCTGTGCAATGCAGAAATAGAAAAAAATATCATGGGCCCCAAGATCTTAAAACTTAGATTGTATACACAAATCTCAAGCATCTGATTGACTGAAATGGCGACGGTCTGCAGATTTAGTTTTAAAATCTTTGGCCATGATAGGAGTCTCTCTGTAAAGATCTGTCAGCTTCACTATTTGAATGATACCGGTGCAACGACATGCAATATTTTCAAATGTCAGTGTCCTTAACTTGTACCCGACCATTTTAGACCCAGACCAGCTAGTACATCCTGGATGGGATTTTACATCGGCCTGTGCAAAATCGTATTTGAACGTTTCCAGATTCACATATATGAAAAACCACTATCCTTTGTTTAACGCAAAAAGAATGCGAGATGAGGAGACGCCATGAACCTACCCGATAATCCTGACTGAATGGTACGAGTACTTTTCCTCCGAGACCGGGGTACTTTCCGGGACCGCTCTGGAATAGCTGTAAACCCCAGACCTGTACATGAAGAAATCCTCCTTTACCTTGAAGGTCGCTGCAAGATAAACAATTATCCTTAAAGTTTATACTTTGTTTATTTGATAAGCATACAGCCAAACGCGTACTTTTTTATTGTAAAAGTCAAACTTGTAGAATATCCTGGCCCAATATCATAAAACTAAACTAGAGACCAGTCTTAAATTTCAAGCATCTGATTGGCTGAAATAGCGACCAGTCGTCTTTTCTGGTCGCCATATCAGCCAATCCAATGCTTGAGATTTGAGACTGGTATACCTTCAGCCCTTGTAGCTCTTGATTAAAATTGCAGCACGTGCCTTACCTTGCACTGGTCCGTTCATTTCGATCTCAGCCATGATGTCTTCATCCTGAAAGTTACACCAAAATAAATGTTTGAAAATTCAGGAAAAGTCACGGCGACGAATATGTATTCCTTCTCGAGCGTTCATGTTATTGTTTTTATTGAAATGTTATTGCCTCTACTTGGAAGCGAACCCGTGCAGTATGGCAACAGCGCCTAGCCATGCAATTCTGAAAACGTTACCGACTGAGCTAGCCGGGACGAACCACAAACAAAGGTAATCGGATAACCCTGAAATACGTAATCGTCTTTGCATGACATCGGTAGGGTTTATTAACTGTATGCACTGGGAGACTTTTTACTGCCGCCACACTGATAGTGCTACTGTGAATTTTAAATGATATTGCCTCTACTGAAAGCTGACTTGCTCAAACATACACATATATTAGTAACATTACCGACATAGATATTCTGTACGGTGGGGTTGCATGGAATACACGTCCAACCGTGAATGGAATCCCGCTTGGACACAGTCCGCCCGTTTGTCCGCGCGCCAGCATACATTGTCCTGCAAAGCTGCTGTATGGGTAGCAGTCTTCTGTTGCCACCCTGAAATTTAATTTTCGCTTTCATTTTGAAGTGTCTGTTTAACAACAAAGGTGATTCCGAATAACGAGTAACGTAAACAATTGATATTCCCAATGTATTTAATTCAAGAACTTCGCTTTTCCGAAGCTAATTATTTTTAAAACGCCACGTGATCAACGTTAAAAGGCTTAGTTCAAGGCTGAACAATCTTCGTTAAGTCTTTTTGAAATAACCCAGTATTGCACAAAATGTTCGATGTGTGATACCCATGTTTCCGAATGAACCACCATGCTCGGTCAAGGTCACCCCCTTTACAACCGTCCTGGCCGTGGTTGTTACATGACAACAGGTTCTGGGGAGAGAGGTTTGCTAGTGCTGACCCTCGGGACTCGATCGTCAGTCTGTCTGCGGCTAAAGCTGAAAATGAACACTAATTTGGTTAGTGTGGGCGTAGTTTATATATCAGCCTAGTACACACGATGAAACATGAAATCCGAAACATCATTGTTGCTAGCGACATTCGTTCTAATATTAACCAGAAAATATATCCAAATGATAAATGTTTTCTTTAAATAGATAGCATCTTTTTATTATAGTATTTGATATTTCGTGCATTGTGACTTAAATACAACAGTTGGAATACCAGTTGTGGAAAACGCCCAAGATGCGGCACAATTCCCCTGATCTCTGACGTCATGGACCCATCCGGGCCATCGCACACGTGCATCAAAACTTTCCGGCAGCCGGCCTTCGTACTGGATCTTTATAGGATTCATGTCCATCACCAGCACATCCGGTTTGTGTGTGCCCAGTCGGTATTGTCTACCCTCTTGAAGTGTCATGCCCCAAAACTTGGAATAGTTTGACGCCTGCCATCTTAAAACCATTCAATTTCTTTAAGTACATGAGCAATTAATGTGAACGCATTTTTAAAGGTCAGTGTATGCAAATGTAACAGACTACATAGGTCCATATAGCTGATTTTGATACCGCTGACATTTTAAGGCCTTTCGCAGCCGATGTGTATTTCTACGATAATACAATGAAATGATGTATGAAAACAATCATTTTCACAATTTTTGTTTGATATAGAAGTAAATCCTCCTTAGGCTAATTTTGTATGCAATAATAGTATTAATATATGACGACTTTATTTTATGGGTTAGTTTGTACACTTTATTAGCGTGGTTATTACATCACGTTATGGGACCGGACACCGGATATAACCGCGTTTTGAGTCAAAACAAAGTCTTTAAAAGTTATCAGAGGTGAGAAAAATTCAATTTCTCAGCTCATATGACACTAATCTGAACTGGGTTTGATTTTATGGTTTCCTTACTAAAGGCAAGATATCATAAAAGTACAAGTATCAACCAACAAATCAGGATTTGTTCATCTATTTATAAAAGTTCACCGTTGCTCACGAGAGAAATTGATGTCTAAGTACCGAAAGTCGAGTTTCATTATTAGTTTCGTCCAAAAATAAAAATTCTGAATCCACAGTTTTCTTTTACTTCTCCTCATGTACTCACATTTCAATTTTTAGTAAGATCGACCAAAAATTGATTTCTACAGCGAC
Source organism: Corbicula japonica (assembly GCA_038501625.1). Lineage (NCBI taxonomy): Eukaryota > Metazoa > Mollusca > Bivalvia > Venerida > Cyrenidae > Corbicula > Corbicula japonica. Next base: position 1,401,246 of record JAZAYU010000008.1, on the reverse strand, counting down.
AAAAAATGCACTGTTGTACTGGGTATACAAAATCTTTGCTCAAAAGTGTACTGGTTATACTGAGTATACATTATAAAAATGAGCAATGATATTGATAAAATACCATCATTACATTAATTATCATTATATTCATACATACAGGTTTCAACGCACGTGCAAACAGCGCAGATCGAGATCTGCCGGCACATCCATGTCATCTGATCTGATCTACAATCTTGGTCATAAATAACGTAATGATGCAAATTTAGCGAACATTGTTTAAACTGATCAGACGGCACGGATGTACCTGCTGATCTTGATCTTGATCTACACTGTTCGCCCACGAACAAAAGCCATAGCCCACGGAGTAAAGGGCTAAACACAGCCCTAATTCGTTATAATAAGGTTGATGGATGTTCTGTGATTCCTTACCCTAGATTTCTTGCGTTTACAGCATTAATAATATTTTCCCTTATAAGACACACGTTGTCATCACATCTCCACGAGTAGCCCGTGATACTGCGAGAGTCCGGAGAACAACGACTGAAACAGAAGAGCCTTTCCACGTATTTAATAAGAACTGGTACCAAGATCATAAAACTAAATATGGAAACCAGTTTCAAATCTCAATCATTTGATTGGCTTAAATGGCGACTGGTCGCCAATTCAGCCAATCAGATGATTAAAATTTGAGACTGGTCTCCAATCTTAGTTTTATAATCTTGGACCCTGTTTTCGAAGTAGCAAACGCAATAACAATAAACGACGAAAATCAAAATGCTTAATACTTTAAAGATGTGTGAATATTTTAATAGCCTTACCAGGTGGCTTGAAAATGTTTAAGATATATTACAGCCGATCGTTTAATCGCCATAAGTAATAATTCACATGTTTAGCAGCAGAAAGGAATATTTGCATGAGTTTCAAACGATTAAAATGAAATGGAGCTAAAGATTGTTTAATGGGTGCAAAATATGAGACCATTTTAAATGTTAGCGTCACTTACAAAGACACAGTCAGGACACACCCGCCCCGCCACCCGCTATTTTGGATGAAATTATAAATGTTACACTAATTTTTCAGCCAGTTTTACATTTCAGCGTCGTCCATTTCCACACACATTTATTATAATACATTTAAACAGATAATAAAGGAAATAACTTACCATTGATTGCAGTTGATTTTTGCAGCAGAGTTAGGTCCGTACGGGCGACCGTTATATTCACACGCCCCTGAAATACATGAAGTTTAATATTACCTAACGAGGCCCACCTAACATATAATTTTCGGACATTAAGGATAATTTGGACATCATTTAAACGTTTAACACAGCCTCTGGTCACGGATACATCCCCTTATCAACTTGACAGGGATACTTTAATGTACTACAATGTGACTTCTAGGTAGAGCAGCATAAAGTCGGCCATGAAATCAAAACCTCGTATTGTAAAATACGGGGTTTGAACTTATGAAATATCCACAAAACAGAATACAAGATTTCAACATAAGACTATTGAACCTTTCCCAGCATTTGACAGATTTCATGTTAGTGTTTCTGTATTCCCTCGTTGTCAAAACTGAGTGATTTTCTGAAAATGTGGTCGAGGTTTTGATATTAGGCCGACGATAAATCATAACGAAATGCCAGGGTTCTTACTAAGTCTTGCATAAGAGCTATATGTTTGAAGGCTTTTTGTGAACGCAATCCGTGTTTATTCATATTTCTGATTTGTTTTTAATTTTTCGGGTAGGATTTCCAGGTAACAGCAAACCAATTAAATAATATTTAAAGTCAGTCTTGCTTGGATATTGATATAAAATCTGAGAAGCCGGAATCGGTTTTTGTAAATATTGTTTGCCAGAAAACAATCGCTGCCGCAATACAATTATACAGACGTGACAAATATTCAGGGTCCAATTGAATTACATCTAAGCGGATGTTTAGCAAATTTGATAGATCTATACGCCCACATAGGTAGTTGATTTCATAGCCCAAAAATCTGTAAAACAAATACACTTCGTGGTGCATCAAATCGAATAAATTTAGAATATTTCATGCTTTTTTTCTCCACTGATAGGAGAGACGATAACACGGAGATCTATTGACAAACTAAATTAATATTTTCGATCAATAACCATAAGATACTTATATTGCTGCACTCCGGTGACTTAATTACGGCAAAGTTGTGAATATCATCTCTTCAAAGTAAGATTTAGAAGAAAATAATTTTATTATGGGTGCTTTGGATTGGGCTGCACACGTTGTTACTGTTCGTAATGATTCGTTTAACATATCTATTATCATAATCATATTTTATTAACTACAGTTTAGTGGCTCGGCGTTTGCTAGATTTTGTTGAATAGAAAGAAGCTACACAATTTCCATCAAGATTTCTTCTATTTTGTTACATCAGTGAACAACAAGAAGGTGATTGGCTTCAATCGAGATCAGTTTCCAATTCTGAGCTTTGTGACTAGAATTCATGTTTGGGTTTAATATCTTGCCTATTTACAATTATCGTTCCTGTTTGCATACGTAATACAAAATTTGCTGTAAGAAAAATTATTTTACTAAGATTTACGCTTGCATGTTCATGTATTTTATGTATAACGATTTCATGGCCCAAGATTTGAAACTCTAATTCCTGGGCATCAGCGCATGTTTTTTTTTTTTTTTTTTTTTAAACCATCACACGGATTTCCGGGGCTCGGGGGTTTTTTCTCATGTAAACAAATGTTATCACAAAAAATCACGTTTTAACGATTTTTTAACGTTATTGAGCAATTATTTAGTTTAGATGGACAGTCATTATTTGTAATTACAACGAATTTACTCCCTTTAAGCCCCTTTGTTTGTGACCTTTAAATATGCGGTTATCATGTCAACTCCACAACAATTGAAAATGTTAAATATGCACTTAACTGGAAATGATAGTGTACCATGTGCAGCTGATATATTAAGCTTTCAATTACGTATCCACTTACAAGGAACAATCTCTTCACAATCTGCTATGCTATTAATCTTCAAAAATGGGTAAGACCCAGTATGGATGATGTTTGTCTCTTTTTGTTATATTTAAATAACACCGTTGTACGGACACAGCTTCGACATTAGTCGCATGTTTGAACAATTCTTAGGCACCGTTCGCTAATATGCGTTCACTGATTAACCGTTTGCTAATGATCGGCTGGTATATCTGGTCGTCTTACGTCCTGGGTTTAATAAACTAGTATATCACAACTTATTAATTGAAAACCATGGGCGATTTTATTTTGAAGGCGCAATTCGAACCATGTGCGTAATACATTCTCAAAAGCTGTCGACTAACATTTTAATTTTTTATGTAGCAAACACTTTTAAGTATAAGCGTATAATTTTGAAGGTAAAAGAAATGATGACAAGGCTTTATCTACTGTGGTTTCATACATATATTGCCTCACTTAATCTTAATACTAACTTTATCTCACGCGAAACAGTTACGGCATCCTGAATAAACTGTCTTGATTTACGACTCTGTAATTGTTCACTTTAATATCTTTCGTTTTCAAATATTTTTAATGTTCAAATATATTCAGAGTGCAATCATATTAATAGGTTACGCTACCAGTTTGTTTTAAGATAACTACAAATGTTCAAAGCCACCGATTATTATATGATGCACTCGACTTCTACTTGAGACACCAATGTCAAAACACACTTAACGATTGCCTCTTAACCCAATAATTATCTGTTCGGATCGTATCGGTCTTAGTTTCCGAGTGGTCTTTGAAAGGATCGCAGATAAGAAGTCACGATTCAAAAGATGATTTGGAACTACAAAAGTCACGTGTTCCAGCAGCATGTCCGGTTGAAGATAACTAAGTACAAGACCACGTCTGCCTAGACAATTTATTAAGACATAATTATATTTGTACACAGCTGCCAGGTGCATTGAGATCAATGCAAACGTTAGTTAGAATTATACGCGAACGTGAAAAAAGTATAGACACGAACGCAGACGAACTCGTATTAATCGTCTCGACTTGGGTGTGAGTCCTCGAACTGGAGATAGGTCCTCACGACGTTGGTGTGCGATTAAACATTAGTCCTCAAATAAAGGTATACATACGCGAGCATACACGCGTACACACTCAACCACCATCAGTAATTTTCTCTTCATATAATTTGTGACAGGCATCATAGTATCATTTGCCCGAATCCTTTAATTAATTACGGGATTGTAAATGAATGTATCAGTTTCTTGTAATCAATTATAATGTATTGATATGCCGTGTCAGCGTTGCTTCACCAAACCGCAATACGTCAGCGCATAAAAAAGTAAGTGCTGAAAAAAGACAAGTTTCATTACTTTCGCTCAGTGTGTCAGTGGATCACTTATATCGTTATATATTGAGGAGGCATATTTCATTGCAATCCGCAATTTATCATGCATTTATACCGAAAATGGTGATGTAGCGTGCAATGACATGCTAACGTCTTTTGAGATAAGTAAATGAAACAAGAAGAATGATTCGTAATATGTTACTAGTAGATACGATGGTTAATTGATAACAGGAAACGTATTTCATTTATATCAATACTATGTTTTTGTTATACAACAAGGCATATTTGATTGCATATCGCAACAGAGCAGAGCAGATTGGTAAATTATACAAGAAGCCACCTATAATATAATAGTGCATTTGGGTTAATGATAGAAACAGACACATTTTATGGTCATCTACAATGTAGCAGTGCATATTGGTAAATAATTGAATAAAACATATTTGTTGCCATACAGAGTATATTCCAGAACGCATATTTCATAGCCATCTTTTCCCGAGAGATTGGTAGATAATAAAAGAAGATATATTCAGTGCAATGTTCTACTGCAGAGTGACAATGATATATGGATCTATTTGCAATCTGTAATCGCATATTAAGGTTGTTAGAGTTGGGAATTTGGTTTTTAGATGTACATGTACATCGGATGTAAATAGGAGATCGTTTCTAAGTAAACAGGAGCTTTGTTGTTGAAAACTTTAAACATTAGTTTGGCCTTTTTAAAAAATAATTTACGCGTCCAGAAAACGTCATCCAATTTAACTGTGCGAAAATGTCATCAGACGGAGTAGCAAAGTCATTGTCAAGAATTGAAATTTACTAAATTTGTCCTCAAGGCGATGTGTGTTACAATTATAGTACTATTTTTTTTCTTAGAAGATAAATACATTACTTTTGTTTTTGTCACTTTTACTGACATGTGATTTGATTTTCACCATCTTTTAACGGCCGATAAGTCATCGTTGTGGCAAGCGGCAACGTTTGGACGTGACTTGTCCGCAATAGAACTAAATGTCGTGTCGTCTGCGAAGAGAGCAGCTACGGTTGATTTGAGTAGGAGTGGTAAGTCATTAATAAAAAGAATTCAAAGAATCGGGCCAAGAACAGAGCCCTGGGGAACACCTGTAACTACAGGGCCGGGTTCAGACAGGGTACCAGAAATGAAAGTTTTCTGATAAGGATCTTTTAAGTTAAATGAAAAAAAAAAACAGGAGATCGCTTCATTGGAGAGCCTGTATGTTTTTGACTTTTGAACGAGAACTGTATGATTTACCATGTCAAATGCTTTTGAGAGATCAAGCAGAACGAAGCCAACAAAATCTTTGTATCAAATCGTCTATAAACCTGGTAAGTGCAGTTTGACAGGAATAATCCCAATTTTCTAAGGTTTAAACTTTCCAGATATATTTTGATGTAGATACTCACGCGAGGTTCTAGCATTAGCGACGCAACTGGTAAAACAGAGATAGTACGGTAGATATTCTGTCGGTTGTTTTTCCTTGAATATTGGGATAACTTAAGCCGAGTTGAAACACTTCGGGTATGGTTTTAAACCAATGCTGTCTTCAAAGAACCTAAAGAACAACGGCGATATAACAGATGCGGACATTTTTTAAATTTACGTACTTAAGGTGTGTGAACCTGTGAACTGTCGTGTCGGGAAATTTTAACTGATTTGCAACAAAATATTGAGTAATGTGGTGGGAATCATGCTGAAACAGCGTCCTTAACTTTGTCGTTATTCATTTATTTCAAAATTTCCAAACAGTTTGATTGCGGAATTTCAGGGATGTTCTGATCTTATTTATGATATTTTGCAATTAACAGAAACATGTGTTGTTGTCATTGAAGCAGGAATCATGCAAAAACATGTCATTAACCAAATCAAAACATTTATGTAAGCTTATTAAAGTGTAACATATATGAGGTATAAGCAATATGAGGCAATATAAAAATACATGCAAAAAGGACGAAGCATGAAACAAAATTGCACCAACCATCTATGACATCTTGTATACTTTATGTTGAAGAAATGGAAAGTAATCGTGACACATCTTTGTTCAAAGTCGTCGATATTAATAGATTACAAATGCTGAAAATCAGTAATGTAATTGTAATGTAAATATAATCATCGAAACACATTACATTGTAATCGTAATACAACTGGTTACATCTTTACAGAACCAGAGTCATGACAGAGATGCTAATGTTGCTTCGATGCTACTCGCCATCGTCATCTTGGTCGTAATTGTCATCGTCACCAAGCAACAAGATTGTAACTTGTCGGATTTGTACTGTAACACCATGATCGTCCTGGATTGATGTTATTTACGTCAAATCATTGAATACGATCAAACAAGAACAGGGACAGGCGAAGAAAATCTTATGTTCCGCTGGATTTATGTTACTACCTAGTTAATTGTCAGTCACGGCATATTATTGGTGTATGGCAAAGAATTTTTTTTATTCAACTGTACGCTGGTTGAGCATCGATATAATAAGTGATTAATGTGTCGTTTCATTAAAATGTAAACACATTTAACGTCTTCAATGCAGCCCACTCTTTTCTATTCTATAAGCCTATGATACGGGTCATACTTCATGTAGTGATATATTGTAGGAGTCGAGATAATCTAAACTTGTGCCAAAAACGAAAATATTATTTATTTCATCATATCGTTCTGGTTCGTCAAAGGAATGTTTCGCAATTATTAAAATACAAACTTTCATGTACAAAGGTCATTTACCTTCCTAATCAATCATATAAGCTAATATGTAAAAATGATTATAAATTCGTGGTTTTATCAAAATTGTCTGAATTACAGTTGCTTTTGCAATACTGTACAGTAGAATTTCTCGAAGCATTCCTCACACGGGAACTAAACAGTACAGTGCATAAATTCATAAAAATCCTCAAAGAACTAGGTTCAAAAATCGTTCTCACAAAATACATTAGGCCTATAGTGGTGTTAGTGTCTGAAGTCCGCAAGCGGTCATTCTAATTGCAACACTTGTGAAAATTATATACAATTATGTACAACAGTCTGAATACCACCAACAGTTTAAAATATTTAGTTTTAACACTTAACTTCATGGGATATGGTTGTGATCCCCTAGGCGAGCAGTGTTGATCCTGACCAGCCGACACATTTGAGCCGTCTCATCAGGATCTACACTGTTTCCTTTTAGATTGATTGGGGTATTTCTGACCAGGAAGCAACCATGTAGATCCAGATCAGAGTATAATGTAATAAACGGTTAAATGTCTTAATGTGTTTTATGTAATATTTGCTAATTAAAATGGATTATCTGAAGTTTAGAACATTGTCATCAGAGTAAGAGTCTACCGTTCCTGATCTACAAACTCTCAGGTTAATCGAATTAACAAACTGAATAACTATGAAATACATACACTGTATGCTATTTTTTATTTCCACTCCCTGTTTCAAAACAAACTAACGTCTTAAACACTTGTTTCATTCATAAGATAAAGTAAAACACACAAATAAAAAAAGAGTAAAACAAATCGTGAGAGGTGGTTCCTTTCCCCTTCCCATCGACTCACCCACCTCGCACTTTTCCAATGTCCGGAAAATGTCTCAAGTTTTCATAAGTTGCATTTTCCACTTCCCTCTCCCTTCCATATGCTCGAAAACAACATTGTATATTAGAAAACAAAAAATGAAAAATCGAGGGATATAACCCTACCTTTACCTTGAATTTTAAGTCTAAAAAAATATTTGATCAAACTGGTAATATGAGTTCTTCCTTGTTATGGTATAACATATATGCAGACCAAATTATAATATGACTTGAGATAAGGATATACCGTCGATAAATCTTTATAAATAAAATGTATTAAAACACGGCTGAAGATCAAAGGGTAACTTAAATTGCGATACAGTGCACAATTCATAAAACCAAATCTGGAGATCAGTCTCAAATCTCAAGCATCCGATTGGTTGAAATGGCGACCATTTCAGCCAATCAGATACTTGAGATTTGAGACTGGGCTCCAATCTTAGTTTTATGATCCTGGTCCCTAAATAAACCCCCAAATCGATGGTCTAAGGCAAATCTTTTTCATCTCGTGTCGAATTGTGAAGGTGTAGTGTAGTTAAATGTGTGCTGAATTCGAAATGGTCATGTGGAATTTTATAATTATCATTACACTGCCATAAGGCTTATAACTGATTTATGTTTGATATGACATGTTTCATCAGGCTTACTCCTGTTCCGTGAAAGTAAACAGCTCAAAACAATGATCTTTACGACAGCTCTCTTTAATTGCGCAATTTGTGACTGCAATAAACTTATGATTTGAGCTAGACTTTTTAAGTTTCCGTCTGACTATTTTATTGAAGCATTTAAACCTTAAAAGTGTTTCTGTGGATAATTTCTAAATTAAAACATTGAATATTGCCCAACGAAAATCATTGGTCCTGAAACAAGTTCCATACCTCGGATCGGCTCAGGTCCCCCTCTGCAAAATGAAAGAAAGTCCGGACAGCAGTCTCCGCGGGTGCGGTTACAAAACTCGTCACAGTAGCACAGCGAGTCTAGTATCGGAACTGAGCAGGTGTCTATCCGGCCTGGGCAACATCCACCGCGCCGGGTTTCACAGTACGGTCCGGCAATATCCGGGCCCAATTCTATATAACGTTTAGGTCTCTTTAGTAATCTAGTCCCCGAAGAAACACTTAATGGTACTAGACATAAGAAAAATACCACAATAGTAAATAATCCTAGTTTTGATATAGCAGCATTCATTGTTTTTGCCTGCATTAACATTGAAACAGAACCGATGTTCAGGTGTTTCTTTAACACACACTAAATGCCATAGACTCAATTCTTATACTAATTGCTTGTGATAAAATACTGTCATACACACACCAGAATTCATCAAAAATAAGTCCTTATCAAACACTCCTATTGTTGTTCAATAATGTCTGGTTTTTGTCTATCCATTTTTTCTCTATCTTCTTTGTTTCTCTTTCACATCAACAGCGTTCAGTCCCCAAGAAATTAGAGTAAACTGTTAAATCCTCTGGTAAAACATCTTTAGAGTATTACGCGGATGACCATGGATGAAATGATGATTACATTAAAATCGTGCAATTTATTGGACACAATTGGCAAATTACATTGAAATTTTCGCTCAAATTGTCGCAAGTGACCTTTAAATCTAGCACATTTTGGATGCAGATTTTTCAAAATATTTTCACTATCTTGTTTGGCAAGCAACTAAAAATCCAACTGACAAATCGAAACCAAACGATGTTAGTCGGCGTTTAATAGTTCAAATGAGATTATGGGTTCATATATATGACAGAGATAAAATGTCTCGACATAATAACGTAGCTTGTTTAAATAGTCTTAAACAAACTCGACTTTTTTCTTTAGGATACTTCATAGATGTTTGTAAAATATTATTTGAACAAAAACTGTACGAGGCCAAGAAAAATTACAACCATATGCTCCAATAAATGCGAACATTTCAATAATTCAATCGTTTATGGTATAACTAGAGGACATGGCTCTTGATTACTGGTGAAGAGCATTCAAATTCATGTTCATTTTTTAAATAGGCCTAAACGATTTTTACATCATACTGTGATTGATGTAACAAAAAAGAAAACTCACCTGAATGATTTGAAGATAAATGACGCAAAGACCTAAATCAGATGTCAAGGTTATAAAACTGAGCATGGAAACCAGTCTCAAATCTCAAGCATCTGATTGGCTGAAATAGCGACTTGAGATTTGAGACTGGTTTCCATGCTCAGTTTTATTAACCTTAGGCACAGTTATACTCTAAATCATAATATATTGCTATCATAATTTATTTAATACTTACGTACGTCGCGACATGATTTGAAAGGGATGAAATCGAACCCACGACCCGTTGATCAGGATCAAAAATACGAACGTGTTTTATCATAGACGTGGTAAATGTGTGTCAATAATTAACCACATAGATAGGTCTATATATACATGTAGGAAGTTTGTTCACAGATATTCTACGACCATGTAGGCCTACTTCAAATTATGTAGACCAGACATAGCTTTTTTTTGTAATTAATTTTAACGAGTTTTGTACTTTGGGCCTATTTGTACTATTTTCTTGAATTTGGCACGAAACGATCCTCGAACGTGTTCACAAAGGACGAATACAAGTTTAATTTCAAAAGCCTCACTACAAACAGTTTCATGTAATATATGCCATGATGTAAGGGGCGTTTGTGGTGTTTTTTTTTTCGAAATTCCGCAACGCAGGGGGTGAACTAACAACGAGTGTTTTCTCAGTGGCCGTGAATCAACACGACAATGTATCCCTATTTTTGTGACTGCACAACCAAATGATATGAAATAGAATGCAACTGTTTAAACCAAAAAAAAGCCTCGATGGTCTTTCAATATATTGCGCTACATATCAAACTATCCACTGTTATCTATTCAGAAACATTAACAGAAAAAAAAACAACCGTGTACGTGGCTAATTGAACTTAAGTTGAAATGCGCAACTTACTCACATTGTTATATGGCAAGCGGTTTGCACATTCCGTTATCGATATAGATATGACTAGATCTATATATTCATATGCAATAATTTATAGAAATCGGTCCGATAACCCAAGTTATCGACAATATTGATAACCAATGATAACACATATCGATAAAATCATTGGATAGAATCTAGTTTAGCGGACCCCAGATATTCAAAACACAAAAGCCCAGCGGCGTTTGAGCGAGAAAAGCGGGGGTGTGGGGGCGGTAGCCCCCTTTTAAACTCATTATAATTGAAATGTGTTTGACACACGACTAGGATAGCAATGAATTTTCTCACAATCGATGCTCTTTAGTGTTAGGGTCCGCTAAACTAGATGTGTTCCAAATCATTTTATGCTTTTCAGTGATTTATATAATTTTTCCGGTGAAATAAAAATGGTATTTCACTGTTTTCAAACAGTGGAATATCATTTTTATTTTCACTGATTTTTTCATGTTTGTACCCAAACGTGCATAACATACCAAATAAAAACGTTTACAAAACGGGCTCAAATTTGTATATTTGACGTCATGACGTCAAGTCATAAACATGCGGTTTTGGCGCCATTTCTTGCAACTTTTCTGTCAAATTCATGCACATTTTGCACAAAAAGCATAAAATAAGAAGAAAATTTGTTTTTACCAGTGTTAGATAGAAATATATTTCACTTGTAAACTCCAAAATTATGTATTTCTACTAATACTAATTCCGGAGCTCACTCGGTGAAATTAATTTCTATCTTACACTGGTAAAAACAAATATCTTCTATGTTCTCGGCGAGGTTAGCTATGGTTTTCGTCCGGGAACTATAGTTTTCAGTAATATCCTTAGTTCTCGATTCAAGAAAAATAATAATTTTACGGGAACTATACTATTGTCCAAAATAAACGATACCACTTGTTTGCAAGGACATAAGAAAAAGAACATTTGGATTGATCTATTTCCTTCGAGATACCTTCTAACAGCATCATGCATGTGTACAAAAATCAATTTCATCAACCCTGTACAAGCAAAAACAGAATTTAAATATGGATGAGATCTTAAACATTTTTAAATTATTGAGTATATAATTTGGTATCGTTTCTTTTGGACACTAGTATATGTTTTCGGTCGGGAACTATAGGTTTCGGCGATACTCATAGCTCCCGAAGTCGAGAACTAAGGTTTTCAACAATAACTATGATTATTAGCCGTTAACCCTTGTTGTCGTCAATAACTATGGTTTTCGGACCGATATCTACAGTAATTGTTGCTATGGTTTTCGGATCGTTTAAGCATACATTTAAAAACTCTAGTTCTATCAGCCGAGAACTATGGTTTTGACCGATAACTGTTTATTGGCCGGAAACTCTAGTTATCGTCGATAACTAAGGTTTTCGGACCGATACCTTGTTATTGGCCGATATCGGATTACTTTTGCATCCCGTTTGCCATATTGTTATGTAAACTAGGTGACCTAGTAAAGATATCTCACTAGATCAATGATTGAAGATCATAACAAGAATGTGGCCTAGAAGATAAATCTGTTTTTTTTAAAACTTCTATCTTAAACCCCACATAAAAATTACATACGCAAACGTGGGTCACAATGAAATGGGCTATGATCCTTCTCTACTATTATATTTCGTAATATTATTTGCAAATAACGAATGACCACTTTTACTGGAAAGTATTTTTCTCATGATGCCCTATTTTGGATCTTATTGTATATATTCCTTAACAATTTACTCCTCATATACAGGTTTTATTGTAGGTGCTACAATTTACTCCACATATACAGGTTTTATTGTGGTTGCTACCAGTGTAGATTCAGATCAGCTGGCACATCTAAGGCATTTGATCTGGGTCTACACTATTCACCACTTGATCAGGAGTAACCTAATGAATCTCAAAGAAGTCATGTAGATCCTAATCAGACAGCAAGGATGTGCCTGGTGATCTAGATCTACACTGTTAGCCATGGGATAATAGACAAAAATCATGGAGTTAACCCTTTCCTGGATATATACGCATTTTTACGCATGTGCGACCAGTGTAGATCCAGATCAGCCGGCACATCCATGCCGTCTGATCAGGATCTGCACTGGTCGCATTTTGGTCAAATAACCTAATAAATCAAAAAGCGAACAGTTTAGATCCTGATCAGATGGCACGGATGTGCCGGCTGATCTGGATCTAAACTGTTCGCCCTAGCAATAAAGGAGTATCTGTACAGGAAAGGGTTAAAAGGGCTAAAAAGTAAGACATTCAAATGATAAATAATATTTATTGTCCAAATTCACCATTAACAAATCCACTAATAAAATTCCCCAAACATAACTGAAAACAAAGTCTGACCAGTGTACCAGGATAATTCTATTGTTTGTTCTAAAGGTCATAGATAAACTAGATAACTTATTTAAAATAAATGTAAGACAGTACTGTGTCAAAAGGAAAAATGCCTAACGTGCATTATTATGTAAACACTTTAAACAATACATTGGTTGACTAACAAATCTGTCAATTTTCAAGGATTATGCTCTTTTATGTCAAACTTCAACATTATATCTAACAACTTTAATTTATTTGGATTGTTATTCTTAATTTTACCTGAAAGTTTACTAATATTTAACCCTTTACTCCATATATATGCCCTTTATCATGTAGATCCAGATCAGCTGGCACATCAGTTTTATTTCTGACCTAGATGCAAAGTGAGCAGATTCTGATCAGATGGCATGGATGTGCTGGCAGAGCTGGATCTACACTGTTCACCCATGCAATAAATGTGTATCTATGGAATAAAGGGTTAATGAAGGGAAACTGGTTATAACAACTAGTGTAGACTGTGGATTGGGAGCACCTACTCAGTTACAGGTAGATATGACCGAGTTAATGCCTAGCCTAATCATAACAGGGGAATACCCATACATTAGCCTTCTGAAAACCAATTACTTGCAAACAATATGATTTATGTCCCACTAATACAAAGATAATTTATTCATCAATTTACATAAAAGTTCTCATATCTTTATAGAACCAACATTACTTTTGAACAACTTTACACTTACTAAAGTAAACCTATGTAAGCTGAAACTCTAACATTAAGAGATTCAATGGGAAGAAATTCTAAATGGAGATGAAATTGAATAATAGTGTATTCTATGAATTGCAAAATTTGGCCCACTGGCAATATATTATGTGTGGCATAAAAGGCACATAAAGTATCACTGTCTGCTTGCTAGACTTTAATGATAACAGAAGTTGCAAATTTCATCCATGTTGCAAGAATTTAACCCTTTCCTGTATAGATACACCTGTATTGCTAGGGCGAACAGTTTAGATCCAGATCAGCCTGCACATCCGTGCCGTCTGATCAGGATCTAAACTGTTCGCTTTTTTATTCATTAGGTTATTTCTGACCAAAATGCAACCAGTGCAGATCCTGATCAGACGGCACGGATGTGCCAGCTGATCTGGATCTACACTGGTCGCACATGCCTTAAAATGTGTATCTGTACAGGAAAGGGTTAAAACTTTAATATCCTTTAGAATGTTATTTTTGCAAACTACACAAATATTTCTTGCGCAAGATTATAAACTTGAGACCAGTCTTCAGATTTGAGATTGGTCCGTTTTAGCTAATCCGGCGTTTTGAGATTTGAGACTGATCTCCAGTTTTGGTTTTATTATCCTTATGCCAGCACATTTAGGTTATGTTCTTGTGAATAATGACCTTCCTCATACATATCATAACCACAATTCATCATTCCTGTTGCCCTACTCTACTAAAGATGTAAAGATACACAAATCTCACTGGGACAATAGAGTGGAAAGATGTAAAGATAACATAAATCTCATTGCTACTACAGAGCTTCTTTTAAAAGATATATGGTATATGAAATTAATTTCAAATTCCAAAGTATTTCAACAATAAACAAGAGGGCAACTAGCAAACATTCTACATGTCTTCAGTTCTTACTATTTAGCTCTATGTAAAAATTGATAAGCCCCTGGGTGGGGCCAATTCGAGCCTGGGGTCATGATATGTATAAACGTGGTAAAGGTCCACAAAGTGATGTTACATGTAAAAATTCTAAGCTCTATGTGTTATGGTTCTAGAGAAGAAGACTTTTACAAGATTTTTCCTATATAATTCTATGTAAAATGGGCGGCCCCTGTGGCGGGGCCAATTTTGACCCAAGGGCCATAATTTGAACAACTTTATTAGAGGTCCATTAGACAATGTTTCATGCCAAATATCTAACCTCTAGCCATTGCGGTTTTGGAGAAGAAGATTTTTTAAGTTTTTGCTATATATTGTTATAAGGAAAACCCATGACCTCTGGGGCGGGGCAAATTTTGACCCAAGGGCCATAATTTGAACAACTTTGTTAGAGGTCTATTAGACAATGTTTCATGCAAAATATCTAACCTCTGGCCATTGCGGTTTCGGAGAAGAAGATTTTTTAAGTTTTTGCTATATATTGATATAAGGAAAACCCATGACCTTTGGGGCGGGGCAAATTTTGACCCAAGGGCCATAATTTGAACAACTTTATTAGAGGTCCATTAGACAATGTTTCATGCCAAATATCTAACCTCTGGCCATTGCGGTTTCGGAGAAGAAGATTTTTTAAGTTTTTGCAATAAATTGATATAAGGAAAACCCATGACCTCTGGGGCGGGGCCAATTTTGACCCAAGGGCCATAATTTGAACAACTTTGTTAGAGGTCTATTAGACAATGTTTCATGCCAAATATCTAACCTCTGGCCATTGCGGTTTAGGAAAAGAAGACGTTTTAAGTTTTTGCTATACAGTGTATACTGATATAAGGAAAACCCATGACCTCTGGTGCGGGGCAAATTTTGACCCCAGGGCCATAATTTGAACAACTTTGTTAGAGGTCCATTAGGCAATGTTTCATGCCAAATATCTAACCTCTGGCCATTGCGGTTTTGGAGAAGAAGATTTTTTAAGTTTTTGCTATATATTGATATAAGGAAAACCCATGTCCTCTGGGGCGGGGCAAATTTTGAACCCAGGGCTATAATTTTAACAATCTTAGTAGAGGACCACTAGGTGATGCTACACACCAAATATCAAAGTTCTAGGCCTTACAGTTTCAGAGAAGAAGATTTTTAAAAATTTCATGTTCAAAATCTTTTTTTATCCTCTGTGACCTAGATAGGCAATGGACTGGAACCATTTGAACAATTTTGGTAAAGCTTCATGCAAGTAACATTCCTGCCAAGTTTCAGCAAGATTGGCCCAGGAGTTCAGGAGAAGAAGTCGTTTGAAGAAAAAGTTGACGACGCACGGACGGACGACGGACATCAGGCGATCACAAAAGCTCGCCATGAGCACTTCGTGCTCAGGTGAGCTAAAAATGGAGTAATTTTGGTGATAATAAAATAGAACTAAAAACATTCAGGGGATGGTTGTTTAGAACATTTTCAGCTGATTAATCTAACAAAGGGTTAAAGAACAAAAAATGTTTTAACAGTATGTATTAAGCAAAAGTAAAGCATATAAATTGTTATGCTTGTATTAAGAAACATATTTTCATTTGATGAGGAACACTTTGAACAGAGTTTTGTTAATTTTCAGTTGTTGTGGATGACAACTTCTTCACAAAAAACTAAAAAATTGTCCAACAAATCACAATTCATTTAATATTTCAAAACCTTGCATTTCAAATTGAAAGGGAGGTAATTGCAAATTAGCACTGGTTATTATCGACTAGTTGTATGATAAATAAATATTTTGTTTATTTATTGGCCACAAGAATTTGAGCATTTTTTTTTCATTTTAATCAACTCTTATATTCTTTAGAACTAGGGACATTTTCCTAAATTATTACAAAGGGAGATAACTAAGTTACAATACTGTGGATTTTCAAGAATACCGGCAATTTCTTTCTTATTAAATTAATAGAGAAATACAAATATTGCTTTTTTGATTTTTTTTTTCCCAAATCACACCTAAAAAATTGATATGCTTTTTATATTTGCTGAAAATAGTGAATAACAATTTCCAATTGACTAACACCCCAGGTAACAACCAAAGGTATCACTAGACTAAGGATGCATGTACAGCCAAACCCAAATGCTTTGAGCAACCACCCTTCAGTGTGGTTCACTGTTCCACATGCTTAACATAAACCACTGATTATCAGCCTGCATGCCGATTTCCAACTCCATAGTAGCTACAGACTTTACTTTTTTAAACAGATGTTGTGTTTGATGGTTTCAACTTTTGATAGAGTTCAGTAACTGAGCAGATTTTTCCTGCAGTTCGGGACTAGAGTCTGAGACCATGGTTGACAAGTCAGACTGCAGCTTGTCCATAACTTCTTCTGACAACACCGAAAGCTTTCCTGCATCTAAACAGATAAGAAGAAGCAAGTCAACATCGTGTGACAAGAATCCCCTATTACTAGTCTGAGCTTTCATTTTAATCTGGAATTTATATTGCACTTTTACTCCATGGGATATGGCTGTTATCCCATGGGCTAAGAAGGTAGATCCAGATCAGTCATGCCAGCTCATCAAGATCTTAACTGTACGCTTTAGATTCAGTAGGCAATTTCTGCACTAAAAAGCAACCTTTGCAGATCCAGATCAGATGGCACTAATCTAGAATGCGTATATGGTGTAAAGTAATAAGAAACCATAGATGACTAGAATAATTAATTAAAAAGAGATATGCAAATGAATTATAGATCTTATTATAATAAGAGATGTCAGAAAAGACACTCTGCTCAACCATTCATTTGAAATGAATGCTACTTTGAAAATAATTATTTTTCAATGTCATTTATTTTAAGATAATAGTTATTTCATTTTAAGAAAAGAAATATAACAACTGACATAAAATAAATCATTATGCTTCTGAAAGTTTGATAACCACTTTGATATGAATCTTTCCATAGTATAAGCATAGTAAAAGCATTCAAGTTGGTAACACTGCCCAAGCTCATAGAACTAAGATTGGACACCAGTCTCAACCAGTCGCCATTTAGCCAATCAGATGCTTGAGACTAGTCTCCAGTTTAAGTTGTATGATCTTGGGCACTGATGGTAGTTTACCTTTGAGAGGAGGCACTATGTGCTCTACCACTGACAATGCCTCTGTTCTTATCACAGTGTATTTTAGATTTCCTGAAAGGTAAAACACAGAACATGAAACACATTTAGTGCTTCAGATAAAGTTGTTTTTGTATGATTTGCCTGTTTCCATGTTGAACTCTCTCTCTCTCTCTCTCTCTCCTCTCTCATTCTCTGTCTCTCTGTGATGTCTAACCTGGATCTACACTGGGCACATCTTGGTCAGAAATAACCCAATAACGAACAGTGTAGATCCCAATCAGAAGGCACAAATGAACCAGCTGATCTTGATCAAAACTGTTCACTCACAAAATAAAGGTGAATCTATGTATACATATACATGTATATTGAAGGATGTTGTTGTCAGTTGTAAACATCCATTTCCCGAAAATTGGTAAACCAGTAAACAAATGACAGGTGATGACAAAAATCTCATTGTTTGAATAACAGCGTATAGTTTTCAAACTGAGGAAATTTGTAAAGTGTTGGAATTGAAACAAGAGCTGTCAGAGGAGACAGCATGCTCGACTATTCGAATCATTTGAAACAAATGCAATTTGAAGATTAAAACAATAACAACTATGGCCATACATTCATGTGCAATCAGGAAAAATATTTACAAGTGAATGGTACGGGAGAAATTCTTTTCAAATAACAGAAATAATTCCTAAATGTACCATAAATATTAAACTGAATAGGGGAATAACTATGAAATATTTCTGAATTTGTTAGAAAACTTGTTAGTAATTTTTTATTAGAGACATTTACTTTTAGTCAAATATCAATCACTTCAGTAATGTTACAGAAAAAGAACTGAAATGAAAATATAATGGTAGTTTGAAGTTGATACCTTAAGTATTTGCAAAGTTATCGATGAAGTGCACTTAAGTGAAAATAAAAGTGAAACTAGAAATGTGTCCATAAGACACGGATGCCCCGCTATGCATCATTTTCAGACACTCAAGTGCAATGATGGGAATAATACGCGATACACTGCCCTTTCATGGTGAACATTTGTGTCAAGTTTTTTTGAAATCCCTCCATTTATAATGAAGTTACAGCCTGGACAAGAAAATTCTATTTTTGGTAACAGTGACCTTGACCTTGGACCTTCAGGCTTGGGTATTGTGCGGACACACTGCCTTTTCATGAACATTTGTGCAAAGTTATTTTAAAATCCCTCCATTTATAACAAAGTAACAGCCAGGACAAGATAATTCTATTTTTAGTAACAGTGACCTTGACCTTTGACCTACAGGCATGGGCATGGTACGTGACACACCGCCCTGTCATGGTGAACATTTGTGTCAAATTATTTTGAAATCCTTCCATTCATAACAAAGTTACAGCCTGGACAAGAAAATTCTATTTTTAGTAACAGTGACCTTGACCTTGGATCTACAGGCATGGGTATTGTGCGGACACACCGCCTTGTCATGGTGAACATTTGTGCCAAGATATTTTGAAATCCCTCCATTCATAACAAAGTAACAGCCTAGACAAGAAAATTCTATTTTTAGCAACAGTGACCTTGACCATTGACATACAGGCTTGGGCATGTACGTGACACACCGTCTTGATATGGTGAACAATTATACCAAGTTATTTAAAAACCCAATAAGAAATAACAAAGTTACAGAGCGGATACGATTTTGCAAGAAAATTCTATTTTTAGTAACAGTGACCTTGACTTTGGACCTACAGGCATGGGTATTGTACGCGACACACCGCCTTGTCATGGTGAACATTTGTGCCAAGTTATTTTGAAATCCCTCCATTCATAACGAAGTTAAGGGCCGACTGTATATTTTGCTTAACACAAAATGTAAGCGAAAAAGGGGCATAATTTGAAAAATATTGGAAGAAGGGTTATGGGTCTTGTTGGTTATGATGTAGATTTTGATGGTGAAAATATATTTCAAGTTTCAAGGCAATATCTCAATTAGTTTTAAAGTTAGAGGCAAAATGCATATTTTGCTTGACACAAAATATAAGAAAAAAGGGGCATAACTTGAAATATGTTGACAGCAGAGTAATGGGTCTTGTTGGTAATGATGTAGAATTTGATGGTGAATATATATTCCAAGTTTCAAGTTGATATCTCAAGTAGTTTATAAGTTATGGACCAAAGTGCATATTTTCCTTAACGCAAAATTTAAGTGAAAAAGGGGCATAACTTGAAAAATATTGGAAGCAGAGTTATGGGTCTTGTTGGTAATGATGTAGAATTTGATGGTGAATATATATTCCAAGTTTCGAGTTGATATCATAAGTAGTTTTCAAGTAATGGACCAAAGTGCATTTTTTGTTTAACGGACGCCGACGCCGACACCGGGGCGAGTAGGATAGCTCCCCTATTCTTCGAATAGTCGAGCTAAAAATCTATAACCAGTATTTTTTATTAAAGAGATTTTGGAGCCATGAAATTGCAGAGAACAAACCAAGAAGTGGTTGCCTGAAATTTTTCAAGAAAGGGGGGAAACAAAAACTTTTTAACCGTTTAACAACAAGAGTGCCAAACTGACACAAAATACGCCTGTCAAAATGCTGATCATCAAAGTTGCGTAAAGATCCGATGAAAATTATTCGACTTGGAGAGCAGAAACCACTAATTCAGTTTTTGGACAATTCAAGGGCCATAATTCAGGAGTGCATGGGGGGATTTGGCAGGTTATAGAACTTGGTCAAAATATTATGCCCACCAACATATTCACCAAGTTTGATAAAGACCGGATGAAAACTCTTTGACTTAGAGAGCGGAAACAGTAATTTTGGGCAATTCAAGGGCCATAATTCAGGAGTGCCTGGGGGGGATTTGGCTGGTTATAGAACTTGGTCGAGATATTATGCCCACCAACATATTCACCAAGTTTGATAAAGACCGGATGAAAACTCTGACTTAGAGAGCGGAAACAGTATTTTTGGACAATTCAAGGGCCATAATTCAGGAGTGCATGGGGGGATTTGGCAGGTTATAGAACTTGGTCGAGATATTATTCCCACCAACATATTCACCAAATTTGATAAAGACCGGATGAAAACTCTTTGACTTAGAGAGCGGAAACAGTAATTTTGGAGAATTCAAGGGCAATAATTCAGGAGTGCCTGGGGGGATTTGGCTGGTTATAAAACTTGGTCGAGATATTATGCCCACCAACATATTCACCAAGTTTGATAAAGACCGGATGAAAACTCTTTGACTTAGAGAGCAGAAACAGTAATTTTGGACAATTCAAGGGCCATAATTCAAGAGTGCCTTGGGGGGATTCGGCTGGTTATAGAACTTGGTTGAGATATTATGCCCACCAACATATTCACCAAGTTTGATAAAGACCAGATGAAAACTCTTTGACTTAGAGAGCGGAAACCATGTGGACGCCGCCTGCCTGCCAGCCGCAGGTGTTCCCATAATACATCCCGTTTTTCAAACGGGCGTATAAAAACCATTTAATTGGGAAATTTCCACAAGTTACAACATTTCCAGCTTTACACAATGTTCTGTGTAAAATAAATGTGAATCCAAGAGGTGATCTGTTAGTCAACTTCAGAAAAGTTCACTTATTTAAAGCATAATACTGTAGTCCGTGTACAAAATAATTTACCTGTTGGAATGGAAATGGAACAGAGGTTTAACATCTAATTATAGTTAAGAACAATTTCTCAGTATTTTAAACTTACAGGGGATCAATATAACCTGGTCCTAAGGTTATAAACCTGAGCATGGAAACCAGTCTCAAATCTCAAGCATATGATTGGCTGAAATGGCGACTTGAGATTTGAGACTGGTTTCCAATCTCAGTTTTATAACCTTCAGCCCAATCATACACAAATCCTAGCATTAAATATCTCAGTCACTGAGAAACAATAAAAGATGTGCTGAGGTACCTAGAGATGGCAAGACAGCTTCCAGTATCTGTTCTAACAGTGACTTCACAGATCCCTCCTTCTGTGACAACACATCTGCTTCCTTCAACCAATGCAACCTGAAATGTTACAATCTTGTTCAAATGCAACTTTCATTATAAGGGTGAACAGTGTAGATCCAGATCAGCCAGCACAATCATGCCGTCTGACCGGAATTTACACCATTTGCTTCTTGATCAGACAGACTCTAATAAATGTAAAAGCAACAGTGCAGAATAATTATGGAAGTGAAGGGTAAATCATTCCAAATTCAGCAAAGCAATTGAGGCTTTGCTCATTTTAGGATATTTAAAGCTAATATAAGGAATCTTATGGTAGCATTAAAAATAAAACATAATATATATATATAATAATAATAATATCATTTGCAGACTCAGCCATGAAAAATTTACACTTATGCTAACTTCCTAATCATTAAGATCAGTATACCTGCTGAGAAATGTTTGCATAGATTTGAGTATAGCTTCTTGGATCCTCCATGTACTGCTTTGTAGGTTCTTACACATTGCACAACTGTATCTTTCACAGTACACATCTGTAATACACAATATTTTATACATATACTGGTACACAACTGTATTTCTTGCATTACACATCTGTAATACACATCATTTTATACATATACTGGTACACAACTGTATTTCTCGCATAACACATCTGTAATACACATTATTTTATACATATACTGGTACACAACTGTATTTCTTGCATTACACATCTGTAATACACATTATTTTATACTGGTTAACAACTGTATTCTCATAGTACACATCTTTACTGTGACTTGTGTAAACCAAGATCATCCATAATGTCTGTCTATGCAATCTGATCTTGGTATATACAATTCACTTTCAATTAAAAAAATACTATCTATTTAATAAATTAATATCCATTTAATACATCTATCATTTTAAAAAATTACTATCCAAGTAATTTATTACTTCACATTAAATAAATTACTATCCATTCAATGAACTAATATCCAGTCAATAAATTTCAAAACTTTGAATGGAATGTCCCAAACTTGACATTTTCAAGTACAAACACACTACTACAAACAACTGAATGTGGAGGTGATAAGGTTTCTAGATGCAGCACCTACCTTGTGTGGTTTGTGTATGAGGCCAGGCCTGTGCTAACACTGTAAAGTAGACTACAAACTGTTTCTGTTTCAGCTCTGAGCTGATTTCTTCCTTCTCTTTATCATCTACCTCCATCTCCTCTTCCTGCAATAACAAGGGAGAAATAATGCACTATACACTTGGTTCCAGTTTTAGCCCTTAACTCTATAAATATACCTTAATTTCATGGGCAAACAGTGTAGAACCAGATCACCTGCACATCTGTGCCATCTGTTCAGGATCTTAACTGTTTGCATTTTGATTCATTAGGTTATTTCTGACTGGATGTGCCAGCTGGTCTGGATCTACACTGCCCGCAAATGCAAATATATGAAAGGGTTAAGACAGGGTCCCAGGACTTGCCATAACCTTTTTTCTCTCACATACCACATAATTTAGTAATGATGAACATTCTAGATACAGACCTGTTCTAGTTCTAACTCAAGCTAACATCTCAGACAGAAATAAGACAACTGATAACCTCACACATTGATACAGCAATCAACAAATCTAAAATGTTGTATTAATTTTTGTGCCTTCTAATTAGGATCTATACTGTTCATTGGTATATTCATTAGGTTATTTCTGATCAAGAAGTGTAGATTGACTGAATGGATTTTGCCAACTGATCTGGATCTACTGTTCGATAAAATTTGATAAAACATGATATTTATTTATTTAAGTCCTG
Source organism: Corbicula japonica (assembly GCA_038501625.1). Lineage (NCBI taxonomy): Eukaryota > Metazoa > Mollusca > Bivalvia > Venerida > Cyrenidae > Corbicula > Corbicula japonica. Next base: position 1,377,570 of record JAZAYU010000008.1, on the reverse strand, counting down.
GACACAGTTCAGTAACTACATTAACATTTTACCTTCTCTGCTACTTCTATCACAGGTGAGACAATGTTGTAGACATCAGCAAATCTGTCCACAGAGAATGTCTCCAGTACATGCCCCAAACAAGACACAGCTTCTATCTTGTACGCTATACTTTCCTTCTTACTTTCTCTATACACAGCTTCTGTAATCTGGCAAAAACAAATCCACTGAACATTTATACAGATGACCCTTGGGCATGGTGAGGACTCTATCATTTTCATAAATCACCAAAATTAGTTGGTAGTTCATCAAATGTTATCATTTGGTTCAGTGGGAAAATAAAACATTTTTTCAGTAAACAAAGGGAAAAAAGATCATGTCAATTATTCATTCTGAACAGGTTTTCTCCCCTATCAGTACACTACTCACAAGCAAGGGCAGTTCCAGAGGGTATTCAGCGAGGCTGTTCAAATCCCTTTTTAGGCAGCAATAATTAACGTCCATGGGAACTTTGGTCAGAAGGTTAGAAATTATCAAGTAACTAAGACTAAGACTGCCCCAAACGAACCTCATTTCTGCAAAACTTGCATCCCATCCTGACAAGCAGCTTTGTTTTAATAAGATAGAAAAAAAACAGAAGAAAAGTATCCGAAGATATTCACCTCAGCCACAAAATCCCTGGATTTCTCAGCCTGTATACTGTCACTACAAGACTTGCACACTGTCTGGATAGCATGCAGTAATGCTTCCTAAAAGAACAAATGTACATTCTTTTTATAATTGATTTGCATCTGGTTTTTAAACTTTTCCTCCATAGACACACCTTTATTGCGTGGGTGAACAGTTTAGATGCAGATCAGCCAGCACATCCGTGCCATCTGTCCGGATCTAAACTGTTCACTTTTTTATTCATTAGGTTATTTCTGACCAAAATGCGACCAGTGCAGATCCTGATCATATGGCATGGATGTGCTGGCTGATCTAGATCTACACTGGTCGCACATGTGTAAAAATGCGTATATATGGAGGAAAGGGTTCTAGGAGTAATGTTTAATGTAATTTAAGGTCAATTAACAATTATTAATGTAGCAATTTATGACCAGTTGCTCATCAACAATACTGATAAGGTATAACTTATTCTTGTGATTTAAAGTTTTTGAACCCTTTTACAATCTGACTTAAATGTACAAAAATATATATTAATACTTAATTGTATACATAACTAAGAGTAAATTACTCTGGCAACAATGACGCTATCATGTTAACCCTTTATTTCTTTAATACAGCTTATTTCCCTAGTGCAAACTGTGCCCAAGATTATAAAGCTGAGCATGGAAACCAGTCTCAAATCTCAAGCATCTGATTGGCTGAAATGGTGACCAGTCGCCATTTCAGCCAATCAGATGCTCGAGATTTGAGACTGGTTTCCAAACTCAGTTTTATAACCTTCAGACCAGTATAGATGAAGATCAGCTAGCAAATCAATGCAGTCTGACAAGGATCTATAATGTGTGTTTTAGATTCAATAGATTATTTCATAGGAAAAATGAAAAGCAGACTGTGAGGATGTGCGGGGCAAGCTGGAACAACACTATTCAAGCATGGGATATAAACAATACTCATGGAAAAAGGCTATTACAAGCCACTTGTCCATTTTGGTCTTCTGTTAATATTTTAACATTCGTTGTTGTCTTTGCCAAATATGATTTAATTGAAAATACAAGCTGTTGGAAGCAAATGAAGTCATATAAACAATAAGGGTAGATCAGCCTGCAAAGCTATGCAGTTCAACTTCTGGCAACACTGATCAATAACTTTAAAATCACCTAATTTCATGGTTTTCTTGATAATTTGGTTTGAAAAATATGTTATCGACTTTGAAAAGAATTAACATTTACTCTTATATGGGTTTTATTGCATGTGCAACCAGAGGATATCCAGATCAGCCAGCACATGATTGAGATCACAATTGTTTGCCTATTTCAATAAGCAAACAGTGTAGATCCTGGTTAGACAGCATGGATCTGGATCTACACTGTTCGCCATTGATAACAGAGAACAACCATATCCCATGGATGGAACGGTTATGGAACAGTGTGAAAAGGAGACTACCTTGCCTTCCCAGGTCCTGCCTTGGAGACCTAAAAGAAGAGCTGAAAGCAGATTGGCAAGGTGTGGAGGTCCTAGGTTTGAGCCCATTTTGTCTGCTACTGTGGACATTGCCCTGGCTGCCTGTGCTTTGGTGGACCAGGATTGGGACTGAAGTGTCTCCTGTAGGAGTTCTACAATCTCTGCCAGATACAACCGAATACCAGCTTCTGTACCTGCAGATACAACAAACACCAGAAAAATATAACTTAGGCTGTTAAACCATTATTATCAATATTTTAACTCGATGGGTGTTCAGTTGAACACTTGTCCTCCTGTGTTTTTTAGAACTTTATATGACAAAAACCATAACCAACCTAAAATGGGGAATAACTAGGTCATATGTGACCTTGACCTAAAGTTGTAGCCTTTATCACATCCCTGTTGTCATAAGCAATAAAGTTTGATCAATAGCTAATGTTTTGCAGGGCAGATGAACAAAGCAATTACTATGTAATGCCTTTTTTTGAAAGATGATATACACAAAAACATGGTTTAAAGTTAATGTAGACATTTTATATCTTCAATTTAATGACACTGAATAAACATGTCAGTCTCAAAAATGCCATGTTTCTGGCATGTATGCAGCAGTACAGAAAGACTAAAACAACTTCCAAATAGATAGTGCATCACAAGCTTTTGATTTATCCCTCCTCCAAGGGAATTAATAACTATCAAAAAAAAACACAGTTGGCCTTCATGACAGAGTTCAATATCAACATTTCATAGCTTAAGATCAAATGTTTCTTTACATCTTGTGACGTTTTTTTATTACCTGGAGTTATTTCAAGCCACACCTCCTCCCACAGAGACAAACTGTCGTCATCTTTTGGCTTTCCTTCTGAAATTTCAGTAAAAATTATCTTTACAAAAGTTAAGCCAGTGAAAACAGAACATTTAACATAGAACTACTATGACCCTCAAACCCAAAGGTATTGTTTATACTGACACTCATGTACGTGGACTGATGCCAAGTCCAGGTTTTCAATTTTCATAGAAACCAGATCCAATTTTCATCCAAAATCTCCCAATGGCAGATCTGTTCAACACTATCAGATTCAGCCCAAATGATAGAAGTGGGAAAGACAACTCTACTTACTGCCTGTTACAGGATGTAAGATTGCCTTATTAACCCTTTCCACATAAATACACATTTTTTTGCATGTTTGACCAGTCTTGATCCAGATCAGCCGGCACATCTTTGACGTCTGATCAGGATCTGCACTGGCCACATTTTGGTCAGAAATAACCTAATGAATCAAAAAGCGAACAGTTTAGATCCTGATTAGACATCGTGGATGTGCCGGCTGATCTGGATCTAAACTGTTCGCCCATGCAATTAAGATATGTCTATGGAGGAAAGGGTTAATTAGTTTTGTCACAGTTCTGCAAGAGATATTCAACTAGTCAACTATCAAACTGAAACACACAATTTTCTCCATTGCAGTGAGACAAATTCAGTGAGGAAGCCGAAAGAACTGATAAGAAATAGTTTTATACAATGTATACTCTTTTTAACCCATTCCTGTACAGACACACCTTTATTTCTAGGGCGAACAGTTTAGATCCAGATCAGCCAGCACATCCGTAAAAATGCGTATATATCCAGGAAAGGGTTAAGGTGTGGTAGTTTGCGATATTTCTTTCACAATTTATGTACTCCAAACACTACCTGGATTGTTTTCATGCATGGCTAGGAAAGCGAGTGGCATGGCGAGTGAAGCATGACGTCGTAGTATGTCAGGACTCTGCTGACTGATGGCATGTAGTGTCAGACCACATCCATTGTGAGCTGCCTCATCTATAGTGATATAGAACATAAAATATACTAGTGTCCAAAAGAAACATGCTAGACCATACAATTTATTGTTACAATAGAACATTTTAATTGGTCTAATTTATTCAGGAGACCTTTTATAAGCATAAAGCATGTGTACAAAAACAATTTCATCAATCCTCCACAAGCACTAACAGAAATTAAAGTGGGTCAGGTCTAAAACAAACATTTTATTGAAAGTTTGGTTTGTTACTTTTGGACACTAGTATAGCATCATCTTTGAAAATGTTAAAGACTTGTAAACCTTAGTGTGCTCAACATCTGTTATTTAATTACCAGCGTAGACCAAATTAGCCTTACAATTTGGGTATGACTGTTTGAAACTTAAAATATTCCCACAACACACATTTGCATACATTGCATTGGTTGATAAATAGGGATATCTTTTTGTTTTACCCAAAAAATAATTTTATTTCACAAGTGAACTTTTGACACTTTTGAAATAAAATCAATATTTCACTGAAACAAAAACTTCTTTTTATGTTTACATGTAATAAGTGTTTGTTTTTTTTAAATAATCATGATTAAATAAAGCTTTTTTTCTATATTATTATTAAATTTAGAAGATGTGTCGAACTCCATTAACACCAAACAAAACCAATGATCTCACAGAAAAACACCACATACAAACCAACATCCCTTAACATCTAAAGCAATTAAATAAATAATATATTTACTTACCTTCTTTTTCCAAATACCAGTTTCTCATTCTAGTAACCAATTTTTCCACACTTGAATCTTTGCCAATCTAAACAATCACAAAGGTAACTTGTACTGGCTACCAACATTTTTTCATTTTACATCTTGATAGCACAAATCTTACTTTTACACTCTTATTCTTTTATTTCCACCAGTAACAAGAACAATTTCCAGTATGTATAAACATTGACTCCATACTATACTCTTGACTATTTGTAAATAAATATCAATAATACATGTACAGTTAAACCTTAGAAGCCACCTGAATCCAGCAACCATCTGTCTTCTAGCTAATTTGAGTATGTCCTTAATTGACATTTTGTTCTAATTTTTACCTGTCTTTAACCGCCACCTGTATTAAGCAGCCACTTTTTGTGACTTCCTTGTTTGGCTGCTAAGACATGATTGACTGTATATTTAAACACAACTGAGAATTATTTTACTTTAACCAATACTTACCCTAACAAGGTGTCCCAGGGCCATTGCATAAGATTTTCTCACGGCCATGTTTCTATCTGCTACCCCATGAAGAAAAGCTGCCATCACTTTCCCTGGAATATCCAAACATGGCCAGAATTACGGGTATAACTAGTACCACGGCCCAAGAACATAAAACTGAGTTTGGAGACCAGTCTTAAATCTCAACCATCTGAGTGGCTGAATTGGGACTGGTCGCCATTTCAGCCCATCAGATGATGAAATTTGAGACTGGTCTCTAGTTTTATGATCTTGGGCCCATTTCTTTGTCTACCAGGTTATATTTCTAATTAATTTAACAGGTTTTTGGTTGCAGCACAACTGAGGGAAAACATCCTGCCTCTAATAAAGATACTAGTATTATCCTATTCCAGCGCTTTTTTCATTAGTAGGGGCTGTTTGCAGGCACCTTCCTCTCAAAATATGTTTAAAATCATGCAATCTTCCCCAAAAGTGTTTTACATCATGTTTTTCATTCCCATTCATAGGTGAAATTATGCTATTTCCCCCAAATTATTGGGCATTGTTTTTTTACCTGGCAGTGAAAAAAAGCCATGAATTTCTTAATTCAAATTCAGGTTTTATACAAGTCTCTTTAGATTCATTAGGTCATTTTAAAACTAAGAAGAAGCTAACAGTGAAGATCATTAAAAGACTGCAAGGATGTACAGTCTGATCTAGATCAACACAGGTAGCATGTAGGCTCAAAGCTGTGTTCACAGAAACAATGGTTAACCCTTTCCTGGATATATATGCATTTTTACGCGTGTGCGACCAGTGTAGATCCAGATCAGCCGGCACATCCGTGCCGTCTGATCAGGATCTGCACTGGTCGCATTTTGGTCAGAAATAACCTAATGAATCAAAAAGCGAACAGTTTAGATCCTGATTAGACATCGTGGATGTGCCGGCTGATCTGGATCTAAACTGTTCGCCCTAGCAATAAAGGTGTGTCTGTACAGGAAAGGTTAAAGCTTTATATTCACAGTTCAAGATGGGATAATTCAATTTCTCAGATTTAGTTAATATTCACAAATACATGATTTAACAGTAGCGAATTTCACCAAAATTCCCGACTAATAAGTGCATTGTAGGATCTATTGTCAGTGAATTTTACTACGGGGGTATAACAACTTTGGCTTTAAATAAATTAACTCATATGTTGAATGTATATTTAGAATATTATATTGCATTTACATAATTTATGGGTGTTCTACAGTATAAATAATAAATTTTGATTTTTAAATTTATTCTTTATACTGTGGAACACTTGTAAATTATGTAAATGCAATATAATATTCTAAATATACATTCAACATATAAGTTAAAAACACTTGATATTTTCATCACTGATTATGCACCTTTAAAAGTTAAAGTACCTGCATAAGGATCCAGATCTTGAGCACACTGTCTCACCAGAGACACTGTAAAGTTGGCGCAGGCCGCCTAAAGCAACAAAACAAAAATTCTCATACAAATTAATCTGAATTGGCTGCTTAAAAAGTAGCAAACATTAATGTAAGTTAAGATTCTACAATTTTTATTAACAATCTGGAAAAAGGTCCCAACTAAAATATGATTATGATGAAGATTTCATGCAAAGCAATCTAAACAATTTTTCTTTTCCAATGCATTCCAAGTAAAGAAATCAATTTGTTAGTCCTTAACAGTTGAAATGAGTTGATCTTGGATCAAATCTATAACCGCAGATTTCAATTTAATAGAATTAATTATTGCTAACAAGAAGGAATTTCAAGATTCAATGAGTTCATTTAACTGCAAACCAATAACAAAAGTTATGTAATGTTTTTATGTTATCGGGGTGGGGGGTGGGGGTGGGGGGGAAGGCTGAACTGATTCTGTTTTGTCTGTTACTAGAAATTATGAAATATTAGTCTTAATCAAATACCTAATTATTTGTCAATTCTGACCCAGGCAATAATCAATTATAGAAAATGAAGTCAATGCTTAATTCCAGTTATGGTTACTAACCTTGGTTCCCACTCCTAGTCCACTTTTCACCAACTCAGTAAACCTGGGAACCAGCTCAGGTAACACTGTGTCATCTATATACTGCACACACTGAAACACATATATACTCACATGAATTCATTCAAAAGTTTCCACTAAATGTGATTAACAAAGAAGGCTTTACAATGTAGTAAGCATGCTTTTACTCCCTATGTAGCACCCTCTATTGTTTACCTCAGCACTTTCTTTACAAAATACTGTATATTCATCAATATCTTTAAGATTTGATCTACTGTTTACTTCTTGTCAAGTGCCGCATCAACTGAGGCTATTGCAGATGCTTCAGTGCAGAATATGGCTAATTAAGTGTGACATTTATCACAAAAACTAAACTTGAATAACCTCAAAAAGGAAAATGGTAACTTGCAATATTGTGTTTAATCATGGTGTTACAATCACAAGCAAAATTGTGTGCATAAATATTTTCATTCTGTATTTTTGGCAGTTTCTGTGAGGCAAGCATTTGAACCATTTCCGGATCAGTAATTGTGAATCAGCAGTTAGTGTGAATTCCAGAGTAGGAATTCTTTTCAAAGGATAAATGGGGAAGTATAACTGATGAAAAGAGATACTCAATGCTAGAGGATGTGGCTGGTTAGCCTATTTGTCATGTACCAAGGTCATTATACCTCAGAGATATCCTAGACAAAGATGGTCAAGTGTTTTAAGAAGTTACTGGGTCACAAGTATCTAGCAACCCACCATGGCAAGCTCCACATAATGAGGAACGGTGTTGTGTTTCAATGTTGTTTTATCATTTCTACCCCATGTAAAGATGACTTAAATGTTGTATTAGATTCACTTAGTGCAATAATGAAGCCTGTGCAATGGAACTTGTGATGAGATGAATGTATTTGAGCTTTTGATGATACTTTAATAAAATTAACTATATTATTGCATAGTTATGTTATTTTATTTATTACACATTATTTTCAATATTATTTTGAACCTTTAGACAAAAAACATGTGAAAACTTATTTGGACTGTCAAAACCATTACACAGCTGTCAAGTCTGATAGTCAAAAACACATTGAATTATATCCCCCGATTTATACTACATACTAATTTCGATTTCAACTGATACTGACCCAGGGAGCAACCTCCCTAAACACCTGTTGCACTGTGGCACTTCACGAGACACACACCACATTTTTTGTCATGCGACAACTGTTTGAACAGCCGCTCCAATCAAAAGACGCTGTATTTTACTTCCAAACTGATTTTGCTGTCAATCAAATTTTTGTTGCTGGGGGTTCAATCCCCTTGCGGATGTTAAAACAATAACAAAAGGTGTGTCTTAAAGTAAAGCAACCTAAAGGTGTGATTAAGTAACAATGAACAGCGCTCTGTCAATTATTTTTCCTGCCTTAATTCTAAACTAACATATCAGTCGCCATGCATAATGTTTGATGTTTTGGTTGCAAGCAAAAATCTAACTGAAATCGAAATTATTAGTATTCTGTACTGACTGAATTAACCATAACTAGTTTAAATTAGTGTATCAATAATTGCTACATTTGTGAGAGTGAACACATGCAGAGACTACAATAATTGCAACATTTTTTTGGTAAGACATCTTGCATACTATAAAACAAAAAAATAAAATTCAGATTTATGGCTTAAAATATATTTTTCCACAACAGAAAAAAAATAATCGAAACAGGTTGAAAAACTGTTATCAAACTAATGGCTTCCTTCAGAAGGGCAAACATCTTCTACCATTAGTGGGTGATTTGAGGTTTAAAAGAAAGCTGAATCCATTGAAATAATTAAGCAGGATAAGGGTCAACACCATCAAATGAAACAGCTAGGGTCATATGGAGACAGACCAATCAACTGTAAGCATGTGAAGAGCTACATGATATTAAGGAATGAAGTAGGACTGCTCAGTTTCCAGTCTGCTGCACTGGTCATACAACTACCCACAGATATGGGTGGTGGTGACATTAAAAACTGAGATGACTGACAAAATTCAGTAAAAGTATGTGGACTAATTTTAAAAAGACAACTAAATGCTTACCAGATTGACAGTTTCCATCATAGGAGACATTTTGGATGCAGCAATCCTTGCACTATCCAGCTGGAAAAACACATTATCAATATATACATTCCTTAGTAAAATAACAGTGAAGTGGCAATATGGTTCAATAATGGCAAAGAAAGGGCCATAACTCCAACGTGACTGAAGTATGGCTTGTTATCAAACTTAGCTAAGAAACTATGCAAATAAATATTATGACCATGTTTAATCAAGATTGGCTAAGTAGACATTGCTAATTGGTAAAAAACGCAATTTAATGGTGTGATATGACAGACACACCAAGGCAATCTGTATGGTTATCAAACTTAGCCAAGATATAATGCCCATAACTAATCTGACACTGGATACCTTTTTTTTAATTACAGTTAAAACTTATTCCTTTTATTAGCCTTTCCAATAAACAGTTTCGCAGTCCTGTACGAGTTACTTCCCGCGACCGGAAATCAATCCAAAACGAGGCTCTGCGTGATAGTTGAACGATCGGACTAATGGCTTAAGCACATAATAGCTAACATTATCCACAATTTTGCACGTCTGCGTTCGTCGCCGTCGGTGAAAACATTCTATATTCTAGCCAGACTTTTTTATTTTCACTATTTGTTAGATATTTAGATTTTTAATGATTAAAGAACATGTACCATTCTTGTTGATAGTAGGCAGTATGAAACGCGATTTGGACAAACATAAAAATTAGTTTAACCAATTCTGTACAACAATTTCTTCTTAATATCTTTTCTGCTGAAAATATATTTTACTGGTGTGAATGTTGCAAATTGCTAAGACTGGTAATGCGCTATTATCCGGAAAACGTGATATGTCAACATCTGGTTACATGATCTGTAGACAAAAAAAAACAATCTAAATTTGTTTGATACTTACACATTTGAACAATAGAATTGTCCTAAAAATTTATGGCATTTATGGTCAATGAATAAATAATTTGAATTTTTAAAATGTTACGTATACTTCACAACCAAATATGATTGATTCTGTCTTGAAATAAAACAGGATCGGTAATCTGATTGTTTGTTGTAGAAGGACCATTCGTAGAATGAAATCCAAGGATTTAGATGACGGCTTCCAAGAAGATGGGAATATTTATATTACAATATGGTTGCATATCCAATTTAGATTTCTTAGGTTTGACCGTTTGTAATTTTGGCATAAAAGCCCTAACACTTAATTAAACATATATAACATGTTTTGACAAAATTTGTTTCTTATTGGCGGCTTTTGTTTCTATAATGTGTCGTTTTGTTGATTAAGAATCCATATAAGTGCTAAATCAAATACAATTGCTGGCATTCCAGTAGTTAAAGGACTCCGAAATACTTAAGAATTGGGAGGTGTAGATACCTTGCAAATAGTAATTACACGATCTCTATTGGTCAATGATGTCTGCCCCTTGAAGTAATTGACAGATGACCCCGTGTGGGAGACAATTTGACATGTTTATGGCATACCGCCTTCAAAATCAGTAGCTGCCGACATAATCATAACATGATGTCAGTAGTTGATTAGACACGCTAATCCGGAAACGAAACTCAATTAAGCCGTGGAGAGAACACTGCGACTGGATGTTAGTTCACGAGGAATAAAGACTTGACACTTTTAGTCAAAGAAACTTGATTGCTTTATAAATTATTTTCAAAAATATCATGACGCTGATGTATTATTAGTAATTCAAAGAGAAAATATATTTTTCAAATAAGAATTTTATGATAAAAAAGAAAGTTGTAGGTACATATTCCCTATTACGTTATTACAACGAGCAATCATTTTTCCCGTACAGCAGTCACGTTACTGGACAGGGGAGGTAACCAAATAAATTCATTGAATTATTGGAAAGGCGTATATTGCTCATTAATCATGCTCAATTACTGCTTCCTGCGTTGAAACCTGTACTTGTTGCGAAAGTGGTTTTGTAACTGCAGAAGAATCTCTCTGTGGTGGGATTTTAACCCATAATTTCAGGTCTGCAGACCACCCATTTACCCCTACACCACTGTTTTCAATTTAGAGAGCAGATAGTACTGATTTGGTGATCCTATAGTAGAACATTTCTGTTATAAGAGCATATCAAATAAAATTCTAAGAAAGCCTTCTTTCACTTGTTTTATCTCCCTTATCGTATTACCCAACTTTTGTACATGTTACATATACCCAAATATTGTTGTGGACAATTCTTAAAGTAGTTACCTTGTTTTGTATTTCCTGGTTGCTTGCAACTTGTAGACTTAGGTAGTTCATGACTTGAGGCTCGAGCCCACTGATTGCTTCCAGCAGGGCTGTCACAAGGATAGGGATATGGGGCTTCAACAGGGGACCTGCAGTTTTACTGATCTTCAATATTGTTGCTAAGCTGAAAACACAGGGTATTATAATGTGACCATCTGGAAGAAATATTATACACTTTACTCCATATATACACATTTTATCGCAAATGTGACCACTGTAGATCCAGATCAGCCAGAACATTTGTGCCATCTGATCAGGATCTGCACTGTTTGCTTTTTTGGTTATAAATAGCCAAATAAATCAAAAAGTGAACAGTGCAGATCCTGAATAGCCGTCACAGATGTGCCAGCCGATATGGATCTACAATGTTCATTCAAGCCATAAAGATGTATAAACTGAGGAAAGGGTTAAACATTCTGTTGCCTGGATCCTTGCCAGTCTTATCTAAATGTTTTTTAAGTTACTTAGATGTGTATTAACAATTCAAAATGTGAATGTTATGGAGCAAATAACTTCTCTCGAGCTGATAACGATGGCATCTCATTTTAAATTAAAATTTTGTGCTTTACAGGAATGTAAATCTTAAGCTAAAAAAGTCATATGATCCCATTCTGTACATCTCTGAAATTAGCTGGAAAATTGTTTGTAAATTTAATTTAAAGAACTTAAGTGTAATCAGATCGACATAAACCACTGATTAGCAGAGTGGTTTGCCACAATGCAAAACAGCAAAATTAAACAATACCATACTATAAGAACTGTCATCCTATCCAAAAATGTAAATTGTAAATAGATATACCTACCCTATAGCCCTGACCTCTGACACAGGGCTCTGTAGACCAAATTTTAGGAGGCACGGAAGTACCACAGTTGTTGCCCTCTCACCCACCTTACCATAGCTTACATCACAGATTTTTATGGATGCCTGATAAATATACTAGCTTGTCAGAAAATATGGGTATCAACATTGAAACAATTAGCCCTCTACCACATGGATATGGCCTATATACCATCTGCAACCAATGAAAATATACAGTGATGGCTTCTTAAGAAATAACCCCACTGAATCTAAAGGAAACTGGTGTAGATCCAGACCAGACTACATGGGTGTGCAGGCTATTCTGGATCTGCATTAGTGACACATGGGATATAAGTATTATTCATAGAGTAATGGGTTAAGGTTATTTTTTAAACAAGGAAATGGACACTGTTGAAGACACCATGGTGTGTGACTAAACAGATTTTGTCCACTGACTACAAACTTAAATCAAAACACGTTCTCATAGTTTACAAAAATCTTCCAAAATTTATTTTTAAGTACAAACAAAAACATTTCAAGACATGGGAATATCTGTTCATAACGACATTTGATAAAGTGGAAAGATGTTGTTTTTTCACCGAGGTCAAAGTTATCTCATCATTCATAAATAATGATGAGATTCATAATTTTTAACATACAAGTCTCAAAAATATTCTTTTACTGTCAAATTTTGATGTTTATGGCATGCACAGAAGGAAAAACACAATCTTTAAAGTCTATTGAGGCCAAAAAATAAGATACAGTTACCTAAATATCCGTTTTTGCAAATTACCTCCCTTTCATTGAAAGAAAGAACAAAATATAACGCTTAATTTTCCACAACTATATACATAACATTTCTTAATTTTTCTTTTCTTAAATGGACAGATACTGAAATGACAACTTCCAAAATAAACATATTGGTGATCATTTTTCTCCAGAAGCATTATTAATGCTTCTGGAGAAAAATGATCACCAATATGTTTATTTATTCATATTGGCTCAGTATATTTGACAGTTTTTGATGGAATGTATCTTGCAAATTCTTTTAGGGTCTTTAATCTTTTGCACACTTTTTCTTATAAATATTATTTCTCAATATGTCCCATACGATAAACATGTAATAAGTTTTGATACTGCTGTACAGATTCAGTTTTAGATTCCCATTCAAACCGAGAGCTATATCTTACCCTGCTGAGAGTTTTACAAGCAAGATCAGCCGCTTTCCTCACACTTTCCTTGATATCATCTAGCACACGTAGACACGACTCCCACAACTCAGGTAAACTCTCCACAACATCATCAAGAGCACGACCCCGCAACAAATCGTTCACTGCTAAACAGCTGACAAGAAAACACAAGAATATAATACAATTTCAGAAAGGATTTTATGACTAACTGTACCATTCAAACATTATTTTGTAATACAGTATTTACATCATATAATCACTCTTTTTTCAATATCAAAATATAACATACATAGGTCAAAGTTCTTTACTGAAGTGGCAACTAAAGTACAATGGGAAAACTATTTAAACTATATTATTTGAGTAACATTTTAGAACCACTTATCAATTTGCCTTTTACAAATATTAAGGGATATATGCTATGAGAAACCAACCTTGACTCTCGAATTCTCCATTCATTATGGGTCAGGTTAGACAACAGGTCTCTCAGAATCTCCTTCATATATTTATCTACCTGGAATACAACATTTTAATTAGTTATACATGTATATAGATTACTGATATAGAGAATATAAAGATTTATCAAAGGCCCAAAATTATAAAACTAAAACTGGAGACCAGTCTCAAATCTCAAGCATCTGATTGGCTGAAATGGCAACCAGTTGCCATTTTAGCCAATCAGATGCTTGAGATTTGAGACTGGTCTGCAAACTCAGGTTTATAATCTTGGGCCAAACTCTGATTAAACCTTGCTTTCCTTCAGGAGTCCCCTCAGCACAGTCATCAATGTGACAAGCACTCTAATTTTGTTGACTTCATCAGCAAGGTGATGCATGTTCATCAATTATAGATTGCTACTGAAACTAGAAGTTAAGCTTATTTTACAATGAACCCTAAGTGTGACCTTGATCTTTGAGGTTGGGTCATGCAACATGGAAACAACATAACATATTTAGGTAAACACTTATGTAAAGTTTGGTTCAAATACCTTGAGAGGATACCAGATTTGTGATGCCAGGATATGGGTCATCAATATCACTGTGACGGTCAGTTTTTGTTATCCTGTAATGGGGCACTACAACTTACTTACAGCATTTTTGTAATGGGGTACTATGACCTTCTTAGTGTATTTATCCTGTAATGGGGCACTATGATGTACTTACAGAGTTTTTGTTATCTTGTAATGGGGCACAATACCTACTTACAGTGTTTTTGTTATCCTGTAACCGGGCAATATGACCTACTTACAGTGTTTTTGTTATCTTGTAATGGGACACAAGACCTACTTACAGTGTTTTTGTTATCCTGTAACCGGGCAATATGACCTACTTACAGTGTTTTTGTTATCCTGTAATGGGGCACTATGACCTACTTAGTGTATTTATCTTGCAATGGGGCACTATGATTTACTTACAGGGTTTTTGTTATCCTGTAATGGGGCACAATAGCTACTTACAGTGTTTTTGTTATCCTGTACCAGGGCATTCCAGATACTACTCATAGCTTGCTGTATCTTGGGGTTGGGATCAAACTGGTATCTGAAGAGTCTCGGGACAATCTGAGGAAGATATGGGGCCAGCTGTTCCCCGGCCTGGGCAGCTATTGTACTGAAACCAAACGCTGCGCCCTGAAACGTAAACATATCACAGAAATCTTAACCCTTTTCTCCATATATACACATTTTATCGCATTCGCAACCAGTGTAGATCCAGATCAGCCAGCACATTCATGATGTTTTAACAGGATCTACACTGTTCACTTTCTTGTCAGAAATAACCTAATAAATCAACTAGAATGTTGTGTTCCGCAGAACACATGTGTCGCCTGCATGAAAAAAAGTTGAAATGTGGGCCTATGTTTAATCATATATAATAAAAATATTTTATTAAAGTTGATTTCAATACTACACCACAGAACACATGTGTCTTCTAAATTGCATTTAAAAGGAATAACTAAAATAATGGTGAAACCTGAGTTATCATCTTCAAAAATTGGTTTGTAGATGCAGATGAGTTATTCAAAGTATTAAGTGAATTAATTGAACAAGTACTTTTTATTTTAGAGGCAACACAAAGTTTCATGTAAAAGTTGCATTTGAAGGGACATAACTCATAAAATATTGAAACTGGAGTTATCATTCTTGTTGTCACAAATGGCATTGTTCATGCTGATAATATATTCCAAGTATGAAGTGAATAGGACAAGTACTTTCAAAGTTAAAGTCAACATTGAGTTTCATGTTACAGTTGCATTTGAAAGGGGCATAACTTAAAAAAATATTGAAACTGGAGTTATCATTCTTGTCGTCATGATATATTCCAAGTACGAAGTGAATAGGACAAGTACTTTCAAAGTTATAGGCAACATTAAGTTTCCGGTTAAAGTTCCATTTGAAAGGGGCATAACTAAAAAAATATTGAAACTTGAGTTATCATTCTTGTCGTCACAGATGGCATTGTTCATGCTGATGATATATTCCAAATATGAAGTGAATAGGACAAGTACTTTCAAAGTTATAGGCAACATTAAGTTTCAGGTTAAAGTGGCATAACTAAAAAAATATTGAAACTGGAGTTATCATTCTTGTTGTCACAGATGGCATTGTTCATGCTGATGATATATTTCAAGTATGAAGTGACTAGGACAAGTACTTTCAAAGTTATAGGCAACATTAAGTTTCAGGTTAAAGTTGCATTTGAAAGGGGCATAACTCAAAAAATATTGAAACTGGAGTTATCATTTTTGTTGTCACAGATGGCATTGTTCATGCTGATGATATATTCCAAGTATGAAGTGAATAGGTGAAGTACTTTCAAAGTTAAAGGCAACATTAAGTTTCAGATTAAAGTTGCATTAGAAAGGGGCATAACTCAAAAAAATATTGGAACTGGAGTTATCATTCTTGTTGTCACAGATGGCATTGTTCGTGCTGATGATATATTCCAAGTATGAAGTGAATAGGACAAGTACTTTCAAAGTTATAGGCAACATTAAGTTTCAGATTAAAGTTGGGGGACTACTGGACGATGGCACCGACGACGACGCACAATAGGATCCCTATGTGTTTACCTGCTATCGCAGGCGACACAAAAAGCAAACAGTGAAGACCCTGATCAGACCGCACAGGAATCTACACCATTTGCCCACACCACAGGTGTACATATGTAGTCTAGTCAGCGTACCCCAAAATAGCATCAAAGTGTGAAGAAATTGCAAAAGAATTGATTTGTATGTTTTTTGTTAAAAGACCATGTCTACTTTATAGGACAAAAAGTTGCAATTTGAAAAATGATGGGAAATTTGAAAAAAACGCATTTGAACTGACTGACCGAAAAAAATCTGCAAATTTTGAATATATCCACTTTTGGATAAAATTAAAGGATTGATCAAAGTTTTAATAAAACTACTGCCGCAGAATGCTGGAGAATGTCGTTATTGAACTAGTAAATGTTCAAATCTTGCCATAGTTTAATTTTTGTTTGCAATCTTGCGAAAATCAGAACATATTTAGAGGTTATTTTATCCCACCCACTTAAGTAAAAAATTATCAAAATAGCATTAAATTGTGAGGAAAACGCAAAAGAATTGATTTGTATGTTTTTTGTTAGAAGAACAAGTCTACTTTAAAGGGTAAAAGGTTGCAATTTGACAACTAATGGGAAAAGTAAAAAAACGCATTTAAACTGACTGACGGATAAAAATCTTTTAAATTTCAATATACCGATTTTGGATAAAATTAAAGCATTGATCATAGTTTTAAGAAAACTATTGTCATAGAATGCTGAAGGATGTCGTTGAATTGAATTGTATGTTTTTTGTTAGAAGCACATGTCTACTTTAAAGGACAAAAAGTTGCAATTTGAAAACTGATGGGAAATTTGGAAAAAAACGCATTTGAACCGACTCCCCGATAAAAGCTGCAAATTTTGAACATATCCATTTTGGGATAAAATTAAAGCTTTGATCATAGAACTTTCGTCATACAATACTAGAGAATGTCGTTATTGAACTAGTAAATGTTCAAAACTTGCCATAGTTTCATTTTGGTTTGCAATCTTGCAAAAACAGAACATATTTAGAGGTTATTTTACCCCACCCACTTAAGTAAAAATTAATATTTTGATAAAATGTAAATTTGTTTTATTCTTTTTCAATTTTTTACTACAAAGTAAAAATGCATAAATATAATACACATAAGTTTATTCATTATATAATCATTTTATATCAATATAATTAAGAAATCGAAAACTGTACATGCATAGTAGGCATTATTCTCATGAATGTAAAATGTAGTTCACATCCTAACAAAATACACTTAATCAATGTTCTAACTACACCAATAATATAATTTAAATTACTCTACATAGAATTGGATTGAATAAACAATTATAAACATGAAATATGATTATTTAAATAAATTATTTTTACTTTTTATATACATGTAATCGTCATTTAAGTGACCTCGTGCTTTCCTACACCAATGAAATTTAATAAAGGTAGAGGCAAAACCAAGCATTGTATTTCCAACCCAGATCTGGCTCTGAAAATAGACGTGTTTATAATTAACACTTGTCTAATGTTGGAGATAATGTATGAACTTGCTCAAATAACTTCCCTTTCATCACCTTCACTGTACATTTTTGATCATGGCGTATCTAGCGATATACATGGAGATCTCCGTCCAATAACATGAGGATAGTCTTTTCACCTAGTTGTCCTACATCTTTGTCTGATTGACTCGCCATGAACTGTTACTCAGCTTTTTGCGTCTATATTAACAATCAACTTCTTCATTGCAGATGACTTTTCTATTCTAAATATGTGGAAAGTTAAGTGACAACCAGTATTGGCATGCCAAAGAAGTAACAGATCACATTCATTTTAGAAAAAAACAGACTGCATGTTTTGATGTTCTAGATCTTTCTCGGTGATGGTCTTTTGTGCCTCATGTCGGATCGCACATACACTATTCTGTGCTGAGTCTTCTCCAACGACACATGTAATTTCTTGCTCATCACGTTTAGTGGCTGTCAAAGCACTTCATGGAACCATTTATTATTCTGTTTTGTACATTTCTGGTTTATATACTGTCTTGAAGTTCGCTGGGTCTGACAGAACAAACGTCTTGACCTCTCTTCTGACTTTTGAGTTTAGCATGCTTGCCATAAAAACTACAGTCAAGTATTACGAAAATCAAATGTGACAATTGAACATGTGACGCAATTGTCATTGTAATATTGTTATTGTTGTCACAGTGGTTTTTGATTGAAGAGAGTCACAAATATGGTCTGTGTAACATCGTGGATACACAAGATTCTATCCTTGCTGGTTCTGTTGACGTTGCAATAACCTTTTCCACGGTGTGTCACTGCCTTTAAATAAAGAATAAAACTGGCTTTATGATTTGCATAAAATAAATGTTAAAGTGAGAATTTAATTACAAAATCCAAGTCAAATATATACAAACGTAAAAGCATTTATTTAAAATGAAAAGCATTTACTCTAACCACCATTTCAGAAGTTTATGTTCACATTAACAGAAACAAAAGAATGAATGAAAGCCATAGTCCTGATGATGCAAAACACACCCTGCTTGTTCAATTTACGTTTTCAAACTTATATCGATTTTCTAAAACTTGTATTTAAAAATATGAATGTGCATGTCAGGAATTGGAATAAACAGAAAACACAGCCTCCACACGCAGCCAATACTAAGAGAGGAAAAGAGAGCATGTGTTTATAAGAAGATCGATTTCAAATAAGACATCACAAACAATTAACAAAAAAGAGATCTATTGAGGTTACCGCCAAGGAAAGGTCAGTGATAAAACAATTTGTCACTGGGGGTATAAACCAGGTTCTACGGTTCACCAACCTCACACTTGCCCGACAGGTTCTCACTAAACAAACACGTAAAAGTTGTCTTTTAAAAAAACCCCTAGAAGCTCAATTGGTTTCTTTTATCCCTGTCATAGTGTTTTTGCTGATTTTACTCCATGAGCTCAGGTCTCTGTAAGTTCATTGAGTACCCGCCCCTTTGGCTTTGCAATGCTCTTAGCTTCTTATGTTTTATATGTTTGTGTGCTTTTATATGCAACATTGTTGAGCCAATAAGTGGGTTGGAGTTTTTTCACCAAGACAACTTGTACTTGTTTTGTGATATGAGAACCTGTTGGGGCAAGTGTGAGGTTGGTGCACCCTAGAACCTGGTTTAAACCCCCGGTGGCAATTTGATTTGCCACTGACCGTTCCAAGGTGGTAATCCCCTCGGATTCTTTTTTTGTTTATTGTTAGTGGTGTCCTTTTTTAAACTGATCATTTTATTAACCATGCTCTTTCCCTCTCCTCTCTTCTTGACTGTGTGGGGAGGCTGTTTTTTCTGAATGTGGCAATTCCTGATATGCATATTTCACCTTTTTTGGTGCAATAGCTCCAACCCACCCATAAACCCGACATTGTTGCATGCAAAAGCACACAAACATATAAAACATAAATAGCTAATAGCATTGTAATGCAAAAGGTCAGGTAGTCAATGATCTTACTGAGACCTAAGTCTGGAGTCAAATCAGCAAGAAAAGGATGACACGGATAAAAGAAACAAAAATTGAGCATCTAGATTCTTTTTAAGATTTCATAAACCTTCATAAACTCTTAAACCCCTGCCACCGTCGTGCAACCAAAGAGGTGCATTTATTTTTTTTAGTTTATAAATAAAATCTCGATAAAACACTGACTGTGCAATACCTGGAAGCAATAGTGATTATAAACTGAACCTTCACTTAATGAAACAACCTCAACGTTTTTTCCACCTTATTAAAGGACATTTTTCTGTTGTTATAAATATCTGTATTTCAAAAGATATTATTTAGTCATAAAGATACAGCTACACCCTATTACCTTGGGTTGGCCAGTGCTATTGGCCACATACAACTTGCATTCATAGTCGAGTGATGATGATATGGGACTCTGTAAATAATGATGAAATAATTAATTAATATGTGGTACATTAAATAAATATAGTGTAAAATAGTTTTTATAAATATATAATTTTTAATATTTTATGTCAAACTTATTTTTTTTACCGTTTCTTTGTGTTCCTTGTTAAAATATTAATGTTACAAATGTTTATAAACTATACTTTCACTTAAAATAAATTTAGTTACTCCATATTTGCCGATATTGACTATAAAACACGGATAAGACAAGAGCACCTAAAAGAATTATAGTTATGGCTTTGCTGCATATCGGCTTCCGAAGTTTTAAAAATCTGCGAAAACCTTCTTGTGAAGGTCAATACCAAATCTACGGAAAATGGCTATATTGGGGATTTATTTCAATATTTTACAATATTTAGCTGTTCTTTGTTTACTTTTTTGAGTTTAATAATGAAATATATAACAAAATAAATGAAAATTCACTCGTTTCCATTTAAGATGAAATCGATCATTTACAGGCATTTTTAAGTCAAGCATTCAAATTAATGCATTAAACAATAAAAATATATAAAATAATAAATAGATAATCAACTTACATGACAAAAGTCGTCATTCCAGATAACAATTCTTGCAATAAACACTCGACCTTGTTTGTTTACATGTTTCCGGAAGTTCAAAAATAGCGCATGCAAACTTTATGTGTTCGAGTATGGCGTACCATCTCAGCCATAATTGTTGAACCATTAAAGTTGAAATTTAAATGGTCAATTAAAACAATTTCCCCCAACCCACCGGAGTGCAACTTTTTGTTGGATGTATATCTATGTCTGATGTTTCGCAGATGACACTTAGTGAAACTTTTGCAATTAGTTCAAGGTGATATGCTACGCTGACTGGCCAAATGGAGAAAAGAGTTAACATAGCAATCTCAAGTAAAAAACTGCAACGGTTTTAAACAAGTTCGACTAAAACTGTAAGTTAAATTGAGTATATAAACAGTGATTATTTCATGATTAAACTGCTATTTAGCATACTAAATTGACAATGTATAAAAGTTTATAGAATTGCCTAGTCCCAATTACAAAATCACAGATAAATAGGTTTGTGACTGAGCAGAGATATTGGGTAATATATTAACAGAATGAACTGGGTAAGTTAAGGATTTGAATTAGTTTCTAAACATTTTGTGCTTAACCCTTTACTCCATATACAACATTTACTGCATAAGCAAACAGTGTAGATCAAGCCGGCCCATCCATGCCATTTGATCAGGATCTACAATGATCACTTTGAGACTCACTGGGTTATTTTTGTGAAAGAGATGACTAGTGTAGATCCTGATCTGATGGCACAGATGGGCCTATTGACCTGGAACTACACCGGCTGCACACAAATTAAAACACATCTATATGGAATAAACAGTTAATTTTTAAAATGCTGGGAATAACAATTTTCTTTCCTTTTTTGATATTAAAAAAGACACTTTGTCTATTTTTATAAGGATTAAGTGCTTCGGACTTTACTGTTTCTATCATATGGACAAACAGTATAGATCTAAATCACCCAGCACATCCAGAGTCCTATGACATGGGATTCCTTAACATATTCAGCTGGTGAAGGTATAAGTATATTTTTTATGAAGTCCTGTTTTACTAGGCACAAATGAATATAATGTGGTGGTCTACTGTACCTTTCTGGAGTTCCACATGGCATGGTGGTTGGCGAGGTGCATAAACTTGTAGATCAGATCTGGCTGGTTCAACTCATTGGCAATAGAACACAACTCCTTATATGTAGTCAGTCCTCCACTGTAATAAATATCATGTATATAAAATAAGTTTGTACAGCATAGGCTAACAGTTATATTTGAATCCCATCATGAGAGAATGTGAAGAATGAAATGTTCCATAAAGCACTGCACAGCAATAAAAATCATATTTATCCAAACAGGAAAGGGAATTCGACAAAGAAAATGAAAGAAATGCAAAGTTTTCTTTCAAGAACAGCAAACACAAAGAATGATGAACATATATATAGCAAAACACACTTTCTTATGACAAGGCTTGTTAGATGTAACACATCTACATGTCTTAAAAATCCAGGGCTGGGTTTGTTATATCTCATATAGAGCTATAGAGGAGATAAAATGAATTTGCACCATGCCTTTAAAATAATCAAAAAGAATTCAGAATTTGTTACTCTAACATTTCATTACATATTTACAAATCTACTGGACAGGTGTGTAGAGTTGTACATGAAACTCCTTTCAGAGTTATACAATTAACCATTAACTCCATATATATACACATTTTATCTGTGCCGTCTGATCAGGCTCTGCACTGTTTACTTTTTGGTCAGAATTAACCTAAACAAGAGCCAGTCGGAAACGACAGCACGCTCGACTATTCGAAGTCAGACATATTTAAGCACATTTAAAACTGGGCTTCATTTAAACTGGGGAGTGATTCAGGAGTTTATGACACCCAACACACACACATGAACAAAAGTTTCTTAATCCAAGTTAGGAAATCAATAAATTACACTTAATTTATTATTGTAGTTTTTTTAGAGGGTTTACACAACCCAGTCCATACACCCCTGTCCACCTATAGTGTGGTGTAGTATAGTAAGGTATGGTATTGTTGTTGGTGGTGTTGTTGACGGTGTTGTTGGTGGTGTTGTTGGTGTTGTTGTTATTAGGGTTTTTGTTGGTGGTGTTGTTGGTGTTGTTGTTGTTGGTGGTGGTGTTGTTGTCAGTGTTGTTGCTGTTGGTGGTGGTTGTTGATGATATTGTTGGTGTTGATGTTGTTGTTGGTGGTGTTGTTGACAGTGTTGTTGGTGGTGTAGTTGTTGTTATTTGTGTTATTGTTGGTTGTGTTGCTGGTGTTATTGTTGGTGGTGGTGTTGGTGGTATGTGGTGGGTGGTGGTGGTAGTGTGGTGTGGTGTGGTGTGGTGTGGTGTGGTGGGTGGTGGTGGGTGGGTGGTGGTGGTGGGTAGTGGTAGGGGGTGGTGGTGGGTGGTGGTGGGTGGGTGGGGGTGGGGTGGGTGGGTGGGTGGATGGGGGGGTGGGGGGGTCGGGGGTTGGTGGGGGTGGTGGGTGGGTGGTGGTGTGGTGTGGTGAAGTGGGTGGTGGTGGGTGGGTGGGTGGTGGTGGGTGGGTGGGTGGGTGTGGGGTGGGTGGGTGTGGGGTGGGTGGTGGTGGTGGAAGGTGGTGGTGGGAGGTGGGTGTGGGTGTGGGGTGGTGGTGGGTGGGTGGGTGGGTGTGGGGTGGGTGGTGGTGGTGGGGGTGCTGGTGGGTGGGTGGTGTGGTGTGGTGTATGGTATGGTATGGTATGATTGGTATGGTATGGTATGGTATGGTATGGTATGGTATGGTATGGTATAGTATAGTATAGTATAGTATAGTATAGTATAGTATAGTATAGTATAGTATAGTATAACCACTCAACACTTTCAACCAAAGTATGTTAAGTACATCTGTTTTAAACCTTTTCTATAGCATTACCTATGAAAAACACTAACATTGAAACTTTAACCATAATTTCTAAGTCTTAATTCTAATTTCTAAGCGAAAAAGGGCAAAAATTAAATAAAAAAAGCAAGGATGAGTTATGGGCCTTTGAAAATCAACCTGATGTATGATAAAATAAAGGTATACAAAGTTTTAAAGTTGTCGTTTTAATAGAATGAAAGATATGAGGTTTCAACACCTTGCACGCAAACTTTAACCTTAATTTCTAAGTCTAAAAAGGGCACTAATTTGATATAAATCAAAGAAAGAGTTATGGTTCTTGGCATACATAGTCATGGTCATGATATTGAACAAGTTTCAAAGCTATAGTACAAGAAGTATGAAAGTAACTAGCTTGCACGCAAACTTTAACCTGAAATTCTAAGTTGAAAAAGGGCCATAATTTGATTAAAAATTAAAGAAAGAGTTATGGTTCTTGGCATACATAGTCAGGGTCATGATGGTAAACAAGTGTTGAAAGTTTCAAAGCTATAGTACAAGAAGTATGAAAGTAACTAGCTTGCACGCAAACTTTAACCTGAAATTCTAAGTTGAAAAAGGGCCATAATTTGAACAAAATGGAAGTTAGAGTTATGCTTCTTGGCATACCCACTCGGGATATGATAATGAACAAGTGCTGAAAGTTTCAAAGCTGTAGTATAAGTAGTATGGAAGTTACAGGTTTGTACACTAGCTTGCAAGCAAACTTTAACCTGAAATTCTAAGTCCAAAAAGGGCTATAATTTTAATAAAATGAAAGTTAAGAGTTTTGGTTCTTGGTATACACACTTGGGAGATGATGATGAACAAGTGTGCCAAGTTTAAAAGTTGTAGTATAAGTAGTATTGAAGTTATGTGTTTGTACAGTAGCTTGCACGCAAACTTTAACCTGAAATTCTAAGTCGAAAAAAGGGCCATAATTTGATCAAAATGAAAGTTAGAGTTATGGTTTTTGGCATACACACTCGGGACATGATGATGAACAAGTGTGCCAAGTTTCAAAGCTGTAGTATAAGTAGTATTGAAGTTATGTGTTTGTACAGTAGCTTGCACGCAAACTTTAACCTGAAATTCTAAGTCGAAAAAAGGGCCATAATTTGATCAAAATGAAAGTTAGAGTTATGGTTCTTGGCATACACACTCCGGACATGATGATGAACAAGTGTGCCAAGTTTCAAAGCTGTAGTATAAGTTGTATTGAAGTTATGTGTCTGTACATTAGCTTGCACGCAAACTTTAACCTGAAATTCTAAGTCGAAAAAAGGGCCATAATTTGAGCAAAATGAAAGTTAGAGTTATGGTTCTTGGCATACATACTCGGGACATGATGATGAACAAGTGTGCCAAGTTTTAAAGCTGTAGCTATAGTAGTTTTTAAGATATCAGTAGGTTGCACGCAAACTTTAACCAAAGCGGGACGCCGACGCCGACGCCCAATTGAGTACAATAGCTCGACATATTCTTCGAATAGTCGAGCTAAAAATCCAAATGCAAATACGGATGTATCAGCTGATCTAAATGTACACTGTTTGCGAAGCCATAAAGGTGTATATATGGAGGAAAAAGTTAATATTTATGGAGGAAAAGGTTAATATTTTGCCAATCAAAGTAATATTTTCAACAGTAATAATAGAGTAAAACAGTATGTACCCATCTGGCGTTTTACCAAGACTTCCCTCCTCAAAGACCTGAGTGTCTGCTGACACTTTCTGCTGCTTCCTCTTGCCAGTCATCAATGTGTCAACTAGATCGGAGACCAACTTCTCCTTCTGTTCAGCGGAACAAATCTCATACACAAGTCCCAGGCCCTTTGAAGATATATCTTGGGTCAGCTCTGTAAGAAAATGTTCTTTTATGACAAATACACTAAAGCTTCCAATACATGGATTAAAATTTTCAGGTCCAGTTTAAGTTAGTCAGAGTGCACTAATCCATGCATCTGAAATCCTTTGGAACAACCAAACAGGATTTCCACACATTTGTAACAAACAAATCAAGGGCTTTTCAAGGACTTTTTAATGATACTAAATAAAATTTCAAGGACCAAAATAGTGATCCTTTTGACAACTTTAAGTCCTAAAGGTAAATTGACATATACAGAGTTTCCCACAAAATACTTTCTAATATAAGTAATACTGGTTATCTCATATTAATCTATGAAGTTAACACACAAAAAATTGCCATTAATTAACACTGACAGCTGCAAATTCATCACTGTTGAAATCATTGAATAATTGGAATCATATCAATGATGGCACAAAAAAAAACCTTCTTTAATATAGTTTTTGTTTCATTTTCATCTGAATACTGGATAACAAAGGAAATCTGTTTTAAAGGATTACCATCATTTTCAGAAAGTAGCTGCATAAATGCTGACTGCATGTTGCTGAGTCTGCTCTGTAGAGCTTGGTGGGAACCACACTTCTTTACCAGGGCCAGGAGCCAGATACTGGATGCCTGCCTTACATGAGGGTTGGGACTCGGCACATACTGACTGAGAACTGTTGTCAGGTACCAGTCAATCTCATCATCTGCACCACTCACTGTAGCCTATGTAAGACCATTTGAAAATCGACCCTTTACTTCATGGAATATGGCTGTTATCCAAAGGTCAGTGTAGATCCAGATAAGCTGGCACATTTGTGCTGTCTGATATGGAGTTGCACTGTTCACTTTTGATTCATTAGTTTATTTCTGACCAAGATGGGACCAGCCCAGATTCAAATTAGACATGTGCCTGCTGATCTGGATCAACACTGGTTGCACATGTGTTAAAATGTGAAAATATAGTAAGGGCTTGAGAAAGACCAAATAATACTTTTATGCGTATATATAGAGTAATGAGTTGATAAAGATATAATAATTCTTTCGTTTTTAAGCATTTAGATTGCTAGCTTGTCGTGATCAGATTTAAGTATAGTTTGATCATTACTTTATAAGGCTACAGTTTGCAACCATCACAGTACGGATAAGCCAGCAGCAAAGGTTTTTTTTAATCAATGGATTCCTGGAAGGCCAAAATCTGCATGAGAAAGTCTGACAATCAATGCTTTTCATGTCTGTCTGCTATACCCAATTTGTTTACAAATCAGACTGAAGGTTATAAAACGAAAGAAATGATTAATATAAAAGCTATTGAGGTATCAATGTACTAGTTGAAGCTAACCTTGTATTCCTCCTCAGTCTGTGTCCACAGGTCCCTCCCTGCAGGGGATGTTGGTCCCTGCGCTGCGTACACCAGGGCCTCTCCAATAGTAAAATGCAGGTCAAGCTGCTTGCTCTATAACATAGGAACATTTGTAAACAAATCTTTGTCAGAAATTTTCTGTTACTGTCTGCAAAAAAATATCAGGTACATAACCAGTGATTGAATAAACTAATTGTTATATATTGACCATATAGGTGACCAGCGTAGATCCAGATCAATGGGCACATCAGTACCATCTGATCTGAATCTACTGGTCACTTTTTGGTCAGAAATAACCTTATGAATCAAAAGCAACCAAGATTCAAATTAGACTGCAGACACCATGTATAATCATAAGCAACATTTTTAATGATTTTTTTCTCTCATTAAAACACTACTATTGCAGATTATTTGGAAATTCAAAAATATGAACTATGTACTACTGTATTTACACACCTGTACAG
This sequence comes from Corbicula japonica, assembly GCA_038501625.1. Lineage (NCBI taxonomy): Eukaryota > Metazoa > Mollusca > Bivalvia > Venerida > Cyrenidae > Corbicula > Corbicula japonica. Next base: position 1,350,036 of record JAZAYU010000008.1, on the reverse strand, counting down.
AATCTAGCAGTCCTTGAATGGCTAACTTCCTGTGAGGAAACTTGGCTTCTCCAACACACAGCTGACCAAGGCAGATTGCTGCTCTCTCCTTACTCTGGTAAACAACAACATTCAAAACATCGGTTTACATGTCTATTATCTCAACCCTTTACTCCTGACTTAAAACTTCAGTACCATCAGATCAGAATCTACACTATTGGCGTTAGATTATTTCTGACCAAAATGCAAACAGTGCAGATCTAGATCAGAATGCATGGATGTGCCGGCTGATCTGGATCTACACTGGTCACATATGCGATGAAACTCATATATATGGAGTAAAGAGTTAAGAAGATTTAAAATCACATGGTACCGTAAATTGGGATATTTTAGCGTCGTGATATTTTGGCCACTTTGCCCCATAATGCCTGTGTTTTATTTTGGCCAGTTTAATTTTGGCCATTTTATCATTGTGTGACAAGAATAAATGCAGATATGTTATTTTGTCATGTCATGCACGCTCATTTGCCAGATTGGTCTGCATTTATCCTAAGACATATTGATAAACGATACATATAGGAAAAAGCAACAAAAGACAGCAAAATTATTCTTATTAATATTTTGAATTTAACTAGAATTTGGTGTTCCGCTGAACACATGTGTCGCCTGCTTGCGAAAAGTTGAAATGTGGGCCTATGTTTTATCATACAGTCATGATAAAAAGATGTAATTCAAGTTGCATTGCAATACTACAAAATTAATAATGTTAAATGATCAGTTATTATCTTTATTGTATATTCCAGTTATAAGCAAGATTAAGTTTCAGGTTAAAACTAGACTGTGTCCTCAGGACACTGATGCCCCCACTGCTGCAACAACATTTGTTACAAAATTTTGTACCAGGTACAAATGTGGTGATCATGATTAGTAAATGAGGAGTAAGTGCCACAAAATTTAATAACTAACATAAATGAAGGGCCATAACTCTGGTGAAAATTGTTGCAAGACAATGTCCTTTACAACAATCTTCACATCATGTCTAATCATCTGTGCAAGTTTGAAAGAAATCAGCTAAATTGAAAATGTGGAGTTGATGCCACAAAATTTTGTAAGTGAAATAAACAAAGGGCCATAACTGTGGTAAAAATGGCAGCAGGAAAAAATCTTTTCTTTATGATCATCTACCCATCCAGCTTGATAATGTGTGCAAGTTATAAAGAAATCTGTCCAAAAGTAAATGTGGAGTTAATGCCACAAGATATTATTACTGAAAAAAACAATGGGCCATAACTCTGGTAAAAATAGTTGGAGGAAAAAATCCTTTCTTCACGATCATCTACACATCCTGCTTGATCATCTGTGCAAGTTTGAAAGAAATCTGCCTTATAGTTTAGGAGGAGTTGATGCCACAAGATTTGGGGACGTACGGACGTACGGACGAGTGCAACTCTATATGCCTCCTACTTTGTGGGGGCATAATAATTCAAAGGTGCACAACTCAGAACAGATACAACTTTATTGAAACAGATGCCATATTAAGTATTGCGTCAAAAAAAAATACTTTCCGAGTTATAAGCAATTAAGTTTCAGGTTAAAGTTAATTGGAAGGAGCATAACTATAAAATGTTAATGAGGAGTTATCATTCTCAGGGTCATAGATGGCTTTCTTAATGCAGATGACATATTTCAAATATTAAGTTAACATGACAAGTACTTTCAATGTTACAGGCAACGTTAAGTACCACATTAAAGTCATTTGAAAGGTACATAACTCCAAAAATAGTCGAATAGTAATCATTCTTGTTGTCACAGATGGCTTTGTTCATGCAGATGAAATATTCCAAGTATTAAAATAATAGGACAAGTACTTTCAAAGTTATAGGCAACATTAAGTTCCAAATTAAAGTCATTTAAAAGGGGCATAACTCAAAATATAGTAAAACAGAAGTTATCAATCTTGTCGTCAGAGATAGCTTTGTACATGCAGATATTATATTCTAATTATTTACTTTATAGGATAAGTACTTTCAATGTTATAGGCAACATTAATCTCCATATTAAAGTCATTTGAAAGGGACATAACTCCAAAAATAGTCAAACACGAGTTATCATTCTTGTTGTCACAGATGGCATTGTTCATGCAGATGATATATTCCAAGTATAAAGTTAATAGGACAAGTACTTTCAAAGTTATAGGCAACATTAAGTTTCAGATTAAAGTTGGGGGACTACCGGACTAGAAGATCACACCAAAATTGAGACTGCTAGAGTGCGGACAAGCTTTTTCTGTAATTTGACCTAGTGACCTAGATTTTAAGGTCACATGACCCAGTTTCGAACTTGATCTAGATATCAATGAGATAAACATTCTGACCAAGTCTGAAGAAGATCGGATAAAAATTATGACCGCTAGGGTGCGGACAACAATTGTGAACGGACGACGGACTAAGGGTGATCACAAAAGCTCACCCTGTCACTATGTGACAGGTGAGCTAATTATGAATTTTATCAGGTTGCTTTGATAAGCGATAAAACAGGGGTCAACTTCAGCAAATGTGAAAGACAATCTGTATTGTTGTTGTGTTTGCACTAAATGGGATTAATTTTCACCTGTGGCATATTTTGGTGTGTTTAATTTTGGCCTTTTCATCAGGGTGGCCAATAGGCCAATAATTAACCAAAATATCCCAATTTACGGTATTTAGTTGCTTACTGAAAATAAATAATAGATTTTCAATCACAGGTCAGAACATTTTTCAATAATTAGGATTATTCATTTTTTTTGTCCTTTAAATTCTACCAAGGTTTTAATCTCCTACAATTTTGTTAAGATTTTACTAAAAGATGACTTTTCGTTCCCAAGTTATGAATGTTTGTTAACCCTTTCCTCCTTATAATATATGCCTTTATAGCGTGGGTAAACAGTGTAGATCCAGATCAGCTGGTATATCTGTGCCATCTGATCAGGTTCTACACTGTCTACTTGTTGATTTATTAGGTTATTTCTGACCAAAAAGCAAACAGTGCAGATTGTGATCAGATGGTGGGGATGTGCTGGCTGATCTGAATCTATACAGTTCACACATGTGATAAAATGCATACATATAAAGTAAAGGGTTAATGTTACCACCTTTGATGTCTCTTTGCCAGACTTGATGATGCTGATGAGATTTGTTACAGTTGATAATTTAGTTATCTCTCCGTCACTGCTTGCTTCCTCCCCCTGGGGCAGGGGCAGTGCTGCATTTCTCCCAATCTCTCCGACTGCCTGACACGCCCCTGCAGATAACAGGGGGTTGGTCTCTTCTGATACCTTCACCAAGCGAGCTGAAGTACAACACACCTCTGTGAATATTATGAAAACCTCAAAGAAGCTTTTCTTTGATTAACACAAAAAGGTTTTATCTTTTTTTTTTTTATCTAACAGCATAAAATACATTTCTTTATTAATGAGATAATGTATTATTTGCTACTTAGTAAAGATGTTTTTCATCAATTAACTGATTGTATTTACAGTTTTATGCTATTCAAAAGTGAAGCTATTCCTCACAGACCACCAATTCGTTATGCTACATTATTAATGTGATATATTCATTTATTATATACCCATGAATGATTTTAGCATAGTGCAGCGTTAATCCACAAGATTGATACTACTCGTCAGATTAGAAATTCCGTATTGGACAATGTCATTTTCCAGTTCTTTATTTTGCAACTTCCGGTGTTCTATGTGACATCATAACTATGTTGTCTTAATTTTCTGGGACATACCGAACTCCGACATAGGAAATTTCCATCGCTGTTTTACAACTGTTATATTTTTATGCCATTCATAAATTTTCTTTGCCATTCATAATTTTACTATCGTGTTACTATTTTCATTTCTAATATTATGTAAACCATGTTGTTGACTAAAATTTTGTTCTTTAGTTTATTTGAATTTGTTTTGAGCCAAATGGGTATATAATAAAAGGAAAATTATGACAGTATGCAGTCTGTAAGTTTGTATTATTTCTCACTGTGTATGTAAACTACATCACGCTTGTCCTTCTGTCTCGCAAGATACTGTTTACATACCCATCTCGAAAAATACGAACCTACAGATTGCATACTGTTATAATATTCCATACGTTTCCAAAAGCTTTTGAAGTGTCTGTACAACAACAAAATATCTTAGTGAAATTTAATACTGTACCAATAGAAAGGACAGCAACTTGTGCCCGTTTTTCTAACTTGGGCCAGAGTGAACTCCCTTGGTACGCACTGCTTGATCTCAGCATCTGGCCAATGAGATATCCCAAAGCTAGCAGAGCTCCATGCTGAGTCTCTATGCTCTAAATAATTAAAAATATAACAAGAACTGTTTCACTCTTCAGTAAATTTGAATTATTATTATTGTTCAGCAGAAATAAGTATGACCTAATGTAGTACTTAACAGATCCTAATATTCAAATATCCAAAAGGACAATCATTGTGATCAACTCATTTTGCTACTGTTGTGTATTTCCACTTCACTTAACCAATTCAAGAAATCCATCATTTGTTAACAAAATGAATGACTGAAGCATGAGTATTTAAGTTCCCTGCTAATGATATTTTGACATATACCAGTAAGTCAGCTGCAATGATTTGCAGGGCAATACAATGGAACAGTTCATTAAAACCCTGTCTTACCTTTTCATGGAATATTTCAGGTCTAATAGAAAAATGAATAATGCAATGACATGGAGTCAAAATGGTGGAAAATCACATGTCAGTGTATGACTAGTTTTAAACCTGCATATCAAAAGGTCACTTTACAACTCAAGTCCAATTACGCTTAACCCCTTTAGTCTATTGTTACAGCTTTTATCCCAAGTCTGACTTATGTACATCCAGATAAGCCTGCACATCCATTGAGTCTGATCAGGATCTACACATTGTAAACTTTCTTATTCAGTATAAATAATTTTTGACTAAGATGCAAACAATGTAGCAGACTGCACTGGTCACACTTGGGATATAAGTCATATCAAGGAAGAATAGGTTTAATAAAATTAATAATTGTTCAATACTTTACAAACACTATGTGGATTGTTTTACTGTGGAAGACCTTGGCCCAAGATCATAAAACTAAATGTGGAGACCAGTCTCAAATCTTAAGTATCTGATCAGATCTTAAGATTTGAGACTGGTCTCCAATCTCAGTTTTATGATCTTGGGCCCATACCTTATCACTGAGAGCAGTGTGGAATGTGTCCAGTGATTCGAGAATCCTTCCCTCGTCTTTCTGTTTACAAACAACTACAGCATACAGGTTACCAGCCAGATCTCGGATATCATCTTTCATCGAGAACACATATGTCTACAAAATTAGAAATATCTTTTATTGAGAACACAAATGTCTACAAAATTAGAAATATCTTTTAATGAGAACACATAATTATGTTTACAAAATAAGAAATATCTTTTATTTAGAACACATATGTCTACAAAATAAGAAATATCGTTTATTGAGAACACATATATCTACAAAATTAGAAATATATTTCATTGGGAACACATGCCTACAAAAAAGAAATATCTTTTATTTAAAACACATATGTCTACAAAATAAAAAATATCTTTTATTGAGAACACATATGTCTACAAAATTAGAGATATCTTTCATTGGGAAAACATGTCTACAAAATAAGAAATATCTTTTATTTAAAACACATGTCTACAAAATAAGAAATATCTTTCATTGGAAAAACATGCCTACAAATAAGAATTTTTCTAGATTTTAATGAGCACTAAGATTCAACCAAATCCAGGAACAATTTTAGAGTAAAAATTCAATGCCCAACAGTTACTGCAGTGTATGGTGACAACGCATTAAGACGACTGAATTAATATTCTGTCAAGTGTTATGACGTAAAACTTTAACATAAATATTCATAAATCTAATCTCTTTCTGAAAGCCACATGAAAAAACATGTATGTACAAAAAAAGTGAAAACCTAATATTTTCGAATTTTAAACCAATTTATTTAAAGAAATACATCAAGAGCATTTATTATCCGATTTCTCTATACATACGCCTTTATTGTGCCATCTGATCAGATCTGCACTGCTCGCTTTTTGATTTAAAAGATTATTTCTGACCAAAAAGCGGTCCTGATCAGACAGCAAGGCATTTACATGTATATGAAGGAAAGGGATAATAAAAGCTGTATAAAATAAAAGATGTATTTCTTTAATAAATTGGTTAAAACACTGGTCACACATTTGATGAAATGCATATAAGGAGTTAAGGGTTATTACCTGAGGAATATGTAGGATCTTAACCGATTATCCACTTACCTTAATCCATGGAAGTTTATCAACAAACTGTGGGACTAGATGATCTGCTGCCATGGCAACCATTTCCAACAGACAATACATTGGTGTCACACCTAGGATAACAAGTTTGTGATTCTCCATATAGAAGATAAAAAAAAAATCGAAAATCCTAATGTAACAGGAAATTCATTGAACTTGCTAACAGAGCTATAGTTCTGTAAGTTTTGCTTCATATTTTTTAAGTCAATCCAAACATTCATTCTGACATTGATTCTCACATAGGTAACGTTTACAGCAACCAATGCAGTACTCCAGCTCATAAACATGTAATGTAAATGGTATATAACCCCTTGGAGAGATATGCATTAGCCATAATAATCATGCAGAACTATTATTCACCAGCACAAAACTCTCCCTTACACTTCACTCCATACAAATGTGTTTTTTGTGTATGAACCTAAAGCTACCAGTGTAGATCCTCATCATACAGCACTGATGTGCCAGCTGATCTGGATCTACACTATCTGTCTATGGAATAACAGCCATATCCCATGGCGTAAGGGTTAATAAATTTATGATAGATTACTTATTACTGTGAAAGGTCTTTGCAATTAATGCCATTTGCAAGCAAACACTGTCTTTGTCATTTGGAAATTGTTGTTTGTAAGATATTTATTTACAAACATACTGACTTGATAGAAAATAGATGTTGACATGGATGTGGTTGCTCTTTGGAATCTTTAAAGTTATATTTAGTTGTAAATATACCACAATTTACCATACAAGTACAACCTACCTCCAACTGCTTTGAGGAGAAGCTGCACCAAATCCACGTAGTTTTTCAGAGCTGCCGATTCTGTCTTGCTACCTTGTAACAGTTTACAGACATACTTGGATATCTCTGGGGCCTGGTCCTTCATGGCCCCTAGTCCATCCATGTCCGGTACAAGCCCAGCACTGTGAGCCAAGCAGGCCCGTAGGTACAGCAAGATCTCATTATAAGTTGAGGGGTTGAATGGTAAGGTACTGTTGCCAGTAACATACCTGTTCTGTGTTGTCACTCGAATGTCACCCTGATAGAGGAAATCAAATTGAAGAGGTTTTGATAGATAAATATTATAAATAATGAAAATTTTGCAAGATTCAGTTGCACAACAAACAAATCAAGATGTTCCCACGTAGTTTCACAAATAATTTATATATCAAACAGATACTGAACAAACTAAATAGGTGTTCAGTTGTTCCTGCTAATTTTGGCAACATCATTGCCCCGGTTAAATAGTTTACCACATGATAAATGCTGCACCAATTTATACACAGTCTTACACTAAAATGGTCAAGTTCTCTCCAATGGGATGGTCAAAATTGTACTGTTTATTGGTGTAAATATTGAGTTGTGCTCAACCCCGGGGCTAGGCGTTGTGGGCAGTAATATGCATTTCCATTACTGTCCATGAACAGGCTCAATCAAACCAAGCCAGCAATATTTTCATATTTGTCATGTTCTATGGCTTTCAAAGTTCCCTTTTAATCTATCCAAAAATATTTTTTCTTTTTTTTTCATATAATGATTTTATTGCGTATTGGATGAATTAAATTCCATGCTTTTACTATGTTTGTGAATGTATAAAATCTCCAAAACAAATATGACAAAGTTGATGTTAAATCAAGGATATTATGCTAAATTTATTTAACTTATATTCATTTGAAATTAAATACTTTACCTTTTCTTTGATATACTGCACCATGGTGATAAAACTTGGCAGCCTGATGTCTACATGTGTAGGTTGTTTATCAATAGCAGGTGGGGTATGTAGCCCTTTCATAGCTTCTATACGTATGTCTTCTTTTCTACAGAATGAGTGAAACAGTTTCATGTAACATGTCAATGTTTTTATTTTCATTCATCAATTCTGTATTGTCTGTCGGAGGGTTCCACTTTTATATGAAATTCAAAGAGTCAAAATGATGCATCACCTAAGTTTCCTTCAAGTTCAAAGCTTTTACCATGTATACATTTCATTCCTTAGAGTCAACCAGTTGTACCATATATATTCCAATGAAATTTAATCCTTGGATTACAATTGTACATGGTCAAATAAGCTTTTCTTAGAATCTGAAGTGTGGGTCATAAGCATGTTTCAAGGGTCAAATCAAACACATGTTATCTAAGATGTAAGGGTGATGATGCCATTGTCCTTTACTCCATGAATACAGCTTATACTCCAAAGGCAATATGTGTAGATCCAGATCAGCCTATGTTTCCATGCAATCTGATCTTGATCTATACCAGTCACTTCTTTATTAACAATATCTCTGACAAAGAAGTAAACAGTGTAAATCCTGATTAGATTGCACATACGTGAATGCTGATATCGATATAGCATTCACACAAAGCCACCATTGATACACCTTATATCACATGTATAGACAAGTGATATAAGGTGTATCCATGGTGCAAAGCTTTGGTAACAATATTGCACATCCTTAATCAGTAGGACAGCCCTCTTTTACAGAGAGTCTTGTCAACAAAAAACAGATGAGATATATGTAGAAGACAGACATTTTCTTCTTTAAAGCTTGTACACTGTTGTCGTTTTGCTAAAGAAGTAAAGAAACTAACTGATCTCCAGCAGCCAGAAGTAAGATATATCTGGAGGGCACGTGATCTCGAGCGAAGATCCTCTCTGCGTACTGTACAGCCATCATCCTAGACTGTGGCTCTTCCTAAAATAGCAAACAAATCAACAACATATGACTCACTTTGCGGAAAAGGTGTCTTTGGTAATATTTTCTGACAGTTTAGTACTACGAGTACTCGTACATGTATATTTGGAAAGAATGTACAATTATTAGGGATGGGAACGGTTATCCGGATAACCGAATATCTGAATAGTAAGATCGTATCCGGATACCATTCTCGTATCCGAATACCCTCAAAGTCGTACGAATTTAGTTTCAATATTTTGTTCAAGGTTTGTAAAATATAACTGGTAAATCTTTCTAAACCACGTTACACTGCTTGCACTAATCTCGATACTGACATGGTTTTCCCCAGGCGTAACTCGACCAGGATGTCTCAGCAGGGTTGACAAAGAGGTGTTAATTGTTTGTATAGTGGTAAATTGGGAGACCGGAAGATCTGTATTCCAGACCGTGATCTTTTGTTTTGTTGATTGGTTTTGTTGATTGGTGTACCTTGAACAGCGCGTGTTAAATGACACCTGTCAAGTTGCAACAACTTGATTATTTTCGTTAACGAGAACAAACCTCAGATTATTGACAATTTATTGCAACAGAATTTTGAGCGAATATAATCTTGACAGTTTGTTATTTTGACATGACCGCATTAAAGACTTGAAAGGAAAAAAATCATTTAACGTTAGTCGCCGATATTCAAAAATATTAGATGATGTAATTAACTATCACCATAACTTTTACATGTATTTTAACCCGATACATGTGATTTATCGATAAATTGGTTACACAGAATATTATGTATGCGCTTGCAAGCGTCCACGTGAAATAAAACTCCAATTTTATCGAACCTTTTCTTGTACTTTTTCGCGGTAGCTAAATTTTTTTCAAATCGTTATTGTCTTAAAAAGTTAAGTCGTTGGGTCCGAATTTTCACTTATATATTTGATTCCGTGATATACCCGGTAGGTTGGTCGAGGACTCAAACGATCGCGATATAGTGTAACGTTTGTGCTTTTTAAATTTAAAATATTAAATCAGCAAAATTTTCTGTGGTCGATAAAATGATACGGTTATTCGGATATTATCCGGATACTGGATACGGTTATCCGAATAGTGATTTAGGTATCCGTTCCCATCCCTAACAATTATCTATTATTTTCTGATAACTAAAAAGTGGTTTTGATACAAATTTTTACCACAAAATGCAAAATAAGCAATGTCATCTGTTCAATTTTATGACATCCAAGGACTGAGGTCTCCTGTCTGAACAAACAATTTATTTCCCTGTGATGTGTCTCATATCCACACCATACTGAAGTTACACTAATCACAATAAACTCTTTCCTCTACTGACACACCTTAATCGAATTGGCGAACAGTTTAGATCCAGATCAGCTGGCACATCTGTCCTGTCTGATCAGGATCTAAACTGTTCGCTTTTTGATTTCTTGGGTTATTTCTAACCAAAATGCGACCAATGCAGATCCTGATCAGACGGCACGGATGTGCTGGCTGATCTGGATCTACACTGGTGGCACATGCGTAAAAACATGTATTTATGGAGGAAAGGGTTAAGATTGTAAAGTATGTAGGCCACATAGTTATTCAATTATTGATGGATCTAGACTGTGTCCTCAGGACCCCCAAGTACATTTGTAACAAAATTGTGAACTAGGTATTAACAATATGTGGTGAATGAGGAGTAAGAGCCACAAAATTTAATGACTAACATAAACAAAGGGCCATAACTTTGGTGAAAATGGTTGCAAGACAATGTCCTTTACAGCAATTAAGACATCATGTCTAATCATCTGTGTAAGTTTGGAAAAAATCAGCCAAATAAAAAATGTGGAGTTGATGCCACAAAATTTTGTAAGTGAAATTAACAAAGGGCCATAACTCTGGTAAATATGGCCGCAGGAAAAAATCCTTTCTTTATGATCATCTGCACATCCACCTTGATCATGTGAGCAAGTTTGAAAGAAATCCATCCCATAGTAAACGAGGAGTTGATGCCACAAGATCAAATCACTGAAATTAACAAAGGGCCATAACTCTGGTAAAATGGCCGTAAGAAAAACCCTTTCTTTACGATCATCTACACAACCTGCTTGATCATCTGTGCAAATTTGAAAGAAATCCCTTAGATAGTTAATGAGGAGTTGATGCCACAAGATTTAATAATTGAAATTAACAAAGGGCCATAACTCTGGTAAAAATGGTCGCAGGAACAATTCCTTTCTTTAGGATCATCTACACATCCTGCTTAATCATCTGTGCAAGTTTGAGAGAAATCCGCTTTATAGTTAAGGAGGAGTTGACGCCACAAGATTTAATTACTGAAATTAACAAAGGGCCATAACTCTGGTAAAAATGGTCGCAGGAAAAATTCCTTTCTTTAAGATCATCTACACATCCTGCTTAATCATCTGTGCAAGTTTGAGAGAAATCCGCTTTATAGTTAAGGAGGAGTTGACGCCACAAGATTTAATTACTGAAATTAACAAAGGGCCATAACTCTAGTAAAAATGGTCACAGGAAAAATATTTTCTTTACGATCATCTACACATCCTGATTGATCATCTGTGCAAGTTTGAAAGAAATCCGCCTTATAGTTTAGGAGGAGTTGACGTCACAAGATTTAGTAACTGAAATTAACAAAGGGCCATAACTCTGGTAAAAATGGTCGCAGGAAAAAATCCTTTCTTTACGATCATCTACACATCCTGCTTGATCATCTGTGCAAGTTTGAAAGAAATCCGCGTTATAGTTTAGGAGGAGTTGACGCCACAAGATTTGGCGACGTACGTACGGACGGACGAGTGCAACTCTATATGCCTCCCACTTTGTGGGGGCATAAAAAAAAATTCAAAGAAAGTTAACCTTCATCTTTTTATCTTTTGACTATTCATTTGGTGACTTTAGGTCAAACAGTTCTTCAGTTATTGATCAAAAACCACAAACAAGTGCACATGTATGTAGTCAATCATGAATCTGATTGAACACTCTTGGGTAGCTTAATCTACTGAGCTTGAATGCAGTAGTATTTTTTTTGTTATGTACTAAATTTAAGTTATAACTGTCAGAATGAAAAATGAAAAAATAAATACATAATCATTAATAAATCAGTCCCCTTAAAACCAAAAATATATCCATATCGGTAAATAATGTTTGTTTCCACCTTTAATTTCATAAAAAATATCAACATGTACTGTAAACTAGTGTTGGGATATCGGTTGCAAATCACATTCGATCATCAGTTGGAATCGGTTGCCACTTCCGATGTGATTTCACCGATTATTAATCGGTTTATAAATCATATCTGTGTTACATTAACAAATGGTTTCTAATAAGTAGCTTATATAATATCCCTTATTATTGTATGTTTGCTGCTACTTTCTACATAAGGTTGGTGTTCCGATTACAAAAATGAAACTTTTTTTTAGTGTTTTTATTAAATATGCACTGATTAGAATGAATGAACAATTCTTAACAAAGAATACACACCCCAAAATACGTTGTTGATGGCACTTAATGCCCAAAAGGCCCTACCAATTAATTTCAATCATGACTAGTACAAATATTGACCAAGATGTGTTTAATTGTGCAGAAGTTTACAGCCGGGGGTATACATCTGTTTAAATCGATTATGGGATAATGACATCGATTATCGGCATCTGGAGGTTCTTACTGATGATTAATCGATGTCTTTTGATCATCGGCACATCACTACTGTAAACCAATAGATACCAGTATTCGTGCGAACAAATTCGAGCATTCTGGCCAACGATGGATATATTTTAGATCATTAATTTTCCAATTTCTAAAACATAATTTAATATTCTGCAGACATATTTGCACAAACTAATTTTGCCACTTCAGTGCCATCTGCAAATATATACTTAAAGAAATTTGGAATGCAACTTCTTTAAACATGTAATATATTTTTAGTTTAAAGAGGTTATATTTCTAATTTCTTTAAGTAAGAAATATGAATTGGATGCAAATATCTGTTGGTTTACAGTATATGATATTAATAAGTTACATACTTTTTCCTTATAAACAAAGAAGACAATTTACTTTATCAATGGCTTCCATGAGCAGTGCTTCCATTATTCTCATGTTGGATTCATCGAGATCCTTGAAGGCGCTGGCCATCAAAGCTAGAGCCTCCTGTACTGCAAGTCTCATGTCCGCATCAACCTGAAGATATCATTTAATCCATATACAGTCAAACTGTATTAAGCAGCCATCCAAAGGTTTGACAAAAAGTTGCTGCTTAACACAGGTAGCTGTTTAAGACAAGTAAAATAACAATAAAATGTCAGTTTAGGACATATTCAAAGTATCTGTTTAAGTAGATCGAAATCTCCCAGCAGAGCTGTGATGGCGGATCTAGATCTACACTGTACGCCCAAGCCATGAAGGGATAGATATGGAGGAAAAGGTTAATCCCTCTACTGCGTGAGATATGGCTTATATCCCATGGGAAACCAGTGTAGATCCATATCAGCATTCACAGTTGTGCTGGCTGATCTAGTTCTACACTGGTCATACATGTGTAAAAAGGTATATATTTGGTGTAAATGTTTAATTACCTGACACATGACTTGAAAAAAGACCTGCACCAAGGCAATGTTGGAAGCTACGAGCTGGGGGAACTTGTTCACCAATTTTCCTATAGCAACATATGCCAGACTCACAACCTTTGGATCCTGCAAGAAATGGGAAACATATTGGAAAAAGTTCAACTCTTAATTATTGAAAACACAGGCTGAAGAAGAACATCAATTAGTATTAATAAAAAATAACAAAATTTACTAAATAAATGACCAGAATAAATGTATATTGTGCCATATATAACTTTGAAAATGTATAATTTTCAATAATCATGTTCAATGTGCTACCCATTACAAGACAAACATTATCAATAAAGCTGTTACTGTACATTAGTGTTTTTTTAATTCAAATGAAATTCACCTAAATTTTAAGATTAAAATGTAAAACGATACAGATAATACACCTTAAACCTGCCAATTCATAATTCAGCATTGAATACTTCAATATTTCAGTTGTGGTTAATATTCTTTGTACTACTTTATAATGCCTATAGCTGACAGAACATGAGCAAAGTCATAGAACTTTTGGATTATGTGCATTACTGGATCTGTTGTGGGTGAAATGTTTATGTAATACTTAAACAACTTTGGCTTCAAATATATTCACTTGTAGCTTGATTGTGTAAGAATTCTACATCACTCATTTACTGTTTATAACTCTTATATAACTTATATGATAATTTTTGATATTTGAAAACACTTCATATTTTTGTCCCGAAACTTTATGCAGCTTAAAAATAACTTAAATTCAACACTAGTTGTTAAGAAGTTAAGAAATGTGAACATACCTCTTTAGCTTCCTTAACCAGGTTGATCAACTTTGTTTGTAGAACCGGGCTTAAAGTAGCAAACTTGAAGTCACTGCCACTACAACTGTAACAGTTTGTTCAACAATATTAGCATTTAATACAATATCTTCTGGGCTTTTCTTAGATTTATAATTTCTACTGCAACCTTTACAATTTTGCAATTATTAAAACTGAAATTCCAGACAGCGATTTGCCAATAAAGAACATTTAAGTTTATAAAAACAATGTTCTTTTCCTTTTCAACATCCTGAAGACATTCAACTAAATTGTATAAGGGCCCCAGAGAATTAAACTGAGATTGGACCCAGTCTCAAATCTCAAGCATCTGATTGGCTGAAATGGCAACCAGATCAGATTTTGAGATTTGAGACTGGTCTCCTGGTTTAATTTTATGATCCTGGGCCCAGAACTTCTCATTACACTTGAGGGAAAGTTGATGCTCTTTCAGGCTTCAAGATTATAAAACTGAGAATGGAAACCAGTCTCAAACCAGTCTCAAATCTCAAGGATCTGATTTGCTGAAATGGCAACTAGTTGCCCCTTTCAGCCGATCAGATGCTTAAGGTTTGAGACTGGTTTCAAATCTCAGTTTTATAATCTTCAGCACAGATTGTTTTTGTAAAATCTCCTATCATCCTTACAAAGCCTAGGTATTGGCAACTTTGGTAAGTGAACAAATCAAAGAAAGTTTTGGTAAACAAATTTAACTAACTAAACAAGAATTTATAAAGTTAGAGACAAAACTCACTGAACAAAAGCCTTAAAATAAGTGAATGTAACTTACTGATGGAAAGATCTTAGAGTAGGTGAACACAACTTAGTAAAGAGAAGCTTTTAGAGTTGGTGAACACAACTTACTGAAGGCACATGTGATGAACGAGCTGTATAGCATACACTTTGAGCTTTGTGTTTGTGTTCTGACCATACAAGCAGTCAAATATCAACTGAAATGAAACAACAAGCATGTAAAGATGACTGATATAAAGTGTGAACCCCCATTAACATATAACAATGCCAGAACTCACTTTCCAAAGGAATATTTACCCTCCTCTTGAGGTTTGCTGCCTTCATGTTATTTCTCCAAAAAAGTTTTCATTTTGCAATGAAAACATTAGCTGCAGGCATAGCTAAAATTAAATCCACTAGGGGAGGATTGAACTGTCCACTAAGTTTAAACTTAGTAAAATTGAAGCGCATGCATAACAATCAATCAATCAACAATTAATTGGTTTTTCTAGGTTCATTCACTTTAATCAACTCACATGTTTTTCATAACCCTGATTAATGCAATTTTAAAATAATCCTTAAGTTATCCGACAAGACACCATTATATTGCCTAAGACAACTGGCATCACTTCAATATATTCCATGTAATTTTTACCTTATTGTTAAAGTAAATTAACCTGAAACATCTTTTGAATAACAATTTACATTTTTACATCCTTAATTGTAATTAGTACCTACCATTGTTAATCTGTATATCAATATTGTCTGGAACTCTACATTATTTACACAGCTGTGCAGCTTTTCTGGATCTTCACTGGTCACACAGATGATAAACACTTATTTATATATTAAGAAATTAGTTAAAACCTACCTGTATATTTGATGGAAATGAATTGGCTGATTCTCGAGCTTTCAGAATGTATGGCAGAATTTTCATGCGGATTCTTGTACAAGCTGGCATTCTTTTCATCTCTGGTCTTATGGCTGGCTAGAAATCATAGTTATTTTTAACCAGTTAATAATTTCAGTCTTTAATTAAAAACATAATTAATTAAAATATACACATATTATATATATATATATAATAAATTCAATTGATTTATGTTGTTAACATTAGCATAAGTCTTCAATAAAATACATTTTTCTTATGTTAAAGAATATGTTCAAGATATAAAAAACAAACAAACTTGCACTGACTTAAAAATGTAATTTCTTGGGAATTATCCAAATAACATTTTCTCAATTCACTGTTTTACAAAACATGCCTTCCCAGTTTTATTAAAGTAGACAAACTTTAAAGAAAAAGAAGGCTTGGCTATGAACTGTTAAGCATATATTTACTCTTACGATCAATAAAAATTTAATCAACATCTAGTCCTTTTGTATCTTTCAATTTTGAGCATGGCCAATTTTTTGCATTTATGACTAAAATTACATTTCTGCGCAGACACAAGTTCATATAGTTATATTATTGTCGTAATATAAGATATCTTGTTTTAAATATTTGCTGGATTTTGCATGAACTGCCTAGCATAATATCATGGTGGTGAAGCTAATAGGACTTTTTCTGTTAAATCTATATCCCTGGCTTCTTTGATCAAGAGGACTTTGAATTATTTTTACGATATCAAGGAGCTGAATACTATTTACACATGTCATGATAAACCACTTAAGTTATGGATTGAAATCGTAGTTCTCTGCAAAGCACAATAATTGTGATTCCCAATACCTTCAATTATAGATAAGGCAATAGAAAAAAATATTTTAGATTCTCATCCCCACCCACCCCTGTCCAAAACCACCCGCCTCCAAAAAATTTATTCGTAAAAAAATCGGAACATACTCTGTTCCGGAAAGAACAGGTTTTAGACCATACCCGGATATGGAAAAAAACATGGCCGACAAGAATAAAATAAAATGTTCATCATTTCAAAGCTTACCGAAGGTGATAGTGTCACTATTACTTGTATGGCTTTTCAAGCAAGAATAATCACCAACCTGCTACTTTTGTTAGTTGTTGTCATGATTTTTTAAAAGAAATTGAAAAGATGGACTAATATTTTACATCAAACGTTCTGGTAACTATAAATGCCATTTTCTCAAAATTTGAAGTTAGTCTTTACTTCTATTCTCAGGTATTTCGTAAATAAAACATAAAAAATAAAAAGTATCTGCCCGCCCTTTTTTTTCTAAAAATCCGGATGAGAGTCTAATAATTTATTTTCTCTGGCCTAAAAAGTATGTCAATATTTCATCAATTTTCATTTACACTTAACTCTAATTTCTAGAAATCATAGCCAGTACTAATTTGCAATACATAATTTCAACATATTCTTTTAAGAGTGTACAGGGTTCATTAGAAACAATTTTTTTTCAAGGCTATCAGCATCTTGATATATTGCAATGGTACAATGTGATTTTGTTTTTCTCATTTGATAAAAACGTATCAATGTTTCTCAAATATGACACTCATTTTATATAAACAAACCACTGTGACATTCTGTCATTTAAATTAATCATTAAAGACATAATTATTGCTATAAAGAATTTTTTGGAGCATGACTGTCAAAATTATTGTCTGAAAAAATCATTAAAAGTCCTTTTCTCAAAAAAAAAAATTCTTGAGAGGTAGATTTGATTTAAAACAGTCTGAGTAGCTTAACCACCGTGGATATGTGAAACTGAAACCAGCACAAATATAATACCACAGTAAAAAAATATTCTTAAATCAAGAATGGCTTATGCTTAGAGAGATTACCAGTCCTTTCATCTCGAAGGTTCCCAAGACGATAGTAAACAGCTTCCCGAGTACAGCAGAATTGTTCAAGTCAACTGATCTAAAATATTAGGTTAGCAGAGTTCTCTTCAGTAAATATCATAACAATGAAAACACAAAAATGATGTTATTCAAATGAATATTTATTTTAATCAATCTGGTTAAAATCATCTCCTTAAAACTGCTCCAGTAAAAGGATCAGAAAAAAAGCCACTAAAACATGCTTTTACTGACAACCTTCTAAACCAATCAGAATGTCGCCTACAAATCACAAAAGTAATGTTGATCGCCGTAATTGTGTAAGCAATATGAATATTTTACACCACATGGGAAGTAAAGACACTATGTGTTATATTTTACTGAAAACAGTGCCCAAGGTTATAAAACTGAGCATGGCAACTGGTCGCCGTTTCAGCCAATCAGATGCTTGAGATTTGAGACTGGTTTCCAAACTCAGGTTTATAACCTCCAGCTCTGGAGTGTTTTTTTATTTAAAATTGCATCAATTTCCACTGTAACGACATTTGTTAATTGAAATCAGAAGGTAAAACTTTCAACAAGCAGCCACAAATTTGATGTCTATCAGGCATTTTCAACAAGTTAAGACAACTTACGCTATTATTTTCTTTAGCTCCATATCTGCAGCTGTAGCAACACTGTAATGATAAAATATTAAATTGTCAAACATTTTGGATTGTTTTATGATTATTTTGTTTTTTATTATATATCTAATAAATGTAACCAATCGACAATCTGCATTTGTACCACGTGACCATCCAATATATTCCCGTATTGGATCCAAAAAATATATATTAATTTCATATTGGAGGGTTGGGTACATGTGCACTAAAGATATATAATAATAAGGTTATTATACATTCTATCGGCTCGTCCAATATGACTTATCAAGCTGTGTACTCGTCCAAAATTATATTCCCGTATTGTACAGTAAAATGTATAATAACCTATAATTATTATCTGAATTTTAAAACCTAAAGTTCTTAAAGCCCTTAAAGCTCAATAAAAACGTCATGTAGCAAAATTAAAAAAAATGGATAACTGAAACAAGTAACTCAGAATACAGGTTTAACTGTAACTAAATTGTCAGTCCTTTATCCAAGAATATAAGTTGAATTGCAAAATACCTTTCAAATCAAAGAACCAAAATCACTTTCCTCACCAACCTTTATCATTTAGTAGAAGCCAAATGCAAAACCATCTTCTCTCCAACTTAATTACTGCTTTTAAAACAGAATGTATACTACAAATCTTAGCAGCCATAAGGTGGTTATTTTAATCTTAATGGGTACAATATTTCCCAAGGTGGCCTAGAAAGACATTTTGTCCAGTTTTAAATTTGCACATTGAAAATATCAGGAGTATCTTCTTATCGCCAAATCAGTAATTGGATTGGTTTTAATTGATCACAAATGTTCAAATGCAAAATACAGCATGTACAATGCCTCTTAATACATACCTATGTCTGGTATCCGCAGCTCCTATGATATAGTGGCACACAACATCATTCTCCGGAAACATATCAGCGCCCAGAAATCTGATGATGCCTAACTTCACCTTCTCCAGTTGTTCTGGCTGATAGGGATTATCTCCCATCACTCTACGGAATGCCGATATTGATAATGCAGGGGGTGCTGTGGGTTGTGGCGATGTTTCACCAGTTGGCGCTGAGGTGGGTCGGCGTGCAGCTGCTGCTTGAATCTCAGCAATCTTTGAATGTGACCTAAAAAAGCACTTTTGTTAGCAAATTCAAAGTCAGTCAAGAAAAAATGATTTTAAAAATTATTGATAAATGTTTAAACATTTTGTTTGTAACAAAAGGGGTAAAATAGTGACAGAAACATTGCTTAACCCTTTCCTCCTTATGGCATGGGCAAAAAGTGTAGATCCAGATCAGATGGCACATCTGTGCCATCTGATCAGGATATACACAGAATGCACATGCAATAAAATGCATATACATCTGTACAGAGTAAAGGGTTAAACTTGTTGTCAGACAGAGAGATCTTATCTTTCCATTCACATGAATTTTCTATTGCAATTTGGCTCAAAACACAAATGCTATCACTTATTAAAATGTTAAGAAAAACTTTCCTTACCCATATGGAACTATTAAGAGATCCATCATATAGTCCAGCAATAACTTGGTGATAGCCTCATTCTGTATAAATGTGAACTTTTCTTTCCTCTGCACCAGACTCTGTGGGAACTCCAGAGCCTCCAGTGCCGGCATTATCAACTGGAGAAAACTGCAGAAAGAAATCAATCAACTGGAGAAAACTGCAGAAAGAAATCTATCAACTGGAGAAAACTGCACAAAGAAATCAATCAACTGGAGAAAACTGCACACAGAAATCAATCAACTGGTATTTCAATTGGCATTGAAACTGGCTACCATCTCTATGATTTTTTACTTTATTATATTCAGCAGTTTGACATCGAAAATGTTAGCAGGAAATCTAACTGTGACAGGCAATTTACCTCCTGTGTATTTAAGGACAACTCATGCCCAACTAACAGAAGTGTAAAAGATTAAATCAACAATTTAAAACAGCATCAAACTAGATGCCAGACTTAACAAGATATTTTTTTTTGCTACTATTAACTGTTATAACAGTTGGGTACTGGTGTTTAAATTAAATCAATGTACCATGTAACTGCAGACTTGAGGCATATGAAGAAATAAACAACATCTCTTGGAGGTGTGTGCTATTTTCTTGTCTAAAATGATATTGTTTAATTTCCAAGATTTGCTTTATGAGAGATATGTAACTTACTTGTCTTGGTGACTGGATGAACGGCCCTCTAGGCAGCTGATCAGACCCGGTACCTTCTCTGCTTGCTGTTTGGGCTCAAGTCTTGGAAATCCCATTTTGATATAAATCACAGTGAAGTTCTGAAAGAAAACAAACTTCATAAGATCGAGGAATATGACATCACTTTATTTTTATTGAATACAATTATATTTCACAGCTTATGTAAATGTAAATATAACATCTTAACATTATTATATAGACTATGTCTACCTTACAACATGCATTTGACAGGAATTTACAGCATGCATTTGGTTATCTCATAAATAGCATTTCATGTTATGCATTTCAGAAAAACTAAATTTGGTTATCTCATAAATAGCATTTCGTTTTATGCATTTCAGAAAACTAAATTCAATTGTTTTAACTTTTGACAAATTTGTTTATTGATTTAGCAGCTGTGATGATTTTGTTTACATTTGCATGTAGTAATACTGCTGCCTGAAAACCGAGTTGCTTCACTAAGAAATTTAATGCAGCCACAACCCTAAAAAACAGTCCGATATGAGATATTCTGGTAAAATGATACTAGGTTGTAATTATTAATATTATGAATGAAATGACTAAAAAACATGTTCTAACAATAAAGAGAGCATACTGTGACGATGGACGAGGAGCTGGGATCCTTGTATTGGGCTATGAGATCATCCACTGGCAGCTGAACCTTGGTGCGACTCTTCAACCTCTTGTTAATATGCACTAACAATTCCATAACCTGATTAACAAAAGTCAAATGCTACAAAGTGAAATCCTACTAATATCCGAAAACCTTACAAAACTTTTCTGAAGAAAGATTTATCACAGGTAAAATAAAATTTTCAAATTTTGTATATTCTTTACATTTATCAACATGAATTCAAAAGTTACTATGTTTGCTACTCTAAAAAAAGATATTCTGACTGACAGGATGATGGCTGAAATTTCTGTTGATATGCTTACCTTTTTTCGAACCCCTTCCTCCTTACTGTCCAGTTTCAGTAAGACTGGTGCCAAAAATCGAGCAAGAGCAGATTCCAGCTGGTCATCACTCTCAGCAGAACCAATTCTCAAAAACACCCTCTCAACTAAAGCTGCAGAAACAAATTATGATTTTGCAATTTTTATTTACATGATAAACATAACTCAATATATTAAGTCATCTCAAACTTTACAAATTGTGCAGACCTAGATCAGCTGGCACAACTCTGCATGTTAACATTTGTGCATGTGAATGTAAATGATTATAGTATGTGTAGGAATCTATAAATGCTGTGCGACTGAACTTGCATATCAATAGATTTCATCTAACCCTTTACTCCAAACAGTGTTTCTACAGGATTTCAGGAACAAGAACAATGCTTTGTATAGGTAAGATTACATGCAAAATTCTTGCAGATGTTTTATTCTATCTTTGTCATTAATTCCTGTTTTTTATTAATTTTACTTGCCATATTTTGCAGAAAATCAATCTCTCCTTTAGAATTAAATGAAACATACCGTTTTCATCTGATTCAGACATTTTCTTGTTCTGTTTTTTCTTTCCTAAAAACAAGTGTTCCCTGGTTATTTTGGCAAAATCATACCGGAATCTTACAGACGCTTGATTTTCTTTGCAATGATAACTTTTTATCCCTGTATCATAGAATCACGGTTGGGAATAAAAAGTATACATAGACTACTTCACTGTGCTGCTGCATGTTCCTAAGATTAAAGTTTAGTATTAAGCTTCATTGCTTTTTAAAAAACAGGAATTAGTTACCTCAATGCAAATAAGATAAAGTTAAAAAAATTACATATCAGGATTGCTGGTTAAAAAATGATCCAACGTGACATGACAAGTGGTACATACATACATACATAGTGGTTGTCGTCGGCGTGTTATTATCATGATCATGATCATCATCATCATCATTATCATCACCATTAACTGCAACTGCAACTGCTGCAGTAGCAGCAGCACACATAATGACAACAAAGATGCACAATGCTTTATAAAAGTTCTAATACAATGTCGTTAGTAAAGGCTGAAAAAAAAAACCGGAGCGATTCGATCTCTTGACAAGTCCATTAAGTATAATGTCATACCATATGTCAAAAGCTAGAGAATGATCTTGTTTTGGATTAACAATGGCTGTAAATTTATATAATAATGTAGAATGTGTACTGTAATATTATGAATAAGCATTAGTCTTATACAGATGTTCAGTTTGATAAACTGTATCCGCCACACTAAAATTACATTATTTGAAGCCATATCAAATGCATATTTCTTATTAAAGTCTTGAATTTCTTTTTTTTTCAAATGACGAAAGTTAAAACGAGGTTGCGGTAGTAATAGAACTTTTTTTCTTTTAAAATAATCTGGAAGCTCGATTTGTTTCTTTTATCCCTCTCGTCTTGTTCTTGCTGATTTGACTCCAGGGGCTCTGGTCTCGGTAAGGTCATTGATTTACCGCCCATCTGCTTTACCATGCTATTAGCTTCTTATGTCGTATGTTTGTGTGCTTTTGCATGCAACGTTGTTGAGTGGATGGGTCATTTTATTAACCATGCTCTCTCTCTCTTCTCCTCTTCTTGGCGGTGTGGGGAGGCTGTGTTTTCTGGATGCGGCAACTCCTGTGCCCAAGGTTATAAAGCTGAGCATGGAAACCAGTCTAAAATCTATCTATCTATAAATACTGCATGACACTATTGTTTAGCATTTTATGCAGGTGCGCGTCTGTACAAGAAATATTAAAAGAAGAAATGTACAGGAGAAAAAAAGTAATACATAATGTATTTGTGAGAGTTCTGAATTAAAGCTGATAGTGTTAGTTAAAAGACTAGATTTACAGTTAAAAGAGTAAAAACAGCATAGTCGCTTAGAAATTATGGCACAGTTTAGTTACCCCCTGCCTAAACTGGTCCAGGGTGGGTGCCTGTGCAACATTAGCTGGCAAAGAATTCCACAGTACAATAGTGGCAGGGTAGAATGAACGTTTATAGTAATTACAAGGAGTTTTGATTTGCCTAAAAGAGAGGGGATGCATGTGTCTAGTGAGACGAGTAGTGGGTAAAACATACTGAGGCATTAGAACAGCAACCAGTCCATGGACAATTTTAAAGAACATAAGTAGTCTGGAATCACACCTTCTGTTACCAAGGGAACGCCACCCCGGCTTTTCTAGCATGCTTGTGACACTGCTATAATGTGAGTAATCACTGGTGACCCATCGAGCGGCTCTGCGCTGAACCATTTCGATCTTATGGATGTTTTGTTGTGTATGGGGACTCCACACTGAGCTACAGTACTCAAGTTGTGGTCGGACAAGGGTTTTGTAAGCGAACTGCCTGATGTTTTGATGTTTAGTGGGAATGTTCCGTTTGATAAAATTTAGTGTTTGGCTAGCTGGTGGTGACCTGATTTATGTGTTTGTTCCAGCTAAGATCAGAAGTGATGCAAACACCAAGGTATTTGGCATCACTGACTGTGGCTAGGGTTTGACCATGCAATGTATAATTTGTTTTGTGAGGGTGCTTTGATCTTGTGATATTTATAACCGTGCACTTGGAGGGATTGAATTCCATGTCCCAAGTGTGTTCCCATTTTTGCAACCTGTTTAGATCTTCTTGCAAAGTCTGGTCTGAATCATTTTTGACCGTGATGTATACAGCTGTGTCGTCTGCAAATAACCGGACCTGTGAAATAATATTTTCAGGCAGGTCATTTATGTAGAGCAAGAAGA
This sequence comes from Corbicula japonica, assembly GCA_038501625.1. Taxonomy (NCBI): domain Eukaryota; kingdom Metazoa; phylum Mollusca; class Bivalvia; order Venerida; family Cyrenidae; genus Corbicula; species Corbicula japonica. The sequence continues at coordinate 1,325,589 of JAZAYU010000008.1, read as the reverse complement.
GCAGAGGGCCAAGAACAGAACCCTGAGGGACTTCTGAGTTGACAGGTACCTCGTCTGACTTTTCACCATTGACCAAGACAGACTGGCGGCGACCAATAAGAAATGATTTGACCCATTGAAGAGTGTTGTTTTGAATGCCATGTTGATGAAGTTTGTATAACAGCTTGAGGTGGTTGACCTTATCGAATGCCTTAGAGAAGTCTAGGAGAATTAGATCTGTTTGGTGACCTTGGATTAAATTTCGGGATAGGTCCTCGACAAGCCCTAAAAGTTGAGTTTCACATGACATTTTGGACCTAAAACCATGCTGAAGGTGATAAAGAATACTATTGACCTGGAAATGTTTAGTGATGTTTGAGGCGACAATGTGTTCCATTAATTTGCAAAGAACACATGTCAAGGATATTGGCCTATAGTTTGCGGGGTTACTTTTATCCCCTTTCTTAAAGAGGGGAGTGACATTCGCCTTGGTCCAGTCGGAAGGGATGGTGCCTGTATCTAATGACTTTTGAAAGAGCTTGGTGACCAAAGGGGCAATTTGTACACTTAAATTTTTTAGAACTATAGGTTTAAGGTCGTCTGGGCCGCAAGCTTTGCCAATCTGTAAAGTGGACAAGAGCTTTTGGACACCACGTACACTTATGGATATATCAGGCATCTTGGGGTATTGGGGTAATTTGGTGGTGCTAAACAGGTGTTTAGTTTTCATGGAGCAGAGTTGGCCTAGTTTGAGGGGATTCATTGGAGTGAAGACGGATTGAAATTGACGGTTAAGGACATTTGCCTGGCCCCTACTATCTGTGATAAGTTTATCATTTTCCAATAGGGGGGCGATGCCTTGGGTATCCTGTTTAGCATTTTTAATAGTGGAGAAAAGCTTTTTACGAGAGAAATTTTGACCTGATTGGGGGTTATCTGGGTCACCGGATTGGGTTTCTAGGACGTATTCCAGGTAGTTTGTATGGGCCTGTTTTATTTCATGTTTAACCTTGTTTCTTAAATTTTTGTAATGCTGTTTGACCTTGGGACAAGAACCTTTTTTCATTTTAACGTATAATTTATTTCTATTTCTAATTTGTCTTTTGATGCTTTGGGTGATCCAGGGGAGAGATGGTTTTGATCCCAATCTCTTTGAGGGAATGAAGAGGTTTATTCCCTCATGGATAAGGTTCTTAAATTCTGACCACAGCTCTTCAATGGACTTAGAATGATAATCAGTAAACATAGAGGGGGACCTTGAATCTATGTACTGTTGGAAGTTGACCCAATTTGCTTTACGGAATTGGTGTACAGTTCTGGGCTTTTGTTTATTGAGGCGGGGTTTGACATCGGAGGTAATGTGGACAATATCATGATCAGAGATTCCAGCTACTGACTTAACAGATTTAAGTGAAGGGTTTGAGGTAAAGAATAGGCCTAAAGTGTTATTTAATCTAGTAGGGAAGGTAACCATTTGTTGTAGGGAGAAATCATTTACTAAGGATATAAATTCTTCGTAAAGTTTGGGTACGGAACAGCCGGGTTTGACTGCGGGGATGCCCTCATCGTCCCAAGCTAATTTGGGGAAGTTAAAGTCGCCAGTTAGCCAGACTTTACCTTTGAGTTTGGTGACCATGTCCAAAGACTTACGTCACAGTTCTAAGATACTGTTTTCATCCTGTTCGTGGGGTCTATAGTAGGATCCTAAATAGAGGGGTTGTGTTCCAAAAAGCTCAAGTGACTGGTCGCCATTTCAGCCAATCAGATGCTTGAGATTTGAGACTGGTTTCCAAACTCAATTTTATAACCTTCAGCCCTGATATGCATATTTCACTTTTTTTAGAAAAAGATAAACAGGTCAATTACTTTGAATACTTGTATTTTTGTCCAATTTGCAAGAACACTAGGCTCACTTCTCTTTTCTAGCATTTATTAAAAAAAAAACAACTGTAAATACCCAGCAATTTTTGCACGAGAGTCATTAAAAAATTTCCGACGAAATTCTATATCTGTGGTTTTAGGAAACACCCTAAATGCGTTGTAATGGTAGATTACTGTATATCTGTAGGCTCCCGAATGCAAGTTCTATATTCTTTAGTAACATAAAGATCAGCGTTAATGATATGACCGACAGGCGGACAGAAACAACATAAATTTGAACATATCCAAGAATTTCATGCTTTTTCAATAATCTGTAAAGATCTAATTTTATTGTGAGCCTAATTTCCGGTCTCACATATGTGACGATACCAATGTAAGCCCTAATGCTTTATGTTCATATCTTCAGAAATGAACTTTTAGCTGACTTATATCTATCAAACAACGACGGGGTAAGGCCATGGTCCGCTTCGAGCTCACGAGCTTTATTTCCAACCTCACAAGTGCCTGAAACTCACGTAACCCAAGGTGCAGAGCCACGCTCTAAGTCTGATTAAGGTAAATAGCCTCGGGAATAACCTTTTTGCTGAATGCTTTGATACCTTTCAAACAAATACGTTGTATCGTAAGGGTCCGCCTCGGGCACATTAGCCTTTTTCCGCCCTTAGCTTGAACTTACATAATCTCAGGTCGGGATATACGCAGGATATGAGTAATACTGTGCCCAAGGTTATAAAACTGAGCATGGAAACCAGTCTCAAATCTCAAGCATCTGATTGGCCAATCAGCCAATCAGATGCTTGAGATTTGAGACTGGTTTCAAAACTCAGTTTTATAACCTTCAGACCTGATGTATACCGGTGTGCTAGTTCTTACAACCAACAAATAAAAGCCCCTGCATTGCTCCGAGCCGAGTAGACACTCGAGTCTTGAGTCATGGATGGGTGGCGAGCTCGAGCAGTTTTTGGTTCCGGTCGTAGACTTGATATAGAAAGAAGAGCCAACCGTGAAAGCATAGCATATCTACCAGGTTGTTTTAAATAATTTAAAGGCCATATAATATAACAAAGTGATTTTCTTTTAATATTACAATCAGTCATACTCACATGCTTGCTCGATTTCATTTTCGTATTCAAGTCGAGCAATTCAAAACTGTAAACATGGATATTTAATATTAAAATATTTTATGCCTTAAAGTAAGCCTGGTCCTTATTTTAAATGCCTTTGATCCAAACAGTTTTGGATAGTTGAAGATAACAATAAACTTGCTCAAATTAGGATTTCAATTACGTTTACTAAAACAATCTACCTTTCAAGCTGGCTCGGACGAACCCTATTAACTGAGAAGTAAAATCGCGAAAAGAGTCAAATCACTCAAGATACATATAGGCATACCAATTACTTGTATATAATTAATAAAATAAATTCTGCTATACTAGTACAGGGTCGAACGCAAGATTTCTCGAAAGGGGTTCGTTCTAGGCAGTCTTAAGGTTGTTACATATTTACCAAATTTCTGGCAGAATCCCCCCCAAAAATAAATATTGCTGCCCCAAAAGGAGATTAAAGCAATCCTTCTGAACCCTCTCTGTAGTAACACCCTGATATTTGACTACTAAGAACGCCTAATTGTGACCGTGACGGAAGTATATATATGAACATAACGACAGGCAAGCTCCATATATCCCGGTAAATTTTCGTTAAAAGTAAGTAACAATATCATTATACCGGACATTGTTTCAGTTTTAGATGAATAGTGGCCACCGTGTTGTTAAAGGTGCATATTTTCGGATTTATAATCGATTTAGTAACCGACTTGCTGCAAAGTTTCTCTAGAAGCAAAAACTTTTTACTCTTTTTACGCTACAACTTATACACTAGCTGCAAATGGCAATAATACAAATTGTCCGCATTGAATACATATGGAAATAGTATGCAGTACGTATAAACGCAGACTGCGGATACGTAAAACGTCATACAAAAGTTATTTTGATGGACGAAGGTTGTTGACTTCTGGTACCTGACCATCTCCATAAGACTTGTTTCTTTTTGTTTCAACTGTATCAGGGGCGGATCCAGGATTTCAGAAAGGGGGTTCAAACAGCGTCAATTTGCAACTGAGCTAAAACATCAGTCCTTCGGACAATTCCAGGGTTCTCAATAAATAATGTTTGTAAAAGGCCCCAATGAATTTTAAGAGTCCTAACTAATGCAAGGGGTCCGCGGGTCTGCTCCCCCGGAAAATTTTGACAATGTATATGCCAAGTCCTGCATTCTGAGGTATTTTGTGGGAATTTTAAAGCAGGTTTTGAACAACTCCTTCATACTTGGTTTGAACTGTTTCCTTGTGAGCAGCAGTGATGCAATTATACGCACTCAGATCCAAATACTCTGCCTCATTATCTGAGTCTAGATATGCAATTTACAATTTTTCAACTTAAGAAGTTGTTAATTAGAGAAAAAAACTGCTCGAAATAGTTAAGTTCAGGGTTCCCAGTTTCTGGTCAATACTTTCGCCAGTTGGAAAATATTAAAGACATTTTAGATGCACTAATAACTTTTTTTTGTGGTGGGATGGGGTTTTGAGAGAAAAGTAGCTGCGAGATACTTTTGGTTGCCTACTGGACAAAAATACCATTATCTTTTATGAATCATTTTTGCATAAAACAAATTTATGAACGGTAATGTGCCGAGTCCATAGTCAACTTTTAAAAGAGATGGCTTTACTGTATAAGTAAACACTGTGTATGGAGAAAAACATCCAATTTCTTTTACTATCCGAAATTATATGTTGACGTGGAAAATCTTTCTTGAAGTAAAGAAATTAATTAAAGGGTTACTTGAGTTTTTTCTTTATGTATTTTTAACAGCTTTACAACCATAGAATATCTAGAATCGTCCTCTCTAGGTAGCAGAACTCGGCGAAAAATCCGCTGGCTTCCATCAAAGTCCTGTCAAAATTTGTCAGAATAATAAAATATCTTCTTTTCGTAAACTTAATTTCTACAAACAATGTTGAATTAGTGTATAAGAAGTCTCATAATCGAGTAACATCGTTTTTAGTTATTAATAAATAATTTGGAAAAACGGTGCGGTGTCAACATAATCTTCGTAGGATATTAAGTATTTTAAGGCACGGGATTTTTTTTTACTTTTGAATGTTTTTTTTTTCATGAACAGAGTGAAATTCATTCCCTACTGAAGCACTGACCAATTAATGCAGAAACGAATGTGTAAAGATTTTGGTACTAAAATACTGGAACAACATTGGCGCGCCCGGCACATTTTTGAGGATTTTTTAATTTTCTATGATTTGTGCACTACTCTACCTCAGTAACTTAATCTTTGCGAACTTACAGCAGTTGTGCTCGTGGTCATTACTGTTTGTCTTTCATGACTCGCCGCCGGACATGATGTCGAAAATAATTTATAATTTTTTATTCAAACTTCATTCCTTTCTTGTATTGCAAACATAAGCATAAGAATGAATGTTACATTTTATTCCACAGACTGTAACTGCGAAATTTTATCAAATGCCCATGACGATAGATTTGGGGACGCAAGAAACATGCGATACAAAGTTTTCCATATATTAACAATTCACTACTTTGTTGTTTTGATTAATATTTAAGTAGATTGGTCACATACAGTGGCAAGTGTGTAGGGGTGCGAAGTTGTTTATTGGCAATACACAGGTTAGAATTGAGAGCAAATAATATGCGTGAAGTCCAAATTTTGACACTCAATACCATCACAGAGGCCGCATTTTTGTCTTCAAATGAAACAACTTTGCACCAAACTTGTTGTCCATTTCTTTCTGGAAACCATTAATATTGATTCGTATCCACAAACTTACCGGTAAAAGCATTAACATCCACTTTCGGTTTAAACAAACTATTTAGCAAAAAAAAATATAATGACATGGTCTATTTTTCATTTTGAAGAAAAACACCTTCAAAGTTTGTGCATTACCCCACCAAGGAGTGTGCTTGCGTCCCCTTAACAATGACACTATTACAACTTTACAATCACCAACTTGCGATAGATATATTAACACATCCTATTACCACGGCTTACTGCATTTATTGCTATTTTCTTTTATATCTAGTGTAGGAAACATGCATTTATTGCTGTAGTTCTTCTGGTCACCATGTTTGCTGAGCAGAATCGAATATTACATATCACAACTGTTCGGTGGGCCTAGGATAACTATTTGTGCGCGACAAGGACTTTTCTATATATGCGATGTTCGTCCTTCGCAAAGGGCAGACAACGTAAAAAGTCCGTATGATAATGGGTCTGTGCTTGCAGTCGAATTATTGAGACTACGGTGGGCCCAGCCCAAGCAAACACAACAGGATTCACAATTCTTTGTGCTCATGAGAATTCTACCAAGATAATTCCAATTTCTCATAAAGGAAGCAAGGTCATAATTATTTACAAATGACCTGAGCTTTTAAAAATGCATAACACTGCTGTTGTGCATGTAAAGCACGTTTAGATTCTAACACCGTGGTTACATGGATTTGCATGACTATTTTCGGAACATAGAAAAGAAGCGATCTTTTAGATTTTTCTTTTTACAGTGTCCATTGCCCGCTGATGGATCGTCAAAATCTACAAAGAAACCAAGCAGACATGATAGCACGTCCTTGACCCCGTCGCCGCTCATAGCATTCACCTCCCGGTGCTTACTCTCGAAGTCTATAGTAACCACACAGTCTGCAATGACCGGATGCACGTGCCGGGTTTCCACGTCAATCTTGTTGGCGACCACAACCAGTGGAGTATTTGTACCTTTGGGGGAAATAAACAATTTTAGATAACAACGCACTTAAAATATTTTTATCATATAGCCATGAATGATTTTAGCATAATGCAGCGTTAATCCGCCATTCATAAATTAACTATCGCGTTACTATTTTTATTTCTTCTATTTTGTAAACCACGTTGTTGACTAAAATTTTGTTGTTTAGTTTATTTAAATTTGTTAGAGAAGGGTATATAGGAAAAGGAACATTTTGGCAGTATGCAGTCTTTAGGTTCGTATTATTTCTCGTTGCGACTGTAAACCACATCACGCGAGACCGAAGACCTTCGGTCTCGCGTGATATTGTTTTTATACCCAACTCCAAAAATAAGAACATAAAGATTGAATACTGTTATAATATTCCATTTTTACTTTGAGTACACGTCGAATCATATATGTTCAAGCATACCTATCCCGCACATTATCGACATTAATTTAAAGCGCTTTCTACTTGCACTAAACAGGGATGGTGAATTTCTTAAAAATAAATAAATAATAAAGGCGAAGCTCATGGTTCTGAATAGTAACATCATTACTAGCTATGAAGACTTATACATTTCACGATTAATAAGATATTTGGAAGTTATGGCTAGTACTGAATAGTAATAACAACATGCCTATAAACTGTAACTTCTCACTGTCTAATTAATCTTGAAATCTTTAAGTCTTCATTTAACAAAGTTATAGAAGAACAAAAGTATGGGCAAGCATGCCCAGTTTCACACTGCAGTGATCATTTAAATACTAGAAATATTTTATAAATACTAAAAATAATTTATTGGATTGGAAGAGTTGAGCAACCTACCTCTAATAGCAATGATTTCCCCGAGAAGTTTCGTCACGTAATCAAATGATGCTTTGTCGTCAACGGCGTACGTTAGAATGAATGCGTCTGACGTGTTGAACACCTCTCTTCGAAGGCTTGTAAACAAATATTTCGAGGCTTCTGAAAACTGTATGGGTACCGGAAGTAGATCGGAAAGCTCATTCGGAATATCTTGTTCATTAGGAGCGTCTGGGTCACTCTGACTACGGTCTTGTTTTATTATTTCATGAATGCGCTGGATGATCGTTGTCTTCCCTACATTTCTAGTACCCATTATCATACACTGAAGGTTGCTTCCTTTCACGTCGGTAGAAAACTGCTTCTGTCGGGGCCTTAAATGTATACATTTATATTAAGCATTGATTTAACATTCATAAATACGTAATACAATCTCTTTCAAAGCAGTGAACGAATTTTTAACAACTATCAATAATATTATTTTCCTAAAAATTAAAAGACATAAATATAATATACTAAATATAGCAAAATACTTAGTAAAAACCTGTTCAGATAACCCAGCTGAAGGAATTTTTATCATTACTATATATACTTTACTATTACATCACTGTTAAAGAATATTTTAAATTACAAATGACATCAACATGCCAGTGGATACATGCAATAAACATCTCTGAAACTTTGTATTTAAAAAATGATAACTTTAACTAATTATTGCTAGGTGGCGTGGGCAGTAATATATGCATTTCCATATACATTTCAATTAATGCCCATGAACAGGCTTAATCAAACGAGTCTTAAATATTTCATGTTTGTCGTGTTTGGTGGCTTTCAAAGTTCCATTTTTATCTATATCATATTTTGCATGTGAAGTTTAGCTTCATTGTTAATGAACTACTTTTTTTTTCTAACGAGGTTTTAAACAAAGCGTCTTTTTCCTTCTTTGTTAACACATTGTACAGACAAAAAAAGAGAATTATAAACAAAATAAGAGAAAAAACTACATAAATCAAGAAAAAATTTGTACCTGTCCATATTGATTCCTTGTCAGCACAGCAATTCTTTCTGTTCACTTACCTGTTCACGTCTTATGTTTGTAGACGCTAATTTTGTTGTTAGCACCATAGGCACTTACGTCAATAGAGGAACGGTTTTGGTTTGAAGACCTTCTCTGTGTATCTCTTTTAGACTGTTCGATCAACACTTGACTGTAGCGGACATTCTTGTCACCGCAAGGCAATCTTGCTTTGAGCACTGGGCTGAAGGTTATAAAACTGAGCATGGAAACCAGTCTCAAATCTCAAGCATCTGATTGGCTGAAATGGCGACTGGTCGCCATTTCAGCCAATCAGATGCTTGAGATTTGAGATTGGTTTCCGTGCACAGTTTTATAACCTTGGGCACTGGCTTTTATGATTGCAGTTGAGTTGTTGGTTTAACTCTTTAAAATTGAAACTGGAGACCATTCTCAAATCTCAAGAATGTGATTGGTAGAAACGGATACCAGTATCCATTTCAACCAGTCAGCTGCTTGAGATTTTAGACTGGTCTCCAATCTCAGTTTTATTATACTGGACCCTAAGTTCAGCATTTGTCACATTTGGGACCAGTACAGACTCGCGCATTCTGATCAGGAACGTCACTGTTCCCAGTTAATTCATTTCATAAAATTAGCACTATATGAACAGTTAATAGATGAGATCAGATTGATTAAAGGCAAGCGAATTAAAATATCTCAATCTCCAACTTTTACAGAGATACATGAACAATTAGTATAACTTGAACCAAGCGGAGTTAAACATGTCGTTCCAACGGCAAAGTTTAAAAGTTGCAAGGCTGACAATATTTAGGAATCAAATAACGATAAGTAAACTATGGACAAATCAATAGAAGTCTTCAAGGATAACACTAGAGAGGAGGAGAAGGGACATATCATTTAGAAATCAAAACGTAGGGGGAGAGAACAGAATCCACGGTATTCACGAGCGCACGAACGGATCAGAGATAAAGAACCAAATCAACCCAAACCGACTCTTCGACACGAAACGAAACAAATGGGGACTTTAAGAAATTTTTCCCATTTTTAATTCATACACTTACAAGTTCTTGTAGGTAAACTAATCCCATAGGTATTGGCTACTTGTGACCGATTTAGAAATTTAACAAATATATAATTGGACATAAGTTAAAGTATTTTTAAATACGGCAAAAAGAAAGCCTTTTTGGACACTGCGGCCCGGTTACTCAACCTTAACGTCATTTATCTAAATCTCCCGCGCTGCAGATATGCAATTATACAAATCACGTTTAAAGCCGTTGTTGAATGGGCTATCACAGTCGACTTAACTTGGAGAAAGATGAAGATTGTGTTTTTGTTGGGTTTTTATTTTCAGAAAATTTTATGTAGTCACCCTTCTTCACCAAAACCAAAGTTTCGTCACGAATTAAGCAATGATAAATCATAAATGCACCCACTACTGTTTGAAACCTATGACACATATGAAAATCGCCAAAATTGTCGCAAATAAGCCAGTATACATTTTTTTCGAAACATATTTGAGAGGATTATTTTGTGTTTTTTATTGACACTTTCATCTCCAATTCATGTCTATTAGAAAACAACAATTATGGAGTATAAACAAGAAAATATCGATGGTTAAGTTTAGGCCAATTTTGATCTTTTTTATCAATCTACCTAAACAACACTTAGTTTTAAAAAGGCTTAGGAATATCAAACGATTTCCTCCATTTTAAGGGAAATAATAGAAAGTGTATTGAAAATCAATTTTGTGAGTTCTGAAGTTAAACTATTCTTGTGTTTGGCTGTCTTTTCGTAATTTCAGTTGCAACTGATTAAAGTTTTTATTAGTATTTTAGTTTTTTTTCAAAGCCTAAAATACTCTTTAGAAGATGAAATATCATAATTGAAACAGTTAGTTTGTAAGTGTACATACAATGATAATAAATTGTTGTGATCATTATTAAACAAAAAAGTATGCAATCTTACAATATTAAGTGAGGTTTCTTCTTTTATAAGTGCATCATATCACTGACAGGGTGGGGAGTAGAACCTTGAAAACTACATGAATTTTCATAACTCTGTTTATGTATATTTTAATGTAATAACATGTCACGTTTTCTGAATGGAGCATACAGGCACGAACCATCAATGATATTAAATACAGATCTCGTTCAATCACTGATGCACATGATTGATGGAAGACCTACCCAGCTATCATTTTGTAATCATGAAGCATATCCTACGTATAATAAATCACGTTTACTGTAGGTTACAGAAGCGACAGTGTAATAGTATGTAGGATAATCGATTAAAGAAAGGTATTGTTTCTATTATTTTTCAATTGTTATGGCTTATGCCTTATTTTTTGATCTAGTGAGAAATATATAGCTTAAACGTTAAACAGTTATGGTCAGTCCGTAGCGTATATACACATATTTGTTTATAACAAAATTACATCAAGATTAAACCACACCCAATTAGAATTTTGATATGATATTCAGAGTATTTGAAATGCATATTTTGCTCAAATGCTCATATGTTTCAGAAAGATTGGCTCAAAGGTTTCTCGGCTTGAGTCTTCGTTGTCGTCTTCGGTTAAGGTTTCGTTTAGTTCTCGTCAGGGTTTTTGTTAAAAAAAACGTGTTGTTTTCAGTATCTATTCAAGTAACAGTTTTGAAACGTTACATGTTTCTTTAAAATCATAGAAGCAACCACTGGACGTAAACTTATGTTGACATTCATTGTTCAATTAGTCCATGATTCTCATAAATCGTTCAAGCTACAGATCTTTTAAATGTCTCAAAATAGGCAAGTCTCATCTGCCGTTACTTATATTAGTGCCTGTCAATACCACACAGACGAGCGTTAGCCATTTAACGGTAGTTGCCTTGTTCAACTTGTTACAATTATATTTTCCTTTCTTTCTTTCTTTCTTTCTTTCTTTCTTTCTTTCTTTCTTTCTTTCTTTCTTTCTTTCTTTCTTTCTTTCTTTCACACTCTCTCTCTATCTCTCTCCCTATCTCTCTCTCCTCTCTCTCTCTCTATCTCTCTCTGCTCTCTCTCTCTCTCTCTCTCTCTCTCTCTCTCTCTCTCTCTCTCTTATGGTAACTAACACATCCATTTTCATCATCAACCCAAACTATCATCCTTATTATAATCTTCTGCTTTGTCGTCACATGCTCTATAACACCATTACGACCACGATGGTAATCATCATCAGTGTATCCACCACCACGCTTGTGCCCTACACGACAACTTCGAACACTTCAATCTAATCATCTTCCGCCATTTGTTGTTATATATGGTGTTGGTGATGTTGGTGTTGGGTATGGCGGTGATGGTGTTTGGTTGTGTTGCTGGTGTTGGTGGTTGAAGTGGTGGTTATGGTGTTTGCTGTGTTGCTTGTGTTGGTGGTTGTACAAAAATGTAGTGTTGGTTATGGTGTTTGCTGTGTGGCTTGTGTTGGTGGTTGTCTTGGTGGTTATGGTGTTTGCTGTGATGCTTGTGTTGGTGGTTGTAGTGGTGGTTATGGTGTTTGCTGTGTTGCTTGTGTTAGTGGTTGTAGTGGTGGTTCATTTTTATAAAGTTGTAACAGTGTTAAACTTATCAAACAAACATATAACGTGATGTTAAGCGATATCGAAAGAAATGATGATATTTCAAATTGGGCAAAAACAGTTAGGTCTATCCTTTATAATTTAGGTTTGAATTATGCATGGTTGTTTCAAGAAGTTGGAAACGAGAATATTTTTATATCACTAGTTAAACAGAGACTGAAAGATATTTTTACTCAAAACTGGATGGCAGAATCGAATACATCGACTAGAGCCTCAACATTTAGACTTTTTGCAAACTTTAATTTCTCAAAATATTTAGTACAAGTTAAAATTCAAAAATATAGATCAGCATTGACAAGATTAAGATTATCTTCGCACAGACTAGCGATAGAAACAGGACGGTGGCATAAACCGCAAGCAATACCTCAAAATGAACGCAAATTCATTTTATGTAATAGTTTAGAAGACGAATTTCATTTCTTACTCGAATGTGATCTTTATAAAGATCTAAGAATAAGAAGATCTAAGAATAAGATATATAAAACCATATTTTCGCAAAAGATCAAACATCCCAAATTTTATTGAACTTTTTTCATGCGAGGACAAATCTATTAATTTAAATCTTGCAATTTACACGTTTAAAGCAATGGAACGACGAAATGAAATTTTATATTAACTACAGTCACTTTTCTCCAAGGTTAGAACTATTTTATATTTCAGTCTTAAGATTGAAAATGATATACACGATTTAATTTCTATTATCTGATATTTGCTATGATTTTCCAGGCTTTGATAATGTCGACATTTTTATATTAATATGACCGCCACTGACCTTTTCATATGTGATTTTTGGAATTATAAATATGTATATCATTGTGTACTCACAGCCTCAGACTCACAGGCATTGGCCTTTTATTCAATAAAGATATTCTATTCTATGTATTACTTTGTAATGTTCGTTGCCCCATAATGTAATTTTCGAAATTTATTCTGTTGATTATTTCAGTGTAACCTAGGTTGGTCCTGAAAAGCATCAGAATATTGTTCGGGAAATGATTGAAAAGAACTGAGGAACAAGGAAAAGAACTGAGCTAATATGATTCCAGATATCGAATTGGCCGGTGATGACAGTGACCTTGACGAAGGTAACTTATCCAATTCTATGGATTGCCTATTTTCTTTTTGTTATATAGATTGTAAAATACAGTTTGGTTATTGCGGAATTATTTAATTTTGCGGGGATCGAATTTCGTGAAAAAGGCATAAATGACATTTTCGTGCGGGCATGGATTATCGCACTTGTATTATTCTCCTAGATATTCAATGGTTTTATTTCGTTAGGGTTTGTTTTTGCAAACATCTTCTAGCAGGAAATACGCGAACATTAAAACCTTACGAAATATAATAATTACTCGTCTCGCATCAACGTTCCAATGTTAACCGAGCCAGACATTTATTCAAATTCAATACATTACTCCAAAGGTGTACACTTGGTTCATATAATACTGGATGGGAATGTAACGGTTAAATAAATAATACAATGAACGCCTTGTTTAACTTACACATTGAGTGGGTGTATTTGCTAAAGGAACCGGCAAACTGACAAAAGAAAATACTCATATATCAGATTTGCACTGCATAATATTGTTGACAACAACAAAAACAAAACATTAATATACAATTTGTATGTCTTATTCCATTTACATTTGATTAAACTGTATCAAATGCATTTCACTTAAAATTATAAATGAACCTGACATGAATGGAGCAGCAAACGGCCAAAAGACTGGAAGACATACTCACGCTCGGCTTCGTTGTCGGCAGTACAGATTCACGAGCCACGAGTGAAAATACCAGTTTCTGACGTTCACAAGTGAAATAAAATTGATATTTCACGGAAACAAACAAATTCTTTTTATTTTATGTTTTCTTGACAAAGTAATCAGTAAAGAACCAGAAAGTCAGAGTTTCTTGTTCCATGAGGAGGGCCCAAAATAATAGCCGCTTAACTTTCAATCATAACGGATGAAGCAATAGAAAATAGTTCTGAGATTCATATCAGATTTATGTACTTCAAACAGCTTACAGAAACTAAAAACAACAAGTTAATGTTATTTAAATTTACATCATTTACAAAAGAAGCACCATGCCATCAGTGGCCTACCAAAGAGAGGTCATAAGCTAGAAAAGTAGTTCGGCAAAAACAGTGAAAATATAAATGGTATTCCACAGTTTTAAAGCAATTACTCCAGAAAAGCAAACAATTTTTATTATACCGAAAAAAACCTCTATAATTCACTGGAAAACATAAAATAAAAGTGTGTACTTGACGTGGAATGTTGAATACTTGTTGCAACCTTGTTTTTTTTTAACTGATGGATACACCACAATTAAAACAATATACAGACAAGAATAGACGCATATGTTTTTACTGATGATTTCTAAACATTATGCGATACGAAATTAATTGTATTTTCTCATTTAATTTTTCAATTAATTACAAAGCATTTTTTCCAATTTTTAGCACAGGATTGTAGGCCTCCGTCGGTAAGCATGGATGTCGTATTATAAATGTTTTTCATGGTTTGGCTGGAGCAGCTTCGTTTGTGACTAAAATGTCCAATCCGGGAGTGACAATTGTCACAGTTGTCGCATGGGTGAATAGTTCCCGGTTGGACGCAATTGGACGCTCATTTCTGCGATCCCGCCTGTGTTCTACTGCACACATCAGCTTCTCTTCACCTGTCTTGTGCTGTTTGGTCAGGTGCATCTCCAACTTGTCTGTTGAAAGGTCTTCCCAGACTGGGAATTTCTGCCCGTGATAGGACTTCAGAATTGGTCACTTTGTGCTGCCACGCAATGCCCAGAATGCGACGAAGACATCGTAGGTGAAAGGTGTTAAGTCTTTTCTCTTGTCTGGCATATGTGGTCCATGATTCGGACCCGTACAGTAGGATGCTGATAACGCAGGCATTGTACACTGCCATCTTCGTTGCAGTTGTCAGTATGGAGTTTGTCCACACCCTAGTTGTCAGACGACAAAGGGTAGAGGTTGCTTTTCCGATTATCTTGTCTAGCTCTGCATAAGAGGTTATCGATGATAGTGGAACCCAGGTATGTGGACTCATGGACGACTTTAAGCTGGAAGTCATCTATTTTAATGAATGTTGCTGTGGGAGTGTCCTGCCAATACGTTTGTTTTCTTCAAGCTGATGGTCAGCCCAAAGTCTTTGCTGGCCCTGGAGAAACTGCGAATCAGCGACTGTATTTCTTCTTGTGTGTGTGGCAAGTGCTACGTCATCAGAATGTACCTAATTAGCTCTTCACTTACTTTGGTCTTGGCTTTGAGTCGGGAAAGACTGAAAAGTTTTCATTTCGATCTGGTGCGGAGGTGTACCAAAAGCATGCGTTAGGAGCAGGGCAAAGACGATCCCAAACAGTGTGAGGACAAGGACACAGCCTTGCATAGTTTGGTTTGATCTGTTTTTATACTGTTATGAAAGAGATTTTATGTTATCTCTTTCTACCGAACACTAAGATGACGTTATAACAGCCTTTAACAACACCTCGAGGTACATTGATGATTTGTGGAATATAGATAATAACCATTTTACGCATTTGGTTAATAAAGTTTACCCCATGAACTACAACATAATAAATAAACGCTTCGGACAAGCAAGCAAACATTCCTGATCTTAATCTTTCTGTTGAAAATGGATACGTGACTACTAAAATATATGATAAAAGAGACGATTTTAATTTTAATATAGTAAATTTTCCGTTTTAGACGGCGATGTTCCTCGTGCAACATCTTACGGGGTTTATATCTCACAGCTTGTTCGCTTTTCTAGAGCTTACAATGATGTTAATGATTTCAATGAACGTAATCTTTGCATAACAGAAAATGTTTTAAAACATTGTTATCGATATAATAAATTAAGGATAATCTTTTCCAAGTTTTATCGCCGATACCCAGATTAAATTAAAAAATACAGCAGGCCTGGTGGATGCACGACGGTGGCAGGGGTTTAGAGTTTATGAAGGTTTATGGGAAAATCTTTTTTTAAAGAACCTAGAGCTCGATTTGTTTCTTTTATCCCTGTCATCGTGTTCTTGTTAATTTGACTCCAGGGTCTCGGTAAGATCATCGAGTACTCGCCCATTTGGCTTTGTAATGCTATTAGCTTCTTATGTTTTATATGTTTGTGTGCTATGTTTGTTAAACTGATGGGTGAGTTAGAGTTATTTCACAAAGACAACGTGTACTTGTTTGTTGATATAAGAACATGTTGGGACAAGTGTGAGATTGGTGCAACCTAGAGCCTGGTTTAAACCCCCAGTGGCAATTTGTTTTACCCTTGACCGTTCCAAGGCGGTAACACCTAGGTTTCTCTTTTTCGTTAATTGTTTGTGGCGTCTCATTTTAATTGACATACTTATAACGACATGCTCTCTTTTCCTCTCTTGTTTTTCGCTGCATGGGGAGGATGTGTTTTGTGAGAGTGGCGATTCCTGATAAGCATATTTCACTTTTTAATGCAAAAGCTAAGTTCAAAGGGGGCATAGCTTACAAATATATTTCTGGTATAGTTATGGGACTTGTTGATAACGAAGTAGATTTTGATATATTTTAAGTTATCTCAAGTAGTTTCAAAGTTATGGGCCAAGTGCATATTTTCTTATCACAAAATTTTAGTTAAAAAGGAGCATACTGAAAACCTGATTATGATACAAAGAGTTCATAATAACAACTCAGGATATCTTGATCAAGCGTTGAATACAAATAATTATAATTTTCAATCTAGATGAAATTATTAAAGCAATTACTCCAGAAAAAAGCAAACATTTTTTATTGACCTAAATCTTCCGACTTGATATGGTTTTGTAACCGCTCAAATATATGATAACAGAGACGATCTTAATTTAAATATTGTAATTTTTCCAATTTTTGGGAGGTCCGCGTGCAGCATTTGACGGAGATAACATTTCATATCTGGTTAATTCCTGTTTGAATCATTGCCAGCGGGTACATTTTTTAAATGTGTGTATCAGTACCACACACTTTGATTTTTCACCCGGATTTAATCCAACTTAGAATATAAAAATAGATGAAAAGGGAACTTTGAACGCCACCGAACACGACAAATATGAAAATGTTGCAGGCTCGGTTTGATTGAGCCTGTTCATTGACAGTAATGGATATACAGTAATATTACTGCCCACGCCGCCTAGCCCCGGGTTGAGCGCAAATAAATAAAAGCATAGAAAATTTAGATTTGATTGACAAGTTGAAGAACAGGAAATATTGATTTCTCTTATTTATATGTAATAGTCATCTGAAATTTCAGGAAGAATGGTTACCAACAGTATATTATACAGTGCTCTGCTCTGCACGCTTGATGATTACTCATCAACATTTGTTCGCTTTGCTTACATCGTTGATTTTACGACGTTGGCTGGACTGAAAAGTTTAATAGGTTTCTATGAAAATCTTGTAAAATTAAAAAAAACGAAAAAAAACCCCAACAACTTAGATGCTCGTTCAGGTTTGCCCACTTGACTCCAGATGTTCTGGTCATATAAAAGGACACCAGACTCATCACATACCTATACATTTAGCTTGACATGGGCATTACCTACTTCTGTTGTATGTGTGAAATTGCTTTTGCATGCATCATGTTTAAGTAGTAGGTGGGTTGGAGTTAATTTACCAATCTCTATATATAGGTATTTCACTTTGTATAAAAGCTACTTCTTAAGTAGGTAAAATGTATTAATCAAAGCGCTGAAAGCGTTGAAATACTGGCGCGGTGGTTGAATCGAACATGCCCTGCACAGATATCATTACTGTAAACATATGAAACTATGTGTGATTTTTTCGTTAAACTTTGTGACAGTTACTGTCATCAACATTAGCAAATAATTCTGTATATTCAGGGATTTCAATCGATGCAGGTACTTGTATTTTGATGCAAGGAAATTAGGTTTTCCACTTTTTTTCACCTGAATCTTAGGCGGGGGTCTTTTTGATGCAGAAGCGTATGATTAGTGGTTAAATTTTGCTAGAATAACGATGATCAGGCTCCGCCACAACTGAGTATTGTCAACAATGAAATGCACAAGGCTCACGTACCTTAAGAGACTGAAACAGTTACAATCTTAATTTTTACGTCGATCGCAACAATGCATTAACAAAAATATTCGCCAACTTACTGACGGTCTCCCCAGGATTTTTGGAAGGGTTGTCGCTGGATATTTCGTGGATATAAGCTCGCGAAACTTTATTTTTTAACTATCATTTTATACAATTTTATATTTGTACCAAAGTTTACTGCAAAAACTGTATATAGTACATAGATGTTTTTTTTATCTCTTTAGAGCCAAGAAAGGTACAAAGTTAAAAAACATAAATAATGTGAAAGAATGTGTAAACAGTATGTCAACATGTGTTTTAATAACATAAACTGATCTGATCTCATCAAGTTACAATGTCAACTATATACTCTGTATAGTTAGTTTTTCACCTTCATTGTCCAAGATATCTCACACATATCAAACTCAGTGTTTCATTACAACTGACAGAATTAGGATTAAACTTTCAGAAGCCTCTTTTTTTCTTGGGCCCAAGCGCTGACTGCCTTATTATAATCAAACTTCAGTACATCAGGACCTTCCATGGATATCATTAACAATGAATTTAATGTTGAATTGTTAAGCCTGCTTCTAAGCTTAGTCTTCACTCTTGATAAGGTGGAAAACCCCACTCACAATCTGAAATTAAATTAATTTACGATACCAATAAACATATAGATAGCTTCACATATATAAAAATAATATCATAATAGGTATTCAGTTAACACAAACAGGTATAATAAATTATGTAGTGCACCCCAAGAACCTGGTTTAAACCCCTAGTAGCAAATTATTTTGCTACTGACTGTTCCAAGGCGCTAACCCATACGGTTCCCCTTTTTTGTTAAACAATCAACAAACAAATCATTTATTTTCCTCTCTTCTTTTAGCTGCAGGGGAGGCTGTGTTTTATGAGTGTGGCGATTCCTGATATGCATATTTCCCTTTTTATATATAGTAGCATGAAATTGAGTTATTTTATTTATTTAATGCAAGTCACAAGGCTAAGTAAATATATATAAAAAAAACATTGCCAACTTCTTGCAACCGGAAGTAGACTTTCTTCCACTTAGGATCGACACCTGACTGGATCGAACTGGCTGTTCGAGGTAGCCGGCGTTGATTCAGTGTCTCGGCATGTTGGGGTACCGCGTCCGACGTCGGAGTAATTTCACGACGTGAAGGGGTACTTGGCGTCGTAAGAGTCGCTCTTGAAGGGCTATCCGGAAATGATCTCGATCTCATTTCTAGAATTTTGAAGTTCAGAATGCCCGATGGAGTTGGCATCAGCCTCACAAGGCCGGTTTCTCTTGAAATAAGATAGAATTGACGAGTCGTCGTTCTTTCGCGCATGCATACTTGAAAATGTGTCCGACGAAAATGAACTGATCGTTACGATGATAGCGCAGTAAAATGCCACAGAATGTATTTCTTTTGCAATTTAAGTTCTAAATGCAACTTGCCAATAGATTTGTTTAAAACAAATCCATTATCGCACAATTATTTTCATACATATATACAGTACAATTTTCGAAGTGTTTGTCTTCTAATCACAGAACTAAGAATAACCAAATAATTACTCATGATCGCATCTCATTAAAATCATTGAACATTATGTTAAACACACCGGGTTCCGCTATTAATTGAGAATATCAAGAGTCAACAGAGCCAAAATACGATCAAACGACACCGACAGACTTGCGAATTCACCACGTGGAGAGGCGGAGTTATCCAGCTGATAGTAAAGAAATCGATTGTGATTGGTCAAATCGCCCATTGCTTAACCTTGAATGAGGTGTGTATTGAAAAGCGACCTGTGTTTACAATGCAAGAAACAGAAAATAATGACATGTCGATTTTGAATAAACGGATGTCGGCGAATTTAACACTTGTTGGAAATAGATCAAAGCTTGTTAACGGTTGTCTGGGGAGAACACTGGGACCCGGCCCGGTCTCGATCCACAACTACTCCAACCTAACCAAAATGGCAACCCACGCTATCTCCCGCTTGTCACGTGACTGATTTGTTTTTAATCGTTCTTTTAATATCCTTTCATAGTTGTTCGAATCACAACATTAAATTGTTTTCTTGTTTTTATTTGTAGAATTATCTTTCAAAGTTCGCATTCCTTCTCGAAATATTTGTATTTTCTTAAAATGCACTACTTTTTATGCCACACAACTACGAAATCTTTCAGGCGTAACTAAACTACTCATTCATATCCAGTTGCTTGTTCACTGCCGTAGCTGGTCATGATTTCACTCTACATTGTTCGATGGAATTTTTGGCATGGATGCTCCAAAATTACACGGAAACTTACTATCAATCGCTCAGAATTCGTCTAATGGTGTGCTGCATTGTGCTTCACACTTGTGCAGAACATTTCGGCCTGCTCTCGCGGTGACCACTTACTTGATACGCTCTCGTGGTCGCAATGATACACCCGAAGTTAAGGACTGCGCGTCGCAGAGTTCACAGCATCGTTAGTTAATACTGGCGCATGCGCGCCAGTATAAAAACCTTTCAATCTGGTTTTAATATATAAACTGATATTACCTCTACTCGGGAGAGAACCTGTACCATAACAGCGCATAGCTATGCAATGCCAATCACGCTACGCTACCTATTGAGCTAACCGGGACAACCCCAAAATTTTGATCGGATAACCCTGATAAAAGTCACTGCATGACAACGAAACCCGATTATTTAATGATGTATGGGGAGCCTTTTCACGGTCACCACATCGCACAAATAGCGCTACTGTGAATTTAAAATGATACTGACCCTACTGGAGAACAAATCCATACGGGGATAGCGCCTAGTCTTGCAATGCCAATAAAAAGCGTTGGGACTTGTAAGAATTATCTACATAAAATGAATGAAAATAAAAGTTTAATTGTTTAACTTTCAACTTAATTTAAAAAGAGTGAAGACAAGTTTTATGATTTATCGTTCCAATTTATAAGTTCCTCAAGTTATACAGCAATATAAAGACTAAATCTGTTTTTCAATAAATAGGGGATATTTGTTTTTTACATGTACCATTGTAAGACATAAAATTATTTCACCGAATGAGCTCCATGTCCACATGTGTGCCAATGCTTTGTATGAAATAAATGAAAAGGGAACTTTGAAAGCCAACGAACACGACAAATATGAAAATATTGCTGGCTCGGTTTGATTGAGCCTGTTCATGGGCAGTAATGGAAATGCATATTACTGCCCACACCGCCTAGCCTGTTGAGCGCAACTTAAATATTTACACCAATAAACAGTACAATTTTGATCCATCCCAAACGATGGTATGCATATGGTGGTGAACATGGAACATAGAACATTATGAGTAATTTAAGAATGCAATTCTAATATGCATAATACTAGTTCATCGTGTTAAAACATTGAAACAAAAACAAACAACACACTTTGAGAGATTTTCCAATTAATTAATCAAGTAATTGTTCTCATAAATCCGCTAACTAAAGTTATTCCCATACATAATCAGGATCAGTACTTAATATGTACTCATATTTTATTTCAGAGATTAAAGATATCATCCAAGACTGGCTGGAAGGAAAAATAGACTTGCAGAATGTTCTCAACGAGAGCATGTAAGTGGTTTTGATTATCACATCTAACTATGTCCACCAGTGCAACTAACATATGATGTTTTGCCGCCATCGGGATTTACTAAATTTCTTCATGTCAGTTAAATCGACTTCGTTGAAAATCAGCCTCAGTTTGGCGCATTCAACGGGAGATGCACAATTAGTACCCACACGAATGCATAAAATATGTTTATTCAAAGACGCCCAGAACTGAGATACCGTTCAGTAGCTATAAACGAGAGAGTGGTTAAATCATTGCAAATCAACCATAAGTAAAGGAGACATAGTACTCGATACTTAATATTTAAAAAGGTTATTTAGTTAAATTTTAAGCCTAACCTTTATCATCATAGAGATATGGAGATTGGATGTTTGCAATGAAGAATCATCACAAGTTTAACACAAAAATGCTCATAAATGTAAAATATAAATTTGTATAAAAATTCGGCTTAAATTTTAATAGGACAAATGCTACTTTACGTATCTTGACAGATTTCATCAGTAACTCTGTGGTTACATCCGTTAATTAATTAAGTTTCTCCAAATTAGCAATACTTCAGAAATACTTTTCTAATCTTCACAAATCTTTGTCAGAGTGTTCATGTGCATTTAATCTTTAAAAGTTTTCCAGTTTCTCTTGAGTAATTGCCCTTGATGTTGGACGAAATTAGCACTGTTTACTGTCTACCTTGAGTTAAACTTAGCCAATCTTCTCAATCTTGGTTTGAACGTGTATGGCCATAATAGCTCTGTCAAGTCTGATAACCAGGCAGTGCTTCAGTTACTTAGACTTATTGCCTGTTTTTTTTTTTACAGAATCGTTTTACTAAATTAGCACGATTAGCTTTCTTATTGTGTCTTTATCAAACTTGGCCAGAATGTTTAGGACTATAATATCGCTGACTACATACTTTTCCCTTGCTTATTTTGTGGCATTTAGGCACTCTTGTTGCTCGTCTCAGCGTGCGCGTGCGTGCATACCACCGTGCCTGCGTCTTTGTGAATACAAGTTATTCTGATTGTTAACAATAATTATATATTTCATATCATATCATCATGTGTAGCAATATATTTGTGCGCATTTTATCGACGAATTAAGCCTACAAACGTGTTACTATGTAGCTATATGTGAGTTTTCAATTTATAGAGAAACAATAAAATAAGTTCGGTTATTTTGTAATAAATAGAGCAATTTTCAAGATTAATAATTATGTATCACGAACGAGTTTAGTGCTTGTGTGTGAATTACGATTTTTTTTGGTTTTTTTACTTGCTAAAAAAGAGTCAAACCCACTCGTGCCGAAGATAAATGCTCTGGAAATCTTTTGAGGTGTTTTATGCTCAAACTTGTGTCATGTATATGAATTGTCTTGGAAATTTTAGAAAAAAGTGTATTACTAACAAAAAAAGCTTTCATGATTTTTGTTATTACACTACACCGGTATCAATTTAATGCCAAAAAGGTTGACGATCCAAAATGAATATTTTAACTTGCGCTTATTAAGTATGTCGAACACAAATAAAAAAGATTTCATGCTCTATTTAAAATTTCTGAGTGCAATTAATTTGAAAGTCTTTTGTAGCAAATGAACAATAAATTATAAAAAAATCATTAAAAGTAGGACAAACTTGATGAACATTATTACTATCATATTAAAATCTATTTGACGCAAACCAGTTTCTATGACAATTCAAATAATTTCAATAGCAATATGTTCAAATATCATAAAATAGATTCATGATAACCTCGTTCCCATGTCTATAAAGATAACATACATCATCTCTCGTTAGATGAAGGACTGATAGAAAAATTGTATCTGAGTATTGTTATACTTTTTATTTGCATTTTAACTACACTGAAATGATCATTCGTCTATTATTATTCATAATTATTCTACTTTATTGCCGGGTATACGAATCTTTAACCGTTTAATATTGTATATTATAACCTTTTGGACAGTTTTGTCCCAGTTTGTTGAAGAATCTTAGGAAAAATCAACTTTGAAGTTGAATGACCTTCAATTAACCTGAATGACCTAAATGACCGGAACCGGAAAACACTATTCATCATCAAAATTGGCCGATATTTCGTGTTTTTTACGTTAGACACTAAGGATCGGAACAGTTATTGGTGTGGCATTGGTAGGTCGAGCGAAAATTGGGAGAAGCAAAGGCAACCGCATTTTCTTGACGGAACAGGCTAATATAAAGCATATAAGGAACTAGATGGTAGGGACGTACTGCGAATACGATATTTGCCCATGCAATTTAGTGGGATTTCTTGAATTCGGGATTCAAACCGAGCCTGCAATATTTTCATATGTCGTTTTCGGTGGCTTTCAGAGTTCCCTTTTCATTGATTTTTTATTGCATGACATGCCGCTTTGCATTCTCCTTTGAAGTTAATTTAAATCGTGTCATTCTGTAAGCTTTCCCGTATACGCTAGATAGAAATATTTTTATTTTACACTTGTTGTCTTCTGACATGGTCTTGTTATAAAAACTGAAGACTCACTGCATATGCAAACTCCCTGATATGTTTAGCTTACCAATCGACGTGTGAAAGGGAGATGGGTTAAAAATAAAAATTATGTCGGCTAAAATAATTATCTTAAGAACCCATTTGCAAGAGCAAATAATAAAACAAGTAGGGACTGCTGAACTGTTTTAATGTTAAACTAGCAAAAACGATGTGTAGCCCAGAAAAGTTAAAGAGTCTTAACGTTTTCTTATCAGTGTATGATCAATGTTTATCTTAAAGAAAACGATCTTTAATGATTTGCCTGCAGCATTAATGATCACATCTGACCATACTGCATGTAACAAACTGACCGTAATTGTTTTAAAGTTTTGTTTATGCAACACATCTGCTTAAAATATATTTGAACGGGAAATGTTATACATCGCGATGATACAATACAGTTTGGAATATTTTTAAAAATAAATACATCGAAAATGTCAACTGCGACCACACAAAAGTTATTTCGATCAAATACTGCCTTTGTGCATTTGTTAAAAAAGATATATATAGACTTTTTTGTATACTCATGCAAAAATAATTTGACTTTCAATTAAAATCCATGGCAATCAATGAGTAACAACAAAGAATAGTAAAATAACCAAGACTATTTTGCATATCAGAGATCTTAACTAGTATTACAGTGAATTTAGTACTATGAAGCGGAATAGCCGAGGTCGAGAATAACAGTCAAATAAGCTTCGGGTTGCCATATTAACGTTACCTCGGATGACTCGTTAAACCAGGGAGGCGGAGCTCTTATAATGTGAAAAATACCTTTACCTAAAATAGACAGATCCAGCTTTTAGAGAAAGCCGCAAAGTTGGTGACTGAAGCAGAGATTGGCAAGATTTCGCTAACTTGTTATGATAATGCAATCCAGATTTTAAACCTGTTCTGCAGCCTTTTATATAATGGATCATTATTTATTTCATCTTCTCTACAGCATTCTAGGATCGGAGGAGTTCAGGTAACTTATTTTATATTCCTTTTGTTACTTATTCAGTTATTCAATGGAATAGTGGAGCGCAACGCATTTTATGTTACTAATGACTAGTTCTGGGAGATTGTTTTTGTATTTTAAGTTGAGTTCCAGAGAAACACAATATGAATGTATCCAGTTTTTTTGAAATAGCAATTTATCATTGAAAGTGACAAGGCAGAATTAAAATTGAACAATTTCAATCGGAACTGCGTAAGCTTTTAAAATAAAACTGCAAAATAAAAATTATCATTTAATGGAACAAGACAATGAAAGTGAAACAAGCCGCAACGAACTTATACATGAGATGCAAGAAAGTTATTTTAAAGTAGCTTGTAAGCCGTTCGCATCACATTAAAACGTTAGGTTGGCTAATTCAGTAGAGCAACATCGCGACATGAAGGGTTTTGCAAAAGGTAGGAACAGTATTGGATATTCCTTCTTTAAAATTTAACAAACAATTTATTAATAATGTTTGCTAATTTGATCATTTGTATACCTTTTCCAAAAGCGGCTGATTAATAAGAACATAGCTGGTTAGGATAACGCTCAATATTAAAAATCAGTATATTTCCTTTTATTGATTATAGTCTCATATGTAGTGAAGCTAAATTTTTTGATCAGCTTAGATAGTCAGAAATGTTTATTGTCTTATGGCATATGCCCACATGCTTGCGCTTTACCCGGAGATAGGCAGCGTCGGCAGTAATATGCATTTCCATTACTGTCCATGAAAGGCTCAATCCAACCGAGCCTGTACTAATTTCATATTTCTCGTGTTAATATAAGCATTTGTTTCTTTCTTTTTTCACCTCAAACAAACAATTTTATATTAATATCGCATCCTCGCATTATATCTTCGTACCTTCCAATCATGTTTACGCGACCTTGCATCATATTTTCGTAATCTTGCGGCGTCGTGTTTTTACCTTTTCTTGGACTCGCCCTCCCCCCTCCCTCCCCGGCCCAAACAGGTCTAAAGGCGAAAGGGTAAAACAACGGAACGCCGTAGTTGGGATATCATTTACTTGTTTATTTGTTGAAATGTAAGTTATCTATACAATTGCTGACTCGTTTCTACAATTGACCGCACACTACACTACATAGTCATCTGATATTTGATAAAGCTGACTCGAGAAAGGAAGCTGCCGGAATCACCACTTTATGTCTCTGCGTTCGAACTGCGTGTCAGCATGGAACCTTTAACCCTGGACGAGGCGTGCGTGTCCGCGATTTTCACTCACCAAAGATATCGTTGGGTATATTCCATACCTCCGTGTCCGTTCCTTGTTCGCGTCCGTGTCAACGTAGGGAGGCAGTACTGCTCACGTACGGTATTCTTACTCGCTCGCCTGTTGTCAGTGCGTGCAAGTGCGGTAAACGTGAGTTTATTTCGGTCGCTTTTGGGTGATATATATAAGGACGACCTATCGATGCTCGATATATATTTTATTTACCGCAGAGGTCCGTGCGCACACCGTGCGTTGTAAGTGCGGAGAACGTACATGCTCTGTAAGGTCCGCCTGAATTCTGTGCGCGTTTTGGACAGCTGAACTGAGGAAGCACGGACCACGCACGGACCACGCACTCTCAGAGGCAGTGCGTTATGCGCTCGTGGACGTTCAGGGCACGCACGTCACCCGTACCGGTGGTGAATCCGTAGCCCACAGGCAGTTCGAACGCAGAGAAAATTTTGCATGCACTAAAATGCTACGGCCTCACTGCGTGCTCCCAAATCCGTACGGAGGCGGTACTCACCACGTACGGATCCCTGAATTTGGCCAACGTTTTTGCGCGTAGACATCACGCACGTGCAAGTACGGCGGGTTGTGACTGGGGCTTTACGTCTGTATCAAGCGTGGAAGGATGTTTTCACTACGTTGCGTTGTCTGTATCAAGCGTGGAAGGATGTTTTCACTACGTTGCGTTGTCTGTATCAAGCGTGGAAGGATGTTTTCACTACGTTGCATTACTACTACGTCTGCATCAAGCGGAAAGGGACTCAATAGTTTCCGTCCCTGCTACGTCTTCTTCGAGTGTGGAAGGCTGAAATTACATCTTTGTGTCCATCCTAAAGTGTCTGTATCGAGTAGGGAAGCTCAAGGATTCGCCATTTGTGTCCCAGTTTGAAATGCGAAAATCAGCTGTAATCAACACTTTGTGTCTATGCTGCGTTTGCGTTAAGTTGAGAGGGCTGGAATAACTAGTTTTTGTACCACATACGTCCGCATCGAATGAAAAGCTGCAATATCACCTTTTAGTGTATCAAGTATTGATGGATGAGAATCTGTTAGAATCACCAGTTTGTGACCCAGTTACGACTTCTACGATTGGACGAAACCGCCGAAATATTATGTCCCTACTTCTACTGAGTGAGTGAAGCTGCTATAATCTACAGAACCTGGAAGCTACAGTTACATCATTTGAAGAAAACATTGCTTAAATTGTTTGAAATAAACAAATAACATTGTTTGAAAAGGAAATTCAACATTCAGACAATAAACAGAAATAAAAATGAAATAAACAGAAAATTGTTTAGAATAGGAAATACAATATTCACACAATAAACAGAAATAAAAATGAAATAAACAAAATAAACAATAAAATTGTTTAGAATAGGAAAAACAACATTCAGACAGCATAGTTAAGCTTCCCACTATTCTGTTTTATATTTACGTCTGTTTCAACGCACACATTTGCCTTGATTAATTACTATTAATGAAAAATTACTTTTCCAAAAAAAAAATAATAAAAGACAAAATTAATATTTCATTCGCAGCAATAAACGAAAAATCAAGAAAGATCCGATTTAGTTTCTAAAAGACTGGATATTTCACAGACGTCACAAAAATGACGTCAGTGGTATACTTTGATTCTTAGAAGTTTTGAAACAACTAGGAATACTAAAATTGTAGCACACATTCAAATCCGGCATTTGCTTTATTAAGTGTATGTGAAACTGAGTGAGGAAGTCAAAAAACTATTTAGCGCGTTCTTCCTTAAGAAATTTGTGGAAATTGCATTAATTATGTTTAAATCTATCATATTTGCTCTCTCATCTTTATGATATTCTTATTTATTATACTGCAAAGAAATTTGCTTGAATTTGATTGGATAATTTGACGTTGATGTATATCCGTATTTACGGCTCGGCCGTAGATATGAACGCACGTGCCTTAATTTCCCCCTCTGGCCTCCCACCTTTTGGTGTCGTCCGCCATTTTGTTTTCAATTTCCGGAAAAATGCATAATTTGAAGCCGATTTTGAAAATTATCAAGCGGTATGCTTAGGGATTACTAAAATTGTTACAGAAAATATTTGTGTTATGTTTTTAACGTTGAAAACGATCAAACTATTCTCAAATTTTGTAAATAAATATCAAATCGATAATCCATTCAATTTCTATAGAAGTGACGTCATGCAGGTAAATTAATGACGTCAGACATGTAATTATTGAGGTTCTCGGAGGGGAATTAAGCCGTGCGGCATTAAATAAGCGAAATAGATGAAAAATCAATATTTTCTTATTATTTTTGTCTGAAAAAGTCTTTGCAGTATAATAAAACAATTATTTGGTTCCTTGAAAGGGTATGTGAGGCTCGGGTCGGGTAATATGACACCCAGACCGGCAATATATCCTCTCATTCCCTGTCAAGAAACCAAATAACTATATATTACTTTTCTTGTATCAATGAAGGGGTAGTGAATATATTAACAGATCTATATAAAAAGTCTTTTATTTCACTTATTACTTCCGGTGTTTTGAAAGACTTGTTGTGACATTATCAACTGAAGAAGGCCAATTGTTAAAACGTTTTGAAATGAAAACCTTTAAACAGATATTTTCGTTGTCAGACTGCAGTGAAAATAGTCATTGCATTATTTTTTTTTAAATTTAATTCGACTCGACACATTGTCGAAATATTATAATTAACTGTTCTACAATTGATATGGAAAACATTTTTAAAGAAAAATGATATGTTTTTTCGGTGACATTTAAACTTTCTGATAATTTATAATTTTACGACAAAATTCGAGATTTATGTCCTTTTTATACTCATTTTTTATCTTGCCAATAATCAGACTCCTCGACCGTAAATATATTATCTTCAAATTATGCAAACTTCACATATAGCCTTCACAAACATCAACTTTTTTCATTTATAGGTGTCCCTATAAAGAATAATGAGTCCTTTAAATCTGAAGTGTCCGATACAAAGACAGCGCATACATGTACAGCTTAGAAGTATAGGATTTAAACAAATAATACGGTTCATTAATAAAGTACACGTATATAAGCGTAAAAGTTTCACATTGCATATGTCCTTGGACTTATTTTAAGTGCATTGATATCTCAAAAATGACATGAATTGTCGCCCATTGTCAACTACAGTTCCAATTTGTAAGTTTTTTGACAAATGTAAAAACATGATATTTTACACAACGATTTGCTTACAACGTTTTCTGCACGTCGTTTGTGAAGGTATCTATTGAAGTATTGTTAAAGAACGTCAAAACTTGATCTGTTTCTTTTCTTCCTGCCATCGTTTACTTTATGATTTGACTGCAGGTGCTCGGATCTCGAGAAGGTTGGAGCTAATAAACCAAAACAACTTGTACTTAGAAGCCTTGGGGCAAGTGTGAGGTTGGTTGTTTTGTCACTGACCGACTTAAGGCTGTTACCCATACAGGGTGTTTCACAAGAGTTCAGTTTCTATGCTCTCCATGAGCATAGTCACGATGACGTCATTGTCTTGTTTTAATTACTAAATAAATATTTGGTGACTATTTAAAATTAATGACCAGCATGATCGGATATCCAATATAAACCTTCTGCGTATGATTTCTGTTGGCCGATTACATGCAGGCCAGATATTATATTATAGAGCGAGCTGTCATAATCTCTTGTGTGGGTTTTGTTGATTCCGTAAGTATACCTTCCAAGTATGTCTCGTTGTTGTCTCCCATTATTTTGAGGATTCGGTTTAGCTGTTCTAAAATGTATAACACTGTATACACATTTCAGGATCAGTTTTTGAAACGCTTCAAAAAAGCACCATAAAATCACTATGTCTTAATTAAAACAAATACATTTACATCTATAATATAAATTAAATGTCATTATTACAGATGATCAAATTCGATAATGAATCACAAGTCAGAATGTTGTGGTCTGTAGCAGTTTTCAAAATATCTGAGTTATAAGGCCTTGAAATGATTTATCTATTAAAATTCTAATTTTATATTGTTCTTGTGAATTTAAATTTATTCTGTAAAATACAATGAGTATAATTCATCGTGTAAATTAAAGTGCAACTATAGGTATTTTGGATTTGGCACATAAATAGCACCATCCATAAGATATTATCATATTGCAAAATATCTTTTCTCTAATCTATCGATCTAGTCATAAAATTGTCTAATGTAAGAAGAGATGATGCAGGCTGAAATTTCAAAAGTAACAAAAGAGATTTTGACGCTTTAGTTGTAAACAGAACCTGAGATGCAGCTACGCACGTCACTTGATTAATATACTAAATCTTCTGACTAAAATAAACGACCTAACACTTCTGCACTAAATGGAATGTGGGTATTTTTTTAGACAATTCTAAATCGCAGAACAATTTGCCTTTTCCTCATTATTGGTGATCAAATATTTAACAAAATTAATGTTATCACAAATACAAAAACAAAGACATTGACTGAGCAAAACTTGATAGTCAATAGGTGTTCAAATGCATTTATACACCATAGATACTGTTGACGCTAGTCTACAATACATTGACAAGCTTCACATGTAAAGAATTATTATTTGTTCCTGTTAAAACCTTTACATACTCTAAAGCATAATCCCAGTGAATTTTACAACAGAGTGCAGATAGTAAGATGCTCCTCATATGCCTTCAATAATTTGGGCACACCATTAAAAATCTTTTATTAGGGTCAAGTTAAAATCTGTACTGGCAAAAACAAATCACAGGTTCGGGATAGCTGAAAAACTTTTAACGCTTGCGTCTTGATGTCAATCTGTTTGACTGATAGCTTAATAACATGAAAGTTAGAAAGTTAGACATTCATGATGGTGTTTTCTAAGATCAAGTAGATCGTTATGATTGTTCTTTCGTGCGCTTTGCTTCTAAGTTCTTGCAACTTCTTTTTCTCCTTCTCAGATCTTTGGTATTAAAACAGATGTTTTGTACATTTACTACTTCGTATCATCATGGATGAAGGTTATAAAACTGAGTTTGGAAACCAGTCTCAAATCTCAAGCATCTGATTGGCTGAAATGGCGACCAGTCGCCATTTCAGCCAATCAGATGCTTGAGATTTGAGACTGGTTTCCATGCTCAGTTTTATAACCTTGGGCAAATGTTTCAGGCCGATCCATTTCATTGCAACTTCATAACTATGTTTCATATGTTTGCTTCCAATTCATATCATGATTGTCAATCCGAGGACACTTTTGTCGAACATTTATGTCTACTGTCAAAGAGACTGGAAGCATATGTATGTCTCTCTCCCTTTCTCACTCCTGTTTGATTGTCCTTATCTGGGCATAACTGTATAACCGCACGTCTCCACCGCCATTAAACCTACCTTCCGAAAGTCGACATATTTAAAATTCTGTTCCTCTTTCGTTTATTCATCTGGTTTCTCGTCATGAGTTTTCACAGGTGTCACCTCTGAAGCGACCGCTTCTCTCCCCTCACTTTTATTTGCTTCTATTTCCTGACACTTTATTTCCAAACTGGGAGTATTGTCTATGAAACTCAGAAAACAGGTGATTTAGATGGAGCCTTCTTATGCTATCTTCTGATGAGGCCCGGCTCTCAAAAAAGGTGTAAGGATAAAACTTACAATTCCTAAACACCAGTCTTGATAGGAACCATATCACTGAGCTGTTGTTCCTTGTTCTTTTTCAAGTTCAAGTTATTTAAAGACAACTAAAAGAATGTTTGCAATATTCAAAGGAGAATATTCACAGGTCGCTAAATCTGTATCACATATGGTTTCTGTTTTGTGTTGTTGTTGTTTCTTTTTTAAAGTAAATAAGTGAAAGCTGGTCGTCAAAGATAAATAAAAGTATGTTCCATATTAATGAATGAGACAATAAATATACCAGTTGTAATCATAATTGTACTCAAATGGAACAGTTGTCTTTTACATAAAATCAAAAACATATACATTAAAATGCTAGTATTAACATTTTAACAATCGGAGAAAAACATCAAGGCCGGAGTCAAAGGAATTGTTGCATTTAATAGTTTACCAGTCCTGTGAATTAGGATTCCCATGATTATCATGATAGCATAGATGCTATAGTTAGAATTTCATTATTGTACGTTACATCGACAGCACAATAACAACGTAATGCATAAAGTAGCATATTTTATACTTTGAGTACTTGTTTTTCGTGTTTCCTCGTTCTCCTGTCACTCTGTCTATCATACTTCCACAGGTTTGTGTATCATATAACCTACTTTACTCTCGTATGCGGTGACCATTTCCGAATGTTTTCTTTATCAAAGGGAGACAACACTTCAATTCTTCTTCGCTTTTTTCAGTATTACAACGCTAAATTATATTGTGTCAATTCTGTGCTAATTTCTTTTCAAAATTGGGATTCACAGGTTTTTTAATCGAAAGATATCATCGGATGTCAACTGCGTTTGCAGGCAAGTTGCAACCTAAGGTGTTCAAATACATTACAAATAATGCAAGTGCATTGCATTCTCATTATTTGATTGTTTATTTAAGTGGTATTAAATGCCACAATGTGCAGCGAAGGTAACTCGATCTACATTCTAAATCGCTAAATCATGAAGCGCGATGGATGTATGTGTAGAGTTAACATTAGAGTTTAGTGGGCCTTCATCCAGGAAATTAATTCATTTGGTTGCACAGATCTTCTTTGAGATTATAGATACTCCTTGTCTTATCCACTGATTAGTCTAACTGACGGAATTATAACACTTTTGGTGCCTAATAAGTAGCAAGGCGTTTGATCACTTGGACCTGAATTGTGTGCCGTCGAGTTTTAGTTGAACGTCTTATTCTTCTTCCAGCTATAAGGATGCTAAAACAAGTCCAGGTTACTGGTATGCACGAATATGTGTTGTTTTTTAAACAACATTGCAACTCTTCGACCAAAATAACAAATTTAACTTTAATTAACGTTTCCATAAATACATTTCGCGATGTTATGTGATTAGGTCGCATTAAATAATATTTCTTTAGAGCAGCCTGGAGTGTTATGATGACTGTATATGTACATATCATTTGGCCGTATTGTCTTTCCCTTTTAAAATTTAGGACGTATAGATTAAATTGCTGCGTTGTCTTACTTCCAATAACAAGCAAAATACTTGCACCCCTATACAACAAAATGAAGCAAATCCAATATACTACATATCGTCAGTACATGCAGGCGCGTTATCCCCCCGTCCGTCTGACTCCTGTATATGCAAACTAGCGGATATAAGTATCTTCACGACTTGATGATCTGATATATACAAAATATTTAATTCAATACATGTCCTTTGATAGAAGGGAGACAACACGTCATTTCTTCTTTAGTTGCAGCGGTTAAAATGTACATGTAGTATTTATTCGACCATAAAAGCTATTTACTATATAAAAGATTATAATAATCTGAAATTAAAATCTAACAGGTATTTTAAATGGTATGATGTCAAACGTGGTTTTGAAACCGACGTGCAAGTCATGCAATTTACATTGGTAGTGATCGCTTTGTGCATTGATGGTTACGTTATTTCTTAAACATCAAGAACTACTAGTATTGCATAATGTTTACTGCATATTGCTTTTATGTTGTTGTTGTTTTTGTTGCTGCGATGATGATGACCAAAACGAAATAGTGAAGTTGAAAAGAATGATATTGACGATAATAATAATAATAATAATAATAATAATAATAATAATAATAATAATAATAATAATAATAATAATAATAATAATAATAATAATAATAATAATAACAATAATAATAATAATAATAATAATAATAATAATAATAATAATAATAATAATAATAATAATAATAATAATTGTCTTGATGTTTTCTGCTTAAAATAATAATAATAATAATAATAATAATAATAATAATAATAATAATAATAATAATAATAATAGTGATGATGATAATGATGATGATGATGATGATGATGATGATGATAATAATAATAATAATAATAATAATAATAATAATAATAATAATAATAATAATAATAATAATTGTCTTGATGTTTTCTGCTTAAATACACTGCTATGTACATCTAATGCTTCAAGAAATTGATTCTGAGCCCCTATTTAAATCGAACATACATTTTGATAAATATGAAGTTTAAGTCGCTGGGTCGCCAACTTCACGCCTCTAGTCCGCCATCATCGGATAATTGGGACAATCCTAAATTAATAACGGATCAAGAAATAGTTTACATCTAGGTCCAGATTCAATCTTATGACACTTGGCTATTGTGTAAAAGTTGTGCCCGAGGCAGAGTGTCGCTGTCAGGTTCTCGTAATCTCTAATGATCAGGACGGTAGAATCATAATCACCTTTAATGCACATCAATAGAACTAACATTAATTTTAGTTCCCATGCTTTGGAAAATTGAAAACAATCCAAAGATATTGCTTGTAAATCCGGAGATACGGAGAAGTGGTTTGATATCCGGATATCCGGAGGTTTCAATAAAATCTGGAGATTTGGAAAGCCAGATTATCTTACGCACTTAATTCCAACGGCCGTCACCATTCCCCGGCTCATTGTCTTTTACATTTAACTGAAGAACTATACGAGTGGTTTGCTGGTAATCTTGCAAGAAAACTTTTTTCCTTGCTATTTAGCGATTTTGTGTGGTATTATGTAGGTATTCGGACTTCATTTTATCCGATAATATTGGGTCGCATGTGATATCTTTTTTTAAATATGTTGACTGTTCACTAAAACACAAATATTTATTCCCGACGTTTCAGGGGGATATACCCCCCTTCTACAAGGGGCTTTTACATGGATTTACTAACACTTATCAACTTGATAAGTGTTAGTAAATCCATGTAAAAGCCCCTTGAAGAAGGGGGGGGGGGGGGGGGGGTTATCCCCCTGAAACGTCGAGAATAAATATTTGTGTTTTAGTGAACAGTCTTCATATTGTGTTTCTTGAGAACTTTATTAAATATGTTGGTTCGGTCTGATGACTTCAGGAACTAGAACGGAGAAACAAAAATGCATTATTCTCAATACAACTTACATTCATTTTTTTTTTCGGTTA
Source organism: Corbicula japonica (assembly GCA_038501625.1). Taxonomy (NCBI): domain Eukaryota; kingdom Metazoa; phylum Mollusca; class Bivalvia; order Venerida; family Cyrenidae; genus Corbicula; species Corbicula japonica. The sequence goes on along the minus strand of JAZAYU010000008.1, from coordinate 1,290,026 downwards.
CCATTTCGAGATAAAGATAATGGCAAACTTTTTAAGCGTTCTTATAACTTCTTCATGCAATTACTCGTGTTATCGTAAAAACCAATCGAAACAGACCAAGAGCTTAAAGTTAACAAAGTTTTTTTAGTTTTTTTTATAAAGAGACATAGAGCTTAAAGTCCAAACACGTACACAATAATTAATCAATAATGTTGCATTTCAACTTTCGGAAAAATAAGTAGGACGAAAATGCAACGTATGTCCACAGCGGGTTTCCATGTCCTGCAAAACGCGAAAACTGGATGTTCCGTAGTACAAGCCTCTTAGTCAAAATTCATGATTACTCTGATAAGGAAAAAAGCTCCATCATTTTACTGATATCCATAATTTTAATGAATATATAAAGGTATGTGTTTAGTAAAATGGCGATTTTTTTATGTGTGAACATTAAAACACTAATATTTTACTTCACTCGTGAAAATGTCAGTTTCTAGTGTTCACTGATGAAATAAAATCGGTATTTTGACTGAAACAAACAAATTTCTTTTATTTTATATTAAAAAATAGTTCGGCAATACAGAACGAATAAAAATGGTATTCCACAATTTCATAAATGTTGATTTTAACATAGCTGTTTAAAGATTGTATTTGATGATCAACCTATGATAGTTTACGCAAGTTAACAAATATGTCTGGACCTCAAATGTTACGGTAGGCAGAGTTCTTACTTTCTCGTTTACCACAATCTATATCCAACATTTACTTGTGGACGGTATTTACAATTTCCCAACAGCATCTGCAATCGTGACACACATTTATTTTCTTTTCTTGTGGTTGAACCGCATTATGTTGAGAGTTTAAGCACAAATGTTGTTGTTTATAGTTGTCTTTGACAAACTTGACAGTCACTCATAAAACCAACATGGCAGAACGTCAGGAAGGTGACACATTTAAATTTACACCACAACAGCGTGTCTCATTAAAATACATGACTGAAATGTATTAAAGTTAACACTACCATTTTAGTATTATATATACGGCTTAACGCTCTCACTTTATTTTTAATAACATTGCTACCTGCCAAGCTTTGCAACGCTCAGCTGAATCCGTTTAGAAATCTCTTTCGATCGGGACCATTGAGTCGCTTTTCCAATAGTTTGAATTGTCACGGAGGTATGAACCTAAACATTCGTCATTACAATGTACTACTGAATTACAAGCGCTGGTTTATATATGGCGATCGTAGTCAGTTAATGGAACGAATTACCGGTTCTAACAATAGTGGTTTTAAAACTTGAAGAACGTGTTTTCCTGGTTTTCTAGATGTAATTATAGAATGACTTCAAGCTTGGATAAAACTTCAGGATCCGAACCTTTAAGGTATGGATAACGTGTCTAGCTTGTAGAGTTTGTGTTCAACTTAGATTTCTGTAAGGATTTTGTGAAGTTTGGACTGGAATTAGTAACTCTTTGACATTGTTCAAACACATTGAAAGAAGTGTACTCGGAGTTGGTAGGTATATTGTAGGTTTTTTTCACTTATGTATTTTTTTTACTTACAGACCTTAGAAAAAGTTTTAATCTGTTTATGGAATCTTATTTCGATTCTTATATATGTTTGAAATAATAAGGTTTGGACATATGGTATTATTCGACGAATGAAATATGTATAAATTTATTCGACGTATTAAAATTATTTCAATTTAGGTTATAACTGATGATAACAAATTATGTAACAATAGTGAACTAAGGCTCGTTTAAAGTTTTATTATAACACCGAATCATTTGAAAATTTTGAAAAAGAAAAACTTTGAACACAACACTATTTTGCTTTATATTTATTGTTCATAATTACATACATATATAATTGTAAAAATATGAGCAAGTTAATTTTAAAATATTCTCAAATATTAGATAACAACCTTAATGATCATTTTTTATTTTTATTTCACGGATATTATTTTGAGTATCAGTCGGTTCCTAGATGTGCTGGCTCTGTTAAAAACGGTGATTTTTCTATTACAAGTTTCGGTTATATGGTGCTGGTGATCCTTATCAGTTTCGTTGATGTTACTGTTGTCTGCTATCTGGATTTGTTATTATATAGCAGTGCAGTAATATAGCAGTGCTGTCCGTGATCAGCTTTTGTAATATGGCAGTGGCATCCAGTATCAGCGTCGATTATATGGCGGTGTTATCCGTAATAAGTCTCGATATTATTTAGATGTTAGCAGCAACAACCTTGCTTATACCGAACACAACCGCTTGTTGCTATTTCAGCTATCAGCCAACCATCCTTGGCTGGCGAATACATGTTCCATTATAAGAAATCAGTAAAAGGTATGTTTTCACAATATACCGAGCGCAGTTTTCCCGTATGCTCAGAAGACTTTGCTCTGGGCGTAACATCATAAAACTAAAACTGGACACCAGTCTCAAATCTCAAACATCTGACTTGTCGCCATTTCATCCAATCAGCTGCTTGAGATTTGAGACTGGTCTCCTATCTCAGTTTTATGATCTTGGGCCCTGGTCAACTTCATATCACAAAGATGACGTTTCCATGTCAAAACTTCGCCAAATTTGTTGAGCTTAAGCATGCATGTTAAAAATGCATGTTGTTATTACAGTCTTTAGGACTCGCAGTGGGGGCGAGGTTTGGCGAAACTAGAGAGCTTTCTATGTTTAAAATGACAAAGCAAAGAGATGGTCGTTGCGTTATTTTGTTCTGAATACAAGATGCTTTTTAATAACCTAGTTGTTTCATTCTAGGGAAGTCCTGTTACGTTTGTTAAAATGCATACTGCTTATTGTCAAAGTGACACTAAACAAGCTTCTTTCATCGTCTGATGTAGGGTAGATTACCTATCGCTTTTTTCACCCTGAGGGTCAGATCTTTTTAGATTTCTTTTTGTATGGAAGGTCACTGAGTTCATCAGTTAAAATATTTGGTAGTCACAAACTGAATGGACATTGTATTCGGGATCAATACACCTTGCAAACAATGATTCAAACAATTATGTCAAAAATAAAATGCAAATATTTGTTCAATATTCATGTAGAAATATGTAGTGCAGACGACAATATAACGCTGCCCAAATTCAAATATATGCATCGTATATCTTTTAAATCTTGTCATGCAGAACCGCAAATAAATCATGGCGTGAATAGCAAGCTGCATAATAACATGTTTGTGTTATTTAAAAATTACACGAGAGACGGCCTTAAACTCAGGTTTTTTGGAAGATATAAATTGGATATAAGTTCCGCATAATGTTGTTTTCTTGCTAGTTTCACCTATTTAAACCGATACCGATTTATTAAAATTAGTTAACTGGCAAGACATGTTAGACTTCTTTGAAGGGGTAAAATGCATTGCTATATAAGCCCTTAAACGATTTCTGAACGATACGGGTTCGCAACGTACGTAATCATAAGCGCCACCAATCCCAGACTCCTGTATTTTCTCTTTTATCGGCATAAATTCTGTGTATTTTCATAAAAACATACACGCTGTTGTCATAATCCCTCCCATCAAAAAGTTGTATTGATGCATCTCTATAACAGAACACCAGACTGATTTTCATTGGCTCTTTATTGTTCGTACATATGTTTATTAGTAGTCAGTCTTGTACTTTGAAGTTGTCTCAAAACGTGTTACGTATAGAAGATGCGAGAATTAGCTGCTTTAAAAGTGTCATTATGTGTTAAAATATCGTGGACATAATGCATACAATTAGAATTACGTTTGCGAAACACATTTATCATGGCATAAAGATGAAGCAGTGTCATAATTAGACATTAATGACTTAATTACAATAAATTGTTTAAACAAAATAAAATGCATTGGATATTTAAATCAAACTCGTTAGGAAATTGACGCAAATGAGTAAATTTAAAGAAAAATCATATCATCGGAAATATTGTTTTTCAATCTATATTAAACAAGATCATATAGATGTATTAAATAATAATTCATTGAAAATGTTATATATGTATATATAACATAGACATGAATAATGTAGACATAAATAAAATAGACTTGAATAATGTATACATAAATAAAATAGACAAATATAATAAAGACATGTATAATATAGGCATCCTCGGTTGAGGGAGAATCGAACAACCATCTCCCTGTCCTCGGGCAGGCATGTCGCTCCCATTAACGCAGTTTAACGCAGTCACTATGTAAACTGAATTCGAAGATCTGGCCTTATCTTATAATAACACATATCCAAAAGGAATTTCAAACATGTCAGTTTTGCGAAAATGTAACCTTTTCGCGATTTACGATTAAAAGTAGTTTAAAAGCTGTAAATAATTAGAAAAGCGAACCAGTTCGATTTTTTCTCTCGAATTTTAAAAGTGACATCTAGTGTACATATCTCATATATAGTTCAATACACACTGTTTGTAGGATCGGAATACATCCTAAGAAAGTTGTAAAATTTTAATGTTTGAACAATTAGCAAATAGAACGTGAATTCAAATGTTTATTTTCTTTTTTCCTGCATTGTTGTCTACAAAACCGATAAAGCCCGACCAACACTAAGACCGAGTGTGGGGGCGTGGGGCGACCAGCAAAAGGCAGAGTGTGGGGGCGTGGGGCGACCAGCAATAAGGCCGAGTGTGGGGCGTGGGGCGGTTAAAGTGAAAATATTATACGACCTACAACTGATGTTGAATGCCTAAAACTGACAATGACGTTACAAAATGTAATTTAAAAGAAATTAAAACTGACTTAAAGTGTGATCATCAGCAATATTAAAAGTGGGCGATTTAGCGCGACATAGATTTCACTTGAAGCGTTGCTGCCAGGGTGACAAATTCTCAGTTGGAGATCTAGAATAGTTAAAGACAATGACGATGATATCCTTCCATGATTCGGTAAACATCTTTATAAAACGAAGTCAGAATTTTAAGACCATTGACTCTCTGTTCAATTGCTTTCGTTCATTTGTGCGTGTGGAATTTTCCAGTGTAGATGTGCTTACAACAGTTAACTTAGTCAAAACACCTGCACGCGTTTTGTGACAGTTTCGTGCACTGCATTCATGTACATGTCTCCTCTTTAATCGGTGTTATGCTAAAAAATGGACTGGGTTGAAATTCTATCTTGGCCATGGAATCTTTCGGGAAAGTTCTTGTAAGTTAAATTTTATCTTATTACTTTAATTTCTGGATGGATTAGTGGCAATCAAATGTCATTCTGAGATTGTATCAACATGCTGCTGTAATTCTTTGTTCTTACATAAAGATTTATGGAGGGAGTCTTAGGTTGGTTCCAGGTTAGTAAGGTATTTGGGCCTGTCAGAAAATGAAATGACATATTGTACGACTGAAACACAAAAACTTATGTCTTTTTTTTCTAAAAAAACTATCGAGAGAGAGAAAAAATATAGTTCAACGTTAGCTAAATGCACGTGGTTTCCGAATTTCTTATTGAAAGTAGTTGTTGTTACTGTTTTTATCACCGATTTATAGATTGCTTAACTACAGTATGAAATATTTATTTTTCATTTGAATTGTGAATTGTGTTATTTGATATTTGCATGTTTTTGCAATTATTTGAAAATGTCAAATATGAATAATTGGTATTTTGAACAATTTACCTGTTGAAACGCGTCAATGTCATTAAATCCTCCCGTTGGTTTTGAAATAGTTCGTGCACCTACCTTTATTTTTGTTAGCGGTTACGACTTCTACATCGTTACTGATGTGTTGGGTTCAACCTTTTGACATTATTAAATACGTTTGATGCACAGGCCCATCTGAATCTACATGCCTATGAAGCTCGTAGAACATATTATCAAATTTACTGACAGGAACGTCATGTGCGAGAATTGTCGCACAATCGTATAACGAGGCAAAAACGAACGGTTGATGCTGAAATTTTATGTAACCACAACAAAATAACCACAAAAAGAAAACTCGAAAGACCATCACTTTGACAAAATAAAAGGCACTAAAATGACTATCTTTTATACTAACAAATACTTTTTAACTTAGTGCTTTTTTGTCGAGACCTGTCATATCGTTGGAATCGTTTAGTGGTCAAATCATAGACCGAATATATCAAGCGAACCAGTTCTTTGTCATACATTATCGGAATATTCATTTAACCATTTAATCTTTGACCAGAATATATTCAGATTAGAAAGTACACCCTTGCTGTCTGATCCGGATCTACACTGCTCCCTTGTTAGTCGGAAATAACCAAATGAATCTAAATGCGAACAGTGTAGATCCTGATCATACGACACATGTTGTATCTATAGAAAAAATGGGGTTAATTGAGAGGGAGTCCTTTATGTGAAAATAATTAATCATTCTCTTGTCCATCTATTTTATCTATCCATATCTAAAAGTATTGATATCTCAACATAAAGATATCAGCTTGTACATCACAAGTCCTATCATTCAAGCCCAGTAGCCTATCTGGTCTACGGTTCTATAATACTCCAGTACGCAGGTACTTTCTAGTGGCTATCTGTAAATTGACATTTCATGCGGATGCTTTTTAGCTGTTTGTTATAGGAAAATGTTATATCACTGAGTATTTAATTTCTCGGATAATGAGATAACAGACCGTACTGATATGAAACTCAATGAATTTACATTATGATGACTCTATTATCACAAAGAACATATATACTTTACAAATATAACATTTAAGTATCGTCGGATCCTAATTGTTTTCAAGATTTTGTATATGAATACATATGTCACAGTTATCATATTCGGTGAATGAATTTAAAACTTGCCCAATGACGGATCAGGTGCCATAACGGACCATCACTCTGTTATCTGGCTCGTGTAATACCAAATGTTTGTAGGTTGTATGAGGACACATATGGGTATGTCTCCATAATGTCCCGTGCAACATTAGATATGACTGATTCCAATTAAGTTGTTACAAAATATTAAGCCCTCGCAGAAATACAAATTTTCCAATTTATTCAAACTGCCACACAAACAATTCCACATGAAAGCCTCATTATTGTTGTCCTCTTTATAAGGATTACCAAAAAATACTCGAATAAATCTCAAATGTACAACGAAAATGTTGATAGTTTAAGAAGCTTTGTATTTCCTTTCAAACATTTTTCTACCCGTTTAATGTTTTACTGCAAGATGCCACTGTTTTTCTTTGACAACTATCAAGAACCTTACATTTTCGTCACATCATTAATTCTCCATTGTTTATCGTTTATACATGTCGATGGAACAACTGTTACATAAACTGTTACAATAGATGTCAGGGTTATGCTATTCAAGTGTCAATCTTTGAGAAAAGACATTGAGTAGTATCATGGTACCTTTTTTCTTGCCATGGGTAATTGATATCTCACGCGGAAGACCTAAAATAATGTAAAACTGAACTATCTGGATCTGAGGTCTTTGACCTAGCACTAACGGGACTCTCATCTCATCCGAACATAACGATATATCCTCACCTTAGTGCAGTAACTGTATTCAGAGGTGGATTCAGAGAGGGTTCGGTAAGGTTGCTCGAACCCCTTTTTGGGGGCAGCAATATTTGGTTTTTGTGAGGATTTTGGCTAGAAAGTTGGAAACTAACATGTAACTGCCATAAGACTGCCCCAAAACAAACCCCTTTTCTGAAAGTCTTGTATCCGGCCCTGTTTAATGCTTCATTGATTTTGCTGTGGTGACTCAAAATGTCCATACATTTAATTGTTCCAACTGTGATACTCTGTAATATACAAAACCTTAAAAGAATAGCAAGTTCTTAGTAAAAGATTTATTTTTGTTAAATATGAGCCAAATAGTGAACTGCTTAGATCCTTATTTGACTGCAAAGATTTGCTGGCGGATCTGTATATACACTGGTCAAACATGGAATTTAAAACATATCCATCAAGCTAATGGGTGTGCAGGCTGATCTGGCTCTATCCCATAGCGACATGTGATTATAACTCGTATCTAAATGATTAAAGTTGTATTATTCCATTTTTCCTACTGCTGATTGGCGAATGACATTTTTGTCAACCAGATAGTGTTTGCAATCAAACGATTAACGAGTTATCTTCTACTGTTTCTTTAATTCTGTTCACATTCTTTTCTGACTTGGATTCTGTCCACTTTGCATCGATCCAAAAGGTTGAAACCATCAATAAAAATTTAACGATCTTAGGGCATTGTCACAAGTTTTATTAGGAATTCCGTCCTGTTGATTTTTATTACCTGGAAAAGAAAATGATGCTTCAGTAGCTCTTGCAATTACATGTACTAAAGTTGTCGATTGTCGGGGCATCTAGAGAGCGACGTTTTTGATTCACGCTTGATTAGTGAGTTGAAGCAAAGACATATAGGTCTTTGGTTGAAGGACTCGTATAACGACTTAACTATGAAACTGATTTAGGAAAAAACTATACAAGCGAATTCAATAATTTGTCACAATTTCGCAAACATTTCCTTGTTTTTATCTGATCGTCCCCATCTGTAAATTAAGACATTGTTCTGGAATGTTTCGTACTGAATTTATCATTCGAACACATCTTTCACCCTGCGGCAGTTTTGCATTTCATCGATACACACCAGTCGTTTTTATTGTTCGATTGTCGTTTTAACGCTAAATGCCAATTTTATTCAATTAACAGCCGAAGAAACAAGTGTTTAAACACCAGTTAACAGTCAGTACACAGTAAAATACCACCTTTGATCATGAGAATCCGCCATAATGACCACGGTTTCACTTTGAATAGGCCAAGTCTACATTGCGACAAAACTAATTCTGGTTACTGGGTCAATGGGTTTGCCGGACAGAATTGTAATCGACTAGAACAGGGAAGAGCATGTGATATTGTTGAAAGAACTATATGCTCAAACTTTTTTGCTCGTTTGTTTATTTTTCATGTAAATACATCAAGCATACTTGTAAAAATAGCAAGAAAATAATTTTTTAACTAAACAAATTGAATTCATTTGACCAAGATTGGTGTAGATCCGAGCCATTTAAGTTACCCAATGGAGTCTAGCTTGACTGCACGTTCAGCAAATAGCCCTTTCCTTGATATACGTATACGCATTTTTACGCATGTGCGACCAGTGTAGATCCAGATTAGCCGGCACATCCGTGCCTTCTGATCAGGATCTGCACCGGTCGCATTTTGGTCAGAAATAACCTAATGAATCAAAAAGCGAACAGTTTAGATCCTGATCAGACGGCACGGATGTGCCGGCTGATCTGGATGTAAACTGTTCACCCTAGCAATAAAGGTGTATCTATACAGGAAAGGGATAGATGTATAAATCTCATGTGTGACTATAAATAAAAGAAGTCCTATACTAGTTAGTTTGTTTTGAATCTCAAGTGTAATGAGAATAACCCTCTTTCTCTCTGTCAGTGATACCCAGATGACTAACGAAAACATAATTTTATATTTGATGACACCAAACAAACACCTGACATGATAATGTGAAAATGCTTAACATTCTCACGGGAACGTATTCCATTTAATTATTACGATAAGGTGTAAAATATAATAATTGGAATGTGAGGAATATAGCGATGCTGCTAAAACCATGAATCTGCCTGGCGAATCCTCAGACAGGACGCTTCATGTTTTGTCACACTGGTTATTTCTTGGCAACCATTGATCTGTTTTCCGAGCCCTCACTGCTTCTTGTTTTGAAGCATTTATAAATCTATTATGATGTCTACCGAGAAAGACGACTCTTTATAATGATTGCCTATTGATTGAAAAATCAAACTAGTTCGTTGACGACTTTGTTGTGCATCCAATGTCTTAAATTATTGAGATTGGTAAAATAGTAACGTCCTTACCTGTATAAATTAAGGTATATTAAAAGGCAGATTGCAGAATTTTAAACATACTTTTTAAGGTTTTCAGTTATGTGTTCTTGCTAACAATTTTTACTCCCAGTCTGTTTAAAAAACAGAATTGATTGATTGACTGATTGATTGATTTTATTTCGGTAGAATTACATTTAAATAAATAAACTGTTGCGTTACTGTTCATTTCATTTTAAGAGAACTGTTTGTAAAACTTTCAGCGAACCTGTGAATATCGTCATGTGGCCTCTGTATTGTCAATGCTTGACCTTTCAGCAGATATTGAATTTCCGACTTCTTTAGGTAAACATAGGTTGAAAAAAGGGGAAATTGTTTTGCTTATGACAGAAAGCAAATACATGTGCAAAGGAAGAAATAAGCCGCTTGTCAAATATTTGATTACACTGTTAAGTTTTCTGTGACGGACCAGAGCGTAACATAAAAACATGTAAATCATCACCACACATAATTCAAAATGGAGGGATCTTGCTCCAATGAAGCATCATCCTTCTACTTCTTAACAGCTTAAGACTTAAGCAAAGTTCGTATTTCAATCATTATTTCGATAGTTTAATTACCGGTTTCATATTATTTGTATCATTTAATACGAAACCTTGAATGCACTACATTTCAAAGAGCCTTTAAACAGTCACATCCGAATGAATTAATTAGATACTCGTTTTTCTTCAAAGAAAATTTAACAATATCAAATGCTCCAGTGAATAGCGATTCCTCTTTTTGCCCACAATCTTACGAAAACATTTGAACCACTGCTGATATATATATATATATCAATAGGCAATTTCAATCAATGATAGAGGCTGTATCAATTACTTTGCAAAGTTGTCACCTGAGAATATGAACCATTAGCACAGACCGATTTTAAAATAAACATTTACAATATAGTGCCCTTTTTCTTCTAAAGTTTCAGGTAGAAATGTGAGGAGGGGCGGGGAAGGGGTTCAATTAACATTCATACGTTTTTTTTTAAATTGCGTAGTCTCGTTTACAGAAAGGAAAATTTAACTGTCAACTGGCAACTGATTCCAGATTTATCACTTGAACTCACGTTTGACGATTTCATCGAAACGCCATTGTTTTTTTTTTTATTTTCAGAGAAGAATTGAAGTCAGATTCTAATACCGACGGCGTAAATGACAGTAACAATAACCCTAACAGAAATGAACGCGAAGGCAACGCTCCAAAAACAATCACTTCAGGCGATAATGCAGCAAAACAAAAGCCAACCGCCGATGGGCCTCCTGACGACATCCGGGCGTTTTATGGACATCCGCTTACAGCAGCAACAGCGTCGGTTAATGATGCAGACACTCACGCCTCGGCTGTGGCGCTGCTCCACGAATATATCAACCTACCAGCACTGGATAGAAGTGGGATGAAAATTGGAGACAAAATAAATTCAATCTACGATATTATGAGGTTTGTGACTTCAGGGACCGAAATCATGAAACTGAAATTGGAGACCAGCCTCATATCTCAAGTAGTTTCCATGTAAGCCAATCAGACAAAAAAACTGATAAAAGGGAAGTTAATTAACCATGAACATTTTTGTATAGTCTCCCCTTTCTGTTACCTCCGTAAGTCAAAACGCTGAATAGTTTAAGATGTGGTGGCGCATTACGAATAACGTGGAGAAATTAACATTGTCTTTTATTTTATTAACTTTATATATTAAATCTCTATAAATCTGGCTGTAAAATACCTTGTTGCAATAGTGATTTTAAATTTGCCAGTATTTTTGAATTAAATCTAGGTATCGGCGACAAAACTTGCAATTGGGTTTTCTCAATTTGTGATACCCGATAACCTTGTTTTAAAAGTGTGTCTGTTATGCAAAGATTACGTTCATTAAAATCATAAACACCATTGCAAGCTCTAGAAAAGCGAAGTCCGTCAGCACGGTCAACCGGAGTTTCGAGGTTCAAGTCTTCCTCAAGCCTTGACTACCCATTTCACCCCAAAGCTGCCACATTGGCGTTGTCGGCAGGGCGAATTATTATTGAAAGGTTTCTCACATAGTTACAGGTAGCTTTATATTTACCCTGTGCTCTGTTCATAACCATAATTGACAATCATCATATTGCACACAATGCTATTGTACTGATGTGGTTTAACAGTGGCGTACAGACTGAGATCCAAAGACTCGTATGATGTCTTCATTCACAGCCGTTTACCTTTAACAGAACTTACTAACATACACACAGAGCAAACCCTACATCAGTGCAAACAATAAAAAATTACAAACTCAGAAAGCATTTCATTATTTAAGAATCCAGGAGATATTTTACTTGTCCTTATTAAAAATATTTTTGACATTAGGTGTTTAATTTAGTTGACCGTCGTAATTTAATTTTTGTCAACTGTGCTCGAGTCTTCGCTGTTTTCATAGTAAATTCCTACCGTATATCCGGCATAGTCGGAATCATTACATGTTCGCAAAATATAGTATGTTTTACAAAAACATTGTACTCTCTTTATATAGCTTTAAAATATTTCACATCTCGGCCGCGAAATCTTCTTTGATGGGACATATGATTATCGAATTATGTTTATGTGCAAATCATGGATTAAGTAAAACGACAGTTTGTTTTGCTTATGATCAAACATGAAAGTCAGTACTAGGCATATTCCCACTGCCAGAGGTGAAAAAAAAAAGATGCACGGTGCATCTGTACTATATCTTCTGTTTTTTTTTTGTCGCAGAGATGACGGGTCATCAGCAAAGTCAGACACAGGAAACGAAGCAGAGGGGGATTACATGCAAATGTTGCAGACGACATTAGCATCAGAAGTGGACAAGTTCTTCAACAGGAGCTGCGGCGTGGATAGCTCTCCTAGTATCATCTCGGGAGATAACTGTGGCGTCAGCATTGCGGAAGAGGTAATTAATGAAGTAAGTTATATAAATGTCACCTTAGTACATGTGCCGTCTGCGGAAGGACCCAATACAGTCTAACTTGTGCTAAAGAACACCTGTAAAAATACCACCTGTGTATAAAGACCACGCTTTATTTGTCCCAATGAATGATTATAAGAACAAATGCGCATGTGACTAAAGACTTGAAGAACATGTTGGGCTTTTCCCCGGAATGGTTTTTGAAGACAGGGTTGATTGTATTGTGATTTTGACGGGGAAAGAGTTCTGATGTCGGGTTGTTATGCAATTGTGAATCCTCATGAATGGGTCAACCGTTAACTTGGAAATTTGCATTCTGTTCACTATCCAATGTCCTGGTTTGTCAGTTAAGTGCCATACAATATTCTTTCCCTTGTCATCATAACAACAGGGTGGTTAGACAAGTGACTGTAAGAATGTCGTGCAAACACTAAAATCACTTGCTTCTGGTAGGTTTATTGCATATTTCTCAGTAATTTCTGGACCGATTTTGATCAGATAAAGAGCACGGTACTCCTGCTTAAAAGTATTTTCATCGACATTTAACCTCCAGTATCAATCGGCTGCCTTTTCCCCCAAACATTCAAAGACTTATTTTGTGTTAATTCGTCTTTAAATGTTTGAGCAAGCATATGGATAATACTCGCCTTCCGACATCAGTACTAGTCTTAGTCTTTTATACAATAGCTGTAGTAATAATACATCATTGTATAACATGTAGTTAATAGTTAATACTGCAGAACAAACCACACTTTTCTAGCGAGCAATATTGTAAGTTTTTACCGGCGAAACGTTTTTGTACACTATGACTCTTTTACTTTGCAAATGCCAAACGCAACTCCATTTTTCAATGTCCACCTTGGGTTTCAAGGTTAGTTTAGGGTTTAATCTTTCTCATATTACCTTCAACAAGATTTCTAAAAACATTATAATGTATTCAAATACAATGTCTATAGAGTCAACGGCCTTCTGGTGTGACATCAAATCACTGTTAAGTTTGCCAAAATTAAATGTTTAGTAGTTATTTTTACGCATCATTTCATAAGCACTTTACTGCCTGGCGTATGATCAAATCTATCGGTTAAATCTTAAGTATTATTGCGTGTTCGAGTGGTGTGTCCACAACTGTCTTGTCTTAATTATACATTAAGATATTTTACTAGCTTGCATAATTTTAAACATTGAAACAAAGGATACGTGTTTATTTTAAAGGTGAGACTTGTTTTCTTGTTAATCATGTAAATATGAGAAGCGGTCTCATTTTCACTGATAGAGTCTAAAAACAACAATAACAACAACAACAACAAAAATGTAATTGAAAGCGACCTCGATGATTTACAGGAAGCTATCTGTATTTGCTTAAGTCATTTTGAATTATTAGGACGACAAACAAAATATGACAAATATTGACTTTGTTTTTGACATCAGAACACATAATCAAACAGGCAGACTCAGACTAAAATCGACTATTCTTTAAAAAATAAAGTTGATTGTGCAAAAGTCGATGTAGAGGTTTGCTTGCTGCCACTTTTTCTTAACGAGTACAGCTCCCATCACTATACAATAAGCTATAAAGGTTGATATCTTGTTTGATGGTCTCTCTTCCTTAAAGGGAAATACTAGTTCTTCTAACATCACTTTATTTGGAGCATAAATATAACTTATAACCCCAGGGCCTGATCTTAAATAAGATATTTTGTTTGTGTTTGCAAATAGCAGATGTAGTGTTAATCGATTGATATTTTGCAGGTTTGTGTAGAAACCACGTGTTTGAATACTGGAACAGTCGACCCGTCTGAGCTGTATACCTCGGTGCCAGATTCTGAAGCATCCAACCAGGACGGTTACATTGACTCGGACAACAGTCTTCTGTCCATGACTATGCCGAGTTTGGAGGACTTCCGGAACGAGACTCCAGCTCAGGGGTGTAGTGCGAGCCGAGTTACCGCGGCCGTGCCGCCAATAGCAGAGCGGTCAACAGGCCGACGGTCCCGTGAATCTAAGGAACAAGGCACTGCTAAACAGCAGGAGTTGTCCAAGAAACTCGTCAAAGCTCTCACTGATAAAATAATGAAAAGAATGAATGAAAAAGAACAACAACAACAACAACAACCTAAAAGTAAAACGGAAGTTGAAACAGCCGTGTCAAACTTAACAAAAACCTCATTATGTGCTCCAGCAAACTGTGCAGATTCATATTCTCAGGAAAATCGTGAGAGGGGATTTATGAACGTGACTTCTAACCAACGCCATAAAACAATTGTGAACTTACCGGAAAACGTACCTGTCATTGAAACTTCAAACTTTGATGCATCGCCTGTAACACTGGCATCGTATTCGTCTCCAATACAGGTGTTGTCGTCATTTCAAACAGTGTTACCACCTGCTTCGCTAGGATTGAACTCAGATATAGGTTGTCAAAATCCTTCTGTGCAAACACATTCAATGAATGTGTCGCTCCCGGAACAAAGTGCTGCGTATCACACCCCCGATCGTTTACAGAGTGTTAACCATTCCTTTCTACAGA
Organism: Corbicula japonica; assembly: GCA_038501625.1. Lineage (NCBI taxonomy): Eukaryota > Metazoa > Mollusca > Bivalvia > Venerida > Cyrenidae > Corbicula > Corbicula japonica. The sequence continues at coordinate 1,274,780 of JAZAYU010000008.1, read as the reverse complement.
CTACTCCAATCAACGAAGGGAAACATTCCCGATATGTGAGGAATAACTCTGTCCCATTTGCAAATCAAAATAACTATAAAACAAACTCGAACAGTTTAGGTTCATATTCGGATATTAAAGACGCTCCGCCTATGTATTATTACACAAATGCGAGTCACGTGCCGAACATGTACACACCACCCTTGCACCCTCCGCCTCCTCCGTCTGCTGAACCTGACTGTGATATTTTGCTTCAGCGTTATATTCACCAACAAAATTCCTATGTTCCCGAACAGTTAGCTCCAAGAGGGGATAGCCTTAAGTCCCCGGACAGTGGCTATGCTGAGCCGTGTGTGTCTCCACGGGAACAGAGTAACGTGGTAGGTGAAAATCAACCTTAAAGAGCGCGAGAACATGCTAGCGACTGGCTAGCTATGTCGTCTTACATGACAAACGCGTTTAAATGAATAACTTTACATAAACATTAACTGATAATAGTGTTCATTTTAATGATTAACTTTACATTAACATTAATTGACAATATTGTTTATTTTAATGAATACTTTTAATACACAAAAACACACACACACACACATATATATATATATATGTGTGTGAGATAAGTAACCAACGAACAAACCTTCAGACATAAAGTAACAGATCTAAGCACCAGACACGGCGACATCGCCTAGCCAAGAGTGCTGTACATGGTTATAGACGTGCCATCCAAATTCTCAATAGAGAAATTTTCCGGCAACGCCTATATACCATAACTATCCACAAATGACCCTCTGACTACCTAGACATTTACATACACTTATTTTTTACACATACAAACATACGAGACAATTACATATACACATCTATTCGCATCGTGCTTCCTCCTTTTTTATTTTTGGAGTTTTAATGCACACTAGTGCTATAGACAGGGACACACACAATGAAAGTCAGCTGGATCTTTCGATACACTGAATTGAAGATATATTAAGTTAAAGGGAGATAATTCAATTCAAACAACTAACTTCCGAATTAAGGGATCCCCGAAAGGATTCATGTTCGTGGAAGGAAGATACATATGTGTGAGATAAGTAACCAACGAACAAACCTTCAGACATAAAGTAACAGATCTAAGCACCAGACACGGCGACATCGCCTAGCCAAGAGTGCTGTACATGGTTATAGACGTGCCATCCAAATTCTCAATAGAGAAATTTTCCGGCAACGCCTATATACCATAACTATCCACAAATGACCCTCTGACTACCTAGACATTTACATACACTTATTTTTTACACATACAAACATACGAGACAATTACATATACACATCTATTCGCATCGTGCTTCCTCCTTTTTTATTTTTGGAGTTTTAATGCACACTAGTGCTATAGACAGGGACACACACAATGAAAGTCAGCTGGATCTTTCGATACACTGAATTGAAGATATATTAAGTTAAAGGGAGATAATTCAATTCAAACAACTAACTTCCGAATTAAGGGATCCCCGAAAGGATTCATGTTCGTGGAAGGAAGATACATATGTGTGAGATAAGTAACCAACGAACAAACCTTCAGACATAAAGTAACAGATCTAAGCACCAGACACGGCGACATCGCCTAGCCAAGAGTGCTGTACATGGTTATAGACGTGCCATCCAAATTCTCAATAGAGAAATTTTCCGGCAACGCCTATATACCATAACTATCCACAAATGACCCTCTGACTACCTAGACATTTACATACACTTATTTTTTACACATACAAACGTACGAGACAATTACATATACACATCTATTCGCATCGTGCTTCCTCCTTTTTTATTTTTGGAGTTTTAATGCACACTAGTGCTATAGACAGGGACACACACAATGAAAGTCAGCTGGATCTTTCGATACACTGAATTGAAGATATATTAAGTTAAAGGGAGATAATTCAATTCAAACAACTAACTTCCGAATTAAGGGATCCCCGAAAGGATTCATGTTCGTGGAAGGAAGATACATATGTGTGAGATAAGTAACCAACGAACAAACCTATATATATATAAAACCCACTTGTTTATCTTTTTATACCCCCGCTTCGAAGAAGAGGGGGGTATACTGTTTTACCCTTGTCCGTGCGTGCGTGCGTGCGTGCGTGCATCCGTCCGTCCGTCCGTTACAAAATTTTCGTCGCACTTTTCTCACTAACTATAACATGCAGCAGCCTGATATTTTGCATGTTGCTTCATCCTATAGTCCCATATGGTGTAAAGCGATTTTATGCTCCTTGCTCATCTACTTCCTGTTTGCTGCATATTTTTAGATTTTGTTACTATAAAGGTGCATTACATAGACCAAAAGGCATGTTAATTTTCCGTCGCAGTTTTCTAAGCAACTATAACATGCAGCAGCCTGATATTTTGCATGTTGCTTTATCCTATAGTCCCATATGGTGTAAAGCAATTTCATGCTCCTTGCTCATCTACTTCCTGTTTGCTGAATATTTTTGGTTTTGTTACTAGAAAGGTGCATTACATCAACCAAAGGGCATGTTAATTTTCCGTCACAGTTTTCTAAGCAACTACAACATGTAGCATCCTGATGTTTTGCATATTGCTTTATCCTATAGTCCCATATGGTGTAAAGTGATTTTATGCTCCTTGCTCATCAACTTCCTGTTTACCAAATATTTTGATTTTTACACATAAATGACTAACATGCGCAATTTCCGTTGCAGTTTTCTAAGCAACTACAACATGCAGCAGCCTGATATTTTGCATAATGCTTAAACCTATAGTCCCATAATGGTGTAAAGCGATTTTATGCTCCTTGCTCACTTACTTCCTGTTTACCGACTACTTGGATTTGTACACATAGATGACAAACATGCACAATTTCCATCACAGTTTTCTAAGCAACTACAACTTGTAGCAGCCTGATGTTTTGCATATTGCTTTATCCTATAGTCCCATATGGTGTAAAGCGATTTTATGTGCCTTGCTCACCTACTTTCTGTTTACCGAATACTTAGATTTTTACACATAGATGACAAACATGCACAATTTCTGTCGCAGTTTTCTAAGCAACCATAACATGCAGCTGCCTGATGTTTTGCATATTGCTTTATCCTATAGTCCCATATGGTGTAAAGCAATTTTATGCTCCTTGCTCATCAACTTCCTGTTTACCAAATATTTAGATTTTTTACAAATAGACGACAAACATGCAGAATTTCCCTCACAGTTTTCTAAGCAACTATAACATGCAGCTGCTTGATGTTTTGCATATTGCTTTTTCCTATAGTCCCATATGGTGTTAAGCAATTTTATGCTCCTTGCTCATCTACTTTCTGTTTAAGGACTATTTTTAGTTTATTTTTTTACTATAAAGGTGCACTACACAATCTAAAGGGTATCTTTATCACTATATAGGTGCATTACATAAACCAAAGGGCATCTTTATTGAAAAATGCAAATTACATTTTGAAAGTAATATTTCACACAGCGGGGGTATCACTAGTGAGCATGAGCTCACAGATTTTCTTGTTGTCTAACTCAAAATTCTCAGTGGTTTGCTACTTTTCACTTCAAGCAATACTCGGACAGTGGTACAGACACCGAGACGGAAAAGCGTGGAGGTAAAGTTGCTAAGCGACGGAAATCAGCGCCACCTATGTACGTGAAACAATACTGGAACCCACTAGAAAAATACTCCAAATCGACAATAACAAAATTGTGAGTTACTTTAGCTTGTTACGCGACATATCCTTTTTGAGAACCATTCCAGTACATGTAGGCTCCCGCATATGTTCCCCTTCGCTATATGAAGGGTCATTCTTGTCACAGTATCTATCCCTCTTGAGGCACGAAGATCATTGGCACGTTATAGTACGTTATAGTACTTACTCCCTTGAGGAATGAAGACTCCTATATGTTACAGCATTTAGCCCTTTGACACATTTGAGAGTATCTTAAATGTTACCTTCACAACATGAACAATCAGGCTCTTGCATTTAACGTTTCGAACCATTTTAGACGTGCATTTCGATTAAACTGCAGTATTATGTAAGCTAAACGCAGACTTGTCTGGTCAGCAGTATATGGAGTGTTCAATGAATATCTCATGTAGCTCTACACCTGTGCCCAAGGTTATAAAACTGAGCATGGAAACCAGTCTCAAATCTCAACTTTATAACATTCAGCCCTGTACTGATACAAATTCGATACAAATTCGACTCAGTTTCAACATAATAAACTGCTACATAATCATTCATTCACATTTTTCAGAGAGATAGATCCGGCTGGTTACAAGTATTGCTTGGAGTGTCCCATTTCTACCACACAGAGAATAGAAGAGGATCGCATTACATACCTCAATAAAGGTAGTCCCATTCACCCATTTACTTTTAACTCGTTTCAACTATTTATTAGAGTTGTACAGATTTTTAGATATTTAAAGCAATATGACTAATTAACAAATTGACTTAAAATATTTATAAATCGGTGAATTGTAAATTTATAAATTAGTGATTTGTTTTATTTATGTTACAAACTGTGTAATTTAACGATAGCATTTGATATAATTCCCAGATTTATTGACATTGATAGATGATTTACAAAAAGTTATCAATTATATTTAATACAAACTGTTTCTTATTTAAATGCGTTTCCACTACGGTCTTTGCTCTCCTAACACACATTTAGTACAAATTCATGTTAGGAATATTATTAAACAACTTTAAATGTCATTTTTCCCAGTTGCTAAGCTCTATGTTAAGCGTTTTTTCTTGTGAACTTCATACCTATATAACCATATAACTGTAAATTTTTAGGACAATACTACGCTCTTACCTTGGAACATGATGGTAAAAGAACAATAAAGAGTTCCTCTGTAAAGGTAAGTATCCCGTGTGCCGCCTAAATGTTAAGCTTTTCCTTCCAACCTGTCACCACTGAACGAGCCATATAAGCAAACAAACAACTGGCTCCAACTTCTACGAAGCTGACGTTTACCAGGGCCTTAGATTATAAAACTAAGTTTGGAGACCAGTCTCAAATCTCACGCATCTGATCCGAATGGTCGCCATTTTAGCCAATCAGATACTTGAGATTTGAAACTGTTCGCCAGATTTAGTTTTATTATATTGGGCCTAGTAACTTGACTCGAATAAACATAACAACTGACGACGCTAAACATAAGTTGAACCAAATGGTCGTCATTTACTTTTGTATGATCAATTCTGTATTAAATGTAAATTGATAAAAACATATTCATATTTTTGGGTTGATTTTTTCGTCGCTGGCTAAAATATTTTTTTATGTTTTCTCGGTGAAATAAAATTGGTATTACTGTTGTCAAACTGTAGAGTTACATTTTCATTTTCACTCCCGAATTACTGTTTAAAAACTTATTTCTCCCCGTTCCAAATTTTCAGATTTGTTTGACTCAAAAGACAAATTTGTACTAGTGAAATAATTCACAAAAACAAACATCCATTTGTTATTTTTTAGTTCATTTGGATATGAAAATATAAGGTTGTTACAGTAACTATTGGGGGTATTGTGTGTTTCAGTCAGTGATCATGGTGATATTCCGTGAAGATAAGCATCTCGATGATGAGAGGAAGGCCTGGGAGTTCTGGCACAGCCGACAACACAGTTACAAGCAGAGGGTCATAGATATAGGTAACTGGCGCAGGATTTAAAGGATTGTTGCTAGTGTAACCCTTTCCTCCATAGATATACCTTTATTGCATGGGCGAACAGTTTAGATCCAGATCAGCCGGCACATCCGGATCTACACCGGTCGCAAATGCGTAAAAATGCGTATTTATGGAGGAAAGTGTTATATAGTAGATACAAAACCGAGAAGCTAACTATTACAGTCATTAGGCTTAAAGATAGAAATGCCCTGCTCGGATAATGCGTTATCGTTTGAAAGTCTAAAGAAGTTAAATTCTTTGGAGATATACGTTGGCATTTCCTTCCACGTATACGATTTGTTGCAAACTAAAGTGATTAGGTATTTAGACTAGATGTTCTGCTTTAAGTTACCATCTGTAAATACAGATGTGGAATCAAACCTTCAAAAATTTGATTTTTTTTTGCATAAGAATTCTTGCTGAAGGTATGTCTACTTTCCATGTCTACGCCAGCCCAGAGATACCCCACCCTCAAGTCGCTATATGACATAACATGTTCAAGAATCTTTACTTTATCAGTATTATTTATCGAATGTTTCCCATTGTCACTCATGGTATGGCTAATTCGCTATAAATGGTTATTGTTACAGACACAAAGAATAGTGTAAATGTTAATCCAAACTGTACCGAGGAGATCTCTTATAATGCTGTGGCGGTTAAGTGGGACCCACGGAACTCGCCGGCTAAGGTAAAATACTCCTACACGTATATATTCCCAGCTTGATAAACTTATTATTTTGTATTTCGTGTGTTAAGAACACGTTTAGATATTTTGTAATTCAAATTTATTGATGCTCTTCAAATTTTTTGTTTGTGTATGATTTTTAATGTTTTTGTCGCCGGAATATTTGCATTAAACTACTTGTCAATGCGGCTCATTATAATGTTACACGTTTTAATAATTTACATGAAAATGTCATAGATTTATGTAAAATTTACCGAAGATTGACGTTAGTGGTATTTTACATTATACCAGTTTTTGCTATGATTAACGATGTGAAATATCGGAACGATCATAAACCTGAGTTTGTAGACCAGTCTCAAATCTCAAGCATCTGAATGGCTGAAATGGCGACCAGTCGCCATTTCAGCCATTCAGATGCTTGAGATTTGAGACTGGTCTCCAGTTTTAGTTTTATGATCTTGGGTCTTTGTTTACTCTAAGCATCTTGTTATAGGTGAATATAGCGGTTCATTGCCTTAGTACTGACTTCAGCAACCAGAAAGGTGTCAAGGTAAATAAACCTACAATAAACTATGATAGATTTCTCACTTTTTAACTGTCAGATGTTTTGCTTAAATTGTGTTACGTAGCAACAAAAAACGTCAAAACAAAGTTAAATGGCTTGATGACATTATCGACGTTTGTACATAGTGTTACAGCGTAAACTTGAGTTTGAAACGAAATAGATACACAAACAGCGAGATTAAATAAAAAAGCGTGTTTATTCAAAAATGAAATTATAGTTTATAATTTCACAATTACTTTAAAGTAGAAAGGCAATCAGGCATTATAATATGTCTTTCTATTGCACAATCGGCCAGTGCATTATCATGAAATTACCGAATAATAAATATATTATTTTACAGGGCTTACCATTACACATACAGATAGACACCTATGAGAATTCTACAAAAGATACTTTTCCTATTAGCAGAGGATACTGCCAAATCAAAGTGTTTTGTGACAAGGTATCTTAAACTTAGTTTCCGGGTCATTTGAACAGTTGCTGGCAGTGAAAATTATATACGATGAATGATCTCTAAGGCGACCGTGTTCGGAGGCGTTGTTCTCCAAACGTTTATTTCTTATTTAACTGGAAACACAAAATTGCAGGTCTAATTCGTTAAATTCGGTGACAAGTCTCAAATCAGAGCTTGCTTGTGTGAACGGTCAATTTTGATCATAAACTAGTCAGTTGTTCGATAGAGGGGATTGACCTGAGTTTTATTATCTCTGCCTCTCTACGCTCTTCGGAGGTGTCGATGGTGTACGATAGCGAAAGATAATTCCATATTTCAATAGTTGAAAAAAAACCCCAACAGTTTTTGTCTTGTAATTATCTAAATAAAAATGCCGCTTGATGAGTAAATTTGTATTTTGAAAGAAAACATTACACCCGCATGGAGTGTACGTCTATGTTCTAAGAATGTCAAACATTGTTCTGTCAGGGTGCTGAACGTAAGATTCGAGACGAAGAGAGAAGAAAACAGTGTCGTGCTAACAAAACAGAGAACCAGCCAGCAACCAAAGGTATAATGCTTGCAAGTTTTTCATATTTTGAAAACTTCCTAGTAAACTATGAAGCACATTAGAGCACAAACATCAGAGGTGAATTTTCCAACATACACTTGATCTCCAATTATACTGTAAAACTTCTAAAGCTTAAGTATTTAACATTAAACATAGATGAAATGTTCATTTAATCTGTTCTGGTCCCAAGGTTATAAAACTGAGATTGGAAACCAGTCTCAAATCTCAATCAGTCGCCATTTCAGCCAATCAGCTGCTTGAGATTTGAGACTTGTTTACATGCTCAGTTTTATAACCTTGGGCACTGTTTTAGCAATTAGAAAACGCCATGAGGAGGTATATCACGAGTCCCTGGGAAAGTCAGAGTTCTACCCCATGGCTGATCTTCAGACACAGCCTGTACTCTTTACTCCGACATTCGAGTGTGACGACTCGGCTAGGGTAAGCTCTCCTTATCTATAACTTTTGCATTAGTTTGACACGTAGAGTGAAATTTATTTATTCTTTTTAGTAAAACAGCAGCAAGAAGAACATTTTGTAAAAAAATATTATATGACATAACCAACCTCTCTATATATTCGACAAGTTTATCTGGCAATTATCAAATTCCAAAACAAACACTATTCGCTACACTTTTCGCTAAATTTTTACGTTACGAAAAAAAAAAAGAAATAAATATGAAAACATTTGTCTGTTGCAGCCAAGTCCACTGAACATATCTGTCAACGACGAAGACGGGAGTTCAAGGTAATGTAATGTTATTTCACCTATGTTACCACATTTTTATTTATCAGAATGTGTTCCATACATAGATTATACATTATACAGATATTGGCATACAAGTATTTGATAGTTAAGAGCATCTCTGACCGACTCTGACCGACAAAGAACATACAGACAGAAGGACGGACAAACGTGAATAGTTTTTGAATTTTTATCCCTCTCTTGAACAATATAAAATAGATAGTGAGCGCTTAATAAACAGCTGTAGTTTTTTTGTCTACCTTTCAGTATTGACATATAATATATCCGAATCGGTCTTTCTAGAATGTAACAATGTTTAACACAATTTGTACAAGTTGTTTGATGTTGCAGCATCAGCAGCAGCGTCGATCATTATGACAGCGCCGAAGACGGCAGTTTACCCATGAAGCGACCCAGGACAGATTCCTATGTCCACTACCAGAACTTTTCAAACAGTAAGCTGACAATCACCATATCCTGGGCCCAAGATCATAAACTATGTTTTGAGATCAGTCTCAGATCTCAAGGATCTGATTGGCTGAAATGGCGACTGGTCGCCATTTGAGCCAATCAGATCCTTGAGATTTTAGACTGATCTCAAAACTTAGTTTTATGATCTTCGGCCCGGAATCTGCTAAAGATACCACAACATTTCTTTTCACTTTTTTCTCTTTTGTTACCAATTTCGTATTTCATATCAAATGGGTAACATTTTGTCATATGTACCTTAACACTGTATTATTAATCCAGCGTTTAAAACTGACGTGAATTACAGACTTGAAATCGATAAAAAAAGATGAAATGAATTTTCAAAGCTAAATCGTATTAATGGTAGCTAACAGACACTGTCTGTTGTGTATTGCAGTACTGTTGTATGTACGAGAGAAGCAGGAAGTTGTGTTCACGGCCGTCATGCTGAGATCTCCAACACTTCATGGACTGCTGCAAGCTGTAAGTCTTCTCAAATTTATATTTGTGACAAAAAGTTTAATATTGTACCGATCTGTTATAAGATTACCGTAACACATTTACTTATGGATTTTTATGTTTTGCAGTAAGTTTCTGAAGCAAAGTATATCTTCATATTAGCAGAAATAACTTCATTGGAGTATTAATAAGTGATTTTTATTGGCCATATTCCGGACAGATTCGATTGGACAAAAGTGGAAGTTATTCACGTGCATTATACTCTAATGAACGCACCAGCAGCTTATTATGTGCATGTCGAGACGCTCATACAATCCTTAAAGAACTCATCGTTACGTAGAGTAATTACGTTCCTAAATTCTTATAGTATCTAAGTGGATCTTATACACATTCTTTTATACCTACCACTATGTGTCCTAACACTGGGTACTCCGCGTCCATGCAGATAACAAGGGACATCTCAAATATATAGAAATGTTCATCCGTACCATGCCTAGAACAAGGTTTTAAATCATAAAAGCAGAAAAATCTCAGTTTTATATGATGTTGATCATGTAAATCATTTTCAACTGTAGTCATATCTTCGACAATAACTGTCAGCTTTTACTGGTATTTCAGGTAGAGGAAAAGTACAAAGTTGCAGTTGCAAAAATAAAGAATGTCTTCAAACGTTCAAAGAAAGGGTATATTTATCTTATAAATATTCACTCATAAAACAGCATTACCAATATAAATTCTTGAAAAAAATCCCACAACTAGTAAAAATTCTCTGATATGTGAAATCTAAGAAACATTAAATATTACAGGGTGAGTCGATAAGTGATCTTTTAATGAAAATTAATGGAAAAGAAATAGTTTTTTTTCAAACAGGTGATCATATAACAGACACTAATATTACAGAATTAAACATAAATCGATCTTGCATAAGAGTTTGATATTTATTATAAACAGTATCTGGCTTTTCTATTACAGGATTCTCGTTCGCATGGATGATAATATTATAAGGCATTATTCGCACGAATCAACTTTCATTATTGAACTAAACAAAAGAGATGACAACGATTATGAACTTGTCCTCACTGAAATTGACACGTGATGACTTTAGACATGTCCGACCGGATACAACGATTCAAGTGCTATTTAAACCATGGCGGTGCTATAATGTTGCCAAACATAGCATCGCTTTAAAGCAAGAAACACTTTAAGCGCTTTAAACATTCTTCATACTTGCTTAACAGTTGCAAGTCCTACAACGAAACGACCTTCTGTATTTAGCATTTTAGAAGTGCAGAAGTGTATGGACCTGAGCAGCCGGCTTTATGGCAGCTTCGAAGTTAATTGTGATACGGGAAAAACACAGTACACGGTGTTAAAAAAACACGATGGGACATTGGAAAGTAGTGTTGAAGAATATTAGAATAAAATCAGACATCGGAATCTACTATTACATAATCATTTGATGTAGCCACTGTTTTATAATGAATATAAATTAATTTGTGAAAACAAGAGCAGAAACAGCTGTTTAGCTGCAAAGAAACTCCCTTTGATTCCTGTACAAGTCCAATGTATTTTGCATTTTATGGTGCATTTAAATCAAAAGTAGCTGGTGTAAAACATGCATTTGTTCTTTGTGGTACATGTATTTGTTCAGTGAACGTGTTCTTTGAAACCAGTTTCCGCGAAGAAAACATCTAAATATTTATATAAATCAGAGATATAATTATGTTTATTAAGAATATTCACCGAAAAGTGTCCGTCCGGAACTCTCACATTCCAGTGTTCAACATTTGATGATCTATGCCTAAGGTTATAAAACTGAGCATGGAAACCAGTCTCAAATCTCAAGAATCTGATTGGCTTCAATGGCGACCAGTCGCCATTTCAGCCAATCAGATGCTTGATATTTGAGACTGGTTTCTAATCTCGGCATTATAACCTTGGCACCATGTGTAAGGATTATTCTTAGTATGTATGTATATGTTATTCCTCGAAAGTATATAACATTGGTAAATGAATTCACTTCAGTTCAAGACGGACTTACACCACTAGCTTTGTTTCCAGAAATATACCTTAATGGAATTGTCTCATTAGCTTTAAAATTCTAATTTAACTCACAAAACAATAAACAAATGCGTTTTTATTTTATTTCATACATTATCTTGTATTAAATCCAGGCTGAAGGTTATAAAACTGAGATTAGAAACCAGTCTCAAATCTCAAGCATCTGATTGGTTGAAATGGCGACTGGTAGCCATTTCAGCCAATCAGATGCTTGAGATTTAAGACTGGTTTCCATGCTCAGTTTTATAATCTTAGGCACCAGTTTACTTAAAGGACAACACTTTCAGTGCTTAATTAAAACATTTGCTCTACGAAATAAGCATTTTTCTAGTCATTGCCTTAATAGTCCGATTACAACCAATTATCATAACAAAATTTAGTAACACGTTTTTGTATTTTTGTTTATAAAATGAACATTTGAAATGCAAGTATGCGGGGTTTTTAAATATATATTTCTTAATAAATATAAATGGGTGGTTAATGCTTTTAGAAATGCAACCGTGCCATTTCTCAACAATGCTTTTTATGTTTCCTAAAGTGCAAAGTAAATAAAGCGTTTACTCAGTGGACATTTGAATCTTCCGGTGAACTTCATTGAAATTATTAAATTCATGAGTTAGATTGTCGTTCAAAATCACATGCGAGACCTTTCAAGTTTGTGTAATGGCCTTTACATGTGCTAATACAACAACATCAGTTAAGAATCATTGTTTTTGCTTTATTTAGTTCAAAAGTAGTTGATAATCAAAAATATGTGTTACCTGTTCTTTAGATGTAAGTTAGATCATTAGACGATTTATTTGTGTTGTTTACGAAATAGTTTATCATTTGTCATGAATAATAAAATAAAAATGAGAATTCTAGTTTGCTAGTTGTAGATTAATTACCAAGTTCCTAACGATAAAACGATTACTAACGTCTAAAAGATACGAATGAAGGACACAGACAAGAAATTTCCCAAACTGAATATTTTGATGTGGAAATATTTAGATTAAAAGACTTGCACGGTCACTGGCACATAAAACATCGAAAGTACAATGCAGATAATAATAATTGAAAGCAAATATAATGATAATGACAACAATGTTGTTGTTGTTGTTGTTGTTGTTGTTGTTGTTGTTGTTGTTGATGATGATGATGATGATGATGATGATGATGATGATGATGTTGTTATTGTTGATGATGATATGATGAATATGTTGTTGTTTTTGTTGACGATGATCATGTTATTGTTTTTTGTTGACGATGATCATGTTGTTGTTGATGAGGATGACGACGATGATTATGATGGTTTTGATGTCGTTGTTGTTGATGCTGCTGCTGTTGATAATGATGATTATGACGACGATGAAAATCATGATGATGACGATGCTTTTTTCATGGAGAACCCAATATGAACCGATATGGCAGAAGATTTTTGGGTTACAAAACGATACAGAAAGAAATCGATTTATGGTCAGTTAGCTGGCTTCATTATCTGCTTCTTTGGGAATCTGTTCTTTATTATTTTCTAGGGAAATACTTTAGCCGGATTGCTTAGCAACACTAAGCTCGTTTTTAAGATTTCCGCCTGTCTGTCTCTGTCCGTCTAACCATCCATCAACAACACAACTTGAACCAAGAAAAAAATGCCTCCCTTTGTGAAATATTTCATCTTAAGTAAGTTCCACAACTCTTCCAACTCTTCCAAGATACCACTTAACAGAAGCTTTTGTATAAATGAAATTGTTACCATTCGGTTTGCAAAAAAATCCCAAGCATTTTATTGCAATTTCGGGTAACATACCAGGCTTTTTCTGCTGCCAAAACTTAAAAGCTAGATATTTGGCAGAAATAATAAATTCAAAATTGAAAATGTTTCAGAATATTGCAGTGGGGAAATTTGAAAGAAAAAACACCGACAAAAGGCTTAATGGTTGCAAACACCGGAAGTATTTTCCTGATCATGGCCATAGTAATTGTTAATTGTTTCGAAGTCCGTCATAATTAAAACTGTACATTCACATTTTATCAATCGACTAGAACTGGTCTCTCTCTCTCTCTCTCTCTCTCTCTCTCTCTCTCTCTCTCTCTCTCTCCCCCCCTCTCGCTCTCTCTCTCTCACGCTCTCTCTCGCGTACAATATCTTGACCAACTAAAAGAAGGATTCTTAAAAAAGGTCCATCAGATGATCCGAACTACTACCTCCTACACCTAGACCTCTATATTCAATATTTTTTTTAAAGAAACGCTGCTAACAAAGTGCATGATTATTTCTGAAGTAATAACATTTTACATAAAACCCACTCTGGCTTTGGGAATTCTGCCTGGTCTAGTTTTTTTGCATACCGGATAAGTATTTCCGCTTGATTTACCGGGGAAGGAAAATCTTATCTTTTCCCTAGGGAAAAGATAACGTTCGCGTGCTTCATGAGTGACGTCACGTCTTCAAATATCTGACGTAATAAATTCAAGTTAGTGACGTCATTTACAAAATAAAATTTGCGTAAACGTCAATATTTCAGCGTAAGAAAACAAAATTAAGTTTTATATAAATAAACACGAATGTTACGAATAGTAAAAGGTATGCAAGAAAAAGTATCTTGCATGAGACATTCGGTAAAGATAGAAAAATCTGTCACACTCACGCAAGATACTTATAGAGTTAGATCTCAAGCAAATGGTCAGACAAGTTTGTGCTGATTTTAAGCTTTTGGAAATTGTATTTCTAAATTGATCTTGATTTTCATAAGCAAACGTAATAAATCATAAAAGTGTCTGACAGTGTATGAAACAAAGTGTCGCGTTTGTATATCGTTTCAAATGCTGCTTTCTTTTACTTTGATCTCTATGTGATGTAGTTTTTATATGTTCAAAAACGATTATAGAATAATTATAAATCACGTTCCTCTATCTCCAAGCTGCTTCTCAATATTTCTCTATCACATCAAAGGCTTTTTATGCTGTTTTTTGTTTATTGCCTTTAAATGTGATTTATAACGGCGAAACAGTAATGTTTACGTCGGAGATAGCAGGGATTGGTATTGAACTACAATGAATTAGAAACTAGACTGTGTCCGCGGGACAACTGTTAGACCGTACATGCCACAAAACGTATATTATGTCACATGTTTGTGACATATTCGGTCGAATTAATCACATCTGTCTTCATGTGAAATATACGTTTGTGCAAATTAGCGATAAATGTCTGACCGTATATATCACACATTTAGTACAATGAACCAATGCGAAACATCGTTTCCATTATCTTTGTCAGCAGCAGCAGCAGCAGCAGCAGCAGAAGCAGCTTGCCCTCATTAAAGTGAACGAAACATCTCCATCAACATCATCATCAAGAGTGATATTTTGTTGTAACGTTTTCGACTTGTAGATATGCAATGTGCAGTAATGACGCGATACCTTTTCGCGTTGTTGCCCGTCGTGCGACGCGAACGATAATAAAACCCAAGAAAACAAAACGACATCGCGCCAAAACGATACTAATGTATGGTGGCTGATTTATGCCATTTCGTTTTTTCGTTATTTCGCCGCGAAATAACGCTAAGCGAAAAGACGAAATAACGAAAAAACGCCACGCGAAAAGACGAAATAACGAAAAAACACCACGCGAAAAGACGAAATAACGAAAGAACGCCACGCGAAATAACGAAAAAACGCTATTTTTGCGCGAAATAACGAAAAGTCGCCGTGCAATAAAACGCCAATTTAACTGTACAAAATAGCGTTTTTTCTAGCTTCGCCTGGCGTTTTTTCGATATTTCGCTTGGCGTCTTTTCGTTATTTCGCTTGGCGTCTTTTCGCTCGGCGTTATTTCGTTATTTCGCTTGGCGTTTTTTCGTTGTTTCGCGTGGCGTTTTTTCGTTATTTCGTCTTTTCGCGTGGCGTTTTTTCGTTATTTCGTCTTTTCGCGTGGCGTCTTTTCGTTATTTCGCTCGGCGTTTTTTCGTTATTTCGTATTTTCGCGTGGCGTTTTTTCGTTATTTCGTCTTTTCTCGTGGCGTCTTTTCGTTATTTCGCTTGGCGTTTTTTCGTTATTTCGTATTTTCGCGTGGCGTTTTTTCGTTATTTCGTCTTTTCGCGTGGCGTCTTTTCGATATTTCGCTTGGCGTTTTTTCGTAATTTCGTATTTTCGGGTGGCGTTTTTTCGTTATTTCGTATTTTCGCGTGGCGTTTTTTCGTTATTTTGTCTTTTTGCGTGGCGTCTTTTCGTTATTTCGCTTGGCGTTTTTTCGTTATTTTGTATTTTCGAGTGGCGTTTTTTCGTTATTTCGTCTTTTCGCGTGGCGTCTTTTCGTTATTTCGCGTGGCGTTTTTTCGTTATTTCGTATTTTCGCGTCGCTTTTTTTGTTATTTCGTCTTTTCGCGTGGCGTCTTTTCGTTATTTCGCTTGGCGTCTTTTCGCTAGGCGTTTTTTCGTCATTTCGCGTGGCGTTATTTCGCTTGGCCTCTCTTCGCTCGGAATGCATGTTTCTGGCAATGACTCAAAGTGCAATGCACAAGAACCGTAACTTTACCTTCTTTCGTTTTTTAATTATTGCCCTTTGATTTATTTTACAGAGCATTTCTTGCGCGGAGCGTTACTGTCACCATAGGTTCAAATGACTCCAAACTTGGTATGCATGTTTCTTGCAATGACTCGAAGTGCACTGCACAAGAACCGTAACTCTACCTTGTTCCATTTTTGAATTAATTTTCTTTGATTTTTATAGAGCATTTCTTGTTAGGAGCGTTACAATGTCACAATATGTTCAAATGACTCCAAACTTGGTATGCATGTTTCATAAAAGCAGTGTTAGGTATGCTTTGCGACATTATTGCTCATATTTTGTCCCATTAATGTCGTTAAATTATTCCCCTTTGATTGACTTTATAGAGCATTTCTTGTCATTCTTTTAAATTATTCCCTTGATTGATTTTAGTGCCTTTCTTGCCAAGGACTTAACTTGTTGTGCATGTTTCTTGCAACCAGACAATTAAAAGGTTATTTTATATGTGAATTTTGTGCAAATACATTGCTAATAACTGTAGATCAATAAACTAACAAAAATATTGTTAGGCGACACATCTGACTCGCGGAGCTCTAGTTTATTTTATTTGTTAATCAACTCAAACCAACAAATGTTTTTGTTGTTGGGATTGAGTGGGAATTCAGGCACCTATCCATCACACCCCACCTGTATTTCTTTTTTTGACTTTTATTTCTCAAAACTCGCACCAATCAAAACTTTTTGGTGGTGGTGGTTGGGAAAAATCATTGGTACCGCCTCTGCCCTTCCATTTCTATCCCCCGCCGCGTAGCGGGATGGGGGTATAGGAATGGTCATCGTTTGTCCGTCTGTCTGTCCTTCCCTCCTTCCGTCCGTGAATAGTTGTTGTTACCCATATGCCCAGCTTTACTGTTGCTACACTTTGCGCATGTCAACCGGAAGGCGAAAAGACGAAAAAACGCCAAGCGAAATAACGCCACGCGAAATAACGAAAAAACGCCAAGCGAAAAGACGCCAAGCGAAATAACGAAAAGACGCCACGCGAAAAGACGAAATAACGAAAAAACGCCACGCAAAAATACGAAAAACGCCAAGCGAAATAACGAAAAGACGCCACGCGAAAAGACGAAATAACGAAAAAACGCCACGCTGTAATTTTTTCACAAATCAGCAGATTTTTTCCCAAATGAGTGAGAAGTGTCACCCCATTGATATGCCTATGCTTGAGCACCAGGCTAACTTTTGACGTTTAGTAGGAAATTGGCATTAGAACTGTACAGTTGCAGCATGCTAAAATGCCATATCGAAGACTAACAAATGATCAGCGCCTGCGTGCCATAGGGATGCTACACGCTGGCATGAGTCAAGCTGATATCCAATCATTTTCGTCATTCTTTTTCAATTATTATTGATTAAAGCTTCAATTTGCACAAAGAGTATTATGCTGGGACAATAGTTCTTATATACGAGGATTAGGATGGTTTTGTATCACTTGTTAACTTTCGTTGTTTTTAACTGTTAAAAAATGCAAAAGTTGCAAAACATTTTTTGTTGAGTATATCAAGAGCATGCCGGCTTTGAACTGAGTGAATTTAACAAGAGGCTTGAAGCGTTTTACTTGCAAGCAGTATTTAGTTTTGTATTCTAGTCAGTTTGGAGCCAGAATGTTCACCATAACTCAACGAGGTTTTGATATATTGGTCTCATATTAAACCAGCATGCAGATAAATCTAATACTCATCGAATCATGTTTTCCGTGTTCCGAAGAAATGCTTGAAATTTTAATAAAAATAACTCAAATCTGATCATCTACATTTCCTGATCAAAATAAACGGTTGTGTGCGATTTTGCCCCCGGTGAGAATAAAACATCGCACGCAATTAGAGAACGAAAGAGCAAGATGATTTACCACCTTAGAAAGTAACATATTTTCAATCGGACGTTTAAACCAGATTCTAAATGCATTAAACTCATAGTTACCCGGACACAGAAACATCATATATAGTGGACATACCGGCCTTGCTAAATAATCCGCAACATTTCAGAATTTAATATATATGTATGTTTTTGAATTAAAGTGAAATATACATATTAGGAATTGACACATCCAGCAGACACAGCCTCCCCACACAGCCAAAAAGAGAGGAGAAAAGAGCATGGTTATACAATAATCAGTTTTAAAATAGACGCCACAAACAATTAACGAAAGTGGGAACCCGATGAGTTACCGCCTTGGAACAATTTAAAAGTGAGGAAATTTACAAAGTGAGGAAAGTAGGCTTGCATTTTTAGAAAGTCGCAAACAGTTTTGTAACGTAAAACGGAAAGCGAAAACTATTTTCAATACTAAAGAAAAAGGAGAAATGTCCGAAATGAGTAGAAAAGCACCGAAACAATTTTGGAATAAAGTAAATCAATATAGACGTTCTAAACATTCAAGCTCTGTTTGTGTCGATGCAAATCAGTTTGGTACTTATTTTTCTGATCTTTTAAATACGCCTCCGGGAGATAATAGTATACGATTAGAGCAAACTCCAAATATAGTAAACAATAGAGAAAATAATAACTACATTCATTTTTTTAGATAAATCGTTTGATGTCGATGAAATAGTTAAGCCTATTTCTTCATTAGTTAGAAATAAAGCCCCAGGCTGCGATAATGTAGTATCCGACTTTTTCATTGACGCTAAAGATTTTATTTCACCATATCTAGTTAAAATATATAACAAAATATTTAATGAAGGAAGATACCCTAAATGTTGGACGCAGGGGATTATTGTACCAATACATAAAAAGGGGGACAAAAACGACCCTTTGAATTATAGAGGAATAACTCTGATCAACACTATTGCAAAAATATTTTCTCTTGCACTTAGAAATAGATTAAACACTTGGTGTGAAAATAGTGATGTTTTCAGTGATACTCAATTCGCTTTTCGGTGTAACAAAAGCACTGTGGATTGTGTTTTTATTCTACATGTTTATTGTGTTTTTACTCTACATAGTATTGTGTTGTTATTCTACATAGTATTATTAAAAGGGTGGTTGAAAATAATAACTCACTTTTTTGTGCATTTATTGACACGGTTTTAAGAGATGCTTTATGGTTTAAACTTTTTGAAATTGAAATTAGTAGTAAAATGCTTAAAATCCTACAGGCTATATATGAACATGTCTCAGCAAGGGTTAGGGTTAATGCAAATATGACCGATATTCTCGAAATCTCACTCGGCTTGAAATTCAATGCAAACATAATTTACTCTAAAAACAGAAGAGTCTGTATAAAATGGAGGTAGTTATAGGTAGTTTTCATAAAATTTATCAGACTTTCTGAGTATAAACTTAAAAGCTTATTTTTCTGAAATATCTTGAGAGTTCAAATTTACGGAATTGAATTTCTGCAAGTCAAAAGTTATATTATTTGTGTTTGCAAGGGGAATGAATTTAGTTGTTTGTTTTCGTAAATGACGTATCTATTAATATAAACTTTAACGCTTTAACAGACAGAGATTTAAATCAACTTCATATTTTTATGCTCTTATTTGCTGATGACATGGTTTTGTTTACAACAGATCGAATGAGCCTTCAAGCTCAACTTGATAATTTATATGCCTACTCCATAAATTGGGGATTAAAAATCAATATTAACAAAACTAAAATCTGTATTTTTAGAAAGCGTAGAAAAAATGAGACATTTATTTGGTGTATTAACTATGAAAGTCTAGAAATTGTTGATATTTTTTGTTATCTTGGAGTCAAATTTACAAGTAATGGTTCTTTAAAAGAGGCTATGAAAACGCTTACTGAGCATGCACTCAAAGCGGTAAATGGTTTATACACTATTTTTTCTAGAATTTAATTTGATGTTAAAACTAAACATACTCTTTTTGACCGTATGGTCTCTCCAATATTGTTGTATTGCTCTGAAGTTTTTGGATGTCCGTGAAGTACGCGGGGTAACGGGCTAGCGGTGTGGCGGGCTGGCAGTGTGAACTGGGCGGGCTAGCAGTCTAGCGGGCTAACAGTGTGAACTGAGCGGGCTAGCAGTCTAGCGGGCTTACAGTGTGAACTGAGCGGGTTAGCAGGCTAGCGGGCTAACAGTGTGAAGTGGGCGGGCAAACAGTGTAGCGGGCTAGAGGTGTGAACTGGGCGGGCTAACAGTCTAGCGGGCTAGCGATGTGAACTGGGCGGGCTGGCGGGCCAGCGGGATAAACTTTAACACTTCATTGAATCAACATGAAAACGTTATGAAACATTTCCTAGCAGTGTGAAGTGGGCGGGCTAACAGTGTAGCGGGCTAGCGGTGTGAACTGGGCGGGCTGGCGGGCCAGCGGGCTAAACTTTAACACTTCATTGAATCAACATGAAAACGTTATGAAGCATTTCCTAGCAGTGTGAAGTGGGCGGGCTAACAGTGTAGCGGGCTAGCGGTATGAACTGGGCGGGCTGGCGGGCCAGCGGGCTAAACTTTAACACTTCATTGAATCAACATGAAAACGTTATGAAAAATTTCCTAGCAGTGTGAAGTGGGCGGGCTTAAAGTGTAAGGGGCTAGCAGTGTGAACTGGGCGGGCTGGCGGACCAGCGGGCTAAACTTTAACACTTCATTGAATCAACATGAAAACGTTATGAAACATTTCCTAGCAGTGTGAAGTGGGCGGGCTAACAGTGTAGCGAGCTAGCAGTGTGAACTGGGCGGGCTGGCGGGCCAGCGGGCCAGCGTGCTAAACGTTTACACTTTATTGAATCAGCAAGAAAACGTTGTGAAACATTTCCTAGCAGTGTGAAGTGGGCGGGCGAACAGTGTAGCGGGATAGCAGTGTGAACTGGGCGGGTTGGCGGGCCAGCGGGCTAAACTTTAACACTTCATTGAATCAACATGAAAACGTTATGAAGCATTTCCTAGCAGTGTGAAGTGGGCGGGCTAACAGTGTAGCGGGCTAGCGGTATGAACTGGGCGGGCTGGCGGGCCAGCGGGCTAAACTTTAACACTTCATTGAATCAACATGAAAACGTTATGAAACATTTCCTAGCAGTGTGAAGTGGGCGGGCTTAAAGTGTAAGGGGCTAGCAGTGTGAACTGGGCGGGCCAGCGGGCCAGCGGGCCAGCGGGCTAAACTTTAACACTTCATTGAATCAACAAGAAAACGTTATGAAACATTTCCTAGCAGTGTGAAGTGGGCGGGCTAACAGTGTAGCGGGCTAGCAGTGTGAACTGGGCGGGCTGGCGGGCCAGCGGGCCAGCGGGACAGCGGGCTAAACTTTAACACTTTATTGAATCAGCAAGGAAACGTTATGAAACATTTCCTAGCAGTGTGAAGTGGGCGGGCGAACAGTGTAGCGGGATAGCAGTGTAAACTGGGCGGGTTGGCGGGCCAGCGGGCTAGCGGTGTGGCGGGCTGGCAGTGTGAACTGGGCGGGCTAGAAGTCTAGCGGGCTAACAGTGTGAACTGAGCGGGCTAGCAGTCTAGCGGGCTTACAGTGTGAACTGAGCGGGTTAGCAGGCTAGCGGGCAAACAGTGTGAAGTGGGCGGGCTAACAGTGTAGCGGGCTAGAAGTGTGAAATGGGCGGGTTAACAGTCTAGCGGGCTAGCGGTGTGAACTGGGCGGGCTGGCGGGCAGCGGGCTAAACTTTAACACTTCAATGAATCAACATGAAAACGTTATGAAGCATTTCCTAGCAGTGTGAAGTGGGCGGGCTAACAGTGTAGCGGGCTAGCGGTGTGAACTGGGCGGGCTGGCGGGCCAGCGGGCTAAACTGTAACACTTCATTGAATCAACATGAAAACGTTATGAAACATTACCTAGCAGTGTGAAGTGGGCGGGCTAACAGTGTAGCGGGCTAGCGGTATGAACTGGGCGGGCTGGCGGGCCAGCGGGCTAAACTTTAACAATTCATTGAATCAACATGAAAACGTTATGAAACATTTGCTAGCAGTGTGAAGTGGGCGGGCTAACAGTGTAGCGGGCTAGCAGTGTGAACTGGGCGGGCCAGCGGGTTAAACTGTTACACTTCATTGAATCAACATGAAAACGTTATGAAACATTTCCTAGCAGTGTGAAGTGGGCGGGCTAACAGTGTAGCGGGCTAGCGGTGTGAACTGGGCGGGCTGGCTGGTCAGCGGGCTACACTTTAAACCTTCATTGAATCAACATGAAAACGTTATGAAACATTCCTAGCAGTGTGAAGTGGGCGGACTAACAGTGTAGCGGGCTAGCAGTGTGAACTGGGCGGGCTGGCGGGCCAGCGGGCTAAACATTAGCACTTCATAAAATCAACATAAAAACGTTATGAAACATTTCCTGGCAGTGTGAAGTGGGCGGGCTAACAGTATAGCGGGCAAGCAGTGTGAATTGGGCGGGCTGGGGGCCAGAGGGCTAAACTGTTGCACTTCATTGAATCAACATAAAAACGTTATGAAACATTTCCTAGCAGTGTGAAGTGGGAGGGCTAACAGTGTAGCGGGCTAGCGGTGTGAACTGGGCGGGCTGGCGGGCTAGCGGGCTAAACTAACACCATTGAATCAACATGAAAACGTTATGAAACATTACCTAGCAGTGTGAAGTGGGCGGGCTAAAAGTGTAGCGGGCTAGCGGTGTGAACTGGGCGGGCTGGCGGGCCAGCGGGCTAAACTTTAACACTTCATTGAATCAACATGAAAACGTTATGAAACATTTCCTAGCAGTGTGAAGTGGGCGGGCTAACAGTGTAGCGGGCTAGCAGTGTGAACTGGGCGGGCTGGCGGGCCAGCGGGCTAAACTTTAACATTTTATTGAATCAACAAGAAAACGTTATGAAACATTTCCTAGCAGTGTGAAGTGGGCGGGCGAACAGTATAGCGGGAAAGCAGTGTGAACTGGGCGGGCTGGCGGGCCAGCGGGCTAAACTTTGACACTTCATTGAATCAACATGAAAACGTTATGAAACATTTCCTAGCAGTGTGAAGTGGGCGGGCTAACAGTGTAGCGGGCTAGCGGTGTTAACAGGGTGGGCTGGCGTGCCAGCGGGCTAAACTGTAACACTTAACTGAATCAACAAGAAAACGTTATGAAACATTTCCTAGCAGTGTGAAATGGGCGGGCTAACAGTGTAGCGGGCAAGCGGTGTAAACTGGGCGGGCTGGCGGGACAGCGGGCTAAACTTTAACACTTCATTGAATCAACATGAAAACGTTATGAAACATTTCGTAGCAGTGTGAAGTGGGCGGGCTAACAGTGTAGCGGGGTAGCGGTGTGAACTGGGCGGGATGGCGGGCCAGCGGGCTAAAATGTAACACGTCATTGAATCAACATGAAAACGTTATGAAACATTACCTAGCAGTGTGAAGTTGGCGGGCTAACAGTGTAGCGGGCTAGCGGTATGAACTGGGCGGGCTGGCGGGCCAGCGGGCTAAACTTTAACAATTCATTGAATCAACATGAAAACGTTATGAAACATTTCCTAGCAGTGTGAAGTGGGCGGGCTAACAGTGTAGCGTGCTAGCGGTGTGAACTGGGCGGGCTGGCGGGCCAGCGGGCCAGCGGGCTAATTTTTAACACTTCATTGAATCAACATGAAAACGTTATGAAACATTCCTAGCAGTGTGAAGTGGGAGGACTAACAATGTAGCGGGCAAGCAGTGTGAACTGGGCGGGCTGGCTGGCCAGCGGGCTAAGCTTTAACACTTTATTGAATCAACATGAAAACGTTATGAAAATTTCCTAGCAGTGTGAAGTGGGCGGGCTAACATTGTATCGGGATAGCAGTGTGAACTTGTCGGGCTGGCGGGCCAGCGGGCTTAGCTTTAACACTTCATTGAATCAACATGAGAACTTTATGAAATATTTCCTAGCAGTGTGAAGTGGGCGGGCTAACAGTGCAGCGGGGTAGCGGTGTGAACTGGGCGGGCTGGCGGGCCAGAGGGCTTAGCTTTAACACTTCATTGAATCAACATGAAAACGTTATGAAACATTTCCTAGCAGTGTGAAGTGGGCGGGCTAACAGTGTTGCGGGTAAGCGGTGTGAACTGGGCGGGCTGGCGGGCAAGCGGGCTGGACTTTAACACTTTATTGAATCAACAAGAAAACGTTATGAAACATTTCCTAGCAGTGTGAAGTGGGCGGGCTAACAGTGTAGCGGGCTAGCGGTGTGAACTGGGCGGGCTGGCGGGCCAGCGGGCTAAACTTTAACACTTCATTGAATCAACAAGAAAACGTCATGAAACATTTCCTAGCAGTGTGAAGTGGGCGGGCTAACAGTGTAGCGGGCTAGCGGTGTGAACTGGGCGGGCTGGCGGGCCAGCGGGTTAAACTGTAACACTTCATTGGATCAACATGAAAACGTTATGAAACATTTCCTAGCAATGTGAAGTGGGCGGGCTTACAGTGTAGCGGGCTAGCGGTGTGAACTGGGCGGGCTGGCGGGTCAGCGGGCTAAACTTTAACACTTCATTGAATCAACATGGAAACGTTATGAAACATTTCCTAGCAGTGTAAAGTGGGCGGGCTAACAGTGTAGCGGGCTAGCGGTGTGAACTGGGCGGTCTGGCGGGGCCAGCGGGCTAAACTGTAATACTTAATTGAATCAACATGAAAACGTTATGAAACATTTCCTGGCAGTGTGAAGTGGGCGGGCTAACAGTGTAGTTGGCTAGCTGTATGAACTGGGCGGGCTGGTGGGCCAGCGGGCTAAACTGTAACACTTCATTGAATCAACAAGAAAACGTTATGAAACATTTCCTAGCAGTGTTAAGTGGGCGGGCTAACAGTGTAGCGAGCTAGCGGTATGAACTGGGCGGGCTGGCGGGCCAGCGGGCTAAACTTTAACACTTCATTGAATCAACATGTAAACGTTATGAAACATTTCCTAGCAGTGTGAATTGGGCGGGCTAACAGTGTAGCGGGCTAGCGGTGTGAACTGGGCGGGCTGGCTGGCCAGCGGGCTAAACTAACACCATTGAATCAACATGAAAACGTTATGAAACATTACCTAGCAGTGTGAAGTGGGCGGGCTAACAGTGTAGCGGGCAAGCGGTATGAACTGGGTGGGCTGGCGTGCCAGCGGTCTAAACTGTAAAACTTCATTGAATTAACAAGAAAACGTTATGAAACATTTCGTAGCAGTGTGAAGTGGGCGGGCTAACAGTGTAGCGGGCTAGCGGTTTGAACTGGGCGGGCTGGCGGGCCAGCGGGCTAAACTTTAACACTTCATTGAATCAACAAGAAAACGTTATGAAACATTTCGTAGCAGTGTGAAGTGGGCGGGCTAACAGTGTAGCGGGCTAGCGGTTTGAACTGGGCGGGCTGGCGGGCCAGCGGGCTAAACTTTTACACTTCATTGAATCAACAAGAAAACGTTATGAAACATTTCCTAGCAGTGTGAAGTGGGCGGGCTAACAGTGTAGCGGGCTAGCGGTGTGACCTGGACGGGATTTATAATTTTCGCTTAGCGTTATTTCGCGGCGAAATAACGAAAAAACGAAATGGCATAAATCAGCCACCATACATTAGTATCGTTTTGGCGCGATGTCGTTTCGTTTTCTTGGGTTTTATTTTCGTTCGCGTCGCACGACGGTCAACAACGCGAAAAGGTATCGCGTCATTACTGCACATTGCATATCTACAAGTCGAAAACGTTACAACAAAATATCACTCTTGATGATGATGTTGATGGTGATGTTTCGTTCACTTTAATGAGGGCAAGCTGCTTCTGCTGCTGCTGCTGCTGCTGCTGCTGACAAAGATAATGGAAACGATGTTTCGCATTGGTTCATTGTAAATGTGTGATATATACTGTCAGACATTTATCGCTAATTTGCACAAACGTATATTTCAATCTGATTAAAATCATATCCTGAAAACCGCTACGCTATCAATTTTGTTAGATCTGACTTTAGTGAGATTGCGTATATTTCACATGAAGACAGATGTGATTAATTCGACCGAATATGTCACAAACATGTGACATAATATACGTTTTGTGACATGTACGGTCTAACAGTTGTCCCGCGGACACAGTCTAGTTTCTAATTCATTGTAGTTCAATACCAATCCCTGCTATCTCCGACGTAAACATTACTGTTTCGCTGTTATAAATCACATTTAAAGGCAATAAACAAAAAACAGCATAAAAAGCCTTTGATGTGATAGAGAAATATTGAGAAGCAGCTTGGAGATAGAGGAACGTGATTTATAATTATTCTATAATCGTTTTTGAACATATAAAAACTACATCACATAGAGATCAAAGTAAAAGAAAGCAGCATTTGAAACGATATACAAACGCGACACCTTGTTTCATACACTGTCAGACACTTTTATGATTTATTACGTATGCTTATGAAAATCAAGATCAATTTAGAAATACAATTTCCAAAAGCTTAAAATCAGCACAAACTTGTCTGACCATTTGCTTGAGATCTAACTCTATAAGTATCTTGCGTGAGTGTGACAGATTTTTCTATCTTTACCGAATGTCTCATGCAAGATACTTTTTCTTGCATACCTTTTACTATTCGTAACATTCGTGTTTATTTATATAAAACTTAATTTTGTTTTCTTACGCTGAAATATTGACGTTTACGCAAATTTTATTTTGTAAATGACGTCACTAACTTGAATTTATTACGTCAGATATTTGAAGACGTGACGTCACTCATGAAGCATGCGAACGTTATCTTTTCCCTAGGGAAAAGATAAGATTTTCCTTCCCCGGTAAATCAAGCGGAAATACTTATCCGGTATGCAAAAAAACTAGACCAGGCAGAATTCCCAAAGCCAGAGTGGGTTTTATGTAAAATGTTATTACTTCAGATATAATCATGCACTTTGTTAGCAGCGTTTCTTTAAAAAAATATTGAATATAGGTGTAGGAGGTAGTAGTTCGGATCATCTGATGGACCTTTTTTAAGAATCCTTCTTTTAGTTGGTCAAGATATTGTACGCGAGAGAGAGCGTGAGAGAGAGAGAGAGAGAGAGGGGGGGAGTGAGAGAGAGAGAGAGAGAGAGAGAGAGAGAGAGAGAGAGAGAGAGAGAGAGAGAGAGAGAGAGAGAGACCAGTTCTAGTCGATTGATAAAATGTGAATGTACAGTTTTAATTATGACGGACTTCGAAACAATTAACAATTACTATGGCCATGATCAGGAAAATACTTCCGGTGTTTGCAACCATTAAGCCTTTTGTCGGTGTTTTTTCTTTCAAATTTCCCCACTGCAATATTCTGAAACATTTTCAATTTTGAAATTATTATTTCTGCCAAATATCTAGCTTTTAAGTTTTGGCAGCAGAAAAAGCCTGGTATGTTACCCGAAATTGCAATAAAATGCTTGGGATTTTTTTGCAAACCGAATGGTAACAATTTCATTTATACAAAAGCTTCTGTTAAGTGGTATCTTGGAAGAGTTGGAAGAGTTGTGGAACTTACTTAAGATGAAATATTTCACAAAGGGAGGCATTTTTTTCTTGGTTCAAGTTGTGTTGTTGATGGATGGTTAGACGGACAGAGACAGACAGGCGGAAATCTTAAAAACGAGCTTAGTGTTGCTAAGCAATCCGGCTAAAGTATTTCCCTAGAAAATAATAAAGAACAGATTCCCAAAGAAGCAGATAATGAAGCCAGCTAACTGACCATAAATCGATTTCTTTCTGTATCGTTTTGTAACCCAAAAATCTTCTGCCATATCGGTTCATATTGTGTTCTCCATGAAAAAAGCATCGTCATCATCATGATTTTCATCGTCGTCATAATCATCATTATCAACAGCAGCAGCATCAACAACAACGACATCAAAACCATCATAATCATCGTCGTCATCATCATCAACAACAACATGATCATCGTCAACAAAAAACAACAACATGATCATCGTCAACAAAAACAACAACATATTCATCGTATCATCATCAACAATAACAACAACATCATCATCATCATCATCATCATCAACAACAACAACAACAACAACAACAACAACAACATTGTTGTCATTATCATTATATTTGCTTTCAATTATTATTATCTGCATTGTACTTTCGATGTTTTATGTGCCAGTGACCGTGCAAGTCTTTCATCTAAATATTTCCACATCAAAATATTCAGTTTGGGAAATTTCTTGTCTGTGTCCTTCATTCGTATCTTTTAGACGTTAGTAATCGTTTTATTGTCCCAACATAATAGCCTTTATGCAAATTGAAGCTTTAATCAATAATAATTGAAAAAGAATGACGAAAATGATTGAATATCAGCTTGACTCATGCCAGCGTGGAGCATCCCTATGTCACGCAGGCGCTGATCATTTGTTAGTCTTCGATATGGCATTTTAGCATGCTGCAACTGTACAGTTCTTATGCCAATTTCCTACTAAACGTCAAAAGTTAGCCTGGTGCTCAAGCATAGGCATATCAATGGGGTGACACTTCTCATTCATTTGGGAAAAAATCTGCTGATTTGTGAAAAAATTACAGCCTTTATCCAATCATTTTCGTCATTCTTTTTCAATCCTTATTGATAAAAGCTTCAATTTGCACAAAGAGTATTATGCTGGGACAATAGTTCTTAAATATAAGGATGGTTTTGAATCACTTGTTAACTTTCGTTGTTTTTAACTGTTAAAAAATGCAAAAGTTGCAAAACATTTTTTGTTGAGTATATCAAGAGCATGCCGGCTCTGAACTGAGTGAATTTAACAAGAGGCTTGAAGCGTTTTACTTGCAAGCAGTATTTAGTTGTATTCTAGTCAGTTTGGAGCCAGAATGTTCACCATAACTCAACGAGGTTTTGATATATTGGTCTCATATTAAACCAGCATGCAGATAAATCTAATACTCATCGAATCATGTTTTCCGTGTTCCGAAGAAATGCTTGAAATTTTAATAAAAATAACTCAAATCTGATCATCTACATTTCCTGATCAAAATAAACGGTTGTGTGCGATTTTGCCCCCGGTGAGAATAAAACATCGCACGCAATTAGAGAACGAAAGAGCAAGATGGTTTACCACCTTAGAAAGTAACATATTTTCAATCGGACGTTTAAACCAGATTCTAAATGCATTAAACTCATAGTTACCCGGACACAGAAACATCATATATAGTGGACATACCGGCCTTGCTAAACAATCCGCAACATTTCAGAATTTAATATATGTATGTTTTTGAATTAAAGTGAAATATACATATTAGGAATGGACACATCCAGCAGACACAGCCTCCCCACACAGCCAAAAAGAGAGGAGAAAAGAGCATGGTTATACAATAATCAGTTTTAAAATAGACGCCACAGACAATTAACGAAAGTGGGAACCCGATGAGTTACCGCCTTGGAACAATTTAAAAGTGAGGAAATTTACAAAGTGAGGAAAGTAGGCTTGCATTTTTAGAAAGTCGCAAACAGTTTTGTAACGTAAAACGGAAAGCGAAAACTATTTTCAATACTAAAGAAAAAGGAGAAATGTCCGAAATGAGTAGAAAAGCACCGAAACAATTTTGGAATAAAGTAAATCAATATAGACGTTCTAAACATTCAAGCTCTGTTTGTGTCGATGCAAATCAGTTTGGTACTTATTTTTCTGATCTTTTAAATACGCCTCCGGGAGATAATAGTATACGATTAGAGCAAACTCCAAATATAGTAAACAATACAGAAAATAATAACTACATTCATTTTTTAGATAAATCGTTTGATGTCGATGAAATAGTTAAGCCTATTTCTTCATTAGTTAGAAATAAAGCCCCAGGCTGCGATAATGTAGTATCCGACTTTTTCATTGACGCTAAAGATTTTATTTCACCATATCTAGTTAAAATATATAACAAAATATTTAATGAAGGAAGATACCCTAAATGTTGGACGCAGGGGATTATTGTACCAATACATAAAAAGGGGGACAAAAACGACCCTTTGAATTATAGAGGAATAACTCTGATCAACACTATTGCAAAAATATTTTCTCTTGCACTTAGAAATAGATTAAACACTTGGTGTGAAAATAATGATGTTTTCAGTGATACTCAATTCGCTTTTCGGTGTAACAAAAGCACTGTGGATTGTGTTTTTATTCTACATGTGTATTGTGTTTTTACTCTACATAGTATTGTGTTTTTATTCTACATAGTATTATTAAAAGGGTGGTTGAAAATAATAACTCACTTTTTTGTGCATTTATTGATTATGAAAAGGCTTTCGACACGGTTTTAAGAGATGCTTTATGGTTTAAACTTTTTGAAATTGAAATTAGTAGTAAAATGCTTAAAATCCTACAGGCTATATATGAACATGTCTCAGCAAGGGTTAGGGTTAATGCAAATATGACCGATATTCTCGAAATCTCACTCGGCTTGAAACAAGGGGAACCACTCTCGCCTCTACTCTTTATCCTTTTCGTAAATGACGTATCTATTAATATAAACTTTAACGCTTTAACAGACAGAGATTTAAATCAACTTAATATTTTTATGCTCTTATTTGCTGATGACATGGTTTTGTTTACAACAGATCGAATGAGCCTTCAAGCTCAACTTGATAATTTATATGCCTACTCCATAAATTGGGGATTAAAAATCAATATTAACAAAACTAAAATCTGTATTTTTAGAAAGCGTAGAAAAAATGAGACATTTAATTGGTGTATTAACAATGAAAGTCTAGAAATTGTTGATATTTTTTGTTATCTCGGAGTCAAATTTACAAGTAATGGTTCTTTAAAAGAGGCTATGAAAACGCTTACTGAGCATGCACTCAAAGCGGTAAATGGTTTATACACTATTTTTTCTAGAATTAAATTTGATGTTAAAACTAAACATACTCTTTTTGACAGTATGGTCTCTCCAATATTGTTGTATTGCTCTGAAGTTTTTGGATGTCCGTGAAGTACGCGGGGTAACGGGCTAGCGGTGTGGCGGGCTGGCAGTGTGAACTGGGCGGGCTAGCAGTCTAGCGGGCTAACAGTGTGAACTGAGCGGGCTAGCAGTCTAGCGGGCTTAAAGTGTGAACTGAGCGGGTTAGCAGGCTAGCGGGCTAACAGTGTGAAGTGGGCGGGCTAACAGTGTAGCGGGCTAGAGGTGTGAACTGGGCGGGCTAACAGTCTAGCGGGCTAGCGGTGTGAACTGGGCGGGCTGGCGGGCCAGCGGGCTAAACTTTAACACTTCATTGAATCAACATGAAAACGTTATGAAACATTTCCTAGCAGTGTGAAGTGGGCGGGCTAACAGTGTAGCGGGCTAGCGGTATGAACTGGGCGGGCTGGCGGGCCAGCGGGCTAAACTTTAACAATTCATTGAATCAACATGAAAACGTTATGAAACATTTGCTAGCAGTGTGAAGTGGGCGGGCTAACAGTGAAGCGGGCTAGCAGTGTGAACTGGGCGGGCCAGCGGGCCAGCGGGCTAAACTCGGTACACTTCATTGAATCAACATGAAAACGTTATGAAACATTTCCTAGCAGTGTGAAGTGGGCGGGCTAACGGTGTAGCGGGCTAGCGGTGTGAACTGGGCGGGCTGGCTGGCCAGCGGGCTAAACTTTAAGACTTCATTGAATCAACATGAAAACGTTATGAAACATTCCTAGCAGTGTGAAGTGGGCGGACTAACAGTGTAGCGGGCTAGCAGTGTGAACTGGGCGGGCTGGCGGGCCAGCGGGCTAAACATTAACACTTCATTGAATCAACATAAAAACGTTATGAAACATTTCCTGGCAGTCTGAAGTGGGCGGGCTAACAGTATAGCCGGCAAGCGGTGTGAATTGGGCGGGCTGGGGGCCAGCGGGCTAAACTGTTACACTTCATTGAATCAACATAAAAACGTTATGAAACATTTCCTAGCAGTGTGAAGTGGGAGGGCTAACAGTGTAGCGGGCTAGCGGTGTGAACTGGGCGGGCTGGCGGGCCAGAAGGCTAAACTAACACCATTGAATCAACATGAAAACGTTATGAAACATAACCTAGCAGTGTGAAGTGGGCGGGCTAACCGTGTAGCGGGCTAGCGGTGTGAACTGGGCGGGCTGGCGGGCCAGCAGGCTAAACTTTAACACTTCACTGAATCAACATGAAAACGTTATGAAACATTTCCTAGCAGTGTGAAGTGGGCGGGCTTACAGTGTAGCGGGCTAGCAGTGTGAACTGGGCGGGCTGGCGGACCAGCGGGCTAAACTTTAACACTTCATTGAATCAACATGAAAACGTTATGAAACATTTCCTTGCAGTGTGAAGTGGGCGGGCTAACAGTGTAGCGGGCTAGCAGTGTGAACTGGGCGGGCTGGCGGGCCAGCGGGCTAAACTTAAACACTTTATTGAATCAACAGGAAAACGTTATGAAACATTTCCTAGCAGTGTGAAGTGGGCGGGCGAACAGTGTAGCGGGATAGCAGTGTGAACTGGGCGGGCTGGCGGGCCAGCGGGCTAAACTTTGACACTTCATTGAATCAACATGAAAACGTTATGAAACATTTCCTAGCAGTGTGAAGTGGGCGGGCTTACAGTGTAGCGGGCTAGCGGTGTGAACAGGGTGGGCTGGCGTGCCAGCGGGCTAAACTTTAACACTTCATTGAATCAACATGGAAACGTTATGAAACATTTCCTAGCAGTGTGAAGTGGGCGGACTAACAGTGTAGCGGGCAAGCGGTGTGAACTGGGCGGGCTGGCGGGACAGCGGGCTAAACTTTAACACTTCATTGAATCAACATGAAAACGTTATGAAACATTACCTAGCAGTGTGAAGTTGGCAGGCTAACAGTGTAGGGGGATAGCGGTATGAACTGGGCGGGCTGGCGGGCCAGCGTGCTAAACTTTAACAATTCATTGAATCAACAAGAAATCGTTATGAAACATTTCCTAGCAGTGTGAAGTGGGCGGGCTAACAGTGTAGCGGGCTAGCGGTGTGAACTGGGCGGGCTGGCGGGCCAGCGGGCTAAACTTTAACACTTTATTGAATCAACATGAAAACGTTATGAAACATTTCCTAGCAGTGTGAAGTGGGCGGGCTAGCAGTGTGAACTGGGCGGGCTGGCGGGCCAGCGGGCTAAACTTTAACACTTTATTGAATCAACATGAAAACGTTATGAAACATTTCCTAGCATTGTGAAGTGGGCGGGCTAACAGTGTAGCGGGATAGCAGTGTGAACTGGGCGGGCTGGCGGGCCAGCGGGCTAAACTTTAACACTTCATTGAATCAACATGAAAACGTTATGAAACATTTCCTAGCAGTGTGAAGTGGGCGGGCTAACAGTGTCGCGGGCTAGCGGTGTGAACTGGGTGGGCTGGCGTGCCAGCGGGCTAAACTGTAAAACTTCATTGAATCAACAAGAAAACGTTATGAAACATTTCCTAGCAGTGTGAAGTGGGCGGGCTAACAGTGAAGCGGGCAAGCGGTGAGAACTGGGCGGGCTGCCGTGCCAGCAGGCTAAACTTTTACACTTCATTGAATCAACATGAAAACGTTATGAAACATTTCCTAGCAGTGTGAAGTGGGCGGGCTAACAGTGTAGCGGGCTAGCGGTGTGAACTGGGCGGGCTGGCGGGCCAGCGGGCTAAACTTCAAAACTTCATTGAATCACCACGAAAACGTTATGAAACATTTGCTAGCAGTGTGAAGTGGGCGGGCTAACAGTGTAGTGGGCTAGCGGTGTGAACTGGGCGGGCTGGCGGGCAAGCGGGCTAAACTTTAACACTTCATTGAATCAACATGAAAACGTTATGAAACAGTCCTAGCAGTGTGAAGTGGGCGGACTAACAGTGTAGCGGGCTAGCAGTGTGAACTGGGCGGGCTGGCGGGCCAGCGGGCTGAACTTTAACACTTCATTGAATTAACAAGAAAACGTTATGAAACATTTCCTAGCAGTGTGAAGTGGGCGGGCTAACAGTGTAGCGGGCTAGCGGTGTGAACTGGGCGGGCCAGCGGGCCAGCGGGCTAAACTTTAACACTTCATTGAATCAACATGTAAACGTTATGAAACATTTGCTAGCAGTGTGAAGTGGGCGGGCTAACAGTGTAGCGGGCTAGCGGTGTGAACTGGGCGGGCTGGCGGGCCAGCGGGCCAGCGGGTTAAACTTTAACACTTCATTGAATCAACATGAAAACGTTATGAAACATTTCCTAGCAGTGTGAAGTGGGCGGGCTAACTGTGTAGCGGGCTAGCGGTGTGAACTGGGCGGGCTGGCGGGCCAG
The DNA here is from genome assembly GCA_038501625.1 of Corbicula japonica. Lineage (NCBI taxonomy): Eukaryota > Metazoa > Mollusca > Bivalvia > Venerida > Cyrenidae > Corbicula > Corbicula japonica. The sequence continues at coordinate 1,240,507 of JAZAYU010000008.1, read as the reverse complement.
CGGGCTAAACTTCAACACTTCATTGAATCAACATGGAAACGTTATGAAACATTTCCTAGCAGTGTGAAGTGGGCGGGCTAACAGTGTAGCGGGCTAGCGGTGTGAACTGGGCGGGCTGGCGGGCCAGCGGGCTAAACTGTAATACTTAATTGAATCAACATGAAAACGTTATGAAACATTTCCTAGCAGTGTGAAATCGGCGGGCTAACAGTGTAGCGGGCAAGCGGTATGAACTGGGCGGGCTGGTGGGCCAGCGGGCTAAAATTTAACACTTCATTGAATCAACAAGAAAACGTTATGAAACATTTCCTAGCAGTGTGAAGTGGGCGGGCTAACAGTGTAGCGGGCTAGCGGTGTGAACTGGGCGGGTCAGCGGGCTAAATTGTAACACTTCATTGAATCAACATGAGAACGTTATGAAACATTTCCTAGCAGCGTGAAGTGGGCGGACTAACAGTGTAGCGGGCTAGCGGTGTGAACTGGGCGGGTTGGCGGGCCAGAGGGCTAAACGTTAACACTTCATCGAATCAACATGAAAACGTTATGAAACATTTCCTAGCAGTGTGAAGTGGGCGGGCTAACAGTGTAGAGGCTAGCAGTGTGAACTGAGCTGGTTGGCGGGCCAGCGGGCTAAACTTTAACACTTCATTGAATCAACATGAAAACGTTATGAAACATTTCCTAGCAGTGTGAAGTTGGCGGGCTAACAGTGTAGCGGGCTAGAAGTACAAATTCAGCGTGCTAGCAGTCTAGCGGCCTAAATTCCATACTTAATTATTTTAACACTAAAACGTCATGATGCATTTGCTAGCAGTGTGATCTCGGCGGGCTAACAATTCCTTTTTCATAAAGTATTCACGATACTCTCTTAATTGAGAATTGTCACAAATATGTACACTAAATGTTTTAAAATAAGTAAATACAAAAATACACCGTCAAAATCGTATTCTAAAAAAAATATATTTCTAAGTATATAATTCAGTTATATACTTAGAAATATATTTTTTAGAATACGATTTTGAAGGTGTATTTTCGCATATTTTGATAGAATGGAATAATATTAGTGACTTAACACCATTTTTACAAAAAAGGGCGTATTAGTAAGGGTTGGCAGCGGGTGGGGCGGCTGGTCAAGTGCCAGTGTGTATTACATTCAGAAAAAACGACAATCTTAACTGAAGCAGAAAGAAAACACTGCAACATAAGATTTTAGTAGGGCAATGAAATGTAGAACCTCATGTAGTGAAGCAGAAGATGCACCAGAGGTACATACATAGCTGTTAATTTCGTACAATGACAGAAGCTTGTCCATAAATATAAGGACATCTAGGAATCTAGCGATCTATTTATGAGCGGATCTGTGGTCTGGTGGTTAATACATTAAACTGTCAATCCAGGGGACTTGAGTTCGATCCCCCGCTCGTCCCTAACATTACCAACAGTCTTTCGGATGGGAATTTAAACCGAGGTCCCGTGTATCGGTGCTTTTCACCGGGCACATAAAAGATCCAGGTATGCTTCTGAAAATGGCCATCTTCTGTACTTCCTGCATTATCTTCACAAATCTAATACGAATGTCAAATTGTGAAAAACCACAAAGCGACGGCACATATCGATACCGACAGATGTAACATCTGAGTGTCCTCACTATATGGGGATATTACGTGGAATTGGCTGGGCTTGAAGTATAACAGTTTTGGTTTCAGTACTTCATGGAGCAATTGCTATTTTATAGATTTATTTTGCGAGTAAATACAAGCTTGTACGTATCGCTCAATACAAATCGTATGCAAAAGTTCTGAAATGTGGTAAGACTATTAACACCCCTGGTGTCAATAGATATATTAAATTAAAACTCAATCAAAGGTTTAGCCAATGAGCCTTCCACTGATATACTAATTTTGAAAATCAGACGAAAATTCTCATGACGTGCGCAGCGGCCAGTAAAAAAATATTAGCTAATTATAGATTTCTGACAGAAATGTAATGTTTGTTAATATATAAGGTGATTAATATAAGTTGGAATAACTTGTTTCACAATCGATGTAAAATAAATAAGTTTAAACTAAGGTGTTAAAGTTTGGCGAGCAAAGCCAGCCAAACAAATACAAGCGATGATTGCAGCATTCTTGCGTGCCAGAGGGGATTTCACTACACCAGTTCGTATCGTAGAGAAACGGGGTGTAAGAATCTCTGACACGTTAGAATTGGAACGAAAACAAATATTCTTTTATTTGAAACAACTAAGTATATTTTCATTAAAAAATTTCTCAAAATCTGGAATACATTTGACCCAATCAAAAAGGTATATAAAACATGAAAACTGTTCATCAACAGGCGGAGATTTAGGACGACGTAATGTTTACTTATACAAAGAATGCCATATTCTGCATATGCTCGCAATTACGGAGGCTCGGATCTGGACAGTCTTCAAAGCTGGCCAAACAATCCATACATGGTTGGAACCGGAATTTAAACCTTCGAAAATATGTATGTTTACCTTTACGATATGTTCAAATTTTAATGAAAAAAGATACCAGAAACCGAGACAAACCTCGGATTAAAACCCTCCTTCTTTCGCTTTAACCTGGAATGCTTTGGTGCGATCTCTTCCAGCATGCAGAAAAATTTTAAGACCTCGTTCTTGCGATTAAAATGGTATATAAAACATAAAAACTGTTCATAAAATGACAGAGATTTAGGACGATGTAACGTTTAACAATAGAACAAATCCATATTCTGCACATAATCGCAATTACGGAGGCAAGGATCTGTACAGTCTTCTTAGCTGGCCAAACAATCTATATATGGTTGGAACCAGAATTTAAACCCTCACAAACATATATGTTTACCGTTACGATATGTCACTCTTTCCATTAAATAAATATCAGAAACCTAGACCAGCTTCGGATTCGAGCCCTACTTCTTTCGCTTTAACCTGGTTTGAATTAGTGCGGTCTCTTCAGTCCTGTAGAATGATTTTCAGATTTCTTTATTGCGAGTAAAATGGTATATAAAACATGACAACTGTTCAAAAAATGGCGGAGATTTATGACGACGTAATGTTTACCCATAGAAAAAATGCCATATTCTACATATAATCTCAATAACGGAGTCTCAGATCTGGACAGTCTTCTAAGCTAGCCAAACAATCCATACATGGTTGGAACCGGAATTTAAACTTTCGAAAATATGTATGTTTATCTTTACGATATGTCCCTATTTTCAAGAAAGAATATATCAGAAACCGAGACAAACCTCGGATTAAAGCCCTCCTGCTTTCGCTTTAACCTGGATTGCTTTGGTGCGATCTCTTCCAGCATGCAGAAAAATTTTAAGACCTCGTTCTTGCGATTAAAATGGTATATAAAACATAAAAACTGTTCATAAAATGGCGGAGATATAGGACAACGTAACGTTTAACAATAGAACAAATCCATATTCTGCACATAATCGCAATTACGGAGGCACGGATCTGTACAGTCTTCTAAGCTGGCAAAACAATCTATATATGGTTGGAACCAGAATTTAAACCGTCACAAACATATCGAGCCCTACTTCTTTCGCTTTAACCTGGTTTGAATTAGTGCGGTCTCTTCAGTCCTGTAGAATAATTTTCAGATTTCTTTATTGCGAGTAAAATGGTATATAAAACATGACAACTGTCCAAAAAATGGCGGAGATTTATGACGACGTAATGTTTACCCATAGAAAAAATGCCATATTCTGCATATAATCGCAATTACGGAGGCTCGGATCTGGACAGTCTTCTAAGCTAGCCAAACAATCCATACATGGTTGGAACCGGAATTTAAACCTTCGAAAATATGTATGTTTATCTTTACGATATGTCCCTATTTTCAAGAAAAAATATATCAGAAACCGAGACCAACCTCGGATTAAAACCCTCCTGCTTTCGCTTTAACCTGGATTCCTTTGTTGCGATCTCTTCCAGCATGCAGAAAAAATTTAAGACCTCGTTCTTGCGATTAAAATGGTATATAAAACATAAAAATTGTCCATAAAATGGCGGAGATTTAGGACGACGTAACGTTTAACAATAGAACAAATCCATATTCTGCACATAATCGCAATTACGGAGGCACGGATCTGTACAGTCTTCGAAGCTGGCAAAACAATCTATATATGGTTGGAACCAGAATTTAAACCCTCACAAACATGTATATTTACCGTTACGATATGTCACTCTTTCCATTAAATAAATATCAGAAACCTAGACCAGCCTCGAATTCGAGCCCTACTTCTTTCGCTTTAACCTGGTTTGAATTAGTGCGGTCTCTTCAGTCCTGTAGAATAATTTTCAGATTTCTTTATTGCGAGTAAAATGGTATATAAAACATGACAACTGTTCAAAAAATGGCGGATATTTATGACGACGTAATGTTTACCCATAGTAAAAATATAAGTATCATGCATGAGTGTGAGGTTAAGATGGAAAAATCTGTCACCGAGGGTTAACTGTTTTGCGGGAACGAGGCTCTGCCGAGTTCCCGCCAAAACAGTTCACCCGAGGTGACAGATTTTTCTATCTTTACCGAATTTCTCATGCAAGATACTTTTTCTTGCATACCTTTTATTATTTATAACATTTTTGTGTAAGTATAGAAACTTATTTATTTTCATTATGCTGAAATATTGACGTTAAAGCAATCGTTCCCGCAAAACAGTTAACCCTCGGTGACAGATTTTTCCATCTTAACCTCACACTCATGCATGATACTTATATTCCTACACGGGTGAAAACACCGGATGACCTGATCTGGTATGCAAGAATGCCATATTCTGCATATCATCGCAATTACGGAGGCTCGGATCTGGACAGTCTTCTAAGCTAGCCAAACAATCCATACATGGTTGGAACCGGAATTTAAACCTTCGAAAATATGTATGTTTATCTTTACGATATGTCCCTATTTTAAAGAAAAAATATATCAGAAACAGAGACCAACCTCGGATTAAAACCCTCCTGCTTTCGCTTTAACCTGGATTCCTTTGTTGCGATCTCTTCCGGCATGCAGAATTATTTTAAGATTTCATTCTTGCGATTAAAATGGTATATAAAACATAAAAAAAACTGTTCATAAAATGGTAGAGATTTAGGACGACGTAACGTTTAACAATAGAACAAATCCATATTCTGCATATAATCGCAATTACGGAGGCTCGGATCTGTACAGTCTTCTAATCTGGCCAAACAATTCATACATGACTGGAACCAGAATTTCAACCCTCGCAAATATGTATGCCTATCATAGTGATCGGTACCTATTTGAAATAAAAGAGAACTCAGAAATCGAGACCAGACTCGGTTTCGAGCATCACGTTTTTTATTTATTTGCATCGCTTTAGTTAAATTTCCTCAGGCCTGCAGAACAATATTAAAGGGAGATGTGCAGGATTGATGAATGGAACAGATTTTCGAAAAGGGTTATTAATTAATCAGTTGAATATCCTTATTTGGTGCTCAAATATTGATTTGCGCCCGAAATATATCAAACCAATATTTTATAAAAAGATATATAAATGTTGTTTCCTATCCTATTCGACGCGCATAGGTTAGCTATTTTTGTATTTCCCGCGTAATGCCGCGATGGTTTTTGGGATTGTCACGTGATCACTTCAACAAAAATACGCATTCGGTGTACCTTGCCGACTATCGACGTCGCCATTTGTTTCAAAATTCCTGGGCCACCATAGTCTAGATCATCTAGACGTTCTGTCATTGATCAGTGTCACACTGCTCTGACGAACGTCTAGAGACATCGCTATATAAAAAGTCTGACCGACAGATGGCGCTTTTGTATGGTAAACCAATCCAAAATCAATCGCGATTTCCAATGAAATTTGTTAACAGTGCTTTAGCCATATTTCTCCCATTCTGAGCAAAGTGAAATTTAGGTAATATGATATCGAGCTACAAAATCAGGTAAATGGTTTATAAAACAAAGGACGTTTAGTACTTGCCTAGCCCATTTTACATAAATGAATGCAAATATATGGTAGGCCGTTGCTGCCTCTTCGTGATAATGGTTTTAGACTGTCACGTTGTAGGGTATGGCAGTTGTCATTATACGGTTATTGATAAAAAGGGAAGAATATCAAAATCTCTCTAACGGAAAAATGCAGTAATAATAAATAAATCTTATTATGTATGTTTATTATTTATACGTCAAGAAAAGTTAGAACAGTAAAGAAAAATAGTTTGACCTAAAAAGTCCCTAAATTCTGCAGCCAAACACAAAAACAAAGCAATAAAGCAATACTAAACATCAATTTAAATGCCTTCCTGAATAATGAGTTACTAACAACAAAATCTAAGATCACCTTGTCTAACACATGTATACAGTAAGAGGTATTTGTAAAAGTTTGTCTAGAACGTTAATTTCATGGTTGCGAAAATGGATGACAAGAAATTGTTGTTTTCTCTCTGTATAATTAAAAGTTCTCTTAAAGAATCTTGGATATTGTCATTATCATTTTGATCATGTGGGCATTTGAACTGTTTTTGTTTTGCAATGCTTCGTTTTTGTGTTTGATCGCAAATAGAATTTTAGGGATTTTCAAGCTTTATTTTTTCTTTACTGTTCTAAATTGTCTAAACACTTTTGTCTTTTCGTAATTTGGGAATTTATTGACTTTTTTAAATTAAATTTTTGTGATTTCACTGTTAAATGTTTCTAAGATCGCCATTAGGGCATGCCAAAGAATTTTTAAAGTTATCTTAAGAAATTAAAAAAAATGGTTGTAGGGCAAAGTTTTTCACTACAGACGAAATTTTGATCCAAAAAGGTCCAAATTTAGAGAAAAATATGATTTTCTTATTGAAATGATTTCTTTCTAAAATATTTCTAAGGTTGCATAAGGTAGCTATTGTGCTTGCAATATCTGTATAAACTTTTTAGCAGATCGCTTGGTAACCGCAGAACTCAGCTTACTTGAACACGCCTGTGGGCGCAATAATACAGTTAAAAAATGCGTGTCGCCGTATGATATGTCTTTTTGATTTCTAGCTGGCAGGGCGACGGTCTAAAAAACAGTTTTCACAAGACAACAACGGCGTTCCATACTAATGTCCTAATTACACGCCTCGTTTTGGAGTGTCTCAGACTTCCCGAAAGTTGCCAGACCGAAGGACCTGTCTGGTAAAATTTCAGCCGGTCAGACATGTTTTCTAATGTTATCTGACCGGATGTCAGACAAAAATTTGAACTCCTAATACTTTATTATACCTTTTTAACATGTTTCGGTCTGACAGAATTTGTTTCGGTCAGACAGTTTTTCACATCTTGTCTGACCAAATGTCTGAGACTTTTTTTCAACTTTCGGGAAGTCTGGTGTCTGGTTTTTTAACGAACACTGCCATCAGACGTACTGATCGTCTTTGCGAAATCAGAGCGTCTGAATGATTGAGACTAGGGCCACCACGAATAGTAAGCTCAGCGATGAGCTAAATATAGAATGATCGATAAATATAGAATGTATTTTTGTATAGGGATTTCTTCAGCGGATTGTTTTCAGGTCCGGTGAAATGGTAAAATTAACCGAAAACTTCCTCCTGGAGGGTTTGAAATGTAGAGTTTAGTGAAAAGTACACGTAAGTGTTACATAGATTGATCTGTTTACGATTTTGCCGAGTACACCTGCTCGGCCCTGCACATCTCCCTTTAAGATCTCGTTATTGCGAGTGGAACGGTAAAACATGACAACTGATCATTAAATGGCGGAAATATAGGACGACGTAATGTTAACCAATAACTGGCAGTGGATTCAATCTTATTAGCGTATTCGCTGTTTGTGTAAAGCGAATACCCAACTCACTGCTGGCAGTGGATTCGATTTCATTAGGGTATTCGGTGTCAGTGTAGAGCGAATACCCAACTCACTGCTGGCAGTGGATTCGATCTCATTAGGATATTCGCTGTCAGTGTAGAACGAATACCCAACTCACCACTGGCAGTGGATTCGATCTCATTAGGGTATTCGCTGTCAATGTAGAACGAATACCCAACTCACTGCTGGCAGTGGATTCGATCTCATTAGGGTATTCGCTGTTTGTGTAAAGCGAGTACCCAACTCACTGCTGGCAGTGGATTCGATATCATTTAGGGTATTCGCTGTCAGTGTAGAGCGAATACCAAACTCACTTCTGGCAGTGATTTCGATCTCATTAGGGTAATCGCTGTGAGTGTAGAACGAATACCTAACTCACAGCTGGCAGTGGATTCCATCTCATTAGGGTATTCGCTGTCACTGTAGAACGATTACCCAACTCACTGCTGGCAGTGGATTTGATCTCATTAGGGTATTCGCTGTCAGTGGAGTGCGAATACCCAACTCACTGCTGGCAGTGGATTCGATCTCATTAGGGTATTCGCTGTCAGTGTAGAGCGAATACCCAACTCACTTCCGGCAGTGGATTCGATCTCATTAGGGTATTTGCTGTCAGTGTAGAGCGAATACCCAACTCACTGCTGGCAGTGAATTCGATCTCATTTGGGTATTCGCTGTCAGTGTAGAACGAATACCCAACTCACAGCTCTCAGTGGATTCGTCCCATAAGGGTATTCGCTGTCAGTATAGAACGAATACCCAACTCACAGCTGGCAGTGGATTCGATCTCATTAGGGTATTCGCTGTCAGTATAGAAGGTATACCCAACTCACAGCTGGCAGCGAATTCGATCTCATTAGGGTATTAGCTGTTTGTGTAAAGCGAATACCCAACTGACAGCTGGCAGTGGATTCAATTTCAGGTGGATATTGAATATCCAATTCCCTACTCATTACTCACTGCCAACTTCACACACCTTTCTTAAATCCGAAAAATATATTGAAACCATCTTTAAATAATCTATATTAAACTGATACATACAGATCACGATAGAAATACATTTAAGATTGAGTAAAGATGTTCATTAATGAGTCTGGATCGAACCTGCTTGTAAGTTTGGTCTAATGTATTAATATTTAATTGATGAGACACAGCAATATGATTATTGTAAGAATAAAACTTATATGTTACATCAGCGTTAGCAAGAAAATACGTCTAAATGTTACAATATAAACATTTACCCTGAATTTAGAACAGTACGCAGTGCAAACGGTACTTTGTGTGAGTGACTTGAGCTATTTTTTCAAAAGTGTATCGTATACAATGGGAAACAATATCGTTCATAACAAGGACTACAACAATCGCCCTTGAAACATATATATGTCGATTTGATTTCTAATTACAAAAGATAAAAACTCCACTCACTTTTGAACTGTCTATAATGTTTTGTGACAATCAGCTCGCTATATCCGGTAGATGATACAATCGGTTTATATACAGTGATTGTGTTGTTGCAAAAACTTAACCCTTTCCTGTATAGATACACCTTTATTGCTAGGGTGAACAGTTTAGATCCAGATCAGCCGGAACATCCATGCCATCTGATCAGGATCTAAACTGTTCGCTTTTTGATTCATTAGGTTATTTCTGACAAAATACGACAAGTGCAGATCCTATCAGGATATGCCGGCTGATCTGGATCTACACTGGTCGCACATGCGTAAAAATGCGTATACATCAAGGAAAGGTTACATGAAAAACCAGCTTAAGAAATTCGAGAAAAATATCTCAATTTATGTCTGCTTCCGGTTTCTAGAGCAAAATATTTGTGCTGCATCTTTTCAATTCTCACTGCCAGCCAAATAAACGTTAGAATTTTTTTGTCCCGAGACTGAATTCAAAAAACTTGAAATAGTATTATATATGTGTAGCACTGACACATACAAAAAGGAAATACCTTCTGCATCAAAACACTGGAATCGCTGTTTGAAATGTATTTTTCTTGTAATTCATTTTGAAATTATAGCCAGTTTTCGTCATTTGTGACATTTGTCTCCACTCCCTACCTAACAAAGTATGCTTTGGCTGACAGTGTTCTGAGTAGAATTCAATTAGTACATGACCGCGGCAGATGAAATATATTAATCAAAGCTAGTTCTTGTTGATATTTTGCTTATTCACCCCTGAAATGTACATTGCATGCTGTAAAAATCGAATTCAAGCCGTTTTTAAGATAAACATTAATTATAATAAAAATAAGTTTAGGCCGCTAGGCCGCCAGGCTTCGAAAACTTTAAAAAAATCAAAGCTAGTTCTTGTTGATATTTTGCTTATTCACCCCTGAAATGTACATGCTAAAAAATCAATTTCAAGACGTTTTAAGATAAACATAAATTATGATAAAAATTAAGTTTAGGCCGCTAGGCCGCCAGGCTTTGAAAACTTAAAAAAATCAAAGCTAGTTCTTGTTGATATTTTGCTTATTCATCCCTGAAATGTACATTGCATGCTGTAAAAAATCGAATTCAATCCGGTTTAAAGATAAACATAAATTATGATAAATATTAAGTTTAGGCCGCCAGGCCGCTAGGCTGCCAGGCCGCTAGGCCGCCAAGCTTCGAAAACTTTTTAAAAAAAATCAAAGCTAGTTCTTGTTGATATTTTGCTTATTCACCCTGAAATGTACATTACATGCTGAAAAACCGATTTCAAGACGTTTTTAAGATAAACATAAATTATGATAAATATTTAGTTTAGGCCGCTAGGCCACCCGGCTTCGAAAAAAAAATCAAAGCTAGTTCTTGTTGATATTTTACTTAATCATCCCCGAAATGAACATTTACAAAGAGTACATGAGAGTAAATGTACAAAGAGACTCCGAGTCGTCTTTGCAGATAAGCTAGAACTTTGTTAAATAATTTATTTTAAAAAATAAAGATAAATCATGTTGATAACTTGCTTATACAGCCCTGCATTATCTGCTGTAAAATAAATTTCAATCCGCTTTTAAAATCAGGCTAAATTGTGATAAAGGCAGCCATCTTCACGCCTAGGCCGCTTACTTCACGCCGCCAGGCCGCTAGGCCGCTAACTTCAGGCAGCCAGGCCGCTAGGCCGCTAACTTCAGGCAGCCAGGCCGCTAGGCCGCTAACTTCACGCCGCCAGGCCGCTAGGCCGCTGACTTCACACATCTGAAAGCCGTTTAGTCTTGATCAACCAAATGGTTTATTTAGCTTAATGGTTAAAGTGAGCGCGGTTTAGTGATATATTGGGCGAGTTCGATCATTTACTAAGGTCACTGAAGTTGAAAACAGAACGCAAGATAGTTGAACTATGGACTGGTTTCTCTGGTACCTTTTCAGCAATGAAGGGGTGGAAACACTACTGTAATGTTCCGAATAGTAACTAAAGTCCAACCGCTGCGACTTGGCTATTTGAACTTGAGTTAGCATTCCGAAAACCTCTCTCTTATTTTTACACTTTCTTTAATAACGAGTAATCAGCGGTTTAATGTCAGGTCTGGGAGGTGAACTCAGGAGCTAGGGTGCCTAGCGGTGTCTCAAAGGCGTAGTCAATGGGGTGGCAGCGGCGGCGGCCGCCGCCCCAATATTTTGACTAGCTGCCGTTATATTTTAGTCTTGTCGCTCCAAACATTTTTGTGTCGCCTCAAGTTAAGGCTTCGCTGATGACAGGCATCAATTTGCTGCGCGGGACAGGGGATTAACGACTGCAAATGACCGCATGGTGTTAATAGCACTTTGTGTTATTGTGTTTTGATTGCACAAGGACGCTGTCTTGGAAATAAGAATTCGATTTTGTTTATTGTATTTATGTAATGTCAATTAAAATGATGATTGGTAACATGTTATCTTTAACAGCGCGTCGCCTTATTATTACAATGTTCTAAGTTAACTTACTTTTGTACAGTTTGGAGAAAATCGTCTTCAAAGTTTCAGATTTCTCTAAAACCTTCATATTCCACCGAATTTGCTCAGAAAAACAGCAGCGTGTGTGTTTTGATGAAGTCTATAAATTACATGAGTTTGTGTTTAGTCTTTATCTTTAAATTTTTAAAAATTCTCTACTTTCGGTTTAACCTAACCAGTGTTCTTGGACTAACCAGTACTAACCATTATTTTCTCCGCAAGTAACTCGTCGCCTTATTATTACAATGTTCTAACTTACTTTTTTACAGTTACTTAGAACAGTGTAATCCTTACACGAGTGTGAATAAACCGCAAGATAGAACATTGTGTGATTGGGAATTTTAAAAACTAAAGTGAATCAACCAATTCTGAAACCATATTCAGATAGGTCTTTTTTCCACGATTACAACGGTATAAAAATCTCATTTTTCGAAAAATATCACTTAGAACATTGTAATAATAAGGCGACGAGCGGATCATTAGCGCAGTGGTTCGCGCGTTTGGTTTGATTCCAGGGATCGCTGGTTTGATCCTCTGCTACTCCATCTAAAATAACTATAAGTCGTTTGGATGGGACTTAAAACCGAGGTCCAGTGTAATGGTGCTTTACAACGGGCACATAAAATAACCAGAGACGATCCTCTGTATCTTGCACTATCCTCCAAAACCTAAAATAACTAACACTAGGCTTCGCTCATATGGGCTTCCGGTAGCGACGATACATAAATGGAAATACACACAACGTTATCTTATATTGTGTTCAATCTTTTCGTCAAGTAATTTATTTATAATAAAAATTAGAAACATTTTTCTTAATCCATAATTACATGTGATCAGATATGGACGTTTCTAATCAACCCAGTTTTTTTTTAAATCTGAGACCCTGATCAACCAAAGAATGTTGCATTTCTAAAAGCGAGCTGTGAGAGCTGTGCTTAAACTTTAAATAATGAACAATCAAAAATATTCTGAAATCAGACACTGACGCAGACGACCAGTTTTGATTCTTTATTTGCAGCAAGTCTTGGTCACCTCTTCCTGCGCCACAATGACATTATATGTGTATGTTGGCTTCGTTTCTTTACAGATCATGTCAGCTACGATCTGTTCATACCATGAAATAATTATGTTGTAATTTTTTAATTATTCATTGATATTCGAAATGCAAGAACAAACAATTTATTTTTAATTTGATTGTCAAACCAAATAATAGTTCGTGCACCTCTAGTTTTAATCTTTCACTTTTTAAATCTCTAAAAAAATCGCCGCCCCAATATCCAAAACTTGCCAACGCCCCTGGTCTGTTATTTCAGTCGGAAGCCAGGCTTGCCTGGCGGTGTCGGCGATTTTGTGATTTCACCCGGGAGCTAAGAACGTTTTGCCGGGGTAATCGATCCAGGAGCTATTTAGATGGATGGAAACCAGGATGAAGACGATGAAGAAGATTGCGGCATGAAGACCGCCCCAACAGTACCATGCTGAAGGCGAATGTAACGTTGTATACTGACCCCATAGAATAATGACCTCCCCTGTAATTATTTAATATAGAATAATGACTCCTGAAAATACTGACACCTCATTAAATAATGACCCCTCACCCGATTTGATCTATAAAATGTTATAACTTCCCGATCATAGTATTATGACCAGGGAGTCACTATTCTATGTAAAATAATGACTGGGGGATCATTATTCTATGGGGATCAGTTTACAACGCTACAAACTGACCCTCATAAAATAACTTTGTTAAAGTTTCCGACTGGAATCAATTATCCCTTGCAGCTCTGAGTTCGAGGCCTACCATAGTCAATAATTTCATGTAAGGAAGCTAACCAACTAGCTTGAGGAATGTGGGTGGTTATACCAAGGACTGGCGCCCGTCTGAGCCTGAAAGTTGTCCGAAATGGCACCTGAGGTCTGAATCGTACAAAACGGAGGAGAGGTTAAAAATCAGTCCTGATGATCAAAAATGATGTTTTCATTTTTGGAATGTGCGAAATTTCGTAAAGGAAATCCCATAATTGTAGGTTCTTAGCCCCAACCATTAGGCCTAATGATTTACGGCAGATTTTATCTTAGTGATGTAGATTCAGAAATTGTGGAAAATGCCGCAAAACTGGGAATCAATGACAGCAGTATGTTGATTGAGAAATCTTATTGTCAGTATATTTGTCACATTCTTATTTCATGTTCGGATAAACAAACAACTATCATTTTACTACTGTCCAAGAAAAATACTAAAATAAAATTTTGATATGTGGTGTTGTCATGACAACGAGAAGTCAGGCCGTTACACTTTAAGCCCACCCACTTCACGCCCATGTTTTCATGTTGATTCAATGAAGTGTTAAAGTTTAGCCCGCTGGCCCGCTCAATTCACACTGCTAGCCCGCTACACTGTTAGCCCGCCCACTTCACACTGCTAGGAAATGTTTCATAATGTTTCCATGTTGATTCAATTAAGTATTGAAGTTTAGCCCGCTGGCCCGCCAGCCAGCTCAGTTCACACTGCTAGCCCGCTACACTGTAAGCCCGCCCACTTCACACTGCTAGGAAAGGATTAATAACGTTTTCATGTTGATTCAATTAAGTATTAAAGTTCAATGAAGTATTAAAGTTTAGGCCGCTGGCCCGCCAGCCCGCCCAGTTCACACTGCTAGCCCGCTACTCTGTTAGCCCGCCCACTTCACACTGCTAGGAATGTTTCATAACGTTTTCATGTTGATTCAATGAAGTGTTAAAGTTTAGCCCGCTGGCCCGCCAGCCCGCCCAGTTCACACCGCTAGCCCGCTACACTGTTATCCCCGCCCACTTCACACTGCTAGCAATAGTTTCATAACGTTTTCATGTTGATTCAATGAAGTGTTAAATTTTAGCCCGCTGGCCCGCCAGCCCGCCAAGTTCACACTGCTAGCCCGCTACACTGTTAGCCCGCCCACTTCACACTGCTAGGAAATGTTTCATAACGTTTTCATGTTAATTCAATGAAGTGTTACAGTTAAGCCCGCTGGCCCGCCAGCCCGCCCAGTTCACACCGCTAGCCCGCTACACTGTTAGCCCGCCCACTACACACTGCTAGGAAATGTTTCATAACGTTTTCATGTTGATTCAATGAAGGGTTAAAATTAGCCCGTTGGCCCGCCAGCCCGCCCAGTTCACACCGCTAGCCCGCTACACTGTTAGCCCGCCCACTTCACACTGCTAGGAAATGGTTCATAACGTTTTCATGTTAATTCAATGAAGTGTTAAAGTTTAGCCCGCTGGCCCGCCACTCCGCTCAGTTCACACTGCTAGCCCGCTACACTGTTAGCCCGCCCACTTCACACTGCTAGGAAATGATTCATAACGTTTTCATGTTGATTCAATTAAGTATTAAAGTTCAATGAAGTATTAAAGTTTAGCTCGCTGGCCCACCAGCCCGCCCAGTTCACACTGCTAGCCCGCTACACTGTTAGCCCGCCCACTTCACACTGCTAGGAATGTTTCATAACGTTTTTATGTTGATTCAATGAAGTGTTAAAGTTAAGCCCGCTGTCCGCTGGCCCGCCCAGTTCACACTGCTAGCCTGCTACACTGTTAGCCCGCCCACTTCACACTGCTAGCAAATGTTTCATAACGTTTTCATGTTGATTCAATGAAGTGTTAAAGTTTAGCCCGCTGGCCCGCCAGCCCGCCCAGTTCACACCGCTAGCCCGCTACACTGTTAGCCCGCCCACTTCACACTGCAAGGAAATGTTTCATAGCGTTTTCATGTTGATTCAATGAAGTGTTAAAGTTTAGCCCGCTGGCCCGCAAACCCGCCCAGTTCACTCTGCTAACCCGCTACACTGTTAGCCCGCCCACTTCACACTGCTAGGAAATGTTTCATAACGTTTTCATGTTGATTCAATGAAGTGTTAAAGTTTAGCTCGCTGGCCCGCCAGCCCGCCCAGTTCACACTGCTAGCCCGCTACACTATTAGCCTGCCCACTTCACACTGCTGGGAAATGTTTCATAACGTTTTCATGTTGATTCAATGAAGTGTTAAAATTTAGCCCGCTGGCCTGCCAACCCGCCCAGTTCACACCGCTAGCCCGCTACACTGTTAGCCCGCCCACTTCACACTGCTAGGAAATGTTTCATAACGTTTTCATGTTGATTCAATGAAGTGTTAAAGTTTAGCCCGCTGGCCCGCCAGCCCGCCCAGTTCACACCGCTCGCCCGCTACACTGTTAGCCCGCCCACTTCACACTGCTAGGAAATGTTTCATAACGTTTTTATGTTGATTCAATGAAGTGTTAAATTTTAGCCCGCTGGCCCGCCAGCCCGCCCAGTTCACACCGCTCGCCCGCTACACTGTTAGCCCGCCCACTTCACACTGCTAGGAAATGTTTCATAACGTTTTCATGTTGATTCAATGAAGTGTTAAAGTTTAGCCCGCTGGCCCGCCAGCCTGCCCAGTTCACACCGCTAGCCCGCTACACTGTTAGCCCGCCCAGTTCACACCGCTAGCCGCTACATTGTTAGCCCGCCCACTTCACACTGTTAGCCCGCTAGCCTGCTAGCCCTCTCAGTTCACACTGTTAGCCCGCTAGACTGCTAGCCCGCTCAGTTCACACTGTCAGCCCGCTAGACTGCTAGCCCGCCCAGTTCACACTGCCAGCCCGCCACACCGCTAGCCCGTTACCCCGCGTACTTCACGAACATAGTATTTGGGGTATATGATACAAGTATAATTGATCAAGTGCATATGAAATTTTGCCAAAAAATACTTGGTGTTAAAACGCAAACTCCTAATATGGCAGTTCTTGGTGAAATTGGACGGTATCCGTTAACAGCAGCAACAACAACAACAACAACAACAAACTTTATTTGTCAAGGTTACATAGTAGTAACAACAGACAGTCATGTAAACTCTCATATGTAAAGAACGAGTGATCAAATACTGGCTTAAAATTTTAGCAAATCCAAATTCAATTATGTACAGTATTTTTCAATCCAAATGTAACGGTATAGATGATCCACGGAATAACTTCTGGGCAAAGAAAGTTAAAGCTATTATAGATGAATTAGGTTACAGTTATTTATGGCTAATATCACCCCTTTGACGTTCAATTACTTTCCTCAACTTAAAACGTTTTAGACTGTCCTCTCACAAATTAGCAATTGAAACTGGTCTGTTTACTGGTATACAAAGAGAAAATCGCTTGTGTCAAAATTGTAGCAAGCATTGTTGTAGAATCAGAATACCATTATTTACTGATTTGTACTAAATATACTTACTCACTTTAACGTGAGTAAATTAATTATTTCCTTATCTCATAATACGTAAAAAACACAAACAAAAACTAGGAATAGGTCGTTGTATTCAGCGGTAATATACATTAAAATTTTCAA
Source organism: Corbicula japonica (assembly GCA_038501625.1). Taxonomy (NCBI): domain Eukaryota; kingdom Metazoa; phylum Mollusca; class Bivalvia; order Venerida; family Cyrenidae; genus Corbicula; species Corbicula japonica. The sequence goes on along the minus strand of JAZAYU010000008.1, from coordinate 1,223,354 downwards.
ATGACTGTAAAGTCCAAGTTCAGGTTGCTCAAAAACTGTCCAAAGAGGTAGAAATCAGTGGGCCTGTAGTGTGCGAACCGTCCGAATAAAAAGCTGACATCCGTAGTTCTGGCTATTTAGCAGTCCAGAAGACGAACGGAAAACTTTCAACACATCTGGATAAAGCTTCGTCTAATAGTACCACTCGAACCTGAAACTAGTGAATGGCCTTAAAATATCCATATTTCTTACATGATAAATAAATATATTGTTTATGACTAAGAAAAAACAGCAAAACTCGAAACACCTGAAAAAAAAATAAACACTTTATTTACACCCATTTTTCAATTTATTCTCTGAAAGTTCTGTTAAACCTCGACAACCATCCAAAAATAATATTAACAACCTATAGGGCGGGTGGGCGGGTGCCGACATGTTTACCGCTGAATAGAAACGCCTCGAATGGTGTACACAGATAAAACCAACACTTAAATAGCCTAATCGCACGAGATACACGCACCTTTTCCCTCCACACTGACAATTACCGTCAAGTTCGTATTATTCGAAACGGAAATAATTTCATACCTTTAAGAAATGTATTTTTGCCAAAGATATCTTGGCCAGACTTGCGAAAATTCGAAAACTTGATGTCATCAAAAAATATAAAAACTTTAATTGGTATAAGTAAATATTTAAAGAAAGCATATGCTACAAGAGATGGGTAATTTATTTCTACATTGTAATTATCATTATAATGTATGAATGTTTTCCAATGTTTGTATGGTGTTGTATAAATTGAGTTAGTGATTATAATTTCACTCTGTTTTTGTGTATGGTTATTTTTAGTCACTTTGATATTGTACCTATGTTAACAAAATACCAGTTTGAAGAAAAGTATTTGTATATTCTTATCACTCTGAATGCGTACAATATGTTGTTTTTTAATGCTGTTCATTGTTAGCCAAAGGCATTTGGTTGCCGATTTGCTAATAAAAGTTTGTTGTTGTTGGAACGGTCAGTGGCAAAACGATTGGCCACTGTGAGTTAAACCTGGTTCTAGGGTGCGCCAACCTCACACTTGCCCCAACAGGTTGACATATCAACAAACAAGTACTATTTGTCTTGGTCAAATAACTCCAACCCACCCATCAGCTCAACAAGGTTGCATGCAAAAGCACACAAACATATAAAACGTAAGAAGCTAATAGCATTGCAAAGCCAAAGAATTTCAACTAATTAAAGAAATCGAAACAGTGACTGCGTTCAAGACGAACACAAATATTATAGGAAATTAAAATAGTTTAATTTGCATTGTTTTATTTCGTTACGGCTGAGAATTTGCATACAGAGTGAGACCAGGCTAATTAAAAATTCCATAGTAATGCCAATGATAAAATTTGTTTAAAGCAACATATAACCCTAGGACAAGGGCTAAGGAATATACTACATAAACTACATTTCTCATTCTAATTAAATGGTGTAAAATATTTTCAAGCAAAAAAGCAAAAGCTTCTGCATTTGTCCATGCAATCCGTTTCTCTCCTTTCATCTTTCAACTTATGTTTACATATAATGGTTGAAATTATTTTTGAGCCAATGAAAACGCAGTATTTTTCAAATATATTGAACCTTAATATTCATAAGGTCGCGCGTCTGAAATGTGTTTATTACAGGTCGGTTTCCTCCATAATATTGTTCGAACATGCTGTAAAAGATTTATTTGAGAAGTAAAAGGTAAAATGGAACATCCACGGATGAACCCTTGTTTTACAACCCAAGGACAGACTGCTACACAGGTTTTTTTTCTGAGAGTCAGTTATGTTCACATGGTGTTTTCAAATAAAGAAATTTCATAAATTCACTTTCTAAAATATTCTCTCAGTTCATGTTTACGAGCCGTTGAATGACAAACCTTTAATTTAGGCGGCGACTGTTTTGTCAGTTACAAAAATAATTTCTACCATTATATACGTTATAGTTAATTTGGAGGCTTGTATGGAAAATTAAACGCGCTGGGCCTGATCGCTTAATGTTCATACAAGCCTCTAAATAAACTATAATATATACATAAGGGTTCGAGTCCCACCTAATGTGGGAAAACATCGACATAATACAATTTACAAATATGCAAACATAACATAAACAAAGATATCACGATACAATCAACAAACATTAATATCATCATGATAAAAAAAAACGGCTATTGTTTAGTTATTTTTTATAAATGGTAGGTATTATTGTAAGTATGATGTAATAATTAAGTTTATATCGATGGGTAACAAAAAATTACAATTACATAAAATCGTTTACATGTTAACAAGAATGGGAGATATAGGTTAACGGCAAATGTATTTATAATAATTCGAAGAAGGACTAGAATCATAAGGCATTATAAGCTTATGTTCAAATAACATGATTTTTGAAATATTTTTTTTATTTTACTACAAAATATACTAAGATCTTTTAAGGATTACATAGTTTTCTGATTAAATAAGTTCGATAAACTTTAACATACTTTATGCTGAAAATATTTGTATTAATTTATTTTAATCGCTATTAAAGTAATTATTGATTTCTGTATGCCATTTTTGAATAAATGTGTCTTTGAGTTTTTGAAAAGAAGCCTTAATTAGCCTCTTACTGTTTATTAAAATATGTCTTTTCGTATATCTGGAAAGCCTAAATTACATAAATATTGTTTGATATTATCCAACCATAATGATTTAATTCTGTTTTGAAATTAGAGTTTATACAAAAACAAGTACAATTTTGCAGATAGTTTTGTAGTTTCATCATTTTTCTAAACTGTTGAACAAACCAGTTCTGGTCAACGAGATGGCCGCATGAAATGATAACTCCAACACTGTCTGCCATACTGTCAACGTTCGGAGCGGAGTTGATTTCAAGATGCAACAATCATTCAGAGTAGGTCGATAAATTCATTCTCTTCCTAAATAATTTGTTTGGTCTGGAAACCCGTTGCTCCATTTAACAATATATCGCTAAACGACTGAAATGGAATAAAATAATCATTGCATGATGAAAATGTTTTAAGTTTATGCTCGTTGTTTTTGTGTTTACATTTAATTTTAATGGACAAAATACTTGGATAAAAGTTAGAAATTCTGAAAAAGCCTGAAATCCTGAAAATGGGTCAATTTTGATATTAAAAATAAAGAAAATCAATTAATTTCAGACACAAAGAACCTGAATTTCATGCATAATCCTTTTCTTAGTATCTCTCCAGTCTAGAAAATTTAGTTACTCGATACTTACACACACTCTACTAACCACCCGCGCAATAATAATTAAGTCCTGATGGAAGTACCGAATTACGCAGGCGAAACTTTTTTCCAGGCAATTATTTAACCAAATTAATTTCTACTTTCTCTAAAAGGAAAAACTAACTTTTTATCTTTTCGAAAAAAGCAAACGTAACAAAACTAGAAACCATTGGGGTTTTTTAGCATTTGCGCTTCCGGCAAAATTAAGGTTTTAGTTATAGAATTATATATAGAAATATATATTAATAATTCCAACCTGTCTAAAACACATAAAAAGAAACAGTTGGTGAAACAAGGGATGCTTCCTTTTTTATCCGATGGTTACAATTTTCCTTGTTTTTATAATGTTACATGAAATTGAAATAATGGTATCCCAACACATTTACAATTATATAAATCTTTTGGCTGATTTCGTCTATAGTATCTTGTATAAAATAAAGCATGATGAGATTTTAAATTTAAACATTAACTCATTAAATAGATCAAAATGGGACATTTCACAGCATTTGTAAAACACTTATGAGAAAATATTTGTGCCGTGTGGATGCCGTCAAAATCCCCCCGTACTGTTATCAGTTACAATATATGAAGTAATTCAGAACCATTTTCATGTTAAACTTGATAGTACTTACTGAGTATTTCGGACAATTTTATGAAAGTAATGTTAATGTCATAGCAAATATAATTTTGTGAATTTTGCAATCACCAGAAGTATATATCTTCAAATTTTATACGAAGGACTCCATGTCAAAACCCAATAGGTTACTTTCTGCCTTTAAACCAACCATTATTTGATCTGGAGACTATAGAGCCGTTGCTCATGTGATGGTATTAATCCGAAAATTACTAATTTGAAGTTATATCATCACTGTCATGTTCACTCATCATGGGGAAAACCAAAATCTGTCAGTATCGAGCTACTCACTCAGTCTAGGGCAAGGCAAATGCCGTTTAACTACGCTATGTAAACTGAGCCATATAGAATAATGACCACCCGGATGAAAAGGGAACTTTGAAAGCCATCGAACACAAAACATATGAAAATATTGCAGGCTCGGTTTGATTGAGCCTGTTCACGGACAGTAGTGGAAATGCATATCACTGCCCACGCCGTCTAGGCCTGGGTTGATTACAACTAAATATTTATACCAAGAAACAGTACAATTTCGATCCATCCCAAACGATGGTATGCATATGGCGGTGAACATATTACCTTCAAAGCGGTATTTTCAGATTAATACCATTTCATGTTCAGCGGCGTATGGTCTCCAGAAAAAATAATGGGTTTACTCTAAACGCGAAAAAAATGGGCGAAACTTAACAGAATAGAAATTTGGTAGAGGATCAGAGAATATAATTCTGCATATTACAGACAACTTCAAGGGTAAAATATAAAAAAGCAGGAAATATATCCTTGGAGTGATTGAACAATATTCAAATCGATGTTGGCTGGGATATTGAAACCAACTATCTATAACTGGCCGAAATATTAAAACAAAGGTAACTTTGGAAGTTGCACAACAACCTTCAAAGGACGTACCTGATAACAGCAATGATTTAATGAGGTTTTTCAGGTGTTCACATCGACAGAGGAGCTGGCACACTTAGCCGACTAGAATCATTTTTAGCAACATCGTGCTTTCAGTAGTAACTTTTAATTCCGACACTTTAGGCTTAACAAGAGAACTACCCATAAGTTGTGACTCTTGCTTTATTTTCATGGTCAACTTTGTTTTGTCTATACGGTTCGTTCACTTTGAATAAAACTTAATAAGTCTTGTCTGCACATGTTTCACTATTAAAGTTTAACCTTACATAAATCACAGCTCTTATATGGGACTTAGGATCAACTCTATAATAAATATTTTGAATGGTTTATAGTTTTCTTACATGTTTGCAATGAATTGTTCTGAAAGATTTACAAGTATAACATTAAGTTAATTTTTCTTTTTTTTAAGATAGCAGAACAAAGATGATGAAGAAAACTTTCGTATTGTTTCGTAATTCCGACAGGACTACATTATTTTTGCGCGAGGTCAAGTAGGATGTATAACTTGGAAACTATAATTTAACAGCAGCTGAATTATTTAATTTTGCATTGCTGTTAGAGAGCAACTGTTTGAAATTTGTGGTTGATTAATTGATAAGTGCAATATTTCAACTGATACGGAATGCAAGTTTTTATTTCGGGACTTTGTGTATTGAATTCGCGCCAACTGATAGCTGGTTGGCGCCATATCAGATCACGGAATGTGCTATTACGGAATCATGAATGGTAAAGTTTCCGTGGATAAACAACGACATGGCTAAACCATTGGCAGTTTTTATACAGTTCGACGACATGAACGTTAACAATATTACGAAATATTACACATTATAAATAACCAAACAGTCTTTGTAAATCAGACATAGTTTTACATTTCCATGCTTTAAATGTTTTCTACAATGTAATATGAAATGACAAACATGACATCCCAATACTTATAATTAAAACAACGATACACTAAAATATTTGTATGCGCTAACCAAAAGGACTTGATGTACGACAACCATATTGTGTTTCTTTTTTCAAATTACCTGACGTTTTCCTGACCTTGAATTTTTCCCTGACCGTCGGAACCCTACAGTAATTACAACAATAGATCGTCATAAAATTTTGTCGTTAAAATAAAGTTAAACATTTGACGATCATGGGATTCTTATCAATATACTAACGGTTCAGTTTTCCGGATTTTCTGACTTGGATTCTGTTTGTGTTGTGTTTGTATGTGGCAAAGAACAGGGTTCAATCTCGTCGTCTTTTCCATTCACAGAATCTGTAAGCGTAGAATACACATAAAGATATTAGTGAAATAAGTAAAGTTTTAAGCATAGGATCAGTACCAATGACCTCTTCTTTCTAAGTTTTATTTATAAGTTAGGATCTCTGCTTATCATAATATTTCTATTTATAGAAATTCTGAACCAAACTATCAATCGAATATCAGGTTACATCCGATGCTTAAGGTATAATTGTATACAGAATTCCTTTTTACCAAACATGTTTTTGCACATGCATGGGGTAAATTTATGCCCAGAAATTGACCAATTGACTTAGGCATCTTTCTGCGGTCAGCTGAACATGTGTTCGCTTTTTTTCAAACGTCATACTTAATACAGCGTTTTCCCATTTGTTAGATAATTCTATGATGCAGAATTGATAATACATTCTCTGCAAAGTGTTTGACTTTAGTTGTGTTTTTACGTTGATTTTGTTACTGTTGTTGCTTTTCAAGACGGTATTAGGTAGTGGATATATATTAATGCTACTTTTTATTGAAGATATATTATTAGGTCTATTTGTATTGTGTCCAAGATAGTTGCGCATGCGCGATGACATCATTTTGTATTATTCGATTAAGAACTAAATAAACAAATTCAGTGCAGGAATCGAGAAATTTGCATTGTTAAACTTTATAATTTAAAAGAAGTTTCATATAGATTTGTGTTGAACAATTTTATCATCACGAAGAATGAAACATAAATGAATTTGCATGTCCCCTACTGTGGAATAAAGTAGGTCATCTGACAAGCAGCGTGTTGTAAAAAAAAAACGAGTGAACCTTGTTGCGATGTATCAAAAGTTAGTTTTCAATATTCGATCGGCATTTATTCCTACTGAGAAAAACACAGTTGTCCATGTAAATGACATGCTATCTTTCCGTTTCATTGATTCGTTGCCTTAAATTGTTATCTTGGGGAAAGTGTGAAATCGATATCGGATGTTTACACAATTTGGGTGAAATAACTAACTCAGTGACTAAATGATGTATTTAAGATTCATTTGGGCGTTGAATGGCTGATATTCAGGTTGGAAGGATTCATTAAGGTACTTCATACTTCCAGATAGTACAGTTGTACTAATGATGAGTTGTGAAAATTAAATTATCATTTTTTGCAACAATTTCCAAACAAACTGTTATTATATTGTTACAAACAGATGAATATTGATAATAACAGGAGACAATTGTTGAAAAAAAAAGAATTTTGTTGGAAAAGTAATAAAATGTGGTACCTGCTATGTTTTCTAATCCGGGTGTCAAAATAAAGCACTTTCCACTCAAATATATCAAAAATAATTAATTACAATATCCAGTTCAATGTTCCATCTAGGGTCAACCAGTGTTACTTTTTCAAAATACTTTTTTAAACATTGACTATAATGAATTTCAAAACACTGCACAAATACTTTAAAATATTTTATGCGCGAATTGGCTAAGGTACGTGTACAAAATATGTCAAAGGGCTGTTACGTGACGTCACAACAAATACAACGTTTGTATACAAATGGCACCAACTGTGGGAGACAAAAAAAGTAAAACTGCTGCTAAAAGTACATATGAAAGACATAACTGGCTCAATTTATGAAATTTTGGTGTTGCACTATGTAATTATATCATGCAATGCTTCATGCAGCAACGAAACGGAAACAACACTGTATGATCAGGCACAAAGGTATGTGACAGTTTTGGAAAGTAGAATTATTTTAAAATAAAGATTTATTAATAAAGCAATTGTTGCATTTTTAGTTTTGGTCAATATGGTGATTTATTGACCTGTCGAAGCAATATCCACCTTGGACTTTGCCCTCGGTCAATATTGCTTCATCAGGTCGATACAATTTATATGGAATATTATAACAGTATGCATTCTGTAGGTTCGTATTTTTCGAGTTGGGTATGTAAACAATATCGCGCTAGACCGAAGGTCGAGCGTGATGTGGTTACATACGCAACGAGAAATAATACAAACCTACAGAATGCATACTGTCATAATTTTCCTTTTATTATATACCCTTCTCGCTCAAAACAAATTTAAATAAACTAAACAACAAAATTTTAGTCAAAAACGTGGCTTACATAATAGCAGAACTAACAAGAAAAGTATAACACACACGCGTTATATGTGGACGACATTCATTCTAATGATATAATGTCCCTGAGCCAAGTTGTGGTTGGATCCATTTGATTGAAGATATGAAGTGAATAGTTGTTTGACCTATGATATGAAATAGAGATCAAGTATAAGTAGTTATATAAGTGGTAAATTTTATTGAATACCACATATGACTGGCAATGATGTGATTATAATATCTTGAAGAATATCAGCATGGATGAAAGATCCCTGGCTAGAGGGAAGTGGATATTGTCCAAATAAGTTAAGCAATGTAGTAAAAACGTTTAATTAGACTAGATATCACAAAACATAGACATGAGAACTTCTGACATAAATAGATGTTGCAATTAAATGATACAAAGTAAAAAGGTGTTTATGCAATCCACATTAGTGGTAAGAAATCTTTGATCACAATGAAATTGTTAAAGGTTAACAAGAACCTTTCAATACAATATTTACATGTAAAGGGAGAGCAATCAAACATAACTTCCGTTATTGAAAGGGATGTTCAAAAAGTTCTTCTACCCCGTCAAAATCACTCAACAATTTCACTTCAAAAACTACCAAAAAAAAACACGTTCATAACAATACATTTTATTTCTAAAACAATAATTTTGAATGCATAAGTAACAACAATCACGTATTTACCAAAACAACATCTTTTCTGAACTTTTTTAGTAACCCTCTAATCTCTCTTGGGTCAAACTAGATGGACGTATTAAATATCATCTATTAATAGTTAAATAATAAATATAATACATGACCAATAACTCGTCCAGAAAATAGTAATGCCTTAGTAAATTTATGAATGGCGTATAAAAAATTTATAAATGGTATAAAAATACCGTACGTTTGTAAAACTGCGACGGAAATTTCCTATTTTGGAGTTCGTTATGTGCCGAAAAATTACGACAACCTAGTGTGATGTAGTATATGACTTCACATATGACACGGGAAGCTGGACATTGTTTGAAACGGAATTTCTTATCTGACGAGTTGTATCAATTATGCGGATTAACGATGCACTATGCTAAAATCATTCATGGGTATATAATAAATCACCATATCAACCTCACTGAAATGCAATAATTGTATATAATGAATCTGACTGAAATCCATAGTTATTGGTCGATTACTATAGATATTGTATTATTTGGGCAAACCGCATGTCGAGGTGAAACCGATATAATGGCAAAAAAAAAGCAACATATGCATATCAGGAATCGCCACACTCAAAAAACACAGCCTCCCCACGCAGCGAAAAAGAAGAGAGGAAGATAGAGAGAGCGCATGTTTTATTTATGTATGTCAATTCAAATAGGACGCCACAAACAATTAATAAACAAGAGAACCTTTGGGGATACCACCTTGGAACGGTCAGTGGCAAAACAAATTGCCACTGGGGGTTTAAGACATCAACCTAGGATATTGATTTATATCTAGAGTTTTGTGCCAAGTGCATATTAGATCCGATATCCATAGTTATCGCATGTCATGAAACCCCTAGTTAAATATTGCTCGTTAACCACAGATTATGATAACTCCAACTTCCAAGGACTATGGTTTTCGGTCGGTAACTAAAGTTTTCGCCAATATCCATTCGGCATTGTTATTGGTCCAACATCCATAGTTACTGAGAATAACTACGGTTACCAGTTGATATCTAGGGTTTTCACCAATAACTAAGGTTATCGGTCGGTAATCCTATAGTTATTGTCAATAACTATGGTTATCGGATCAATATCTGTAGTTATTGGTCAATAACCATGGATATGGGATCAATTGTGCAAACCACTTGCTCTACTGATCTCTGAGTCTCTTAACATGATGCAACATTAAAGAATGCAGGATGAACATGTGTGATCATCATGTAGTGTTTTTATAATGCATTTTTCACCTCACCAGTGTTTAGATTTCTGTCAATATTACAAACTCAATCAGAATTTAGTTGGATTTTAGTTATTATTATTAACAGCATTGAAATAAGCAAGGTTGTGAAATAAAATGAATTGATAAGTAGCTGATAACTGCCAGGGATTCCATTTTGCACATTACCTTCCTTTGAAAATGCAAAATTGATACATAGGTTAATTGTGTTGCTATTATATGCTACGAGTACCAACTGCTTTGTGGTTTGTGATCGGGATGAGATTCTCGGAGTGTGTTAAATAAATAAGAAAGCATTAATTATTATTATTAAATATTTTTCCGGAAATTTGTCAAAATATAGTGTAATGGACATTTTACATAAATATACGAAACTTTCTGTGAATAAAGAATTATTTTTAAGTTTACATGTCATTAACAGAATGAAACACACTTTCATGTTTTTGTCAAATCATGAGCTATTCAGTAGGACATTCCAAACAATAAGTCTAAAAAAGATTACCCTATCATGTAAAAAAATGTTCCAAAGTTAAGTTCACCTGAACTAGAGGAAGCCTGAATGTCTTCAAGACATAATATCGCTTTTATCAATTATGTGGTAAAAGAAATTGATATATTGTTTTTAAATTATATATTTATATAAACACTTTTATTACATAAGCCTTGGGGAAGAAGTTGTATTTTAAAGGGTGTGGTAATTGAAACCCATACCATGGGCCATAGTAGTGGTTAAAAATGATAAAATTCATAGAATATTGAATTGTTCTTCAAAATCAACAAAACATACATGTATCGTACTTGATAGGCAGATAACATGTATTGAGATTATTAAAAGTGAAAATTATGAAAATTTGTAAGAACAAGTGTGATACTGATAGACAAGGTTTGAAATCAGAATGCATGTTTGATTGCTTTCTTCCAAAATATCATGGAAACAAATCAACAAATGAGCTAAACATTGCAATACAATTCTGTGAAAAATTGTTCAGGTTTCTCTGAATAATAGACCGTCTGTAAAACAGTAAGTTACTGTTTTACTTTTTCTTGTTCATTATGCACATTTTGTTATTGACCATGTATTTTGCGTGTCGATATCGTTTGTCACGGAAAATCTCTGCTTCAGCGTCGTATTTGCAGATCTTTGACAGTATGCCTAAGGGTTTTCAAACGTTCCTAATTCTGACTGACCTGGCATTGTGTTCCAGTTGATTTGGTCTTAGTAAGATCATTTAATAACCACCTTTTTATTAGACAATGCTATGAATTATTATGTTTCATATGTTTATGTGCTTTTGCATTCAACATTGTCGGGTTGATGGTCAGTTGGAGGTATTATACCAAGACAACTTATTTGTAAACTTGTTGCGTGAGTTGGTACAACTTATCGAATTCCCGCTCATACAATGGTAACAGATGTAACAGTATCTTTTATTATTGTAACTGAAAGACTCTCTCTCCCTCCTCTCTCTTTCATCTTTTTCTCTTTCTCTCTCACGTCACTGAAATGATTTTCAATCTTAGAGGGAAATATTTGTTTTAGATTTGGTACCGCTATTAACAAATATGACGCATCAATATGGGTACATATTGAGCCACAATCCTGGTTACTGATCAGTCTGCAATGGCTAGGCACTCGATTATCTTGCTGATACCAGAGCATATTGAGTAATAAAAACAAGATGAAATTTTACGCAACATCGTGATAACCCAGCTTGACTCACTATTTGGAGTCTAAATCGAGTACAAGATTTAACAATGTAGTAGCTACTGACAAACAATTGCAACAACGCAGGATTGACAGAAGTCCGGTCAATCATTTAATCATACTAGTATTAATAATATTAAAAAACTTGAATTTGAATAAAAAATTACATACCACACATAATAACGAACAGATAAATAGATTTTGGTTTTGTTTATAAATGTGAATCTTATAATTTTGAAAAACGTAATTTAAAGGTCTTGGCTTTATTTATACCTTAAACATAATAAAAAAATATGTATCAATTACCGAGATAATAATAAATTTAGTAAAGATCTTAAGACTTATTGTTAGCAATAAAAGAGTAATAAACATTTATAATTGTTTTCTTTAGTAAATTGAAGAGAATTTCTTATGAATATGAAATGAATTCTAGAATATACCGCACATTTCTACTCTATGACATCTATATGCTTTAATAGCAATCTTATATAAATCATCTGAAAACCGCTACGCTAACATGATCTAAGATCTGGTTTGAGTGCGATTGCTTTAATAGCGAACTCGAAGTTTTTTCGCGTAACACATTACACGTAGTTGCCAGATTTAAGACAAGTGAACACATCGTACAATCCACACTCGTGATAAAGAATGAATTTTATATCAGAAACCTATTGTAAAGGGTCTTGATTTTGTTTATTCTTACAACATAATGTACTAGATGTATATCAATTGCTGAAAGAATATAGGCCGGTGGTCAGGAACATGTTTGCTCCCCCCCCCCCCCCTTGCGGAATTTTGTAGACATGATTTTTCTGAAAGCCTGTTATGTCCTGGAAATTTTGAAAAGGGTGTTACGGAGGTTTTAATATGTTACCCCCTAAAATTTGTAGAAAAAATATATGGATTTAGAACCTTTAATTCTGCTCTATTCCAGCAACGATTTAATAAAACTTATAATGTTATATAAGCATGATGTATTCTCTGTTGATTGATGTAGTTTTCATTTCAAAATTTTTGCACTAACGTAAAATATTTAGTGTATAACATACATGACCCTTAAAAGATGAAATTTAAGTCACAAACTTACCTTTAGGATTTTTATTTGTAATCAAACTTAGGCAGTAATACGTGTTTTTGAAAGCTGCGTGATCAAACAATATAAAACAATGTGTTTTTCATAAAAATCACACTGGCAAATGTAATAATTTTACCATAATCTTATATGATACCATATCGCTAATTCAAACATTATATTCATGTTTTGGGATAAACAAGCATAAAATATAGAGTTTAATTAAATTATTAAGCTTTATAAATGTAAGTGTTCTTGAAACTTGCATGACTTCAAACTTTCAACATATATAACATATGTTACTCATTAAAATAAGACGTATTTCCTTGTGTTTTTTTTTTTGTTTTTAATGGTGTTAGCTGATATCTATTTGAAGAAATTAATTATGTGTGCTCTGTGCAATGTCCTGATGTTTGTCAGCCCTGTGTAGATTTCTAATTACATTGACAGTCGTTTTTTAACTAACATTACTGATTGAATTAAGTATTTTCTCTAAAACTGATATTGTTGTACAAAGAACTGAACACATTTACAAAACTGTATTACAACTATGCAATCATATTAGATTAAACTATAAAAAAATAATAGTAAGAAGTTTATAGTGTATACTATGTTATGTTATTTTATGTGGTTAAAATGTTAAAGTGCTTGTCCATTTTAACCTTCAAATCTCCATAACATACATTTCTGAAGTTACAGTATTGACAAAGTACAATGCATTTATGAATTAAATGATTAGAGGGAAATTCTAAAAAAAAAAATTATAATTGGTTCCAAAAAAGTAAAAAGACAAGAAATAAAAATATTGCTATGAAAAGTGTTACAAACAAAAACTAATTAAAACTAATTATATGTTACCTAATTATTTAATTAATGTTTTTAGAAAAATGACTTAGAATAAAAAATTCTAAACCGTGATATTGTTTGTATCTGGATTACCGTAGAGTCATTCATAATGTGAATATGAACTTTTTATAAACTAAGTTTACTAAAAAAATGTTGAAAGCGCCAGTCCTGGTCTTTTAGAGCAATAATAACTGACATTACTGTAAAATAAAACATGTGAAATAAGAAAAATAAATTGTCCTAAATGATACATTATTTTTTCAATTGTTCAAATAAAACTTAAGAATTTGTTAAGAATTCCTTAAGATCTTTGTAGAATGTTATTTTTCCTAAAGACAAATCATTGTTTAAGGGAGATGTGCAGGATTGATGAATTGAACAGATTTGCAAAAAGGGTTATTTATCAGTTGAACATCATAATTTGAAGCACAAATATTGATTTACACCCGAAATATTTCAAACCAATATTTTATAAAAAAAAAAGATATATAAATGGTGTTTTCTATCCTATGCGACGCGCATAGGTTAGCTATTTTTGTATTTCCCGCGTAAAGCCGCGGTGGTTTTGGGGACTGTCACGTGATCACTTAAACCAAAATACGCATTCGGTGTACCTTGCCGACTATCGACGTCGCCATTTGTTTTAAAAATGCCTGGACCACCACGAATAGTAAGCGTGACATTCCCATGATCGCTAAATATCGAATGTATTTTTGTATAGGGATTTCTTCAGCGGATTGATTTCAGGTCCGGTAAAATGGTAAAATTAACCGAAAACTTCCTCCTGGAGGGTTTGAAATGTAGAGTTTAGTGGAAAGTACACGTAAGTGTTACATAGATCGATCTGCTCGACCCTGCACATCTCCCTTTAAAGAGAAAGACAATCTGTGTATTGCAGGTGATGGTAAGCTAATAGACAAGATAACTTTGACTTATGTATAATAATTTTGAAGGTAAAATTTCTTTTACTCGAGTTAAAAATTGCTATATAATGCTCATGCTGTTTAAATGTTTTTCAAATTCTACACTGAACTTAAGTATTTTAGATGAATAAAACTACTTTTAAAAACATTTCTAACATGAAATAATTTAATCAGTTGATTTGTGTAAAGTTTAAATTTGTTATAGATCAACTTTAAAATAATATAATATTATATTAAAATTATTTATCAAAATGTTAACTAATTGTTTGCAGTTTCTTGCTTTTCTTTTCTTATTATTTTTGCTGATTATTAAAGTAAAAATTGGTAACATATTATAAGAATACAAAAGACAAAAATAGAACAATAAAATGATACAAAATTGTTAATTTTGTTTATTCTTTCTTTTCTATATTTTGTAAGAAAAAAATAATGTTCGAGAGTATCTGGACTTAGCTTTAGACTGGATGTAACAGCCCATAATTAGTGCAAACGTAAGCTGTACTACAATGTTGTCACTGAGCCATATTGATAGGTTTATAGTTAATTTAAAAAGATTTAAAATAGGACGACTATCTACAGCATACATATTTATTTCAAGACATATTGAGCAGTACACAGATCATTAGCCTCTAAAGTTTAACAATATTTAAATTAAAAAATGCATTACTGTTTAATATCACCAGCATCAATACCTCAATTTCATTTTGTAACATAATTCTTAATATATATTACCTATTTTAATACAAGATCCACAAAGTGCAGGAAGGTTGTTAACCTATATATTGGATTAAGATACTGGTTTATTAAAACAAAACTGGCACTGATTTGTTTACTGTTTTATCACAGAAACAGTTATATTACCTCATCTTACTTATGGTTATAACAGTGGCTATGCATCAATTACAGGTAATTTTAATGGAGACGTATACTGCTTGTCCATGAATAAAATAAATAATAAAAAAATCAAATGATATCGTGAATAAAACACATTTTTTTCTCATAATATTCTTGATAACAAACTAATAGCTTATCAAATGCAAATAATTTAATAGCTTTTTATTACTAATTTGAATTTTATAATTTCTAAGTCACCTTTCTTTGAGAACAATTGATTAAATTTATCACAAGAATCACTATTTCTTATGGATATAATTGTAACTTAAAACAGAAATTCATCTTAAAATGTCTCCTTTACTAACTAAGTGCAGGCTGATGTGTGTTGGTTCTTATAATACATTATTGTCGCAATTTATCATGAAAGAAGGTATGTTATTTATATCGCTATTGTGCAGTAACTAAAATACGTTCTTTTGGGAAACATATTAAAAAAATGGTGATTTATAATATGGTATTTATTTTTATTATGATATAAAGCTAATTAATCTTTAAAAGTTATGGATATTATAAACAAAGTGTTTAACAAAGTTTACCTTTTAATCACACAATATGTCTTTCAGAGTTTATTTCTTAATAATTTATTTTATTTATAGATATTTTTTACTATCCTGGAGATGGTTTTTTGCATTTTCTTCCAGATATTTTGGTTTTTGGAATTTCCAAATATATGTATTTATTTACATACATTAAACAAGAAGATTGTCTCAATGTGACTTTATTACATTTAAATACTGCATTCTTATTTATATTAATAAATTAAACAAATGTATGTCACGTTATTACATTTGTCCTGAATTCTCATTTATCTTACTATATTTTCACGGTATGTATCCCAATAATCAGCGCTCGGATGACAACGTCAGGCTCGGATAATAAGAACGGCTCTAGTTGCGGATAAGAGTGAAAAAACGTCATTATTTTTACTTCTATCTTTTACTGACGCCGATTTAAATCACGTTAGTGGTTGCAATTGTTCTAGGCCAACATAAGCTATATAAAACTGCAATGGTTTTTGCATACAGTCCCTACATTGTGGTGAAAATCGCCGAAGAAGGTGAAAAATTCGACCCATCGCACTAAATTAAACAAGTTTCCATCTGTATTTAGGTAGTTGAGTGAAGAAAACATAACTATTGATCCTTTACTGTCCCTCTGTTAATAAACAATCAGAACATGGTAACACAGTTCAGTAAAAATGAATCTAAATCTTACTTTTTATGAAGATGTCAAAGCGAGATGGATAATCGC
The DNA here is from genome assembly GCA_038501625.1 of Corbicula japonica. Classification (NCBI taxonomy): domain Eukaryota; kingdom Metazoa; phylum Mollusca; class Bivalvia; order Venerida; family Cyrenidae; genus Corbicula; species Corbicula japonica. The sequence continues at coordinate 1,206,578 of JAZAYU010000008.1, read as the reverse complement.
TGGTTGCAGTAAAATTTGTTAAAGATAATAGTTGGCTCAAACTGAATAATGGTCAGGCTTATAATTTTATTTTCAGGAAAATGTATCAATACCTAATGTTTTTATCATTTCCCAACTGTGAAATCGCGTTTTATGTTCGCCCTTTGTCCGCGCGTGTGTGTGTCTTAACAATGTCTTCAAACGACACCTCATGTACAGGCCAAATTTTAACAAAATGTTTTTGATGAAGGGATTCACACTTGTAAAAGTTCTTTATTTCGGTTTAAAGATGGGTGGTTTCAATATTCCAGCCAATCAAAATTTGGATATTGTTCAATCACCCCAAGGATATATACTTCCTGCCTTTTAAAGTTTGCCTTTGGCGTTGTCTGTGATATGCAGGATTTATATTCTAAGATCCCCTCTCTAAATTCTATTCTGTTTAGTTCCGCCTATTGTTTTCTCGTTTAGGGCAAACCCATTCTTTTATCTGGGGACCATACGCAGCTGAACATGGAATGGTATTAATCTGAAAATACCGCATAGAAGGTTCCATATTCACCGCCAAATGGGATGGATCAAAATTGTACTGTTTATTGGTGTAAATATTGAGTTGCGCTCAACCCCGGGCTAGGCGGCGTGGGCAGTAATAAGCATTTCCATTACTGCCCATGAACAGGCTCAATCAAACCGAGCCTGCAATATGTTCATATTTGTCGTGTTCGAGGGTCTTCAAAGTTCTATTTTTATCTACTTTATTGTGGTTTCTTTTGCAACCAATAGAAATAACAGATTCAACATGAAACGAGAAATGAAATAAAATGTTTATTGGAAAAATATAATAAAAGAAGAGCCGTCGGTATATTTCTGCTAGATTGATAAAAATTAAAGTAAATAAAATAAGTCACTAGTGACTTTTCGATTGCCTTTTGCCAGAATAACATATATTAGAAAATTTTTGGAACTAACAGGACATTCTTTTGTTTTTCAAGGAGTACGGTATCTTTTTTACCAGTTGACTCATCTAGTAGAAATTCCTGGTATTTGATGCACGAATGCCCATGTAATAGCGTCAAGTGGGAGACAACCTCACTCTGTGCCACACCAGTAGCATTTGAAACCAGTGCTAATAGTTTCTGCAATGTAATTAAATATGCAATTGATTTCACTTCGTGGCGCTTAACTTGATAAGAGTGTGAATTGGTTCTAAGAAAGAATGGTATATTTGTAAGTTTCATATTGCTAAGCATCGTATATCAATACAGACCATATGTCTATGGACAAACATTGGAAATTTTGTATCACAGTATGGTGTTCAGTACTGGTCACATCCAGGAGCGTCACCGGTGTCTAGAACTGGGTGTGTGTATATAACCAATGAATGATTTTGAACGTTAACAACTACACGCTGAAAACTAGCAAACTCAGGTTATCTCAAAAGGGCATAAAACCTGAATTATGATATGATACGAAATGATATATTGTACATCTTAATCACTTAAGATTACTACAGTGCGAATATTAATTGTATGACCTTCATTATTACTTACCGAAAATAGATAAGTTGTTGGACAATGACTTCTGGTCCTGTAAGATAAAAAATGGATTTAAAAACTAATAAACATTACTTTAAAGCTAATAAACATTATGATGAAAAGGTCAGTTTGTTCATTTTCCATAAATGTAGCCAGCTATTATCTTCACTGAAGCCAGCGATTATCCATCTCGCTTTGACATCTTCAGAAAAGGTAAGGTTTAGATTCATTTTTACCGAACTGTGTTACCATGTTGTGATTGTTTATTAACAGAGGGACAGTAAAGGATCAAATAGTTACGTTTTCTTCACTCAACTACCGAAATACAGATTGAAACTTGTTTAATTTGAGCAATGGGTCGCATTTTCCACCTTCTTCGGTGATTTTCACCACAATGTAGGGACTGTATGAAAAAACCATTGCAGTTTTATATAGCATTTGTTGGCCTAGAACAATTGCAATCACTAAAGTCGTTTAAATCGGCATTAGTAAAACATAAAAGTAAAAATACTTACACTTTTATCACTCCTATCCGAAACTCGAGCCGCTCTTATCATCTGAGCCTGACTTTGTCATCCGAGTGCTGATTATTGGGATACATACCGTGATTTTACTTATAAGCACAAATTATTTGCTATTGCACGTCAGAAATGTTTCTACCATCTTATTTTACTAGGTTTTTATGTTAAGTATCATAACTTAATCACTTTTTTAGACCAATACTTTATGTTACATATGTTTTATTGCATTAGTAATGTAGATAAGAGCTTCCTGGTGTAGACAAAATAGGTTTATGTTAGAACTTTTATAATTGTCAAATAAATCATTCTTACAAAAACTTTTTTCAAAGGTAACATATTCAAACAGGCGTTACGGAAAAACGCCCCAATCACCAGAAAGCAAACAAATTGCAAAATGCGTAGCATGATATAGGCTTTCAGAAAAACATACCCTTCAAAACTCCCCAAGGGGGGGGGGGGTCTATTGACAGCTCATTGTCTAATAAAATAAACTTAGAGAAGTTTTTAAATAGCGAACTCATTGTTTATATCGCGTAGCATATAATATAGGCAGTTCCACATAATTTCACTTTTATGTTGGATAGGTTGATAAAGAGTGACTGTATTTTTTTTTACAAATAAACCTTACAAATGACGACTACTTAAGTGTGCCTCATTTCAACATCTTTCGACTAAACAGAAAAGCAAAGATCTAAACGTCACATATATAATCGTTTCAAACAGAGTAAACTAATTGTTTAAAAATCCCACTAGATACCTCTCCACCCTGCGAGATGCCTCTCTAGTGTAAATAGCTACTAATCAGAATAGTTTATTTCTTTTTGCCGCTGCATAATAATAGAAAACTTAGTATTATTGACAACACTTCATTGGTTAATAAATTAGGTCAACCGTGAGCTTAGACAGCTACGCCGAAAAAAATCAAATGTTTGTGCGTTTTAATAAATTAGTTTGCCATTTAAACAGTCAATTTGAAATTTCCTTGAGCTAAAATCCGAGTAATATAGGGGATATAAACCCGAGTGAAATAGGGGATATAAACCCGGGTGATATAGGGGATATATACCCGAGTGAAATAGGGGATATAAACCCGAGTGATATAGGGGATATATACCCGAGTGAAATAGGGAATATAAACCCGAGTGATATAGGGGATATATACCCGAGTGATATAGGGGATATATACCCGACTGATATAGGGGATATATACCCGAGTGATATAGGGGATATATACCCGAGTGATATAGGGGATATATACCCGAGTGATAGAGGGGATTTATACCCGAGTGATATAGGGAAAATATACCCGAGTGATATAGGGAAAATATACCCGAGTGATATAGGGGATATATACCCGAGTGATATAGGGGATATATACCCGAGTGATATGGGGATATATCCCCGAGTGATATAGGGAAAATATACCTGAGTGATATTGGGGATATTTACCCGAGCGATATAGGGGATATATCTACGTACAGCAATAACAATTATATTTTTAAAATGAACCATACAAGGTTTTTGAAACCTGGAAAACCAGTAAAACCAGTTATCATCTTTGGTCAACACCTTGTGTATCCTGATAAACTTAATCTTAGCAAAGCAAACAATTCAGAAAAGCAAGCAAACTTTCTTGATCAAAATCTTTCTATTGATAATATTTTCGTTACTACATTTAGCCCAGACATGCAATTCCGACAACGCTACCGACGGAGCTTGTCGGATCAACCAATAAAAAAGTTCATCGGAAAGCCTTGAAAACATGTTATCGGGTAACGGAATATTTTACTGATAACAGTAGTAACTATATGAACTGGGAGACTTAATACGTCACATTGCACAATATCACTCTACAGCGGTCTGCATGCTTGGTGATTAACCCATCTACAGTTGATCATTATGCTTACCTCTTATTTTGCAAGACGGAGGCAGGGGTTTAAGATTTTATGAAGGTAATACGGAATTCTTGTAAAAGAACCTAAAAGCTCGATCTGTTTTTATTCCTGTCATTGTGTTCTTGCTGATTATATTCCAGGTGCTTTGGTCTCGGTCATGTCATTGAGTACCATCATTTTTCTTGATAATGATATTAGCTTCTATGATTTTTTTTTACGTCTGTACGTCCCCAAATCTTGTGGCATCAACTCCTCCGAAACTATAAGGCGGATTTCTTTCAAACTTGCACAAATGATTAAGCAGGATCTGTAGATAAGCGTAAAGAAAGGATTTTTTTCATGCGACCAGAGTTATGGCCCTTTGTTAATTTCACTAATTAAATCTTGTGGTATCAACTCCTCCTAAACTATAAGTCGGATTTCTTTCCAATTAGCACAGATGATCAAGCAGGATGTGTACATGATCGTAAAGAAGAGTTTTTTTCATTGGCCATTTTAGCAGAGTTATGGCCCTTTGTTTATTTCAGTTATTATAAAATCTTGTGGCATCAACTCCTCATTTACTATTGGACAGATTTCATTCAAACATGCACACATGATCAAGCTCGATGTGTAGATGATTGTAAGCAAAAGATTTTTTCCTGCGGCCATTTTTACCAAAGTTATGGCCCTTTGTTAATTTCACTTACAACATTTTGTGGTATCAACTCCACATTTTCTATTTAGCTGATTTCTTTCAAACTTGCACATATGATTAGACATGTGTAGATTGTTATAACATAATGCCATTTATACCAATATATCTTTTATGCCCCCACAAAGTTGGAGACATATAGAGTTGCACTTGTCCGTCTGTACGGCCGTGTGTCCCCAAATTTTGTGGCATCAACTTCTCCTAAACTATAAGGCAGATTTCTTTCAAACTTGCACAGATGATCAAGCAGATTGTGTAGATGATCGTTAAGAAAGGATTTTAGCCTGCGACCATTTTTACTAGAGTTATGGCCCTTTGTTAATAAAAATTATGTTGCAGCAGTGGGGGCATCAGCGTCCGAGGACACATTCTAGTTTAAAACTGTTTTGTTACCCATGCTTTTTTTTCCTTTCTACTTAATGGCTGTGTGGCTGTATCTTCTGGATGTTGTCATTCCTGATATGAACATTTTATTTTTAACAAAAATAGTTAATGTCTTAAAATGTCACACAATTATGTGTTACTCAGGACATAACTATAATACAGTTTAATAGAATCTTAATGAAACTTTGGCGTGGGAAGTAATATGCTTTTCCATTACTGCCAATGAACAGGCTCAAACAAACAGAGCCTGCAATATTATCAAATTTTTCTTCTTTTGTGCTTTCAAAGTTAACATTTCATCCAAATCAACATCAAGCATTTACACATTGGTCGATAAGCTCATCGACTTTCAATTAGTTCGAAATTTATGAAGATAAGATTAATATCTTCTAACTTTATAAAGTCACCAAATATTTTGTAAGAAAAGATTTTTAATGAACAAAAGTATTCTTTATTTTTTTTTTCAAAACGACTTCGCAGACATGCCACCGGAAATAAAACCATACACAGAACGTCGGTAAACATACAACGTATAGACACTGTTGGAGTGTTTTGAGTGAGAAGGGAGGGGCGTGAAAAGTGAATGCGTGCAACCCTCAATACAGTATTTAGCCATGTCGCATTTCATGATGTTATGACATAAAGGATTCAAATAATTTGTTCAGCACTGTTGACCTAAACCAGTTATACATTATAATATTATTTTCGCATATTAAGTATTATAAAAATATACCGTAGCTTATGTTACAGATACAGTTGAGTTTTCCAGCCGGTCTGTCCGCATACATGGAGCACTCTGTAGTGTTGGTTTGTTCGTTGTCACATTTTACCCTATCATCCTCACCACAGAACTTTAACCCTCTTGTGGAACATTTACACTGCACCTATTTAAATGATGAATCAACGAATCAACATTTCGCATTTTTATTATAGAGTTTGTTTTACGTATGATAGAAAGAAATCACAAGATTATAAAGCTGAAATTGATGCTTGTCTCTTTTATAGCCAACCAGATGCTTGAGATTTGAGACTGTTTCCCACTCTGTTTTATAATCTTGAGCCCATTTAATATATAATTTTAATAGTTTGCTGGGGGCAGATGATTACACAGGAGATGTTAGTCTGGTGTTAACTGTTAAATAAATGAAAAGGGAACTTTTAAAGCCACCGAACATATGAAACTATTGCAGGATAGGTTTGATTTGCCTGAAATGCATATTACTGCCCACGCCGTCCAGCCCAAGAAAACAGTATGTAAATGTATTCCACCCAAAGAGGGTCCATCAAAATAATTAAAATTGTATTTTGTGAAAATATTCATTTTTTGCAATAATCTTCTCCATCTTAAAAGTTATTTATATTATATTAATGTTAAGGAATTGTTATTTCAAGGGCTAGAGTTTTTCAACGTCCATTCTGTAAAAAGCGGCAAACGACTTAAGTCTGTCCACTCGACCTTTTTGATTGAATGGTCTCCGTTCTTTACTTATCGATTTAAGAGGTCGCAAACATTGCAAATGGCGAAAACTGGCTAAAATTTCAAAAATGAATTTTGGGTGAAATACTTATTGCCACATAGATTTTAGTAAAGAAATATATTTAGCTATGGATGTAGTTAATGTTTGCAAGCTCAATTTAGTCTAATTCATGTTCTAATTACCAAGCACATACTAAAACAAAAGAAAACCGTTTGCATGAGAACTCTGAAATTCAAAGAGTTATATCTTTAAACGTTAACTGATGCAGTGTTTTAACGTCGGGCACGACTCGGCCTTACAATCCAACTAACCAGCAATAATAACAAGCCTTGGGGCGTTCCAAGGACACTGATGGTGGAAATAAAAAAATAAATCTGATATAAATTAATGAAAACAACTACTGTGGTATCATTTGCGGAAAGAAAAATTCGCGCGACAGACATAAATTACATAAGCACGCGGATATAAATTCGCGCACTTGTTTTATTCTCATAAGAATAGATATGAAATGGTTTTATTTTGTTATGGATTGGTTTCGCGCACTTTCCCTATAGCGAGATAAGCGAACATTAAACCACCGCGAAATAAAATGATACTACAGTAAGTATTTTATGTCTCAATTGATAAACATAAGACAAATCATGTAAGACCTACTGTAAATTGCTCTTCACATTTTTCTCCTCTCCATCCATTCTGACACTGACACTGAGGATCAGCTGTATCATTAAGACACACACCATATCCGCCATTAGAACAGTTTGTCATCTGGGCATAGGTACAGCCTGCACAGAATAAGAAAGTGCATTAAACCTTCCACATTCATATTTCATATTATTATTATTATTATATTATTATCATTAATAATAATAATAATAATAATAATAATAATAATAATAATATTATTATTATTATTATTATACAATATCAAAAAAAGCTCCGTGAAGGTGATTTTAGATGCAAATATAACATTGAAAGACTCGAACAGAATCTTGCCTCGGGCTGAGTTTTGAACGCCACACATATAAAGTCACACTTGTGTGATTATGGACGACCATCCATCTACCTTCAGATAACATATATATTAAACGTGCGCAAGATCCATGTACTGTGACACTGGCCTACACTCTAGGGGAGTGGCTTAACCTTTCACTCCGGATGTTGCTTTGTATGCGACAAATATTATGCGGCCTCTTGTGTCACTTTTCGCTAAATCTATTATAAGGATAAAGCCCGGACACAGACCATGATATCTGATTAACAAAATTAGAAAGATGCGATCAGTTATATTAAACAATCAAACTTCGAGGCATCTAGTGAATGTAATAATAACAGATCATTAGTGTATTGTGATGCAAACTTATACTTTCGGATTTCACGAAACAACTCGCCACGTTTGTGCCGTGTGGCGGCTGTAAAAGTCTCTCTGTAATTAAATCAGTGTTGTAATCAGTTATGTCCTTAAAAGTTCGTTGAGTACGATACATCTCTTACTATGTAATAGTACTTTTTAAAAATTAATTTTGTTTTATACTAATATTTTGGCCAGATTGGGTGATTTCAATATCCCAGCCAATTTAGATATGGATATTGTTTAATCAATCCCAGAATATATTCCCCTCTTTTTCAAAATTTGCCTTTGGCGTTCTCTGTGGGATTTATATTCTCATATCCCCCTGTCATTTGTTTACTTATTTATGGCAATCCCATTCTTTTATGTGGACCCATATGCCGCTGAACATTGAACGGTATTAATCTGAAAATACCTCATTAAAGTGTCCTTGTTAAACGCCATAACCATCGTTTGGGATGGATCAAAATTTAAGTTTTGATGTTGTTAATATTGAATTTCTTTTCAAAGTTGCCTTTAAAACTTTCAAGGCTTCCTTTTCCTCTATTATACGGGCTAACGTTTGCTTCACTTTTGTGATAATCGAAGATACTGATTTCAATACTTAAACATTTTGACTATAACGCAACAATTTTTTACATAAACCCTTTGTTATTAAAGCGCCCATTTTTCTCGTTTAGGGCAAACCAATTCTTTGTTATGTCCAAATACATACCATCGTTTGGAATGGATCAAAAAGTACCGTTTACTGGTGTAAATATTAAGCTCAACCCGGGGCTAGGCGTCGTGGACAGTAATAATTTACATTACTGCCCATGTACAGCCCCAATCAAAAACAGCATGCAATATTTTTATATTTGTCGTGTTGGTTGGCTTTCAAAGTTCCATTTTCATCTTTTAATACATCTATCTAAAAGGTCATCACGAGTTTGCAACGTAACTGTTGAATATGGCGTGTGGAGCGTTGCAAAAATTTATGTAAGAAAAAATGTAAAATAAAATATTTTTATGTACTCAAAAAAATATTTATGAGGTAAAAAATATATATATAAGGTAAGATATATATTCGCCCCTCTACGATTCCGTACCTACTGTATAGCCCAAAATGAAATTATTACACGTCTGCATTCGTCTTTGTCGAGCCTGCTAGCGGTAGCATGACTTAGTCGTCATAATGGCGGTTCGGTGTATGTGCGTCGATCCGTCCGATCCTGTCCGGGATGTAACTTTGTAATTCATGGATGAGTTTTGAAATAACTCGACACAATTGTTCACCACGATGAGTCGGTGTGTTGCGTACAGCCATATAATTATGCAACGCTCTACACGCCGTAGTTGAACATAAACCTACTCACGCGTTGCAAAAAATAATTATATACGCTTTCAATCAACTGGAAATGCCCCAAATCTCATTTCACACCAGCAATTAACAAAATTACTATACCTTAAAATCTCAGTTATGTGAATCTAACTTGCAAGAAAATGACAAGCATCTATTGTTAGACTTTTAAACTAACAGCCTGTTTAAAATAAATTACCCCCACCCTTTTATAAAATATATCTGGTTATGTGCAACGATCTAGTAAATATCATAAACGAGGGAGCATTATGCTAATAATTAAATGTTTGTAAAATAATTTCATTTGAAAAGTTATCAGAGTATAATATGCGTTGCAGCGACATTCTGTTACCGTTTTCTAAGTAACCGACGAAAATGATTCAAGTTCTTGGCGACTTACATTTACTGGGTAACGGAACTCGAAGTGTCTTTAGTGCCTCTAGTGTATAACAAATTTTTTCGTACAGGAAACAAGCTGTAAACAAGAACATCAGAAGAAATACAAGATCAAACATTAATAGAAACATTTTGATGTAAGCAGAGCTGTAAAAACACCAAAGGCATAGTAACTACCCAATCATTCATCTAACTTAGTAAATAGAAGACACATCGCAAAGTCTATTTCAAAATGATGTATAAATTTAAACTATTAAAAGAACAGGTTCGACGATTTGTCCGAGAAACAGTGCGATCTCAAGCTATTCTGTTCTATGTCGGTGAAGCACTCTTATATGTTAGCATCTAAAGATGACGTTTCATTTTTTAAAATCAGCAATGATATGTACGAAATTAGAGAAAATAGCTTAAAAAGTACCGGAAAACACTTTAGGCTAAAAATAGAAATGCTACAAATAGATTTTGATAAATTTAATCGAACATTTCATTGCATTCAGTAAAAACCTTTATTAAAAAGGAATCTGTGGATGTTGTACAGCATATCAATCACACTGACACCCATACATTTAAAATGAAAAAAAAAATCTTATTATTGTCGTTGATTTTATTTGACATAGTGATTATTTATTTTATAGACCGCATTAAAACCATGATTGATACTATCATGGGTGGTTCAGTGGTAGAATGCTCGCCTGCCATGCAGGCGGCCCGGACGTTGCAATCCTTTTCCTTCTTTTTAAACCCTGAACATAGATCATTGTTCATCACGGACCTATATGTGTCTTAATCTCATTTTGACCTTAGAAATGAAATCACACTCATTTTCACCTTGCAAATATCAATGTTTACTTATCAAAATGGTATATGTATTGTAACAATGTTGGATCTTCTAAACCTAAATTGGAATTGTCATGTTTTATTCATCATTATTATAACAACAAGGCAGTCAGAACGACAGCAATATCCCCCACCGCAGATGTGAATGTGGGAAAGGTTATGGATGGTTAAGAGCACATTAAACAATAGCTCTGGGCAACGGGCAGGCAGATGGAAGCCAATACAAGTGCAAGGGTATGTCGTGTTCAGATACGTTTCAGAGTATTGGCCTGCTCAATCATCAGAGGCGACCTTGATCTTGAGCCAGCCAGGTTGGAACATGGGTTCTGCACATCAGGTTCATGAACTGAACATTTCACTTAAGTTTCATGATATTCATTTCAGGGGTTCAGAAGATATGAACTGGACACGAAATGCATGGTTCAAATCTTCAAACACCACTGTTGACCTTGACATTGAGGCGGCCATGTTGGAACATGGGTTCTGCATGTCGTCTTCATGGGGGAGAATGTTTGACTAAAGTTTCATGAATTTCCTTCAAAGGGTTGAAAAGTTATGGACGGGACATGAAATATGCTCAAACACGTACCACAGGCGGCCTTGACATTGAGCCAGCCAGGTTGGAACATGGGTTCAGCACATCATGTTTATGAACTGAACATTTCACTTAAGTTTATTGATATTCATTCCAGGGGTTCAGAGACCACCAATAACTTGCCAGTTTGTGTACAGTCAAACCTGTCATTAGCAGACACCCAAGGGAGTGACTAAAAAGTGGCTGCTCTATACAGGTGGCTGTTAAAGACAGGTTAAAATGAGAACAAAATGTCAGTTTAGGACATATTCACACTGGCTGTTGTAGACAGGTGGTTGCTATTCGCAGGTAGCTGCTAAGGCAGGTTTCACTGTACATACACTGTATACAGCTGAGACCTCTCTTAAATTAAGTCTTAACATTTTGAGAATGTGCTACAAATGTGTTGTTGTTGTTGTTGTTTTACATACAAACAGTTAATAAACTATTCAGAAAAGCCTGATTTTCAAAGTGCTATAAAGTAAGAATTTTCGAATATTCGTTGCCATCCCTAAGAAAGTTTATTTGGTCAGTATCCATAGAAAATGACAAAATTTACACTATAAAATCTTCCAGAGCAAAGTTCTTAATATTGCATAACACAGATCTAAGCAGCAAAGTTCACCAGGTCATTGACCAGCAACTTGAGGAATGCATCCTAACAACATCTTAAGATTCGATCTAATTATAGCTGAAGACAGGTAGAAATATTGGAATTTTGATACTTGAAATTTTCACTCTGCTACTAAAAGTTTTGTTTCAAATTTTATCACTGAACTACCAGTGAATGAATTGTTCAGGAAAGATTGAATTTTAAGATGATATAACGTTCACCGCACCAAGACAGTATGTCTTATGCAGACTTGGTTTTGTACCCTGAAGGTCAAGGCCACATCACGAATGTAAGATTTCTGTCCGCTCTTTAAATGAGTTATTAATAACTTGGATTTTGTAAAAAAAGGGTATAAATGTTACTGTTACTAGATGATTTGTTGCGTGCAGCACTCGGTGAAAACAATACATTAGCATTATATGACAACGTGATTCAATGCTTAACAAAACATATTGTTGCCTACTTTTATGGCTATAAATGTATACAACTGGAACTTGGTTTTAATCTAGAGAAACTGCTTTCTTTCGGTAGTTCTGTTCCCAATATCACTAAAAGTGGTATTTGAAACTGAACTCAAATTGATATTTTTCTGGACGAATTATGGGTCATGTATTATATTTATTATTTAACTATTAATAGACGATGTTTAATACGTCCATCTAGTTTGACCCAAGAGAGATAAGAGGTTTACTAAAAAAGTTCAGAAAAGATGTTGTTTTGGTAAATACGTGATTTTTGTTACCTATGCATTCAAAATTATTGTTTTAGAAATAAAATGTAATGTTATGAACGTTTTTATGGATAGAAACCTTAGTTTTTGAAGTGAAATTGTTGAGTGATTTTGACGGGGTAGAAGAACTTTTTGAACATCCCTTTCAATAACGGAAGTTATGTTTGATTGCTCTCCCTTTGCATGTAAATATAGTAATGAAAGGTTCTTGTTAACCTTTACAATTTCATTATGATCAAAGATTTCTTACCACTAATGTGGATTGCATAAAACACCTTTTTACTTTGTATCATTTAATTGCAACATCTATTTATGTCAGAAGTTCTTATGTCTATGTTTTGTGATATCTAGTCTAGTTAAATGTTTTTACTACATTGCTTAACTTATTTGGACAATATCCACTTCCCTCTAGCCAGGGATCTTTCATCCATGCTGATATTCTTCAAGATATCATAATCACATCATTGCCAGTCATATATGATATTCAATAAAATTTACCACTTTTATAACTACTTATACTTAATCTCTATTTCATATCATAGGTCAAACAACTATTCACTTCATATCTACAATCAAATGGATCCAACCACAACTTGGCTCAGGGACATTACATCATTAGCATGAATGTCGTCCACATATAACACATGTGTGTTATACATTTCTTGTTAATGCTGGCCATACACAAATGATTAAATATTTTTAGGTTATTCCTAAAACTAATATTCTATGATATCATGGTAAAACTTAGTGCTATTAAAATAGTTCATGATAATGGGAAGGGTTGTATATTTATTTTTATCAAGTATTCAATGTAAATAACCTACATGTACTCTTTTTAGAATAAACAATGTTTAATGGCAGGATTTTTACGCAGGTTTATAGGGAAATCTAGTAAAAGAGCCAAGAAGTTGGATGTGTTTCTGTTCACACTGTCATCTAGTTCTTTCTGACTCCAGGGCTCTGGTCTTGATAAGATCACTAAGTATCCGCCTTTTGTTTGACAATTCTATTATTGTATATGATCTATTTGTTTTTGTGCTTTTGCATGACAAATGGTTAAGTTGATAGATGGGTTTGAGTTATATTACCAAAACTACTTTTTTTTACCATTTTGTTTATTTAAGAACTTGATGAGGCAAGTGTGACGTTGGTGCACCCTTGTACATGGTTTACACCTCAGTCGCAAATTGCCACTGACCGTTCAAAAGTGGCAGATCCTCGAGTTCTCATGTTTGTAATTTGTGGCGTCTTTTTTGAAAATGATCATTGTATACCCATGCTCTCTTTTCTTCTCTGCTTTTTGGGTTGTGACGGGAGGCTGTGTCTACTGGATGTGGCCTCTATTGATATGCATATTTCACGTTTTACATTCTGTTATAAAGCATTATTCTTCTTGTGTCTTGTCAGCAGTGTACGCTTATGATTATAATATGTTTATGATTGTCTACTTTTACCATTTGCACACTCATTTAAAATCATTCCTTGGCTGTTCCTCATGTCAACGCCGTTATGGACTTTTTATTCTTTATATTGCATTCTCTTTAATTGTTGTACTTACTTTCGTTATAAACTCTTGATTCTTTTTCACATGTTTTATCTGAAAAAAAAATGTCGGATTTTAATAAATGTAATCGTACTTGATGTCTATTTTGCTAACCTGGATTGAGAAACGCCATACACAGCAGGCAGAGCCCCCCCCCCTTTTCAATGACACACACACACACACACACACACACACACACACGCACGCACGCACGCACGCACGCACGCACGCACGCACGCACGCACACAGAGAGAGAGAGAGAGAGACTAATTTCATATCCTAACCAATTCCAAAATTAAAACATCAACAAACATTTTACACAGGAAACAAAAGGGCCATAATGACCCTAATTCGCTGAACCTGATGATGATATTAATATCATAAAATACTTAATCCCTATCAAATCTAGTGTGTATTTAATATTTTGAAGTTCGTACATGCAGCCTTATTGTTAATAAACGACCTATTTTCACATGTTTGGTAGAGGAGAGGATCACTAGAAGATTCTAATCAAAAAAATATTTTAATTAGTGCAGCAGCTTTGAAGAGGGCTTTTAATTGTTTGTCGTGACTTATTTGAAATTAATATTGTTATAATCACATGCTCTCTTTTCCGCTCTTCTTTTTCGCTGCATGGGGAGGCTGTTTTCTGAGTGTGGCTATTCCTGATATGCATATTTTACCTTTTTAAAGAAAAAAAAGCAACGTCCTCTAAATCTATAAAGACACGTAGAGAATAAAGCTTTGGTATGTTTTGAACTATTTAGGTAAAGGGTCACCCCAATAACATTCCTATATACTGTTTATGATATCTGGTCGTCAGATTCTATGAACATTTGAAACATTTTACGATATGTTGTGTATGTAACAAGTTCTGCACACCTAACAACAATGTTTTTATGTTGTTTTGACACCAGCAGGCGGTTTCTAACAGGAAATTTATAGAAGTGTTCAAATGGGGTAAACAAGCCAAGATCCCCTGGTCATTTTCTGTTTACAAAATATCCATATTTAAATTGGTTTGATGTATGGTCTTACAAACAATGTTTCAGTGAAATGCTTTTGAGTTTTAAAATCTGGCATGTTTTTTCACAGGTGTCCGTATCATTGTTGTCAAAAAATAAAATGCCAAAAGTTATTTTTTTTTGGTTCTTTGATTAATATAAATAAAGGTTCCCATGTAGCTGGTCCCTTACACTGACATTGACCTCAAAGAACTGAAAAATTTTGCCATTTGTACAAAAAAATCTAGCTTAAACAATATAGCAATTAATGAGTCTTATATTATGCTAACATGTAGCGAAAACCGATTGGAATTTCTTCAAACCGATTTCTTGCTACAGCTTTTCATATGCTCTCAAACATTGCCAAGCGGTCTAGTCGACATCGATGAGGTGAACGCAAAAAATCATTTTGGTTACGACATTTCCTAGTTTCCTCCCGCTGCTATGAAATATTCCCATGGCTCATACATAAAATACATATTTGACATCATTATCTACCATTAACCTTTACCTTTTCCCGATCTTACGCTAAAATCATCTTTGTTTTTAGATGTGTGAAGTTAGCGGCCTAGCGGGGTCAGACGGCGTGAAGTTAGCGGCCTATCGGCCTGGGGCGTGAAGTTAGCGGCCTAGCGGCCTGGCGGTGTTAAGTTAGCGGCCTAGCGGTCTGGCGGCGTGATGCCTCCGAGTGCTTCACTTGCCCTAACAGGTTCTCTTATCACAAAACAAGAACAAGTGGCGAAATAACTCCAACCCACCCATCGGCGATATGACATCGGCGGATTCCTTTTACTGTTGCTTTTGCATGACACATAGTTGAGCCGATGGGTGGGTTGGAGTTATTTCACCAAGACTACTTGTACTTGTTTTGTGATATGAGAACCTGTTGGGGCAAGCGTGAGGCTGGTGCACCCTAGAACCTGGTTTAAACCCCCAGTGGCAATTTGATTTGCCACTGACCGTTCCAAAGCGACAACCCTCGGGTTCTCATTTTTGTTAAAAGTTTGTGTTGTCTTTTTTGAAACTGATCATTTTATTAACCATTCTCTCTCCTTCTCTTTTCTTCTTGACTGTGGGGAGGCTGTTTTTCTGAATGTGGCGATTCCTGATATGCATATTTCACATTTTTAAGGAAATGTCAAAACCAGGACGCTTATGGTCAATTTCCTTAAATCTATCAAGTGGTTTATGAGTAGAGTATCTTATGAGTAGAGTATCGTAAAGAATTTTCATTAAAAGCGTTGTGGTAAGCTAACAAATTGAACTGCTGGGGTTATCGCATTAGAACACTCAGTGGCAAAACATACTCATGGAGCTGGGGTGTGTGACACCAAGTTCCAGGATGCACCAACTTCACACTTGCATCGTTAAAACCACTTAAAATGTATCTTAATAATTTATGTTGGATTATTTTTGACAAAAGAACTCAAAGATAACTTACTATTTATTGATTTACGAGCAGGAATCACGGCGGTGCACTGAATACAATATTTCTCGGAACAATTCTTGTATAATAATCTCAACTCTGGAACAGATAATTGATTCGGCTAATTAGAATAAATACTAATATCCTCAAACACATATATAACACATTCTATTTAATTCTGATATAAGGTTTAGTTTGGTCTTGAAATTAAAGGTAAATTAAAAGGAATTCTAGACATGCATAACGTATTTGTATTTACACATGAGGATACGACTTCTATAATGTAACTGTGTCTATATTTTAAAAGCAAACCAAGAACTATCCACAATTTACACCCTTACCATCTACCCTTTCTGCCTCAGCTTCAACGTCTTTATCGGTTGAATTACTATAGTGCGTGGATCCCGTCTCATCTGGAAATTTTAGATAATTTAAAAGGAATTTAAGACATGCATAATATATTTGTATTTACAAATGATTATTCGACTTCTAATAATGTAACTATATTTATATTTTAATAGAGGATAGAGAATTACAATCTACCATATAAGGTAAATGGTGGGTTTTGGTCCATATAAGGTAAATTGTTGATTTTGGGGGAATGGTTTCTACCATATAAGGTAAATGGTGGGTTTTGGTCCATATAAGGTAAATTGTTGATTTTGGGGGAATGGTTTAAAATCCGATATGTAACATATGTGACATTAAAAGGAATAATCCAAATGTGGATATATACATTTTCATATCTGTGGTAGATTACAATCTGCCATATAATATGGAATATACAGTCACGTGATCCAACAAGTATGGTAGATTTTTTGAAAGTGTTCTGAGAAAATGTGATAAATTGGAGTATACAGTGTTAAATGATGGCATATGACGAGATATTTTGTATTAAACTTTGTTAAACAATTGCTAAGTGATAGTGTGATATGTGGGTGTGAGAAGTAGAAGAGCCAAAAAGCGTAGAAAGAGTAGTGAGTCGGATATTAAGGGATATCGTAAACAATTCAAAAAATGGCGCGTCTAACTGTGACAGTGACACTGTGGTGAGTGATATTTTCTGTGTTAGTTGCATTATCAGCGAAGCAAATTCTATTCTTTTTGAGCATTGTGACAGCTACAGTACATGTAATAGGAATAGTAATAGAGATAATAGAGATACAGCTTTCGCCTTCGCCAAGTGATGACATTAACTTTAACGATACAGCTGCCACTGGCAAAACAATAGACATGGATATGTCACAGAAATTAGACTAGATACTGACTGCAGTTGCAGATATCAAGAAGAATCAAAAGGGGGTGCGTAAAATGTTTGAGAGCAAGTTAGATAAAAAGCGACAGGATTTGACTGAGACAATAGATAGTAGAGTTAGTTCACTTCGTGATGAGTTGTCGCTGGACATAAACAGGGAACCAGCACGTATTGATCAGATCATGAAAACAATTCCGAGGGTTGCATGCAAGACTGTCGTAACTCCTTCTTTATTTTAATGTAGTTACGACAATCTTGCGTGCAACCCTCTATTCAGTCGCTACAATCACGGCTAGACACAGTTAAAAACAAAGACCGATCAATTCCCGCGGGGGCCGCATTAAATGAAGACAGAGCGCACCAAGGTCTCAGCTCACCAGGATGACCCAGTTTAATCAATAACAACCTGTGGCATACTCTACGAGGAAGAAGAAGACCTGATAATCATAGCAAATAATCTAATCCGGGCACTCAAAGATGATGTTTCATCAAACGTATTGGTTGTTTTAGCTACAAAACAAGATTTAGAGGTAGACCGCCGTTAGTGAAAATAACATTTTAAAATTAAGATGAAAAAATGATTGTTCTCCGCATTAAAATGACACTAAAACATTTGACGGGCTATAAAAAGGTTTAACTTAAAAGTAGCAAGTCCCGCGTGGAACGACTCATTGAGATCAACGCCAAAGCAATCCTCCCGCAGGCGCGTAACTACAGAGTAGATGCAAACGGGCGTATTAAGGAGCGACAAGAAAAGATGGATCACCAACAAGCACCTTACAATCTTTAGGGACCAGCCGTTTCTATGGGTTACTCAAGATAGCCCATTTAAACGTAGGTGGAATTGCGATAACTCGAAACGCGATAACTCGGATTGACGGTTTAACTCGAAGTCGGCCGCCGGTCACGTCATTTACCTTATATATTTAACTAAAAAGTTGCGATAAATCGAAACGCAATAACTCGAAATTTTCAATATCTCGAACATATTAAAAAGTCCATTGAATAAATATTTCATATTTGATCGCGATAACTTGAAGTACATGTATTGACACGTTTTCACACTTCCAGCGAGGATGTTTTGAGTCTTTTGTTTATAGCCACTTGACAAAAACAGTTATTATTGCCAAACAATATTTACTTGACACTTTTGCATGATAACTGGTCTGCAGATTATGATATATGAATATAGTCGGAAAATTCCGTTACGATCTTCTTGTATGAATGTAAATAACTAGTTTTAAAGGTTGTAATGTAAGAAGCACGCTTAGCTCAGTCGGTTAAGGTGTTTCAACTTTTATGAAATTGCTATTTTCTGAACAATCAGCAAACGACGGTTCGCAAACGGCAAAACAAAAAGTTTAAAAAGGTTAATTTCATTTTTTTCGAGTAATTTAGTGAAGGACAGGAGAATATCTTATGTTTTCATTAATAATTTAATGTAAATTTATCTACATGTATTTCATAACGCCTCATATAAATTAAAAAAAATTGTTAAAACATTGTTTCTTCATAGATCTTTATTTGTACATTCATGAAAATAAAACTAAGTAATAATATTATTTAAAAATAATTATCTTGTTTATTTGAGCAATCTTTACAACAATCATTTGTTAAGTATTCCCGTATGGTGCCGAAATATAAATTGCAGATCTTTACTTTCTAAAACTTTCTAAAAATCGAATGGTGTTACGGAAAAGACAAAGTCGCGACAACTCGAACTAAATCGTCGGTCCTTGGGATTTCGAGTTATCGCAATAGGACTGTATGTGGATGGACATTTTATGTTCAGCTTTAATTCAGACAATAGATGCTGATATCATATCGATCTGCAAAACACATTTACATGGGCAATCGGAAATTGCACATGCTATGGATTTAATTGACAAGAAATTCACATTAATGCGCCAAAAGCTTCGGGTGGTGTTGGGTTGTTGGTAAAAACCCAGTTAATTGAACAGTTTAATATATGGGTTGTAGAGAGGTCATTTGATGGCATTCCCGCGGTTAAATTCGAACACCAGATCACAAACTTAAATCAAAGCGCTGAAAGCGTTGAAAGACTGGCGCGCTGGTTGAATCGAACTTGCCCTGCACAGATATCATTACTTTAAACATATGAAACTATGTGTGATTTTTTTCGTTAAACTTTGTGACAGTTACTATCATCAACATTAGCAAATAATTCAGTATATTCAGGGATTTCAATAGATGCAGGTACTTGTATTTTGATGCAAGGAAATTAGGTATCACTTTTTTCACCTTTATTTTAGGTTGGGGGTCTTTTAGATGCAGGAGCGTATGATCAGAGGTTAAATTTTGCTAGAAAACGATGATCAGGCTCCGCTACAACTGAGTAGTGTCAACAATGAAATGCACAAGGCTCACGTACCTTAAGAGACTGAAACAGTTACAATCTTAATTTTTACGTCGATCGCAACAATGCATTAACAAAAATATTCGCCAACTTACTTGCGGTCTCACCAGGATTTTTGGAAGGGTTGTCGCTGGACTGTTCGTGGATTTTAGCTCGCGAAACTTTATTTTTAACTACCATTTTATACAGTTTTATATTTGTACCAAAGTTTACTGCAACAACGGTATATAGTACATAGATGTTTTTATCTCTTTAGAGCCAAGAAAGGTTTCAAAAGTAAAAAACATAAATAATGTGAAACAATGTGTAAACAGTATGTCAACATGTGTTTTAATTACATAAACTGATCTGATCTCATCAAGTTACAATGTCAACTATATACTCTGTATAGTTAGTTTTTCACCTTCATTGTCCAAGATATCTCACACATATCAAACTCGGTGTTTCATTACAACTGAAAGGATTAGGATTAAACTTTCAGACGCCTCTTTTTTTCTTAGACCCAAGTGCTGACTGCCTTATTATAATCAAACTTCAGTACATCAGGACCTTCCATGGATATCATTAACAATGAATTTGATGTTAAATTGTTAAGCCTGCTATTAAGCTTTGTCTTCACTCTTGATAAGGTGGAAAAAACCCACTCACAATCTGAGATTAAATAACTTTACGATACCAGTAAACATAAAGACAGCTTCATATATAAAAATAATATCATAATAGGTATTCAGTTAACACAAACAGGTATAATAAATTATATAGTGCACCCCAAGAACCTGGTTTAAGCCCCCAGTAGCAAATTATTTTGCCACTGACAGTTCCAAGGCGCTAACCCATACGGTTCTCTTTTTTGTTAAACAATCAACAAACAAATCATTTATTTTCCTCTCTTCTTTTTTTTGCTGCAGAGGGAGGCGGTGTTTTATGAGTGTGGCGATTTCTGATATGCACATTTCCCTTTTTATTATAGTAGCATGAAATTGAGTTATTTTATTTATTTAATGCAAGTCACAAGGCTAAGTAAATATATATAAAAAAAGACCATTGCCAACTTCTTGCAACCAGGAGTAGACTTTCTTCCACTTAGGATCGACACCTGATTGGATCGAACTGGCTATTCGAGGTAGCCGGCGTTGATTCAGTGTCTCGGCATGTTGGGGTACCGCGTCCAGCGTCGGAGTAATTTTACGACGTGAAGGGGTACTTGGCGTCGTCAGAGTCGCTCTTGAAGGGCTATCCGGAATGATCTCGATCTCATTTCTAGAATTTTGAAGTTCAGAATGCCCGATGGAGTTGGCATCAGCCTCACAAGGCCGGTTTCTCTTGAAATAAGATAGAATCGACGAGTCGTCCTTCTTTTGCGCATGCGCAAATGTGTCCGACGAAAATGAACTGATCGTTAAGTTCTAACTGCAACTTGCTAATAGATTTGTTTAAAACAAATCAAATATCGCACAATTATTTTAATACATCCGTACAGTACAATTTTCGAAGTGTTTGTCTTTTAATCACAGAACAAAGAATAACCAAATTATTCATATCCAACTTTGCTCATCATCGGTTAGCAAAAATCGATAACGAATTTCTCAATAGATTATGAAGGAACAATTCAGTTTTTTCTTTACTACATTTTTATTTCTTAAACAGTCGAAAAAACCCATTGTACATATTAAAGATAAATTTCTGACGATTGAGATGGTTATTTTTATTTTAATTTATCTTAGCGATAATTTGGTCCTTTTTGACTTTGAATAAAGCCACCCTATTTTCCCTTATTTACATAGAAACTGTAGAAAAAGTTGGATTTTTTCGCTTATCCTTACGTATTCTATTGTTAATATCTTTTATCCAAATTATAAGTTTTAAAAAGCCCAGGTTACATATTTTGCAAAAAATATTAAGCTATTGTTTAAACTATTTTTATTAAATTAAATTTAAAACATTTTGGTCCTTTTTAGCTTTTTCTAACACGACTATCGAATATTTTAAGTGAAAATTTAAGTCTCCGTAAATTTTCGAACATTCCCGATATTTTACGATCATTGACGGAAGATTGTTTAATTTGGCAGTCAAGTGAAGAAAACAATATAGAGCCTTACTAGTTTAATTTGTAGAAGTTGGAGTATTGTTTTGAAATTGTGTGATATTACTTTGAATTAAGTAGAAACACTAAATTTTGGCGAATCCGTCAATATTTTACAAATTTCATAGGCGGAAACAAATACGTACTAAATTATTCATGGCATTTAGAAATAAGTATATGTGTTTTCGATAAAGTTGTAAAATAAAATCCTATTGTTAAAATAAACCAAGCCGAAAGTCTAAAAAGGTGATAATTGTAACAAATGACAATGAACCCCAGGTAAATCAACAGGTAAGAAATGTGACATTCTGTGTATTAACAATATGTCACATAGAGCAAAGATCTATATATTACATCTATCTATATAGGTCTTTGCATTGAGTAACAAAAAATGTCAATCAAAAGAAAATACATAAAGAAATTAAAATCGTCATTAAAAAGTCTCATCTATTAAATTCTTATGCTTTATATGTTTGTGTGCTTTTGCATGCAACATTGTTGAGCCAATAGGTGGGTTGGAGTTGTTTCACCAAGACAACTTGTATTTGTTTTGTGATATGAGAACCTGTTGGGGCAAGTGTGAGGTTGGTGCACCCTAGAACCTGGTTTAAACCCCCAGTGGCAATTTGATTTGCCACTGACCGTTCCAAGGCGGTAACCCCTCGGGTTTTCATTTTTGTTAATTGTTAGTGGTGTCTCTTTTGAAACTGATCATTTTATTAACCATGCTCTCTCCCTCTCTTCTTCTTGACTGTGTGGGGAGGCTGTTTTTTCTGAATGTGGCGATTCCTGATATGCATATTTCACCTTTTTTTAAGTAAATGTTACTTAATTATTTGTAAAAGTTAAATGCTTTCTATAAACAATTAAGAAATTAAAATGTAAATTTTATCCAAAATTTATATCGTAAAATGCAATCGGAAAATTGAAATTGTTAAGTTTAGGGCATATTTCTAAACACATTTGAAACATAAGCACGTAATGATGTACCCAACTGGAATTAAAGTTAGAACAAATAAAAACTATCGCATCGTAATCTCTTCAACATGTATCGAGATTACATTGTAAGATTTTTTCAGTAAAACATAATAATTCAATGAACTGTTATTCTTTAACTATTTTGACAAACAAGAGCGCAACTGTAATAGAACGAATTCGGGATTTTATTAACTGATCGAAAAAAAAAGCATCATTAATTTTATTGTACCCCCTCCCAATAAATGACGCGTTGTAAAAACAAAGTTATGACAGATCAATAATTAATATGTTTTATTGCTTATTTCCTGTACCGTGTTTTAACAAGGTAAATGGTTCCTATAAACAATGAACCTAGCAAATGCATCGGTTCAATGAATTTAAAAGTGTACCGATTTGTTTTTTTCGGTGTATATAGAAATTGAGAAAAGGCAAAGACCTATATATTACATCTCTATATTTATCTATATAGGTCTTTGGAAAAAGCTACACATTCTGCCGCTTTTTATTATGACTGAATTTGTATATTCTTTAATGTATTAAGATTACAAACCGTTTCACCAATTTTACACATATAAATATTGCTTTCCAACAAAATAAATTTATTCATTAGTGCAATAATAAGGATGAAATGGAACAGACGGAAGTTATACAGTATATCGCGGGGCTTAGGATTTTAAAATAAATAAAATAATCGGACGTCTATGTGCCCAAAACCAAATTAAAGAACTCGGCACTAAGTTACACAGAACTGATAAAAACGAAGACATTGTTGAACGTATATTAATATGGTCTACCTCAAGCTTGTGTCTAACTTTTGCGATAAAGGAAAACTGATATTATACACTAAGTTATCTTAATGATAAAGTATTGAATACTAGTTTTGTTGTTATGTATAAAACTCTCAGATACAAGATTATTTATTACTTCTTTATTTCTTCGTGTTACCTGCGTGCTTATTTTTTTCTCGAATGTTAAATTTTAACATTTTTGATAAATTTTGTAATTTTTAAAATATTGCTTTTACTTTCTGATTTCATTTATCTATTAAATTTATCAATTATTGGCTAAAAATGTCTTCATATATATTCGTTTAAAATATTCGAGTAATAGGGGTATATTAACAAAAAGTGGTATTCGTTTTCTATCATCTTATAACTACAGCTGATACAGATTCTGTTTTCCCTTGTAACACCCGTGTACACACCCATGTACCGTCCAGTTTCAATATTTAAGATAAAACTTTTATGAAACGAACTGAATGCTTAATGATGAAACAATTTTGTGCTATTTTATTGGTTTTTCCCTCCGGCGCAAATGGCATATTTTATTGACCCTAGACTTCGTTAATCTCCGATAATCTGACGACTGATAAGAAGGGCAGATAATTGACAATACCACATAGTCAACGCCGTACACTCTCCCTTTATGAGATGATGAGCAAAGTGCCATATGACTCATGATCGCATCTCATTAAAATCATTGAACATTATATCAAACACACCCGCTGTTAATTGAGAATATCAACAGTCGGCAGAGTCAAAATACGATCAAACGACACAGACAGACTTGCGAATTCGGCCACGTGGAGAGGCTGAGTTATCCAGCTGATAGTAAAGAAATCGATTGTGATTGGTCAAATCGCCCATTGCTTAACCTTGAATGCGGTGTGTATTGAAAAGCGACCTGTGTTTACAGTGCAAGAAACAGAAAATTATGACATGTCGATTTTGAATAAACGGATGTCGGCGAATTTAACGCTTGTTGGAAATAGATTAAAGCTTGTTAACGGTTGTCGGGCGCGAAAACCGTTATGATAGCTGGGGAGAACACTGGGGCCCGGCCCGGTCCTTGAAAGCCGAGCAAAATCTCGATCCACAACTACTCCAACCTAACCAAAATGGCAACCCACGCTATCTCCCGCTTGTCACGTGACTGATTTGTTTTTAATCGTTCTTTTAATATCCTTTCATAGTTGTTCGAACATCAACATTAAATTGTTTTCTTGTTTTTATTTGTAGCATTATCTTTCAAAGTTCGCATTCCTTCTCGAAATATTTGTATTTTCTTAAAATGCACTACTTTTTATGCCACACAACTACGAAATCTTTCAGGCGTAACAAAACTACTTATGCATATCCAGTTGCTTGTTCACTGCCGTAGCTGGTCGTGATTTCACTATACATTTGTTAGCTGGCGTTTTTGGCATTGATGCTCCAAAATTACACGGAAACTTACTATCAATCGCTCAGAATTCGTGGAATGGTGTGCTGCATTGTGCTTCACACTTGTGCAGAACATTTCGGCCTGCTCTCGCGGTGACCACTTACTTGATACGCTCTCGTGGTCGCAATGATACACCCGAAGTTAACGACGGCGCGTCGCAGAGTTCACGGCATCGTTACTTAAGACTGGCGCATGCGCGCCGGTCTATAAACCATTATATTTTCTTGTTATCTTCCCCTGGGGGTTCAACTAGGGGCGTGAAACACAAAGTTTCTTCGCCCGTTTACTGGCACAAATCTACTTACACAGTAATGCAAATAGTTTATTTATTGCTGCAGATTTTAATGCAAGGATAGGCAACCTATCAGATATACTTATTGGCCAGGAATCAATACCTGAACGGAGAGTTTTAGATCAGAATATAAACCAACATGGGCACGATTTTATTGAATTATTGAACGATTCTATTTTTTTCTAGACGAATTATGGGTCATGTATTATATTTATTATTTAACTATTAATAGATAATGTTTAATACGTACATCTAGTTTGACCCAAGAGAGATAAGAGGGTTACTAATAAAAGTTCAGAAAAGATGTTGTTTTGGTAAATACGTGATTTTTGTTACTTATGCATTCAAAATTATTGTTTTAGAAATAAAATGTATTGTTATGAACGTTTTTATGGGTAGAAACCTAAGTTTTTGAAGTGAAATTGTAAAGCGATTTTGACGGGGTAGAAGAACTTTTTGAACATCCCTTTCAATAACGGAAGTTATATTGGATTGCTCTCCCTTTGCATGTAAATATTGTAAAGGAAGGATTCACAGGTAGCCAATAGGCTCAAAATAGATTCACTGATAAGAAGTGACCTTTGCAATCGTTGCTAGCGGTACAAATTTTGTATGACTTGCATTCAGTTTACTATAAATTAGCTGTGTTGAGGCATGGATCTGAAACCAAAATCTTTAAAAAAAAAGTTTAGTAAGACAAAACAATGTTGTTTGTAAAGGTGACTCGAGGTATACAGACAAAGATGGCATGAAAGATGTATCTTTATACCCTTTCCAAAACCAAATACAAATGAACATAAGTTCAAAAAATGGATAAGTGCATGTGGTCGGCTGTATTTTATTATTGACAAAAGTAAAAAAATTAAAAAAGTGGACATGCAAATACAGTTGATATTTTGTTGGAGGAAAAGGACCTACAGAAGGAAATCCAGACCCTATTCGAGCCTCTTACATTCCGCTTTAGGTATAGAAAATTAAGTCAATCTTTTAGCTGTAGACATTTTATTTTGCATGGCAGAATAGTAATTTTGCTGCACCTATATAGATTTTCACTTGTGAATTATGGTACTATAAATTTAGAACCATTTGCCCTAATCAATTAATAATAATGTCCTTCATGTCCCCAGCTTCAATACCTGCCTTGCATCTGAAAAACAATTACAACGACAACAAAAACAATACATTTAATTTCTACATTTGATAAAATATACTTAATGACAATGAACAACAGGAAACAGATTGAACCAATTCATTGTCACATTTAGCAAAAAGTGTTTCTTTTATTTTCGGGGTACAGTTTTTATTACGCAATAACTTTTTTATTATAAATAAATTTTCATAATTTTGGTATCTAAATTACTGGAATGCATTCGGTATTATGAAACTGTGAAAAATGTTGATAATATGTATATTTTCCTTGTCAAAATGCAATTATCCCAACCGTGCGTTTTTATTGTCCTTAAGTACTTAATTACTGGTAAGAATACCTACATACTTAATTAGCCATATTAATTTTACAATATTGTAAACATAAATATACAGACAAGATTAGTCATGATACATCATAATGATACTGAAACTGCACCTGTTTCTGACCACCTCCAGCTCAAGATTATATAATGCATGCTTTAACTGCTTGATATGACAATACTATGAGATTTTCTATGAATCTTTTCAATTAATGCTTGCCTTTTCCCTGACAAATTTAAACGTTGACACTGTAATCAAAGTTTTAGTTAAACATTTGAATGCTCAGGTTATGTCAGATGAGCGAAACTTAACTCAAGGTTCAGCATTTTCTGTTAAGGTATGTCTCTACTGACGTAAGTACGTCGACTGCGCAGGATTGAAAATCGCGCAACAGATTATGAACGTCGTGAACGAAACGGTGGTCTCTAAAATTATCTTTTAAACATCTGGAGTTCGTTTAGGTATACTAGGAACCATTCATCCAATATATCAAAATACTCTTTCTGTTTAATTTCGGTTGTTTCGCCTACCAATTCTTTTTCGACATCCGATGTACCTAAGATTTACCGCCCTTTGTAAGATACTACTTTTCGGTAGTGTAAACAGAAAAATGTGTTGGACTGATAAAAATTCCCTTTTCTAAGAAGTTTAAGAAAGTCTAATGATTGTTCGAGGTGAATAAATCAATAACCGAATATGGCGAGTGCTGCGACAGAGCCCGCAACTACGGATTATGCTGATTGTAAGTACAGGATGATAAAATCATCCGGTTTTATTTGTCGAAAGTTTTGCATTTGCCTACAACGGCAAATGAATGTGATAAACTGCTTATTATAGATTTGAATCGATCATGCAGGTTGTCTGAGACAGCCATACGGCACATATAACATAATTTATTTTTCTAAGATTTGACATAGATTTATATTTTCATTGGCTAGATAAAGTGACCTTCGACTGTTTAGAACTACTGTAGACTCACTTGTTAGATGTCCGGTAACTAGAGATCCAGATCATACTGCATGGATGTGTAGAATGATCTGGATCTACACTGGTCACACTGGGTCTGTGGGATATACATGTAAGATGAAATCGAGTTTTATCTTTGGATTTATAAGATTGGTAAAATGATGTTGCAAAATATACCCAGTATATTGTGATAATAATCCGGGTCTGTTCCAAATTGCATGTATTGCAACTACATCGAAAACTTGATATAGAACCAATGAAAAGAAGTCGCAGTGAACTTTTGTTGTTCAAAGTTGCTATCAAAATATGCATGGGTATGTACCCTATTATCAAAAGATATGAGTTTATGAGAAGAAGATATGCAAACAATTTGTCTAAAATGTTATAATTAGATACATTAACTATTATTGGTATGTTTCATTTTTTGCATTAGAGCATCACTGTATACTTATAGATAAATTATTCTCAAAATAATAATAATATCAGCACATCTAGATATGATTTGGAAGTTTCTTTTTTATTTTTAAAGGTTTGGTCATCTTAACAAGCCCATTAGCTGAAGGGGTATATGTAAGCTGTTCGGTAAAAGTCTGGCAGACAGAAGAGTGGTGTAACTTGGTGATTTCTGAAAATTCCAAAAGCAATCACATACTGTCATCATGGTTGATGCCTTGTCTGCCATAAAAAGGTATTTCTTTTCAGTAACTTCTAAAATTATTTTATTCCAGTAATGGGCTTTATTTTCAGCTGAAAAAGTATCATTCTAACCTATTTTGGAGATAAAAATTATTTTTATAAAAACTGATCTTCTTTAACTGGCAGTTTTAGGCCAGATCACTAAATATCCAGATGAATGCTCTTTTGTGATATTCTGATAATTTTATTGTAAATATTGTTTGTAAATTAATTAAAAATAAGTTGATTACATTTCTATACATTAAATTTCCCAATTTTATAAGTACCTAAGAAACTGAATGAACATACATGCTTAGTGTTATCATGAACAATCATGTTATTATAAAAAAGTTATCATTTGTATTTTTCAAAGATTATTGACTATAAATACTTCAGACAAAGAATTTGAGGCCTTTTTACAGCATTAGCAGTGTATTTTGTTGGTTTTTATGATTGATGCTTTTAATTTCCTTATATAGTTTGAAATCCAATAATCAAGCATCTCAGCAATTACCAGGGTGGTAAAAAGTCAGTGTTAAGCCCTTTGTCAATTTAGTAAAAAATATTTATATTTATGTTTCCTTGAATTTCAGATATGATGCATGCTGCTTTGGGCAGTGAAGCTTGTGGCTGTACCAAGGACTTATTCTCATTCAAACACACCAAGATTGCAACGGGATCTTACATAAAATCAGACATTGAAGCATTCTAGATCTATCAAAAGAGTGCAGTCTGTGTACAAGTACATTTCATTAAAGTACCTTTCAGTGATACAGTCAATGAGACTTTATATTCATTGGTCAGTTGAAACTGAATCTTTTGATACATTGAACTTGTGTTAGTTATACTTAAAGATCATTGATCTGTTAACTGTCTATTATGATTGAATGTAATGCATATAAATAAGCATTTAACATTTTAAGTTTGATGAAAAAACTGAGCCATTGAACATTTCAAATTACAATATTGAACATGAAGTGTTCTTACTTCAGTATGGATAGTATTCATGGTTAGTGTGGTCAGTAATAAATAAGTATCCTGTGTTATGTGTATAATTTTTTTATCATTCAGCTTTACAGATAGAGTATAAAATAGAAAACAGCAAGGTTATAATTTGAGAACATCTTCCACATTAAAAGACATAGATTTCAAACAAAAACTATTTTCTCTTCGTCAAAGCGCGATTTCCTGTAAAAGTGTAGTAAAGTGTGAATTAAGAATATAAGAACTGAAGGCAATTAATCCCAAAGTGGGTGGGGTGATTCAACTTGGTTTGTAAACATTAAATGCCACTGCGACTTTATTTATTTCTTTTGGGTTACTGTGTTTGTATGTATTTCAATTACAACTACACATAATTTGTATGATTCTATAGTTGACAAGTTTGATGTTAAATATTATGAAACATGGCTAAACTAGTGTGTCAGGATTTTGTGAAAGAAATAATAAGGTGTTTTATTTTTTTGTTTTGTACGTGTGCAACATTACAACCATTAACATATTCCAAGAAATGTATAACACATCATAAAACTTATTTTGCAAAAGCAATTAGATTTAAAGATGATACTTTACTGAATTAAACACATTTCAAAATTTCAAATACTTGGTAACGGTAAAAAAAAATAACCAGTCTGACTACGAAATAGATTGTTGATATAATATTCAGTGCTTTAAATAAACAAAATCTGCATTTTTTTGTATTTTGAATTCAAAGACTTAATACTTTTCAAACAATCTGCGTTTTATTTGAAATATTTATAACTTTTTAAGACTGCGTGTGGGAACCGTTTTTGGCAAGAGTGGGTGGGGTAATTCATTATCAGATTATAATCAGAATTTATGCTTCAACTGGTTTTTTTCGCACTTTCTATCAGTTTTGAAAAATATTAATTTGTCAGCTGTGTACTTTTAATGTTTAGAATTGATATCTTATGTGGCATATTAAATTAACAAGTGTAATCACAAATGTGTTGTTTTAATTACCAAATAAGTGGGTGGGGTAAAGTTTTAGTAAATAACTTTCTTAAGTGATCACTGACATATAGTTTTCGTTTAAGTTTTTTCATTGCCTATAAATCACATACAACATACTGTCTTACCAGAAAAAGTTTGACACTATTTCTATATTTTTTTTGTTTAACTAATTGGAAATAATCTTTAAAAAAGAACTATAAAAACCTTAAATTTTGCTGAAATATTGAAATTATGAGAAAAAAAGCATGGCATGAAAAGACATTTTTTACATACATATGCTCTCTTTGAACATATATTTATACATTTTTTAATTTTATTGAACATTTTTCAAATTTGTTTGGTTGCTTTGAGTAAAATTTTAAAAAGTACCATTTTTGAGACAAATTTTGAATGAAAATTGCTTAATTTTACCCTATAAACTCAAACACGTTTTGCGAAAAAGTTCAATCACTGACCTACCCTAATTTTATGATCAAACAACTTCAAAAAGGTTACTGTTAAGAAAAAACTAGGTTAGAAAAAAGTTTGACACTCTGATTTCAGTAGAGAACTACCTTAAATTTACAGCAAATATCTTATCAAAAGGAACCATTGTTTACACTGTATTGTACCACCTTCCTAGAAATGTGTATCATGTGGTACTGATAACACAAATTGATGACGTAGCTGTGAATCCTTCCTATTGAAAGGTTCTTGTTAACCTTTAACAATTTCATTATGATCAAAGATTTCTTACCACTAATGTGGATTGCATAAAACACCTTTTTACTTGGTATCATTTAATTGCAACATCTATTTATGTCAAAAGTTCCCATGTCCATGTTTTGTGATATCTAGTCTAATTAAACGTTTTTACTACATTGCTTAACTTATGTGGACAATATCCACTTCCCTCTAGCCAGGGATCTTTCATCCATGCTGATATTCTTCAAGATATCATAATAACATCATTGCCAGTCATATGTGATATTCAATAAAATTTACCACTTATATAACTACTTATACTTGATCTCTATTTCATATCATAGGTCAAACAACTATTCACTTCATATCTACAATCAGATGGATCCAACCACAACTTGGCTCAGGGACATTACATCATTAGCATGACTGTCGTCCACATATAACACGTGTGTGTTATACTTTTCTCGTTATGTATTGAATGGTCGTTTCACATACGATACCTATACGTCAATATATCGAAGAGGTAGAGCCGTTGTAGATTACCTCTGTGTGCCCAATGATATTTTAGTGCCTGTAAATCGTTCAAAGTGTTAACGATACATTCCCTTGTTGAATCTAATCGGCTGCACTGATTAATTGGAGAGAGATCACGGTTGCCAGACCATGCTGTGACCGAGTTTGATTGTGCCCATTACGAGACAACAAACACTTACCATAAACATTCGGTTGTCGGCGAAAACGTTTGAAATTGAAGAAAATTCCTGTAGACTTTATGAAAAGTGAATAAGCCCAGTTAGCTTTAACAAATATATTAACGAGCATACAAAGTGCAATGGAGAGACAGGATGATTTAGATTCTATATAAGATAGTTTATGTGAAACCCTTAATCAAGAAATGACACGCCAAATTCCCCAGTACGATTCAACAAAACGATCAAAAATATGTTTTAAATATTTGAAATCATATTAGAGTGACGTACTGCATTGTAGTGTAGTGCCAATCATTGATTATAAGACACGCCTCTATGTGAATATATAATTAGCTATCCCTTTATTTCTCTTAGATAGTATCATGCAGAAAGAGTTTACATGTAGCAGTACAATAATAAACACCTGTATTTACAAAGCTCGTTTAATTCTTTATTACAACACAACCTATAAACTTTACAATGGCGACGAGAATAAAACGGATCTAAAGTGGAATACAAACAAGTGGATGGAAAATTAAAAAAAAAATTGAATAATTTTTTGGAATAATTGTGACATTTTGTGAGTGACTAATTAATAACATTGATTATTCGCTACGTTATCAAAATGGCAACAGGACTTCCAGTTTTCCCAAGCTTCAGTATTCACGAACCAGCAGTTGACACACGATGGAAAAAGTGGTCAAACAGGCTAGAAAATCTACTAGTGGGCGTGGACATAAAGAACACAAAACGAAAACGTGCTTTGTTGCTACACTATGCGGGTGAAGAAGTCAATGATGTATTTGACACCCTACCGGAAACAGGAGACGACTACGACACAGCCATCGCCAAACTAACAGATTACTTCGCTCCTAAAAAGTGCACGGAATATGAAGTGTATAAGTTTCGCCAAGCAAAACAAGAACATGGTGAAAACATTGACACTTTTCACACGAGGCTACGTAAGTTGTCCGAAAATTGTGAATTTGCTAACAATGACAGGGAAATCAAGTCACAAATCATCCAAGGCTGCAACTCAACACGGCTTAGACGGAAAGCTCTTTGCCAAGAACTGTCTCTTGATGAACTCGTTAAAGAAGCTCGATCTCTTGAATTATCCGACAAACACGCGTCGGAAATCGAAAACTTCTCAACATATGACACAAATGCGATCAGACACAGAAGAAAAACGCCTCAAACCAAATCACAAGTGAAAAACAAGGTTGACAAAACGCACAAACAGAAATCAAAAATATGCAGAAATTGTGGCTATGAATATCCGCATTTAAATGGATCTAAGTGTCCTGCAGAAGGGAAGGCATGCAACTATTGCCATAAACAGAATCACTTTGCAAGTGTATGTCGTACAATGAAAAGACATAAGCCAGTCAATAACATAGAGGACTATTTCAGTGACAGTAATTCGGAAGACAGTGACTCAAATTCATCATACACATTCGGATTAGCTAGTCAGAAAATCAATTCGAATTCAGTGAATTCAATCTCCAGTAGACCAACAATCAAAGTACAAATCAATGGACATCCTATGAAGATTCTCATCGACACTGGTTCGTCTATTAATGTTCTAGATGAAAATACGTACAGAAAAATGAAAGTGAAACCAAAACTAAGCAAATCTGATACGAAAGTTTATGCATATGGCGCATCATCTTCAGTCAACTTGTTAGGAAAATTTCAAGCAGCAATCGAAACAAAAGATAAAATAACAACGGCAGTAATGTATGTTTCAAAGGGAAACAGTGGCAACTTATTGTCTTACAAAACTTCAGTTGATTTGCAAGTTATTCCTGAAATTCAATCGCTGAAACACGGCAACACTGATGAACTCTGCAGAACCAATAAATCAGTATTTCCAGGTATAGGGGAATCAGAGGACACTAAAATAGACTTGCATCCGGATTCAAGTGTTCAACCAGAAACACAGTCACACAAAGCTGTATCAGAACCTGAGAAAATGTGTACAATGCCAAAGAATGCTTTTGAGGAAGCTAGCATCGATTTCTGTGGACCATTTCCTGATGGAAAATATCTTATGGTAGTGATCGACGAGTACTCAAGATTTCCTATAGTTGAAATATTAAAAACTGTATCTGCAAGAACGGTGATTCCAGCACTTGACAAAATATTCTCTGAGTACGGAATACCATGTGTGCTTAAATCAGACAATGGACCGCCTTTCAATGGAAACGACTTTCAGAAGTTTTCGCAATATATGGGGTTCAAACACAGGAAAATAACACCTCTCTGGCCGGCTGCTAACGCTGAATTTGACGAATTTATGCGTTCAATCGGAAAAGCCATCAGAGCAGCGAGAATTGAAAACCGCTACTGGATTCAAGAAATGTACGCATTTCTACGCAATTACAGATCAACACCACACAGCACAGCAGGCTACACACCTGCAGAATTATTTTTTGGTCGCAAATTAAGAACAAAACTGCCAGAACCGCCCGTAAATCAAAAGTCAAATAAAACACATTTGCGCGCCAAGAAAAATGACGAAAACCAAAAGAAGAAAATGAAGGATTACGCTGACCAAAAACGAAATGCAAAACCATCAAATCTTAAGATTGGAGATAAGACACGCCTCTATGTGAATATATAATTAGCTATCCCTTTAGTTCTCTTAGATAGTATCATGCAGAAAGAGTTTACATGTAGCAGTACAATAATAAACACCTGTATTTACAAAGCTCGTTTAATTCTTTATTACAACACAACTATAAACTTTACATGCATGGTCTTTGGAATAATATGCGTGTAAAAGAGAGAGCGTTTTTCAATTATCATGAAAATAATCGCATTGTAAAGCATGTTAGACCGTTTATGTCACGAAACGTATATGTCGTACGTTTGAGCAAACTAGCGATAAATGTCTGACCCTGTATATTTTAAACTTTAAGATTGGAGATAATGTATTAGA
Source organism: Corbicula japonica (assembly GCA_038501625.1). Taxonomy (NCBI): domain Eukaryota; kingdom Metazoa; phylum Mollusca; class Bivalvia; order Venerida; family Cyrenidae; genus Corbicula; species Corbicula japonica. The sequence goes on along the minus strand of JAZAYU010000008.1, from coordinate 1,171,672 downwards.
ATTAGTGTCAACATACAAATATTTAGGAGTTTGTTTCCATGAAAAGAACAATTTCGAATTGTGAAGCACTTTCTAAAGCTGCGGGTGTGCACCTGGCAGTATTACATACAAAATGCAACGTTTTAAAGAGTTTGGATTTAAAACTTTCGAGAAACTATATCGTTCATTTGTAATCCTAATTTAGGATTATTGTGCATCAGTATGGAGATATAAACACTTCCAAAGTTCTGAGAACATTCAAAATCGAGCAATGAGATATTTTCTAGGAGTTCATAGGTTTTCCTCCCACGCTTTCTCTTATTGGTTACACTGGCTGGATTCCATGTGTTTACAGACGTTGGGGTAGCATTTTAAGACTGTGGAATAGACTTATAAATATGGAACCAAACAGACTATGTAGAAAAATATTTACTTACGACTTTACTGTTTGTACAAATAAATGGTGTAGTGAATTTAAGGTAGTTATGTCAAAACTAGGATTTAATAAAACTTTCATAACAGAACCGCAGTGAGTTAAACTCACCTTCAGGAAACTATCAACTATTAAAACTTGGTATAATGATAAACTGTCACGTGATATTCAAAATGTTCTAATATTGGTTATTTAAAAATAATTTTGAATGTGAAGATTATGTTACTTTTAATCTTTAGAGAAATGAAAGAGCGATATTAAGTCAGTTCAGGTGTTGAATTCTGCCACTAAGAATAGAGGCAGGTTGATTTAACGTTAGATTTAACGTTGATGCCCCAGATGAGAGACTGTGCCAATTTTGTACAATGGGGGCAGTAGAAGACGAAAACCATTTCCTAATATGTGAATGTTATACTTATATAAGACTGGAGGAATTTGGGGATATTTTAAAAAGTTATCGATTCAGATCTGTAACGGCTAATGAGAAAATGATTTCATTGTTAAAATTATATCCAAGAAAAAAAAACTTAATATCTTTTTAAAGCTTATTATAAAAGAAAAGATGTAATTCGTGTAATGTAAATGTTTTGACGCTGTGTTGTGAAATTGTATATATTTTCTTGATACACTATACAAAATTGTATCATGTGACTTACTGTTACTTATAATTGCTAATGTGTTGGGGACTTATAGGCCCATGCACAGGTCACAATTATAAATTATTTACTTACTTACTATATTTTAATTGACTTGAGACCGGAGGTTCGGTTTCCGTGCGATTGGCGTACTTCTGGAAAATAACACCGCCTACAAAGGCACACACAAGGGCTATCATGACGCAAATAATCTGAAAAAAATGAAGATATGTTTACGTAATTCAATAAGAAAAGATGTTTTTTCTAAGTAAATGGGAAGGTAGAAAACTGAAATTTTGGAAATATTTGTTCCTAATTTAGACGTATAGAGTTTTAATGTGTTAATGGTACTTTGTTTTATAACAATCTAAAGATAGAAGAAATAGTTTTAAAGTCAAATTGGTGTAGCATTAATGAGTACATGTTCAGATTCTCGTTACGTGCAAACACCAAAACAAAACAACACAGATCATTATTTTTAATTCCAAAAAGAATAATATGGTACTGAAAACGATATATCGTGTCTTTGAAGAACTTTCAACTACGAAAAGAAAAATCAATAGATATTAGACAAGAAGACCACACCATATTGTTGCCATAATCATATTACCCATGTCAGTATTTTAAATGTTGTTTTGTGTTGTTTGGTATTTGTCTATAGATGTAAAAAGAATTTTAGACAATTTTTAGAGAAAAAGATACACTAATAATTATTATTAATGCTAAGTTTTATTGAACTGAACTTTGTCTTTAGAAAGAGATTTTTTCATTTTTATCGATGAACGTGCAATTATGACTGTAGACGGCCCTATATAAGCGGAATTGGAAATATCTTACAACATATGTTCAAATTATTGAGATGGAATGTCTCAATGTGTGTAAGACCATTGACCGTGAGTCAATGATCAATGCACAAATAAACTTTGATGGTAAAGTTTTGTCAATTTTGCTCGATGACTTCTGTCGGGATCGTTTTCAGTTATTTTTTGATGGCAGACGGAGGATATATATGTATACCTAACAAAAACGGTTCCCCTTGATGAAATAAGCATGCCATTCAAATGAATTAAATGATCACTTGCGACGTCATAAAGATGTTGCGTTGTCTCAGTTTGTCACAAAGAAATAAGACGTGTTGATATTTACCAATTATGCATCTCTTTTAAATATGTGTTGAACTAGTCTCATTGTGATTTTGTTTATTAAGTATAATTTTCATAATCACACAAAATCTTCAAAAAGTAAAAAAAATCAAATGGAAATTAACAATTTATCTGACTAAAGCAAAAGTTGTTAAATTTTCGATGAGAAGGCAATCAAATTTGTCGTTCACTTTAAATAACGAGCACATTGAAATCGTTGAAGTACTTAAATATGTAGTTGTCCTTTTCTCAAAAAGAGGTTCCTTTCTGAAAAATAAGAAACATTTCGCTTCCTAAGTAACAAGAGCATTGTTAAGCTTAGTTAAAAAAGCAAATAGTCTAGATCTCCTAATCGACCTTCATATAGACTGATTAAATAAAACTATAAAACTAAGTCTTTTATTTGGAGTGGAAGTTTGGGGATTAGGCAACATCCATTTACTAGAAAGAGCTCAACTCCGATTTCTAAAAATCATTTTTTTAACCTAACAGGATAGGAAACTTTAGCTCAAGCCGTACTACTATCGAAGACCAAATATAACTACTATCGAAGACCAAATGTATTAAAATTTGATCAACTTCAAAACACGAATAACCAAAAGGAATATAACAATCTATCCACTCTCACAGGACGATACGAAATTTATGTGAGACTATTGAAAACGAAATTTGCTGGTGATATATACTCAGAGATAACATTATTATGTAAGAAGTCGGATTAAGTGTCTCAATAACATGAGATGAACTTTAACGTCATAATTATCTGATGCACATTTAAGGCAACCGACAATAGCGAAAATTTGATTGCAGCTATCATTCTTCATGAATTTAAAGTAAGATGGAAAACCATATTGGTTAATAATAAAATTATACATAGCATTTCTGTAGTACTGATTAATTGTACAATGGTGAACTTTGTGTATAATGATATTGTTGCTTAACAATTTTCATTTTGAACGAATTTCCGCTAATTATACTTGGCATAAACCCTACACATACTACTTAAAGCTGTTTTACATAACCAGCTAGAATTATTACTGTTCTTTCTTAACTCCCAGAGAATGCAATTGTTTGACCGATCAAAAAATTCTCAAATATATCAATATCCACATTTTCGGTAATTTTTCTTTTCCTTTCATTATAGTGGTAATTAATGATGTTGTTTGTGACTTGCCGATTCCAAATTTGTTTTTAAGGGAAATTGCCAGTAATCAGAAATTGGTCTAAACACAACTTTAAATTGTACTTAACGACTAGTCGATATATATCTGGGCCTTGTGTTTGGAGGTCGACTGTTAAAAATCGCAATAACCGATGAATAAAGAATCTTTTAGCAAGATATTTTGCCGGGAGGCGACAAAGCTGTCCAAAAAAGAGAAGTTTTTTTTTGTATCGATGATTGATTCAATTGAGTAAACCCCTAGAGCCTTAAAGCTATTTCATTCAGTGCAGAGATTGGTAGGCCCTGAATCGGCTTCAAACAAAGTCTGTGACTCTTTTCAAGTGTTAATAATTGGGTTTGGCTCAACGAATTTAGCAGCTCGCAACCATATAATGCTTTTGGTAAGACCATCGACTGATAAATATTTAACCATGTTGTCGGATTAATCTCATTTGGCAATAAACCACAGTTTAAAAGACTGAAAAAAGTACTCCTTAATTTGGAGTTTATTTCTGCCATGGCATCACGCATGTTCAAATAATTGTCAGACAATATGCCAAGGTGTGTATAACTATTACTTGTTGGGATAAGTTTATTACCCAGTTTACGCATGTTATTGTTTAGGCTAGTTGCATTGAATGTTATAACGGAACACTTAGAAGCATTGTACAAAAATCGCCACTTTTTTGAGTAGTTATTGCAGTAATTATAGATGCAACAACCCAGACCACTTTCCTGTCATTATAGGATAAATTTTATTAACCAGTGATGGAAAATGGTCATTATCTATATTTAATAAATAATCAAGGTACCTCGAGGTGTTGTGATACCCGTGTAACGTTACCTTAGCGCCTTCGCAGCGATTTCGTAACTCATACCTTAACTTACGATAAGAACATTTTTGCGAGATACTGGCCCCTGTTTTTTTACTGTTACGAAAGAGACTTTATGTTATCTTTTTCTACGGAACATCAAGTTAATATGATCACAACACCTCGAGGTACCTTGATAATTTATTAAATATAGATAATGACCATTTTCCATCACTGTTTAATAAAATTTATCCTATAATTACAGGAAAGTGGTCTGTGTTGTTGCATCTATAATTTTCATGCAAGTTCTCCGACTGTCGCGGATGATATGGTCCTACTTTCGTATCCTAAGTCAGGACTACAGAAAATGATTGACATGTGCAATAACTACTCTAAAAAGTGGCGATTTTTGTACAATTCTTCTAAGTGTCTATCATCTATCGTGCGTCCGTATATCACTTGTCGTGTGTATCGTTTGTAACACCCGATGCGATCGAGGTTATCCTATTCAATAGGAACAAAGTTTAACGGGGTTAACTTGTTCTATGCATTACATGGTACTACCATTATACCATATGGTATTGGGTTAAGTTATTGAGTAACGATGTCGTTTTCATATCGCTATTTATAGCATACTAAACTAAAAGATTTTTTGAGGTTTAGCGATACTGGTTATAAAAAGTGCATTTATTACCATTTATATGAAAGTTTGCAAGTGCAATTTACAATTGTGTGTAGAATATAAATTGTTCGGTTCTAGTAGAACTTGTGTACGATTCTTTTTATGGATGATATTTGAGCAGGTCGACTGGAAACATACTGACTTGACAAACATCCGATCTTTTAAGACAAACAATAGATCAAGGACATTTCTGATAGCGATTCTTATAGAATTTCCCATCTAATACCATCGAAATCAAACCATTAAAGATGTAAAATTGTGGGAATAATAAAATTGCACGAATTTATGTCAGTGCGTAAATGTCAGTTATGCCTTTTGTGCGAAATTTGATCCGCGCAAAATAAAATGATTCCACAATATACAGTTATAACATTTGTCATGAATGTTTCAATACATACATGTAGGCTGAGCTTTAACTACGCATTACTTAAATAACTCATTAAAGGAAGCGCTCCTACGAACGTAGGTGGCAATTACCTGACATTCAATGTCAGATAAAATCTGTGAAATTAGTTGCACACCATTTAAGGTCAAACGAAAATCAGAGGGTCCACACATTCCCACTAAATTGCCACACGTTTACAAAATTTAGTTAATTTTGAATTGTTTTAATATATATAATATATACAATATTCTCTGAAGTATTTATAATCATAATTAAAATATAATCTGAAAAAATATGAATATCAGAAATTCATATTCAATATTTTTAATCGAAACGTGCTTTTTGTAATAATCTGTCACATTTTTTCGAATACTAATATCTATATTCTACAACACTTCAAATCAGTTTTTAAGAGCATTAATCTTTATTTCTTGGTAAATCGTTCGGCATTTGAACATAACGATGGCCTCAATCATGCTTATTGACCGGATATTGCGCAATTCGCATCTGCGAACAGTTTCAACAACGCATAATGATATTCCCGGTTATTCGCAGAACAACATGTCATTTAAAAAATCTTGAAATACGAGTAGTAAGCACTTCCTGTTATTTGGAACGCATTTCAAATAAAATTTCACTGTCCCACAACCATGTTTACCTGTGGGACTATTTTCCTCTTACGTAATAGGAACTACTTTAGCGAAATCACTGTGCAATTTATTTCGTTGTGTCAGATTGTTCTATATGATATGCCAAATTGCGGTTCATTCTAATCATAAAAGAAATTAAGTGGTTTTATAAGAAAAAAAATGCCGAAACAAAATTTTCTGTTCATATTATATTATTCAACACTAACGTTTAGCCATGACTGGCAGATACATTTCTGTATCTCTTTGATGTCCGGCAGTTAATTAGAATGGCCATAGAGAATCATCAAGCACTGAGAGTTAATGGTTTTATTACCTCATTGACTGCCAGGCTGATACGTAAGAGCATGTATTTGAGATACATTTTTTTTTCATTCACAGAATTATACAAGTTTAACATATAGCTTAGTATAGCATAGATCGATATTTTACAGAATAATTCATATGTTTGTACAAAAAAATTCCTATTCTCACGTTATTGTTGGAGATTTGATAAAATGAATGCTTAGTATATTTCATTAGTTAAAGGGATTTTAAGAGTTAAGAAAATGTGATACCATTTCTGATAAATGAGGTATTTAATTGCTCTGTATAAATGAAATGAAAAGAGCTACAATACATACACACCTGTTTGTAAATATGATCATTAATGATCATTCCACCATCATGGTATAACTAAATTATGCTGGCAGTAATTTTTGTGCAAAGGTTACACATGATTGTTTCAGGCTAAGTATTTATGAACATTTTCAAAATGTTCTGATATCAAAATACTAGTAATACATGGTATTGTATATGGCCATATAAAAAAGCCCAAAGTCGTACACAATCCATTTTGATGAGTTTTGAACGAGCACTCGCGAACTGATTCAAAATCGTCTCAAGATAAGCTAACTGTAGTTCAACTAATTCACACTGTCTTCTTATGACTGGTGGTAACTATTTTCGTTTGTATGGTGACCACCTTTGGCTGTGTTGTCTTGTTATGTTGTTATGGTTATTGCCATCCATTCATCAAAAGAAAGCTCAGTGTTTGCGTACTTTTTCGACCGATACTGTAGAATTCAACCAAAACATCATGATTTAAGAAAGTACCTTTCAATTTTGAATAGAGTAAAAATTGTCGCACTTTTGGATGTAAGATAACTGATTTCATAACAGTTTCATGACTTATTTGAAACAGTTTGGGAATAAAATCATTTCCCCATGCAGAGTGCAAGGAATATTGCTTTGCCAATCTTTGCACCATAATTTCTTTTAACATTAAATGTAACCTTAATGATATTTTTTCTGACGAAGAACAGTGTAGATCTTCTTCTTTGTCTGATCTGGATCTACACTTGTTGGCTTTGTGATTATAGGTGTATCTATGAAGTAAATTCTGTAAGTATGTATTTATTTAAATATTTCTTTATAATATATGTTGAACTAAACAGAATTATTCAATACATTGTGGCTTCAAATATGTATATGTGTGTTAAACAATGGTCAAAAGACAAAAGTGTCTAGATTAATTTTTCATCTAACTTATGAAAATTATATTAAATCTTTTCAGTATTATATACGAGCAAAGCTGCATGATAAATATTTTCTGAATGCAAGTAGTACATGTATAAACAAGAAAAAAAATTGATGCATGGTATCAAGTCGGTGCGAGAAAGATTTTCTTGTCATTAAAACAATCGTAAGAAACAGGAAGGCATTTTTCAAGACGGTATTGAGTAGCGTGTATATATTAATGCTACTTAGTTTGGATATATATTAAAGGTCTTTTTGTATTGTGTCCAGGATAGTTGCGCATGCGCGGTGGCAAGCGGAATTAATCCGTGGTTATCGACTCATCTATGGTTATTGGTGATACCTGATGATAACCATAGTTATAATCAAGGGATGATAATCAGATGGTCACAAGTCATATATTGTTTTCAGTTAACTTATTATTTACAGAATTGCTTAACATATTCATTTAAATTAATTTTCATAATTGAAATAAACATTTGCTTCATATTTAAATTGCAAAAGATATAATATCTCTTTATTCTTGAAAAGTTTGACCACTTTTCCTCATTTCTTCTGTGTCAAAATGACCCCAAGCTCAGAAATAGGTGGGGTCAAAAGTGGAAAAATTTAAATGTGCTTGCATCAAAAAGCAAGAATCTGCATTAATTGAAATCACTGTAACCGCCGTTAACGCCGAGAACAATGGTTTTTGGTCAGTAACTATAGGTTACGTTGATGTCCATAGTAACTTATTGACAATTACTACGGTTATCGGCCGATAAGGCTCCAACGTTTACACGGGTAAACGGTAACGTTTCGTTTTTGGGCCGTAAACATTTACAGAATCTTGAACCGTTTATACGAACGGTCACGTGATTGTAAAGGCGGCAAAATATTTGCTGAAAACACGGCAACGATGCACTTAGAAAAAATTAATTTTATTTACACCACTAAGTGAAAATATTAATTTTATTTACACCACTAAGTAAACAATTGTATTTTAATATGTAATTCACATTGTTGAGGTATAAAAAACTCTCGCGTTGTTATGGGTTTCCGCGATGTCCAGGGATTTCAATAGTTTCTGAAAACCAGGGGTCATCTGATCCCTGTTGAGAATGTTCATGGTGTCATTATCAGATCGTCACTAGTCATATCTTGTATTTAGTGAACTTTACTACTTATAAACCTGCTTTAACTTCATTTTAATTTATTTTCAGTGGTTATATAAGGGTCAACTTCTTTTTTTTAAATGGAATGTACACAAAAGTTTTCTTTATTCTTGCAAAAGTTGACCACTTTTCTCCTGCATCAAAATGATTCCAAGTTCAGAATGAGAAGGGGTCAAAAGTGGAAAAAATCAAATTTGCTTGCATAAAATGCAAGAATCTGCATCAGCTGAAATCCTGGATGTCGGACCATGTCAGTGAGTGTAGCAATTTGACGGATTCAGAATTTCACAGGATAGCCCCGGAAGTTTAGCGATCCAATAAGATCCCGTTTTAATGGAGTTGCATTGTTATTTACAACTTACAAAGTTCAGTGAAACTTGTCACAATGTTGTCAGGTTTGCATGATATAAACAACGTTTAAACAGCATCGTTTCGTTTTACATGGTCCGTGTAAACGTTTACAAAAGTTTGTAAACGTTGGAGCCTTATTGGCCGATATCTAGGATTTTCACCAATAACTATGGTAATTGGACGGTAACCCTAGTTATTGTCAATAGCTATGGTTATCAGATCAATATCTATAGTTGGTCTCTAACCATGGATATCGGATCAATTGTGCAAGCCACTTGCCATAGTGATTTTTGGGTCTCTTAAAATGATGCAACATTAAAGAATGCAGGATGTACTCATCATGTAGTGTTTTATAATGCATTTTTCATCTCACCAGTGTTTAGATTTCTGTTATGAAAATATTAAAAACTCAATCAGATTTTAGCTGCATTTCATTTATTATTTTTAACAGCATTGAAATAAGTAAGGTTATGATTTAAAATGAATTATGAATCGGACCGATATCCATAGTTATTGGTTTATAACTATAGATATTGGATTTGGGCAAACCGAATGTCAAAGTGAAACAGATATAATGGCAAGACAACAACCTAGGATATTGATTTATATCTAGAGTTTTGTGCCAAGTGCACATTTGATATCCATAGATTTTAGTGAAAACGATAGATAAATATTGCTCGTTAACCACGGTTTACTCCAAGAATTATGGTTTTCGGTTGGTAACTATAGTTTTTGCCAATATCCATAGTTATTAATCCGACATCCATTGACAATAACTATGCTTATCAGTCGATATTAGTGTTGGGATATGGGTTGCAAATCACAATCAATAATAAGTTTGAATCGGTTGCCACTTCCGATATGATTTCACTGTTTATAATCGGTTTATAAATTAAATCTGTGTTACATTAACAAATGGTTTCTGACTTGTAGCTTACATATTATCCCTTGTTTGTGTGTGTTTGCTGCTACTTTCTACATGAAGGTTGGTGTTCCAAGGACAATAATAAAACTGTTCGGCTGGTTTTCTTATTTCATATGCACTTAAATAGGATGGATGAACAATGCTTATTAAAGAATACCCAACCCAAAACATGTTGAAAATTGCACTAAATGCCTAAAAGGCCCTACAAATATTTTCAGTCATGAATAGTACAAACTATTAATATTGATCACCATAATTATGTCCAATTGTGCAGTATTTTACAGGCAGAGATGAAGATCAGTTTAAATTGATTATGAGAGAATGACATTGATTATTGGCATTGGGAGGCTTTTAAACAGTTAATCGATGTCTTCCGATCATCGGTACATAATCACTAGCCGATATCTAGGGTTTTCACCAATACCTATGGTTATCGGGCGGTAATCCTAGTTATTGTCAATAACTATGGTTATCAGATCGATATCTATAGTAATTGGTAGATAACCATGGATATGGGTTCAATTGTGCAAACCGCTTGCCTACTGATCTCTGATTCTCTTAATTTGATGCAACATTGATGATTGCAGGAAGTACATGTGGCCCATCATGTAGTGTTTTTATAATTAATGCATTTTTCACCTCACCAGTGTTTAGATCTCTGCCATGTTATGAAAATATTACAAACTCAATCGGATTTTAGCTGAATTTCAGTTATTATTTTTACCAGCATTGAAATAAGCAAAGTATGATTTAAAATGAATTATGAATCGGACCGATATCCATAGTTATTGGTCGATAACTTTAGATATTGGATTATTCGGGCAAACCACGTGTCAAAGTGAAACAGATACAATGGCAAGACAACCTTGGATATTGATTTATATCTAGAGTGTTGTGCCAAGTGCACATTAGATCTGATGTCAATGGTTATTAATGAAAACTCTAGTTAAATATTGCTCGTTATCCACGGTAAACTCCAAGCACTATGGTTTACAGTCGGTAACTATAGTTTTCGCCAATATCCATAGTTATTGGTCCGACATCCATTGACAATTAGTATGGTTTTCAGCAGATATCTAGGGTTTTCACCAATAACTATGGTTATCGGGTGGTAACCCTAGTTATTGTGTCACCCTTTCGAAGAAATGGCGATACATAGGGATCGCTTTGTCCGTCAGTCCGTCCGTCCGTCCGTCCGTCGGTCTGTCCGTCCGTCACGAAAACTTAACGTTGGCTATAACTTTGCCATTTCTTAATATTTCTTCATGAAACTTTCAAATTATATTGCTTATGACAACACGCTCATGATGATGCCAAATTCTTTAGGTCAAGGTCACATTTGATGGAGCTATGCCCCTTTTTGTACTTGGATTTTGACATGAAAACTTAACGTTGGCTATAACTTTGCCATTTCTCAATATTTCTTCATGAAACTTGAAAATTATATTGCTCAAGACAACACACTCATGATGATGCCAAAATCTTTAGGTCAAGGTCACATTTGTTGCAGTTATGCCCCCTTTTGTACTTGGATTATTACATGAAAATTTAACATTGGCTATAACTTTGCCATTTCTCAATTCCTCTTCATGAAACTTTCAATATCTATTGCTTATGACAACATGCTCATGATGATGCCAAATTCTTTATGTCAAGGTCACATTTGTTGGAGTTATGCCCCTTTTTTGTACTTGTTTTTTTTACACGAAAACTTAATATTGGCTATAACTTTGCCATTTCTCAATATTTCTTCATGAAACTTCCAAATTATATTGCTCAACACAACACACTTGTGATGATGAGATGTTGTTTGGGTCAAGATGGAGTTATGCCTCTTTCTGAACTTGCATTTTTTCCGACATTGTACCAGAGGGCGACACAAGTGTTCAACTGAACACCCATCTAGTTGTCAATAACTATGGTTATCTGATCAATATCTGTAGTTATTGGTTGATAACCGTGGGTATGGGATCAATTGTGCAAACCGCTTGCCCTACTGATCTCTGAGTCTCTTAACATGATGCAACATGAAAGAATGCAGGATGTACATGTATGTGTGCTCATCATGTTTTATTTTTATAATGCATTTTTCACCTCACCAGTATTTAGATTTCTATCAATATTACAAACTCAATCAGATTTTAGCTGCATTTTAGTTATTATTATGAACATCATTGAAATAAGCAAGGTTATGAAATAAAATGAATTGATAAGCAGCTGATAACTTCCAGGCGTTCCATTTTTCAAATTACCTCCCTTTGAAAATGCAAAGTTGATACAAAGGTGAATTGTGTTGCTATTATTCGCTCTGAGTACCAACTGCATTGTGGTTTGTGATCGGAATGAGATGCTCGGAGTGTGTTCAATAAATAAAAATGCATTATTTGGAGGTAATTTAGCATGTATTAGTTTTATTATTAAATATTTTTCTGGAAATTCACAAAAAATAGTGAATTGGTTATTTTACATAAATATATGAAACTTTCTGTAAACAAAGAATTATTTTTAAGATTTTTTAACAGAATGAAACACACTCTCATGTTTTTGTCCAATCATGAGCTATTCATTAAGAAATTCCAGAAAATAAGTCTTAAAAAGATTACCCAATCATGTAAAAAAGGTACCAAAGACTTAAGTTAAGTTCACCTGAACTAGAGGAAGCCTGAATGTCTTCAAGACATAATAACACTTTTGTCAATTCTGTGGTAAATTAAATTGATATTGTTGTTTTTAAATTATATATTTTGTAAACACTTTTATTACATAAGCATTGGGGAAGAAGTTGTATTCTAAAGGGTATGGTAATTGAAACCCATAGTAGTGGTTAAAAATCATAAAATTCATAGAATATTGATTTGTTCTTCAAAATCAACAAAACATACATGTATCATACTTGATAGGCAAATAACATGTGGTGAGAACACTATTAAAAGTGAAAATAATGAAAATTTGTAAGAACAAGTGTGATATTGATAGGCAAGGTTTGAAATCAGAATACATGTTGGATTGCTTTCTTTCAAAATATCATTGAAACAAATCAACAAATGAGCTAGATATTGCATTACAATTCTGTGAGAAATTGTTCACTTGTCTCTGAATAATAGACCGTCTGTAAAACAATAAGTTACTGCTTTACTTTTTCTTGTTATTATTTCACAAACAAACATAACCTTATTTTTGTTAATGACCATGTCTTTAGGATGTTCGTTGTTTACTTTCTCATTTAGTGTTAGAAATGGGATCGAATAGCGAAAGCAATATTGCTGTTATTTAATAACAGCAGTATTTCTGCATTGGTTAGGCATCTTCAAATTTTATTAGTCGGCGGCAATGAGCCGCCGACTATATTTGTGCTTACTTTGGGAATTTAATGTGGGAGGATCCTAGCATAATTTCAGAAATGTTTGTATTTTTGTTCAGATATATATTAATGAGAGTTGTTTTGCAAAAAAAAAAGTATTAACAAATGTTAAACGAATTGTACGATTGGATCTGGTTGACATCGCTTTGTAGGATTTCTTTGATTTAAAAAAAAATTAAATAATACGTTTGGATTAAACTTGAAAATTAACCATATCAGACTTAATTTTCCCATCTCAGGGATTTCAATAGATGCAGATTCTTGCATTTTGATGCTAGCAAATTAGTTTTTTCTACATTTGACTGTTCCTGATTTTGAGCCTGGGTTCTTTTGACGAAGGAAATATGGTTGGATTTTGTAAGAATAAAGATAAATATTGTGTCTATTGCATTTTAATTATGAAATAAATACTAATTAGACCACTGAATATATATTAAAATGAAGTGAAAACACTTTTATAAGTAGTTAAGTTCAATGAACACAAGATATTACTTGCAACTATTTGATTATGACTCCTAAAATTCTCTCAACAGGGACAAACGACCCCAGGTTTTCAAAAGCTATTGAAATCCCTGCACCTCTGAAAAGACTCTTTTCACGAGCAAAGAACAGTCGTCAGCTTATTAGATGTGATAAATTTGTAAAGAAAAAACATATTTAAAAGAACATTTTAAGCTTAATATACCGGTAACCAGGGGTCCAAAAGTGAAAAAAATCAAATATCCTTGCATCAAATTGCAAGAATCTGCATCTATTGAAATCCCTGAATGATATCTTCTTATAAAATAATTTGTGAAAGATGAAAAGGGAACTTTGAAAGCCATCGAACACAACAAATATGAAAATATCGCAGGCTCGGTTTGATTGAGCCTGTTCATGGACAGTAATGGAAATGCAAAATTACTGCCCACGCCACCTAGCCCCGGGTTGAGCGCAACTTAATATTTACATTAATAAACAGTACAATTATGTCAATTATGAGTTAAATGGGATTGAAAGAACAAAGATGTATTAATATTTCTGATGAAAAATTAGGAATAATTATATTATATGCATTGACTTAGTTATAGTAACTGAATAAGATGATGTAGAGTAATTTCTGAAATTTAAGTTGAAGATGATAATATTCATTAGGAAAGATTGTTCATGTCATTTTAAGGGGCATAACTAAAAATGATTGATCAAGAGCACCTTTCTGCTATATAAATGTGCCTTTCATTGCATGTGCTTCTAGTGTAGATCCAGATCAGACTGAACATTAAAAATTTTGTGCCATCTGATCAGATCTACATTGGTCAGATCTCGTTCAGAAATAACTTTATGCATCTAAAAGTGAATAGTGCAGAATCTCCTGACCAAACAGCAAAGAGATGCAGGGTGATCTAGAGCTACACTGTTTGCCCATGCCATAAAGGTGTATATATGCCGTTAAGGGTTGAAGTTAGAAATGGATTTTCTGTGATTAACTTAAGTATTCCATGTTTTACTATTTCCATACAGCTTGTGTTCCATGTGTGACAAGGTTAGACCATATCAACTTGCATAATCAGAGTTTGTTAATGTTTAGATCTTTCAGGTACATCTACTTCCTGATCAAGATTCAAAGAGTGTGGATATAGATCAGATAGATGTGGTGCATGTATTAAAAGGGTCTAAATAGAGTTGACAGATAACAGTGGGGAAAGGGTGTCTGTTAAAGGCTCTAGCTAATGAAATGAATATAAAGAGCCCCTTTATCTGATTTATAAGGTTGGACAATTCCTTAAAATATGGTTACATTAACATAATGCTGGCTCCCTCGGACACATTGTTATACATGAAACCAAGATCAAACAGCCTTTCACGCTGCGGGGTCCCTGTGTATTTACTTTGAAAGTGGAAATAATCAAGAGAAATACAAGGTAAAGAAATAAGATATAATAATATAAGAAATAATATAATTTTGCTAATCAAACAATTTCCATACTATATGACTAACACAAAAAATTTGTTGTGCCTCTTTCATTTACTTAATGACATTTATAAGGCCATTGGCATTGCTTTAAGTTGTGATGTATTGCTATAAAGCATGAATATAAAATTATCATCATCAGGTTCAACTAATGTTAAGCAACCTGACCTGCACTCCATTGATTGGAATGAATCAAAATTGGTACCTGTGTATATTGAGTTGCATACACCCAGGGCTAGGCAATGTATTTTGATCCTGGTATTGCTCGATTAAACTTACATGTATCAGTAGTATAGTCCGCACTGTTAGACGTCGTTTGGTGCACGGGCACGAGGCATGCGGCATTGAGTGACCCATCGTGACGTCATCGGCGTATGACTTATCGCCGCGGGATCTAATGACTCACCAGGATCGAATGACTCACCGGGATCTAATGACTCATCGTCACCGGGATCGATCGTTAATTAAAACGCTAGTTAACGCGCGTGTAGACTCCACTAACGGTACTTTAGCCCCTATATAATAAATAAGCGTCCTTTTTAATGAACCGATAATCGATCTCAACCCTTTAGCGATACTTAAGGTCAACGTTTCAGTCAGTCAATTAATCGGATATAGGAAAAAATATGTTAGCATCTCCATTCATCGATCGCATAGTATTGACCAACCGAGTTTTAAATGTCGATATAGTCGTTCTAAAAAATACGAATTATATCGTTGTTGCGGTTATATTGAATTCGGTAATTCACCAATTAATGATACTACTAATAATAATAATAATCAACTTTATTTTCAAACGCTTAACTGTTGATTAATAACCTAAACAATCCCGATATTGATAGAATGAAAACGCGGCACGCGATGACTTTAAATGAAATCAATAACCTAAACAATAGCCGATATAATGAAAACGCGACTAGTATTGACCAACCGAGTTTTAAATGTCGATATAGTCGTTATAAAAATATGACTTATATAGCTCACGTTTGTGCGGTTATATTGAATTCGGTAATTCACCAAATAATAATAATAATAATAATAATAATAATAATAATAATAATAATAATGATCAACTTTATGTTCAGATGCTAAACCGTTGATTCATCACTAATAACCTTAACAAACCCGATATTGATATAATGAAAACTCGGCACGCGATGACTTTAAATGAAATCAATAACCTAAACAATACCCGATATAATGAAAACGCGACACGGTATGGCCGATATCGATCCATAGACCTATTGCGGTATCATTTTATGTAGCTTAATTTTCGCGTATTTCGGGTCAGCGCTCGAATTTAAAACCTAAGCTCATAATTAATGTAGTTTCTAATCAAATAAGTAATATAAATAGTGAAGGTGAACAACAAGAATGATCACCTTTTTCATTTTCTTGATTTATGCCCCTTTCAAACGCAACTTTAACACGAAACTTAATGTTGCCTAAAACTTTAAAACTACTTATCCTATTCGCATTTGGAATATATCATCCGCTCGAACAATGCCATCGATGATAACACGAATGATAACTCCTGTTTCACTATTTAAGTTATTCCCCTTTTAAATGCAACTTTAACACGAAACTTAATTTCGCATAAAACGAGGTCAACGTTCCCATGATGCTGGGTTTATTCGTAAAGCTTCACCATTTTAATGTTATTTCCATCAATACTTTTTAACTTTTTTTATCTTCCAAAACTCACCAACTAGACGCTCGAGATTTGTCACCGTGTTACACGCATCATCATCTAAAACGCGGCACGGTATGACGTTATAATAATGAATAGCCTAAACAATCCCGATATTGATAAAACTAATGAAAAGTCGACACGCAATGATGTTATCGATTACCTAAACAATCCCCGTATAATGAAATCTCAGCACGCAATGACGATATCGATTCCTAATTAATTACCTGAAAAATCCCAGTATAATGAAAAGTTGGCACGCAATGACTTTATTTAAATGAAATGAATACACATAATACCCGTATAATGAAAACTCAGCACGCAATGACGTTATCGATTCCTAATTAATTACCTAAACAATCCCCCGTATCGATAGAATAAAACTAATCAAACCCGGCACGCAATGACGCCAGTCGATATTTCGATGGAATTAGTAACCGACGCTAATTCGAATTTAGCCAATCCTACCTAAAGCGTCTGCGCTTAGAACGAATGACGGCGCGTCCCGACGTTATTTTAAAAAGACAATGAAACCTAATTAAAAACTTTATCACGAAATATAATATTGCCGTTAACTTTAAAAGTAATTGTCCTATTCACCTAACACTTGAAATATATCATCCGCTCGAACAACGCCATCGATGATATCACGAATGATAACTCCTGTTTCATTTTCTTTAGTTATGTCCCTTTTAATGTTGCCTTTGACTTCGAATGTACTTGTCCTACACACACTTAACATTCATATTCCACATAAACAAAGCCATCGGTTACAGCAATAATTTTAACTCCTGTTTCATTAGCTTTTGAGTTATGCCCCTTGAAATGCAACTTTAGCACGAAACTTCGTGTTGGCGATAACTTCGAAAGCACATGTCCTACACACTTTATATTCAGAATATTATCTGCGTGAACGAATCCATCGGTGACAACAAGAATGATAACCAATGTTTCAATTTTCTTTTAGTTATGCCCCTTTCAAATGCATTTTTAGGCGATACACGAGTTCAACAGAACACCAAATTTCAGTTTATTTTAGGAGAAGGAGAAGGAATGGTACGAAAGAGTGGTAGTAGTAATGTACTCATATATATAGGGAACATTACGTCATCATTTTCCCTACATAGTCTATAAATAAATCACACATCTTATTATTATCTTAAATTATCTTACATTTGTATCATGACAAACTTCGCTACCGCATATGTGTTGTCCAAACACAGCTTCTTTTTTTGTTGTTGTTTTTTTTTTATTTACAGTGAAAATTGTCATGCAATTTCACTAATATTACATATCTATATGTTATTTAACATAGGCAACCTACATTTTTGCAAGCATATAACATGTCTTCCATAGGAGTTTCTTCATTCTGTTTAGTTTTAATAAATCTTTATAACTGGAATAAAACTGGAATTCCTCTTACATTGAACATTATGTTTTTGTTTTATTTTGATTATGTTTACGCTCCGCTGGCTTGCAGCACTTTAAGTGCTTTGATTTTTTTCATGAGACGATTTCTTAAAACAACAGAAGCCCGTACTATCGGTCAGGGATGTTGACTGTTTCACTGCGTACATATATATGTTCCGTTTTTTGTAGTTGTAGAACATAATAGTCTCAATTAGAACGTAATAGTCTCAATTGTTCAGATTTCGTCAGAGCAGTGTGATTACGAGTGTTGTAATTACATGGAAATCCTTCTGCCGCCGACTTGATGCCTTGCATCAAAATTTTTCTTGTTCCTATTTTATCCATGTTTGTTATAACGTCCAGAAACTATTTATCGTCAAAGGCGGCAAAGTCGGTATGAAATTAAGTATAAAATACTAGTACTTAAAAATACAGAAGGAAATAGCTAATAATAATGCTATGGCAAAAACGAAGAGCTACCGCAGAGGTAATTTGACATTTTGTGTGGAATTCAATGGTTGAATGTACAGTATAAAGCACCTGAAGGACAGTTGACAATAATAATATAATAAAACAACATTTTAAGAAAATAAAGAACAATTTAAGATTAAAATACAATGTTAAAATTAAAAATACTAATTATCTATTCAATGAGTTTTTTCGAACACAACTCTCACCAATTATGTTCTACAACTACAAAAATAGGTACATAAATACGCAGTGCAGCAGTCAACATCCCTAGCCGATTGTACGGAAGGTACGGCTTCCGTTGTTTTACCTAACTAATTATCTAAGTGAAATTCAGCGTACACTATTGCGTTTCCCTATATGTTCTATATAGAGTCTTGGGAGTCTCCTTGATATATTTATTCTTAGACAATATCAGGCATGGTCTTCTGATGAAGTTTGAATATAAATCTACATAAAAACATAGATGAAATACCACCATGACCGTAGGTTTCTACCTCAAATTTCACTTTGAAGACTACCACCCTTGCCTATTGACTAAATTTACTTGTGGCTAACCTGTTTATAGGCATTATTTTAAAAGCAATTTTTTTCTTATCCAAAATGTTTTGGATAATGATTTTTGGTTCGAACAGCTGCAGAAATACACAATTTCTATTTTTTAGAAGGAGTTTTATTTTTTCCTTAGCTATATTGGCCAATCAGCTAATGTTTCTATAGTCTTACGGGTTTCCCCTAACTTTTTTTTTAACCAACCGGGAAGCAGCTTTTATTTAGTGTACGCTGATCTGAATTCATATTGGCCTTGTTATTGGGCCGAGGGTATTCATATTAGCCCATGGCCATTGTGAATTCACTTGATTAATGACCATTTTATAATTTAACAGACTAAAACCATCAAACTCATATGAAGACTTAACTGGGCCAGTACGGGCATTGCTGGGCCACTATGAGATAGTTAATTAATAATTATGAATGTGTTTACCTCACACAACTCTCATCAATTACAAAAGTACATTTTTTTTAAATTTTGCCATTGTCTCCTTGCTGTTAAATTCCTAAAGTAAGCATAAATGCAGAGATTACCAGCTGACCAAATTTGTCTATTGTAAGACGCAGCCATAACTCTGTAGTAAATTATATGAATTTTTTTTGGCCATGCGCAGATCAATGCTTACACTTGAAATAGAGTCATTAATGCCAGGAAAACACATAAGTGCGATTTCACGGGCATGCTAACGCCCCATAATTTACACGTTAAGGCATGTTACGTTGAAATGATAAGAGCTGACCGCTGATTAAGAAGTTGTATAACGTTGGCTAATTGGAGAAACCTGAATTATGTTGCAAGAGTTCATTTGTATTTGCAAGTATTTCTGTTTAACGGTGACATTGCGTTACAAATAAAATAGAGAGAGGCGAAGTTTACAATCTAAAATGCCTTCGAAGGGGAAGGTTTCCCCGGAAAAGGTTTTCTTTGGGTGAAATAGAAAAGGGGGCTCGGCTTTTTGGGAGTAAGAGTTTCTTAAACCTGCGTTTTTTCTGTCTCTAAAATGCTTTTTTCGGATGCGTTCCAAACAACAGAATAAATGCGACGATTTAGAGCATTTCAGTGATTTCCAATACGAGCCTTATTGCGACCATTACAACAGGCGTTCCGAATAACAGGAGTATATATATATAGTCGGGCGTAGACAAGCCACTAGTCTGATAATTAGTTTGTTTTGTCTTTTTATTTATATTTTATATATCATAACAAACTTTTATTGTAGCCAGTCTATTTTTATCATACTGCACTGAGAGCGGTGTCTGAATTGAAGTTCAGGTAAAGATGAAGACTGGCTCAAAATAGTTAGTTGGAGAATTAATAAAAACAAAATACTTCATCGCCTGGAATCCAGGCTAAGTCGGGCGAAGTTTATATTCTAAACTGCCTTGCAAGGGGAAGGTATCCCCGGGAAACGTTTTTTTATATATATTGCGTCAGAAAACTTACACTTGCGTTTTGTTTTTACAGAAAAAATGCTTTATGTCCGGATGCGTTACAAATAAGAGGAGTATAAAGGCGACGATGTGGGTCAAACATTTTTTACTTAAAATGTCGTGGTTACAGCAAACGGAATAAATCGTACATATGGAATTTAACTATTTATTGATATATTGCTATTATTAAATGTGGTTATTTAAACGGAATAAAAATCGTGTTCATAACTCTGGTCAGTCATTAACCTTCATTGCATAATATATAACCGCGCAAAAAAGTTTTCATTAAAACCAATAAGACGTAATAATAATACACTGTTTACGACTCGGTAGACTTAATAGTCCTGTTGCTAATACGCATTATAAAGTAGTTCTCTTAATGAACGTTTTCACTGGCATATTGTGAGCGATATAATTTGTCTGGAACGCTTTCCAAACAACAGGATAACAGTTGTTACACGATTTCCGTAAAACACCTTTTTACTTAAATGTATATGTTTCTATTCAAAATTAATCATCTCATGTTAAGTAAGTTAGTTCGATAAAAAAATGGCTGCTGCTGCAATCCGCACATACCGTACACAAGTTTTACGCAAACATCGTATACGGCGTGACGCGTTATCTCATTGGTCAATACAAGAACCTGTTGAAAAGGTTAACCCTAATACCATATGGTAGGATTGTAGTACCAGGTAAACTGTTGAAGCCTTGTGCCATACGCGGGGAACCCCGCAATAAATCGGGATGAATTAATTTCAAATATAAAATCATGGTTTAAATACGGCTTCCGTAGTTGAATCGGCATCCACCGGCTTTCAACGTAGCCATATCCAGACTCCATCGCCACTTTATCGGAATTTACCCGCTGCTACCGTGCCAAACCGTAGTTCGACCAGCACGAGTCTTGGCTACGTTGGCTCTCCCCAGAGACACCGAGGCCAAACCGGGAGTCACCGTTTCTCCAACTTGGGCAGAGGACATGCCGGTTTAATAATGTTTGACCCTGTGGACTTTGGGTGGAGAGACAGATCATGCCGTAAGAGCTTCGGTAATGCACCGGATCTCCCCGAAATAAGCCGGCATTTGGTTTCGCTCCCGGGGAGTCCCGGTCGTATTAAAATTTTAAACATCACCGGGCCCACTGCCCGGTTATCGCCGGTTCAATATGGTATATTCCGATTCAATACGAGTTGTTGTGCCGGTTGACCCCGGTGTCCGAACCGGGACGCACCGGGGCTGTATAATGGGACAGTGTTAACCAGGCTATACGAGTACATTGAATATTGAGTTGTGCTCAACCCGTGGCTAGACAGCGTGGGCAGTAATATACATTTTCATTACTGCGAATGTACTTGCTCAATCAAACCGAGTTTGCAATATTTTCATATTTGTCGTATTTGGTGGCTTTCAAAGTTTCATTTTCATCTATAAGGAACATTTAAAAAATAAATTCGATTAAATAAATATTGAGAAAGTACAAAAGTTTAGACCATTCCTAAGAATATTATGAATCTGCTCAGTTTATTAAGTTACGAGAACGTTAAGGGGTCGATTTTTTTACAGTATGTTACGACCAAATTTACGAATCTTCGCAACTTGCGAATTCTTCGAGATAGAGGAAAATTTGGCTATGTATGTCGTAAGATTACGTTACGAACAATTTTACACTTACGATAGCATTTAGATACTGGCCCCAGATCACCAACAAGGGGTGCACAATTAGTACCCATTTGGATGCCTATAACTTTTTATAAAAAAAAAGTACCGAATCTAACATAGATGTTATTCAGTAAGAAAATTAGCGACTTTATTAGGTCTTTACAAGTCCATAAAGTATAAAAATCATTAGAATCATCTGTAAAAATGCTTTCTTTTCATTACAAGCGATAAAAATTTTATTTTCTCTTGCATACGTTTTCTCAATAAGACTGGTGAGCTTGTCGTTTATTAAATTATTAGGGAGTGAGGTGAAGAAAGTAGAAAAATCATAAGTTGACAAACAGAACGCCTGAAAATTATTTGATCTAAGCTTTGTTATGGCTACTCCCCTTTAAAATTACCCACTAGCGTAAGAATATCAAATCTCTGAAACCGTTTTCATAGAGCTGGCATGAGGACCAAACTACCAGAAATCCGCATTCCGTTGACACGAAACCACATCCAGTCAAATTTGCGCGTGCGCTCACATCAGATGGAAGTTAAATAAATGGACCCAAGTACTGTTCACTGACGAATCTAGATTATGTATGTGGACTTTACTGAAAGACAAGTCCAGGTATGGAGATCGTCCAATGAACGCTTCACATCCGTATACTTCGCTAACCGTGACTGTTTTGGCGGGGCTCATGTCTTGGTATGGGCGGGTATACATCAATGAGAGATGTATTTGTCCCCAATATGCCAGCTCTATAGTCCATGATTTTATTTCGATCGATGACACTGCCCGTCAACACAGAGCACGTGTCACCAACAAGTACCTACTGACGGCAATTATAGAGAGAATGGACAGGCCCTCAAGATCCTCAGACCTTAATCCAATTGAGCTTGGATTCAACAGAGATCCACCAGGCACTACTTGACGAGTGGGCTCTAATCCCGACACAAAGCACTCCAAGGAGTGTTAAGAACGCGATGCTGATCGATAACCTAATCAAATGGCAACCACATGCGATTCTAAGAAGGAATTTAGACACCCTACTTATTTTTCCAAAACAATGATTTCAAATGAGCCCTCTTCTAAAAAAATGTTAAAAAGATTAGAACAGTTTTTTCCGTTGAAAGAATGTGAACCTCCGTGGATTTGAACCAAGCATACCACTTGCTTGAGCTTCACACAAAATCTTGTTTCAAAATAAAATAAATTCACGACTTGCATAACTTATTTGTACTCATGATGATACGACTTCTATCATGTAATTTTAGGCCGAAGGTTATAAAACTGAGCATGGAAACCAGTCTCAAATCTCAAGCATCTAATTGGCTGAAATGGCGACCGGCCATTTCAGCCAATTAGATGCTTGAGATTTGAGACTGGTTTCCATGCTCAGTTTTATAACCTTGAGAATTAGTGTGACGGATACACAATATCAATATACAATCTGAAGAGCTTTTTAGCAATAATGCTATTCATTGACTTCTCTTATCCGAAAATTGTTTATATTGTTAATGCACATACTCTACATATTACAAAATGAGAATTATTTTTGAGTTTAAACAAGATAAAGTGCTACTACTATGTGTTATGGTGTGCGTGGGTATGTGTGTACATTGATCAAGTAACACTGAGTTGGTTACATGTTTATTCAGTGAGGCCTAAACAAGAAGTGTCTGCTATAAGAGAGAGCATGAAGATATGAAGGGTCAAGATAAGTTAACTCTGTACTACATGAATGTCTACTAAGTAAGGACAACAGAGTTGTCTACCATGTAACACTATGTACCGGTTGCATAAAATGCACTTAACATCATTTAAATCAAGATTTTTCGCTTACTTCAGTTCTTGCACATCTAAATTATCCATGCTCTTAACACCTTGCATTACATCCATAAAAGAACATGTAAAAAGGTTTATGAAAAAATCTATATTGGTCTATTAAAAACTCAGGTGAAATTTTAAAGAAGCTTAAATCAAATAGTTTTCACGCGTTCTGTTTGTCAAATTATAAAATGATAAATTGTAATATAGACATTTAAAAAAAATGAAAACCTGAAGGTTAACGCCTTGGAACGGTCAGTGGCCGTAACAATATTACACTGGGGTTTAAACCATTTTCTTGGGTTCACCCACCTCGCATTTAACTGAAAAGGTTCCCATATGAAAAAAAATTACACGTTGTCTTGATGGATTAACTCCATTCCACCCATCAGCTCGACGATGTTGCATGCAAAAGCATATAAACATATAAAACATAATAACAGTTTATGGACTAACGACACCTTCACTAGAATTCACAGAACTTGTGCTAATCCAGCGTGTAATTTTATATGGCCCCTAGCTGATTAACCTCCATTAATTCCTAGCAAGTCATTAATCCTCCCAGGTGTTTGAGGTATAGGCAGGTATACAAAGTTTACAAGTTTATTTCATTGGATCCAATAGGTCTTAGACCCATGTGGCAATACAAGCACGTAAATTAATTATATATATATGGTGGACATGTAGATTTTAATTTAGCTATTTGTTTGTATAGCTCGAATGTTGAAAGTTTATCACTGGTGTTTGTTTATTCTTTATTAAATAATAAATCTGTTAGTTCACTGATAATTTGTCTGCAAATTATATTGCTCATAATGTTTTGAAATATTGAACAAACGAGCCGACTGTTATGACACGTTTGCATTGAATTTCCTTTATTCCATCTTTGTGATTTCTTATTTCATTTAAAACATTGTTTTTATGTTCTTATGGTTAATTTTCAAGTTTTTGCGATTCAAGAAATGAAACAAGGTTTTTATATTATATGTATTTTTTCTCCTACTCTAGTAAATTTGAATGTTTTCAAACACTGTGATCAGACTGTGGATGCAAATAATGGTATGGGTCTACAATCGTCCGATATGTGACAATGCTGTAATGAGTGCTTAAAGCGCTTCTTAGCTGCTCAGTGCTTGTGTTTATAACAAAACAATATCTTTGGTTTGAAACTTTTCGTGCAGTTTTATGCAAATATTTATATACATCTATAAAAAAGTTCAAAGCTCATCAATAACTTGCTTTTGTGATTTATGAATCCAACTTTAATATTTGATTTCAATTACTTAACATTATTAATTTTGTATATATAATATTGTCCTATACTAAATAAAAGCTCAGGTACCAATTCCAATGTGTAAAATAACTCAATGTATCACTTGCAGAAATGCTGGTACTTAATGGACACCTGTAACTGATATGAGTAGTCAATGGTGTCTGGAATTAAGTGATTTATTGAGATTTTATTGCCCCTCATGCTGCTCCCTTGATCACAAGTACAGTAACGCAATTAGCTGACCCAGCGTAGTTTATACTCAGATTTTGTCGTCAGTCCTTAAACTGATAAGCTGATAGCTTTGTCCGACAGAAGGATGAATAAGCAATCACCTTGCTGAGATTAGAGTCTTGGAGTTAAACCAGCAAGAACACGATTTCATGGATGAAAAATAGGTCGCGTTTCTAGGTCCTTTTACAAGATTCCACTATAAATTTTAAAAACTTACGAGGGATGTTCGAAAAATAATGCAAATGCAGTTATGTTGCAGAACACATTTTGATTTTCAAATATTTAAACTATTCTTAGATGTTTCAATTATTCCTCAATTTACTCTAAAAATTTCGGTCAGTTTTAAGTACACGAAAGTAGCTGTGCTTAACCTTTCTAGGGTATATAAAGATCACTGCGAATTTTCCGGGCAAAAACAAAAACCAAGTTTGCATCATCATCTTTCCTTGTTTCTGATTTATTATTTTGTAGAATTGTGATATCCAGTTAGTAAAAGTGATTTGTATTACTTTATTGCATTTTAACTATTAAAATTAACAGTTTCTATTGAATAATGGTGTCTTAGCAAGTCCAAAAGGGAAACGTTATTCATTGGATTTTACAATTTATTCATGGATTTACTTTCTGAGTTGTTATCTTTAACACGCACTTGGCATTTTTAAAAACTCCTGTGTCCATATTTACACCCAAGTGTTGTAACGAACCCCTGTCATTTCACATTATGTAAACTTACCTACCCTTTAAAGGACAGTGCTGTTCGAAGCTAGAATAGAAGATCAAATTTGTTTTCTAACCAAATGGAAAAAGAATAAATGTACTTACTTATTGATGTATTTAAAGTGTATAAGCATTGCTGTTTCCTTTTCTTTTTATTATCTGAACCATGACACTGATCTTTGCTTTAGCCGAAAACTAGTCTAGTATACTCTAGTACACTCTATTTCTTAAGTTCTTTAAAATCCTGAATTTTTAAATTAGGTAAATGAAATTTTCAGGCTTGTAAGATAACTTGTTATGCTGACAGCAAATATTCATATAGCGTATTTACACCTATCGATTCGAGACCTGGAATAACATAATCATTACTTTTCTAACACCCCTCGTAGACGTATACGTATACCCCTGTCACGTCGTGAGCATAACGATCAACTCTTTAATGGGTTAATCACCAAGGATGCAGAGAGTTGTAGAATACCATGTTGGTAACCTTTCCTTTTGAGTATACATATGCACTTGACGAATAACGTGGAGAAACTTGCCTTTTCATTTTTATGAATCAAATCTCCATAAAAAGATTCCCTTATAAATTACTTGTTGTAGTTATGATTTTAAAATACGCCTGTATTTTTGAATAGAATCTGGGCTTCGGCATTTAAACTTGCAAAAGAATTTCTTTAATTTACATTAAAATTAACCCTTTTTAAAACGTTTTTCTGTATTGTAAATACAATATTACGTTCTTAGACATTTATAAGCTAAAAATTGAAAATTTACAATCAAGAATTAGAGTAAGCAACAAAACGTGCTTTATTTGTGCACTTAAGGCTAATTATGCCTAGTTGGTACTTTATCTTGTTTTGGCTCAATATTGATACTTAATTTTGTATTTAATTTAAAACGAGATCGAAATGGGGATAAAGCAATGTTTCTTTTATAAAATCTTACACGAATAGATGAAAAAATTGAAAGCCACCAAACACGACAAAAATGGAAATGTTGCAGGTTTGGTTTGATTGAGCCTGTTTGTGGTCAGTAATGGACATGCTTATTACTCCCCACGCCGCCTAGCCCCCGGCAACGAGTTTCACTTATTTTGCATATTTGTTTTATCAAATTAGCAGGAGTATTAGACTCTGCAATTTTGAATGACATCATCAAAATCATTTGCGGTGGAATTCTTCATTTGGGACCTTTAGAAATTAAATAACGGATAATCAAGGTGTACCTCGTAAAGATCTTACCGGAAGGCTGATAGCAATATTTTGAACTAAACAAAATTTGAGTGATTTTTCAGTAATCTGCAAACCAGAGGTGATTTTATTGCAACTGAAAATTGTATTTCTTGTTGGTTCGTTGTATTATATAATATATAAATATTCTTTGAAGGTAAAAAAATCTATTCCTCTATTTAAAAAAAATGTTCAGGAAATTTCTATTATGATCAGATTCTTTGTTGATATGTGGTCCGGGTTCATGCTGAGTGTAACACTGTAAGACTTGCAAGTTCATTAAGTCGATGAGTTCTAATAGAAATGTCATTAGCTTCCTTTTTTATCCTGTTCATTTAGTCTTAATAAAAATGATGCCGATACCGGGAAGCGAACCCTCAACGTCACTGCGACATCGCCTAGCCATGCAATTCTGACAACGCTACCGACTTAGCTTGCCGGGCAAGAAAGAATATCCATTCGTGAAAGAATTGAATTTCTGCCACATTGTTTTAAAACTAGAGCTATCACTGAAGGGGATTAATATCCCCGCAATACTGCTTTGTCAAAGTATACAGAAATGATGTTTGCATCTTTCATGGGTGAAAGTTGAAAAAATTGAAATCCTGAAAATTTGCTGGGGGTCCAGGGCGCCGCCAAGGCCCCCGGTAGGTCCAGGGCAAAGCGTTGTTATAACGTCCAGAAACTGTGTATCGTCAAAGGCGGTATGAAATGAAATATAAAATACTAGTACTTAAAAATACAGAAGGAAATAGCTAATAATAATGCTATGGCAAAAACGAAGAGCCACCGCAGAGATAATTTGACATTTTGTGTGGAATTCAATGGTTGAATGTACAGTATAAAACACTTGAACGACTGTTGGCAATAATAATATAACAAAACAACATTTTAAGAAAGAACAATGTAAGATTACAATACAAAGTTAAAATTAAAAATACTAATTATCTATTCAATGATTTTTTCGAACACAACTCTCACCAATTATGTTCTACAACTACAAAAATAGGTACATAAATACGCAGTGCAACAGTCAACATCCCTAGCCGATTGTACGGAAGGTACGGCTTCCGTTGTTTTACCTAACTAATTATCTAAGTGAATTCATATTGGCCTTGTTATTGGCTAAAGTTTGCGGGGTATAATAACGACTGAACACGCAATTTCCTTTCTGATGTTTGTCTTCGTTATCTAAGCAAATTTAAATGTTGCCTTCCTGATAAAATTTTATCATTTAAACCAAGTGAGTAAAGTGTTTGAAGTTTTGAATCATCAATTTATGCTCCGAAAAAGCCTGATCATGATTGTTAATGCTTTTGATGCGCTGTCATAAAATCTAAGCTTTTTTAAAGGTTAAGATGAACAATCTTGTGTATAGAATGTTTGGAGTGTTGAGATAAAAAAGTCTTGATCTTGTTAGGTCAAAAAAAGTGTCGGTATCATAAGTTAGGTTAAACATTTTACAATTTTTATCACCAATACCCAGATATAATTCAACGATACAGGTTCAGTTTATTATCATTATAAGAGGTGGGGGGAGAGTAGCAACATCGGTACTCGAGTACTCGGATCTTGTTCCGATCGAGTACTCGAGTACTCGAAACCCTGCTCTAAACATCACATTAACAGGAGAAAAACATACCATAATGATATGCGGCGACGGTGCGGGTTCGCTCCATGCTAGAGGCACTATCATTTTAAATTAACAAAATCAAATAAAAGGCCGACAAGAGAAGCGTCGTACTTAAAATATTCAGGTGCCAATTTTTATGATTGCAAATTGTCTGTGTTATGACATCAAGTAATAACGTCAATTTACTGTCAATTATCGGATATTTGTGCCCCTAACTGTCATCTTGTTTATTGTAAACCAGGTACGAGGTGTTCACAATCAACTGTCAGTCGGCAATTTGAAAGATTCCTTAAAGACAACTGTTATAAAAATTGGTTTATTTTTGTTTAAATTTTGTAAAAGAGTTCTCTGTTTGGTTGCATGACGGTGGCAGGGGTTTAAACTTTATGAAGGTTTATAGGGTAATCTTGTAAAAGAACATAGACGTTCGATATGTTTATTCCTGTCATCGTGTTCTTGCTAATTTGAATCATGGGGCTCTGGTCCTATTATCATTGAGTACCAACCTTTTTTGCTTGACAATACTTTAGGCTTCTTATGTTTTATATGCCAGATCGCCGACTTAATGTGTGGGTTTGGGTTAATTCACCAAGACGTGTACTTGTTTGTTTATTTTAAACCCTTATTGGCAAATTGCTTTGCCACTTACCATTCAAAGGCATTAACCACTCTATTATTTTCGTTTATTTTTTTGTGATGTCTTCTTGAAAATAGTCATTTAATAAACCATGCTCTCTTTTCCTCTCTACTTTATGGCATTGAAGAGAGGCTGTGTATTTTAGACGTGGTCATTACTGATATATATTTCACCTTTTTTAAATAGATAAAATGAAACTTTTAAAGCAACCGAACAACAATTATGATAATATCGAAGGCTAGGTTTGATTAAGCCTGTTCGTAGGCAGCAATGGAAATGCATATTACCGCCCACGACGCCTAGCCCTGGGTAAAGCGCAGCTCAATATTTACGCTAGAAAATATTACAAGTTTAATCAATACTACATATCAAGAACGCCAAAGGTAAAAATTAAAACCAGGATGTACAACCTATTTTAGATTAAAATATATAATTTATTGTATAATTGGGCTCACAAAACTATAAAACTTTATTTGTCTGGTGCAAGATAAAATGTGTGTAGGATATCATTCAAAATTCATAGCAACAAAGTTATTCGACGGATATGAACGAACTGTAGCCAGAAATGGCAGTAAACATTATGTCACATGAATTTTTGCAAATTTTGGTATTTCTTGCCTTTTGTTTGTCGAAATATGAGGAACGATTTTGTAAGGCAATGTTTATTGTAGCATGTTTGCTTTATGAGAATAAATGTTTACTGAGGTAGCTTAAAAGGCGTTGTATGACTAGGCGCTGTCGCCGTACGGGTTCGCTCCCCAGTAGAGGCAATATCAATTGCAAAAGGGGACTGTTATGCAACATTGAATAAGTTCACCGTACCATTACGCCAACAAACCATTCTGTATCCTTTGCAAAGCGATTACATTGTCATGTTGAAGTTATCGTTTTACATTTAATTTTTAGGTAAGAATCTACTATAAGTTTAAATTTAAAATACTTTACGTTCGTATTCAACTATAAATTCGTTTATTATTGTGTATTGAAAAAAATGCGATAATATTATTTATTTCCTCCAAATATGAACATGCAGAAAAAAGTATAAGATTAATATTAACATAATCGCAATAACAGTAATTCTTAAACATAGGGTACTTACAGACTTAGAGTGTTTTTTGCACTTCCTAGTTATAACGCAACATAATAATCCCGATACACTGTTTGTAGAAGTAGTTTCTACACGTAATAATCCCGAGTGTGCATCCATGTCTCCGCTGAACATGTGTGGAACTGTCTCAAATTCAACCGTATCTTTAAAAACAGGATAAACACGGTTTAAGTCATGACTTGACAACAAAAACTATTTACTCATTACTTATTTCTTTATCTCATAATACGTAAAACACAAACAAAAACTAGGATTAGGTCGTTGTATTCAGCGGTAATATACATTAAATTTCTCAATTGTCTGTATAGTCCAAGTGCAAGTTGCTCAAAAACTGTTCAAACAGAGGTAGAATCAGTGGGCCTGTACTGTGCGAACCGTCCGAATGAAAAGCTGACATCAGTAGCTCTGGCTATTTAGCTGTCCAGCAGACGAACGGAAAACTATCAACACAACGAAAACAAATTTACTCATTTAAAACTTCACCAAAATATTTCTGGAACCACATAAACTACTTATTTGACACACAACGGCACCAGAGAACGTGTATCAAACACAAATACAACACAGAAACCACGAACCACACAACAATGAGTTCAGGGAACATATCAAACACATATTACACAATTAAATCAAGTAATCACAAACCAACGGCATCTGTGTGCGTAAATACCAGACACATTAACATATACATATACAAGACGACAACAAGAACTGGATACAATTTTACTCAACAAACAAGAAAACTGCACAGGCTACATAACTGACACTGCAAACAAACAGCAACAGTTCGTATACAAGACGACAACAAGAACTGTCTACAATTTTACTCAACAAACAAGACAACTGCACAGGCTACATAACTGACACTGCAAACAAACAGCAAACGTTCGTATACAACATACTTTGCACCGGGGGCCGTGTTCTCAAACACATAACAAACAACATACTTGGCACCGGGGGCCACACAACAACGGCACCGGGGACCGTGTTCTCAAACACATACAACATACAACATACTTGGCACCGGGGGCCACACAACAACGGCATCGGGGGCAGTGTTCTCAAACACATACAACATAAAACATACTTGGCATCGGGGGCCACACAACAACGGCACCGGGGGCCGTGTTCTCAAACACATACAACATACTTGGCACCGAGGGCCACACAACAACGGCACCGGGGGCCGTGTTCTCAAACACATACAACATAAAACATACTTGGCACCGGGGGCCACACAACAACGACACCGGGGGCCGTGTTCTCAAACACATACAACATACTTGGCACCGGGGGCCACACAACAACGGCACCGGGGGCCGTGTTCTCAAACACATACAACATAAACTTTGGCAACGGGGGCCGTGTGTCAAATAAAACACATATAGGCACTGTATCACACACCAATAGCACTCAGTGTTATCTTGTAATTAAGCATCTCTAGAAAAACATTAACATTTAGTAATCGTTACTTTTCAACTATGTAACTTCCCAAAATATTTTATCGATCGGTAGATTTTAGCCAAATTATGGAGTGAACCGATGACAAGGGATTAACCACCGATATCAAATACTGGCCACCTGTTTGCCACCTATCAATTGCTATTGGGTAAAAATGAGTTTCGTCGCGAAAAATTACCAAGGGGGATTTTTAGACATGTTTGAAATTCTCGATCGGTGAAAATATTTTACAAATAACCGCTCGAGTACTAGTTTACAAGCGATCATTACCGATCGACATCCTGTCTAAAACCGATATTCCCGATCGACAACCTGTCTACAACCGATATCTCCGTTTGGCCACCGATAAGCAACCGATCAACTTATACTCACCATCGATAGAAAAAAGATTAGAATTAAAGTGTACCAGACACCCATTAAATATTTGTTTAACCCATTGAATACTCGTCAATAACCGATGGCTGTTTACACAGAAAACCAGAAATAAAATAACGTACGACAACCGATCAAAACAAAAAGTAACAAAATTAAATAACCGATTGGGCACCAACCGTCTGTGTAACTAGGGCCTAAGCAATCGTGGCAAAAACAAGTTCAAATTTCAAACAAAGGTCGCATTTATTTTAAGAAAACCAAAAAAAATATCTTTCTAACAACACAAGAATCTTATAAACTTTTCAAATTTCGAACGACAAACAATCAATTGAAACCGGTCGCTATGACGCCACTCCTCTTAATGACAGTAAGTGCTTCATGTGCAACAAGGGTCAAATAGGCTCGGAACAATATCTGTTAGAACGCATTACTTATGAATCTTCATAGCTTCAATACATGATTCAATGAAAACAATTTTATCTTCTAAGGAAGCTTCATGTCTTTAACAAGTATGTAAGTTTGTGCGTTTAATAATGGACACATTCAAACGCTAAATTTCTTTCGCGTTTACCACCGCCTCCACTTACTCAAATTACTTAATGTTGATAACATATATAATTCTTTTATAAACAATATATTTAGAATATTAAGTATGCTCTTACTCACTTTTTATTTACAGCACATTTTATCATATTTAAGGATTGACTAATTAGTTATACAATTTATTTAGATAAATATGTTTACTAAACGTACATATTTACCAGTTTATTTGCATTTCCTATCATTTCATTTTTTATCAGACAGTCTATATCTGAATATTAAATAATCACTATGACCTAAATTCACTGCATGCATTTCATGCGTCTAAACTGCCACAGTATATTTCATTCACTCCATTGGTAATTCTTGTGTTGATATAGTTTACCTATGTAATCATACTTGCTCCAGATAGCAGGTGCATATCAGTGCGAATATTTTGTAACTAACATGTTTGTGAACATGTTCTCAGTGTGTTTGTTAAGGTTTCACTAACATTGCAAATGGCGAAAACTGGCTAAATTTCGAAAATGAATTTTAGGGTAAATACTCAGTGCAACCTGGATTTAGAGAAGAAATGTATTTTTCTAAGAATGTACATGTACTAATGTTTGAAAGCTCAGTTTAGCATATGGCACTTTGCTCATCATCTCATAAAGGGAGAGTGTACGACGTTGACTGTCACCCTGGCTAACCTGGTACGCTTCGCGAACGGCACTACGCCGCGATCACGGCATATGCAACGCTTTTAACCGGCATAACCGGTGTCTATGTAGGAGATTTTGTGGGGTAAGGTTGGAAAATCGCCGAGTCTTTGGTTAGATATTTAAATAATACTCAACCCAATAGGCCTATACGGCTGTCAGATCATGGCTATTTATGATTCTAGTCTTCTCTGTGTCCAGAATACAGAAGTTTGCATTATCATTCGTGAAAATGGACCTCTCTGTGCTGCAAAAGTTGTAAATTTCCTGTTCAAACGTATTTTTTGTGATCTAAACTGAAATCTAGTGAAGAATTATGACTGCATAAATTTTTTTTTGCACTGGAGGACACTGCAGTGTAAAATTTGTGTGTGTTTTATCTATATTTTACCTGCTTCTTGCAAAAAATGAGAGGCCACGCACCGTACACCGGCACTTGATTTTTGCTACGCTGCGTATCACGGCATTTTATGCGATACTGGTATTAAAATATACTTTGGTTGTCGAAATATTAATATAGTTGTAGATTGTTGTGTTGGTGTACATTACAAAACAATGTTTGACATACTTAAAAATTCTTCCTTCAACAAGCAGGAGCGGATCCGGATTGTTTTGTTTTTTTTGTTTGTTTTTTTTTTTCATTTCTCAAGCCCCCTTTTGCCGCATCAGTATTTAGTTTTCATGGTAATTATGGCTAGAAAGTTGGAATTATCACATAACTACCTTAAGACTTACCCAAACGAACTTATTTTGTGGAAATCTTTGATCTTACCCTGAACAAAGCTATCAGTCTGAGGGTATTTCACGCAATACAGGAGTCCGCTACCGATGAAAACCCCAATCGATAATTTGTGAAAGATTTGTGATTATGTTTACTTAATAACAATTATATTAATATTTTCATGGGGATTATAGCCAGAGAGTTGGAATTATCACATAACTACAATAAGGCTGACCCAATCGAACCCATTTCTTTTCAAATTGTTGCATCCAACTCTGAACAAGGCTTTCAGAGTATTGCACGCAAAACAGGGGTGAAACCCCAATCAATAATTTGTGAAAGATAGTTTATGTTTATTTTAAATAACTGACTTGACCTTTGGCCTGTGGTTAAAAATGAAATAACGTACATAATGCTGTAACCACTTTACATCAAATATGTATACCAAGTGTCATCACTGTATCTTGTTCACTTTACTTTATGAGTTATTGAAATATTAAGTTTTCTCTATTTTAATAACAGAGACCTACCGTAGACCATTGGTGAAAATAAAAGGCCGTGCATAATTTCGTATTACCATTTAAATGAATGATCTTGACTACTTCTAAAGTTGTAAAAGTTTTTTTTTTCTTATTTATGTGTTCCCGACCTTAGACCTTTGGTGAAAAATGATCCTGCATATCATGCTCTTGGTACACAGATTAAAGTGACTACAGCATAATGTACAACATTTCATTTTTCACCACATGTCAAAGGTCAAGTCAATTACTTGCAATAAACATAATTAGCACAGTCACATTACGAAAAAAATACGTCAAACCTATGCAAAATTGCAAAAGAAATTAAATGTTTAATACCCGTCACAATTAGTATAATCAACATAATATCCAAAATTGGACAAAATCGGACCACGGATACTCCCTTAATTAGTATTTTAAAAATAAGACAAGATGAACGCAAAAATATAACATAAATCAATTACTTTTCTTTTCAATACGATCTTTCAAAATCTAGTCTTTCAATCGACTTCTATAAATGATTTTTGTCAATAAACATAAAGTTTGTTAAACATTAATATATTACATTTTACATATAATAGACTGAAACAATGCTTAATGTTGATTTGGCCCACCCACACCCTAATGCTTCTTAACAAGGGTTGATTTTTATATTCAATTTAACTTTTATTGAAACAATCAACGTCAGATAAATCTTTCTTTCACAAATTATTGTTTGGGGTTTTCATCGGTAGCGGACTCGGGTACTGCGTGAAATACCCTGCTAGCTTTGTTCATGGTCGAATCAAAGATTTTCACAAAAGAATTTCGTTTGGGTCAGTCACAGGCCAGTTATGTGATAATTCCAACTTTCTTGTCATAATCACCATTAAAACGAAATACTGATGCGCCAAAAGGGGGCTTGAGCAACCCCAAAGAATACCCTCCGGATTCGCTCCTGCTTGTTGATGGAAGAATTTGTAAGTATATCAAAATCTTTTTTGCAATGTACACCAACACATCAAACTACGGCTCAATTAAATGTGAAGAAACAGTAAAAGATTTTGACAACCAAAGTATAGTTTTATACCAGCATCGAATAAAATGCCGTGATACGCAGCGTAGCAAAAATCAAGTGCCGGTGTACGGTGCGTGGCCTCTCATTTTTGGCAAGAATTAAGTAAAATATAGATAAAACACACACAAATTTTACACTGCAGTGTCCTCCAATACAGACATTTTTTATGCAGTCATAATTCTTCACTAACCTGTTACGTGTTAAAGTTGGTATTATCTTCGTCATGTTGATAGGACAAAACCTGTGCGGTGCATCAATGGTAATAGGTTACCAGTTCAGGTCCCAATCAGCTGGCACAATAGTGCCATCTGACCTGGATTTAAAATTTGTGATTACTGGTCAGAAAAAAATGATAATAAAAGCGAACAGTTTAAATCCTAATCAGATCGCACAGATGTGCCAGCTGATATGGATCTAAACTGTTCGCACAAGCTATGAAGGTATATCTATGGTGTAAAGGGTTAACAGAAGCCTTCATCCAGATAATACATGGAAACCCTTATTTCCACTATCATTTAGACAAGAGGAAGTTCTTTGCGAGTGAAACAAGTTTTTTTTTGCTTTTTCGTAAATGGATACATGTATGAGAATCATGGCACTGGTTGTTCTCAATAAGAAAAAAACGCTTCGCTGGTTTTCTGTACTTTCAGTACTTTGATTGTTAATATGCCCCTATTACACGAATATTAGAAACGAATATATAGGAAGAAAATTTTGGCCAACAATTGATAAGTTTAATAGATTACTGAAATCAGAATGTAAAAGCAATATTTTCAAAATTACAAAAATATCAAACATTTTTAAGCTTAAGATTTGAGAAAAAATAAGCGCGCAGGTAACACGAAGAAATAAATAAGCAATAAATAATCTTGATAATGTATATGTCTCTGAGATTTTTATACATAACATCAAAACTAGTATTCAATACTTTTTAATTAAGAAAACTTTGTGTATACGGAAATTTCTAGTATTTAATGCTAATATCAGTTTTTCATATATTGCAATATTTACACATAGCCTTGAGTCGACCGTATAAATATACGTTCTACAATGTCTTCGTTTTTATCAGTTCTGTGTAACTTAGTGCCGAGTTCTTTAATTTGGTTTTGGGCACATAGACGTCCGATTATTTTATTAATTTTACAATCCTAAGCCCCGCGATATTTAACTTCTGCCTGTTCCATTTCATCCTTATTATTGCACTAGTGAAAAACTGTATTTTGTAGGAAAGCAATTTTTTATATTTGAAAACTTGGTGGAACCGTAAGCTTAATACATTAAAGAATTTAAAAATTCAGTCATAATAAAAATTGTGTAGCCTTTTCTCAATTTCTATATACACCGAAAAACAAATCGGTACACTTCTAAATTCACTGAATCGATGCATTTGCTAGGTTCATTGTTTATAGGAACCATTTACCTTGTTATACACGGTACAGGAAATTAGCCATAAAACATTATTTATTATTGATCTGTCATAACTTTGTTTTTACAACGCGTCATTTATTGGGAGGGGGTACAATAAAATTAATGATCCATTTTTTTCGATCAGTTAATAAAATCCCGAATTCGTTCTAACTGTTGCGCTCTTGTTTTTCAAAATAATTAAAGATATTATAACAGTTTATTGACTTGTTATATTTTACTGAAAAAAGTCTTACAATGTAATCTTGATACATGGTGAGGAGATAACGAAAGTTTTTTTTGTTCTAACTTTAATTCCAATTGGTACATCATTAAGTGCTTATGTTTCAAATGTGTTCAGAAATATGC
The DNA here is from genome assembly GCA_038501625.1 of Corbicula japonica. Lineage (NCBI taxonomy): Eukaryota > Metazoa > Mollusca > Bivalvia > Venerida > Cyrenidae > Corbicula > Corbicula japonica. The sequence goes on along the minus strand of JAZAYU010000008.1, from coordinate 1,133,532 downwards.
CCTAAACTTAACAATTTCAATTTTCCAATTGCATTATAAGATATAAATTTTTGGATAAAATTTACATTTTAACTTCTAAATTGTAAATAGAAAGCATTTAACATTTACAAATAATTAAGTAACATTTATTTATGTTACTTTAATATATGTGTGGTTTTTGTTTTAGATAGGCTTGTATATAGGTGTGACTATATAATGACGATTTTAATTTTTTTATGTATTTTCTTATGCTTGACAATTTTTGTGACTCAATGTGACGCATCGTTAATACACAAAATGTCACATATTTCTTACCTGTTGATTCGCCTTGGTTCATTGTAATTTGTTACAATTATCACCTTTGTAGATTTTCGTCTGCATTAATTATATTAATCGCATTTTAATTTACAACTATATCGAAAAGACATATAAAGCAGCCTTATTTCTAAATGACATTAATAATTTAGTTCCTATTTGTTTCCGCCTATGAAATTTGTAAAATATTGACAGATTCGTCAAAATTTAGTGTTCCTACTTAATTCAAAGTATTATCACAAAATTTCAAAACAATACTCCAACTTCTATAAATCAAACTAGTAGGCTCTATATTGTTTTCTGCACTTGACTGCCGAATTAAACAATCTTCCGTCAATGATCGTAAAATATCGGGAATGTTCGCAAATCTACGGAGACTTAAATTTTCACTTAAAATATTCGATAGTCTGCATCATCATCGTGTTAGAAAAAGCTAAACAGGACCAAAATGTTATAAATTTATTTCAATAAAAATTTGCTTAAACAAAAGCTTAATATTTTTGGCAAAATATGCAACCTGGTTTTTTTTAAAACTAATAATTTGGATAAAAGATATTAAGAATAGAATATGTAAGAATAAGCGAAAAAATCCCACTTTCTCAACAGTTTCTAAGTAAGTAATAGGGAAACTAGGGTGGCTATATTCAAAGTCAAAAAGGACAAAATATCGTTGAGATAAATTAAAATAAAAATAACCATCTAAATCACAGAAATTTATCTTTAATTTGTACTATGGGGTTTTTCGACTGTTTAATAAATAAAACTGTAGTAAAGAAAAAACTGAAATGTTCCTTCATAATCTATTGAGAAATTCGTTATCGATTTTTGGTAACCGATGATGCTCAAAGTTGGATATGTCTAATTCATGCTCTTATTACCAAGCACAAACTTAAAAAAAAAGAATAACCATTTGCAAAAGAACTATAATATGAACAATATACCAAAACATCGCATACCTGTGTAACCACTCTCTTACACTATCAGCTCATTACATTCACCTCTGTTATAGGCTGGAACTACTTTCAACTACATTTTCTTTAACTTAAAAAAATAGTTCACCAATAACATTTAAAACTGCTTGGGTTTCTTTGGTTTGAATGAAAGATCATGAAGATATCTGTCATTTGTTTAACGACAAGCTTTCCTATTCATATTTATAACTGTATAAAATAAGGCTGTCGAGTTTCGCAGAGATGGAAAGTGAGTGTAAGGAACGACAACTCTGCGAAGGACAATCTGTTTAACGCCGCATAGGAGCATCGCCGCATAAACATTTTTTTTTATCGTTTATGCGGTGATTTTCAACGCATAAAAATACTTTTTAATGCGACATAAAGGCACACTTTTGCCGGATAAAACAATAAAACACAAACTAGTACAAAAGTGCTTGATATAATATCATCACTTTCGGAGTTAGTTTATTTGTGTCGAGACTTTTAGAGCAGTACATTCTTACAAAGATTTAGTGATGCCGATTTAATTGTGAACCAAACCAATTGAGTCTTTGTGTTCACTTAACCAAGCTTTGAGTGACAAATTTAGGATAGCATTTACTTGACTAAGAGTCTCTTGCCATAGACATTGTGTTGAAACTGGAAGATGGAAGCATCCAGTTACCCCCTTTTCATAGCGTTTATGTCAGATTTGCTTAAAACGCGAGGACGAATATCACTTTTTGTCTGAATTCCCTTTATATTATAATCTTAGAAAACAATTTATCAAACCACATTATCTGAACAGAAGTAATATTTTTAAATGTTTAGAACTTTGGCAATCTGACAATAAGAAAAAAAGAAATATAGTCATGTATGTGTATAAAGCTTTTACTTGTAGAAATGCTTATCTTCATATAGAGGACGAAGATACTCTCCCATAGATGTATAGTCAGTATTATATAGTGTATTGTGTAATAATATACATTCTTGATGTAATACAAATACAACATTTAAAAACATATTTTGTTTTCGAAAAAAGTATGTCAGTGTATATTCAGAATTGTTATCTGTAGAAATTATTACATATTATTAATACTGTATTGTTCTGAACCTGCCATTGTTATACCTTCTTGATATTGTATGATCATTGATCATTTTTGACTTACTGCAAATGTGTTGTAATGATTATTTGAATGAAATGTCTGTCTGTCTGCCTGTCTGCCCGCCCGCCCGCCCGCCCGCCCGGCCGTCCGTCCGTCTGTCTGTCTGTCTGTGAAAACTTACCGATGGGGATTTTTAGACAAGTTTAAAATTCTCAATCGGTGAAAATATTTTACAAATAACCGTCCGAGTTCTAGTCTACAAGCGATCATCACCGATCGACATCCTGTCTAAAACCGATATTCCCGATCGACAACCTGTCTACAACAGTCATGCAATTAGGTATTGCGAAAAGGTTTTTGAAACCACCGGTAAAAATTATTTTGGTCTATAAAAAAATTCAAATGACGTTTTAAAGAAGCTTAAATCAAATAATTTTCAGGCGTTCTGTTTGTCTACTGATTGTTTCTCTACTTTACATTCTTTTCTCCCTCATAAATTAAACAGTCTCATTGCAAAAACTTTTTCTAGAGAAAATAAAACACTTCAGACCTCAAGCAAACCTTCTTGATCTTAATCTTTCTTTTGAAAATGGATACGTCACTACTAAAATATATGAGAACAGAGATGATTTTAATTTGTCCTAACTATATTTCTTACAAACCAAGGAACAAATCAACTCTTGTTTCGATTTGCGAGTGACGCATATATTGATGAGATTCAGCCTGTTGTCATCCTGCCAGGTCTCCACTTCCTCTCCACGGCTGTCCAAGTGGTCATATCCCCAGCTTTGTGAGTGACTATTGAAGTCTCCAACAACCATGAAGTTTGTTGCCTCTGTTGGAATATGGTCTAGGGATAGAGCTTTGTCGTTTGGAGAGTACATGTTCACAAGAGCCAGTTCGAAGTCATTCTTTCTGAGGCTCAGTACTTGGAATTCCGAGTCATCCATATGCGTTTTAGTCTGGATAGCATTGATGTTGTTCCTGACTAATGTCATGATGCCTCCTTTCTTTCTACCAGCCCTGTCGCTTCGGAAGCACTGGTATCCTCTGGCCCTAAAGGATTTCGCTGGTTGCAGGTGTGTTTCCTGAATGCAACAGACATTGATGTCATTCTCATGAAGGAAGTGCTGTAGTTCAGTCTTTTTGTTGAAGACTCCTTCTGCATTCCAATGCATCACTTTGAAGTGTTGCTGTTTGACTTTCCTCCTCCTTGGCTTGTTGTAGCCCTTTGTTCTCCTCTTGATACGATAGAAGGAGTGACCCCCAGTAGCTTTGGGTGGACTCTGTCGAGACTCAGAGCCCGGCACTGTATCTCCCTGGAGGGATTCCAAAGATCCAGCACCAAATCGATGAATACCATATGATCGTGTAGTCATAGCGTAGTTACGTGATGCCATGGTTTGTTAGAGAGTGCCAATGGCCCAGCATCTCCGATTTTAACTCTCTATGTTGATTAGGGTTACCTCTCCCAAAGCCTTTGTCGACCCAACGACTGACCACAAGGCAGTGGTGTTTTTGGAAGAGTTTTCTCCCTTGGTTTGGAATAAGAGTTTTCCTTCTCCTAGACAGACTGCCTTCCCTGGCTAACGAGCTCCATCTACCCGAAGCAGTGGTTATGGCGCCACAGGTCCGCCTTCGCCCCTTCTCCTGTTAGTAGTAGCAGGTCCGCCGGGCTAGTTGCAAGCCACGCGTGCAGGCCAGGAGCTGGACTTGGTAGTCAGAGGCTATATTTTACGCAAGCCATTGGGAGCACTTTTTAAGCAATGGGAGCTTATCCAACATTGCCACCCCCGGCGATGACAACCCTTGGAACCCAAGCGCTGAGTTAAACCATTCTAATTTATTAAATAACCTGAATAGTCAAAACAAACTGTTTACAGACAATATTAACCCACGCTCAATTACATCCGCTTTAGTTAGATACTGTCACGGATGTTCATTTTTTAAAGCCTTCGTTTCGCATACTCATGTCTTACGGATGCAGATAGGAGTGTTTTACCGTTTTTGAATATTTTGAATATCTTAAGTAGGGTTTAGCGGTTTATTAAAGATTTCGTTAACGTTTTAATGGGCATTTACACAATTAAACCGGTCTAGACCGACATAATGTGTAAACGCTCATTAATATTGCTTGATTAACACTCGTGTTCACGGCTGCCAGGACGGCCCCGTTTGCCCAAAACGTTCATAGTTAAAACAATATGTCGTGAAAGCCATGGGGCGGATGAGAACCGTACTAGACCGTAGTAAAACAAAAGAAACACTTCAAAAAACGCGACACACGCACATGTGACAGTACGAAACTGGTAGTTACAAATCTTTGAGGTGGTCCGTTGTGGGACGGGAGTCATAAGTATTCGCCGGCATCTGAAGATTTGTTAAGGCACAATGATTTCTATAAGTAGAGTGTAGGCTCTTTTCTCCGTTTTCGTACATTTCAGTGCTTATTTCAGAATAATAGAAATGTCAAGTTTAGATACTTTTATATGAGTGCTTCGGCGACATGGAACAGAATAGATTGAGATGGCACTGGTTCTTCCACAAAACGGCGATATATTGTACATGTATGCTATACATTGACGACATTTGATGGAAATGAGAAAATAATAAAGTCATATTTGTAAATTTTACATGTGAATAAAACAGTTCAAATGTTACATCTAATTTATCATGAAACTTAAAATTGAATTAAAAAAAATCTTCAATCGAAAATTATTTTTTAATTGAGTTGTGCATTCAATTAATCTTTTTTTTTAAATTTGGCTCAAATAGTACGCACACGTTAACAGTACACTATTTTTCATTTGTGATGATAAGCTTTAAAGTGTTAGAGATATAGGGGTCTCCCACCGCGGGGAATCCAATCTTCGGAAAGTTCTTTAACCTTTTTCTGGCTAATACGCTGATAAAAAATTCAGAAATGAACAATAATGATACTGATATAATAAAGATGTTTGGTGCGCTAATGATTTTAAAGTAGAGAATAATCATAAACACATTTGACTATAATAAAATAATAATTGAGCGTATTAAAGATATCGGTAATTTAAGTTGGCGGACAATATTTTTTGGGGGATGAGCATGAGAAAAGCACGACGATTAACTGTAAAACAACTGTAACAGTATTTACGTAAGTGTTGTAATTGATGCCCGAGTGTTAAATCTGTAATAAAATATGGACAATTATTTAATTATTAAACAAAATTAGCTTTCCAAAAAATTAGTCGGTCATTAGCATGACATTTTAATAAAAAGACGCTTCTGAAGTTTAAACTTTAGGCGAAACTTTAAAGGGTTTTAATTAAATTGGATGTGTAATTTATTATCCTGTATGTTCTCTTTGAAGGAGCTGTATTCAAGCTGGTGATATATCTAACCTTGTTGCAAACAAGTTAAGAATTTTCTTGGATGAACCAAAAATTTATTAGTTTGCACTACACCATTTTTGTGTCAAAAAGTGCTAGAAAGCACCGATAATCAGGCTGTTAATATTTTTCAACAGAATAGAACAATATTTCCATCTCAGTTAACATAAAAAAGAAATAAAAGAAAAAAAGACATGAACTAAACTGAAATCTTGGACATAATTAACATATCAGTGTTACTTTACATTATCATGTACATAGTAAATTAGGATACATATTCATTGAACTTAACATACATAAGCATGAAATCTTATTTAACAAGCACTACTCAAAATTTGATAAGGATCACTTATAAGATTTCGTTTATTTCTCACATAAGTTTGAAACGTTAAAATATTTGCTGTGATTCTGAAAATTCGTTTATTTGACATAAGCTTTGTGCCAGGTATGTCGTTAGAATAATCTAAATGTATGCAAAAACACTTACCTTGGGTTTTCCATTAAAAAGATCTTTAAGAAATTAAGAGCGATCCCGATCACATTTTGAGAAGTATATATTCTAAAAGCTATAGTTCATGTTCAACAATTAATTTTTGTAATTGGTCCAAGGAGGGGGCAGAGCCGTTTTCAGGGACTCGCCGATATGATATACTTGTAATTGTTTTTTTGTTATCTAGAACAATTTCGTTAGAATGTTGGTATTTATTTAGAACATCCGCCGTGTTATATACAAGTATATGCTCGCTCTCGTAAGACATTTTTGTTCCGACTTTTAATGATGTTACATTCAGTATACGACAGTGCTTATTATTGTGTCACATGCAATACCAGGTAGACACGCATGGATCCTATTGTCCGACGGCGGCAGCGTCGTCGATGGCTGCGTTCGAATTCGTCCGGTAGTCCCCCAACTTTAATGTGAAACTTAATGTTGCCTATAAATTTGTTAGTACTTGACCTATTAACTTAATACTTATAATATATCATCTGCATGAACAAAGCCATCTTTGACAGCAAGAATGATAACTCTTTTTATATTATTTTTGTTTTTTCCCCATTGAAATGGCTTTAATATCGAATTAATGTTGCCTATAACTTTGAGTCCTTGTCCTATTACCTATCAAAGCCATCTCTGACAACAAGATTGATAACCCCTGCTTCAATATGTTTTACGTATGCCCCTTTCAAATGACTTATATGAAATAATTAATGTTGCCTATAACTTTGAAAGTACTTGTTCTGCTGTCTTAATACTTGGAATATATCATCTGCAACAATATCTGTGACAATAAAAACGATAACTCCTGTTTCATTATTGTAAGAGTTATCTTCCTTTAAAATTGCTTTACGTAGGTTGAACGAAAGTATTTCCAATTCCCATAGGGCTTGAATTCCCAATATTCAATGTCCATTAAACATGATTTCTATCATCATCCGGTAAACTTCACCCTATATATCAAGGGTCAAAGGTTTTGGCTCAAAATCTTTCAGCTTTGTGGGTTGTTCCTTGTGGAATAGTTTGCCAGCGGAATTATCTAACATTAGCAGGTTGCCTTCTTTCAAAAAATCTGTTAAGAAGTACCTAATGAACAGTTTGTAATTTTATTTTTTTTTTAATCTTTAAAAGTGTTTTTCAAATTTACATTTGATTTTTTCGGTATAGGAATGGATTTAACTTATTTTGTTTTTCATCTTATCATTTAACATTTTTAGTTTATAATGATCTTTTTGTTTCTTTTTATCTGTTAATAATGTGCTACACATTTTTAAATTTCTTATCACTACATTTTAAAGTTCAGACTTGGTTTCTTGGAAGTAGTTTTAGTAATAGGTTTAACTTTGTGTCTGTGATATAATATAATTTGTCTTTATTGAAATTTAACTGAAGGTAGAATATTTAATGTTTATTAATTTTATCATTTGCTTCTTAGTATACTCATTCCACTGCTATTTGAATAATGGGTAACAATACTGTAAATTCTAATCTGTGATAAAAAAATTGAAATCTTACTGTGATATATTTAATTGAAAGTAGGTTTTGCATAAACTAAAGGCTCTCTATGTCATGCCACCAACACAGAGGCCCACAATGGAAATAAGAGTCTCTCTTTTTTTGTGTTATCCTCGGTGTTGGTGTGCATGTCATGGCTAATTTAATCACATGTGTGTTATATATATTTGTACCGTACATGTTGTTTTAAATGACCATGTTTATGTATTCCATACCGAAATAAATCTATCTATCTATCTAAGCAATGAAACATCAGCCTCTATACTATCTTTTGCATGCGTCGTAGGAAAAGGGGTTATTGTCTAAATTATACGTTCCGTCTGGACCGTGATGTCACTGTTAACCGGTGTTCAGGCTAAAGAGCTCAAGTTTGGTCGATTAAATTATAGGTGTAAGATCTGTAATAGACTTCTCTAAATAAAGTACAGTAAACATGACATGTTTCAAACGGCTGACAATCATAGCTGGTACCATTTCATAAAGGGTTAACTTACGTGCTTTTGAAGCTTAGTGTTTCTACTGTCCATTTCCAGCAAAAAAATAGGGGTCATATATCAATTAACAGAGATTTGACACCTTGAAACCGGTGGTCTGTTTTTTTTTTCACTTCTGTGTGAACATCAAATCTGTTTTACATATGCCATCCTAAAACCGGGGCCTTTTTTCATACACTGCATTTCCAAACATAAATTTGCTATCAGTGTGTCATTAAAAGCATGTCATTTACTAAAAATGTTTCTTTCAGGCCATACTAGCCATTTAAAGCCCCCAAAAGGCAAAAAAATGGGACTATTTAGTGTCAGCCATTGTCTGACTAGCCCAAGTAGGAACATTTGGTGGACTATTTACAGGTAATTAGCTTATAAGAAAACTTGGGTTTTTCAATATCTTATATTTTCTATTTTTATTCAATAATATGATATTTCCTATATATCTACCAAGTTTTAGCTTTCAGTTGGCAAAAATGAACTCAATATGATGAATTTTCCAACACCACCTATTCTGGTACGCGTTTGCGGTCAAAGCGGCTAAACCTAAGAATTCATTTCTTGCAAATAAAAATTGAAAAGCATCAAATTTCTCAAATACATGGTTATGAATAATAGTAAAACATAGATCTCAACTACTTAAACAAACTCTCTTTCTGAGCTGACATATGCATAATGGGCCATACAGGGTATCATTTGTGGCATTTTAAGGCAAAAATAATTAAAATTGACCCCAAACCTAAATAAAACCCCATTTTGCCTCATGTAACACAGTTATTTTGATTTTTGTCTTTCAAATGTGCTTAAAATTGGTCAGCACACAATTTTAGTGGAAAATAATATTGCGGACAATTTTAATATTCAAATGCTGCCCTCCACTTACTTCTTATATAAGAATTCAATATCTTATATTCTCTGTTTCATTCAATAATAAGATGTTTGCAATAAATCTAACAAGGATCAGCTTACATTTGAAAAAAACAAACTCAATCGCGTTTGGGGTCAAAGCTGCTTAAACTAAGATAGATTTCATTTCTTGCAAATAAAAATTGAAAAACACAAAATTTCTCAAATAAATAGTTATGAATTATAGAAAAAAATATCTCAGCTACTTAAATAAACTCACATTTTGAGATTACATATGCATGTTGTGCTATACAGGGTATCAATTGTGGCATTTTAAGGCAAACATAGTTAAAATTGACTCCAAACCTAATTTAAACACAATTTTGCCTCAAGTAACACAGTTATTTTGATTTTTGACTTTCAAATTTGCATAAAGTATTTCTTTTGTCCATTTCCAGCAAGAAAAATAGGGGTCATGTATCAATTTTAAGAGATTTGACACCTTGAAACCGGTGGTCTGTTTTTTAACTTCTGTGTGAACTTCAAAACTGTTTTACACATGCCATCCTAAAACCAGGCTTTTTTCCATATATTGGATTTCTAAACATACATTTGCTATCAGTGTGTCAGTAAAAGCATGTCATTTACTAAACATGTTCCTTTCAGACCATAGTGGTCATTTTATGTCCCCAAAGGCCAAAAAAATGGACTATTTAGTGTCAGCCATTGTCTGAGTAGGTACATCCGGTGGACTATTTATAAGTAATTAGTCATATGACGGTAATCAAGATGACCGACAATGATCAGGCTGACCGAAAATAACCAGGTCTCGCGATCTTTTAAACACTTGCATTGATGGACATTAAAACAAGAATGGAATATTCGTTATAGTTGATTATTTGTAAACACTGATGGTGAAAAAAAAAGTCTGCATTTATACACATGTTTAACAAAATCAGACGGGCCCTATAAAATATGCTTAGCTAGATGTACTGTTTAAAGTACAGTTACTCAAGAAAAGCATGGAAAACGTGTGTGCTTATAAAGTATATATTGAATACGCTGTACCTTGCGGATATATCCTGTTTTACTTCATCTGTGTCAGCGCATTATATCTGTGCGAGTGAGGTCGCTTTTATCTCCTATGTTATCACATATGCATAAACACCGTGGGAGAACACCGTGAGAAGTTTGTGGAAAAATGCACTGTTTTTCACGTTCATAATATTCGGAACGTAGACCCGGTATAGTTTTGAGACACGCATTTAAAAAATTAAAAAATAAGACAAAACAAAACATTCGATTGCTGTTTTCAATATGAAACGATCTATTACATTTTTATTAATATTTTTATAGCAATAAATCTTTAAAATAAAGAGGGCAACCGGCTTTCAACAACTACTACTACAAAACAATATAACAACGACAACAATCTTTTATTTCAGTGAGGTCATATATGTCGACGGCATTACTTATGTTTGTAACTTTATGTTAGTGACACTTTTGCTTTCATTTTGTAAAGACTGTTTTCTTAATTATTGACAGGTAAGACTAGTGCTCGAGTACGCCTTATTTCACTCTCGTTCGACAAAAACGAAATAGTAAAGATCTATACGTTAGTGTGCACAGTAAAACAATCCCACTGGATAATCCCTCTGTTGATCTGCTTAGCTTCAAACTTGTCCATCACCTTTCTACATATCTCTCTGGTAAAAAGCCACCATTCATAATAGTTTTGTTTTTTTGTTTTTCATTTTCCCTCTGCAAATAATTTGAGCAATAGTATTTTTTTCAAAACTTCATTGATTGAAAATCTAGGTCAAATCCTGCCAGCAAAAGAAAACAATTCGAACAATTCTTAACCACTGAGATGTCAAAAGTATTAAAAATAATCTAATGCGTCTATTTGATATTTTACGGTATCAGCGAACAATCACAGCCTCTTGAGGAGAATACTGAAACAAACGAGGTGATGGACGAACAACAAAGTGATCAACAACAGACATCACAACAACATACTAGGCAACCTACTGGGCAACATAATGTAGTGGCAAGTTGTGAAACATTAGCGAATTTTTTTTTAAAAACGTGTAAGAAATTAATCCTGCAGAAATTCGTTTTGACAGGGCACACAGATTAGGGCCTGAAGCAGCCCGAAAACCCAGACCGATTGTGGTAAAGTTTCACAATTATACTGACAGACAACTGATACGTCAAAAGTTATTTGATGACGACATCAAAGAAAAAATGAAGCAACTTCGGCAAGGAATTGGTATACAACAACCAGGACCGATACGCGAGGATCGTAAGGCACTACAACCAGCAGCCAAGGAGGCCCAAGATAACAGGCAGACCACGCGCATAGTTGGAAATAAACTGTACATTAACAACATCTTGAAGAAAAAGTATGTGGAGGGTATAGTGATTGATCACGTCGAGATCAGAGACCATTAGGGACGTCATGAGAATGATATTAAATTATTGTCCTGGAATGTGAACGGGCTTGCACGTAAACTTACTGATCCCGAATTTATTGAACCATTACAGACTTATGATATAGTTTTGTTATCAGAAACGTGGTTATCTGAAAACACACATTTTAATTTAGATATTAAAGGTTTTGTAAGTTATCATTTATATGAAAATAAAACAAACAACACCTGAGGGGGCCGATTAAGCGGGGGTTTATCCATCTATTATAAGGAAATATTCGGTAGTAAAGTTTCTATCGTTGAAAAGCACCAGTCTGGTATTGTTTGGTTAAAATGTTGCAAAACGATGTTTACTTTTGATGAAGATGTTTATATATGCGCTACATATATTCCGCCGAAAGGCTCAAATGTTAATGATATAAATGAATTTGATTTTTTGAAAGCATTGAAACAGGTTTAGAGAAATATAAACCATTGGACACAGTATTCGTTACCTGCGATCTAAATAGCAGATGTTCCAATGACGCCAATTTATTATAAAGTTTTCGGCGTTAGCTGTCTAAGCTCACTTTTGACCTAGTTTTTCGACCAATGAAATGTTGTAAATAATACTCGTATTCTCTTATTATGCAGAGGGAAAATGAAATAAACTATTTCGATTGGTAGCTATTTACACCAAAGAGGCATCTAGCAGGGTGGAGAGGTATCTAGTGGGATTTTTATTATTATGCAGCGGAAAAATCAAATAGAATAATTCGATTTGTTGTTAGTGGGTGTTGTATTGGAGGAAAAACATATTTACGATTTAAGAAACCAGTTAAGTCAATATTGATGGCTTAGATACAATATTATATGGAATATTCTTGGGTGTCAGGTAAACATTTTCATACAATACACAGTGTAAAAAGAAAGAGACGTGTAGATATTTCTAGTTCTTACTGGTTCCTTTCTAGTTCCTTTGATACTGATTGTTAATTTCAAGTATGAAATACAAGTTCATTGTAGTGTAGTGGCTAACACTCTTGCCTCTAAAGCGGAGGCCCCGGGTTCAATACTCAGGACGGACACTTTTTTTAAAGTTAATATACGTAAAAGTTGGTAGATTTCGCTCTTGTAACAAGCTGTTATTATTTATATTTATTAAATTTCAAGGACATTTATTCATCTTGAATTCTCACTCTACACGAGGTATTTTATTGAAACTGAATAAATTGCTTCTTTAATCGACTTGGCAAACACTTTATGAAATTGTTGCAACAGCTTCAACAGTTTTTTTGAAAGACACTTTCCATAAACTTATGATATGTCATGATTCGGTCGCTTAATCTCTAAGTCATACTAAGAAGGCAGGGAGGGTTCGTCAACAGCTATAACAAATAAAATAACTAAACTGTGTCTGTTTTGCCTCTCTGTATTTCTTTCTTATATACATGTATATATATAAATCTTTTCCATCAACGCCGTTTATCTTTTTTAAAGATATTTCTTGTTAGATGATGACAGTCAGCTGTAAGACATTGTTTACACTCTCCCGCGTGTCAGTATGGATCACGTAATAGATACAAACGGTAAGCGACTCCTTGATCTCTGTCGGTCTGCTTCTATTATTATCGGTAACGGTCGACTGCATTACGACCTCGGTATAGGGGATTATACATTTCATTCTATAAACGGATCTAGTGTTGTAGATTACCTATTATTGAGCGCAAATACTATTAAATACATCTCACATTTTTAAATATTACCTCAAACAGAATTTTCGGACCATTCGGGCATTTACTTTAACATTATGGGAAAACGCAACGTACAACCATCAGATCATTCGCATGAAGACCAAACATTTATAAAGTGGGATGAGGCAAAAATAAATGATTTCCAACAGCTCTTGCATACAAAAACTGAAGCATTATTATTACTTACTCATTCTTTTAATCAATGTGACAGTATTGATGATATAACTTGTTGTTTCACAGACCTATTAAAAGATTGCACACATACTATCTTTAAACAAAAGTACTATCACAAACCCTTACATAAGCAGCGAAATAGTTCTCCGTGGTTCAATGCAGAATGCAATAATGCGAGAATCGATTTCAAACGGACAAGGAATATTTTTCTAAGAAATAAAACGAATGACAATAGACGCCAATTTATGAATGCTCGATCACACTACAATCGCATAAAAAATTTTTATAGAAATAAATATAAGGCTAATGAAAAACGTGAATTAACGAATCTAGGAATATCTAAACCAAAAGAATTTTGGGAAAAAAACAATATAAGAAAAACAATGTCAAACCAAACAATTTAAATCTTTCCGATATATTTACACATTTCAAGAATTTATACGGTACTGATAACACAAATAACGAATAAAATGATGACGATTTATATGACGTCATATACGATGAGGACCTCGACCAAGAGATTACCTTTCAAGAACTTAAGCAGGCGTTACTCGCGCAAAATAGCGGCAAAAGCAGTGGTATTGATACTATTTTTGCTGAGATATATTAACACTCGTTCGATATTTTTGCTCCATTCCTCCTGTCGTTATTTAACAGATTATTATCCAAATGTGAATATCCGACATCATGGGGTACCGGTATTATAGTACCAATATTTAAGGGTGGGGATATCGAGGATGCTCAAAACTATAGAGGGATAACATTGTAAAACGTTATTGCAAAGATTTATTCACAAATTATACTAAATCGCCTCAAAAAGTGGTCTACAAAACATGAGGAAATAATTGACAATCAATTTGGTTTTCAAAAAGGAAAGTCTACAATTGATTGTATTCTTATTCTTCATTCCTTAATAGCTAAAACATTAAGCCTAAAGAAAAAAATGTACTGTGCCTTCCTAGATTATGAAAAATATTGCCTTCCTAGATTATGAAAAATATTTTGATAAATGAGATAGATCGTATCTTTTTCATAAACTTCTTCACCAAAATGTAAGTTAAAAATTAGTTAAGGCTATCCAAAGCATGTATAGATCTACTGTTGTAAAAACGTGTGTGAGGTTTAATGCAAACTTGTCTCCCGTTTTCGATTCCAATATCGGGGTGAAACAGGGGGACCCCAGTTCTAGTCTTCAATTTTTATTTTTCATAAATGACATTATGTCAAATATTAACTCTAATATTATGATTATATAGATGGTATATTCACAGTCAATGAGTTAAAACTTTACATTTTATTTTTTGCCGATGACGCAGTCTTATTTGCTCATACACCACAAGTATTAGTCTATATGGTAAATGATTTACAAATATACTGTGACACATGGGGTCATAAAATTAACCCCAAAAAGACGAAAATTATGATATTTGAAAAAGGACGTCGCACTACACATATTTTTTCATATAATAACACAATATTAGAAGTAGTAGATTCATTTAAGTATTTGGGAATACATCTGTTTAAAAATGGAGAATGGAGAATCACAGAAACGCATAGCACAACATTCGCAATTCGCTCTTCTTAATTTATTTATTGTTTTCAACCAGTTAGATTTAACAGTCAATGATAAAAATAAATTGTTTGATAGTTTAGAAGGATCTGTCCTAAATTATGGGGCAGAGGTCTGGGGATACTATGATAGTAAAGATATCGAAATTGTACATTGCAAGTTCTTGCGAAAAGTCCTGGGTGTCAAAAATCCACTAATCTTGACGGCTTGTATGGTGAAACGGGAAGATATCCAATGAAAATAAGACGCAAGCTCATGCTCATGAAATATTGGGAAAAACTTTTAAATGCTGATGATAGTTCATTATTAAAACAAATATTTTGTATGTTAAAACATGA
Source organism: Corbicula japonica (assembly GCA_038501625.1). Taxonomy (NCBI): domain Eukaryota; kingdom Metazoa; phylum Mollusca; class Bivalvia; order Venerida; family Cyrenidae; genus Corbicula; species Corbicula japonica. The sequence goes on along the minus strand of JAZAYU010000008.1, from coordinate 1,118,240 downwards.
TGCTGATAACAACTGCACATATGGTGAACTTAATTGGGCATTCCAAATCAAGAAAATTTTAAATGAAATTGGTATGTCATATATATGGGATACTGACAATTTAAATGTAACACATTTCAATCAATAAAACAAAGAATATTAGATATACGATATAAACAGAGCTGGTATGCAGGTATAAATAATTCTAACAGACTTTCATTTTTAATGTATTTACAAACTTGACATTTGTTTAGAAAAATATCTCATTTGTATAAGCAAAAATAACTATAGATTATCTTTAACCAGATTCAGACTTTCATCGCACGACCTAGCCATTGAGAAAGGAAGACATACTAATACTAACAGAAATGATAGATTATGTGTACACTGTTATATGAACGTTGTAGAAACAGAATATCATTTTCTTCTAGTTTGTCCAAAATATTCAGATTTACGTAAACGATTATTTAAACCATATTTTTGCAGATGGCCAAATTTACAAAAATTTGAATGTATTATGTCGTCGAATAACACACAAATGATAAACAACTTAGCCAAATTTGTTCATATGGCATTTTAATCCAGAAATAATATCTAGCATGCCAAAACTACCACTAAAACTAGGTACTGTCATCAAATACGTATGTTATATTGTTTGAATTGTCTTGTTAAAGGTTGTTACTTTTTGTATTTTTGTACTTCTGTAACTTCTCGAAAACTTTTGTCTTGGAAAACATGTTACGTCTTTAATTTTAATGTCTTTATTATACATGTATTACTTTGTGACTATAAATTTGCTTTATGCTATTTTACGCCAATAAAGTTTATGTTATGTTATGTTATTTATATATTTCAGTTAGGTGTTTTAAACACCGTGTAATACCATTACATCAAGTTTGACCTATTTCGTTTGAATGCTGTTTCTATCATTTTTGTACTGAATTCACAAGATCAAAACTGAGCAGCTCTACATTTCGTTGTTTTACCGCTTCAAATTTATGTTAATATCGGTAGTACGCTGAAAATTACACTGGTTGATTAATATCATCTTTTGTTTTTGTAATTGCGTCATGAAAATTGAAAACAAAAGCGAACAGACGAAAAAAAGCGAAAATACAAGCGAAATCACGAGAAAAAAAACGCCAAACGGACAAAATGACGTAATTAACGAAAACACTCCACGCGAAAAACACACACGAAACTGTTTTGTTATCTGTTGTTTTGCCCAGCCTTTATTAGGTACGATAGTAATGAAATGTTTGCGGTAACCCGTCGCAAACCCAAGTTAGTAGGCCTATTGACAGGCATCGGGGTTTGTTGGGGACCCGGGTCGATGAATGACATCACAAGCGGTGGCATTGAGTCGATAACGACAAGACATAAAACATGTACAAAAAAGTGTGCCGGCTTCGGGTCGACAACCGCGAGTCTACAAGGATTGAAGTTTCGATACATGTATATTCAACATACATAACATGGCTTGGCATACTTATGTAAGAACAACCTGTACAAGTAACACCCTTAAGCAGTTGCGGCCGATGCAAGTCTACTTCATTGTCGATAAATAGTAAAGTGGCTAACGGAAAAAATACTGCACTTTGTGATAAATCATGAAACTTTGCACAAGTGTTCTGAATGGCATAATATGTGATTTCATATATGAAGGCATTTCAGAAAACTCTCCGGTCTTATTTAACTTTGCCGCCATTTATGAAAATGTTAAAGTTTTTAAAGAGAAGAGTGATAAATCGCCTTATAAATGCACGATTTTATAAAAAATGAAATATGCATGTCAGTAATGGCCAAATTCAAAAGACACCTCCTCACAAAGCCAAAAAGTAGAGAGGTAAAAGCACGCGTAATAAAATGATCAATTTCAAAATAGAAACCACAAACGATTAACGAGAAAATGAACCCAATGGGTTATAGGTATACCGCTTTGGAACGGTCAGTGGCATAAATGGTGCCACTTGGGGTTTTAATCAAGTTCTATTGTGCACCAACCTCAAATAAGTTGTCTTGTTGATACAACTTCAACCCAACCATCAACTCGACAATGTTGCATGGAAGAGCAAACAAAAATATAAAACATAAGAAGCTTATAGCATTATAAAGCAGAATGTTGCACTAGTAACATCGCCGTCTTAAACGGAAAATTTACTTTAATTAAATTAAAATAATCTCATATTGTTTAGTAATGACGTAAAAAAAACTTTAATGGGAAGATTTAGAAGTGTTAGAAAATCAGATGGAATTACCCATGTTATGTTTTCCAATGCATGAAGTTGATAACATATCTCATAATCTAACCGAACAAAACAGGACAAATCGGCATTTGAGATAAAAAAGAAATATCACATATTTGTAAAAAGGTGAAATAAGCATATCGGGATCGAATGACCACATCCAGTGCCCAAGGTTATAAAACTGAGCATGGAAACCAGTCTCAAATCTCAAGCATCTGATTAGCTGAAATGGCGACCAGTCGCCATTTCAGCCAATCAGATGCTTGAGATTTGAGACTGGTTTCCAATCTCAGCTTTATAACCTTCAGCCCAGCAGTGCAGCTGTGAAAAGCAACAGAATGAGCGTTCGTAAGGCCTCCCTTGCCTTCGTGTTTCCAAATCCATCATTGGAAATTAGAAACAAGAGCTGTCACTTGAAATTGACATATGCCCCCGAAATGCAGCTTTGAAATCGAATTGGTATACATATGTATTAAATATATGCCTGTGGAAGAGATGAAACATACTGCATGCATATAATGTGAAAGATGGAAAGGATCATTTGGTAAAAGTCTGTACTTGTGAAGTTTCAATGAAATCCTCCAAGTGGTTTGGAGATTAGGCATGGGCATGATTTTAATATAGAAGTTAAATAGTAAAGAGTAAGGGCTCATAACCCTTGCAACAAGAGGGTCCATAGGACACTGTGTCGCTTACCTGTCAATAACTGCTCAATGGGTGCAAGAGTTGTGTGCAAGCGTGGTAAAATCAAGTGAAAAAATAAAGCTGCTATTGTGGAGAAAAGGTCAAAATAGCTTACTTTGGCTCTTTCAAGGGCCATAACTCTGGAACCCATTATGGAATCCAGCTGGTTCAAAAAAGGAACCTAGGTATTATAGTAACTCAAATATTGTACAAGTCTAATTAAATTCAAATAAAACATGAAGCTGATATTGTGCAGACAAGGTCTAAATGGTTAATTTCTGCACTTTCAGGGGCCATAACTCTGAAACCCATAATGCAATATTGCAATTTCAAGAAAGGAACCACGATCTTATGGTAATGAAAGTGAAGATCAGACCAAAATTAAGACCACTAGTGTGCAGACAAGCTATTATTATAACTTGACCTAGTCACCTAGTTTTCAAGGTCATATGACCCAGTTTCGAACTTCACCTAGATATCATTGAGATAAACAATCTGACCAAGCTTGAAAAAGAGGACCAAAATTAAGACCGCTAGAGTGCTGACAAGCTTTTTCTATAATTTGACCTAGTGACCTAGTTTTCAAGGCGACATGACCCAGTTTCGAACTTGAACTAGATATCATTGAGATAAACTTTCTGACCAAGCTTGAAAAAGATCAGCCCATAACTAAGACCGCTAGAGTGCAGACAAGCTTTTCTTTAATTCGACTTAGTGAACTAGTTTACAAGGTCACGTGACCCAGTTACAAACATGACCTTGATATCATTGAGATAAACATTCTTACCAATTTGAAGAAGATCCCACCAAAATTAAGACTGTTAAGAATATGGACAAGCTTTTTCTATTATTTGACATTAAACCTAGTTTTTAAGGTCACATGATCCTGTTTCGTACATGACCTAGATATCATTGAGGTGAACATTCTGACCAAGTTTGAAGAAGATCTGACCAAAATTAAGACTGCTAGAGAGCGGACAAGCTTTTTCTATAATTAGACCTAGTGACCTTGATTTCAATGTAACATAACCCAGTTTAGCATTTGACCTAGATATCATTGAGATTAACATTCTGACCAAGTTTAAAGAGGATGCCACCAAATATAAGACCACTACAGTGGTTGAATAAGCTTATTCTTTTATTTGACCTAGTGACCTAGTTTTCAAGGTCATGTGACCCAATTACGAACATGACCTAGATATCATTGAGATAAAAATTCTGACCAAGTTTGAAGAAGATCAGACAAAATTAAGACTGTTACAGACAAGCTTTGTCAAAAATTTGACCTTGTGTCCTAGTTTTCAAGGTAACATGACCCTCTTTCGAACTTGACCTAGATATAATTGAGATAAACATTTTTTCCAAGATTGAAGAAGATTGTACAAAAATTAAGACCACTAGAGTGCGGACAAGCTTTTTCTATAATTTAACCTAGTGACCTAGATTTCAAGATCACATGACCCAGTTCCAAACTTGACCTAGATATCACTGAGATAAACATTTTTGACCAAGTTTAAAGAGGATGCTACCAAAATTAAGACTGCTAGAGTGCAAATAAGTGTTTTCTTTAATTTGACCTAGTGACCTAGTTTTAAGGGTCACATAACCCTGTTACAAATTTGACCTACATATCATAGAGATAGACATTCCGACCAAGTTTGAAGAAGATCGGACTAAAATTAAGACTGGTACAGTTCGAATACTTTTTTCATTTAATTTGACCTGGTGACCTAGTTTTCAAGGTCGTGTGACCCAGTTACAAACATGACCAAGATATCATTAAGATTAACATTCTGACCAAGTGTGAAGAAGATCTGACCAAAATTAAGACTGCTAGAGTGAGGACAAGCATATTGGCTTATTACGTAATAAAGATATCTATCTATATCATTTTCTATAATTTGACCTAGTGACCTAGATTTCAAGGTCACATGACTCAGTTTCGAACTTGACCTAGATATCAGTGAGATAAATGTTCTGACCAAGTTTGATGAAGATCCCACCAAAATTAAGACCGCTAGAGTGTTGACAATCTTTTTCTTTAATGTGACCTAGTAACCTAGTTATAAGGGTCACATGACCCAGTTACGAACATGACCTAGATATCATTGAGATAAACATTCTGACCAAGCTTAAAGAAGATCGCACCAAATTAAGACCGCTAGAGTGCAGACAAGCTTTTTCTATAATTTGATCTTGTGAACTAGTTTTCAAGGTCACATGACCCAGTTACGAACTTGGCCTAGATATCATTGAGATAAACATTCTGACCAAGTTTGAAGAAGATTGGATAAAAATTAAGACCGGAAGAGTGTGGACAACAAGTTAGGGTAAGGGGTTAGGGTTAGAGTTAAAGACATTAGGGTTAGGGTTAGAGTTAAGTGAAAATGCCCATATCTCGGCCAAAAATGAGCAGTTTTGAAGATAAAGCATGGACAAGATTTTAATATAGAAGTTAGGGTTAGGGTTAGGGTTAGTTAAATACCTTAGGGTTAGGGTTAGGGTTTAGGGGTAGGGGTTAGGGTTAGGGTTTAGGGTAAGGGTTAGGTGAAAAAGCCCATAACTGGACCAAAAATAATCCGACCAGAAATTCCTGACGATATGCACAACTAGGCTTAGTGACAAACATTCCTGTGAAGTTTCAATGAAATCCCTCAAGCGGTTTCGGAGAAGAAGCGAGGACAAGATTTTGCTCAAGAGGCCCATAACTCAGCCAAAAATAATCCGACCAGAAATTCCTGACGATATGCACAACTAAACTTGGTGACGAACTCTCCTGTGAAGCTGCAAAGAAATCCCTCTAGCGGTTTCGGAGAAGAAGCGAGGACAAGATTATTTGGACGGACGGACGGACGGACGGTGCGATTACTATATGCCTCCCTTCGGGGGCATAAAAAGTGAAATATGCATATCAGGAATGGCCACATCCAGAAGACACAGCCTTTCCAAGCAGCCATAATGTAGAGAGGAGAAAAGAATGTGGTTATATACTGATCAATTTAAAAAAAAAACGCCAGAAACAATAAACGAACGTGAGAACCCGAAGGGTTACCGCCTTGGAACAGTCAGTGGCAAAACAAATTGCCACAGGCGTTTAAACCAGGTTCTAGGGAGCACCAACCGCACACCTGCCCCAATAGATTCTCAAATGAACATCAAGTACAAGTTGTCTTGGTGAAATAACTCCAACCGACCCATTAACAAGACAAGTTGTATTTAAAGCGCGCAAACATATAAAACATGAGAAACTAACGCATTACAAAGCAAAAAGAGTACTCAATGGCCTTTCCGAGACCAGATAAAAAGAGCAGATAGAGCTTCTGGGTTATTTTATAAAATTTCCCTCGTAAACTTTCAGAAACATTGTAAATCCTGCCACCGTCGTGCAAGCAAAGGCAGGCATAACGATCAATATTAGATAGTCAATCACCAGGCATGCAGAGCGCTGTAGAATATCATCTTGGTAACCTTTCTTTTTAAATTTACATATGTTTTTTTACGAATAACGTGGAGAATTTTCTGCCGTTAATTTTCTTTAGATCATAAATAAATCTTAAAAACTGGCTTGAAAAATATTGCTGCAATAGTGATTTTAAAATGCACCTGTATTTTAGAATTACACCTGGGTATCGGCTATAACACTTTCATTTTTTTCTGAAGGGTCGACTACACTCCTCCTTGCACGTTCATTGATAGAAAGAAAATTATCAAATCTCAATAACGGCAAAATACTGTTCAATGAAACTGCCCAAATAATCCTTATTAATGTATCTTCAATTTATAGATAGATGTATGTACTATTCTAACATGTCTTACCATATCCAAAATAAAGAAACATTAGTTACATTTGAGTAAACTTCAATTGAACGGCATATTGCCGTTATTGAGATTTTGATCGTTTTTTTTTTATCGATGAACGTGCCTGGAGGAGTGAGGTTTACCCTTAATAACTTGATATCCTTGCCAACGAAGACACTTTCTGAAAGGACGCACGTACTAAAAACACATTAATATGTGAATTTAAATTGTTTTGAACTCAGTACACCATTGAAAATGTTAGACAACCAGACAAAGCTTCTGCGGTTTGTTTTGCAGTCGGATCTGCTCTGTCAGCAATTGACTTTTAAGCAAATAACGATAATAAACAAAACATCAGAGCTTTGTACTTATCACAATGCGTACTACTGTTTGTCTATCCTCTTTCAGATAAAATATTGATATACACTTATGTTGACTTTGAGGGGTTTGTTTTAAATAAATAAATGCATTAGAAGTAGAAGTTTGTTTTCTGAAGACGGAATAAACGTTAATTACAACCGATTTCCTGTGTTGGACTTTTTACAGTTTAATGTTAAATCTCAGGGGCGGATCCAGCGGGGGAGGGGTGGCACCTACCCCCGCCCCGATTATATGGCACATGTCGATAGTTATATTAAACTCTATCCAATGATTCTAAAAGAGTTAGGATGTCTGATAGATCATTCTCTGATTCATAATCTCTGAAATAATTTTAGACCCTAACAAAGCAGTTTGAACTTCGAAGTTTGATTTTTATCGGCAACAAATATTTAAAATCTGACAAAAACATACAATTAAAATACGTCTGGAACTTGATCTGCCTAAGATTATTTTCAAACATATTTATGCTACTTCAGTGATCTGTTTTCTCCTCTTTTCAGATATATGTTTTCATTGTACATACGTTATCTCTTTTCTTCGTAATGCCACAATCTTATTTTCCGTACTGCCTTTTCCTGTTTCCCAAGTACTTCCGTTTCCCCCTTTTCTGTTTACTATTTATGTGTTTTCTCCGTATTACTGTTTTTGATTATTGATTATTGATAAGTGTTTCATTGAAATCCAAACTTGGAGTGTCATGGACTAGCAAAAGGCTATGTTGTTTGCTACGTATTGTTGATTGTTAAAGTAAAAACGTCTTTGTGGTCCATATATTAAATCTGGCAACTCGTCCACTTAAAGGCAAATGATTTTGTCACGTTTGCTTAAACACATGCGGATTTTGACAACTTTCATATCCTTACTCTATACAATTTAACATGACAAGCATGGTTGACTAAATACCAGCCAAAATGAGGGATTTTTTCCATGACGGCCGTATTTAAGGAAAATACTGGCAACCAGTGGTCGATTGAATTGACAGCACTGAATTTATACATTAGCACTTATCAAGTTTATCAATAAATGTTAACCATCAAATTAATTATTTTCATTGTCCTTAAGTATATTAAAGTTTCATTTGAAAATATAAGTAAGCCAATTTATCAATATAAATTGTCTTACTGATATTTTTAAATGAAACTTTAATATACTTAAGGACAATGAAACGCACGGTCGGGATAATTGCATTTTAACAAGGAAAATTTATTTCCTATAAATATTTTTTCACAGTTTCAAAAAAAACCCGAATGCATTAAGGTCATTTAGATACCAAAATTATGAAAATTGATTGCATAATAAAAAAAGTAATTGCGTAATAAAGACAGTACCCAAAAAATCAAAAGTAACACAATTTTGGCTATTGTGACAATGAACAACAGGAAACAGATTGAGCCAATTAATTGTCTCATTTAGCAATACGTGTTACTTTTGATTTTTAGGGTACTGTCTTTATTACGCAATAACTGTGACATTGACCTTTGAGATAAGAATCTGAGGTTTGCGATCGCCATACCGTCTCTTTGAGGTTAACATGAATGCCAGATATAAACAAGTATGCTCAATTCGTATTAAAGTTATGGACCGGACAAGCTTTTACATGACTTTTGACCCCTTACTGTGACCTTGACCTTTGAGATTGGAACTGGTTTTTGCTCGCGACACTCCGTCTCATTGAGGTTAACATTCATGCCAAATATAAACAAGATTGCTCAATGCAGGTTAAAGTAATGGGCCGTAATAACGATTATTTGGACAAAGTTTCATTATAAAGTTCTCAGGGAAAAGATTTATGTCAAGAATGGTTGTTTTTCTGGAGTTTTTGCTTTATAAGCTGGAGTTTAATATGATATATTTCGATAACTTGAGATATTAGATGTATTTTAAGGGTCCTCTTCGCACGTTCATCGATAAAAAGGAAATTATCAAAATCTCAATAACGGCAACATGCCGTTCAATGAATCTTTGCCCAAATAATCGTTATTAGTGTATCTTTATTTTAAATACATGTATATACAGTTAGAACAGTAAAGAAAGAAAAGATTGACTTAAAAATTCCCCAAAATTCTATTTACATAAATTCACAGAAACTAAGCAATACATAACATCATTTAAACTCCCACATGAGTGTAATGATACTGACAACAAAACGTTGTATACTTTGTAAAGGACTTTAAACTAACAAAAGAGAAATCAAGATTTGTAACCCGTTTACGCGACCAGGAAACGACCAGGAAATCTGGAAATCGAACGTCAAACACACTTTTACTAATATCTCATATAGTTACCATATGTAAATCACGAGGACACAAGATGTTGTTGTCAGTATCATACTACTCATGTGAGCATTTAAAACGATGTTATGTGTTGTTAAGTTTATGTGAATTTATGCAAAAAGAAGTTTATGGAAGTCTTAGATCTCGCTATTTTTTTAACTGTTCTAACGTGTCTTAACATATGGAAAATAATGGTACATTAGTAACATTCATTTATGCAAAGTTTCATTGAACGGCGTTTTGCCATTATTGAGAACTTACATGGAGGAGTGTAGTGGACCCTTAAGTAGAGCGTCGTACTCCAGATTCGGAGACTGCGGGTTCGAGTCCCACCAGGGATTAGGTTCGTCTGCAGTTTCCTCAATCCACATTCGGCGCGAGTACTGGTTGGTAACCCAGGAAGCAGTCATCGGGCGTAATTAATATGGATTAACTTGTTTCACAATTGATGTAAAATAAATAAGTTTAAACTAAACAAACTAATGCTTTCTTGATGTTCTATTAAAGGAAATAACATAAATTCTATAACATAACCGTATCAAACCAGATCAGAAACAATGGTGCACAATAAGGACCCATATGGATGCCTATTACTGGTTATAAATAGAGGTATCAAATCTAACACATCAGTTATCAGAACTTTATATCCTTTGAATTCGCTGAGCACAATTACTTATGAATTTTGAAGTGTATGAATTGTGTTTAATTATTAATGCAAGGGAGTTTAATCTGTATGTTATTATAATATCTTTACTGCTGTGGTTGCATCTCTTATTTGTACAATTATAAATATATATAATTCATATATATATACAATATTATATATTGTAAAAGAGAGCCACTAATAAAAGAGCATGGAACCTGAGGTAGTGTGTTTATATCGATACTAATAAAAGATTCTATACTATTAAAAGATTAGATTCGCCGATTTGTCGGAGAAACGGCGCAGTCTCAAGCCATTATGTTCTATGTCGCAGAGGCACACATTTATGAGCATCTAAAGTTGACATTTTGTTTTTGAAATAAGCACTGATACGTACGAAAATAGAGAAAAGAGCCTAACAAATACCGAGAAACACGTAAGGCAAAAATAAACATGAATGCTACATACAGATTTTGCTAAATATAATCGAAAGATTATTGCACTTGAATATAACGAAGCTATATTTGTTTAAATTAGACGACACCTCGCCTTTATCTGAATTTAGATTTTTAGACATTTGCACAACTTTCCGTTTGCAAAAGAATAAAGTCACGTTGTAAAGAACAAGAAGTTATGTAGTTTACATGCTAATGGATTGTAGGAACGTATCAACTGCACATGAATAATATGGTCTTTATGAAATATGTTCTTAAAAATGGCGGCTTTTTTTTTAATTAACCAAGGTGGAAGGGGATTAGTTCGTGAATCACGATAAATAACTAGAGTAAATAGATTCTCTACATGTTGTACGTGCTCATTTGGCTTTACTAAAATACATGGCGAAGCCTCCTGTTAAGTGTAATACTACACATTTCGAAAAATTTCCCGGAAAATGGACAATTCCGTTCCTTTACAAAGGGGACCATATACGCCGTTGATCATGGAATGGTACTCGTATTTATCTGAAAAAAAAAATCATAGAAACCTCATTGAAGATTGCATGTTTATCGTCACATGCACATACTCGTATTGTACTCTTAACCTGTGTTTTTAGTTGCGCTAAACCCACGAGCAGTAATGTGCATTTCCATTCCTGCACATAAAAAGGCACAATCAAACCGAGCCTGCAAGATTTTCAATATTTCCTGCAATAAATAGACAATTTACCGAAATAAATAGCGATTATCTATACATCATCACCAGCTACCAAGTTTAAGGACATTCGACGACAGCCCTCTCAAGTTATTGACTGGGAAGCTTTATTTGCTTGAAAGTTCAGTGTAATCTTATCCTTTAAACTGTTTATCTCAAAATCAATGGAGGTCATGTTCTTGTCACGAGCAACCAACCGACCAAGTTGAGCAACACTTGATCTCAAAGTTCTTTATTTATTGAACAAGATTTTTTTGCTTAAGCAAGGGGGGTTGGGGGACTGTACAGACACTAGCTTGAACAAAAGAAAAAAATGTACAAACACTGGCTTGAGCAAGAGGGGAAAACTGTACAGACACTGGCTTAAGCAAGAGGGGAAAACTGTATAGACACTGGCTTGAGCAAGAGGGGAAAACTGTACAGACACTAGCTTGAGCACGAGAGAAAAACTGTACAGACATAAGCTTAAGCATGGGGAAAATTGTGCAGACAAGAGCTTGAGCAAGAGAGAAAACTGTACAGACACTAGCTTGAGCAAGAGAAAAAACTGTACAGACACTAGCTTGAGCAAGAGGGAAAACTGTACAGACACAAGCTTAAGCAAGAGAGAAAACTGTACAGACACTAGCTTGCGCAAGAGGGAAAACTGTACAGAAACTAGCTTAAGCAAGAGAGAAAACTGTACAGACACTAGCTTGAGCAAGAGAAAAAACTGTACAGACACTAGCTTGAGCAAGAGAGAAAACTGTACAGACACTAGCTTGAGCAATAGAAAAAACTGTACAGACACTAACTTGAGCAAGAGAAAAAACTGTACAGACGCTAGCTTGAGCAAGAGAGAAAACTGTACAGACACTAGCTTGAGCAAGAGAGAAAACTGTAGAGACACTAGCTTAAGCAAGAAAGAAACTGTGCAGACACCAGATTTAGCAACAGGGAAAACAGTACAGACACTAGCTCGTGCAAGAGGGAAAACTGTACAGACACTAGCTTGAGCAAGAGAGAAAACTGTACAGACACTAGCTTGAGCAAGAGAGAAAACTGTACAGACACTAGCCTGAGCAAGAGTGAAAACTGTACAGACACTAGCTTGAGCAAGAGAGAAAACTACAGACACTAGCTTGAGCAAAAGAGAAAACTGTACAGACAATAGATTAAGCATGAGAGAAAACTGTACAGACACTAGCTTGAGCAAGAGAGAAAACTGTACAGACATTAGCTTGATCAAGAGGGAAAAACTGTACAAAAACTAGCTTGTGCAAGGGATAAAAACTGTACAGAAACTAGCTTGAGCAAGAGGGGAAAACTGTAAGACTCTAGCTTGAACAAGAGAGAAACTGTGCAGACACTAGCTTCAGAAAGAGAGAAAAACTGTACAGAAACTAGCTTAAGATCGAGAGAAAAAAATGTACAGACACTAGCTTTAGCAAGAGAGGAAAACTGTACATACACAAGCTTGAACAAGAGAGAAAAACTGTAAAGACACTTGCTTGAGCAAGTGAGAAAAACTGTACAGACACTAGCTTGAGCAAAAAGGGAAAACTTTAATGACTGTAATTTGAGAAAGAGGTGAAACTGTACAGATACTAGCTTTAGCAAGAGAAGAAACTGTACAAACATTAGTTTGTGCAAGAGAGAAAAATTGTAAAGACGCTTACCTGAGCAAGATGGGGAAAACTGGATAAAAAGTACTGACTTTTAAAGATAATTGTTCCTGGACATGTAGACCTCATTGTCTTTTATCTATATATCAAGGTTCATTAGTTCCACTGAACAGTAGAATATGATCAGACAAGCAATAGTTCTGCAATACTTAGTGTAGTTGTGGTTTCAGGTTCTCTGCAAATCTTCTCATTACCCGCTATTGTTATTTCAGGGTTCAATAGTTGTAGAGATATGCCCTTTACAAGCTTTATTTATACATAAAACCCAATAGGAAAATAATTCTGTAGGGACGTTGTCGTTTTGTCTTCTGTACAACTTCTCTACCCTTTATTATTGTTTTAAGTTTCGCCCAAGTTCCCTACATTAGTTTTACAAATGAGAACTTTATAAACATTTACATATTATAAACAAAAAGGGAAAAAAATCTGCATACACTAATGACAGAGTTATTATTTATAAGCAATGCAAATCTTCTCACTGCCCATTATCATTATTTCAAATTGCAATTAGTTCCTTTCAGTAGTTTTAGCAGACAAGATTTTTATATGAAACGAACAAAAAAAAAGGAATTCTGAAAGTAATGGAGGTAAAGTTAAGTTTTTTTGCACTACGCATCTTTACATTGCTCTTTATCATTATTCTTTGTTTCATTTGATTCCTTTTTGCAATAGAACATGTAATTATGCCCTAAACAAACTTTTTGTATCATCAAAATTCAAAGAAAAAAAATAAATACTTAAAACAGACTTATCATTCCTGTGCACTTACTTAATTGTTCTTACTCAAGAATCATGAAGTTCCCTTTTAGTTTTAAGACATATTTTCTAAGTACTTTATGTAGAGTTATGGTTCGTGTGCACTGCCATCATTTTCCTTTATTAATATCCCAAGAATCAATATGTTCCCTTCTACAGTGCAGAAAAGTGAAATATGCATATCAGGAATGGCCACATCCAGCAGACACGGGCTAGCCCCCCCCCCCCCCCCCACACACACAGCCAAAAAATTATAGAGGAGAAGAGAGCATGGTATTACAATAATCAGTTTCAAAATAGAAGCCACTAACGAAAGTGAGAACCTGAGAGGTTACCGCCTTAGAACGGTCAGTGGCAAAACAATTTACCACTGGGGGTTTAAACCAGGGTTCTAGGGTGCGCAAACCTCACACTTGTCCCAACAGGTTCTCATATGAACACACGAGTACAAGTTGTCTTGGTGAAATAACATACACCTACCCTACTCAACAATGATGCATGCAAAGCACACAAACATATAAAACATCAGAACTAATAGCATTGCAAAGCCAAATGGGTAGGTACTCAATGATCTTACCGAGACCCGAGTACCTGGAGTTAAATTAGCAAGAACACAATGACAGGGATAAAAGAAACAAATCGAGTTTCTAGGTTAAAAGATTTCCGCAAAAACCTTCATAAACTCTTAAACCCCTGCCATCGTCGTGCAACCAAAGAGGTGAACATAATGATCAACTGTAGATGGGATAATCATCCGGCCTGCAGAGCGCTGTAGAATATCATGTTGGTAACCTTTCTTTTTGAATTTACAGATGGTTTTTACGAACAATCGGGAGAAATTAACATATCCTTTTATTTTCTTAAGTTTATATATAAAAACTTCATAAAAACTGGCTGTGAAATACCTTGTTGGCATAGTGATTTTAAACTGCATCTGTATTTTTGAATTAAATCTGGGTATCGGCGATAAAACTTGCAAAAGGTTTTCCTCAATTTGTGATACCGATAATCTTGTTTAATTTTTTTTTCTGTTATGCAAAGATTATGCACATTGAAATCTTTAACATCTCAAGCAAGCTCTATAAAAGGAAACAAGCTGTGAGATATAAACCCCTTAATGTGTTGCGCGAGGAACATTGCCGTCGAAAACGGAAAATTTATTATATTAAAATTTAAATCATCTCTTTTATCATATATTTTAGTAATGACGTATCTATTTTCAATAGAAAAATGAAGATTAAGAACGTTTGCTTGGTTATCTGAAGTGTTTGCTTCATTAAATTGTAGTCATTGGAATAAAATTTATTAAACAAAGATGGAAAAGGGTTATTTCCTATATTCAACAAACCAGCAAGGTACCTCAAAGTGTTGTATCAGGCTATAATAATGTTATCCTTATGTTCGGTAGAAAGAGATAACATAAAATTTATTTCATTACCGTTTGGAATGCCTATTACTTGTTTATAAATAGAGGTATCAAATATCACATTAATATTATCAAATAAAATGTGAGCGCCCCAATCAGGTCTTGGCAGGTCCATAAAGTAGAATTATCATAAAAACCATCTTTAAAAATGCTCTATGTTCATTACAAGCAATAAGGTTTTATTTTCTCAAGCAAACGTTGTTTTTTAATGAGACTGGTTAGATTGTCTCTTATTAAATTATGAGGGTGAGAAGTAACTAAGGGAGAGAAGTAAATAAGGTAGAGAAATAATCATAAGTAGACCAACAGAACACCTGAAAGCTCCCATCAGCGATATTAGAATCAAACACTCTGAAGTCTTTTGTTTGTTAAAGAAATAATACTTAATGTCAGGTAAAATCTATTGTACTGTATTCCTTTCTCATAGGGTACTCTCTCCTTTGATATGTTTCTTTTTTGTTCTTTTTTACTGTCTTCCTTCTTCAAATGACAAGATAGCTACTTTATAACGTACATTCTCTCAATTGATCAGTTATGTTTCATTGTTGTCTCGTTTATGCTTTGAATGTTTTGATGTACCTCATGCTATTATGTACCATGATCTGAGAGAAATAAATTGTATTGTATTGTATTGTATTGAACAAGTCAAGGCATTTATAGACTCAAACCACGATAATCACTTCTAACATTCAAAATTTAGGAAATGCCCGTCCTTTTCTATTATCCAAGTGGTCTTGAGTTAAAACAAAATAAACAACTGGTACTGTTTGAAATACTTGAGTGAAGTAGTAATTGTCACCATGACGTAGTCTATTAAATTAATTTAAATGCTCAATTAAAAACAAATAGTTAAGCAAAAGTCATTTTAATGTATACATGTAATTAATAGGTAAATAAATGTGCAAGCAGTGCTTCTTGTGGACAATGGTCCCGCCATATAATAATGTTTCTCGAGCCATTATTCATTTGAAAGGACCATTACCGACAAATGGCACAGCTTGCCCATATATTTTTTAATCTACATTTAACCACCAAGACACCCAAATAAACTTTTCAATGAATCATATCGTATAATACGGTAACTACACTTTGCTTCATTTAGAATGCTTTTTACGCAGATGATCTGCCAGGAATCTAATGTTTAAATTTAAATGAAAGTAAAATAAATTAATTACATTTAAGGATAAGGGGCTTGTTGTATAAAGTAAACCAAATCGTCTCTCACAATCGTGAATGTATAACACAACACGTGATTACTGTGTACTCTAAAAGATGTCTGCGAGGAGACTTAACTGTCAGCGGAGGTTCTCGGAGCACGCGCATGATAATTATACTGTCATTGGATAATACTACATCTACTTCTCGACCACTGTGCTGGCGGTAGGGTGTATTGTAAGGGAAACTCACATTTTTGGCTTAACCAATTTGAAATTACCTTAAATAATGCGCATAGACTAGTAAAACAAACACTAACAGACCAGTTCCTACAAACTTGGTCAAACTCGGTAATGGAATCATCAAAAGGAATTAATTACCGCATTTTCAAAGACAACATATCCTTTGAAGATTATATGAAGATTTTGCCAAATGATCTCCGGACCAGTCTATTTCATTATAGAACTGGTAACCATAGGTTACCTATTGAAACTTTGCGCTGGGCTCAAAATTACATTCCATTTGAACACCGTAAGTGCGTGTATTGCGATTCCGACGACCCCCCGGACGAGTACCATTACTTAATGAAGTGCCCTATATTTTGTACACAAAGAAAGAAATATATCCCAACCTGGTACTTTACTAGACCTAATATTCTCAAATTTAAAGAACTGTTAAACAATAAATCATTCTATCTACTTCGAAACTTAGCAATATTCGCAAAGGAAATAATGAATTTCCGCGCCAACAATTAGATTTTATTTTAAACATTTACCTGTATAATCCTACTGTATCCTCGTGCCGTCGTCTAATAAATTGATCAATTGACACCGCTAGCCTCTACGCTCCACTGAGTAACCTTGTACTAGATAATTGATCGCGCAGGTGCATTCCGTAGTACGTCACATTGTAAAATAACGCTTATTATAAGTAAGAAAGAATGAAGGGCTTTACTTTCGTTTTCGTTAAAGCCGCTTGTTCTTTCTTTTCTAATTAGTTCTACAGCATGCACACTGTGTGAAGATATGGGCGGCCTTACCTTTCGTTTCGCTAAGGCATCGCCGAACTGTAATATTATGAATATTTTGTATTTCTGTGTTGTTGCTTTTTTATTCGATGTGTGTCATATTTCTGTCATACTACTGAATAGTGAATACTTATTTTGTCTATACGCTTACATTTGTAGTTTATTAGCCTTAATGAATTATAAAATCTCCACCTGATGTATTATTATATGTAATAACTGTGAATTTAACTTTTTTACCTGTTATGTACCCTACATACCTAGTGTTTTTGTTAAACAGCTGCTAATATCCCTTATATTTTTTGAACACTTTCCCCTTTGAAAATTCGATAAATTGCTACTGTCTGCCATTATCCCATTATTGTAACGTATATTATTATCATGTTGTTCTTTGTGAACCTGACTTCGAATAAAAGAAATGTTCTGTTCTGTTCTGTTACATTCTTGGCCTTAACCTTTGTTTGGTAATTGACAGTGAACTTTAAGAGAATTTTTAAAGTGATTAGATCATGCAAGTTCAATAGTTGGTGATTATAGAGGTTTGACAGGAGTCTGGGAATTTGATATTTTGCTAGGATTGTGTCGATGCAAAATTGTTGGCATAAATTTATCATGATTTATATTAATTTTGAAAACTTTTCTCGCGTTATATGCAGGGATCGTCTGTTCGCCTTAAAATTGCACCATTATCAGTTTAAATCAAAAATGACTTTTCTTCATTCGTTTTTATCACTACGGCAATCTTTTAAACGAAACCGTTGGGTTGACTATGGCCTGGGTAAGATGTCACATGTGTGAAATTCCATTAATTAGCAAACTTCGCGAATTCGTTCAAACTAAACTGAGGTCCGTTGTCGCTTTTCAGTGCGTCTACCTGGTTCTTGACGCAATGTTTTTGGGATTACCAATTTTTGACCTCGAAAAATTTTGCCCTCGGCCACTAACATTTCGTCACGGTGATTCCTCAAGAACTTAAATATAGTTGTTGCACAATCTCTTTTCGCATCCGACCAACCGTAAAGAATTATATTCTACAATAGCCTGAGATTTATTGTTTTGTCAGCACACTTTAGTAATTAATATGCTTTCGGTGCAAAATCGTTAACTTTGATGATCTTTAGTTAAATTGTTCCAATCATTCTTAACTAAAACTTTTATGGGAATGAGATCTTTGTTCTGACTCGGAGACCTAAGGTGACATTAAGCATACTTTTTTCATTTTCAATACTTTTTTTAAGGATTCGTTATTTCGTTTAAACGGAATAATATTTCGTTTAAACGAAATAAAAAGATTCGTTATTTCGTTTAAACGAAATAATATTTCGTTTAAACGAAATAATATTTCGTTTAAACGAAATGAAAGGATTCGTTATTTCGTTTAAACAAAATAATAATTCGTTTAAACGAAATAACGAATCCTATTATTTCGTTTAAACGAAATAACGAATTCTATTATTTCAATTAAACGAAATATTATTTCGTTTAACCGAAATAACGAATCCTTAAAAAGTATGGAAAGTGAAAAAAAAGTATGCTAAATGTCACCTAATCTAAACCATGTGAGTAAATATTCATGAAGATGTTCTCGATCGTTCATAGTAATATACTTGTTGTGAACAGAGTATGATTTTGTCGGTTTTATGTAAAAGTGTACGACTTACCAAGTTTCTAGAACTTTCTATAAATAACGAGGATTCATAATTAGAGACGACAAAAATGTTGACTCAAAATGCGTTTTAAACTCTCCAGGCACAAAAAGTTTGGCACTACATGTACTTTTTGCTTAAACAGTGAGACAGATTTCTTAAGTTAAATAAGTTCCATTCTAGGATTCGCACTGATCAGAAGATCTTTGTCGATCATGCTTAAGCTAAGACATTTTACAGCGATTCTTTTATTTAAAACTAAAGATATGAAACGTTTGAGAACTTATAGATAATAACTTTGCATATTTGAATTTATAAACTTTTGAAAGAGAGAGGGGAAGAGAGAGATAGAAAGAGAGAGAGAGAGAGATGATGATGATGATGATGATGATGATGATGATGATGATGATGATGATGATGATGATGATGATGATGATGATGCAAGTTAATGTTTATAATACGAGAAATTTGACCACCAATATGTTCATCTTGAAAGTTGTCGGTTCACTATCTATCAGTTAAAAAAGAAAAAAGAAAAAAATTAAATGTGGTTGCAGAAAATTAAGCGTTGTTTTTGTTTGTCTTTAATATAAAAAGAGGTAATTTGCAAAAACCGATATTTAAGTAACTGTATCTTATTTCTTTTCATCAGTTTGTTTTAAAGATTGTGATTTTCCTTCTGTACATGTCATAAACTTCTAACTTTGACAGTCAAATAATCGTTTTATGACTTGAATATTAACAAGAAAAAGTAAAACAGTAACTTACTGTTTTACAGACGGTCTATTATTCAGAGACAACTGAACAATCTCTCACAGAATTGTATTGCAATGTCTAGCCTATTTGTTGATTTGTTTTAATGATATTTTGAAAGAAAGCAATCCAACCGGCATTCTGATTTCAAACCTTGCCTATCTGTATCACACTTGTCCTTACAAATTTTCATAATTTTCCCTTTTTGATAGTGTTCTCACCACATATTATTTGCCTATAAAGTATGATACATGTATGTTTTGTTGATTTTGAAGAACAATTCAATATTCTATGATTTTTTTCATTTTTAACCACTACTATGGGTTTCAATTACCATACCCTTCTTCTCCAATCTTTATGTAATATTTAGTGTTTACAAAATATATAATTTAAGAACAACAGTCAACAGTATCAATTTATTTTACCACAGAGCTGATGAAAGTGATATTATGTCTTGAAGACATTCAGGCTTCCTCTAGTTCAGACAAACTTAACTTTGGAACCTTTTTTTAAATGATAGGGTAATCTTTTTAAATTAAGACTTCTTACTGGAATTTCATACTGAATAGCTCATGATTTGACAAAAACGTGAAAGTATGTTTCATTCTGTTAAATAAACTTAAAAATAATTCTTTATTCACAGAAAGTTTCATAAATTTATGTAAAATATCCAATACACTATATTTTGTGAATTTCCAGAAAAATATTTAATCATAAAAATAACAAATGCTGAATTACATTCAAAGAATGCGTTTTATTTATTGAACACACTCCAAGCATCACATCCCGATCACAAACCACAATGCAGTTGGTACTCATAGCGAATAATAGCAAAACAATTAACCTTTGTATCAATTTTGCATTTTCAAAGGGGGGTAATGTGAAAAATGGAACGCCTGGAAGTTATCAGCTGCTTATAATTCAATTCATTTTACTTCATAACCTTGCTTATTTCAATGTGGTTAATAATAATAACTTAAATGCAGCTAAAATCTGATTGCGTTTGTAATATTGACAGAAATCTAAACACTCTTGAGGTGAAAAATGCAGTATAAAAACACAACATGATGACAACACATGTACATCCTGCATTCTTGAATGTTGCATCATGTTAAGAGACTCAGAGATCAGTAGGGCAAGCGGTTTGCACAATTGACAATAACTAGGTTTACCACCCGATGACCATAGTTATTGGTGAAAACCCTAGATATAGGCTGATAACCAGATGTCGGACCAATTACCTTGGATATTGGCGAAAACTTACCGACTGAAAACCATAGTTCTTGGAGTTAACCGTGGTTAACAAACAATAATTATCTAGGGTTTTCACTAGTAATTATGGAAATCAGATCTAATGTGCACTTGGCACAAAACTCTAGATATAAATCAATATCCTAGGTTGTTGTCTTGCCATTGTATCTGTTTCACTTTGACATGCGGTTTGCCCAAATATTCCAATATCTATAGTTATCGACAAATAACTATTGATATCGGCCCGATTCATAATTCATTTTCAGAGGTCGCAAACATTGCAAATGGCGAAAACTAGCTAAAAATTCAAAAATGAATTTTGGGGAAAATACTTATTTCTACTTTCACTTTGAACCTGGAAGTAAGATTTCCTTGAATTTTTCGAAAACCCTAACATTATTTTGATGAATAGTGTGTTTATATCGATACTAATAAAAGATTCTATACTATTAAAAGATTAGATTCGCCGATTTGTCGGAGAAACGGCGCAGTCTCAAGCCATTATGTTCTATGTCGCAGAGGCACACATTTATGAGCATCTAAAGTTGACATTTTGTTTTTGAAATAAGCACTGATACGTACGAAAATAGAGAAAAGAGCCTAACAAATACCGAGAAACACGTAAGGCAAAAATAAACATGAATGCTACATACAGATTTTGCTAAATATAATCGAAAGATTATTGCACTTGAATATAACGAAGCTATATTTGTTTAAATTAGACGACACCTCGCCTTTATCTGAATTTAGATTTTTAGACATTTGCACAACTTTCCGTTTGCAAAAGAATAAAGTCACGTTGTAAAGAACAAGAAGTTATGTAGTTTACATGCTAATGGATTGTAGGAACGTATCAACTGCACATGAATAATATGGTCTTTATGAAATATGTTCTTAAAAATGGCGGCTTTTTTTTTAATTAACCAAGGTGGAAGGGGATTAGTTCGTGAATCACGATAAATAACTAGAGTAAATAGATTCTCTACATGTTGTACGTGCTCATTTGGCTTTACTAAAATACATGGCGAAGCCTCCTGTTAAGTGTAATACTACACATTTCGAAAAATTTCCCGGAAAATGGACAATTCCGTTCCTTTACAAAGGGGACCATATACGCCGTTGATCATGGAATGGTACTCGTATTTATCTGAAAAAAAAAATCATAGAAACCTCATTGAAGATTGCATGTTTATCGTCACATGCACATACTCGTATTGTACTCTTAACCTGTGTTTTTAGTTGCGCTAAACCCACGAGCAGTAATGTGCATTTCCATTCCTGCACATAAAAAGGCACAATCAAACCGAGCCTGCAAGATTTTCAATATTTCCTGCAATAAATAGACAATTTACCGAAATAAATAGCGATTATCTATACATCATCACCAGCTACCAAGTTTAAGGACATTCGACGACAGCCCTCTCAAGTTATTGACTGGGAAGCTTTATTTGCTTGAAAGTTCAGTGTAATCTTATCCTTTAAACTGTTTATCTCAAAATCAATGGAGGTCATGTTCTTGTCACGAGCAACCAACCGACCAAGTTGAGCAACACTTGATCTCAAAGTTCTTTATTTATTGAACAAGATTTTTTTTGCTTAAGCAAGGGGGGTTGGGGGACTGTACAGACACTAGCTTGAACAAAAGAAAAAAATGTACAAACACTGGCTTGAGCAAGAGGGGAAAACTGTACAGACACTGGCTTAAGCAAGAGGGGAAAACTGTATAGACACTGGCTTGAGCAAGAGGGGAAAACTGTACAGACACTAGCTTGAGCACGAGAGAAAAACTGTACAGACATAAGCTTAAGCATGGGGAAAATTGTGCAGACAAGAGCTTGAGCAAGAGAGAAAACTGTACAGACACTAGCTTGAGCAAGAGAAAAAACTGTACAGACACTAGCTTGAGCAAGAGGGAAAACTGTACAGACACAAGCTTAAGCAAGAGAGAAAACTGTACAGACACTAGCTTGCGCAAGAGGGAAAACTGTACAGAAACTAGCTTAAGCAAGAGAGAAAACTGTACAGACACTAGCTTGAGCAAGAGAAAAAACTGTACAGACACTAGCTTGAGCAAGAGAGAAAACTGTACAGACACTAGCTTGAGCAATAGAAAAAACTGTACAGACACTAACTTGAGCAAGAGAAAAAACTGTACAGACGCTAGCTTGAGCAAGAGAGAAAACTGTACAGACACTAGCTTGAGCAAGAGAGAAAACTGTAGAGACACTAGCTTAAGCAAGAAAGAAACTGTGCAGACACCAGATTTAGCAACAGGGAAAACAGTACAGACACTAGCTCGTGCAAGAGGGAAAACTGTACAGACACTAGCTTGAGCAAGAGAGAAAACTGTACAGACACTAGCTTGAGCAAGAGAGAAAACTGTACAGACACTAGCCTGAGCAAGAGTGAAAACTGTACAGACACTAGCTTGAGCAAGAGAGAAAACTACAGACACTAGCTTGAGCAAAAGAGAAAACTGTACAGACAATAGATTAAGCATGAGAGAAAACTGTACAGACACTAGCTTGAGCAAGAGAGAAAACTGTACAGACATTAGCTTGATCAAGAGGGAAAAACTGTACAGAAACTAGCTTGTGCAAGGGATAAAAACTGTACAGAAACTAGCTTGAGCAAGAGGGGAAAACTGTAAGACTCTAGCTTGAACAAGAGAGAAACTGTGCAGACACTAGCTTCAGAAAGAGAGAAAAACTGTACAGAAACTAGCTTAAGATCGAGAGAAAAAAATGTACAGACACTAGCTTTAGCAAGAGAGGAAAACTGTACATACACAAGCTTGAACAAGAGAGAAAAACTGTAAAGACACTTGCTTGAGCAAGTGAGAAAAACTGTACAGACACTAGCTTGAGCAAAAAGGGAAAACTTTAATGACTGTAATTTGAGAAAGAGGTGAAACTGTACAGATACTAGCTTTAGCAAGAGAAGAAACTGTACAACATTAGTTTGTGCAAGAGAGAAAAATTGTAAAGACGCTTACCTGAGCAAGATGGGGAAAACTGGATAAAAAGTACTGACTTTTAAAGATAATTGTTCCTGGACATGTAGACCTCATTGTCTTTTATCTATATATCAAGGTTCATTAGTTCCACTGAACAGTAGAATATGATCAGACAAGCAATAGTTCTGCAATACTTAGTGTAGTTGTGGTTTCAGGTTCTCTGCAAATCTTCTCATTACCCGCTATTGTTATTTCAGGGTTCAATAGTTGTAGAGATATGCCCTTTACAAGCTTTATTTATACATAAAACCCAATAGGAAAATAATTCTGTAGGGACGTTGTCGTTTTGTCTTCTGTACAACTTCTCTACCCTTTATTATTGTTTTAAGTTTCGCCCAAGTTCCCTACATTAGTTTTACAAATGAGAACTTTATAAACATTTACATATTATAAACAAAAAGGGAAAAAAATCTGCATACACTAATGACAGAGTTATTATTTATAAGCAATGCAAATCTTCTCACTGCCCATTATCATTATTTCAAATTGCAATTAGTTCCTTTCAGTAGTTTTAGCAGACAAGATTTTTATATGAAACGAACAAAAAAAAAGGAATTCTGAAAGTAATGGAGGTAAAGTTAAGTTTTTTTGCACTACGCATCTTTACATTGCTCTTTATCATTATTCTTTGTTTCATTTGATTCCTTTTTGCAATAGAACATGTAATTATGCCCTAAACAAACTTTTTGTATCATCAAAATTCAAAGAAAAAAAATAAATACTTAAAACAGACTTATCATTCCTGTGCACTTACTTAATTGTTCTTACTCAAGAATCATGAAGTTCCCTTTTAGTTTTAAGACATATTTTCTAAGTACTTTATGTAGAGTTATGGTTCGTGTGCACTGCCATCATTTTCCTTTATTAATATCCCAAGAATCAATATGTTCCCTTCTACAGTGCAGAAAAGTGAAATATGCATATCAGGAATGGCCACATCCAGCAGACACGGGCTAGCCCCCCCCCCCCCCACACACACACAGCCAAAAAATTATAGAGGAGAAGAGAGCATGGTATTACAATAATCAGTTTCAAAATAGAAGCCACTAACGAAAGTGAGAACCTGAGAGGTTACCGCCTTAGAACGGTCAGTGGCAAAACAATTTACCACTGGGGGTTTAAACCAGGGTTCTAGGGTGCGCAAACCTCACACTTGTCCCAACAGGTTCTCATATGAACACACGAGTACAAGTTGTCTTGGTGAAATAACATACACCTACCCTACTCAACAATGTTGCATGCAAAGCACACAAACATATAAAACATCAGAACTAATAGCATTGCAAAGCCAAATGGGTAGGTACTCAATGATCTTACCGAGACCCGAGTACCTGGAGTTAAATTAGCAAGAACACAATGACAGGGATAAAAGAAACAAATCGAGTTTCTAGGTTAAAAGATTTCCGCAAAAACCTTCATAAACTCTTAAACCCCTGCCATCGTCGTGCAACCAAAGAGGTGAACATAATGATCAACTGTAGATGGGATAATCATCCGGCCTGCAGAGCGCTGTAGAATATCATGTTGGTAACCTTTCTTTTTGAATTTACAGATGGTTTTTACGAACAATCGGGAGAAATTAACATATCCTTTTATTTTCTTAAGTTTATATATAAAAACTTCATAAAAACTGGCTGTGAAATACCTTGTTGGCATAGTGATTTTAAACTGCATCTGTATTTTTGAATTAAATCTGGGTATCGGCGATAAAACTTGCAAAAGGTTTTCCTCAATTTGTGATACCGATAATCTTGTTTAATTTTTTTTCTGTTATGCAAAGATTATGCACATTGAAATCTTTAACATCTCAAGCAAGCTCTATAAAAGGAAACAAGCTGTGAGATATAAACCCCTTAATGTGTTGCGCGAGGAACATTGCCGTCGAAAACGGAAAATTTATTATATTAAAATTTAAATCATCTCTTTTATCATATATTTTAGTAATGACGTATCTATTTTCAATAGAAAAATGAAGATTAAGAAAGTTTGCTTGGTTATCTGAAGTGTTTGCTTCATTAAATTGTAGTCATTGGAATAAAATTTATTAAACAAAGATGGAAAAGGGTTATTTCCTATATTCAACAAACCAGCAAGGTACCTCAAAGTGTTGTATCAGGCTATAATAATGTTATCCTTATGTTCGGTAGAAAGAGATAACATAAAATTTATTTCATTACCGTTAGGAATGCCTATTACTTGTTTATAAATAGAGGTATCAAATATCACATTAATATTATCAAATAAAATGTGAGCGCCCCAATCAGGTCTTGGCAGGTCCATAAAGTAGAATTATCATAAAAACCATCTTTAAAAATGCTCTATGTTCATTACAAGCAATAAGGTTTTATTTTCTCAAGCAAACGTTGTTTTTTAATGAGACTGGTTAGATTGTCTCTTATTAAATTATGAGGGTGAGAAGTAACTAAGGGAGAGAAGTAAATAAGGTAGAGAAATAATCATAAGTAGACCAACAGAACACCTGAAAGCTCCCATCAGCGATATTAGAATCAAACACTCTGAAGTCTTTTGTTTGTTAAAGAAATAATACTTAATGTCAGGTAAAATCTATTGTACTGTATTCCTTTCTCATAGGGTACTCTCTCCTTTGATATGTTTCTTTTTTGTTCTTTTTTACTGTCTTCCTTCTTCAAATGACAAGATAGCTACTTTATAACGTACATTCTCTCAATTGATCAGTTATGTTTCATTGTTGTCTCGTTTATGCTTTGAATGTTTTGTTGTACCTCATGCTATTATGTACCATGATCTGAGAGAAATAAATTGTATTGTATTGTATTGTATTGAACAAGTCAAGGCATTTATAGACTCAAACCACGATAATCACTTCTAACATTCAAAATTTAGGAAATGCCCGTCCTTTTCTATTATCCAAGTGGTCTTGAGTTAAAACAAAATAAACAACTGGTACTGTTTGAAATACTTGAGTGAAGTAGTAATTGTCACCATGACGTAGTCTATTAAATTAATTTAAATGCTCAATTAAAAACAAATAGTTAAGCAAAAGTCATTTTAATGTATACATGTAATTAATAGGTAAATAAATGTGCAAGCAGTGCTTCTTGTGGACAATGGTCCCGCCATATAATAATGTTTCTCGAGCCATTATTCATTTGAAAGGACCATTACCGACAAATGGCACAGCTTGCCCATATATTTTTTAATCTACATTTAACCACCAAGACACCCAAATAAACTTTTCAATGAATCATATCGTATAATACGGTAACTACACTTTGCTTCATTTAGAATGCTTTTTACGCAGATGATCTGCCAGGAATCTAATGTTTAAATTTAAATGAAAGTAAAATAAATTAATTACATTTAAGGATAAGGGGCTTGTTGTATAAAGTAAACCAAATCGTCTCTCACAATCGTGAATGTATAACACAACACGTGATTACTGTGTACTCTAAAAGATGTCTGCGAGGAGACTTAACTGTCAGCGGAGGTTCTCGGAGCATGCGCATGATAATTATACTGTCATTGGATAATACTACATCTACTTCTCGACCACTGTGCTGGCGGTAGGGTGTATTGTAAGGGAAACTCACATTTTTGGCTTAACCAATTTGAAATTACCTTAAATAATGCGCATAGACTAGTAAAACAAACACTAACAGACCAGTTCCTACAAACTTGGTCAAACTCGGTAATGGAATCATCAAAAGGAATTAATTACCGCATTTTCAAAGACAACATATCCTTTGAAGATTATATGAAGATTTTGCCAAATGATCTCCGGACCAGTCTATTTCATTATAGAACTGGTAACCATAGGTTACCTATTGAAACTTTGCGCTGGGCTCAAAATTACATTCCATTTGAACACCGTAAGTGCGTGTATTGCGATTCCGACGACCCCCCGGACGAGTACCATTACTTAATGAAGTGCCCTATATTTTGTACACAAAGAAAGAAATATATCCCAACCTGGTACTTTACTAGACCTAATATTCTCAAATTTAAAGAACTGTTAAACAATAAATCATTCTATCTACTTCGAAACTTAGCAATATTCGCAAAGGAAATAATGAATTTCCGCGCCAACAATTAGATTTTATTTTAAACATTTACCTGTATAATCCTACTGTATCCTCGTGCCGTCGTCTAATAAATTGATCAATTGACACCGCTAGCCTCTACGCTCCACTGAGTAACCTTGTACTAGATAATTGATCGCGCAGGTGCATTCCGTAGTACGTCACATTGTAAAATAACACTTATTATAAGTAAGAAAGAATGAAGGGCTTTACTTTCGTTTTCGTTAAAGCCGCTTGTTCTTTCTTTTCTAATTAGTTCTACAGCATGCACACTGTGTGAAGATATGGGCGGCCTTACCTTTCGTTTCGCTAAGGCATCGCCGAACTGTAATATTATGAATATTTTGTATTTCTGTGTTGTTGCTTTTTTATTCGATGTGTGTCATATTTCTGTCATACTACTGAATAGTGAATACTTATTTTGTCTATACGCTTACATTTGTAGTTTATTAGCCTTAATGAATTATAAAATCTCCACCTGATGTATTATTATATGTAATAACTGTGAATTTAACTTTTTTACCTGTTATGTACCCTACATACCTAGTGTTTTTGTTAAACAGCTGCTAATATCCCTTATATTTTTTGAACACTTTCCCCTTTGAAAATTCGATAAATTGCTACTGTCTGCCATTATCCCATTATTGTAACGTATATTATTATCATGTTGTTCTTTGTGAACCTGACTTCGAATAAAAGAAATGTTCTGTTCTGTTCTGTTACATTCTTGGCCTTAACCTTTGTTTGGTAATTGACAGTGAACTTTAAGAGAATTTTTAAAGTGATTAGATCATGCAAGTTCAATAGTTGGTGATTATAGAGGTTTGACAGGAGTCTGGGAATTTGATATTTTGCTAGGATTGTGTCGATGCAAAATTGTTGGCATAAATTTATCATGATTTATATTAATTTTGAAAACTTTTCTCGCGTTATATGCAGGGATCGTCTGTTCGCCTTAAAATTGCACCATTATCAGTTTAAATCAAAAATGACTTTTCTTCATTCGTTTTTATCACTACGGCAATCTTTTAAACGAAACCGTTGGGTTGACTATGGCCTGGGTAAGATGTCACATGTGTGAAATTCCATTAATTAGCAAACTTCGCGAATTCGTTCAAACTAAACTGAGGTCCGTTGTCGCTTTTCAGTGCGTCTACCTGGTTCTTGACGCAATGTTTTTGGGATTACCAATTTTTGACCTCGAAAAATTTTGCCCTCGGCCACTAACATTTCGTCACGGTGATTCCTCAAGAACTTAAATATAGTTGTTGCACAATCTCTTTTCGCATCCGACCAACCGTAAAGAATTATATTCTACAATAGCCTGAGATTTATTGTTTTGTCAGCACACTTTAGTAATTAATATGCTTTCGGTGCAAAATCGTTAACTTTGATGATCTTTAGTTAAATTGTTCCAATCATTCTTAACTAAAACTTTTATGGGAATGAGATCTTTGTTCTGACTCGGAGACCTAAGGTGACATTAAGCATACTTTTTTCATTTTCAATACTTTTTTTAAGGATTCGTTATTTCGTTTAAACGGAATAATATTTCGTTTAAACGAAATAAAAAGATTCGTTATTTCGTTTAAACGAAATAATATTTCGTTTAAACGAAATAATATTTCGTTTAAACGAAATGAAAGGATTCGTTATTTCGTTTAAACAAAATAATAATTCGTTTAAACGAAATAACGAATCCTATTATTTCGTTTAAACGAAATAACGATTTCTATTATTTCAATTAAACGAAATATTATTTCGTTTAACCGAAATAACGAATCCTTAAAAAGTATGGAAAGTGAAAAAAAAGTATGCTAAATGTCACCTAATCTAAACCATGTGAGTAAATATTCATGAAGATGTTCTCGATCGTTCATAGTAATATACTTGTTGTGAACAGAGTATGATTTTGTCGGTTTTATGTAAAAGTGTACGACTTACCAAGTTTCTAGAACTTTCTATAAATAACGAGGATTCATAATTAGAGACGACAAAAATGTTGACTCAAAATGCGTTTTAAACTCTCCAGGCACAAAAAGTTTGGCACTACATGTACTTTTTGCTTAAACAGTGAGACAGATTTCTTAAGTTAAATAAGTTCCATTCTAGGATTCGCACTGATCAGAAGATCTTTGTCGATCATGCTTAAGCTAAGACATTTTACAGCGATTCTTTTATTTAAAACTAAAGATATGAAACGTTTGAGAACTTATAGATAATAACTTTGCATATTTGAATTTATAAACTTTTGAAAGAGAGAGGGAAAGAGAGGGGAAGAGAGAGATAGAAAGAGAGAGAGAGAGATGATGATGATGATGATGATGATGATGATGATGATGATGATGATGATGATGATGATGCAAGTTAATGTTTATAATACGAGGAATTTGACCACCAATATGTTCATCTTGAAAGTTGTCGGTTCACTATCTATCAGTTAAAAAAGAAAAAAGAAAAAAATTAAATGTGGTTGCAGAAAATTAAGCGTTGTTTTTGTTTGTCTTTAATATAAAAAGAGGTAATTTGCAAAAACGGATATTTAAGTAACTGTATCTTATTTCTTTTCATCAGTTTGTTTTAAAGATTGTGATTTTCCTTCTGTACATGTCATAAACTTCTAACTTTGACAGTCAAATAATCGTTTTATGACTTGAATATTAACAAGAAAAAGTAAAACAGTAACTTACTGTTTTACAGACGGTCTATTATTCAGAGACAACTGAACAATCTCTCACAGAATTGTATTGCAATGTCTAGCCTATTTGTTGATTTGTTTTAATGATATTTTGAAAGAAAGCAATCCAACCGGCATTCTGATTTCAAACCTTGCCTATCTGTATCACACTTGTCCTTACAAATTTTCATAATTTTCCCTTTTTGATAGTGTTCTCACCACATATTATTTGCCTATAAAGTATGATACATGTATGTTTTGTTGATTTTGAAGAACAATTCAATATTCTATGATTTTTTTCATTTTTAACCACTACTATGGGTTTCAATTACCATACCCTTCTTCTCCAATCTTTATGTAATATTTAGTGTTTACAAAATATATAATTTAAGAACAACAGTCAACAGTATCAATTTATTTTACCACAGAGCTGATGAAAGTGATATTATGTCTTGAAGACATTCAGGCTTCCTCTAGTTCAGACAAACTTAACTTTGGAACCTTTTTTTAAATGATAGGGTAATCTTTTTAAATTAAGACTTCTTACTGGAATTTCATACTGAATAGCTCATGATTTGACAAAAACGTGAAAGTATGTTTCATTCTGTTAAATAAACTTAAAAATAATTCTTTATTCACAGAAAGTTTCATAAATTTATGTAAAATATCCAATACACTATATTTTGTGAATTTCCAGAAAAAT
The DNA here is from genome assembly GCA_038501625.1 of Corbicula japonica. Classification (NCBI taxonomy): domain Eukaryota; kingdom Metazoa; phylum Mollusca; class Bivalvia; order Venerida; family Cyrenidae; genus Corbicula; species Corbicula japonica. The sequence goes on along the minus strand of JAZAYU010000008.1, from coordinate 1,086,952 downwards.
ATTTAATCATAAAAATAACAAATGCTGAATTACATTCAAAGAATGCGTTTTATTTATTGAACACACTCCAAGCATCACATCCCGATCACAAACCACAATGCAGTTGGTACTCATAGCGAATAATAGCAAAACAATTAACCTTTGTATCAATTTTGCATTTTCAAAGGGGGGTAATGTGAAAAATGGAACGCCTGGAAGTTATCAGCTGCTTATAATTCAATTCATTTTACTTCATAACCTTGCTTATTTCAATGTGGTTAATAATAATAACTTAAATGCAGCTAAAATCTGATTGCGTTTGTAATATTGACAGAAATCTAAACACTCTTGAGGTGAAAAATGCAGTATAAAAACACAACATGATGACAACACATGTACATCCTGCATTCTTGAATGTTGCATCATGTTAAGAGACTCAGAGATCAGTAGGGCAAGCGGTTTGCACAATTGACAATAACTAGGTTTACCACCCGATGACCATAGTTATTGGTGAAAACCCTAGATATAGGCTGATAACCAGATGTCGGACCAATTACCTTGGATATTGGCGAAAACTTACCGACTGAAAACCATAGTTCTTGGAGTTAACCGTGGTTAACAAACAATAATTATCTAGGGTTTTCACTAGTAATTATGGAAATCAGATCTAATGTGCACTTGGCACAAAACTCTAGATATAAATCAATATCCTAGGTTGTTGTCTTGCCATTGTATCTGTTTCACTTTGACATGCGGTTTGCCCAAATATTCCAATATCTATAGTTATCGACAAATAACTATTGATATCGGCCCGATTCATAATTCATTTTCAGAGGTCGCAAACATTGCAAATGGCGAAAACTAGCTAAAAATTCAAAAATGAATTTTGGGGAAAATACTTATTTCTACTTTCACTTTGAACCTGGAAGTAAGATTTCCTTGAATTTTTCGAAAACCCTAACATTATTTTGATGAATTGGCACTAAACATTGTAGATCAGCATATACTTATTTCAGGTATGAGTTGTTGGTATATTGTTCATGAATTTCAGAGTTCTCATGCAAAGGTTGTTTTTTTTGTTTTAGTATGTGCTTGGTAATTAGAACATGAATTAGACTAAACTGAGCTTGCAAACATTTACTACATCCATAGCTAAATACATTTCTTGACTAAAATCTAGGTGGCAATAAGTATTTCCCCCAAAAGCCATTTTTTGAAATTTTAGCCTGTTTTCGCCATTTGCAGTGCTTGCGATACCTTAAATCACAACCTTGCTTATTTCAACTCTGTTAAAAATAATAACTGAAATGCAGCTAAAATCTGATTGAGTTTGTAATATTTCCATAACATGACAGAAATCTAAATACTGGTGAGGTGAACAAATGCATTATAAAAACACTACAATGATGAGTACATCCTGCATTCTTTAATGTTGCATCATTTTAAGAGACTCAGATATCACTGACATCATCGTCACTATGGCAAGCGGTCTGCACAATTGATCCGATATCCATGATCAGAAACCCATAACTATAGATATTGATCCGATAACCATAGCTATTGACAATAACCAGGGTTACTGTGTAAAAACCATAGTTATTGGTGAATATCCTAGATATCGGCCGATAACCATAGTAATTGTCAATAACTGTGGATATCGATGTAAACTATAGTTACCGACTAAAAACCATTGTTCTCGGCGTTAACTGTGGTTACAGTGATTTCAATTAATTCAGATTCTTGCTTTTTGAGGCAAGCATATTTGAATTTTTTCAACTTTTGACCCCACCTAATTCAGAAAACAATATATGACTTAATTTCAGATTTAATTTCGCGCATTTAAAAAAGCAAAAAATACGCGAATTTTTTACCCGGGCATAATATGATGATACCACAGTTATAGAATACCACGGTAATGTTTATTATATATATATATTTAGATGAAATACGGTCACCCGATTTACCGAAATCGGCCCAATTACCGAAATCTACCGAAATTGAATGGGAATCACCGAAATCGGCTTTATAAATTCATTTTTCCCAGTTATTAATGATTATTTTTACAATAATTGTGATTGTATAATGACTGTTTATTAAACATAAGATGATTAAAATCAAAAATTTGATTTGAAATTGTAGAAATGACCGTAGATGTGCGTACTAACATATAACGTTGTATGCCACAAACCGAAATCGGCTTGTAAACTTCATATTTATTTCTTAAATATGGCATAAATCTTGAATAAATTGTTATGAGTCAAAAATATGTTCATACTGACATCTTCATACGTTTTTATTTATTAAATTTTCACAAAGGTTGCTCAAAATGTAAGCGAGCGGATATCCGAAAGAGGATGGCAAAGAGATACTGAACTACCGAAAGCGACTTTTTAAATTCATTTTCCCCTGTTATTAGTTCCTCTGAAATTTAATTCAGATTTCAAAAAATGAAACATTATTATAAAATGGAAAATAGAATTAAAGTCTTTGTGTTGTTTTGTTTGTATTAAAGACCGTATGTGGACTTAACCCGAATCGTTATTTTGCGGCAATTGTTTACCAAAAGTTAAACATACTTAACCATAATGGTAATTTGGGTCGTAATTATAATATTAAAAACTTAAAAAACCGCTTTATGACATTCTCTTCTCAATTAAAAATAAATCTTTGAAAGACCGATCAGTTTTTCACAAATGAACGTCCGGTAAAGAGAGGTGTTATTTCAAATTCACAACAATTGCTCAACCAAATGGCTATTTAATGGCAATATCGCAGCCCTCATCTCACTGTAATTTTAGCAAATGCATCGTTAAATTTTAATTTAAATGCATCATAATTCATTATAAGTAAATTTTAGTTAGAGTGCCAAATGTGAAAACATGACCTACAATCAAACGCTGAAATAATATGATTTAGATGTCTGGATATTTGGCGGTAAAAAAATATGATTTGCACGAAATGCACACTTTTTGTTAGCCGCATACATCATAAACATATGACGTACAATCAAACGATTACAATACGTCAGACATGCAATGAAAAAGACTTGATTTGCACGAAATACGAGGGTTGTCGCAGAAGTTAAAGGACTAACACTGTAGATTAAAGATTTCTTATAGGAGACAAAAAATAAAAACACTGTTAAATAGAATAAAATCTTCCTTATCAATATGTAAAATTTCGAAAACATACATAGAACAGGAATGACATGCTTCTTGCGCGCTGCATGTAGAAAGTTTTCGTTGTGGGTGGTAAAATCTGTTTTATTTCTGGTCTAGCAAAGTTTCGCATGAATGGCTAGCTGAATAGCATTTAATTATTTAACAAATATTACAAGAACTTTACGTCTTGTTTTGAAAATACACATTTTAAATTAAGACTGTCGCATCCTCTCCGCACCGACAAGGCTTTCAACTATCAAATTTTCAAAAAATAAAATTGAATAATGTAAGAACTTTTACATCAGATTATACCGGTGGTGATCTTTGACATTTTTACTTCGCTTGTTGTTTATTTTAAGCTTCCACATTAGTGTACAGCACATGCAAATTACAGCATTTTATTACCATTCGTTTCGTCTTAATATAATTATACAGCGATATCAAGTTTGGAAAAAGTGATCTCCCTTTGACTTAACGACAATAGGACCTTTCTCGTTAGTCAAGAACAGGTTACCTCCCTTGACATTGTACGATTCTTTCATTCTGTTTATACTGAACAAATATCCAATGTTACTCTTAAAAGTTAATAATTTCATAGTATTACAGCATTGTATTTACATGAGCGTGAGTATATAACATATTGGTTTGAAAAGTTTCATTTCTAAACGAACTACTTACCAAAAACGCATGCATGTTCCAAAAACAAAGCAAATAAACAAGTCTTAGCCTTTGCATCTTACTCAGATATTTAAATAATGCGGAGTGAATTGCAATTAATGTTTCTTGAATAGCGAAAGATAGCTTCGGACGCACGTGAGCATGCATGACCGGAGATTCTTTTTCTGCTAGCTTTCTGTATCTTTCGGTGGCACGCTTTCATTAAATATATGAGCGATCGTTCTAAAAACATAAAGATTAATGTATTTAGGAGTTTGTATGACTATATTTTTGAATTACAACAATATAATTCCAGATTAACGCTAGATATAAGATATAAATATGAAGTTTATTTGGCGATTTCGGTATGCGACATGAAACGTTAACTACCAGTCCGCACATATACTTTTCGTCAATTTCAAATAAAATTTTTGTATTAACAAATCAATAATTGAATGATCTTGCATTATATTATCACACTAAATAAAAATAAATATTAATTATATATATATATATATATATATATATATATATATATATATATATATATATATATATATATATATATATATATATATATATATATATATATATATATATATATATATATATTATTTATAACCATTCATTAAAGATTCACTCTATATTTATGATAGAAATATGTAGTTTACGAGCCGAATACGGTATGTGACTTATAATTATGTTATTGCGCATATCTACAGTCAATTTTGCAATTTCAAATGAAAATTCTAAATTGAATCATCTTTATTTTAATGAACATTCCTTTTACAATTTAAATTAATTAAAAAAGGAACTAATAACTGGGGAAAATGAATTTCGATTTATAACAATTTATTCATGATTTATGCCATATTTACGATATAAATATGAAGCTTACATGCCGATTTCGGTTAGTGGCATACAACGTTATAATAAAGTACGCACGTCTACGGTTTTTTTTACAATTTCAAATCAAATTTTTGATTTGAATCATCTTTATTTTAATTTACATTCATTATATAATCACAATTTTAAAAATAATTAATAATAACTGGGAAAAATGAATTTATAAAGCCGATTTCGGTAGATTTCGGTAATTGGGCCGATTTCGGTAAATCGGGTGACCCGATGAAATACCATAATTTTTTTCCGCTATTTTGCGGCAACATGAAGGTGATGTTAACGCGCCATTTTAACGACGACACGTCATTTCCGTTGTTAACATGTTATTTTCTTGTGCAGTATTAAACCGTTGGAATGACAAAAACGGTTCGAACGACGACTAGAGAGTGCTGGATGAGCGGTTGGATGGATATGTATTCAAGTTTGTCATTTAATCTTTGCATTCTTATCAGTTTTTGAATTATGGAGATGTTTAGGGAGTAAACACTAACTGCCGACCTTAAAACCAATTTCCGTTTATTACGACCCGCTAAAATTGAGTTATGATTATTTCGCTTATTCAGTCAGATGTGTCGTGTTAGAAGTGAAAAATCTACGCCCCTCGTGATATATCCTTACGCATCTGAACTCCGCCCTGTGAATTATCCTGCGATAATTCACCGGAAGCTATTGATTATTTCTTAAATATCTAGGGATTTCACTAATAACTATGCATAACTGATCTATTGTGCAATTGGCACAAAACTATAGATATAAACCCTTGGCTGTTGTCTTGCCATTGTAACTGTTTGACACGCCGTTTGCCCAAATAATCAAATATCTATTGTTATCCACCAATAATTATGGATATTGGTCAGATAACCATAGTTATTGATGATAAATAGGGTTACCAGCCAGTAACCATAGTTATTGGTGAAAGCCCAAGTTCTTGGTCAATTATCATAGATTTCATTCATATCTATTGCACAATAATTCTGATATGGTTATTGGTGAAAACCCTAGATATTGCCCGTTTACCATGGTTAAGGCTGAAAACTAAGGTTTTCGGCAGGTAACTATAGTTTTCGCCAATATCCATAGTTATTGGTCCGATTACCATAGTCATTGATTAAAACTATTGTTATCATCAGGTATCACCAATAACCATAGATGGGTCAATAACTATGGATTAATTCCGCTTGCTATAGATCAGTCCACACAAAAACTCGTACAAATACATATCAAAACTTTCAATAACATTACACATACATGTATTATGAAAGATGTTTTGGGACCATACTACAAAAGTTACTACCGGGTATAAAATTACATGCACTACTGAGTTTCAAAGCCACTTGTTGAAGTTGTTCGAAAAAAAAACCACATCTTATCACAAAACACAAAATATATTACATTTATTAAGACAAATACTTCTTGGGCAAAATGTATCCTAAAACATTTGTGAATACATCAGGAATTAATTTTATTTCTTGATGTATTCAAGATTGTTTTATGTCCTTGGACACTTATGCCCCCACTGCGGCAACATAATTTTTAATAACAAAGGGTTATAACTCTAGTAAAAATGGTCATAGGAAAAACTCCTTTCTTTATTATCATCTACACATGATCCTGCTTGATCAATTGTGCAAGTTTGAAAGAAATCCGCCTTATTGTTAAGGAGGAGTTGATGCCACAAGATTTGGGGACATACACCATTACGGGGGCATGCAACTCTACCAGTATGCCTCCCACTTTGTGGGGGCATAACAATTTTAAATGCAGAATCCTTAAATACATAACAAACTTATACTATCAATGTATTTGATGTAGGCCACTATTTATTCCAGTGAGTTATAGAATTTCTCTGTGAAATAAATGTTAGTGACCATTTCTTTACCAAATTAGCCAACAATGAAAAAATCTTCCTACCTTTGGATTATGAATATGAGCCAGTCTCACTTCATATTTGTTGACCAATATGGACTTTGTCTAATGGTAAGCTTCAAATAGCTGTGACTTCACTTGCAGAAGAGGTTGCTTCTTCATCTTAATTTGTAGGCCAGACAACAAAGATGCACTTGCTATCTTATATGTTCCTATATGTACAGCGACGCTGTCCATATAAAAACGTAAAAAACAGCTCTTTTTCAACACTTTTCTGGATCTGAGTGTATTTTCAGCAGTGATTCTTGATTAGCCATGCTTTATTTCCATGCTTCAATATAATCTTGTTCTACAATAAGATGTTCACTTAATCAATCCTTCCAAACTGAATACATGTATCAGTCATTCATTCAATAGCTTCTTAAATCCACATTTTACCCACCGAGTATATTAGTTGTTTCAAGTTGTGTAAACATCCGGTATACATTTCACACTTTTCCAAAGATAACAATTTAACACAACGAATCAATGGAACGAAAAGATAGCATGTCACTAACATGGACAACTGTGTTTTTCTCAGCAGTAATAAATGCCGATCGAATATTAAAAACCTAACTTTTGATAGATCGCAACAAGGTCAGCAGTCGCTAACAATGTTCACTCTTTTTTTTTAAACTCGCTACAAGTCAGCTGACCAACTTTACTGTATTCCACTTTAGGGGGCATGCAAATTCATTTTTGTTTCATTCCTCGTAATGATAAAATTGTTCAACAGAAATCTATATGCATCTTCTTTTAAATTATAAAGTTTAACAATGCAAAGTCTTCGATTCCTGCAATAAAGTTGTTTATTTAATTCTTAATCGCGAAGTCCACGACAGTCGAATTACTATTACTGCGCATGCGCGACCGGATCTCTGGACACAATACAATAAGACTAACAATATATATCCAATACTAAGTAGCATTAATATATTCCCACTACCTTATACCGTCTTGAAAATTATCTATCTCATCATTATTTAGAAAAGAGGAGATAACCTTGACCTCTCTGAAAAATTAACACCATCTTGCCGCTTTATCAAATGTCAAGATACATGTAAATACCACGATATAAATGAAAGATAAAATACAGCATCAATAAATAAAAGTTTTGAATTTAAAAACTTGTAAGTTTTCATTTTTGTTCGGTATATATGTACGACAAGTCCTTCTGTCAACTTAGAGTATGTATCTTCAACAAAATTACGTGACAAAGTATCGGCAACTGGTATGTTTTTGCCGCTAACATGCATGACTTTTATATCAAAGTTATGTAACTGTAGCAACATTCTTTGCAGTGTAGGAAGTGCACTGCTCATAGTTTTTTTTCATTATTGATACAACTGGTTTTGTCAGATTCGAAAACTGTGACGGGCATTACAGAATTGTCTGTCCAAACAAAAAGGCTTACATTTCTCTCTGGATTTGAGCAAAGCCAATCTCTGTGACCCCAATGCCTCTGAAACTTGCGTCGACTTGCAGTCGGACAGGTTTTAGGGCGTTAAAGTATGCTTGAACCGGGGCTTGTGTGATAGACGTAACGCGTCTTGTTGACGTCAAATGAATTCAACGTCTTTATTTTATGCTTTCTAGTAAATTTTATGACTTCCCGGTGAAATAAAAACGGTTTTTCACCGTTTTCAAACAGTGGAAGATCGTTTTCATTTATCCCTGTTTTTTTCACGTTGGTACTCCAATGCACATAACATTTCGAATTTTAGAAAAGAGGAGATAACCTTGACCTCTCTGAAAAACTTAATCACAAAAAAGAGAGAGGGAGATGATGAACAATTTGAATTCGGGGATAATCACAGTACTACAGACCGTATATTTATTCTACATTCTAGAATACAAAATGTATTAGCAAATAAGAAGAAAATGTATTGCGCTTTTATTGGCTATGAAAAAGCATTTGACACCGTTATATACGATGCACTATGGGTAAAACTTGTACAATCAGGTATGAGTTGCAAAATTTTAAAAATGATTAAAGCAATATATCTTAATGTTAAATCTTGTGTTAAAGATGATGCAAATATGTGCTTTTCAGATTTCTTTGATATATTCTCGGGCCTAAAACATGGTGAACAGCTATTTCCTTTGTTGTTTATTTTGTTTATCAATGATATAAAAGAGTGTATAGATGTAAATAACTTAACTGAATGTGACCTGAATTATTTATCTGTGTATATGTTACTTTTTGCTGATGACATTGTTTTATTTTCAACTGACAAGATCAGTCTGCAGAGACAACTTGATAGCATAGCTGAATATTCTAATAAATGGGGTTTAAAGATAAATGTCAACAAAACAAAAATTGTGTTTTTGAAAAACAGAAGACCGTTACAGATTTCCTATGGTATATATACAACAAAAGAATCGAAAATAGTTGACACTTTTTGCTATTTGGGTGTCGTATTTAAACACACAGGGCAATTTAAAGATGCAGTCAAAACTCTTCACGAAGAAGCTCTGAAAGCATAAAACAATTTATTATTCGATTTAATAGAGTAAAATTTGATTGCCAAACTAAACTGTCAATGCTTGGTACATTAGTTGTACCAATACTTCTTTATGGCTCAGAAATATGAGGTGTCCATAATTATAAGGAAATCGACAAGATTCATTTAAGATTTTGTCAAATATCCTAGGAGTAAGACCTCATAAATCTAACGAAGCGGTATTTGGCCAACTTGGTGGAAAACCTTAATCTGCGATCGCAAAAGAACGGCGCTTAAATTTTGGTTAAAAATCATGCGAGATGATGACTCATTGATCGAAAACAAAAATCAGTTCGACGACAAGGCTCCTGGGCTTTCAATACAAAATCAACTCTTGACCGATTAGGGCTAGGATTTATTTGGCAAAACTTCGATGCGAACAACAGAAAACATTCTTCATTAGTTAAACGGCTACTTCATGATCAATATGGCCAGAGATGGAGTGAAGAATTATCAGTTCAACTTAAAATGGAAAATTACAGAAAATATATTATTAAGATTGAATTAAAATCTGAAAACTATCTTTATCTGGTAAATAATGATAAAATTAGAAAAGAAATGTAACGTTTTAGATTAAGTTCATATAGTCTCTAAATTGAACAAGGGAGGTTCTTAGGAATTGATAGAGAAAATAGATATTGTAAACTTTGCACTCAAAATGTCATTGAATCGGAGTTTCATTTCTTGCTGTGCTTTCCAGCCTATAGTAACGAACGTAGACAGTACTTGGAAAATCAATCCTGACCAACAATTCAAAAATTTATTAATATTTTGTCTTGCACAAATCCACGTAAAATCAGAAAAAAAGCTAATTTATTTTTAATGTTATGATTATAAGAAAGGAAAAACTGAAAAGTTTACCTGCTTCGTAAATAATTGTTTATGTCATCGTAATTTTAAGTGAACGGTCTTATGTTTATTATATACTATTATAAAATAAAATTAATTATCGCTAATAAACATGTTCTTACAACATCGATCACATTATTTTAATATCTATGCGAGGGTTCATAAAATAAGGAGATACATCGTCTTCACTTCTTTTATTATTTTTAATAAAATAGCCATTATATTCTCTAGGTGAATTTTGAAACCGTCATTCTTTAGCTTCGTCCGAAAAGGTAAATTTGAATGTTGAAAAGTAGCCAAACCTTTGCTAACTAAGGCATAAGCATAAGGGATTTTAATGGCAGTCAAAATCTTTGAATTTATGTAGATTTATGTAGATACCAATGAAAAACGGATTTTAAGTGTAAGTGAACAGTTTTATGTCTAAAATTATATATAATTAAAATTGTTGAAGATTTTAAGGAATATCGCTCTAGTAAATAGTAAGAATGATGATATCTTGAAATTATTTTTTACTTTCAAACACGTTATTTTTGTATAATAAAATTTAATTTAATTAAGATAACGTATGTACATTCATAACATATTTATATATAATTTAAATACTATTTATTACTAATTATATGTTATTTATACCAGAATAAGACCAATATGTCATATTCAAAAATCAATCAACTACTACAACATGTCATTATCGTTACAGATCCTACAATACAGTTGACAATGTTTAATCTTTGGAGAACTATCGCTGGCTTTGCCACGGAGTTATAATCTTTCAATTAACAGACATCATTTTAAATTAAATAAATAACTTAATTTAAATTACTCTTTTTTGAAATTATAATAATGAATAAAATGCCTTTAATCGACTTGGAATGGATATTTTTAGGACATAGCTTGACTTTGTCAGTTTACTACTGACTTTGTATGCGAATGTGACGCTTTATTTCAAAAAATAATATTTAAACAGATATACATATAATTATAACATACTTTTATGCATTTATTATGTTATTTTGCATGACTTTGTATGACTTTGTACTGACTTTGTATGACTTTGCCAGACTTTGTATGACTTTGCAGTGTATAGTAGGACCGAATGGAATCTTTCTGCCTTCGTCTGTTTGTAATTTGTTTGTTTTGTTTTTTTGCTTATTTGTCTATTTACTTTGTGAAATTCTAACTGCTTTATTTTGCAACTTACTTACATATGTATATGTTTGAGAAATGTCTTGGTCATATTTCGTTATTGTTAATGGTCATAGGCAACATAACGTATGCCAAAAAACTAAAATCTGGAAACTGCTAAGAACAAATATACTCTATTTTTTCAGTATGTCACGCATAGGACTCACTCACAATCTGTAATTGTAAGCTACTTAAATTTGAAAACAATTTTTATTACTGAAGATAAATATTTATTTCATGTTAAGATCAATTTATCGGATAAACTCATGGATTTATATCAAAGGTTAACATGAAAGCGATGATTATTAATGTAGACACATATTTATATAACATTAAATTTAATTTATCTGATAAAGACAGGGATTTATATCAAAGAAGGGTCTTTTGTTTCAATGTTAATACTTACGAAGACTAACAAAGTCATTATTTTTTATGTAATAAATTCTAGTTCCCCTGAGCATAGGATCAGTTGTTTGCTCCATATTAATACTTATGGAGACTAACAAAGTCAGTATTAATTTATGTTTTAACTTGGAGTTCCCAGAACATAGGATCAGTATGTTAATATTTATAACATTGTCATGTTTGAGATAAAATTTAAAAAGTTAATTATACAGCCTTTTAAATCAAAATTCCAAACCTTCATGTAAACTATTGCAAGCTGCGTTTTATTCAGTCGTAAGAAAAATAACTTGCTAGGAATGAATCTATGTAATTTAAAATCGGCAGACTCAGACACATTTTAAGTCGAGGATGACTTCATTTTATCTGAAATATACGGTACAAACATGCTATTGCGCTGGTTTTCAATAAGTGTGATATCTAGAAAAACATGCTGACAGAGCAGGTCCCAAGATTATAAAACCAATAGTGAAAACCAGTCTCAAATATTAAGCATGTGATTGGAGACTGGTCTCCATTTTAACCAATCAGATGCTTGAGATTTGAGACTGGTTTCCAATCTCAGTTTTAAAATCTTGGGGCAAGATCTAAGTGAAAAAGATACCAATAAGCTTTGCCTGTGAGCCTGTCCTTTTCAGTGTTGTACTACTGTGTTAAGCTCTTAAGGTTTATTTAAGATAGGTACAATTTTAATTAATCATTGATATGCACAAAAACAAAAAAAACACAAGAAATTTCAACTATGCCTTACAGTAAATCACAAACCTTCGATACAATTACAATGAGTGAAGTAGATTTGTTGAACTACAAACTGTCATGTAGATAATAGCAAGCAGAATCTAATTCAACAGAAATTCAAAATTCTGTTCCCTTACTGAGTCAAAAGAAACATACATCTATTCGTAATTGTTTCTCTATCATCTTAAAAAGATGAAAATGGAAATTTGAAAGCCACCGAACACGACAAATATGAAAATATTGCATGCTCGGTTTGATTGCGCCTGATGATGGGCAGTAATGGTAATGCATATAACTGTCTACGCCGCTAATCTCCGGGTTGAGCGCAACTCAATATTAACAACAATAAACAGTACCATTCCGATCCATCCTAAACGATGTTATGCATAGGCGGTGAACATGAAACCTTCAATTCAGTGTTTTCAGATTATTTTATGCGAGTACTGCTATAAAGTTGCAACTGGATATTCTTAAGGGTTGTTAGTAAATGTGAAAGGTTCGAATCGAGGCGTATGCAACTTGCCTTCTGTGAACTGGTTGAAGTAGATGCCGACATACTCGAGTACTGGTGGTTTGAACCCCAGACTATTAAATTAAGGAGTTGTTCACAGCAATACAGCAGCCTTATTTACCCACCTTGCTTATGCACACATCTAAATAATGACAAACACTCACATGATGGGATAAGGCCTAGATATTTTATTTCAAACTAGAAAGTTAAACATGGCACATATAAACACATAAGATAACGATTCTATAAAATGAATTATATGTGAACTATCAATGAGCCTGAAATGCACATTCTGTGTGTTAAAGGGCCACTAAATACAATTTGGCGCATAATATGAGACAAATGTATTACGCCAATTTAAAATAGTAAAGAAAAGAAATCGTTCGAATTTTGTTTTCCAAAACACGGAAAGTGTATCAAAATGAAAATCTGTGTAGACATGTGCAAGTTATCATGGTATACCAATTTCTGCAATTCATGTGTACTGTTTATAGATAATCTGGACGTTCTGTCATTGATCAGTATCACACTGTTCTTGCATACCAGATCAGGTCATCCGGTGTTTTCACCCGTGTAGGAAATTTCGATCCTACACCCCCATGTAGAATGAGTCACGTGAGTGACGTCACGTCTTCAAATACCTGACGTAATATATTCAAGTTAGTGACGTCATTTATAAAAAAGATTGCTTTAACGTCAATATTTCAGCATAATGAAAATAAATAAGTTTGTATACTTACACTAAAATGTTATAAATAATAAAAGGTATGCAAGAAAAAGTATCTTGCATAAGAAATTCGGTAAAGATAGAAAAATCTGTTACCTCGGGTGAACTGTTTTGGCGGGAACTCGGCAAAGCCTCGTTCCCGCAAAACAGTTAACCCTCGGTGAGAGATTTTTCCATCTTCACCTCACACTCATGCATGATACTTATACTCCGACGAACGTCTAGAGACATTGCTATATTAAAAGTCTTACCGACAGGTGGCGCTTTTGCATGATAAACAAATCTAAAATCAATGGCGATTTCTAATGAAATTAGTTAACAGTGCTTTAACCGTATTTCCTCCACACTTGGCAATGTGAAATTTAGGTAAAATGATATCGAGCTACAAAATCAGGTATACGGTTTTATAAAACAAAGGCCTTTTACTTGCCTGCCCAATTTTACATTAATGAATGCAAATATATGGTACGCCGTTGCTGCCTCTTCGTGATTATGGTTTTAGACTGCCACGTTACATGGTGGTGCTATGACAGTTGTCATCGTACTGTCATTGATAAACAAGGGAAGAATATCAAACTCTCTCTAACGAAAAAATTCATTTTCATCAAACTTTGAATAAATCAATGTTATTAATGCATGTTTATGTTTTATACATTAAGAAAACGGTAAAGAAAAAAATCCCTCAAATTCTATCTGCAGCAAAACACAAAAACAAAGCAACACAAAACATCAATTTAAATGCCTTCCTGAGTTATGAGTTACTTACAACAATATCTAAGGTCCTCTTGTTTAACACATGTATACAGTAAGAGATATTGTAATGTTACTTAAGTGTGTATAGACTTTAATTTTATGGCTGCGAAAATGGATGACAAAAAATAAAAGTTTTGGTCCCTTCATAATTAAAAGTTCTTTTAAAGGATGTTGCATATTGTCAGTATCATTTTGATCATGTGGGAATTTGAATTGTTTTTGTTTTGCAATGCTTCGTTTTTTGTGGTTGATTGCAAATAGAATTTTAGGGATTTTCAAGCTTTAACTATTTTTCTTTACTGTTCTAAATTGTCTTAACGCTTTTCTTTTCGTAGTTGGCAAATTTATAGAATTTTTTATGAAATTGAATCGAAGTGAATTCACCGTAAAATATTTCTAAGGTCGCCATGAGTTTTGAAGTTATCTTAAGAAATACAAAAAATGATGTAGGGCAAAGTTTTTCATTTCAGATGTAGTTTTGATCCAAAACGGTCCAAATTGAGAGGAAAAATATGTTCTTCCTACTGAAATGATTTCATTCTAAAATATTTCCACGGTTGCAATAAGGTAACTATGGTGCTTGCAAGGTTTGTATAAACTTTTCATCAAATCTCGTGGTAACCAAATGTTTGACATAATGTTCAATGATTTTAATGAGATGCGATCATGAGTAATAATTTGGTTATTCTTTGTTCTGTGATTAGAAGAAAGACACTTCGAAATTGTACTGTATACATGTATGAAAATAATTGCGCGATAATTGATTTGTTTTAAACAAATCTATTGGCAAGTTGCAGTTAGAACTTAAATTGCAAAAGAAATGCAATCTGTGGCATTTTACTGCGCTATCATCGTAACGATCAGTTCATTTTCGTCGGACACATTTTCAAGTATGCATGACGACTCGTCGATTCTATCTTATTTCAAGAGAAACCGGCCTTGTGAGGCTGATGCCAACTCCATCGGGCATTCTGAACTTCAAAATTCTAGAAATGAGATCGAGATCATTCCGGATAGCCCTTCAAGAGCGACTCTGACAACGCCAAGTACCCCTTCACGTCGTGAAATTAATCCGACGCCGGACGCGGTACCCCAACATGCCGAGACACTGAATCAACAGAACAGAACAGACATTTTATTCTTTGGACTTGAACAAAGTTCCTCATCCATACACATATCATTTAAATACATATATAACAAGGTCAATTACAAGCAGTGACATATAACATATAAGTACATATATAACATATGTCAGTTACAAAACAATGACAAATTCATTGTAAATATATATAATAAACACCTACTTATAGTAAACCAAAAACAATCACAATGGAGGGAAACATTTACAATACATTGTTTATAAAGTTGTTGCGTATTTTTGTGGCGGACTGCATATAAATCGATAAATTATTCAATGTCTTATAGTCATTACTTTTTAATAAATCTATACATTTCATCATGTTCGGTCTTCTCCAGTAATAATGCGGTAAAAACCTTCTTCTTATGTCTTCGTATTTCTTGCATATAAAAAGAAAGTGATATTCATCTTCAATGTCACCAGCTTCATTATTACATACAATACACAGTCTATCGTTTCTGTCAATTCTATTTCTCCCATACCGTCCGGTTTCAATTCTCAGTTTGTGTGCTGAAACTCTAATTTTAGTTAATGCTTATCTATTGCACTTTGAGCTCATCTTGTTTAGGTATTCCTCATACCCAAAATCGGTCTTTAAATGTTTGTACAAAAAGAGAGCACTTTTTTCTCTTAATGACTCTGACCACTATTGTCGGAAACTGTCAATAAGTCTCTGTTTAAACATATTTATAATCATATTTGGCGGTACACAGTGTGGATCATTCCACAAATAACCAAACCCATTCATCTGTAAAAGATCTCGAACATTGCTTGCCCAGTTCGTTTTGTTATTAATACAATCACGTATAGAACAGAGATATAACACACGTTGTATACAGTTCTCAGAATTAACAATTTTTAACCAGTACTTTATTACTCGCACAAATCTATTAATGTAAAGAGGGGATAAATCTATTAATGTAAAGAGGGTATCTTCCTAACTCACCATATACACTGGCATTGCTAGTACTTAATTTCACATTTAAAATTCGTTTGCAGAACTTCAAATGTATACGTTCTAGCTCTTTGGATTTAACAAAGTCCCAGACTTCACATGAATAATTCAGAATAGAGCTAACAAAAGAATCAAATAGTTGACAATATATATTCGGCTTAAGATCAAATGATTTTACATTAAATAATAAATTGTTCATCGCCTTAAGACCCTTGCCTGCTAGCATATTCTGATTCATGTGAAAAGCACCTGTATAACTAAATACAACTCCGAGATAATTGAAGTCGTTAACTGTTTCTAATAAGATACCGTTATACGTCCATTTTTCTTCTGGTTTTAGCCGGCCTCTTTTTCTAAAAACAATAATTTTAGTTTTCTCGGTATTAACTCGGTATTAACTTCTATACTCCATGTATCACAAAATGTCTTTAATAAGTCTAAATTTTTCTGTAGATCCTCGGGCGTCTCTGCCAGAATCGCCATGTCATCAGCATACATTAATAATAATATTGTGATCTGATCAACAGTTAATGCGTTTTGATTTGCCTGCAGACACAGTTCTATATCTTCAATAAATAAAGCATAGAAAATCGGTGAAGTTATGTCCCTTTGTTTCAAGCCTACAGCTATATTTATAAAGTCCGAGTACTGGTTACGATGTCTCACTTTAATTCTTACATAACTATACATTGCTTTGACAATACGCAGTAATTTACCAGATATTCCTAGTTTGTATAACTTGTACCACAATGCATTTCTATTAATCGAATCGAATATTTTTTTCATGTATACCACCGCCACATATAGTCATTTACCGTTATTCAGAAAATGATCAATTAAACATTTCAAACTGAATACCGCATCGGTTGTGGAATATCCACTTCGGAATCCGAATTGAGCATCTGTGTTAATGTCATATCTATTGCTCCAGTCAATTATTCGTGTATTAATGATAGAAGTGAATAGTTCCGCTATGCTACTGATAAGAGTAATTCCACGATAATTGTTCGCGGAAGATTCATCGCCCTTTTTGTATACGGGAATGATGATGCCTTCCATCCATGTTTGCGGGAAGTATCCGCTGTCAAATACCAGATTAAATAAGTCTACAAGATGGCCTAACAAAATATCACCAGCCTCAATAAAATATTCATTGCATAAGTTATCAAGTGATCCAGCATTATTTCGGTTAAGTGATTTAATTGCACTTTTTATTTCGTCTGCCGTTATATGGCCGTCTAGTTCTGGATATATACAGTCGTTTGGGTCTAAATCAACATGTGCAAATTCCTCTGCGTTGGCATTAGGAGGTAAATGCATTTCTTCTGCTAATGTTTTAAAGTGTGGGTAGAATGCTTCTAATGGTACGTTTTGTCCCCTGTGATTTTTCTGTTTGGAAAAATATTTCCAAAAATCCTTAGGTTTTTTGAATCTTAAGTTTTCTAATTCTTTCATCTTTTCAATCTTAAATTTACGCTTCTTTTTGCTTAACAGCATCTTATGGGTACATCTTCTCCCAGTCAACAATCTTCTATTTTCGGCGTTTTTCAACGCATTGAAATTTTCTAAAGCATTTTTGTATAATGATTTACTGTCATAACACTCTTTATGAAACCAATCCGCGCGTTTCACCGCTATATGGTTATTTTTTCAACCCTTGCGTTTGGAGCACTTTTTGTTAAGAAATATTGGTTCCGCTACCAAATTAAGCGTATTATCAAAATTATTTATACAGTTATTAACATTATGATCTTCTAAACTCATCACTTTTATTTTCATTCCACTTTATTGTTGTTATACTATCACCCGCAACGTATGTCTGATCACGTGATCTGTCAC
Organism: Corbicula japonica; assembly: GCA_038501625.1. Classification (NCBI taxonomy): domain Eukaryota; kingdom Metazoa; phylum Mollusca; class Bivalvia; order Venerida; family Cyrenidae; genus Corbicula; species Corbicula japonica. The sequence continues at coordinate 1,068,743 of JAZAYU010000008.1, read as the reverse complement.
ATGTAATAGAAATGTGTAGCGGGGCATGGTCCGAATATTCGTTAAAATCCAGCACTTTAAACTCAGTTATACAATGGAAATCACATTGTCGGCACAATAGGTAATCTATTAGACTGTTACCCTGTTCTGAGAAAAATGTATATGATCCATAACTCTCCAATACACCGTTACAAATTCGTAATCAACGCCGGTTACCTCGAACAGCCAGTTCGATCCAGTCAGGTGTCGATCCTAAGTGGAAGAAAGTCTATTCCTGGTTGCAAGAAGTTGGCAATGGTTTTATATATATATAATGCGTTTTGATTTGCCTGCAGACACAGTTCTATATCTTCAATAAATAAAGCATAGAAAATCGGTGAACTTATGTCCCTTTGTTTCAAGCCTACAGCTATATTTAAAAAAATATATATATTTACTTAGCCTTGTGACTTGCATAAAATAAATAAAATAACTCAATTTCATGCTACTTTAATAAAAAGGGAAATATGCATATCAGGAAGCGCCACACTCATAAAACACAGTCTCCCCCTGCAGCAAAAAGAAGAGAGGATAATAAATGATTTGTTTGTTGATTGTTTAACAAAAAAGAGAACCGTATGGGTTAGCGCCTTGGAACAGTCAGTGGCAAAATAATTTGCTACTGGGGGTTTAAATCAGGTTCTAGGGGTGCACTATGTAATTTATTATACCTGTTTGTGTTAACTGAATACCTATTATGATACTATTTATATATATATATATATGAAGCTGTCTATATGTTTACTGGTATCGTAAATTAATTTAATTTCAGATTGTGAGTGGGTTTTTTTCCACCTTATCAAGAGTGAAGACAAAGCTTAGAAGCAGGCTTAACAATTCAAAATTAAATTCATTGTTAATGCTATCCATGGAAGGTCCTAATGAACTGAAGTTTGATTATAATAAGGCAGTCAGCACTTGAGCCCAAGAAAAAAAAGAGGCGTCTGAAAGTTTAATCCTATTCCTGTAAGTTGTAATGAAACACTGAGTTTGATATGTGTGAGATATCTTGGACAATGAAGGTGAAAAACTAACTATACAGAGTATATAGTTGACATTGTAACTTGATGAGATCAGATCAGTTTATGTAATTAAAACACATGTTAACATACTGATTACACATTGTTTCACATTATTTATGTTTCTTAACTTTGTACCTTTCTTGGCTCTAAAGAGAAAAAAAACATCTATGTACTGTATACAGTTGTTGCAGTAAACTTTGGTACAAATATAAAACTGTATAAAATGATAGTTAAAAATAAAGTTTCGCGAGCTAAAATCCACGAACAGTCCAGCGACAACCCTTCCAAAATCCTGCTGAGACCGCAAGTAAGTTGGCGAATATTTTTGTTAATGTATTGTTGCGATCGACGTAAAAATTAAGATTGTAACTGTTTCAGTCTCTCAAGGTACGTGAGCCTTGTGCATTTCATTGTTGACACTACTCAGTTGTGGCGGAGCCTGATCATTAGACTAGATTCTGAAAGTCCAAAAGGGCTCAAAAATGAGTTTAGGTTGGGCCGACAAGATATACTTTTTATTTTGGTACCAAATTAAAGCCTATTATATGGCCAAACAATCTGGACTGGCCTGCAAAGAAAATTTTATTGCAAATCGTCGGAAAATAAGGGGAGATAACTCATGCCAAATCATACACAAAAATCAACAAAAACTGATAAACTCAATGATATGACATATAATATAAAGACTTTCTTTATACTTGAGAGCAAGCCATTTATTACAAGCCAGTTTGACAAACAAGACGTATTAAAGACTCATCGGTGGCAGGAAATGTCCACAAAATGTTATTAACTCTCATGGCAATAATACTTATTTGGTATTCGCCAAACTTGGTTTGAGTGATTACAACACTAATATATTTAATAACCCGTCAGATTACTTCCGTCAGACTAGAGTTATTGCCCTTCAATTACTAATTTGACCAAATTAGTAATTAAAGGGCAATAACTCTATAGTGACTGAAGCAATCTGACGGATTAACTCCTCCACATTTTAACTCGAAAACCTTTTGTGCAATCTTCAACAAACTTGCTTAGAATGTTTAAGGTTAACATATCCAGTTCAGTTACTTGCAGATACTTTTGAATACACTAGATAAGTCCTCTAATTGCTGTTTTAACCAAATTAGGACTGTCCAAGATCCCAGTTTTTCAGAATGCTGTGGGCATAATATGTCTGCTCAAATCTAAACAAGATATTCTAGATTGCAGCAATGGCGTTGGATTCGTTGATATTGCATTGCCATTTTTTAAATCAAATAAGCAATGGATACTTTCTTAATTAAAATGACAATCTCCATCAAACTAAGTAAGAACATTTATGTACATATTAATATCTTAGACAAGTTTGATAGCCAGTCAGATTGCTCTTGTCACTCTTGAGTTATGCCCTTCGGAAATATTTAACAAGTTACATTTAAACCAAACAATACCTATATTTACTATCACTAAAATTTGTCCGACAGTTTAAGGGGACAATAAGAGCTCAGCTATGTATGGTTTCAGGCAAGATTACATCAGTCAAGTCACTGAGGAGTTATGGGCCTTTAATTGCCAAAACTTAAACAAATAAACAATTTTTGCTGACGGTTTTGTGGCAGTTTGACAATCTTTTTCTTTATTAGTTGTATTAATCATTCTATTAGATCATTCGTACATGTTGAGTTTAACAATATGTGTGTTAAAACTCATTAATTTTTTCTACTTCCTAAGTGCAATCAATGCATACGAAATTTAAAAAATGTAAATCAAAAACAAATACAAGTAAATGAGCAGTTACTATATGACGACATCAAACTAATTTTTTTAGTTAACATTTGGTTGAAAGATTATTTTGGAAATTACCTAAATAATATTTTTAAAGTGTTCCATTGACTGCTTCCGCTTTAGAGCTAATTTGAAATAGCACAAGGGAGTCTTTAATACGCAAGTGTTATTGCTATTGATAAATATGCTTGTGGCTAGTGCTACACTTAAACTATAGTAAGACATACTCGCACATGTCCTTGACAAAATTTTCAAGCTTCTGAAAGTTTACTTAACATCTTATAAGAAAAAACGTCTGAAAAATCTTCATTAAACACATGTTTCAAAATAACAGTAATATTACCTTATGCTTAATTACTTCACTTTTTTTCAAGAAATTAGTAACCATCTTTATTCAGTTAATAAACTGGCTTAGGCCTATTTACTGTTATGCTGTTATACGTCATTATGTGACTGTACAAGAAATACAACATACATGTAAGACAAGTAATGATATCTGTGCAGGGCAAGTTCGATTCAACCAGCGCGCCAGTCTTTCAACGCTTTCAGCGCTTTGAATGTATAGGCAAAAAGAACGCGCTCCCTGGATGTCTGAGTACAAGGCTCCTCAGTGGAACGAGAGACCGACAACTTTCTTTTTTAGTGTTAAGGCCGCCTCTAACAGCTTTTAAGGTTAAGAGTATGCTTACTCTTACCTCCAATACAAGCTAAGGTAGCGTCATCCCAGCAAAGATGCAAGTCAAGCCACCATAGCTAGACTTTGACGTTTGACATAAACGTCATTGCGAAATTTTCCAAACTGTAAAACTTGTTTTTGTATTCTTTTTATGGTATATCGATTATTGCTCTGGTATTCGTTAATATAGAGTCAACTATACATTGAACAAATAGCGGCGTTTATTTACTAAGTATCTCAATGCAGCTTCGACATTGGCTGTTCCACGTTGTAAATGGTTTGAATAGGTATAGCTCAGTTATTACTTATCAACGGGATTAAGGTGGAATAAACCTTTAAAATATTTTCTAGAAATATGTGGAATTGGTATCAAATGAAAGTTCAAAATATTTCTGATACGAGTTGAACATTTATTTTGATAGATATAAATCCGATTTCTATTAATGACGTCGTAAACAACACCATCTACGCACGTTTTCTTTACGGTAGATGTAAATGGTGGTTTAATCGCCTTGTTTTCATTTTTTATCCTAAATAGTGTCGCATACACCTTGTCGCATAGAGTAATTTTAACGAAACAGGTTGATCATTTCAGTGATTTCCTACGCGCTGATAGCAAAAACACAATAAAACACAATAAATTTCTATACAGTTGTTAAATAAATAACAAAAACTGGAGGTTTTAAAATATCGAGTTTTCGTCGATTTTTTATACAAAGAGACAACTTGTCGGCAAATATGGTACCATTATTTAATAATAAACGCCTGTTCAATAAGTATAGGTTATAGTTTATTTGGAGGCTTGTATGAAAATTAAACGGTCAGGCCCTGCGCAGCTGGGCGACCGTTTAATTTTTCATACAAGCCTCCAAATAAACTATAACGTATATAATGGTCGAAATTATTTTTGTTAGTGACAAAACGGACGCCGCCTCAATTACCATAGGGCCAACAATCAATCTGAAAGTAGATTTGTCGTTCACTGTCCCGAAAACATGTACTGAGAGAATATTTTAGAACGCGAATTATAAAATTTCTTTTATCGGAAAACATCATGTGAACAAAACTTACTCTCGGAAAAAACCTTGGATTGAGAAACAAGGGTTCATCCGTGGATGTTCCTTTTTAACCATTTCTTCATAAATAAATCTTTTTAGCGTGGCAAAATAGTTTATATCCGGATCAACGGGCTCATCCGTGTAGTCTGAGCACGATCGACACTTCTCGCTGTTAGATTCACTATGTTATTTGTGGCAAATAAAGGGAACGTACAAATACTGATCAGATGACATTGATTTAATGGTTGATCTGGTTCTTAACTGGTTACCTATGTGATAACAAACGTATCTATGAAATAAAGGGTTAGGAAATTGAAGAAGATAATCATAAGCCAAAAAGCCACAGCTAAAAAATTTTTTTAATGATTCTCTTTTCCTCAGACTTTCTAATTCACGCCTCATTGAACACTGTAGAAAAGCTTTAACGAACTATACATGTTACCAATAAATGTTCGAACAATATTATGGAGGAAGTCGACCTTTAACAAACACATTTCAGACGCTCGACTTTATGAGAATTAAGGTTCGAAATATTTGAAACATTCTGCATTGTCATTGGCTCAAAAATAATTTCAACCATTATAATATATAAGTGAATATCATATGAATTAGTTTACGTAATTATATATTAACTTACAAAAGACGACTTAAAACACAGTGATGATGGCGGCGATGTTACACAAACACCCAAACTTTATGATGATGTTTTTTTTTTACATGTAATAAACATAATAGAGTTAATATATATTTTTTTCTGTTTTGATATACAAATTCATCCATTGAAATGTTTATAAAAGTGTTCTTGGGCATAAACGAGTACTAGCACTCACAATCAGCATTAGAAACATATCTATCTATTATATTTGTGCATTGGCGCCAATTCGGATGTGTCGAACTTCGGATATCTTTAATTAAAATCTACGGTCCCGACGACTTCGACACAATGAGTGTGGACTGTATTTAAAATCCAATAACAAAAAATTGGTCCTAATTTTTTGGCAATTTTTCGATATGTTTTGAAACAATTTATTTCATCATTAAAATGAGTATATATATATATATATATATATGGGTGAGATAAGTAACCAACGAACAAACCTTCAGACATAAAGGAACAGATCTAAGCACCAGACACGGCGACATCGCCTTGCCAAGAGTGCTGTACATGGTTATAGACGTGCCATCCAAGTTCTCAATAGAGAAATTTTCCGGCAACGCATATAAACCATAAGTATCCACAAATGACCCTCTGACTGCCTAGACATTTACATACACTTATTTTCATACATATACAAACATGTAGGACAATTACATATACACATCTATTAGCATCGTGCTTTCTCCTTTGTTATATATAATTTAAAACTTCCACCAACTTTTTAACAACATCAAATTTCGTGTTTTGTCTTAGTAGTTCAGGAAATGGCAGACATTAGCCACCGTAATCGTCTGTTATACGAGTTGCATGAACGACAACTTCCTTTCTTGCTCTTGGTGATAACATTTACGATGAACTATTAGATAAACAAACTGAAAAATATTTAGAGGGGGGGAATATATTTCATCATTTTTTTCTCATTTTTTCTCATTTTTCCATGAACGGATCAAATGTCAACTGAAATATTGTAATGGGATTATTTATCATCAAAAGGACAAAGGCTTAAAGCTACCTGCTCATAGTTAAGGCGAATACTTCATGTATCAGATGTGGTAAATATCAATTTTAATATGTAATACCTATAAACGACTGATCATGACCGAATTTTGCCGAAATTGTGGACTAACAAGTACATTTTTCGGCGTTAGCTGTCTAAGCTCACTTTTGACCTAGTTTTTCGACCAATGAAATGTTGTAAATAATGCTCGTATTCTCTTATTATGCAGAGGGAAAATGAAATAAACTATTTCGATTGGTAGCTATTTACACCAGAGAGGCATCTAGCAGGGTGGAGAGGTATCTAGTGGGATTTTTATTATTATGCAGCGGAAAAATCAAATAGATTATTTCGATTGGTTGTTAGTGGGTGTTGTATTGGAGAAAAAAAAACATATTTACGATTTAAATAACCAGGTAAGTCAATATTGATAGCTTAAATACAATTTTATATGGAATATTCTTGGGTGTCAGGTAAACACTTGCATACAAGTTTACACGGTGTAAAACGAAAGAGAAGTGTAGATATTTCTAGTTCTTACTGGTTCCTTTCTAGTTCCTTTGATACTGATTGTTAATTTCAAGTACAAAAAACAAGTTCATTGTAGTGTAGTGGATGACACTCTCGCCTCGCAAGCAAAGGCCCCGGGTTCAATACTCAGGACAGACACCTTTTTTAAAGTTAATTTACGTAAATGTTGGTACACTGTAAAAAATCCCCGTTAAATATACGGTATTTCGGTAACGGGACGTAACCGTTTCGACTAAATGTTGTACAAATACAGTGCGGCACCGTTTTTTTATTCGGAGCCTTTCGGTTAACATCCTGTCGAGCACATTGGCGCATTTTGCAAAAAGAAAAACGGTTTCTTTGGAAAATTTAAAGGTTTTAAGCTGTTTGTGCACAGATTAAGTTGTGGTATTGTAAGCTTAATTGTTTTTCAAATTGTATACTCCCTTAGCCAGTCAATGCTATAGGCTAAGGTCGTATTATAACGATGTTTTGAAATTTACCCCACCCACCATCTTTCACCATTACTTACGGTCAGCCAGTAAAAAATACACTGTCCATTCGGAGCCTTTCGGTTAACATCCTGTCGAGCACATTGGCGCGTTTTGCAAAAAGAAAAACGGTTTCTTTGGAAAATTTAAAGGTTTTAAGCTGTTTGTGCACAGATTAAGTTGTGGTATTGTAAGCTTAATTGTTTTTCAAATTGTATACTCCCTTAGCAAGTCAATGCTATAGGCTAAGGTCGTATTATAACGATGTTTTGAAATTTACCCAACCCACCATCTTTCACCATTACTTACGGTCAGCCAGTAAAAAATACACTGTCCAGTTTTATTTAACGGGAAGACCGTAACTGTCAGCCCGTATAATTTACGGGACTGTCCTGGTAACCAGCTGCCAGGACTATCCCGTAAAATTTAACGGGAAATTTTTACAGTGTAGATTTCGCTCTTGTAACAGGCTGTTTGTATTTATTTTTATTAAATTTCAAGGACATTTTTTCATCTTGAGTTCTAACTCTACAAGAGGTATTTTATTGAAACTGAATAAATGTAGATCAAGACTTAATGTAAGACATTGCTTCTTTAATCGACTTGTTATCACTGTATGATATTGTTGCAACAGCTTGAACATTTTTTTGAAAGACACTTTGAATGAACTTATGAGTTGTCATGATTCGGTCGCTTAATCTCTAAGTCATACAAAGAAGGCAGGGAGGGTTCGTCAACAGCTATAACAAGTAAAGTAAAATAACTAAACTGTGTCTGCTTCGCCTCTCTGTATTTCTTTCTTTCTTATATACGGATATATATAAATATTTTCCATCAACGCCGTTTATCTTTTTTAAAGATATTTCTTGTTAGGAACTGTTGTGAGAACATTTTATTGCTTTTGTAACGCTATAACAACTTCGGCTTAAGGTAGAGTGCGCCGGTTGTCCAACATTCAAATATTTTTTATGAAAATTTGCATGCAGTTCATTAATCATATTTCATATATAGAACTGAAAATCTCATAAAAGTAGTGGTTTTTCTCAAAGATACAGGTCTTCAAAAATGGCCACTAACGGCAGTTTTTTTACATGACGTCAAAAAGAACCGCAACTTCAAATGTTTTCTGCTGTAATTGCGATGTTTTTCCAATGTTCAGTTTTCTGGGTTTTTTTATTTAAGGATTGAATCGATATTTGATTGTTTCATGTGTCTATGGAAAACAGTTGGGTTGTTAAATTGTGTGAAGCCAGAAGTAATAAGTCACCCTGTTTACCATCAGAAATTATGATTCGTTAGATTAGATATTCATATTATATTTTATTTACACTTCAACTTCGTCCTCTACAATGAAGTCTTATTTATCTAAAAAATCATAATTTCTGATGGTTAACAGTGTGACGTATTACTTTTAAATGCGTGGCTACAGTAGAGACGTTCACAATTTAATGGACGTTGCACAGTATTTTTGACGTGTAACGTCGCCAAGCACGCACGTTTTGCCACGAGTTGCTGCGAAAAGCGTACCGTCATTCACTTTGTCGTCAACGTGGCTGTTCCAACTGCCATTCGAAAAAAGCCCTTCGGGCTCCACACACTTAAAACAATCCAACTGTTTTCCATACCCAAATGAAAACCATCAAATATCGATTCAACCCTTAAGTACAGAATTAAATTCTCATGAGCTTGCAATCTCTATCCAGAGTTGTCGCTCCTTAACTTGCTTAAGAGACTGCAAGGAACGACAACTGTTAAGCTTGATCAAAGATTGACGTGTGACCTCGCCGGAAAGCGGTGTTTTGACCTGAAAAAATGAGTCCAGTTTAGCTAAATTTTCGTCGCTTAGAATGTTATTGTTTTGTTGTTGTTTTTTGTTGTTGTTGTTGTTGTTTTTGCTTAATTGGCTTGTAATTTTTATTTTAAAAATATTTGACACATATTATAGGAGGCCATCGACTTCATATTTGCGTTATTATATATTTACTCATTACATCCCATTTACTTTGGCAGTTTGTTATGTATCTATTATGTTAATGCATGTGTATACAAAAATGGTTATACAATTAAATATAAGTTTTAAAGCAATCTCTGTTAATGAAGTTTTATAATGAGCCGTCAAAATTGCCAAAATAAGCAAACTATGCAAAAAAATCTGCATTTTGTTAATTTCCAGACCAGATTTTAGAGGTTTACAATGAAGGCACACTTGGCGACCACAACCAACTTTTAACCATGAATAAAGAATGTCTTCATACAAATAAATTGATCAAACTAGTATAGTCGACGCCTGTGCGCTACATAAAAACCACCAAAAAAGTTGGACATTTGCTAAAAATGCATATTTTGCAACATTTTCAAATTTCAGTTCACAAACTTAATTTTGACTGGTTTTAAAGTATAGTCTTCATACCATCTGAGTTTTGTTACTTAATAGTCTATACTTCTCAAAGTTTTCTAAGCACTAAGAATATTTTGGCACATATCTTCTGGTGCATGCCAGTTATTAGTCTTATTTCTTTATATTCATCCGATTAATGACTGATTATACAATATAGACAATCTTTTACAATTGTAATTGTTTACGGTTTTTTTTTAACTTGAACGGGATAATTGGAGTGTGAAAAAAAAGCTTTTGCCTAACAAAACCAAATATCGATGACTGCATGTCTTCACATCCGTGAACCGGCAGATTCAGGAGCGGACACGGTAAGTTTTTGCATATTTGAAAGAGGTGTAAGTAATTTTCATTTTCCGACTAGTTTTGATTAACTCTTTGAAATAAATATCGGCTGATTTTAAAGCCGAATAGATACTGAAGTGGTAGAAGCGATAATAAAAATTTTATCGCGATTTAAATACGGAAGTTTATATTGAAATCTTGAAGTTGTGCATTTTATTGGAAAATGCTCCATAAATCTGACAATCAGCATTAATCTGTAAGCATAGTTGGAAAATTTTATCCTTCCTCTGGCAACATGTGTAATATTAGCAGGGACAGACTTTTAATATATTCGCTAGGGCTTAGTGAATAGAGCTAGGGTTTAGAAATGGGCAGCTCCATGGAGCCGAAAGGGAATTTATTGGGAGGGACCAGAAACGGATAGGTGCAGAATTTATTTGGCTTTTAAATTCAGCCAATATTTCTTTCCTCAAAACAAGCAAATATGAAAATTACTTGCACCGCTGTCAAATTTGCAAAAACTTACCGTGTCTTCTCCTCAATCTGCCGTCCGCTCCTGCATCTGCCGGTTTACTGCTGTTGTTGTAACATTCGCATTTGCTATTGATTCAGTATTAAATATTCAGTCTTTAAAGTGAAAGTAAAGATTGAGTACCTACAGATGTCGGGTACATTTATGCAACGTAAATTAAATACTTTGGAAATACAGTCTCCTTCTTCGCACGATCTTCGTTCATAGTTGTCAGTATACGGAAGATCTTGTCGATGCATCTTTAAACGATTTTCAATGTTATTTCATTTAATTTAGTCTTCACCATGAAGTATGATTACCTTTTTTGTTAGCAAACTTTGAGTCGTATATGAACCATATTAAGTAGCCCAGCCATAGTCACAGGGTGACGGTGTCTGTCGTCCTGCACCTAATGGAGAACGGAGTACCGGACGGTATGAGGTACATGCCGGATCAACATATAAGGTTAATCTGGAAATATATTCGGGATATTATCAGCAAAACAATGGCAATACCCGTCCCTAGAAATACACGTTCGGTCAGCCGTGGTAATTGTCTAAAACTTTAATCCCGGGACATTCAGGCTTAGGAGAAAAAAAATGGAAATGTACAAAATCCGGATTCTGGACCGTTAACACTTAGAAGCATTCAGGCTTTTTTCATGTGATGTATTGGTTGATGCAAAAGATTTAATCCCGACACGTCAGCTGCTGGAAAATTTGTAAACAGTTGGCAATCATATTTATTTCAGTCACACACTTACTGCATCAGTCATAATAACTATAAACATCCACATCTGCTTTTCTGATGAGTAAATTATTTGACTACGTAATTCAAACAATTTTCCTCGTTTAAAGTTTAAACAACGCACTAAAGGACTAATCGTCAGCGGGGAATTGTTCAGATGAGGTTTTATTATGAATTCCTGCCACCATACCAGGAATTTGATTCAAGTTCACATGATACTGATGCAGTAAGTTCTTAACCTGTTGATATTATCAGGTTTCCAGGAAACACTCTATATGTAATGTTCCATAAATTTTTTTAGTGCTTAAAGAGCAAGCGTTCGGTTTCGTGCATAAGTCTTGTCATGTTTTTTAAATATTTTGAGTAGCCATAATTACTATTGAAAAAAAATCAAAATATTATGTAGTTATATGTTATATGAAATGCGATCAAATGTTCAACAGAAAGTACAACAACAAATTTTAGCCTTACAATATTTTAAACAACGTAAGTTTTCCCAGACTCATTAACTGTTCCCTGTACTCTTAGATGTTGGTGTTACGTCTCCGAAGATAGCGGTCTCGCTCTTAAGTCCATCAAACGTGTATGTAGTGAAATTGAACTTTCGTCAATATTTCGTCATTCGGCTTTAAAGTTATAATATTATATTATTCTGCATCATCAATATATTGCCCAAGTCACGTTAAACTAATGGGATGATGCTACAATACCGGGAAGTAACTGATAAGCCACACTCACACCATTGGTAAAATCTAATTAACGATAATATCTTCGATATCTTTAGTTTATCAGTCACAACGATAAATGTTTTGTCACGAAACTGGTTATGTGATCGGTGCATTTGATATTTTGTTTGGATCTGTTCCAAGTGCGACATAAATATAACCTTACACCATCCAAATAGAGGAAGTTCAACAGCAGTGATCAATATGACCAGAAACATCTGTGCTAAGACATTTTCCTTGACTTCCTTGATTTGTACTCGTATTAAACATTAACAATGGCAATCCTTTTATTTTTTCAAATATAAACTATGTGGTACGGTGGTATATAAAGTTGTATAAATAAAGTGGGGAGTGGGTGTCAGCGATGCACGAATACGATATGATCTCATTGAAATTAGTTTTTGGGGTATTTTTATTCAGTTTTATAAAGTTATATTAAAAGGTTAAATAATTGTTCAATTCACAGCAAATATGCTCGGATCTAGATGTTTAATTCCCAACAAATACTAAATTGTTAAGCCACTTCAAAGTAATAGTTATAATAATGATACTCATAAGCTTTCTTTCCTATCCAGAAAAAAGTTTGTTTAAAACCGCGGTCCTATGGTAGTTTTTATTTTATAACTCGATCACGCATTGAAAATTTGGGTGGAATATGGTGCTTGTAACGGTCCAGTCTTTGAAATGTATGACTTCTGAGTGGTTGCGCGTGATAACAACGCCGGAAATGAGCCAAAAGCTGCTGTAAGAGCACGTGATCATGAATAACGTTAAAAGTGTATAATAATATCCAACACGTCTAGCTGTAGGTTTGTTTGTTTTTAAATATTATATAATTATATGCAAACATACCTGTCCTGTTAGATTACACGATATTTCAACTTTTATGAAGTGCTATATAAACACATAAACAACCACAATGATAAGCTTCTTTCATATATTTTTATTCAAATTCACCACAAACAGATTTCAATATTAAAATCAGATCGCAACGGTCTCATTCCACTTTCCTTGAAATACACGATATGAACGAATTTGCTTTGTTGACGAGAATAATTTCTACTAGAACTTTGGCAGCACGATGAGTCCCACGAAAGTTTTTTGTATCCTCATTTCATTCACCATTTTCTAAGCACACTAGATGTAGTGACTGTCAAGCGAAGATAAGCTCTTACTTACACCACCCTCCCACACAGTTTATTCGGTCGACGTAACGGCATCTCAACGTTGCTTGACATAACGCCTTTAAGGTGATACGAATTTAAGTCTTGGAGCGTCTTCACTTTTTGCAGATGGAAAATATGCCCAAAAGGAGATCTTTGACTGAAGTAACATCCATGCACTTTAGCCTTTGAAAGTTAGCTTCGAGAAAGGTCGTCTGCTTGTTTACAACCCTGGAGACAGACGTTCCTCTAGGGCGATTACTTGCATATACCGATAATTCAGAACCGTCTCTCGTTTCTAAATGACCACGTAAGCTGCCTGAAACATAAGATCGAATGCGATTTCATTCAGACGCTTATCGACAAACACAGTATGATGATCCGCGTGACATTTTGACGGTAAAATTTCCGGTAAAATAATGTAAAGTAAAGAATAATTTGATTTGAATGAAGAATGCCGCTTAAGAATAACGTGAAAAAGAATAATAAGGTTATAAAATAAGAACGACTAGAATCTTTGGTAATACAGTAGTTATATAATAATTGACTTGGGTTCAACGATAGTTAATCCTTACCAGTATCAACAGAAGCAAGGACAAACTTACAGCAGAACTAATTGCACCTGAAAAACAAAATACCTTGTAAGTACAACTAGACACACAAAATAATAACAACGTGTGTGGCAGCCATCTAAAACTCAATATAATATTTAATGAAGTTTATTATCACTAATACACATTATAAAATATGTTTACTGTTTTTGTCGAACTCCCTTTCTATTTTTTTAGATTTGTTTGACAAGTAAAGATAACATTAAAAGATTTTTTCTGTGAAATTAGGATTTTATTTCACTCGTCAAACCAAAAAAACCGATATATTCACTCGTGGACTCGTAGCTCCACCACTTGTGAAAATGTCAGTTTCTTGTGTTCTCTCGTGAAATAAAATATATACAACAACAAACATGCATGCTTTAATACTTACTATTGGTTTGTGTAGCAGAGTAATGAGGGTTTGAGCAACTTTCAGTGGTCTTTTCATCAGTACCCGAGTCAGATGTAACGTAAACAGTGCTTTCTGAAACGACAGTAACAATTTCAGTTATGAATCATGGCTCACAATGTCACGCTGGTTAGGCCATTTCTTCATTTCCAGTCCCATACAGTACTTGAACAATGGAATGCAATCTGTACTCGCTCGAAAAAGAAATTCCAGCAAATCTATTTTTATTTTAAATAATTATACGGGTATCTAACATTACGTATTTTGAGAGGAAGCAACTAAATCGTCACACACCATTTAGATATCAATAAAAATAACAGCGAAATCGTCATATACACTTGTTACATCAATAACAGTAACATCAGTAAAAGTTGAATTGTCATGTAACATTGTTATATCAATAAATGTAATTCAGCTTAAACCTCTACTGGACTTGCGGTTAAATTGTTTCGTAGTCATTCGTTAACAGACCCCTTAGGAAACCAAAAACAGTACCTGATACTATAAAATATATATGCTTCTTTCCTGTATTAAGGCTACCGGTACTTAACGAGTACTTCTAACATTAGTATAGGTACAGCCATGCCCCGTAATCAGCTCTGGGCAAAATGTTTGAAAAACGATGCTCGTACCATTAGTCATACTGTTACAAATACAGTTGAGCTGTTGCCCGGATCTTTCGATGTGCCTGTGGCACTGAGACCACATAATGTCGATGTTGCTACAGTCCATCATCTCTTCCTCACCGCAAAATTTATACCCGCCTTTATAACATCGACAATGTACCTGTAAAACAGGAAGAAAACAAACTCAATAATTAATGCAAATACAATTGTTTAAATTTCATTGGTTAATCTGAAAATCGCAAAATTGTATCGGAAATTTGCTCCAAAATTTAAAAACACATTTGACATTCTCGGTTTTGGATTATTGATATATATTTCATCTTAATTTCATATCTCTGAAAGATTAAAGATTATAAATAGCAAACTTTGATTTAATTTTAGATAAGTTTCGGCCTTTTTCGAGACTTCGTGAATAAACCTCTTAACCAAATTAGACAATGAGAGATTTGCAGTCAGTAATACTATACCAGTTCCGTCAGCTTGTCTTGACACCGGTCCCCTTGCCAGCCTCGTTCACACTTACATACAGGCTCATTGGTGTTAACATAACACTGATACTTTCCATCGTTGCCACAACCATTCACTGGGTCTTCTAACAGATTTCCCATCTGGGCCAGAAGACAGCCTGAATACAGTAATCGGTGAAAACAACGGTGTTTCAAAAGGTAGAGACAATAACATTTTATACAGATACTGTCGTTTCGAGTCCCACAGCCAGGGCCCAAGATCATAAAAATAAATCACAAGGCCAGTATTAAACCTCAAGCATCTGATTGACTGAATGGCTGATCTTGGGCCCAGCTCAGTTTGTATTTTTTTTTCATATTTTACATTCAACAATTTGTTTTGTTGAGTATAAGCACTTCTCACGTGAACATTTATATTCTATAAGTTAATCTGCAGTGTTTAAGCATTTAGTTTTGGACATCAAACTTGGACAGATTCAGACGTTCGAAAACATACAGAACATATTGTGACTATTATGATCTTATTGTTAGTTCCAAGTGTTTTGCTGGAGTAAGGAAGGCATCGATACTTTAATCTAGCTTGGAAAATGTATTACAAAAATGACTTTTGAAAACAATCGTCAAGACGTCATGTTGTTGTTAGTGGTGTTTGAAATATAACTATCGTATTTAGAGACGGAGGCATTTCGAGACAGTGGTCCAGGCGAAAACAAAGTGAATTTTCAACTTACATGTAATACGTATTGGTCTGTCACACCTGATCACAGTGTTTTGTGATTCCTTCAATTCATCGAATGTCTTGCATATTCCACCACATAGGTAACAACCTAAAATAATAGGGGTGTCATATTTTATTAAATGACGTCCCCAGTTCGCTTTTAATAAAAAAAAAATCGGTCGATCATCGACAAAATCGGTCACAATCGCATTACTTATTTTCGATCGCTAACAGTGTTTCCGTTGGAGGTAAGAAACACATTTCCTAAAGTCAATTATTTAACACAGAGGAATCCTCATGAGATAGATGTCAGTTTAGAGCTTATTGAATTTTAGCATGTAAGTAACTCATTTATCAAACAGAAATACATGTATGACATAAATAAAAAAATTGACATATGCCCCCGAAATGCAGCTTTGAAATCGAATAGGTGTAAATATGTAATAAATAAACATATGTAATGAAAAATATGCTTGTGGAAGACAAAGCATACTGCATGCATATAATGTGAAAGATGAAAGGATCATATGTTTCAAGTCTGCAGTAAATATATAGTTAAATAAAGTTAAATATAACATTTTTTAGAAAATTTTAAGATTATTGGGGAGATTATCCTGGAAAATGATTATTAGAGGTATGGACCTTACTACATATGATTTGGAACAAGAGGGCCATGATGCCCTTTATCACTCAGCTGAGTACAACAAAGTTGTGTTGTACGAGACCCAACGTCTCAATATGGTGAACATATACACCAAGTTATTTTAAAATCCAATAAGAAACAACAAATCTACAGCTTGGAAAAGAAAATGCTTTTTTTAGTAACAGTGACCTTGACCTTTGACCTACCGGCATGGGTATTGTAAGCAACACAGCCCCTTGTCATGGTGAACATTTACGTAAAGTTATTTTGAAATCACTCCATTCATTAGGCATTAACAGCCCAAACAAGAAAATTTTATTTTTAGTAACAGTGACCTTGACCTTGGACCAACAGGCATGGGTATTGTACGCGAAACTACATCTTGTCATGGTAAACATTTGAGCCAAGTTATTTTAAAATCCAATGAGAAATAACAAATTTACAGCCTGGACAAGATTTTTCTATTTTTAGTAACAGTGACCTAGTTTTTGACCCCAGGTGACCCATATTCGAACTTGTCCAATTAATATCTGGGACATATGTCCTGACCAAGTTTCTTTACAATCTGACAATCAGAGTAAAAATGTGACCGCTATAGTGTTAACAAGAAAATTCTATTTTTAGTAACAGTGACCTAGTTTTTGGACCCAGATGAGCCATATTCAAACTTGTCAGAGAAATCATTGGGACAAACATCCTGAGCAAGTTTCATGACAATCAGAGCAAAAATGTGACCTCTAGAGTGTTAACAAGAAAATTCTATTTTTAGTAACAGTGACCTAGTTTTTGGACCCAGATTACCTATATTCAAACTCGTCCGAGAAATCATTGGGACAAACATCCTGACCAAGTGTCATGACAATCAGAACAAAAGTGTGACCGCTAGAGTGTTAACAAGAAAATTCTATATTTAGTTAGTGACCTAGTTTTTGGAACCAGATGACCCATATTCAAACTCTTCCTAGAAATCATTGGGACAAACATCCTGAAAAAGTTCCATGACAATCGGAGCATAAATGTGACCGCTAGAGTGTTAACAAGAAAATTCTATTTTTAGTAACAGTGACCTAGTTTTGGGAC
Organism: Corbicula japonica; assembly: GCA_038501625.1. Lineage (NCBI taxonomy): Eukaryota > Metazoa > Mollusca > Bivalvia > Venerida > Cyrenidae > Corbicula > Corbicula japonica. Next base: position 1,051,187 of record JAZAYU010000008.1, on the reverse strand, counting down.
CCAGATGACCCGTATTCGAACTCATCCGAGAAATCATTGGGACAAACATCCTGACCAAGTTTCATGACAATCGGAGCAAAAATGTGACCGCTAGAGTGTTAACAAGAAAATTCTATTTTTAGTAACAGTGACGAAGTTTTGGGACCCAGATGATCCATATTCAAACTCGTCCGAGAAATCATTGGGACAAACATCCTGACCATGTTTCATGACAATCGGAGCAAAAATGTGACCGCTAGAGTGTTAACAATAAAATTCTATTTTTAGTAACAGTGACCTAGTTTTGGGACCCAGATGACCCATATTCAAACTCGTCCGAGAAATCATTGGGACAAACATCCTGACCAAGTTTCATGACAATCGGAGCAAAAATGTGACCGCTAGAGTGTTAACAAGAAAATTCTATTTTTAGTAACAGTGACCTAGTTTTTGGACCCAGAAGAACCATATTCAATCTCGTCCAAGAAATCATTGGGACAAACATCCTAACCAAGTTTCATGACAATCGGAGCAAAAATGCGACCGCTAGAGTGTTAACAAGAAAATTCTATTTTTAGTAACAGTGGCCTTGTTTTTGGACCCAGATGACCCATATTCGAACTGGTCCGAGAAATCATTGGGACAAACTTCCTGATCAAGTTTCATGACGGAGCAAAAATGTGACTGCTAGAGTGTAAACAAGAAAATTCTATTTTAAGTAACAGTGACCTAGTTTTTGGACCCAGATGAGCCATATTCGAACTCATCTGACAAATCATTGGGACAAACATCCTGAGCAAGTTTCATGACAATCAGAGCAAAAATGTGACCTCTAGAGTGTTAACAAGAAAATTCTATTTTTAGTAACAGTGACCTAGTTTTTGGACCCAGATTACCTATATTCAAACTCGTCCGAGAAATCATTGGGACAAACATCCTGACCAAGTGTCATGACAATCAGAACAAAAGTGTGACCGCTAGAGTGTTAACAAATAAACTCTATATTTAGTTAGTGACCTAGTTTTTGGAACCAGATGACCCATATTCAAACTCTTCCTAGAAATCATTGGGACAAACATCCTGAAAAAGTTCCATGACAATCGGAGCATAAATGTGACCGCTAGAGTGTTAACAAGAAAATTCTATTTTTAGTAACAGTGACCTAGTTTTGGGACCCAGATGACCCGTATTCGGACTCATCCGAGAAATCATTGGGACAAACATCCTGACCAAGTTTCATGACAATCGGAGCAAAAATGTGACCGCTAGAGTGTTAACAAGAAAATTCTATTTTTAGTAACAGTGACCTAGTTTTGGGACCCAGATGACCCATATTCAAACTCGTCCGAGAAATCATTGGGACAAACATCCTGACCAAGTTTCATGACAATCGGAGCAAAAATGTGACCGCTAGAGTGTTAACAAGAAAATTCTATTTTTAGTAACAGTGACCTAGTTTTTGGACCCAGATGAACCATATTCAATCTCGTCCAAGAAATCATTGGGACAAACATCCTGACCAAGTTTCATGACAATCGGAGCAAAAATGCGACCGCTAGAGTGTTAACAAGAAAATTCTATTTTTAGTAACAGTGGCCTTGTTTTTGGACCCAGATGACCCATATTCGAACTGGTCCGAGAAATCATTGGGACAAACTTCCTGATCAAGTTTCATGACAATTGGAGCAAAAATGTGACTGCTAGAGTGTAAACAAGAAAATTCTATTTTAAGTAACAGTGACCTAGTTTTTGGACCCAGATGAGCCATATTCGAACTCATCTGACAAATCATTGGGACAAACATCCTGAGAAAGTTCCATGACAATCGGAGCAAAAATGTGACCGCTAGAGTGTTAACAAGAAAATTCTATTTTTAGTAACAGTGACCTAGTTTTTGGACCCAGATGACCCATATTCAAACTCGTCCGAGAAATCATTGGGACAAACATCCTGACCAAGTTTCATGACAATCGGAGCAAAAATGTGACCGCTAGAATGTTAACAAGAAAATTTTATTTTTAGTAACAGTGACCTAGTTTTTGGACCCAGATGACCCATATTCAAACTCGTCCGAGAAATCATTGGGACAAACATCCTGACCAAGTTTCATGACAATCAGAGCAAAAAATATGTGACTGCTAGAGTGTAAACAATAAAATTCTATTTTTAGAAACAGTGACCTAGTTTTTGGACCCAGATGACCCATATTCAAACTCGTCAGTGAAATCATTGGGACAAACATCCTGACCAAGTTTCATGACAATCGGAGCACAAATGTGACCGCTAGAGTTTTAACAAGAAAATTCTATTAAATTTAGTCTTAACATTTTGAGAATGTGCTACAAATTTGTTGTTGTTGTTCTTGTTGTTGTTTTACTTAAAAAACAGTGAATAACATATTCAGAAAAGCCTGATTTTCAAAGTGCTATAAAGGAAGAAAGTTTATTTGTCACTATCCATAAAATGACAAAATTTACCCTATAAAATCTTCCAGAGCAAAGTTCTTAATATTGCATAACACAGATCTAAGCAGCAAAGTTCATCAGGTCATTGTCCAGCAACTGTACCAGTAATACTACTGGTAAACATCATACCTAAATATAGCTGAAGACAGGTAGAAATATTGGATTTTGACACTTGAAATTTTCACCCTGCTACTAAAATTTTTGTTTCAAATTTTATCCCTGAACAACCAGTGAATAAATTGTTCAGGAAAGATTGAATTTTAAGATGGTATAAAGGTTGTGTCAAAATCTGGTTAATAACTGTAAAAAATCAAAGGTTAAAAACAGAATTTAAAAGAAAAAAATTAAAATCCCCAGGGCGGGGCCCCTGGTCAATTTAACAGCATGATTTTAATAATTTGTGTAGAAATCATCAATATCAATATTCATACCAAATTTCATGATCATCGGACAAAAAATGTAACCTCTAATTGCGTAAACAAAATTTACCTTAGGGTTAGGGTTAGGGTTAGGGTTTAGGGTTAGGGTTAGGGTTAGGTAAAAAGGCCCATAACTCCACCAAAAATAATCCGATCAGAAATTCCTTAGGATATGCACAACTAGGCTTGGTGACAAACACTCCTGTGAAGTTTCAATGAAATCCCTCAAGCGGTTTTAGAGAAGAAGCGAGGACAAGATTTTGCTAAAAAGGGCCATAACTCAGCCAAAAATAATCCGAGCAGAAATTCTTGACGATATGCACAACTAGGCTTGGTGACAAACACTCCTGTGAAGTTTGAAAGAAATCCCTCAAGGGGTTTTGGAGAAGAACCGAGGACAAGATTATTTCGTACGGACGGACGGACGGACGGACGGAAGGACGGACGGTCCGATTACTATATGCCTCCCTTCGGGAGCATAAAAAGCATAAATTCAACGACCCCGATCCATTGGATCGTCATGTCGTCCACGAAGCACCTAGCCTGATCATTGCGCATTGCCCGTGATTTCGTCCTTAATGTCGTGCAGATTAAATAGGGTATATGTCCGGAATGTCGTCATCATTGTGGCATAATGCCGTCTGATCGCGTGTCAATATTATTAAATTTTGTCACCTTTTTCGGATTTGGAGCCTGATAAATCTCATTTTAATTGATAACCGCTTTCGATCAATACTTCCGTGTCCGTTTTTTTTACCATTATCTAAATTGCATTACATTCATAATAACAAGAAACCATAGGTTTTACTTACTTCCATTTATAACTCTTTCATCCCTTTCTCTGTCGCAATGAAATCCTGAAAATACACATGAATTCGTTTTTTTCCAAACAGTTTAGGGTGCACATTTTCAATACTCTTAATGACTATTTCGTGCATTAGGGTCCGCCTAAATCCAGTATGTACTTCGATTTATAAGTTCAGTATTAGTAAGCACCAGCAAATAAAGAGACTTTTGTTGGTATTTTACCAAGCAAATTTTGTTGATATTTTACCAATCTATTACATATCCACTCTGGCTAACCTGGTACGCTTTGTGAATATCTCTACGCAACGCTCTTAACCGGCATAAACGGTATTATTGTAGAAGATTCTTTGAGTGGGTTATGCCGTTATCCAGACGTGGTGCCATTCGCGAAGGGTACCAGTGCCCAAAATCATAAAACTAAATCTGGAGATCAGTCTCAAATCTCAAGCATCTGATCGGCTGAAATGGCGACCAGTCGCCATTTCAGCCAATCAGATCCTTGAGATCTGAGACTTAGTTTTATGATCTTGGGCCCAGGTTAGGATGATATATCGGACACTTACGTTCACCGAGACTTGGTCTTGTTTGGGGAATGTCGTCTTTACACTGCACACAGGAAGGCTCATCACACGTGCCTTCTGGATTTATCAACAGGTCTGAAATGTAATAAAACATACATATAATGTCCTATAACATTATTCTTAATAAAGTTATACTGCGAGTTTATTAACAGAATTCTCTGATATTAGGAATATAATATACTATTACTTGATAAAAAATAATGCATTTCTTTTATGATATTGTATCATTTTATATATTTATCCGTTTGATATTCGTCTTTTGATGTCACATACCACCCTTGATTTTGTGACATTTACCTGTATAATTATTCAATCCCTTTAAACCATTATCACTAGATATTGTGCTATACAACGTAATTAAAAGTTATATGAAAAGACTGGGATCATCTTTACTGAATTTTCAAAGAAGTGATTTTATCTGCATATGTAAGGTTCAGAGTTGGCCCCTAACTCCGGAGTTATTGCTGGCATGACCGCTGTCTCGCAACGAGGTTTTCTATCAAACCAACCTTGATTTCAAACCACAACCATGTTGAACACACGTTTTAGGAAGATAAATTAATGGTATTTGGCCTAAAGGAGGAAAACAATAAGTGAGGCATCCTACCATTGTCAATAAGGCAACGTAAAGGTCAAATAATTGTGCTAGTTTTCCTGATTCATATATTAAGTATTTATACCCCTGGCAATTGATAAAATAAATGCGTGCGTGTTGTCTATAATCTTAAAAACACTGTCATACCATTGTTAACCTTGCGAATAACGATCAAAATATAAGACTTCAGCGTGATTTTAGGTCATCTCAAAATTGATCAGAATTTGTTAAAGCACACAATGAGGTTAATTGTTATATACACAAGTATAAACTTAGTGATCGGTTATTTTAACATACGAGTTGTTGTTTTTTATATCACATACCAGATGGCCGTCCGACATCCCTGATATTTCGATGTGTCTTGGGAGCCAGTCCATGGATCGGACCAGAAACCGTCGGCTGGGTGTTCGGGTACTCAGCATACTGATGGTACAATATCACTCCGATAAAACCGCCTAACAGTGCTGTTATACCGACAAGCTGAGAAGAAAAAAACAATGCCCAAGGTTATAAAACTGAGCATGGAAACCAGTCTCAAATCTCTTGCGTCTGATTGGCTGAAATGGCGACTGGTCGCCATTTCATCCAATCAGATGCTTTAGATTAGATTTCAGACTGGTTTCCAATCTTAGTTTTATAACCTTCAACCCAATACAGTCATCAATAAACCTTCAAACGTGCAACATCATTAGATTTATCATTTTTACTTCTTTTTAAGAAAATGACCTTAATAAAAAAATTCCTTCGTGCCTTAGTAAACCAAGGGCATTTAAACGAGGTATTGGGCATTGATAAAATATTATAAATGACTATTTTGTAACATTTAAGAATAACAGAAGTACATAAAGCCTTAAATCTATCTCTCTCCTTGGGTTTACAATTGTTAGGCCACATTCTGTTTCAGTCACATTAATTAAATTAATTTATGGGGCAGCCAAGATAACTCACCAAATAAAATCTGATCTTGTATTGTGTTGAGTTTATATTTTCCATCTGAAAAAAAATAAAAATAATTATTTCAACACAGTTTAACTAGTAGAACCATTTTGAGCCATCCTAAACGATTATATGCATACGGGGAACATGTCAAATCTTCAATGTGGTATTTTCAGATTAACACCATTCCATCATTAGTGGCGTAAAGTCACCTGATAAATGAATGGGTTTGCCCTCAAGGAGAAAACAATTGGCGGAACTAGATTGAATGGAATTTTGACATGGATCTGAGATTAAAAATGCTGCATATCACAGAGAACTCCAAAGGACAAAAATAACAATCAAGAAGTATAGGGGTGATTAAACAATACCCAAATATATACTGGCTGGGATAATGAAACCACATATTTTCAAACTGGCCGAAATATTAATGTACTGCAAACATACATAAGTATCAAGCTCAACGACCTTCAAAGTACGTAGCTGGTAACAACACTGACGGAATGTACGGGATTATATGTTGGCCTTTACGAGTTATTGTCAATTACTACGCTACTGTATCGATTTCACACGCTCAGATAGTACAACAGTTAATAATTCATTCTATTTTTCTTATGTCATATTATTTTTATTTAATGCGGAAAGCGATCTTACAATACAGAAAAATAAAATATTTTATATAAAAAAAACAGGTCCAAAACAAAGATTATTTTACCATCAAAATGCTTACCTTTTAAACGTAGTACTTCCATTCACTTATCCTGTTGTAGTTTGTGTCGTAGTGTATTTATATACAAAAATAGAATTTGCGGATTTTCCCCTTTTAATTTTAGTCGTGACTGATACAATTAAGTATGGAGCCTTATGACTGCCATCCTTTTCGTTCGTTATGTACATTGTTACTATTATTCGCTGAATCAATTTAATTTTCTAATCTGGAAATTTCTATTAAGTAAAGTGTTAATTTATTAGATCTAAAGTCTCTCTCCAATTTAAAGGACCATCCTCTCGACCTTATAAGACACATAATTTAAGACACTTCTTTTACCAAATCACATCCCATGTGTAGGTGCCTGGCAGGTAATCGGTAAATAAAACTTCACGGTTGACATTGTTACGCCTTTGACTGTCATGTTGATTGTGTTTGCCAACCAGCCTTGTCCGAACAAGTCTTCAATAAGACTTAAACATTCGACCTCACGTGTACCATTGGAAATATTTATTGAAAACAGTGTTAAAATACTAATGTTACACGTCAATTTTGTACGAAATTGTACCACTGGAAATATTTATTGAGAAGTTGAAATGCTGTAAAATACGAGCGGGTGAAAGTTCTAACGACCACATGACCGACACCGTCGATGTTGCCTTGTAAACTGGCAGCCTTTCGCTGCTCTAAAGTGCTAATAACCTTTAATGTTCAAAATTTGTGCATTTCTTTTAAAAGTATTTTTATTGTTTAAAAAATCTTAATAGCCGATTAATAGCCGATTTTTGAGGGGCAGGGGACGCCGCCCTTGCTGTTCCAGATGCATCTGGTTAAGTGAGTAACCAAAATTTAACTACTAAGCGGTTTGCCAACCAGCCTTGTCCGAACAAGTCTTCAATAAGACGTAACTTCGACCTCACGCTCGACGTCCTAGGCCAAAACAAGACCATAGAGATTCTAATCGGTTCAGAAGACCAGAAAACGGTGGCTAATTGATGCCATCAATTTTCTTTTTTCCAACAACACCCCAAGCTTTTTGCACGAAAAACAACACAAATATTCGCCATCCAGAATAACGCAATATTAACTGTCAAAAAAAAACAACGTGTGTTTCCTCCGCACGGCGTTTTGTCGTTATTTTCCTTGGCGTTTTTTCTCGACGTTCAAAAAAACGCGATGGCATCAATAAGCCACTATAGCTGACAGATTTTCGTTAAATTTTGCCAAAGGTCTTAGGTATTTTAGAAGACACCATTATAGCTAAATGTCGTTTCAAAATGGTTGCTATTCCGAAAATGTCATTGACTAGTTTACCATAATCAAAAATTTAACAAACAAACTGGTTTTTTTCACATTGATGTGTATGGTTAACTGGTGTCATATGTTATTTATGAGTAATGGAAATAATAACTTAAATTTCAAAATAAGAATATTATTGAATAAAAAACAACATACACATTGTTTAAATTTTACGTCACGTGTAAAAAGTGAAGGTAAAGAATAATAAAATAATGACACTTTTTATATTAACTTCATGTTTTTTTTTCCTCCTGCAAATAATATTAAAGGTGGAACGCGGCCCAAATTTTTTGTCGAGTTCTCTCAAGAAATTTTTTGGGGCACGTTCCACTTTAACTATTTGTTTTGACAATGTACGTTTTTGTATTAGTAACTGGTAATGAATTCGAAAATTATGATATTAAGATTATATCTAATTGACTTGGGTTTAAGACTATAAAACTGATAATAATGAGTTGTTGGACGCTATCCCCAGAGACTTGTAAACGACAAGGTTTTTATACTGTAGTTTCATTAGAGACAATATAAGCAAGGAACACAGGTTTTTTTTTCACTTTTTTGTGACCGTACATCTTTGACAGAGAACCACAGCGCATGGCTATTTTGGAAAAACCATGACACCAGTGCCCAAGGTTATAAAACTGAGTATGGAAACCAGTCTCAAATCTCAAGCATCTGATCGGTTGAAATGGCGACTGGTCGAGACTGCTTGAGATTTGAGACTGGTTTCCAATCTTAGCTTTATAACCTTCAGCCCAGATAGCAGGATGTATGATGTCTAATAGTGATTATTCTCTAGTATAACTCACCGACAACACAAACTTTTAGGTTATACACCACTAAATATTGGTGATCAGGCCTCTAAATAATTTTGTGCAGGGAATTTGCGGACTAGTTACAGGAAGTCAAGCCTGTTTGGTAGAAAATGAAAATAAATATTTTTAAAAGAAAATTATTTTGAGAAAATATAATGATTTTGTAGTAATTTGAATACAAATAATATGAAATTGATAATGAAAATCTAGCTATCATTTTTGACAGAATGTAAACAAAAGTTCCGCAGAGACTGGGGTGATACACTTCTGGCTAAAATGCCGAAAAAGTTTATTGGTCATGCTATGGTGGAATTGGTATTTTATGGTGTGTCTAGGTTGGTTCTCTTGAGAATTATATGATTTTAAGGGCTTGACCCAATAGTAAATTCAGAAATTGATGAAAGGTTATAATGGAAGTCTATGGAAATTGAATTAGTAGTGTATAACCTTTACTCCAGAAGTAATTAACTCTGATAATCACATTTAACACCGGAAGTATATCTTCGTCATAGAGGAATAATATAAGTATTGCGTTATAAATAGTTCACTAAAGTAGGAAGCAACATTTTATAACGTCATAATTTTTACATACAAATAAGACTCATTCATTTAACAAGTGGTTGGGAAGATGATGCCTTTGGGATTGTACAAATTTAACCCCTTTATCCATTAAATTATTGTACTGGACTCTCATTTCCATGCATTCATTTTCATACGGATGTTGTACAGAGGTTTACTGAATCACTGAGCGTGCATTGTACATGGGACAACTAAGTGCTTACGGATTTATAAGTTGACAGTCACGCGGTTCTCTGTTTATATAAATAATTATGATGTTACTGCATACATTGGCGAATTGGATATTTTTCCCGTTAGTAATTCTCATGAAAGGTACATGAGGATATACAGTGTATTTATACAATGGTTTGCTGCTGAACGGTATTTTGATATTACTTGCCTGTCACATGACTGTCTAGGTATCGCTCACGCAATATACTTCTAATTGCCCAGTGAACTGCAGCAGTATCCTCATATAATGTGGTAAACAACGTTAATTGTTAAAACCCCAATTACACAGAGCCATCGGTGATCGATAGGTAGTTTTTTAGCAAAATAATGGAGTGAACCGATGACAAGGTATTTACCACCGATATCAACTATTGGTCACCTCTTTGCCACCTATCAATTGTTATTGGGGAAAGATGAGTTTCGTCGGTGAAAAATAACCGATCGGGATTTTTAGACATGTTTAAAATTCTCGATCGGTGACGATCGGTCGTAGGCAAGTTGTCAATCGGTTATTTGTAAAATATTTTCACCGATCGACAACCTGTCTTCAACCGATATATCCGATGGGCCACCATAAGCAACCGATCAACTAATACTTACCACCGACAGAAACTCATACTTTCCCCAGCAGCTATTGACCAGGTGGCAACCCATGAAATATCTATTTAACCGATGAACACTTGTCAATCACCGATGGCTGGTTACACAGAAAACCAGAAATAAAATAACGCATGACAACCGATCAAAACAGCTACTAATACACAGAGCCATCGGTGATCGATAGGTAGTTTTTTAGCAAAATAATGGAGTGAACCGATGACAAGGTATTTACCACCGATATCAACTATTGGTCACCTCTTTGCCACCTATCAATTGTTATTGGGGAAAGATGAGTTTCGTCGGTGAAAAATAACCGATCGGGATTTTTAGACATGTTTAAAATTCTCGATCGGTGAAAATATTATACAGTTACTACAAATAACCGATCGACAACTTGTCTACAACCGATTTCACCGATCGACAACCTGTCTTCAACCGATATATCCGATGGGCCACCATAAGCAACCGATCAACTAATACTTACCACCGACAGAACAAAAAAGATGATAATTAATGTTTACCAGCAACCCATGAAATATCTATTTAACCGATGAACACTTGTCAATCACCGATGGCTGGTTACACAGAAAACCAGAAATAAAATAACGCATGACAACCGATCAAAACAGCTACTAACTTAAAATAAAACAACCGATTGGGCACCGACCGTCTGTGTAACTGGGGCCTAACATTCGTCTTCTTAGGTTTAAAATAAACAAGAAAAGTATAGCACACACGTGTTATATGTGGACGACATTCATGCTAATGATGTAATGTCCTTGAGCCAAGTTGTGGTTGGATCCATCTGATTGTAGATATGAAGTGAATATTTGTTTGACCTTTGATATGAAATAGTGATCAAGTATAAGTAGTTATATAAGTGGTAAATTTTATTGAATATTACATATGACTGGCAATGATGTGATTATGATATCTTGAAGAATATCAGCATGGATGAAAGATCCCTGGCTAGAGGGAAGTGGATATTGTCCACATAAGTTAAGCAATGTAGTAAAAACGTTTAATTAGACTAGATATCACAAAACATAGACATGAGAACTTCTGACATAAATAGATGTTGCAATTAAATGATACAAAGTAAAAAGGTGTTTTATGCAATCCACATTAGTGGTAAGAAATCTTTGATCACAATGAAATTGTTAAAGGTTAACAAGAACCTTTCAATAGGAAGGATTCACAGCTACCTCATCAATTTGTGTTATCAGTACCACATGATACACATTTCTAGGAAGGTGGTACAATACAGTGTAAACAATGGTTCCTTGTGATAAGATATTTGCTGTAAATTTAACAGAAAATGCTGAACCTTGAGTTAAGTTTCGCTCATCTGACATAACCTGAGCATTAAAATGTTTAACTTAAACTTTGATAACACTGTCAAGGTTTATATTTGTCAGGGAAAAGGCAAGCATTAATTGAAAAGATTCATAGAAATTCTCATAGTATTTTCATATCAAGCAGTTAAAGCATGCATTATATAATCTTGAGCTTGAGGTGGTCAGAAACAGGTGCAGTTTCAGTATCTTTATGATGTATCATGACTAATCTTGTCTGTATATTTATGTTAAAGATATTGTAAAATTAATATGGCTAATTATGTATGTAGGTATTCTTACCAGTAATTATGTTAATATACTTAAGGCCATTAAAAACGGACGGTGGGGATAATTGCATTTTGACAAGGAAAATATACATATTATCAACAATTTTCACAGTTTCATAATACCGAATGCATTGCAGTAATTTAGATACCAAAATTATGAAAATTTATTAATAATAAAAAAAGATATTGCGTAATAAAAACTGTACCCCGAAAATAAAAAAAAAACACTTTTTGCTAAATGTGACAATGAATTGGTTCAATTTGTTTCCTGTTGTTCATTGTCATTAAGTATATTTTATCAAATGTAAAAATTAAATGTATTGTTTTTGTTGTTGTTGTAATTTTTTTAGATGCAAGGCAGGTATTGAAGCTGGGGACGAGAAGGACATTATTATTAATTGATTAGGGCAAATGGTTCCAAATTTATAGTACCATAATTCACAAGAGAAAATCTATATAGGTGCCGCAAAATTACTATTCTGCCATGCAAAAAAAAGTCTACAGCTAAAAAATTGACTTAATTTTCTATACCTAAAGCGGAATGTAAGAGGCTCGAATATGGTCTGGATTTCCTCCTGTAGGTCCTTTTTCTCCAACAAAATATCAACTGAATTTGCATGTCCGCTTTTTAAAATTTTTTGCTTTGTCAATAATAAAATACAGCCGACCACATGCACTTATCCACTTTTTGAACTTATGTTAATTTGTTTTTGGTTTTGGAAAGGGTATAAAGATGCCATCTTTGTATACCTCGAGTCACCTTTACAAACACCATAGCAACATTGATGTGTCTTACTAAACTTTTTTTAAAGATTTTGGTTTCAGATCCATGCCTCAACACAAGCTAATTTATAGTAAACTGAATATTTGTACCGCTAACAAGGTTGCTAAGGTCAATTCTTATCAGTGAATCTATTTTTAGCATATTGGCTACCGGTGAATCCTTCCTATACAATATTTACATGCAAAGGGAGAGCAATCAAACATAACTTATTGAAAGGGATGTTCAAAAAGTTCTTCTACCCCGTCAAAATCACTTAACAATTTCACTTCAAAAACTAAGGTTTCTACCCATAAAAACGTTCAAAACAAGACATTTTATTTCTAAAACAATAATTTTGAATGCATAAGTAACACAAATCACGTATTTACCAAAACAACATCTTTTCTGAACTTTTTTAGTAACCCTCTTATCACTCTTGGGTCAAACTAGATGTACGTATTCAACATCATCTATTAATAGTTAAATAATAAATATAATACATGGCCCATAATTCGTCCAGAAAATACAATATATGTTAAATTTTAAAATCATTGAAGTTAATAAAACCAAACCTTTAAGCATTGTAATGATAATGAAATGAATGTGTACGTCGGTCTTTGTAGACAATGAACTCATCTTTGTTTGGCAAGACATTCATGCCTGTTAACTCCCATTACTCTGGTTACAGCTTTTATCCCAGATCAGCCTGTACATACGTGCAGTAAATCTGTTGGGCAGACTAAAGCTGTTTACACATCTACATTAATGTACACTTCTAAATCGTTAACATTTCAAAGTTCATTACCCTCTCCGCATTTAGATCCCAATTATTACAACTGATCCAAATTCAAGATATTTCTACTTCTAACATTTTGATCTGTCAAAACTAACTTCATGCAATGCGTAACCGGTGGTAAATATACTAAACAAATATACATATCATTACCATTACCAAAGATAAATTTGTCCAACTTTAAACAAAATTTAATAATACTGTTTACATCAACATCATGAACGAGTGAAACCTGTTTTTCAAATGCGTTTTTAGTATAGCCCAACACCACCATGCCCTCGTTTCATACCATCGCGTAGACTGGCTTTTCGGGGAACACTAATTCATTCATAATCATCAATCTCAGCAATTTAACATCAATGAAACTTGCAAATTTCATCGCAAAATGTGGGCATATGACAAATTAGCTTACCACACATCTTCACCCTCGATCACCAATTTCGATTAAATATCTACAATTTAAAAACGCAACAATAGAAAAATGGGAAAAACAGTGATTATCAATTTTAAAGATATTTGGTAGCAAAATAATCATCTATATACTATCAACTTACTCTTCTATTTACTTGCAAAATATTGGTAATATCAACAGAATTGTGTTCCAAACCACTGCATCCTAATTGCTTACTTCACAATTTAATTTCTAACTTGTATATTATACAATCTTCACTGACAGGCCATGCCATGGCTGTAAAACGTCATTTCAGTCTTGACCAGGAAAACTAGTTAGTGTACCATGGCCTTTGTCAGACCATAAAGCGTTTGATCAAATTAATTAAGACACGCAAAGAGAAAAATGCACACATAAAAACAAGAAATATATTTTAACAAGAAATATCTTTAAAAAAGATAAACGGCGTTGATGGAAAAGATTTTTATATATAAGAAAGAAAGAAATAAAGAGCGTGCAAAAATTTCGTCTGGTGATAATACGTCGATTAAAGAAGAATGTCTAACGTTAACTGTGCATTTATTCAGTTTCAATAAAATACCTCTTGTAGAGTTAGTACTAATGCCGAAAAAATGTTATTAAAATAAAATAAATGAAAATAATAACAACTTGTTACAAAAGCGAAATCTACCAACTTTTACGTAAATTAACTTAAAAAAAGTGTCCCTCCCGAGTATTGAACCCGGGGCATCCGCTTGAGAGGCGAGTGTGATAACCACTACACCAAGGCGATTTGAATGTCTTGAATTGAAATTAACAATCAGTATCAAAGGAAATAGAAAGGAACTAGTAAGAACCAGAAATATCTGCACTTCTCTGTCGTTTTACACTGTGTATTGTACTCGAGTGTTTACCTGACACCCATGAATATTCCATATAAAATCGTATTTAAGCCATCAATTGACTTAACTGGTTATTTATACCGTAAATATCTTTTTCTTCAATACAATTATCGCTTTTAAAAACGAAAATGCCCGAACATATAAGTGCCATGTAAATACTAACACACAATATAAAAATCGTTACGGTAATCATTAACGAGACCCACTAATAACCAATCAAAATAATCTATTTGATTTTCCCGCTGCATAATAAGTTTTTTTACAATATTTCATTGGTCGAAAAACTAGGTCAAAAGTGAAAAACAAGACATAAAAAACATAAAAACAAGAAATATATTTTAACAAGAAATATCTTTAAAAAAGATAAACGGCGTTGATGGAAAATATATTTATATATAAGAAAGAAATATAGAGCGGCGAAGCAGACACAGTTAAGTAATTTTAAATTTTAATTTTATTTTACTTGTTATAGCTGTTGACGAACCATCCCTGCCTTCTCAGTATGGCCTAGGGATTAAGAAACTGGGTCATGTAAACCCCATAAATTCATTGTAAGTGTCTGTCCAAAAATGTTGAAGCTTTTGCAACAATTTCGTCTGGTGATAATACGTCGATTAAAGAAGCAATGGCTTACATTAAGTATTGATCTACATTTATTAGAACTCAAGATGAATACGTGTCCTTGAAATAATAATATGTTTAAAGAGTAGATTATCCTGAAAAATATGATTGTTAGAGTTATGGACCTTACCACTATGATGTGGGTAATGTTAAGGAATGAGGTAGGTGATGATATAAGGAACACATATTTGAAATTTGAAATAAATCCTTCAAGAAATATAGAAGATATATAAAATGGCCAAGGCTAATATTTCTGCCAAAAAATCCGAGCGGAAACTCCTGATAATTATGTTTAACAACAAGAGATAAAGTTTGGAGATAAAGCGTGGACAAATTTTTTTATATATAGAAGTTGCAGTAAAATGACAAATTTTCCCATAACTCTGTCCAAAAAAAATTGGTCACAAACACCTGATGATATGCGCAACTAGGCATGGAAATAAAACATTTCTGTGAAGTTTCAGTGAAATCCTCCAAGCGGTTTCGGCGATGAAGCGCGGACAAGATTTTAATACAGAAGTTAAAATGAATAAGGGCCCATAACTCTGCCAAAAGAAATGAACGGAATTCCTGACGGTATGAACTAAGCTAGATGAAAAACATTCATGTGAAGTTTCAACGAAAACCCCGAGCGAATTTGGACAAGAAACGTGGGCAAGATTTTAATATAGAAGTTATAGTAAAAATGACTTAAGGCCCATTAAAAATAATCCAAGCGGAAACTCCGGACGATATGCACAACTAGGCTTGGTGTTTTTTTAAGTTTCCAAGTTTATTACACTTTTTTCTTAGTATGATAGGAATACCTGTAAAGTATCGATGAAATCCAGTAAGAGATTTCGGAGAGCAAGCGAGGGCAAGGTTTACTTTGTGCCTCTCATCGAAGTGTGGGGGTTAAAAATAAATATCTTAAAGCTTTTGATTGTATTTCTCTTCTGAAGCTTTAAAACTTACAGTTTAACACACAGAACTGCTGCAGGTCAGCAGCTCAAAGCTTATTTGACCTAACTTTTCAATAAGCTGGATTATAAAGAAGCCCAAACAGTCGGTTATATAACGATATTGTATGTCGCTTTTATGCAAACCAATTCACGATGCTCACTTATGAAATTTAAAACAAATCAAAATATGAACAAAGAAAGGTCACCTTAGCTACCTAACTTATTGTATGTTTTGCAGCCCTTTACTTTATTGGGAACATTCAACAAAACCACTTTAAGACCATCGTATACTTTTTATTTTATATATTACATAGTAGAGTTTGCGTCACAGATATGCAAGTATAATAAACACACCTGAGTACAATTTATTTTATCAAACGACTTTATAACCTTCAAATACCCCTAATCGCATCAAAAATTGTTGTTCATAAAGATAGTTTGGCATCTGACCTTTCCCTTTCCCGCTTTGGTCGCTCACTACTAAACCTATTTGTCAACTTTCCGCTCTGGTCTCTAAACTCTAGGCCTCTGTGATCTTCCCGCTCTGGTTTCTTACTCCTTCTCCTCCTCCTTTCCTTTCTCTAACCACATCGGTCTCTAACCCCATTCTTCCTTCCGCCCTCTTCACGTTCTTGTCTCTCCTCCTTTCCTTTCTCTAACTGCACTGGTCTCTAACCCTTCTTCATTCATCCCTCTTCGCGCGCATGTTTCTAACTCCTCCTTTTTTCCGTCCTCTAACCACACTAGTCTCTTACCCCTTCTTTCCGCCCTCTTCATGCTCTAATCTCTAACCCTTGTCGTCCTACTTACGCTCTGCTCTCTGCTTTCTCCTCCTTTCCGTCCTTTCCCGCTCCGTCCTGCTCCTGCTTCACATACTTGTTACGTGTCATTTTCCAGTGTCTTCCAGTGACTCCTCAACATTTTTTGTACAAAAACAACAAATCTTACATAAAACTAACAAACTTAATCACAAAAATTTCATTAATTTAGAGTAAAAGTGTTAGTAAATAAGTCAAGTATGATTAGCAAATGCACGAATATCTTCTCGCACAATCCGTTACTCTGCTGCTCGAATTTTCCAAGTTCTAACAAACGCGCTGTGATCGCGGTAGCTTAGCGGGTATATTATTCATGCTGTACTACTATACTACTACAATAAATATAAATTTTTGGACTGCAGCATAACTGACGTTCCATTGTGGATTCGTCGAAATATTCAGACCTTGACACCTGCTGTCATGCAGCCATCCACAACGTAACGTAAATTACCTGAAAAGGAAACAACAGTTATAAATTTAGTGAGATTGAATACCGTCATAAAATATAAATGTCAAGATAACCCCAAGGCCTTACAAATGCGGCAGCAGCGCATAGCCAACCATGCAAGAGACGGATACAGTGGATACCATCTGTATCCCCCAAAAGGATAGTTCAAGTATGCCAATAGACCGCCACCTACAATGATTGACATTCAGCATGGCTTGAAATTCGCAAATTCCATTCAAGGGAGGTAACTGAAACTGATAACTTCACTTGAGTGAAGCAAGGGGAAACTTTTTTGGAAATGTTAATTATATATTGTATACAAAAATGTAAGTGTATGTACGCTACCGTACACAAGCCTGTGCATATTAAAAGCCAACCACGAGCGCAGAAATTGTTGTTTTGCTAAAGTTGAGTCTTTTAACATTATTTTTTAGATATATATGCCGCAAGACATGTATCGAATTATCCTTAAAAACACCCTGCTTTTCTTTTATAAAAGATGTCTAATCAGCGACTTTTACATCATAATTTTATAAATCAGTGAGATTTGGACCCCATGAACTTCCTGGCAGAAATTGAGCATTAATAATATCCAATAACACAATTTTCAGTTTAGATTTTTCAAGTAGTTCATGGAGTTCAAAAGCACTGGTTCAGTGTATTTTATACAAAAATCAATTTAAAAGGGGTATATTCAAATAGAATTTTATTCATGACACCATACCTTGACCTTTGTATTTTTAAATGAAAAGACACTATAGTAACATGAAAAACAACAATTTTATCGCTTTTAGAAAACTTTTTTTTCACGCGTTTCCTACAGGCCTTTATATCTTACTGTATGTATACTTTGACTTGTATATATAACTGTTCCCTGCTGAACATGCTTAATAAATGCATTTAAGAAATATCTTACCTCAGCTAAAATAAGTACAGGTAAACGCATGCCATGTTCTTCTGCATCTGAAAAAAAAACAACAACAGAAAAACAAACGTCAACACGAATATTTTTCTTCAACAAACTTAAATATAGATTTGCTATTGAAGCATTTAATTTGCTGACAAAATGGGGCAAACATCGGTCTTGAAGATGGAAAATAAAAACAAAAAAATGACCAAACAAGAAGACACCACAATGCGACGAAACCATGTTTTCTACTTTAATTGTAAATAAAAAGGGACAAGACTATGACAAAATATAACCAAGAGTTAAACCTGTCCTGATAATTGTTATTGTGATGTCAGAAAACTATATTAAGTTTCAAATATCTACCCTGAAAGGTTACAGAGAAAAAAAAGTGAACTTAAACAAACATAACTCAATGAAATGTTGACGCATGTCCGCCCAACCTCAATCTAAAAACCATGGTTTCCCACAGAAAACATGGTAAAACAATTAAATGTCAGAGTGTACATTTAAAAAAAAACGATTAATATTTGTTTTACTTACGATTTATTTTTCCCGCTGTCAAGATTTTTATGGCGGATGAATGGGGTACAGAACAAGTTTCAACCTCACCAGTATCGTCATCGTCTCCATTCCCAGACTCTGTAACAGTAGCATATTGCGCTGGATAAGGTAGCACAAAATAGCACTTAGTAAGGTAACATAACAAACCGCTAAATATGGTAGCATACTAAGTAAACTAGATTTAGATAAAATATTCTGGTTGACAATATCAAATCTGCCAAACGACAGACAATGGATTATTTGTCTGCAACATACCGAGATTTCTGTTGTTACAAACACAGTTGAGCTCTTCTCCTTCTCTGACGGCGTACATGTGGCACTGGGCCCAGGTAACTGGTAAGTTGTCACAGTCTACCATCGCCTCCTCACCACAGAATTTAATGCCATCACTGTAACATCTACACCTTACCTAGAACACGACAGACTTATGGGTAATACAGAGCATCACTAAATTTTAAATACAGATGGGTAAAAGTTATTCCCGGACAGTTGAAGTCAAGCCTAGAGGTTAAAATATCATTGTCAAAATAAGCATTTCCTTAATGTTACATGGTATGTTTTTTTCTTCACTGATGGAGCATTGTGATTCAAAATTATTAGTGAATAGTAACATCTTAGCATCGAAGAACAGGCAAATTTACAGCACAAGTTGCCTGCTGTCCTGAATTGTAACTGAAGCATGGAAGTGCACCCAGCCATATATTTCAGCAAAAAATTAGGTAATCCGTTTCAAACTTAAAATGAAGAAAAACTTCTCTGCATCAGAAAATATGGCGATTTTCAAAGCAGCTTGACTGCTAACATAATCTTAAGATAACGTTGCTTTGAAATATGTCTCAAAATAAAAAGATGCGGCTTTAAATGCACATATAATGCCCAAGAAAATCGGATCCGATGCCAAAGGTTATAAAATAGAGCATGGAAACCAGTCTCAAATCTCAAGCATCTGATTGGCTGAAATGGCGACTGGTCGCCGTTTCAGCCAATCAGATGCTTGAGATTTGAGACTGGTTTCCAATCTCAGCTTTATAACCTTCAGCCCGATTATCCTGTTCACGAGAAATCCGGAAGACAGCTGCAAAATGCGAGGTATAATCACTTACTGAGTCTGTGGATCGTTCTTCACATTTTTCTCCTCTATATCCATGAGGACACTGGCAGACAGGTTCTGAATCACGACTAGAACACAGGTTTTGTCCGCCATTATCGCACTGTTCCATCTGGGCAGAAAGGCAGCCTGTGACGAGAAAAAATCTTATATACTAGTAGTGTAATAACTTCGATGTTATCTATATTTAGCCGCATTAATCATTTTCAGGATCAGCAGTTTCATGAGGGGACATAAACGACAGAGATTCAGCCAAGCAAAACTAACTACACTTCTCTAACTAAAACAAAGCACAGACCGCCATTCTCTGTCAGATTCACGGGGTAACACTTGATCTATTCTACGGATGAAGCCGGGCCTCACCAAAAACATTTCTATACCTGAAGCCAGGCGGCAATGCCCATCACCCCAGGAAATACTTGGTCGATTCCATGGCCAAGGCGGGCCATACCAACTGCAACCAGAACACACTAGCCGCTATTCTAAAGCTAAAGCCCTGGGCAAACCGACTTGGTCAATTATACTGCTGAGCCAGGCCATCCTGACCGTTATCCTTTATCTAAAGTCCGGGACACACTTGGGCGACTCCATAGCTGATGCCGGGCTAGATTAACTGCGTTTTAATAGCTGAAGCCCGGCCACACTGGCTGCATTTCCGTAGCCGAACCCCCGTCAGATGCATTATTTCTCGATTTCATTCGCTTGTCAAGAGGACATTGGTTTCAACATGATAAATCTATTTTGCGCAGTTAGAAGAGCGGGTGACACAGGCTGCAGTTCTTTAGCTTAAATCGGGTTAAACTACTGGCCCCAAGATTATTAAACTGAGAACAGAAACCAGTCTCAAATCAGACGCTTGAGATTTAAGACTGGTTTCTTATCTCTGTTTCTTATCTTTGAACTCAAGTCACTGAGCATGTATAAAATAACGTGTTTCTACTTACATTTACTTTTAATGTGTTTGTTTCTGTGCTGGGACCAGTTTTCCTTTAACTGTTGTAATGTCCAACAAGTCCCACGGTGCAGAAAACAACCTATAATGATATTGAAAGAAGTTTACCCTTCATGTCTCCGAAAACTTTCATACATACATATAAACATAATGATTCCTAAATAATTTTCACATAAAAAATAACTAACAAATATATCAGTCGTGTCTTTTTAATATCATACGGGAGTAAAAATACCCTCAACAAATTTAATAAAGGGCAAATCGTAAAACTGTATATTCCTTAAAATAATAAGTACATTGGTAATGAATGTTTGAATAAAATATTAAATCTTACATGTTAAAGTTTAAGTTCTCAATGAGATTAAAGTAAATTATTTTTAAATCTCTGAATATAATTATAATGTTTTGTCTTTAGCCGTTTAATGTAGAATTGGTATGACCCTTTATTAGTTTTTATTTTGTGGATTTTACAGATCAGTTGCAATTAATAAAACAATTGTGTTTCTTTGCATCGCCAGTAACATACGGAGGTAAACTAACCTTAGAATACTTTTGTTAATTTTCCTCGCTGTATTATGAAAAATAAAGCCCCTGTGTTTCCATGAAAATTGGCATAATTTGTTGTAGCAAAACTTAGTTTATACAGTATTTATTTATAACACTTACTCTGGTTCGCGACTCGGGGATCATCATTTTCACATGCAAATGCTGAAAAAGATTACGCTTGTTAACCTTAAACCAGAAGTTTATCAAAAAACATAATTATTATTATAAGTCGCTTAAAAAACAAAGTCACTTAACATGAAAACATTCTAAGAAAAATACGTAGTATTTCAAGTGTTTTACATGTATCTGGAAGTACTTCAGGTGTTTTTACGTGTATCTGGTAGTACATTACGTGGTTTATGTGTATCTGGAAGTACATTACGTGTTTGTACGAGAATCTAGAAGTATAATACGTGTTTGTACGTGTATCTGGAAGTATATAAAGTGTTTGACGTGTATCTGGAAGTACAATACGTGTTTTACCTGTATCTGGAAATACATTGCGTGTTTTACGTGTATCTGGAAGTACATCAGGTGTTTGGCGTGTATCTGGAAGTACATTACGTGTTTTACGTGTATCTGTAAGTATATACGTGTTTAACGTGTAACTGGAAGTACATAAGGTGTTTGACGTGTATCTGGAAATACAATACGTGATTTTACCAGTATCTGGAAGTACATTACGTGGTTTACGTGTATCTGGAAGTACATTACGTGTTCGTACGTGTATCTGAAAGTACAATACGTGTTTTACGTGTATCTGGAAGAACATTGCGTGGTTTACGTGTATCTGGAAGTACATTACGTGGTTAACGTGTATCTGGAAGTACAATACGTGATTTTACAAATATCTGGAAGTTTATTACGTGGCTTACGTGTATCTGGAAGAACATCACGTGTTTGTACGTGTAATTGGAGTACACTACGTGGTTAACGTGTATCTGGATGTACATTACGTGTTCGAACGTGTATCTGTAGGTACAATACGTGTTTTACGTGTATCTGGAAGTACATTACGTGCTTAACGTGTATCTGGAAGTACAAAACGTGATTTTACAAGTATCTGGAAGTACATTACGTGGTTTACGTGTATCTGGAAGTACATCACGTGTTTGTACGTGTACCTAGAAGCATAACACGTGTTTGTACGTGTATCTGAAAGTACATTAAGTGTTTGACGTGTATCTGGAAGTACAATACGTGTTTTACCTGTATCTGGAAGTATTTTACCTATTTAACGTGTATCTGGAAGTACAATGCGAGTTTTTCACTGTATCTGGAAGTACATTGCGTGTTTTACGTGTATCTGGAAGTACATTAGGTGTTTGGCGTATATCTGGAAGTACATTACATGTTTTACGTGTAACTGGAAGTACATTACGTGTTTAACGTGTAACTGGAAGTACATAAGGTGTTAGACGTGTATCTGGAAGTAAAATACGTGATTTTACCAGTATCTGGAAGTACATTACGTGGTTTACGTGTATCTGGAAGTACATTACGTGTTCGTACGTGTATCTGGATGTACAATACGTGTTTTACGTGAATCTGGAAGTACATTACGTGGTTTACGTGTATCTGGAAGTACATTACGTGGTTAACGTGTATCTGGAAGTATATTACGTGGTTAACGTGTATCTGGAAGTACAATACGTGATTTTACTAGTATCTGGAAGTACATTACGTGGCTTACGTGTATCTGGAAGAACATCACGTGTTTGTACGTGTAATTGGAAGTACATAACGTGGTAAACGTGTATCTGGATGTACATTACGTGTTGGCACGTGTATCTGGAAGTATAATACGAGTTTTACGTGTATCTGGAAGTACATTACGTCGTTTACGTGTATCTGGAAGTACATTACGTGGTTAACGTGTATCTGGAAGTACAATACGTGATTTTACCAGTATCTGGAAGTAAATTACGTGGTCTACGTGTATCTGGAAGTACATCACGTGTTTGTACGTGTATCTGGAAGTACAATACGTGTTTTACCTGCATCTGGAAGTACATTACATTTTTTACGTGTATCTGGAAGTACTTCAGGTGTTTGACGTGTATCTGAAAGTACATTACGTGTTTTACGTGTATCTGGAAGTACATTACTTGGTTTACGTGTATCTCGAAGTACATTGCTTGTTTGTATGTGTATCTGGAAGTACGTTACGTGTTTTTACCTGTATCTGGAAGTACATTACGTATTTCACGTGTATCTGGTAGTACATTACGTGGTTTTCGTGTATCTTGAAGTACTTCAGTTTTTTGACGTGTATCTTGAAGTACATTATGTGTTTTACGTGTACTTGGAAGAACTTCAGGTGTTTGACGTGTATCTGGAAGTACATTACGTGTTTTACGTGTATCTGGAAGTACATTACGTGTTTTACGTGTATCTGGAAGTACTTCAAGTGTACTTTACGTGTATCTGGTAGTAACTTACGTGCATATACGCTTTACCAATGGTCTAACTACACCGGTACCTCACGTGCATATACATTTAAGTACATGACGTTTACTTACGTGTACCTGGTCCATGAAAAAGTACATGAAGTTTACCTATATGTACATGGCTCATCAATAAGTACATGACGTTAACTTACGATTACTTGGTACATGAATAAGTACATTACGTTTACTTACGTGTTCCTGGTAGTACATTGAGCGCTGCTAGTCGTATAAACGTTTTACATAGAGTACAAGAAGGCCCGGTGCACGTGCCGTTAGGATTTCTTAACAAGTCTGAAATAAATGATTAACTTTAACAATTAAAGCAGACTAGCTGTTTCGCATTAAATGATAAGGTTTGTTAATGTTTTATGTATTTTTTATTATTACCAACTTCAGAGCCCAACTTCCTACATGTCTTAGTGCATACGTTCTACATACCACAACAATACCAGGGCTGAAGATTATAAAACTGAGATAAAGAAACCAGTCTCAAATCTCAAGCATCTGATTGGCTGAAATGGCGACCAGTGGCCATTTCAGCCAGTCAGATGCTTGAGATTTGAGACTGGTTTTCATTCTCAGATTAATAACCTTGGGACCTGAACCGTTATAACCTTTACTTACCATCGGTATCTCCAAACAAACGTAGGTCTCCATTCTGCTTTATGGCGTGTCCAATCATCGAACTCGAGACCGTCGGTCGGGTTTCTTTTTGGATAGCATATTTCTGGAGCGCTACACCGCCTATAAAGGTACACAGAAGGGCTATCGTGACACACATACCCTTACATGCTCCCTTAAATAAAAAAATAAGCAATTATTGGTATTTCCAAACACATGTACAACTAGCTAATTAACTATATCAAACATTGGGGAGAAAGAATTTAGATGCATTGGGTGAAACTTAACACTATATTTTTGTTCCCGATATTAATGCACTAAACATATCCATTTGTGAGTCAACCACCACCACCATCGCCAGGACAAATTTATCAAAATCTGCCCTGTTTGCTATAATTATATAATTTTATGGCAGATAGGTGAGGATTAAGTATATTTCCATTTAAAACGTTTTGCTAATAAACCATATTTAAATGTGACTGTGTGGTTATCGATAACGAACTAAGACTGAATTTTTCAAATGATTTCCTCCATTAATAAAGTTCTATTAATATTATTTATTATAGTTCTTAAAAGCATCATCATCATCATCATCATAATCATCATCATCATCATCATCGTCGTCGTCGCCATCATCATCATCATTATCATCATCATCATCAATAACAACAACAGCAACATCATTATCATCATCATCAACAACAACAACATCTTCTTCTTCAACAACAACATCAACATCATCATCTTCATCTTCAACAACAACAACAACAACTACTACATCATCATCGTCGTCGTCATCATTATTATCATCATCAACATCATCATCTCTAGAACTAGAAAGGATCTTTGTTATATGATTCGATTCATTGCGGGCATAAAACTTGCCAACCTTGATTGTTTGCAAAACTTTTTTCGTGAGTTGTGTTATTCCATTCATCGCCGACCCGAACGTAGCGTGAAGATGGCAAAACAACTTTAATCAATATAACAGTCCTCAATGCATGTCACATCATTTTGCAATGCATGAATGCAGTTTGAATTTATCGTGCAAATACATACTTGGATCGCTTGCATGGTTGACGAGACAATTGCGCGTGAAATCCATGAGGACATTTAAAGCATAGAAAATATTTGTTTGTTTCAGTTTGTTTCAGTGAAATATCGATTTAAGTTAATGAGGGGACACCAGAAACTGATATGCGATTTTGTACAATATTTTAAAATATTCGTGACCATCAATAAGATTTCATTGCCGATATTCACAATACCTCATGTCATCCAGACTTAAACCTATAATATTTACGATTAGTAAACTTTTGAAAAATGCATTCAGTTTTCATTCAAATACCCTACAACCTGAATTATTTCTTGTCTATAGCTACTTATATATTTGAATATGTTTTGTTTACTTTGTTTATTTTGTAATTTGTCTTTGCCGATTTGCAATAAATCTGAAACCTGAACTTGTTTGAAGTGTTATAAACCAATAGGTGCACATGATTATTTTAATGTCTGTATTTGCCTAACTAAGTCGGATATACTGGAATCCCGCTCTTTCAGATCACTTAGATGGAGCAATAAGACCTCTGAAAGTACCTTATTGACAGAAAGAGGCAGTTCGTGTGTTCCAGAGGATGATATAAACGAATTTCACCGCATGTATCGTCAAAAACTTACAAATGCGACGCAAAACGATTAAAATCAAAGTACTGAAAGTACAGAAAACCAGCGAAGCGATTTTGCTTCTTGAGAATAACCAGTGCCATGATTCTCATACATGTATCCATTTACGAAAAAGCAAAAGAACTTGTTTCACTCGCAAAGACCTTCATCTTGTCTATATGATAGTGGAAATAAGGGTTTCCATGTATTATCTGGATGAAGGCTTCTGTTAACCCTTTACTCCATAGATATACCTTCATAGCTTGGGCGAACAGTTTAGATCCATATCAGCTGGCACATCTTTGAGATCTGATTTGGATTTAAAATGTTCGCTTTTAGAATCATTAATTTTTTTTCTGACCAGTAATCACAAATTTTAGATCCAGATCAGATGGCACTATTGTGCCAGCTGACTGGGACCTGAACTGGTCACCTATGTGATGAAAGGCGTATATATTGAGTAAAGGGTTTTAAGCAAGAAATTATAATAGTGAAATCTGTGTACTAACATCCCAAAGACAGAATAAACACGAAAAATGATATAAAAAGCGAGACCCGATCGATGGGAATGATTATGCATTTATTTGAAATAAGAAGTATATAATTGTTTCCTTCATTGTGAATAACATGTAAAGGAAATCATAGAATTGAGAATCCTACATATTAAGATACAACAACCGAGAGTCATAACATTGCCGAAAGCATTGGAATTTAATGCTAGATAACACACATGTAAAATTGAAGACAATTTCAGAGGAAAATGAATTACTATAGCTTATACCATAAATTTCCACCGTATTAAGTTGTATATAATAACGGACTCGATGGCTTTTTTTCATGTAGCATATTATTAGAAAAAGGTGCCAGATTTAAAACATTCGTAAACATATCATTGAGTTTTGGTTGTTAAGGAGATGGGATAAATGTCCATTAGCTTACAATCCCTCCATATAACATCAGTTTCAGCAGACAGATGTGTCGTTTTTAATTTTAGGCTTCATCATGGTTTGTCCTCCATATTCACACGTACGTTTACTGTTATTTGGCTTTCTTCAAAACGCGGGAAATTGTGACGTCACTGACATTTGCATATTAATTGTGTTACTGCGCCTATGATTTCATGTACTCCGAACAAAAATAATAGTCATCTCTAGCTTAACCGAAAATGTAAACCTAGTAAACATCTTCACCTTTGGAAAAAATGTAAATTATCCATTATTCCTGAAACAAATCATAGTCCGTTCCTTGGACCACTGATGGCCTTATTGTCGACGTGTCTCCTGCCACGTACGTGATAGCCGGACACGTACCGCGCTTGCTCGTAGCATGTTTCGAATACATAGATCTGTAAATCTTACATGTCCCTATTTCTGTACGAACAATATCCGATATACTAGTTTTAATATGTAAAATTTTACACATCTCAATAGTTTACTGTTTACTGTTCAGGCTTATATGTGGAAATCCAATATATAAAAATATTCAGCAATGATGATTGCTTCATGTTCAGTGATTTACAACAATCATGAACGCATATCATCAAATAATAAACAAATGTTCGCAATATGTCTTGAAAATTTAAAGTGAAAGCATTTGCGCATTTATTTCATAAAGTGGACAATTGAAGAAAAATATGCTGAGATGGAAATTTATCATTATTGTTATTGTTAATGATAAAAATAAACATCAAAGCACTGAAAGTACTGATGGGTGGCGTTTTAGAGTGATTGACATAATGTCACATCAATGTGACATCATCTATAGATTTTGTGAGTTTCCTATTGGAGGAGTGTGAAGGAACTTTCGGATGGCAGAGCAAACGTTTGCGTGCCTGGCTTCTGCTTGATCAAGTTTTTATCTACCACGGACATTCGAGAGGATGCTAATATCCAAGACTGAAGTCATATTGTGCCAGAAAAAAATAGGTCTACATTTGATTTGAAACTTTTAATTAATAAGAAAGAAATGAAATACATGGGGAAATCAAAAATACTTTAACTATGAAATAGTTTCTATTTGCACTATAATTTGAAACAATATTTATTCACCAGAATGAAATAAAAGATATGCACAAATAAAAGTAATACAACTATATATGGCCATTTATTATAAGCATTTAAAGATGTACAGTTAGCACTTTTGTTACATTAAATTTCTTTAAAATTGTCTTCATTTTTGTTTATAATCTGTTATAAGTAACCTTCTGTAAGGCAATAGAAAATTAATTCCTAGATTCTCATCCGAATTTTGGGAAAAATGGGGCGGGTGGGCAAGTTTTATTTTTTATTAATTATTCTTGCTGTTTCTAATGACACTTGTGTGGTGAAAAGATAAATAATCATCAAGCCGACTATGAATTGCCAATTCGCACTTAAATGTTACATACTGCGTTTTCGTACTCTACTGATTTGTACTCGTAAATGTAAATTTTGATGCACACATTTTTTCAGAATAAAAAACGTTGGGGCTGAGTGATTTTCGAGGGGCGGGCGGGGAATCTAGGAATTAATTTTCTATTGCCTAATCACCTGTTTATAAAAGTGACAAGATTATCAATTATCCTAACACTTTCATGCTCACAACTCTTTACAGTTAGCAGGTCATCAAAGAACAATATACCAATTATAATCTCAGTTAGGCCATCATAACTGCTGAGATAATCTGTTCTTAATTGGCTGATTTACGACCGTCTTCTCTATACTCAACAGACACTTATCCAACTATTCGACATCTGAGACACAACAGATGCCCATTAAATATTGTAAGGAGTGATCTTGTACAGTAGACGCTTAATAATATCAGAGAAACACTTGAAATTGGCGAGGAAGTTTCATAATTTGACATGTTTACTCTGGACAGATTAACAATCGAGCAGCGCCGTCTACCGTCTCATAACCTCTGTGACCTACATATACTGTATAAGTTATTCAAGGGCGTAATTCTCTGGAGGTAAAATGATCGAATTTCACTTTTGGTAACCGCGTTCGACTATATAAGTAGATGGAGACCGAGGTACCATTTTGATCATGTGACCAAAATTCACATGTAAAATCACTGGGTGGCGTAAAAACGCCACCCAAAAACGTGAAACAAACAGTTTAGCAGCGGAACAAACGTCCAATATTGAAATGGTTTTAAAATGACAAAATAAAGAAAATGTTTTCACTGTTATTTTGAGCTTCGAATTAGCAGAAAAAGATATATTAAATATTTCAGAATTAATATTAAGGTATTGTAATATCCTAACATCGGGAATATCGTTTATATCTCTACCTAAAGGTAACACATCTGTGGCTCGCTAAAGAATCCCTGGCGGCTACAACCCCTAGATAAAATTGGTTTTCTGTTGTCGATTGTGTTCTGAATTAGGGACAGCGCAGTGAAGCAGTCAAGTATTCTTTTAGCGATACTAACGTGACACGAGCCAACTTTAACACGTAACAGGAAACTTGGACTACTTTGCTTGCTCTGATTACTCTGAAATGCGTAAATCGCCGGTTGCCAGTGCCTCGTTTTGGTTTGATACCGATTTCAGAATTTAGACTCTTTCTCCGTCGTTATCAGAAAATAAACGACTGTTGTAAACCAAAATCTAGAGGCCTCTGATTGGCTGCTGGATGATGTCACACTTGCTCTATGTATCTATTTTAAAAACTCTCTCTCAAGCTGCTTATCAACAAGGCTTATTGCTCATCACAATAATTCATGATAAACATTGACATGGATAAAGCATGATCGAGTAAATAAGCACTTAGTATTTGTGATAAAGATTAGAAGAAGTACTGCTGATACTTTTTAAATCAGCAACTGGAAGGTGTAAACAGCGCACTGAACAACATTGTGCAGAATTTGTGCAACTCGAAGGTTTAAAATATCACAGTAATGTACGTATTCCAAACATAATAATTATGTATGGCAATAAATCAGTGACCAGATTAAGTGGCATCAAATTGCTATCAGCAACCCAGTTGGGATAATATGGTAAACATACATCTGTAATATGACTCCAATTTCTTTGTATTTTTAAACCTAACACTAGCTGGTGTTATTATGTACTTGTAAACGTGGGAAATACCGCCTGATTTAAACCTCAAGGAAAGATAACTGAAACTCGCTAAGGATTCTCTGGCGGTTATAGCCGCCAGACAAAATTGGTTTACTACTGTCGTTGTCTGCTGAAAGTACAGACATGCGCAGTGAAACAGTCAATTTCAGAATTGTGATTAGTAAAACCAGCTTCGCTGGTTAAAAATCGAAATCATTAACCCTGAGGCCGCTGTTGCAAAAACAAACTGCATAGATAAATGATAAACTTTATTACCGTAACATAAATACATCACCATAATGGGCTACACTAAAAGCCTTAATTACCATTTTCTTGATCGTGAATAGATTCTTTTAATAACAGGTTTCAAGGTAGGGGCCTAACTGGTTGATATTGAGTACAATACACTGGAAATTATATAGTGTTGCTGGTTGTCCAAATAACTGAATACTAAATTCTAAATGAGTTTT
This sequence comes from Corbicula japonica, assembly GCA_038501625.1. Taxonomy (NCBI): domain Eukaryota; kingdom Metazoa; phylum Mollusca; class Bivalvia; order Venerida; family Cyrenidae; genus Corbicula; species Corbicula japonica. The sequence continues at coordinate 1,020,567 of JAZAYU010000008.1, read as the reverse complement.
AAGCCAGATTTTACAAACATAATATATTTCGCTCCGGTGAGTTAAGTCCTAATCTAGCCAAACGATTTGTGCGCAGCAAGGGTTTTTTCTCTATGTAAGATAACCGCCCTTAATAAATGACAGACATCAATTAAAATTCAGTATGTAAAATGGGTATGTGCTTGGAGTCGAATTATTGAGACTAGTCCGAATCTACACAGAGGAGCTTGTAAAAAGAAAGTAACTTACCGAACAGCCTAATACCACACTGCATCTGCGAGGCCCTCCGTTCTCCTGCAAATACATCATGCTGGAATTTATCCTCGCTTTGACAGTAAGAATTATTAAACCAATGTCTTACAAGAGGTTTAAACGAAACCGAAAGTGCTAAAAAAGATAATCGATTCTTACTCTGTTCATTGTTAATAATCCAGACTCTTTATCCATAGCAGTTTTATAGCGCGAGAAAAGCACGTTGTTTTACTTATACAAAGCCAGTGGAAATTCGCATGTTTCTTGTTTAAACGCTAGAAGAAATTCCGAACAGGATATAAATATACAATGACACCAAATACAAAGCCAGTGGAAATTCCCATGTTTCTTGTTTAAACGCTAGAAGAAATTACGAACAGGATATAAATATACAATGACACCAAAAATATAAATTAATTCATCCAGGTAACCGAACGTGACAACAGGGACGGCGAAGATTAATCGCGCTGTTTGTCTTATTGTTACTAATACAATAGATGTCTCCGGCCAAAAAAGCCCCTGAACAGTATATGAATAATGCGATGATGGTGGTCAAATATACATAATTAAAGATTTCAAAATTTATTTTTTTATAGATTCACTCAAATAATTAGAAATGAATAATTAATAGATTAAACAATATAAAGTATGAATAAACCCAAACAAATGTAACTTGTTAAGTGACCGATACGCTTCGGTCATCTTTGGCTTCAAATTACATTAACCCAGGTGACTATGTCCTAACTTGCCCTTTTCCCTAACCAATTAGAATGGCCAAAATATTCGTACGGAATGACCTGACCATGTCCCTACATTTTGTATCTCAGTTACATTGGATTGCATTTGTAAAAGTTATGTTTTGTGAAAAGGAGATATCGAATAAATATTATAAAAAATGACATAATCGGTACGAACATGTCGTTTTGCGGTTCTAAATAATTGAATCTTACTCCGAAAAAGAGGAAATGCCAGGGCCTCAGATCAGAAAACTGATATTGGAGACCAGTCTCTAATCTCAAGCATCTGAATGGCTGATATGGCGAGCAGTTGCCATTTCAGCCAATGAGATGCTTGAGATTTGAAACTGGTCTTCTGATTTAGTTTTATGATCTTGGGCCATGCGAATACACCTGTTGTAAAGTTACTTTGGTTTTGTATTATGAAAACTTGGACGAATAATTAGCTGATATCCAGTTTGTAGCTCCGTTTATCATTCAACAAAAAGCTTCTGCATGTTTGATTTTTGAAAAATACTATTTGGATTTTCCAGGTATACGAGGGATGATCCAAAATAACGTAGACTTTTGTTATAGCTTTTATATTATTCAAAATATCACAAATAAAATTGTACAAGCTTTAATCGGAATATGTCCAGCATATTGTTACAAAATATCAGCAAAATACAACATCACGTAAAAAAATTATGAACAATTTAAATCATACACTAAGCACTATCCGGCGCACGTCAAATTAGATCTTACAACGTCAACGACGTTAATTCACGGGCGCAGCGTTAGCGAAGCGGCGTATGTTCAATTTTTTTAAATAGACCCTGTCATTAGAATGCAATGCCATGGAACCCATTGATTAAACATACCAGTGTTTTACTGCTGGTCAATGCCGCGCAAGTGGTTATGTGGCGATCAAGAAATTGGTCTCTTCTCGCCCATACCGCGGAAGAAACGACCGGGAATGCAATACCCACAGTATCGGGGTTCTTTAGCAACGGGCGGTTACCTGTAAAAATAATTCATTACAAATTTGTATTTGTTATAATTTAACAAGCCTTTGGATTGCGGACACAGTCTCTGTAGCTGTTGACTCAAGTGCAATTAAAATAAATATCTTATTTATTCTTCTTTGATAATTTATGACTTATTAACGATTCAAATACCAAACAAAAACATTTTATTAAGCAAATTTGTTAATTTATTATTAACGTAACTTTAAATATGTAATTTGTTTGGCAATATCCGTTGCACGCTACCTCATCCAGTCTAGAATAGTTCTAAAAGCGCCACAAAAGTTGAACTTTTGTCCGCTTCAATTGCCTCCCGGCTTGACGTCACTGCCGTAACGCCGATTTTTTGGCTTTTTTTACCTTACCCTAGGCCTATGTAATGGCTATCCAGACCATAAAAACCCCTACTGGTACCACTTAAAAACTACAGCTCGGCTTACGGAAGATTTCGTTTACTTCTGCTAAATTATTTTAGCTTTTCAGGAGATGATTTTCAAAGATCATGACGGAATTGTATAATAGCGCTTATTTCCGGGCGATCTGACGACGATATTTCTGACGTTTTCACGTTGGTGATAGCTCTATTCAATATTGACTGTTTTTAAAACGCAAAGTCCGAATGATGTAAAATTTCGGCATAACATCATTCGTATACCGTGCTTTGACGTTGCGAAGTTTGGCTCTTTTCCTTCTAGTAGTTTTCTTTATATTGTCAGGTATTTGCTTTATAAAGTACAATGGCAATGACGTGCGCCGCCTGCCTGTTACCATGGTTATTCAAATAAGCGACGCGCTTTTAAAATCAATTAAATATATGAATATTTTAGTTCAGTTTGTTACGTTTGTGTTCTGGTTGAATTTAGTATATACTTTATTGCGAACGTGTTTCAAATTAAGATGCAATAACAAAAGTCTACGTAATTTTGGATCATCCCTCGTATAAATCCATCTTTATAAGCTAAATCATTTCTAAAACTATTTAAGTGGAATGTTTACACTGTATGCAGTTAATTTTTACTAAATGACCTCGCTGACGAATGCTAATGAATGATAAAGGAACATGCTGAAATGATTGAACACCAAAATCTTTGCAAAAAGATGAATCAGCTGACTGGGTGTGTTCTTGGAAGATCCTTGAGACTTCAAAATCCCTCGCACCGCCGAGCGCCAACTTCTTCAAACCATCCAGCATCGATTTCTTCATACTATCGAACAATGACTTCTTCAAACCACAAAAGACCGATTTCTTCAAATCACAAAGCACCAACTTCTTCAAACCACAAAGCATCGATTTCTTTATACTATCGAGCAATGACTTCTTCCAACCACAAAGCGCCGATTTCTTCAAACCACAAAGCACCGATTTCCTCAAACCACAAAGCATCGATTTCTTCATACCACCGACCACCGATTTCTCCATATTACCGAACACAGACTTCTTCAAACTACAAAGCACCGACTTCTTCAAAACAAACAGCATTGATTTCTTCATACCACCGATTTCTTCAAACCACAAAGCATCGACTTTTTCATACCACCGACCACCGTTTCTTCATACTACCGGAAACAGTTTTCTTCAAATAAAAAAACACCGATTTCTTCATACACCGAGCGCCGATTTCTTCAAACCTCAAAGCATCGACTTTTTCATACCATCGACCACCGATTTCTTCATACTACCAGCACCGACTTCATACCACACAGCACTTATTTCTTCATACACCGAATTCTTGATACCGTCGAGCACCGATTTCTTCATAACACCAATCAATGACTTCTGTATACCACCTAGCAAAGATTTCTTCATTACACCGCTCACCGTCTTCTTTATACCACGTAGCACCGACATCTCCGTACTGCAGAGCTGCGACTTATTCATTCCCCCGCCAACTGACTTCTTCATTCCACCGACAACAGACTTCTTTACTCCACCGAGGACCAATTTCTTTATACACCGAGCACCGACTTCTTTGTACTACAAAGCACCGATTTCATCATACCACCGACCATCAACTTCACCATACCACCTGCACCGACTTTACCATACCACCGAGCACCGGCTTCTTCATACCACCGAGCATCGACTTCTTCATACCACCGAGCATCAACTTCACCATACCATCGACCATCGACTTCTTCATACGACCTAGCATCGATTTCTTCATACCACCGACCATCGACTTCTTCATACCACCGACCATCGACTTCTTCATACCATCGAGCACCAACTTCACCATACCACCGAGCATCAACTTCACCATACCACCGGGCACCGGCTTCTTCATACCACCGACCATCGACTTCTTCATACCACCGAGCATCGACTTCTTCATACCACCGACGATCGACTTCTTCATACCATCGAGCATCAACTTCACCATACCACCGAGCATCAACTTCACCATACCACCGAGCACCGGCTTCTTCATACCACCGACCATCAACTTCTTCATACCACCGACCATCGACTTCTTCATACCACCGACCATCGACTTCTTCATACCACCGACCATCGACTTCTTCATACCACCGACCATCGACTTCTTCATACCACCGACCATTGACTTCTTCGTACCACCGCATGTCGACTTCTTCGTACCACCGCACGTCGACTTCTTCATACCACCGAGCACCGGCTTCTTCATACCACCGACCATCAACTTCTTCATACCACCGACCATCGACTTCTTCATACCACCGACCATCGACTTCTTCATACCACCGACCATCGACTTCTTCATACCACCGACCATTGACTTCTTCGTACCACCGCATGTCGACTTCTTCGTACCACCGCACGTCGACTTCTTCATACCACCGAGCACCGGCTTCTTCATACCACCGACCATCAACTTCTTCATACCACCGACAATCGACTTCTTCATACCACCGAGCATCGACTTCTTCATACCACCGACATCGACTTTTTCGTACCACCCCATGTCGACTTCTTCGTACCACCGCACGTCGACTTCTTCATACCACCGAGCACCGACTTCTTCGTACAACTTCTAACCACGACGTAACAGCCACTTTATTTATCCGGCCATTGCAATATAATGAAGATTTAAACAGAGTGTTTTAATGGTCCCTACGGAAAGAAAGAAAATCAGTTATTGTCGAAGTCCATATATACAGTATGAATTGAAATTTTGGTCAATGCTTTGTTCTCTCTCAAACTACGAGAGTTTATGATAAGGGACCACTCGAGTTCATGCCTTAATTTCAAGACTCAGAAAGGACTGAATTAAACGATCAGTACGATCATGATCTACGCTAAATATGAGTAATAGAGACGTATTCTGGTACACCCCCTGTATCGCACCGAGACGAATAAACTCTTGGGTCGCGACCTACGTGTTTCTGAAATGATTGGCGAGCCCGAGCAGCTACTGGTTTCAGGCATTGCAATATAATAGAGATTGGAACGATATGTTTTCAATTGTCCCTACGGTAAAAGCCTTCGATATGTCCAAGTCCATATATTTATACGGTGTAAAAATTATAACTTATTACTCAATGCTCTGATATCTCTCTAACTATGAGAGTTTATGGCAAGGGACAACTCGAATTTATGCACGAAAGTTCGTGCATCGGTAAGGGCTAGAACCGAAGAAGACGCACTAGGACCAAAACGCTACTTACAACTGGTGCCCATACTTCTAACCACGACATAACAGCTCGTGTGTTGACCGGGTCGAATAAACACTGGAATCGTGCTCCCAGAATGAGTGGCGAACTCCAGCAGCAACCAATAGCTGCGTAAACTTGCCATCCATCTGGAGAACATGTCCCATGAGTTGACTCGGCTCTTTGCAAAGCAGTGGCTGTGGTTACAGTGAAACCCTTTTTGCGGCACCCGAGTTATCGGAGCACCTCAAATTCTTCACAATGCCTGTACTTTTTGAAAATTTGATTAAAGTTATTATAAGTCATTATAAGTTGAGCATATACATATATTTGTTAATATTCAATTATATGCAATAAACAGTCTCTCGATAGCAAAATGTTCAACGTGTTTTAAGGACATCGGTGATAATCTTAGTCGTTATTGGGTATAGACCCGCCACTGTTACATCCCGTTGCTAGTTGTTTTGTGGAAACCGAACTGTATAAATGTATAAAATCTACTGTCAGTAACTATCTTTTTTCAATAAAAAACTAACTTTACGAAAAGCACTTTATACCTGCCACTATCATAGGCTAAACATTTACATATGCATAGTAAGAACCACATTCGAACACCATACTTCAAGTTCTTTACAGGATCAATGCTGTCCAAGCGTTCATTTATAAATATAGTTCAGATAAATTCCGAATTAAGCCAGATACTATATATATCGTCACCTCAGTGCAATAACGGCATAAGTACAATTAAAATATGAAGGAGATATACCGTTATTGCACTAAGGTGACGATATATCCATTAAAACATTGTATTGCAAACATCAATAAAATACATGTTTTATACACAAGTATTCTAAGCTTCTAATTGTGAGTCATAGAAATGTGATGTTTACACAGCAACGACATGAGAACAGTGTAGCAGTAACAACCATAACTTTATTAATTCTTTTAGAAAATTAACACTATAGGACTTGCAAGAGTACCTTTCAAACCACTTCTACCCATAAAAATTCATCATCATATAGACTGTCTATAGTATGTAAAACAACACTGTTTTATTTTTTCTAGTTCATCCTGATTCATTGTAGTGATTTTATTCTTTTAATACGTACATTTCGCGAGTTTGACTCAAAGGAATAACACAACACTTTAATTCCCGATGGCATTGAAGCAGTCTAATCGATGAATGTTGATTGTGGTAATTTACCTTGTTTACGACCTTTTCAATATACCGGAAATAAAATTCGCGCACGCGCATTCACTTGATTAATGTCAGGTTTGTCAACAAACGAGGATTCTTAAGACATGTAAAAAGGTAATTAAATGATGAAGAAAGCTTAAAATTAGAAATCATCTCACTCAAAGTCATTCGCTTCATCAAACTAATCGGTTGTAAAATAACATAAAACGATGTTATCTTCTCAGACTGACTATTTGATCATGGAGCTCCCCGTAATGAATTTTTGTTTCAGTCTTGACTTGTACAGTTACCCCATCACTAAACAACTTTATAAGGTGCATGGTGAAAGACGTCATTAAAAGAGAGTAATTATGACTTAACATAGTAACCTCATGTTATATATTCTCAAGTGTCTTAATATTCTAGAGCTTAAATTTATGTCATGATGTTTCGTTCATGTATCTATACCATCCATTATCCCGGCTTACATCGTTTTCGATGATTACGTAATATAAATATCTGCAATCTATAAAAATTGTGAGCAATGACATATTCAAGTGACCCAGTTACACTACTTGATTAAAAAAAATGTGCCAACTGGCAAGAAAATCGTGATAAGAAATGTAAGATGAATCTCGCATTTAAACTTTGCATCGCCAAAAACTACTCATGCTGGGATACTTAACTTGGTATTGTTGATGCATCTCCATACCCACATGGAATCGGCACATAATTTTTTAACTAATCCTTAGAATTTAATTTATGTTACAATATTTGAATTTTGACAAGGGATATTTCTTGCTGATTTCCTTCCTTATTCCATTTGGCATGGGTTCGCTACACCGTTCAACACGAGTAATTCACTGTTCCCTAGTGCTTTGTGCCAAAATCTTTTCTTCAGTGTGAAAGAGTGAACAAAATATTAAATGATTCTCTCACCACTAATGGTCTTTCGCAAAGTGTTCTTTAGCTCGCAGTTTAAACAACTTTTTTATTGAACACAAAATAGCTGAAAGTCTGCCATCATTATTTTGCTTCATGGTGATGTCTGATTGGCTCAAAATTAATGATAAAGACGTTTTCATTAGTCAATCAGATTAATTGTTTTTTTACCCTCAACTTGCAAAATGGCTTCCTGTGGAAGTTAGTTGATCAGTGCTCACGCTGTCAGTCGACATTGTCGCCATTTGCGATAATTTTACGCTTTTGTCGATTATTTCAAAGAATTGGTGGTAAAATTTGGCGATTATATAATTGTCAAAAACGCAAGATATTGTTAGCTTATTTGCATTCGCTTTGCCCTGGGCTGTCGCCACATAACTGATAATTGTGGGTCGTTAATCCCCTAATTGAACTAACAAAGTGTCACTGAAGATAATCACCTTGGAGTCCTTGCGTACGGGTCAATGATTGTAAATCGGTAAACTTTGGGCATTTCCATTACGTCATGACAAGGGAATTCTAAGGTTGATGCTATTTATAGCTATTATGGATTCCCCTATCATATGTTTAACAAAGCAGACAAATATTTTAAGAATAAGAATAAATGGCCTGTTCTTTTTTTCTAATCTAATTTTAAATACTGGCCAAATTCTAAATCCAATCTCAAAGCAATAACCTAGCCGGATACTGTACCTCAAGTGAAGAATAGGACGAAAAATCGCGGTACGAATTGCCGATTTTTTAACCATGGTAACGGAGAAAATACTTCCTATTTTCTCAAAAAATGTGTTTAATCAGCTGCTTTGGTTATTTTTGCTTTGGAAAAGTTATTTCACATTGCAATTTCTACTGGTTTATTAGTAATTACGTTTGTCATCCATTTTCGCGACGTCTATTTTTGACATACCATTAATCTAATCCCGAATCGTCTTTGCCACTACACATTAGCATATAAACTCATTCTAAGCAGAAAATTGATGTGAATTAAATTATTTTGCTCAAAACTTTAATGCAATATTTTACAATTTTGTTTGGTTAAGACTGCTTTGAAGGTTAGACCTTTTTGGTATGTTTACATAGCAGTGAATCTAATTGATTTTGTCTACAATAGTGAAGTGAAGAATGCCTTATTATTAAAAATCATCAGTAATTTTACATAAAGCCAATTATTTTCATTGACTAGGTTGAATTAATAAAGTAATAATTAGCAGTTAATCTTCATAACATAGATGTTATGTTAGATCAAATCATGTTAATTAAAAAACAATTTAACAAATAATTATAATGCTATTTCCCACGGATGGGGAAACAACGCGTAAAACTTTGGCTATTAATTTTCAAAAATTTGGTGGCTATTATTTTAAAACAGCCAGCGTGAGCACTGGTTGATCAAAAGACAAAAAGTTATTTATGCTGCGAGTTACAGAACAGTAAGTGAAAGGCCACCGGTTGTAAGTGAATCAATTTTTGTTCAAAGTGAACCAAGGATTTTTTCACAAAATGCGTGGAAAAAGTGAATTACTCGTGGTGAATGGCGTTGCAGACCAGTGTCCAAATTGATTTATATAGGGAAATAAACGAGAAAAATCTCTTCTTTTTATACTAAAAATTTTAAGGATTAGGAATTTAAGGAAAGAAGTTATGTGCCGAATCCCTGTGTCTATACACTTTTCCAATAAACAGTTTCGCAGTCCTGTATGAGTTACTTACTGTGACCAAAAAACAAGGCTTCATGGGAAAGCTGAACTATCAGACTATGACTTTAGCACATAAGGGCTAAAATGATCCATTACATTTCAGGTCTTCGATCATCGCTACTGGTCAAAAATAAGTTACTGGTCTGTTATTCTAGTCGGATAGGTGACCCCTTGTGCGCAACGATTTGGCATTTTTATGGCATGCTGCCTTCAAATCATCGCTGCCCAAATATTCTAAACATGTCAGTAGTTGATAAGACATGCTTAGCTGGAAACAAGACTCAATTTAGCCATGGAGAGAACACTGGTTGTTAGTTAAAGTCGTTTAAAGTTAAACTTTGGCGCGAAGAATAATCACTTTACACTTAAGTCAAATTAGATCATTTGTTTTATAAATGATTCTTATTATTAAAAAATATCATAATGCTGATGTATTATTACTAATTCAACTATAAACGAGAAAACACATTTTTAAAAAGTATTTTATGATGAAAAACAAAAGTTGTATGTACATGTTCCCTATTATGTTAATAAAGCGAGCAATAATTTTTGCCCGTATAGGAGTCACATGACTGGACAATGGAGGTAACCGAAAAAATTCATCGAATTTTTGGAAACATAATCCAAAAAATTTATATAACAAAATTTGCATACCTAGCCCCCACTTACTGGTCGCTTATAAACATTAAAGCTGATGCAAAAAGCTTCATTAAATCACTGGTATCTTTAAAAGAATGTCACAAATACAGAAAAATTTAAAACACTTTACAAATTATTGAAATTTCCCCTTATTATAGAAGTCTTTCAAGATTGAAATTGGATCATCTCTGTGTTTTTCTTATTGAATATTTTTGTTGTTCTGTTCGATGATGTAATCTTAAAACTATGGAGCGAAGTGTACACAAAAAAGAAATTGTACATGTATTTAGATCCTCAGTCGGCTCGAACTTAACAATGCCAACAATGGACACACTGTTTTGTACAGATGTTAGATGAGCAAGGCTCTTTAGTACATATAATAATAGTCTCACTGCCTATAAAAATGTCACTTAAATAAAAACATAAAACACAAGTTACTGTTTATTATAAGTTGTTGTTTCTTGTGGTTGTTTACAAAAAAAAATACAAGTTTGTTAGATGCTGTTTTTGAATAAAGTAACTCCCCCCCGCCCCCCTATGCTTTCATTTCCAAGACTTTAAGCAAAATGACAGTGTTGTGTGATTCATGCTGTTGATTTCCACACAAGGTAGTTATATAAGAATAAAGGTGTAACTACAGGTGCATAGGAGCTGGGGCCGCGACTGCTGCTCCAATATTTTAGCAAGTTAGGACACCAGTGACAGCTCCAAAATAAGGTGTTACATTTAGCGCTGATGTGATGCCTTAAACAGTAAAACTGGGCCAATTGTAGTTTTTGACAATTACCGGTAGCTAATACAAGGTCAAGTGCCAATGCCAACAAAGTGTCACAGAATTGTCTCAGGATATCAATGCCAAGGCTAAGTAAGGAGAAGAAAAAGTATGTAAAATAAACTAGTCGGCTCTTCACAAATTGTTTGATACACTTGGCACACTTCTACAGAAATATCAGAAGGATCTTAATAACACTGTGCAGGTAGTTTGAGACAGTTAGTCAGATCTTACGACCATATTTGCTAGATTCTTACATTTCAGTTCTAATACAATCACCAGTGTTTGTAGGAGTCAGTGAAAATGTATAAATTGCAAAAATTTCAGAACCAACATTAAAATGACTTTTTTATATCTATCTATAAAGTAATTATAATAAAGAACTTACAAGATCAGCTTTGACTTGATTTAGCATTATGCATTGATGGCTGTAACAATGCACAAAACAGCTTTAATCGTCTATGTTAAATTACACAACACTTTTTGCAATTTAGTCAATTAAAATTCTACAAAACATCCCTATGAACAGTTAATGGACAGGCTCTGTGTGAAAGGAAGGTAATTTCATTATATAAGTTCAATGGATTAAGGGAAAAGTGCAGGATCTGATGAGCTTTTAGCTCTTCCAGATTTATTTTCTAAGAGAGAATTATGCTGCTGTGAAAAGCTTTCTGCACTTTCAGACATAAAATTCCCAGAAGTGTCATGTAATAATAAAAAAGTGATTAAAAGAATAATGAATATGCAACACATGTGAACACAGGTAATCAAACATTTAATAGTTGGAGAACCTGCAATAATATTGACATGATTAGTTGTTGAATTAATGCTTGAGCAATGCAGTACACATTTGATAGAGCTGTTAATAAAAGTATTTACAAGGAAATAATGAAGCACATTTTGTTGTCCTCAAAAGTACCAATGCACTATAGCAGTACAATGAAAAAAAAGATAGGTGTAGTCAACAAAATGGAATTCATATGCATGACAGGTGTAGTCCAATAGACATGACCTATCTAAACTGCCGAGTGTTGATACTTGGAGCAATTTCTAACTCCAGCGCTAAATACTTTGCTTACTTGTATATTTCAGGAGGGATGTCAGAGCTTCAGGCCACGTTGGAGTTCTCCGTGGAGTTGAACAAGTTCTATAATGTGGACCTGTTTCAACGAGGGTATGTATAAAATCAAAACCAAACTTGGAAAAATAACAATAATAAAAGAAATAATAATTTTATTGTGTCACCTGACTATGCGACATTCAGGAAATACTTTGTGGGCAGCAGGGGTGTCAGCAGCGGCATCCCCGGCATCGGCGGCGTCTGCATTTCCTTGTCTGCAGCCTAACTTTGTCACTGTAGGTCCAAATGACTCCAACTTAATATGCATGTTTCTGGCAATGACTCGAAGTGCAGTGCACAAGAACCGTAACTCTACCGTCTTCTGTTTTTCAGTTATTCCTCTTGTATTTCTTTTTATATAGCATTTCTAGTCAGAGCGTAACTTGTATACAACAGGTTATATAAAAAGTAACAGAAAAAAAGAATGCCTTGGGAGTGGTGAAATGAATAATTTTTGCAAGTTATACCTGAAATCTTAATATATGGCTTTGAATTCATGCATAGAGGACACATTTTTTACCGAATCTGACCATATATATATATATATATATATATATATATATATATATATACTAAGAAATGTGGTAAGTTACGGGTCTAATTTCGATATTACACCTTTATGTGAGGTGCTATAAAGTAATGGGGTATATATGGTACCCCGTAATTTTCAATGCCATTTCTATGCATAATCGGACTTCTTAAGTACGATAAACTTTATTCCCGTAACACGGTTTATTATCGAAATTTATTTTCGGTCTATAAAAAAAAAACCGAAATTTTTTTTTATCATAAACCAAATTTTTATATTACAGCTTATAGTACTTACAAGGTCAGATAGTGCATAGAAATGACATTTAATTAGCGGGGTACCATATATACCCCGTAACCTTTATAGAACCACACATATAGGTATAATATCGAAGTAAGACCCGTAACTTACCACATTTCTTAGTATATATATACAACCCCTGATTAAGGTTTATTACAGAGACCCCATATCTGACGATATTTCTGTATATATATATATATATATATATAATATATATATATATATATATATATATATATATATATATATATATAGGGCATTTTATATTTTGGAACTTGAATATGTAAAAAGGTGAGAAATTTTAAGATGAGGTTTTGGAACAAAAATTAAATTAAGCACCTGGGATCATAGATTTTTTAATGACTCTCAGAAATATAGGGGTTTTTTTGTTGCAAGTAATCTGGAGTGATTTTGTTTCATTCTTCAATATCACTATAACATTTATGCTAGAATTTTATCCTTTAGTCAAATTTCATCTACTTTAATTCTTCGAAAAGAGTTACCTTGGAATAATGGCTTTTAACTACAGAAGACCAGGGATTTCAATAGTATTTGAAAACCAGGAGTCATCTGACCCCTGTTGATAATTTTCAAGGGGTCAAAATCTGATTGTTGCGAGTCATACCTTTTATTAATTGAACTTTACTACTTAAAAAATTGGTTTAACTTATTTCAGTTTATTTTTAAGGGTCAAAAAATTATTAACTTCAGATTAAAATGCAAAAGACACAACAATATTTACATGTATGATCTTTATTCTTGCAAAATTTGACTTCTATTCCTAAATTCTTCTGCATCAATATGACCCCAAGCTCAGAATCTGGTGGAGTCAAAAGTGGAAAAAATCAAATTTTGCTTGCATCAAAATGCAAGAATCTGCATCAATTGAAATCCATGGAAGACCATAGTTACAGTACTGTTGTATCTGTAATTAACTGTTACCTACCACCAACAGCTTTAATCAACTAATATTGTGTCTGTACAGTTAACAAGATGCAATGTAGCCAGCAAAAATTTGAATGTATTACTGAAATGAACAAAAACCCCCTTGAGGGAAGGATTGATGTCATGTCTCTGTGATTGCTTTTAATTTTGTCATTTAATGAATGGTGTTATTTTATTCTCAATAATAAATGTTTGTTAATCAACATAACTAAAAAATAGAACAATTACGTAAAATCCTCCAAAAGGGAAGTCAGTTATAAAATTTTTAAATAAAAATAAAAAGAGTGTATTTTATTTAAAAATTTTAAAAAATAGAACATACAAACCTCTAATTTGTTAATTGAACATAGTTGGTAAGCAAAAATCTTGACATAACCCTTTCCTCCATATATATATGCCTTTAAGGCATGGGCAAACAGTGTAGATCCAGATCAGCTGGCACATCTGTGCCATCTAATAAGGATCTGCACTGTTTGCTTTTTGATTCATTAGGTTATTTCTGACCAAAAGCTAACAGTGCAGATCCTGATCAGTGGACATGGATGTGCCTGATGATCTGGATCTACACTGTTTGTACAGTTAAATGGCATATAATGAAGTTGTGTTTAGTACTTTAACAGATGTTCAATCTTTCAAAGCAGGAATATCATGACCTGTGAAGTTCACATATTATTATTATTATTTTTTTATTATTAATTTAATTATTATTCTTACTAAAAGTGTACTGAGAAACTTGAGTTCTCAAATTGCATTCTTTTATTAAAATTGACATGCACACACACACGCTATATAATGTCTGTCTGCGTTATGGCCAAAATCTCCATGAAAATCAAATATTGCTGCCCAAATGCAGGGGTTAAAGCAACTCTACTGAAACACCAGGATTCATCTTTGTGTTTTTCCTTCCTTAACAAACCTTTCCAGTCTAAAGCTTCAGAAACTCTTCAAGAAATTTCAATAAATATACACATTAATACTCACCTCAATTAGGTGTTTCACTGTTTAGATGTAATAAGGTGTTTCATTGATAACATTTAATTTTGTGTTTCGTTGATTACATGTTTCATTGAGTACATGTATTTAGGTGTTTCATTGATCATGGGTAATTCAGACTTAGGTGTTTAATTTATTAGATATAATAAGGTGTTTTCTTTCCTTGCAGGTATTATCAGATTCGTACAGCCCTGAGAACCCCACCTAAAGTGCCATCCAAAATAGAAATTACCTTACAGAAATCACAAGGTACTATAGTGTTTGTTAGTTTATTGAATGATTCACATAACCCTTATAGCTGAACAGAGATTGAATGATCAAGAAAACAACAGGCTGGAAATAGTTTATTGACAACTGACCATAGTTGAGCTTATAGATATACTGTTTGCTGCAAACTAAATCTTTATGGGCTTAGAATATTTCAACATAGTATCAGTCACTGTATGTTTGAATGTTATAACCTTGCCACTGCAGTGTAACCCTTCCCTTTACTTTCAATAGCCACAATCGGTAACAAACCACTATACAATGTGTTCTTTAACATATTCTTTCCTTTTTGCTCATTCAGAGACTATATTGAGAAAATTGTTCATGTAAATTACAGATTATACAGAAAAGCGTTTAAAAAAAATGGTCGAAGGTAAAAAGAAAATGTAATCTCAGTTTTGAAGTGGATTTGCTGATGCACATGTTCCCGCACGAAAATGTATTTTAATTTTATCACAACCCATCAAAACCCTTTTATTTGAATTTCCAGATGAAAACTTATAGAGTTATAGTTGCTGTTTTGAGGAAAAGATCTCCATGGTGATTTAAGACCTTAAAAGGGAATTTATAAACAAAACAAGAAAGGTTTCTTCACAGTTATCAGGAATTTCCATAGCTTTTTGTGTCACCCTTTCAAAGAAAAGGCGATACATAGGGATCACTTTGTCCATCCATCTGCCTGTTAATCATGAAAACTTAAGTTGGCTATAACTTTGCCATTTCTAAATATTCCTTCATCAATCTTTCAAATTATATGGCTTATGACAACATGGTCATGGTACCAACAATTCTCTATTAGGTCAAGGTCACATTTGATGGAGTTATGCCCCCTTTTATACTTGGATTTTGACACGAAAACTCAACTTTGACTATAACTTTGCCATTTCTCAATATATCAAACTTTCAAATTACATTGCTCATGACAACAGGCTCGTGATGATGCTAAGTTCTTTTAAGGTCAAATGGATTAATGCCCCTTTTTGTACTTGCACTTTCTGGCATAGTGCCAGAGGGCGACACAAGTGTTCAACTGAACACCCATCTAGTTTCCACTGTTTACCCCACCTGGTTTTGACCTTGATGTCTTGTAATACAAAACACATTTTTTTTAAGTGCTTAGTCTTGCACAGTGATATCAGTTTTATAGGCATTTTGAAAAACCTTTGAATATACAATGTAGATAACTGGACAGGGATTAAGCTAGGAGCAAATTTTAGGGAGAATTGACTTCTCCCTCCTGGAAATTTAGGGATAAGTTTTCAGAAACAGGGAGAAGTGACCAACGCGGTCATGCGGTCTGTCGGGTTTTTACCAAATAGCTCTTATTTTCTCTTATACACCCATACATATTATAAAACAATACTGATTATTTAATCTATTTTATTCTACAACAAATGACAATAATAAATATTGCAAGGTATTCCTGTGGCAGAAAATGTAAGTTTGCCTTGGCACTTTGGACAGCAACCCCACTTTTTTCCACTGAAACTTGTCTAGCAGTCTGCATCTGTTGCTGGAACTTGCATCATCAACAGAGGTTTTGTGTTCTACAATAAAAAAAACAAACCAGTTGTAATTATATTGGAGGCCTGACTATCAGACACAAATCACAATTCATTTATTTTATTTTAGCATCATAATTCACAAATGGAAATTCAGTCTGTCATTTTTCCTGAAAGTATTTTGGTGTTTTAGGGGAATTAAAAGGTCCGTCCGTCTGTCACGAAAACTTAACGTTGGCTATAACTTTGACATTTCTTAATATTTTTACATCAAACTTTCAAATTATATTGCATATGACAACACAGTCATGAACACGCCAAATTCTTTGATGGTGTTATGCCCATTTTTGTACTTGCATTTTTATTCTGACATAGCACCAGAGGGCGACACAAGTCTTCAACTGAACACCCATCTAGTTAATTTTAATGGGGATTTTGACTAGTAAGTTGGAAAAATATTATGTAGCTATCCTAAGGCTTCTGCCTTTCTGGAAATCGCACATCTTACCATGTACACTGTTTCTTTGGTCTGAAAACAGGTTTTGAAAAATTGATGGAAGTGTGACAAAGTAGCCAATATGTCATTTTAACATTCCAGCATATTCTGGTGTTTGCCAAAATTTCATTTTTTATAAGTTTTCAATGTTTGCCCATACATGTAGAATTCCTTTATCTAAACAAGAAAATAGAAACTAGTCATGGTAAATCAAGATTTACATGTTGTCATTTTGTTTGAGACAGGCGATTTTTAACCCTTTCCTCCATATGTTCACATTTTTACACATGTGCCAACAGTTTAGATCCAGATCAGCCAGCACATCTGATCAGGATCTAAACTGTTCGCTTTTTAGCTCACCTGAGCACGAAGTGCTCATGGCGAGCTTTTGTGATCGCCTGATGTCCGTCGTCCGTCCGTGCGTCGTCAACTTTTTCTTCAAACGACTTCTTCTCCTGAACTCCTGGGCCAATCTTGCTGAAACTTGGCAGGAATGTTACTTGCATGAAGCTTTACCGAAATTGTTCAAATGGTTCCAGTCCATTGCCTATCTAGGTCACAGAGGATAAAAATAGATTTTGAACATGAAATTTTTAAAAATCTTCTTCTCTGAAACCGTAAGACCTAGAACTTTGATATTTGGTGTGTAGCATCACCTAGTGGTCCTCTACCAAGATTGTTCAAATTATAGCCCTGTGGTCAAAATTGGCCCCGCCCGGGTGGGGTCATGTGTTTTCCTTATAAATATATAGCAAAAACTTAAAAAATCTTCTTCTCCAAAACCGCAATGGCTAGAAGTTAGATATTTGGCATGAAACATTGTCTAATGGACCTCTAACAAAGTTGTTCAAATTATGGCCCTTGGGTCAAAATTGGCCCCGCCCCAGAGGTCATGGGTTTTCCTTATATCAATATATAGCAAAAACTTAAAAAATCTTCTTCTCTGAAACTGCAAGGCCTAGAACTTTGATATTTGGTGTGTAGCATCACCTAGTGGTCCTCTACTAAGATTGTTAAAATTATAGCCCTGGGTTCAAAATTTGCCCCGCCCCAGAGGTCATGGGTTTTCCTTATATCAATATATAGCAAAAACTTAAAAAATCTTCTTCTCCGAAACCACAATGGCCAGAGGTTAGATATTTGGCATGAAACATTGCCTAATGGACCTCTAACAAAGTTGTTCAAATTATGGCCCTGGGGTCAAAATTTGCCCCTCCCCAGAGGTCATGGGTTTTCCTTATATCAGTATATAGCAAAAACTTAAAACATCTTCTTTTCCGAAACCGCAATGGCCAGAGGTTAGATATTTGGCATGAAACATTGTCTAATAGACCTCTAACAAAGTTGTTCAAATTATGGCCCTGGGGTCAAAATTTGCCCCGCCCCAGAGGTCATGGGTTTTCCTTATATCAATATATTGCAAAAACTTAAAAAATCTTCTTCTCCGAAACCGCAATGGCCAGAGGTTAGATATTTGACATGAAACATTGTCTAATGGACCTCTAACAAAGTTGTTCAAATTATGGCCCTGGGGTCAAAATTTGCCCCGCCCCAGAGGTCATGGGTTTTCCTTATATCAATATATAGCAAAAACTTAAAAAATCTTCTTCTCCGAAACCGCAATGGCCAGAGGTTAGATATTTGGCATGAAACATTGTCTAATGGACCTCTAACAAAGTTGTTCAAATTATGGCCCTTGGGTCAAAATTGGCTCCGCCACAAGGGTCGCCCATTTTACATAGAATTATATAGGAAAAATCTTGTAAAAGTCTTCTTCTCTAGAACCATAACACATAGAGCTTAGAATTTTTACATGTAACATCACTTTGTGGACCTTTACCACGTTTATACATATCATGACCCCAGGCTCGAATTGGCCCCACCCAGGGGCTTATCAATTTTTACATAGAGCTAAATAGTAAGAACTGAAGACATGTAGAATGTTTGCTAGTGTCAAACTACACCCCTTGTTCTCTGAAACTAATGCGACTAGACCTTAGATATTTCGTGTTGAGTATTGTAAAGAGACCCTTTACCAGCATTATTTAAATGTTGGCCCTGGGGTAAAGCTGAAAGTACTTTTGTACTCAGGTGAGCGATACAGGGCCATCATGGCCCTCTTGTTTATTCTTAAAGTTATTTCTGACCAAAATGCAACCAGTGCAGATCCTGATCAGACGGCATGGATGTGACAGCTGATCTGGATCTACACCGGTCACACAGGCGTAAAAAGGTGTATATATGGAGGAAAGGGTTATAGGTGATTGCGGTAGTTGTCATTTTCAACAGGTTATGAATATTATGTTTTCACCATTTGTATGACACAAACAAAATCATTGAATTCATTCATTGAACAGAGATGATTCACACAGTCATGTTATTAAGAAAAGAAGTCTCCCTCTTGGCAAGATTATGCAATTTTCAGTTTCTTGAAACAATACAAGCCTAAAAAGGACGTAAAATAAGCAATCGGTGCTAATGTAAAATTAATTAGAATTATGTGAAATTGGAAACAAGGGTTATCGTCTTTAATTGTTGAATTTTCAATGTAAGAGTTTTTTTACAGGTGAAGACAACGAAATCCCAGCACATGTAATAAATGATTGGGCAGTAAGTCGAACGTTTCAGATACTGTACAGGAATGAAGACGTACCCATCAATGATGTCATTCTGTACAGGTTTCACACCCTCATCAACAGTGCACATGTAAGTTAGTTGTTGTTGTCACTTTGGTAACTAACCTTTTACTCCATTAATACACTGTTTATGCAAACGGTGTAGATCCTGATCAGCTGGTACATCCATGCCATCTGATCAGGATCTGCACTGTTCGCTTTTTGGCCAGAAATAACATAGTGAATCTAATGGGCAATCTGGATCTACACTGTTTGCCCATGTGATAAAGGCTTTATCTATAAAGTAAAGTGTTATGTAGAGCAAACTATTGAAAATAACTTGTTTGGTAAAATAAAGAATACAGTTTTTTTCACCCTTCCTATAAAAGGAGATACCTAGGGATAACTTTGTCTTGTCAGTTCATGGGTCTAAAATATAACCACTGGTTATGACTTTGCTACCTCTTAACACTTCTTCATCAAACTTTAAAATTATCTTGTTTATGACAACAGAGTCTTGATGTACATGTATTCTGAATCTATCAGTCACATTTCACAGAGTTATGCCTCAGTTTGTTACTAAAACTTAATGTTCGTTCTAACGTTGCTGTTTCTTAATATTTCATGGTTCTTTAAAATTACATGGGTTATGACAATAGGGTTGATTTAGGCAATTTGTTGATAGGTTGATTTGTGGAGTTGGTAAACTTAAGTATTTTATTATTTAATCCATTTCTCCTTACATGTATATAAGACTTTATGGTGTGGGTGAACAGTGTTGATTCAGATTAGCCGGCACATTCATGCCCTCTGATCACGATCTACACTGTTTGCTTTGTGATTCATCAGGGGTTATTTTTATTGTTCCTCTGAATCTTAATCTACAATGTAAATAATAGACTTACTTGAAATCCTGGAGAAATCCTGAAATCCATGGACTGAATTTGGACTTTTAAAGAAAACATATTACTAACCTGTTGAAATTCCTGCTAATAGTCATAAGGACAAACTTTAATCATAAATATATTGAAATATAATCATAACTTTAATAAATTCTCACCTTTGACAGTAAAATTCCAGTGACTAGTTTGGATTTCACTTTTAGCAGAAGTTTTCGTGGCGCCATTATTTGAGATCCGCCACTTTGTGACTTTCAAGTTAAAATCCATAATTATTATAGTGAGATTTATCATAATCCTTGAATATTTACTTAATGCATATTGAATTCTTATTGAGTAGTCCTGAAATCTACCGATCTCTTGGGTAATTCCTTTGAATTTCATGTTTTTGTCTGTTTGGATTTTGTTCTGGATTTCAATATGGCCGATCTTAGAAATCCGGAAATAATATTTGGGAAAACTCCTCGTAGGTCATTGGTAGATTTCAGGGATACCGTTATTTTGATTGGAGGATTTCAGTTTCGCTGCCTATATAAGTGAGGCGCGAAATACAAAATGGCACTTCGGTCTTGACATCTGAGTCATCTGACGACAACATCGTTATAGTTAGTAAACTTCTGAAATATTTACATAGCGGTTAAATTTGAAACTGAAGTCCTTCCATCATTATGGTCATAATTGCATTAAATCTAAATGTAGAATGATATAATAAATACCTACGAGTTTAGTTATCATCTGATAACACTGAATTAAAGTTATTAGTGTTAAAATTCAATGGTTGTTGATTTAAATGCCAGCCCAAGCCCATCCTTACACCATACCATAAAGGCATATGTTATTTATTTAGAGTAAAAGGTTAATGAGATAATTATGTTTGTTTTGCAGCTGGAAGAAGAACTGTCCAAGTTAGAGATACAGCTTATGCTAGAACTGTGGTTTTCTGAGGAACAAAATGGGTAAATACTTTGCCAAATTAATGTCTTTTGACAAATATCCTTGCTTGTTTTGGAATATTCTTGTCAAGAGATAGTTTTGCCCTTTGTCTGTGTGCCTTAAAGTGCCCTAATGTTGTTGGCAAAACATGTATATCCTGATCAGCTGACACAACCATGCCGTCTGATCAGGATCTGCACTTTGTTCTTTTTGATATTAGGTTATTTCTGACCAAAAAAGATAACATGGCAGATCCTGATCAGATGGCAGGAACATGTCAGCTGATCTGGATCTACACTGGACGCACATGCGTTAAAATGCGTATATGGAGTAAAGGGTTAATCTCTGTTAAAGATGACACTAAGATACTATTTCACTGAATGTGTTCACCACACATTTTATTTGTGGAAGTTATCAAAAGAGCAACCAGTGCAGACCCTGATTGATAGTGATTGTCCTGAATATTTAAACATTTCACTCTGTCATTTTCTTCTTAAAGTAATAATAGAAGAAATGTATTGCAAAAAAAACCAGAAAATCTGTAACATGTGTAATAGGTTATTTTTTAACTAATGAGTCACACACTGTGATATTTGAACCAAGAAGTCCCACTCTGGGATTTTTTAACTAAGAAGTCACACACTGTGTTGTTTTTACAAAGGAGTCGCACACTGGTATATAGACCTTAATGGCTTGGGTAACAGTGTAGATCCAGATCAGCTGGCACATTCATGCGCTCTGATCATGATCTACACAGTTCACGATGTGACCATTGCAGATCCAGATCTGGTTGCACAGATGAAGCAGCTGATATGGATCTTCACTGGTCACACATACGTTAAAACAAGTATATAAGCAGTAAAGGGTTTAAATAGGTAACTGTAGAGATCAAAGTTACCACATAAGAGAAGTTCAGTCCCTCTGATTTTCATACTTGCATCCTTGTGAATGATGATAAGGACATCACAAAATTCAATGGTCTTTATGATGATTCAGACTAATGTTAACCCTTCACTCCATGTAAATGCATTTGATCACATTTGCAAAAGGTGTAGATCACGATCAGCTTGCACATCTGTGCCATCTGTTCATATTCTATACTGTTAGCTTCTTGGTCAGAAATAACCAAAGGAATCAGAGCAAACAGTGCAGATCCGTGATAGTTACAGTTAAACCTCCCTTAGCAGCCACCTACATTCATCTACCATCTTAAACAGCCAGTTTTAATACGTCCTAAACTGACATTTTGTTCTGATTTTTACCTCTTTTAAACAGCCATCTGTGCTAGGCAGCCATTTTTTTCACTGCCTTGGGAGGCTGCTTAGCACAGGTTTGACTGTACACTATTTCAGTCTATTTGCCATGAGATAACAGCCATATCCTAGGGAGTAAAAGGTTAAAGGAGATAATCTTGTCTGTTTTAGGTCTGCAGCATTGCTGCAAAAAGCAGAATGTGCGAGCCAGCGTCAACTGAACTTGCACATCAACCCCAGTAAAGGTCTGCACCATCATGTTCCCCTGCTGTTTGACTACTTCCACTTGTGCTGTGTCGAGGTCACAGTTCATGGAACACTCATTGCCATACATCAGCCATTTCTCAGGTAAATTGTTTTTAAATCTTTTATCATCCCCCCATCCACAAACCCCATAAATGAAAATGGGGGGTTATACTGATTTTAGCTAGTCCATTCATCTCTCTGTCTTATGAATATTATGTTGCTAACTTTGTATTGATGATCAGGCTTTGTTTGTAGATAAGTGTAAAGGAGAGATTTTTCTGGGAGGTGCTTTTACATTCACAGTATTATAATAAATATTTTAGTTATTACATATTACCTTACTTAGGGACACAATGGAAGTAAAAACATCAAAATGAGTTTTATGCCCCCAGAGAGTGAGAGTCATAAAGTACCTGGGGTATTGATAAACTACAGATGGAAATATTAAAGCAGTTCGTTGCAATGCTCATAGGAATTCTTTCATTCATTTTTAATATTTTGTTTAATTTTTTTGGAATAAATTATAAAATTCATTTGTTTAGGGATTATTTCTACTCGCATTAATGAACACAATATTCAGGTGTTCAGTTGAGGATTTGGCAATTAATTTGCTTTAATTATTTATAAATAATTTTTTGTCATATAATCTAAAAAAAGTTTATGTCAATTGCTTTCAGTGTGCCAAAGCTGCCAAAATCCGCATGGTCCAATAGAAACCCAGAGTTATCTACCTTGGAAACTGTATACTTTGGAGATCGGCCCATATCTGCAGTAAGCATTTCTTAAACAGAGTATTCTGTTCATCTAATATATGTATATCAAGTAATGTTATAGTAAGATAGACATCTGTTTTGATACCAGTTTTAAAGATTTATGTATAGGTTGCATTTAGGACTGTCATTTAACCCTTTACTCCATATATATGCATTTAATTACATCTGCAACCAGTGTAGATCAGTGCTGTCTGATCAGGATCTGCATTCTTGGCATTTTTATTTCTAATGTTAATTCTGACCAAAAGCAAACAGTACAGATCCTGATCAGTGGATTTGACTCCATTTCAGTCAATCAGATGCTTGAGAATTTACACTGTTATTATAACCTTTTCACTTAGGGTGAAGATAACAATGTTTAGAAGACTCTTTCATGCTGATTCCAATGTGTCATTGCTTGTCAGTGACTTGATGTGTATACACAGTGTGCATATGTTGTTTTTACTTGATGTGTATACACGTAGTGCATGTGTTGTTTCAGGATCCAGATCAGTGTCAGCCGGTCAGTCTACATGCGGCCTGGCAGATGCATCACAGAATATGTAATATACTGCTGTCTGCATATGAAAGTCTGCAGAGCACGTTTGAGTATTACCTCAGTGATATATGTGGATCTTGCTCTAAACTTGGTTAGTTATATTATAGGGTTCATTTCATTTTCTTAGCTCTTGTTGATTGTTTGGTGTCATCCAAATGGTGCGAGAATTTTTTTCCGCAGTGAGTATAACATGTGTCTATACACAAATTTCCTTGAACTTGGAGCATTAAGTAGTGTCATAAACCTGAACTGATGTCAGCAGGTTTTCAACACAAACGAAGACATGCGTTTCTCAAATTTGCAGAGAATAATGTATGACAGATTTCTTATTTTATTGACGATAGGTGCCAAAAACATCCACTCATTAACCACTTACAATCCAGATTAGATCCCCCTGTATTTGTATAACAATTTAATTGCAAATTCATTTGCTTATGAAAAAAAAAGTATTTAACAAACAGGTTCAGAAAGAATCATAATAATATAAACATTTTAATGTTCTAATTCTTTAATTCATACAAGTGGTATGATACCCCATACACTAAGTAATGATTGTCTTTGTCATTATCAGTTTATGTAGTAGTAAGAGATTACTTCCCTGTCAAATATGTGCAAATGGACATTATTATGAAAGAAAAATAACATGTTTGTTTTTAAAAAAAACAAAACAAAATACGAATCCTCAGTGATAAATTGGATTTTGCTTTTTACCAGATCGGGATTTAGCAGAGCTCTTCTGTATTCTTGTTTTTACATGGGTTTGTTTTTATGGGCTTTGTAATTTTAATTGATGATGGATGAAATGATTTTTCAGAACATATAGACTGTCATTTGAAACTCCAGAAGATTATGGACAATATACGTGAATTAGACAACGAGGAAGATTTAATCCAGAATGCTACAAGGGACATAACTCAGCTGTGTGCTGCAAATGTGATATTGTGGACCCAGTTCCTGGAGACAGCCACCTTAGACCAGGGCATTATTTTTCATCTAGCTAAGGAACATCATTCTACAAGGGTAGGATTGAATGATGAGTCTTGTCAGTGTGTCTAAAATAATCCACTTTAATACAAATTGTGATATTCATTGGTGCAAATATTGATAATGTTTGGTCAATATGTGACATCTCGGATGTACTGACTGATAACCTTAATTTTTTGTGTCGCCCTTTTGAAGAAACGTCCGTCACGAAAACTTAATGTTGGCTATAACTTTGCTATCTCTTAACATTTCTTCATTAAACTTTCAAAATATATTGCCTACAACAACACGGTCATTATGATACCAAAATCTTTAGGTCAAGGTCATGTGTCACAGAGTTATGCCCCTTTTTGTACTAAGATTTTATCACGAAAACTTAACGTTGGCTATAACTTTGCTATCTCTTGACATTTCTTCATTAAACTTTCAAATTATATTGCCTATGAAAACAAGCTCATGATGATGCCAAATTCTTTAGGTCAAGATAACATTTGATGGAGTTATGCCCCTTTTTGTACTTGGATTTTGACATGAAAACTCAACGTTGACTATAATTGCCATTTCTCAATATTTCTTTATGAAACTTTCAAATGATATTGCTTATGACAACACACTCATGATGATGCCAAAATCTTTAGGTCAAGGTCATATTTGTTGCAGTTATGCCCCTTTTTGTACTTAGATTTTGACATGAAAACTTAACATTGGCTATAACTTTGCCATTTCTCTATACTTCTTCATGAAACTTTCAAATTATATTGCTTATGACAACATGCTCATGATGATGCCAAATTCTTTAGGTCAAGGTCATATTTGTTGGAGTTATGCCCCTTTTTTGTACTTGGATTTTTACACGAAAACTTAATGTTGGCTATTACTTTGCCATTTCTCAATATTTCTTTATGAAACTTCCAAATTATATTGCTCAAGACAACACACTCGTGATGATGAAATGTTGTTTCGGTCAAGATGGAGTTATGCCCCCTTTTGAACTTGCATTTTTTCGGACATTGTACCAGAGGGCGACACAAGTGTTCAACTGAACACCCATCTAGTCTTTAACTCTTTACTCCAATATGTAAGGCTTTTATAGCAGGTGTGAACATTAAGATCTAGATCAGCCAGCACATTGTTGATATTGATCAGTTGGCATTGATCTAGATCTACACTGTTAGTTGATGTGAGCACACCGCTAGGCACTTGTTAGGTACTAAAATACCCAATAAGTGCTTAATCAATGCACATTCCCATTCATTCTGTTGTGTCTTGTTGGGTAAAATATTTGCTTGTTGGGTTGTTTTAAGCAAAAGAAATACACAACAAATGTCCGTCCGATAACACCCATATAAATGGCATTTATGGTTAAATTAGAAATGTTCATTATTAATTACTTTTCCACAGAGAGTAATAGTTATCAGTATTATTAACAAACTGTTACTCATTTGTAAAAGCTTTAATAAAAAGGCAAAGACAAACTTTGAATTTAGTATTTTTTACATTATGTTCTAAGGAGTTTGCTGAATATGTGCACTGTTGCTCAGAAATTAACAAAGTACATTATGAGAATTCATTGTCTTGTATATATTGATAAGTTTAGTGATACTCTGTTACAGAAATTATATACAGTGGAGCTCCGCTATATCGCGATCTGCTATATCGCGAAATTCAATGTAACGCGGTCGATCCGTGGACCCCAATTTTTTCCATAAAATGAAACCCGTATTTTGTCAAAGTCTTCGGACTGAAAAGAATAGTATTTTTTTCTGGCTGAACGAATATTTAGAGACGAGAAATTTAATTTAAAGAAAGATTTCCGAACAATTAGATACATGTACATTAATTAACACGTCCGTAAACATAGGCCGAGAATAAGTCAACACCTGTTAGACGTTTCTTCCTTTGAAAATTTTGCTTACCTTTGTCAAGCAATTAACTCCATAGTTGTTAAATAAACATCCTATTGTTGTATAATCAACGAAAAATGCAATGGCTTCGCAAATAGGGGTGAAATAGATTAGTTGCAAACTGCCAATTCGGCACAAGGCCGGTAATGCAGACACAAACACAACCTGATCAGAAATTAGCAATAATTATACTAGATACGCTGTCAATCAAACAAATAGTTTGTTGACGGGTTGAAATTCTTTTGTACAATAGCGTCGATCGATTTTGAGTGGTGCGCACCGTTTCAAGTTGATGTAGGCGTCTTTGATGTTAAATACACAAGCATCGCTGACATTTTACTATTTTTAGATCAAAACGGTCAATACACAGGTGTTGAACAAGTGTTTATAGCAGTTCTAAATTTGATGATTTTAGTCAATGTACATGTATCATTTCTTGGATATTTTATGGGCAAGTATTAGCACAATTAAAAATATATGTCGTTCACTTTATTTCTTACTCATAATAAAAATTATGAACATCAGACTTAAACATCGTAAATTAAATGCACAGTCAGAAATTTACGTCGTTCATATCAGTCTGTGTTATTTAATGCGACAATGCTCTGCGTATTACTGGAAGAAGAAATGTTGTTTTTTGTGTTCCATTTTTAAAAGGCTAAAAAAAAATATTTTGGCAAAATAATTTTGGTTTCCAAAGACTTAGACAAAATACCGATAAAACGTAATGATAAATAACTGTGTACATGTACATGTATTATAATGCTTATCCAGGGTAACATTACATCCGCCATATAAGGACTTATGATTAGCTTAAGTTCCTTTGTACCTCCTATATCGCGGATCCGATAATAACGCGGTTTGAGGGTCTGGACCCCACGGACCGCATTATATTTTATCTTCACTGTATATCCCTGCAAACAAAGTTTGAATGGAATATGAGGCATGTCAAGTGAAATGTTGCTGTAGGTGACATTTATACACACATGGAAACAGTGTAGACCAAGATCAGATGGCATGGCTGTGCACTGTTCACCTTTCTGGCAGAACGATCTAAATAAATCAAAAAGCGAACATTGCAGATCCTGAACAGATGGCTGGAATTCGCGGGCTGATCTGGATCTACGCTGTGTGCTCATGCAATGAAGAGCATATATTCGAAGGATAGGGTTTAATACAAGTTTGAAAATGAATGAAATATTTTGAAGATTATTGATATCAATAGGAGATAAGTGTGACATGTTCCCTTTCACAGTAGTATTTATCAACCTTGTTATAGTCTAATCGTACGTGTTTCAGGTAAAACGACTCGCAGAGGGATTCTTTACTCACGAATATCAGAAGAACGAGTGTCTGTCATGTTATGAGCCCAGGTGAGCACCTTTCATGACCCTTTCAAATTGTTTGCTTTCCCCTTTTGTATCCAATGGATGACCGGTTTAGATCCTCAGGCTGTCAAGCGGTCATACTTTTTCCTAGTTTTTCCTACTTTTTAGTCTTGTTCCTACTTTTTCCTACTATTTTACAAAAACCTCCTACTTTTCCTACTTTTTTGTCAGTTGGACAAATAAAAAAAAAATTATATCTTTTAAAAGGAGTGTTTTAAATATATTTTAGTGTTCAGAAAGTAATGTAAATGTCATTCCTGTATTCATATTGAAAAGTGTAAAAAGTTCTATAAATTCCTTGTCGACATAACTTTTGGTCTAACAGGCCTGACAATGTCATTTGTCTAAGTCAAAAATAGAAATAAAGGGGTTCATTACAACACTTGTGGGTAAAAATAGATAACAGTGGAACAGTCATATCTTTATACAACGTAGAAAAGGTCTGACCGTCATTCTCATGTAATCAAAAATGGCCAAAATTTTTAGAGTATTTAGATGAATGCTTTTGTGTTCACCAGACCACATTCATGTAGATGTTTGCAGTAGTGTTTTCCAGACCATGGGTGTTCCATGTATTCAGCATTTATAATGTAACTTAGCATTTGTCAAAATGCCCTATCATTTATTGCAATTGAGAACTGCTTGCTTTATGAATGTCTGATTCTTTGTGGTGGTTGTAACAAATGCTGAGTTGTTGAATAATTTTAAAAGATCAGGTCTGATGATAAGATGTTTACACTCTGGCAACAGTGGGCAAGGTCTGGTGGAGATAAGCATTTTAAGCAAAGTTGAGATATAAAACATGCCAATTTCAGATATATGTGGTTTTAGAGTAGGTTTCCATATGTAAATTAACTTTTTTGCCCAAAATTATAGGGCATGGGCCCCTTCCCCTACACTTATATACCGATATATGTTATGCTTGTTCAATGAGAATTCCAACAAATGTATCCTTTATTTATTTGTTATTTTGAAATATTTAACAGTAAAAGGCCTTTTTTTCATAGAATGGAGCCTTTATAAAACCCTTTTTTTATGCCCCCACAAAGTGAGGCATATAGAGTTGCACTTGTAATGCCCTCGATGGGTGTCATAGAAATTTGCACTTGTCCCCCAATCTTGTGGCATCAACTCCTCATTAAACTAAGGGCAGAAATTCTTTCATACTTGCGAAGATGAGTGTTAAGAAAATGTTTTTCCACAGTTATGGCCCTTTGTGTTACAAATGTTGTTGTAGCATTTGGGGAATCACTGTACCCAGGACACAGTCTAGTATTTGGTCTGATCTAGTTATAACTTGAAACACTTAAATTTGATATTTTTCTGCAATAAAACTGCATTTGCATTACTTTTCGAACACCTCTCATAATAGAAGACTAAACCCATGGTATTGCTGTAGTGCAGTTTATATTCGTCAAGAATAGGCCCCATCGACCCATACTGACTCCACATAGACATCTCTCTAATTACCAGTGGCAGTCTGACTTATGTGTTGGGGCCTAAGCTGGATGACCATGATGCATATAATGTGTAACAGAAAGACTGAAGTCTCAACTCTGGAAAGACTGTTTTGTATTCCTACTTTTGAGGAGAAAGTTCCTACTTTTCTCCTACTTTTTGTCAAAATGGTTCCTATTTTTTTCCTACTTTTTGAAGGAAGATCACTTGACAGCCTGGATCCTAGATCAGTTGGCATATCTGTATTGCCTGATTAGGATCAACACTGTTCAAGATCAGTAAATTTATTTCTGGCCAAGAGGTGAACAATGTTAATTTAGATGGCATTGATATGCTGGCTGATCAGGATCTACTAAGGTTGCCAAAGTGACAAAAGGCAAATCCAAGGAGTAAAGGATAATTTTTTGTGTCGCCCTTTCGAAGAAATGGCGATACATAGGGACCGCTTTGTCCGTCCGTCCGTCCGTCGGTCTGTCACGAAAACTTAACGTTGGCAATAACTTTGCCATTTCTTAATATTTCTTTATCAAACTTGCAAATCATATTGCTTATGACAACACGCTCGAGATGATGCCAAATTCTCAAGGTCAAGGTCACATTTGATGGAGTTATGCCCCTTTTTGTACTTGGATTTTTACACGAAAACTTAATATTTCTTCATCAAACTTTCAAATTATATTCCTTTTCCAAACACGCTCCTGATAATACCACATTCTTTAGGTCAAGGTCACACTTGATGGAGTTATTCCCCTTTATATGAAAACTTAACGTTGGCTATAACTTTGCCATTTCTTAATATTTCTTCATCAAACTTTCAAATCATATTCCCTATGACAATACGCTCGTGACGATACTATATTCTTAAGGTCAAGGTCACATTTGATGGAGTTATGCCCCTTTTTGTACTTGCATTTTTATTCCGACAGCACCAGAGGGCGACACAAGTGTTCAACTGAACACCCATCTAGTCATAATCATCTGTATTGTATTATTTGCAAACAGCATCTAAATAGTTTCTAGATCTAGCAGGTTTAATTTGACTTGCAGCTGTAAGTGAAGGACAGCTTGCTGGTTTAAATTACTGTATTGATGACCCTTTATTATAAACTTATCTTAAAATTGGCTTTTTTTTAACCAATTTATTCATGATGCAAAACAAATATGTAAATCCTGCAAAATCTGTCAAATAAAACATAATATCAGTGCTATCATAATACGATGCTTATGAGAGTGCGTCAAATCATCTAAAAAATCCCTGGATCATATTGCATCACATCACTATATATATCACATCTTGGTGTGATCTTAATACCCACATTTGACAGATATTATCTCAAAAATTAAAACCTGTGTTTTTCAAACATTACTAAAATAAAAAGATTTTTCTTTAATTTCGTTAGGACAATAAAAAGCAATAGTTTGTAGAAAACCTGTTGGAGTTGAGTCTTGTGTTTCGGGCATATAGTAATTGCACTATCCATACGTCCATCTTTCCATCTGAAATGTAAGTCTGGTAAAATCTTGTCCATGCTTCTTCTCCATAACTGCTTGAGGGATTTCATTGAAACTTAACAGAAGTGTTTGTCACCAAGTCTTGTTGTGCATATTGTCTTTGCTTGGATTATTTTTGACAGAGTTATGGGCCCTTTGTATATTTTTATGTCTCCACAAAGTGGGAAGAATATAGAGTTGCACTCGTCTGTCCATCTGTACGTCCATACGTATGTCCTCCAAATATTGTGGCATCAACTCCTCCTAAACTTTCAGGTGGATTTCTTTCAAACTTGCACAGATGATCAAGTAGGATGTGTGGTTGATCGTAAAGAAAGGATTTTTCTAGGGTTATAGCCCTTTTTACAAATGTTGTTGAAGCAGGGGGCATCAGTGTCTGAAGACAGATTCTAGTTTTACTATAAGTTTTACTATAACTTCTATATAAAAAAATCTTGTCCATGCTTCATATCCAAAATCACGTGGGGGATTTGATTGAAACTTCACAGGAATGTTTGTCACCAAGCTTACATATGCATATCATCGGAAACTCAAGATTATTTTTGACAGATTTATGGGCCCTTAATGGTCATTTTTTGATGTAACTTCTATATTTTTGTTTAGGGATTTACTTCAAACTTCAAATATATGTTTTGTATCATCACCAATATCATTCATTATCATCACCCACATCATATTTTTATGCCCCGAAGGGAGGCATATAGTAATCGCACCGTCTGTTCGTCCAAAATAATCTTGTCCTCGCTTCTTCTCCGAAACCGCTGGAAGGATTTCTTTGAAACTTCACAGGAGTGTTGGTCACCAAGCCTAGTTGTGCATATCGTCAGGATTTTCTGCTCGGATTATTACTGGCCGAGTTATGGCCCTTTTTAGCAAAATCTTGTCCTCGCTTCTTCTCCGTAACCGCTTGAGGAATTTCATTGAAACTTCACACAAGTGTTTGTCACCAAGCCTAGTTGTGCATAGCATAGGAAATTCTGATCGGATTAATTTTGGCCGAGTTATGGGCCTTTTCACCTAACCCTAAACCCTAACCCTAATGTCTTTAACCCTAACCCTAACTCTAAGGTCTTAACTAACCCTAACCCTAACCCTAACTTCTACATTAAATCTTGTCCATGCTTCATCTTCAAAACTGCTTATTTTTGGTCCAGTTATGGGCTTTTTCACTTAACCCTAAACCCTAACCCTAAGGTCTTTATCTAACCCTAACCCTAAATACTAACCCTAGCGGTCTTAATTTTAATCCCATCTTCTTCAAACTTGGTCAGAATGTTTATCTCAATGATATCTAGGTCAGATTATTAACTGGGTCATGTGACCTTGAAAACTAGGTCACAAGGACAAATTATAGAAAAAGCTTGTCTGCACTCTAGTGGTGTTAAATTTGGTGCGATCTTCTTTAAACTTGGTCAGAAATTTTACCTCAATGAAATCTAGGTACTATTCGTAACTGGGTCTTGTGACCCTTAAAACTAGGTCACTAGGTCAAATTAAAGAAAAAGCTTGTCGACACTCAAGCGTTCTTAATTTTGGTGGGATCTTCTTCACACTTAGTCAGAATGTTCATCTCAATGATTTCTAGGTCAAGTTTGAAACTGGGTCATGTTACCTTGAAATCTAGGTCACTAGGTCAAATTATAGAAAATGCTTGTCCGCACTCTAGTCGTCTTAATTTTGGTCCAATCTTATTCGAACTTGGTCAGAATGTTATCTCAATGATATCTAGGTCAAGTTAGTAACTGGGTCATGTGACCTTGAAAACTAGGTCATAAGGTCAAATTATAGAAAAAGCTTGTCTGCATGCTAGCGGTGTCAATTTTGGTGCGATCTTCTTTAAACTTGGTCAGGAATTTTACCTCAATGAAATCTAGGTACTATTCGTAACTGGGTCATGTGACCCTTAAAACTAGGTCACCAGGTCAAATTAAAGAAAATGCTTGTCCGCACTTCTTCACACTTGGTCAGAATGTTCATCTCAATAATTTCTAGGTCAAGTTTGAAACTGGGTCATGTGAACTTGAAATCTAGGTCACTAGGACAAATTATAGAAAAAGCTTGTCCGCACTCTAGCAGGCTTAATTTTGGTGCGATCTTCTTCAAACTTGGTAAAAATGTTTATCTCAATAATATCAAGGTCAAGTTTGAAATCGGGTCATGTGACCTTGAAAACTAGGTCACAAGGTCATATGATAGAAACAGCCTTAATTTTGGTCTGATCTTCTTCAAACTTGGTCAGAATGTTTATCTCAATGATATCTAGGTCATGTTCAGAACTGGGTCACGTGACTTTGAAAACTAGGTCACTAGGTCAAATTAAAGAAAAAGCTTATTGGCACTCTAAAAGATCTTAATTTTGTTGTCATCCTCTTTAAACTTGGTCAGAATGTTAATCTCAATGATATCTAGGTCAGATTCTAAACTGGGTCATGTTACATTGAAATCTAGGTCACTAGGTCAAATTATAGAAAAAGCTTGTCCGCACTCTAGCGGTCTTAATTTTGGTCAGATCTTCTTCAAACTTGGTAAAAATGTTTATCTCAATGATATCTTGGTCACTGGGTCATGTAACCTTAAAAACTAGGTCACAAGGTCAAATGATAGAAAAAGCTCCTCTGTACTCTAACAGTCTTAATTTTGGTGGGATCTTCTTCAAACTTGGTAAGAATGTTTGTCTCAATGATATCTAGGTCATGTTCGTAACTGGGTCACATTACCTTAGAAACTAGGTCAGTAGGTCAAATTAAAGAAAAAGCTTGTCTGCACTCTAGCGGTCTTAGTTATGGGCTGATCTTCTTCAATCTTGGTCAGAATGTTTATGTCAATGATATCTAGTTCAAGTTCGAAACTGGGTCATGTGACCTTAAAAACTAGGCCACTAAATCAAATTATAAAAAAAGCTTGTCAGCACTCTAGAGGTCTTAATTTTGGTCCTCTTTTTCAAGCTTGGTCAGAATGTTTATCTCAATGATATCAAGGTCAAGTTTGAAACTGGGTCACGTGACCTTGAAATCTAGGTCACTAGGTCAAATTATAAAAAAAACCGTGTCCGCACTCTAGCGGTCTTCATTTTGGTGCGATCTTCTTTAAACTTGGTCAGAATGTTTATCTCAATGATATCTAGATCAAGTTCGTAACAGGGTCATGTGGCCCTTAAAACTAGGTCAGTAGGTCAAATTAAAGAAAAAGCTTGTCTGCACTCTAGAGGTCTTAATTTTGGTTGGATCTTCTTCAAACTGGGTCACAAAGTATATCTCGATGATATCTAGGTCAAGTTTGAAACTGGGTCATGTGACCTTGAAATCTAGGTCACAAGGTCAAATTATATAAAAATCTTGTCTGCACTCTAGCGGTTTTAATTTTGGTCCGATCTTCTTCAAACTTGGTCAGAATGGTAACTCAATGATATCTAGGTCAAGTTTGACAGGTGAGCGATTTAGGGCCAATTGGCCCTCTTGTTTCACTCGATTTTACCAAACTTGCACACAACTCTTACAACCATTGAGCAGTTGTTGACAGGTTAGCGACCCTATGGACCCTCTTGTTGCAAGGATTATGGGCCCTTACTCTTTAGTATTTAACTTCCACAGGCATATTTTTACTACATATGTATACCAATTCGATTTCAAAGCTGCATTTCGGGGGCATATGTCAATTTCAAGTGACAGCTCTTGTTTAAGGTCTGTAACTCGAACTATCTAATGTCCAGGATAATCTCCTTTTTAAACTTAGAATTTTGATTCAGAGTTGTAATATTTTATAATAATTTGTCATTTACTTGATGGATTTACCACAGATAAGAAACCAATAATCATCTTCCTCATCATATAATTCTAGCAATCATATTTCCCTTATTTATCTCCCCATTATATGATATAACTTACAAAACTTGTAAAACATACAGCATTTATTCTGCCATTTGTTATAAGTTTACACTGCAAACTGACAAGTTGTTATTTATTCCTTTCAGTTACCATGGTCACAGTGACTTGGCAGTGATGGTGCGTAGTTCTATGTATCTGCAGATGTTACCTCCCCTGGATGTTGAATGTTTAGAACTAGATGGCGATCATACTTCACTTCCTGTCATATTTGAGGATATCTACTTTGACCAGGCTTCAAATAATGGTACAAATACAAAGCCTTGTTACTGTGATTAGATTAGACTTTTGCTAATTCTGGAAAAACCTATTGTTATCTTTTCATCAGTTTTTGGAAGTGCTGTTTTCATTAATTCTAGTAAAATAATAGAAGCTGATTGAATCTACACTTTGAATACCACTGTTTGAAAAACACTGCTTATTATACAAACACCTGTGGTTGGTGGCAACAAGAAGCATATACAAAGTTAGTACTTAACCCTTTACGCCATATATAAGCCTTTTATTACATGGGCGAAAAGTGCAGATCCAGATCAGCCAGCACATCCATGCCATCTGATTAGATCAGCATTATTCACATTTTTGGTTAGAATTAAAAAAATGAATCAGAAAGCAAACAGTGCAGATCCTGATCTCATGTGCTGGTTGATCTGAATTTACACTGTTTGCCAACGCCACAAATGCATGTAAAGGGTTAATTCAAACTTACCAGTTAACCACCAAACATGGTCAGAAAGCTAATGGTTGTTTCAGCTTGCTAGGTTTGATAACCAGCCAGAAAGCTTCAGTTGCTCTGGTGTTATGACTGTTTAATTGCAGATTTTTTACAAATTGGTACTGTCCACTTTCTGATTTGAACATTCTGCATTTAATCTGCACCAGACTTTGTCTGAATGCTTATGTGCATAATATGTTCAGTAAGTTATGTAATCATCCAGAATGCTGTGATGACTTTGGAGTAATGGCCCTTTAATTAAACTTAGCTAATTAAGCACTGTCCGTTCGCTGGAAAAAAATTATCCCATCTTTATTATTTTTTAATTGGTCAGAATTTTTATGAGCCTTAATTTTTTTCTCACTAGTGTGAAAAGCCTAAATCTGCTATTCATGTGACTTGATTGGAATTACAGACTTAAGACTTTGGCAAAGTTAAAAAAGATGTCACACTGCTTTAAATCACTCAGAAGTTACTGCCTATAATTGGGAAAATTTAACCAGAATAGCAGTCTCTGCTCGGATAGCATATTTTGTAGCAGTTTGCAATTTTGTTGCATTTTCAGAAAGTATATTTATAGACCTTTGTAAAGTTTTACTAGAATTACTATGCTTGTCAGTGGTAGGTTATTCCTGTAAAGGGTTGATTGTCTCTAAAGATGGCTTACTGTCAGTGTCATTAAATCATGTCATTGCTTTTCATTTGCAGATGACAAAAGAAGTTCCCAAGGCCCTTCCCTTTCACAAAGCTTCACACAGAAACATTCGCCTGAGGTCAGGCATAGGGAGAAAAGAAACTTTATTAAAAACATCCGACCAGACACATTTAAACGACCGTCTTTCAATCTCAAAGAGGCAGAAGCTGCTGGAAACAAGAAAAATGCCAAAGATGTTGTTCTTGTTGGATATAGAAAAACATTAGCATCACCGAATGTTCATAGCAAAATGATAGAAAACTCCTTAGAACTTGGAACATTTAGTCCTTTAAATACGTCTTCCCCTACACCTCAAGTGCCTATGGGTGGTTCATTATCAATGCCCGTGTTAGATAGATCTGATTGGGTTCGAAGTAGTGATGGTACTTTGCCAGAATATATGCAGGTGGCTCGGAGATCATTGAGAGCAAAGAAGAGACAGAGGAATAAACAGTCGATAATAACCGTGGATTTTATGGGGGGTTCTGATCCAGATATAAGCATCGATGAAGAAAATGAAAAAGAATTACCTCGGAGATTAAAACGGGCATTAACAGATCCTGTGAGACATTCTGCAAACCTTACTGGGGGAAGCGATCCAGGGCTAGCTTCCACTGGTGTTAGTGGTGAAGGGGAAAAAACTGGTAAAGTTGCTCTTAAGAAAGATAACAATGAATCTCAGAATGCTAGAAAAGGTGACCCTGTAGATAATGGTGTTGAAGATAGTAGTAGGGTAAAAAAGCAGTTGGACTTCCAAGGTGATGTGTACAAGAACTTGTCATATTGTTTAACTCAGGCCCTAGGTGATGATGACTTACATGACAGTGATAAAAGTGATGATGAAACCTGTGTACAGAACGGATATGATGAATATTTAGAAGACGCTGTAAAGACAGGTTCTCATGAATTTCCATATAATGTATCCCATCCGTCTCATTCAAATACTGAATCAGACAACACTGATTCAGTTAAAAAGACTCATAGTGATAAGAAAGAAAGTGTGTCTGGTGCTGCAAACATAACAAGTCAATCATCAGGGTTGACTGTTAGAGATATTCTGAAAAATAACTTAATGCAGGTGACTGCTCCTGGATCTCAGACCAGCATTGACAGTGCTCGCAACTCCCAAGTTACAATTAATGGGGATGTAGACCCAAACCTTGATGTTCTAAGTGTTAGTGATGTTAGAGTGGGGAAACAGGGTGCAAGTGAGGCAGCAGAAACTTCTGCTGGCAGAATGAGGAGAAAGGATAATAAAAGGAGTGAAATGATGGGTAAAACGATGCCAGATGTGGCATGGGAGACAGAAGATTCTCCAAACGCTAGGTCATATCTGAACATTATCTCAGAAAATGACAGTAAGTCGGATAATGATGCCGAAGTGACAGTGATAGAACTTCTGAGAGAAGAATACAAGAAGACTCCATTGGTTGGTAGATCTGACATCAACCAGAGTTTATCTGACTTTAGCGACTCGGGAATCTCAGTCATGTCTCACAAAACAAACCACAAAGCGTCCAGTGATTCTAACATTCTACAGTCTGTGGAGGGAGAAGAAATTTCCAAAAGTTGCCTGGATGTTAAGAAATCAACGGATGTGATGGTAACTTCAGCATCGTTTCCAGACATTACCAAGCTAGCTGAAACAGGCAAAGCCAGGCCCAAGCTGGTCGATAAAGTGGGACATAGTACTGTCAAGTATGTATTATTTACAGTTCTTCATTACTTGTTATTTGGCATTCGATAATTGCAAATTTGTATGTATACTCTTTCCACCATAGATACGCCTAAAATCACTTGAGCTACCAGTGCAGATCCAGCTCAGCCTACACAACCTTGCAATCTTATCAGGATCTATACTGTTAACATTTTGGTCACAATCAAATTAATAAAAGAGCGAACACTGTAGATCCTGATCACATGGAAGAAATGGTTAACCGAGGCAAATGTCAGTTGAAAATGGCTGAATTTGCAATAGAAAAATGTTGATGTCTTTTTTAGTGTCACACATCCTTGCTTCCTTACCCATTTTTTATTGAAGTGAACAGTACAGCCTTCTCTGTAATTGTTTATCCTGAGAGCTATTTTGCCATGAAATTGATGTAATCAATCCAATCTCCTATACCTAAACACTAATATGGTAGGTTCTCTTATTTAAACATTAACATTTTAGGTTCACATATGTCAAATTTGTTGTCAATTTTTTTTTAAATATCAAGTTTTTGAGTCTAGACTGTATTTGTTATTATTGGATATTGTTATGTTGTATGATACATATTGTAAATGAGTCTTTTGAATTCACTTCTGGTGAAGTCCTTCACTTCACAAACCTTAAACAACCCAACTGTTTTCCACACCTAAATGAAAAACATCAAATATTGTTTTAATCCTTAAATGAATTTCTTTTTTAGTTTCATTACAATGAGGGAAAACTTGAAGTCAAGAATGAAATACCAAGGAAATCTTTACAGGTAACAGAAGTTGCTTGAACAGAGTTAGATTTGCATGATATATATATAGCATCCATATATATTGTTGAAAAGTATGAAAAACCATTCATTGCATGATTATGTTTTGTAAGAGCTTCTGAAAAGTTTCTGAAAATAATTTGATTTTATTGAGGCCTATAATCTGTTTGGTGTAATTGTCCGACTGTAATTGAAGAAAATAATAATGTGGTGTTTGGGTTTATCAGTGATTTCAATCCTTTACTCTATGCTTATGACTTTTATCCCATGGGTGAATAGATCCAGATCAGCAGACACATAATGAATAACTAAATGAATCTAAAGCAGACAATGCAGGTCCAGATCAGACTGCATGGATGAGCCAGCTGATCTGGATCTCCACTGATTGCAAACATGTTAAAATGCAATTAATATATCATTTATAAAAGTTGTTGGTTTTTTATTTCAAAATTTCCATCAATGACTCAAGCCTGTTTTTATTTATGTACAGAATATTCAGGTGAGTCACAACAACATATTCAACATGTGAAAGGACTTGTAAATAATCAGGATTTACTGATTTGGTTATTTTGCTTTCTAATTATAACTGTTTAAAGGTGTTTTGTATGTCTCTACTAATTTAATAATTTGCCTTGTTAACAGCTTCATGTGTTTTGATATTTTAGCCTAATTGAAGGGTAGGTAGACTGAACCTGTCACTCGTATTGCACTTTGCATTTTCCCGCATTATATATATACTTGGTTTTCCTTAACCCTTTCCTATTTAGATACACCTTTATTGCTAGGGCGAACAGTTTAGATCCAGATCAGCCGGCACATCCATGCCATCTGATCAGGATCTAAACTGTTCACTTTTTGATTCATTAGGTTATTTCTGACCAAAATGCGACCAGTGCAGATCCTGATCAGACGGCACGGATGTGCCGGCTGATCTGGATCTACACTGATCGCACATGCGTAAATATGCGTATATATACAGGAATGGGTTAACCCTTTCCTCCATATAAAAGCCTTTATCAAAGTTTATGGCATGTGTGAACTGTGTAGATCTAGATCAGCTGGCACATTTTTGTCATCTGATCAGGATTTGGACAGTTCGCTTTGTAATTTATTAGTTTATTTCTGACAAAAAATTGAACAAACAGATAATTTTAATTTGATAAGAGATCATAAACATTTTAATTACAAACTATACAGCTATTGATAATTTTTGGTTCATTTTATCCCCAATATCTTGAACTTTATTGAAGAAGATACATATCCAGCTATAAGCATTGGTAGTGCCATACAATAAGAATAAGTTATCAAGTTAAAAAACAAGGTCAAAAGCAAGCTTAGGGAGCCGAAAAAAGTTAATGATATTTCCATAAAGACTGAAAACAATACATGTATGATGTAAATTTTAGGACTTGATTGAATAAATAAATATT
Source organism: Corbicula japonica (assembly GCA_038501625.1). Classification (NCBI taxonomy): domain Eukaryota; kingdom Metazoa; phylum Mollusca; class Bivalvia; order Venerida; family Cyrenidae; genus Corbicula; species Corbicula japonica. Next base: position 979,895 of record JAZAYU010000008.1, on the reverse strand, counting down.
ATTTCCAAGAAAAGGTCAGTGTATGGATTAGGGTCAACTTTAAAATACTAGTAGGTGAAAAGACTCGGTATAGAAGTAGGGAGTGGGCTTACACAGACATTGTTTTGTGTAGTAGACTGGGTGACTGTGGAGCTGGACTGTTATGGTGTGATTTTTATAAGTAAAAGAATAATTGATGTTGTGATCTTTGTTTTCTTCAGCGTTGTGTACTTTTGAAGTGTTTTAAAGAATATTATCATATACCAGAACTTATTATATTTTGTTGTTCTGTGTGTACTAAATGTAATAGTATATAAAATTGCATAGTTGTTTTCAGTTCACCCTTTACTCCATGAGATATGGCTTTTATTCCACTGGTGACCTGTGAAGATCCAGATTGGCCAGCACATACATGCCGTCTGTTTAGGATCTACATTGAATGCATTTAGATTTCATAAATTTATATCAGGCTGAGAAGCGAAAAATGTAGATTCAGATAAGATGGCACAGATATTCTGGCTGATCTAGATCTACACTAATCATCTATGTAACAAAAGGAATGATTATTTTCTGATAAATGGATTTATACAGAAGAGATCAAATTGTGAAAAAAAAAGATCTGGCCCCGTGATTATAAAACTTTGTTACATGCTCAACTCAATTCTGTGCTCAAACTTAAAATGTCTTAAACATTAACAGTCTTTAAAAATAAGGAATAACTATGTGTTCAACAGTTGTTGTTGAGAGCAATTTTGTCATTTTTTCAGTTTAAAATGTTTTATTTTATATAATGATCAGAAACGAAACCATCAAATTTTCATGCTCAAATTGAGTCGAGCATGAAAAAAGGTTTTATAATCACGGGGCCTGATTCTGATGCTCAGTGACAGTCAGGTTCAACAAGTTACTATGCACATTTCCCCCATTGTGTTTGGTGAATGCATTCCACCATGAAAACAAGCATACTAGTATGTGCACTTGATTTTTTTTAAACTTGCTCTGTAATTCATCATTACTTTGTTAAAAGATTGTCATTTTCAGATAGATGAGATAAAGTGGAAGTTTCCTAAGTGTCAGTTTTTCAAGATGTGTTCTTTGTTGTCTGTTGTATATCTAGATAAATTTTTAGTTAAGTCTGCTTTTTCTCAGAAACCATTCAAAGTAAAACTTTGAAACTTAACATGATTGTTAGACATCATAATACAAACCAAACAGAAAAGTGTTTAACTCTGATATGTCCCTAATTTACCTACAAATTTTATTCTGGTCTACACTGTTTTTGTTTTGAATCAGTTAGTTACTTCTGCCCAATTAGCGAACATAGATGTGCAGTCCTATTGTTTTGCAAAAAAATAAAATAAATAACTCACAATGTAAATTTGTGAGTTTATATTTTATCATTTTTAGCAGGTTTTGAAATAATAAATGGATAAATATTAAGTTTTTCTGATGTGTCTGAAATTTTTTACATAAATTTGAATTAGTAAATAGAAGCATGCAGAAAATGCAGAAAATTTACTGACATCATCAAGAACAACAACAACAAAATAAATGCAGTTGCAGTTTTTGTCCCCAAACCATTTCTGAATGTATTCCAAACATGTTTTTCTTTAATAAATCCAAGTTGTAAATATTGAAACAAGACATAAAGCCTTTTACAGTGTATTACTTTGAACTTCAATATGCTAAACGTTGTATTGATGACGTACATTTCTTTCTGTTATAGTGAGTTTCCAACGTTAGCCTCTCAGATCCCATACTTCCATGTGCCTGACACTACAGAGGATGAAAGTCAAGATGGCTGCCACCTAGTGGTCTGTGTACATGGACTCGATGGTAACCAGTCTTGATTTTAGTTTTCAGTTAAGACCACAATTATATAAGCAGTTTCACTTATGAATAATGAATTTTGGTTTGAGAAGATGTGTCGAATGCAGTTACATAATGTATCACATGTTTTCATATAGCTGTTAACAAGGGAGTATACTATAAGTTTAAATAAAAACGAACCTACTCAAAAAGCGATTGGATTTACATCATCAAGTACTTGTAAATTGGTTGTTCCAGGAAATAGTGCTGACCTTCGGCTACTGAAGACTTATATGGAAATGGCGTTACCAGGATATCGACTAGAATTCCTCATGTCGGAACGTAATCAGACAGATACATTTGCCGACTTTGAAGTCATGACTCAGCGCCTGGTCAATGAAGTCCTTCATCATATCGAAATGTTCTCCTTAAAAGTGTCCAGGCTTAGGTAGTTTACATTACTCATGATCTGTACCCAAGACCAGAAAAGTGAGACTAGTCTTAGCATCTAATGGGCTGAAATGGAGATTAGTCCAAGATCATAAAACTGAAACTGGAGACCAGTCTAAAATCTCAACCTATGATTGGCTGAAATGTAGGTTAATGTAATTGTCTCCATATTAGCCAATCAGATGCTTAATATTTGAGATAAGTCTCCCATATCATTGTATGCTCAGACATGTATCAATTTTTTTGCTATGTATTGGCTTAAAAACCTTTGAAGTATATTTTCGCTCAAAATTAAATGCCTTTTTTGTTCTGGATAATTATGTTAACTTACTATTTTCTTTTTGATTGTTTTTGATAACAGTAGTATCATGATAATTCATGTGGGTTTAATTTTTGAGAGTTTTGCACTAGACAGTGTGCATAGAATCAAACCCCAGCGTATACTAATCGCATACTATCTTGCCATATGAGGATATTATAACTGCATGAATTTAAGTCCATGCAAAAGTGTCAAATGCACAATTTGTGTGAAAATTTGGCACTGCGAAATTAAAACGATACCACAGTTAATAATGCAAGTATATAGAGTTGTATTACCTGGTAACCATGTATGTTTTGGTTTCAGCTTTATAGGACATTCTCTAGGCACAATCATTATCCGTTCCGCATTGACGCACATAGAGATGATTCCTCTTCTACCCAAACTTTATACGTTCCTCTCCCTATCGGGACCTCATCTGGGTACACTGTACAACAACAGTGGACTTGTTAACATGGGTGAGATATTTATTCCCACCCCAAAGGCAGGGGCTCTTTTGGAAACATTTATTTCTTGTTTATGTCAATTGCATTTTCAATATCTCTTAATATCTAACCTGGTGGATTTATATAATGGACATTCGTGCAATTGTAGCCAGCCCATTTATTGGTCATCTGAGTGTTTTGCATAGAATTATGTAATGAATAACATACATTATACAGTAGACCCCAACTGCATAGGACTTGAAATACACTGTTAGCAACTAACACATAAGCTGTGCTGATCACTTAATTGATAAATATTGTTTAATCTTCTTATTTCTGCAGACTGCTGAAGTTTGGATGGTTTGTAATTCACATCAAATGATAGCTTTGGTTATGTATAAGATAAACATTACAGGTATGTGGTTTATGCAGAAGTGGAAGAAATCTGGATCCCTGCTGCAGCTGTCTCTCAAAGATCATGTTGATCCACGAATGTCATTCCTGTTTAAACTGAGCCAGAAACCAGGTAAGAAGTACTCAAACCCAAACTGGGCCCAAGATCATAAGACAAAGATTGGAGACCAGTCTCAAATCTCAAACATCTGATAAGCTGAAATGGTGACCAGTCTCCAGATTTAGTTTTATGATCTTGGGCACAGACTTGGCTTATCAGAAGGTTTACCATAACTCTTTTGCAATTTTATAGGATTTTGAGGAAAATAAACTATGTCAGGGATAATCAGTCTCGTGTCCTCTGCTAGCAACCATAAGGACTGCGGTTCTAACCAGCCTCTGTATCGGTTCCTGATCAGTATTTTAATCAGCGATAATTTGATTCCTGGTCTGTACCTTCATCATTACTAGTTTACAGTAGCCCTGTTAGTGCAGTGTTGTGGCCTTGATGAAAATTGCAGGTAAAATTGAAACAAAGTATTTGAAAAACACAGAAATCCCACATTGTTTTCTAAATATTGTTGTATTACCCCCAAACTTTGTCATACATGAGACTGAACTTACTGGCTATCACAGAAAAAGTTCATAAGTCAAGAACACGTCAGAATTTATACAGCAATAAATCACCTGTGTCAAGATCATTTAACCCTTTATATATACACATTTTAACGCATGTAGGTCTAGTGTAAATCCAGATTAGCCCGCCTATCTGTACTTTCTGATCTGGATCTGCACTGGTTGCATCTTGGTCAGAATTAAGCTGGCAGCCAATCAGATACATGAGATTTGTCTCCATTTCAGCCAGTCAGATGCTTATGATTTGTAACATTGGTCTCCAATTTCAGTTTTGTGTCCTGCTCTTTCAAAGAAAAGCCGATACATAGGGACCTCTATTTGTCTGTCTGTTGGTTGGACTGTCACCAAAAATTATGTTGACTATAACTTTGCCTTTTCTTAATAATTCTCCATCAAATTTTAAAATTATATTGCTTATGCCAACAGTCTCATGGTGATGCTAAAATCATTAGGTCAAGGTAACGTTTGATGGAGTACTGCCCCTTTTCATACCTGGATTTTTAGTCTGACAAAGTCCCTCAGGGCAACACAAGTGTTTAACTAAACACCCGTCCAGGATAATTGTGGGGCGAGGAGATTGACATTCGGCCTCTTGACCTAAGTTCTCTAAAATAAATAATTGTTATTTGGAGGTGATGTTTAGGTGTCCACTACCATAAACCTATTACTGTAAATGTAATGAACATACCTCATGATCTTAAAAGTAAATTTTGACTCATGAATAAGCTGTGAAGGTAGTCCAGTATGTTGCCAGGTATGAGTTATAAATAACAGACCCTTGATTAAAATGTAAACTGAATGATACAAGTTTAAGTATCTGTTAGTTTTATTTACAAATAGCATGTGGCACTTGTTATATTGTAGGTTTGGAGTTTTTCCGCCATGTTCTGTTAGTAGGATCATCACAAGATAGATATGTCCCGTATCACTCCTCCAGGATAGAGATGTGTAAAGCTGCTCAAAGGGAGAGCACTGGACTTGGTAAGTATTTTACATTGTTGAAGGCTGTGACATAGTATTGTAAAACAAGGAACCACATCTATTTGTTCTAATGTTATTCTTCTTCAAAATCACCATCAGTGCATATCATCATCAGTTAGATTTATAGTTATATTTATGTATTTTTATTTATGGAGTAAAGGGATAAGCAAATTGATTGGCTTATTTAAACCGTTTTCTTTGTAAATACACATTTTATCAAATGTGTGACCATTGTAGATCCAGATCTGGTTTCTATCTAGAACTTGAACAGTAGTTCTTGTATTGCTATGAAACTTGAATAAAAATAACTTTGAATGGAATATCCACAAAAAGTGCCACTTTTCTGTTACAACTGTGACAATATTTGAATGTCAAACTATTAATATGTCATAAATAGCACTGACCTGTTCACAAACTTTTTAGAGCAAAATAATTTGGTTGATCAACACATTGGTGATGTGTGTTTTTCAGTTTATACATATGTAGGATAAATGAAATGAAGGCACACATTTCATCTTTTGCAAGCAGGCAACAGGTGTTCCTTGTAAAACCAAATTCTAGTATAAGCCTTTTTGTTACAATTATTTGCAGTGAAATAATACATAATTGCGAAGGATATAACTACTTGATATGAAAGGTTTTTCTTATGCTATACAATCATTATCAGTTTACAGGAGCCACTTACGATGAATGGTTAGCAGTATAACTATTGATTATCAGTTGAGGTCTGTTTTATAGATCACTATCATAGAAGTTGCCCATCTCTCTTCTTTATATATGATTATTGCTGTACTTTATTTCATTCATGCAATGAATTAATTTTGTTTGAAGTTCTAACAAACTAAGTCTTTTCTAGTGTATTTTAATAAAGCAAATTCAATTATACATGTTTATGTGATGAGAACCATTTGCCCTCTAAACAAAGATAAATATTTAATGGTTAAACAAAATTCCAAATGAAAAATGTTTCTATAGAGAATGTAGACAGTGTATTTCACTTAATTTCCCTAGGAAATTTAACCCTTCAAGTGTAATGGACTCACCTTTCTATCAGTTTGAGAAAGCCCAGTCATTGCTCATAGGGGTGTTTTACAGAAATTTATAGACAATATTAATTGATGAACTTGCTTATCTGGGTCTTCACTGGTCACAAATGTGACAGACACTGTGCTTTACACTTTACCCTTTACTACATATATAAGTGTTTTATGCAAACAATTTACTCCATTGATACCAGTTTTAATGCATTCCAACACACCGTAGTTGTCTGATCAGGATCTACACTGTTGTGCCATGGATTAAAGGATTTAAAGTGTTATTGCCCAGTGCCCACATATGTGTCATTTACAATCTTTTTATATTTAACCCTTTTCTCCTTATATACACATTTTTACACATGTGTGACCAGTGTAGATCTAGATCAGCCGGCACATCCATGATGTCTGATCAGGATCTGCACTGGTGGCATTTTGGTCAGAAATTATCTATAGAATCATAAAGTGAACAGTGCAGATCTTGATCAGATGGCATGAATGTGCTGGCTGATCTGGATCTACACTGTTTGCCCATGCAATAAAGGTTTGTCTATGGAGGAAAGGGTTAAAAAACCACCTACCGTTCCAGGAGCCATATATGCTGAGATGGTTGCCAACATTCTAGGGCCAATTGTACTCAACCCCAAGTGTAAGCTGATCCGCTACGATGTGTTCCATGCCCTTCCAAGCACAGCCAACACAATCATTGGTAGAGCAGCACATATAGCAGTACTGGACAGTGAAATCTTTATTGAAAAATTCCTCATGGTTTGTGGACTCAAATACTTCAAGTAAATGACAAGCCATTCAGTCTATCTGTTGGTCTGAGTGACAAGATTTTAGCAGAGGCAAGCAGTGTTTTAACCCTTCAATCCATGTATATGGGTTTTATAGCATGTGGGACCAGTTAAGATCAGCCAGCATACTCTTACCATCATATCAGGATTTACACTGTTCACTTTCCGGTCAGAATTAACCTAATAAATCAAAAAGCAAACAATGGAAATCCTAGTCAGATGCCACTGATGTGCCGGCTGATCTGGATCTACACTGTTCACAAATGCTATAAAGGCCAAGATAATGGAGGAAAGGGTTAAATGACAAACCATTTTAAATAGGTGTTGGACTGAGTGACAAGAATTCAGAAGAAGAAGCAGTGTTTTAAAGTTTTAAAAAATGCCTTTCTATCAAGCCCATTGTTCGTACAATTGGAAAATATGATGTCAGATAATATAATTCCTGTTTTGTAGTAAGCTTTACTTTTTGTGATGCAAAGTTCTTTTATAATATCCAAGCACTGTAGTAAAGAAATGACGTTTTCTGATCAGCATTCTATTTAACTCATTACTCTATATTTATGCTTTTTGGCACATGTGCGACCATTGTAGATCCAGATCAGCTACCACATCCATGTCATCTGATCAGGATCTGCCCTGTTTACTATTTGATCAGAAATAACCTAATAAATCTAAAAGTGAACAATGCAGATCCTGATCAGAAGGCTTGGATGTGCAGGCTGATCTGGATATTAACTATTTGCCCTCGCCATAAAGATGTAGATAATTATGGAGAAAAGGGTTAAATATTCACAAAAAAAATTATTTAGAAAAACTCTTACTGTGTTATAATGTCTTGTAAAGCCTTAGTAGATTTCGATTGATCCCCAACATGGGTTATCTGGTTGTTGTGTATGAATGCTTTAATTCAGTAATAAACAGCTTACAACCCTATTAGCCTACACAGGGTCTCCAGGGTCTACACTGACAAGAAATTTAAGTGATTTAGTCCTGGCAGTGAAACTTGTTCAAGTGTAAGCATTTATTTGATCATTTTTCTGAAGCTCATTTACCCTTTAGTCCATATATCCTTTATTGTATTGGGGACCAGTGCAGATCCAGATCTGCCAGCACATCCATGCCATCTGATCTGGATTACACTCTTAGGCAGAAATAACCTATTGAATTAAAAAGCAAACAGTGCAGATCCTGATCAGATGGCACAAATGTGATGTCCGATATGGATCTACTCTTTGCCTATGTGATAAAAAACATATCTACAGAGTAAAGGTTGAACTCGTACAACACTTTGTACCAAAAGAACTTAAAATAATAAATAAATAAAACTGCTGCTAGGTGATAAGTTGCTCAGTCCATAAGTGGATAGGAATAATGTCATCTCTGCTCAAAAATCAGCTTTTGTTAACACATTTAACTTTATGTTTCATTTTCATGTACTTTACGAATAAGAAAATGCTGAGAGAAAACATCCCTAATTAGAGTAAATAAAGCTGAAGCAAACATTATTATACCAACAAAAACCTATAACTATAACCCTTTCCTCCATAGACACACTTTTATTGCGTGGGCAAACAGTATAAATCTAGATCAGCCGGCACATTCGTGCCTTCCATTCAGGATCTGCACTGTTCGCATTTTGATTCATTAGGTTATTTCTGACCAAAATGCAACCAGTGCAGATCCTAGATCCACACTGGTCGCACATGTGTAAAATTGTGTATATATGGAGGAAAGGGTAAAGTGTTAGCTAAATTTTCTTAAGTGAAATGAAATGATAGCACAGAATCAATATATGATGCTTTCTAGTGACTTCAACAAACATATAACCATTTACTCCATGGTTACAGATATATAGCCTTTAGGTGACCAGTGTAGATACAGGGCTGAAGGTTATAAAACTGAGTTTGGAAACCAGTCTCAAATCTCAAGCATCTGATTGGCTGAAATGACGACTGGTTGCCATTTCAGCCAATCAGATGCTTGAGATTTGAGACTGGTTTCCATGCTCAGTTTTATAACCTTGGGCACAGATCAGCCTGGATATCCAGGTTCTACACAGATCATTTCAGATCCATAAGATTATTTCAGACTAAGTAACAGATATTGTAGAACCAGACCAGACTGCACAGATATGCAGGTTGATCTGGATGGTCCTGATGATAATTTCAAACTATATTTGATATTGAACAATAACTTTCCATTAACCCTTTCCTCCATGTAAACACCTTTATGGCAGGGGCAAACAGTGTAGATTCAGATCAGATGGCACAGATCTTCGCTGTTAACTGTTTTACTTATCATGTTATTTCTGACTAGAGAGCAAACAATGCAGATTCTGAGCAGCTGCTATGGATGTGCTGGGTGATCTGGATCTACCCTTGTTGCATATGCGATAAAATGTATATATATGGAGGGAAGGGTTGAAATCATAGGTGATGTCCATGTCAGAAATGTCTGAAAAATTATTTATGACAAATTATTTATCTGTATATCATCATCTTAGTGCAATAACAGAGTATCTACATCATATTTGAATGGTGCTAATATGCCATTTTCACATTATGGTGACAATAAAATTATGGAGTAAAGGGTAAATATTTTTGCCACAAATGTTCAGCAAACTGTCAATGAACTGTACTTTATATTTACAACCTATTATAAAATTGCCAGACTGAAGATTTTTGTTTTGAAAGCAGATGGCCTTCCATTGTGCTTTAATGTTACAACACAGCTAATTTAGCTTGAGGTGAATTATGGATTCTGCTCAAGTGTTTGGAGCCCAGACTACTTTGTTTGAAGAAACATAAATACATATTAGGTGTTCACATAATTCTTTGTGAGACAGGTGCAGATCTTCTTGTCCAATTACTCCACCAGTTTGTCAGCTGAATGCTGTATTTAACCCTTTCCTGTATAGATACACCTTTATTGCTAGGGCGAACAGTTTAGATCCACATCAGCTGTCACATCTGTGTCATCTGATCAGGATCTAAACTGTTCGCTTTTTGACTCATTAGGTTATTTCTGAGCAAAATGCGACCAGTGCAGATCCTGATCAGACGGCATGGATGTGCCGGCTGATCTGGATCTACACTGGTCGCACATGTGTAAAAATGCGTATATATCAAGGAAAGGGTTAAATATTAGTTCTTAGCTGACTAGTCTGCACATTTGATGTTTGCACTTTACACTCAGAATAAAACCAACTATTGTAATTAAATGTTTCTGAGAATTTTTAAATTGGAGAGAAAAAAAGGGAGGAAGGGATCTATACTGGTCGCACATGTATCCATAGAGGAAAGCATTAAACACAGGCACAAATTGTTAAGGTTTGGTGTTAAGTACACACATAGATGGAGTCTTTCAGTAATTGTTGTTATTGGCAAGTTATGTAAACCCTTTACTCCATATATATGGGTTTTATTAAATGTGAAACCAGTGTAGATCCAGATTAGCTTGCACATCACTGTTGTTTGATCTGGATCTACACTGGTCATTTCTTGGTTTAGAAATAACATAATGAATCTAAACAGCAAACAGTGTAGATCCTAATCAGACACCATAGATGTGCCCACTGATCCGGATCTACACTGTTCACCCAGGGCGTAACAGCCATATTCCATGGAGTAAATGGTTAATTTAATGTCTGTTTGTGTTTTGCTGTGAATTAGGACTAAAGTTAGTTTTTTGGGACATGAAAATGATCGGCACTATGCCAAAATGTGTCTATGCCAACATGACATTATTCCCTTGAATGACACCATGATGATTGTTATGCATTTTTCCTGAAATGTATATAATATGATGTAATCTCATTCTGTAACAAAAGCATATTGTAAAAAATCTCACTATCATGATTCAACTCATATATTGGTAAGTTCCAGTGTAGACCCTATCAGCGAAGACAGCCTACATAGTGTGAAGAACATTGCCCATGTTTATAGAACTGTGCACAACGTTGGGGTCTCAGTCTATACTGTAAACAAGTCTGGGCTGAAGGTTATAAAAGTGAGTTTGGAAACCAGTCTCAAATCTCAAGCATCTGATTGGCTGAAATGGCGACTGGTCACCATTTCAGCCAATCAGATGCTTGAGATTTGAGACTGGTTTCCATGCTCAGTTTTATAACCTTGGGTACAGATTTTTTCTGTGTCTCACTGGGTATGAGATAAGTGCAAAGAGAACCAGCTATAAATAATATAAAAAAAATGCATTTTGATTCCTGAGAAAAGTAATACAGAGCAATAGGGAGGAAAGACCCATGATCAGAATGATCAAGAAATCATATTATTTCACAGAACTGACACACTGAATGATTATTTATTAATTTTTATTTGTACATTATTATCAGGTGATATGATGTCCATAATGTCACACACACTTATTGAGCACAACATTTGCTGTAGCATATGACTCCCATCTTAGAAAACAACTTTCCGCATTGTCTACTATTTTGTATTGAGACATATGATTAAAAAGGATTTTACATTATTGTTGACAATTTTTCATATTAGTATTAATCTGAAACTGAATTTTGTTGCCATGAAATTGCCAGTTTCATATTGTAGTTTGAATGATCCTTTTCCTCCATATGTACACCTTGTATCCCAAGGGCAAACGTTGTAGATCCAGATCAGCCAGCACATCTGTACCATCTTATCAGGATCTTCACTGTTCGCTTTTAGAGTCATTTGTTTATTTCTTACCAAGAAGCAAACAGTGTAAATCCTGATCAGATGGCATTGATGTGCCCGCTGATCTGGATATACACAGTTAGCCTATGCAGTAAAGGTGTGTCTGTGAAGTAAAGGGCTAACCATTCATTTGCTAATGCAAGTGTTATTATTAAATGTGAAATGTTGTTTATATTGCAGTTGACATCGTATTTGTATGTAGTTGATTTTCTTTTAGCCCAGCAGGTTCATGCACTTTTGTGCTCAAAATTGCTAGCAATGTGATCTTTACATGTGTTGTTTTAATTGACAATAATTTGTTTTGCTGGCCTGTCTACTTATTTTTGTTGCAAGATGTTTTTGTTATATCTATTCCCCATATTTATTTCATATTTCTACATAATCATTCCAGTATCTAACCTCTTTTGTTTCTGTTGCATTCTGTCTGTAAGAATAAAATGAATGTATTGATGCATCATTAAATTAAGATTGTTGTAACTACATCGAAATAAAGAAGGAATTACGACAGTCTTGCATGCAACCCATGATACTTAAATGCTATGTGACATTGTCGACTTAAATTATTTTCTTGTTGTTGTTTTTTTTAATTTAAGATATAGAGGATATTTGTTTGCTACAGTGAAATATTGATTTTATTTCATGAGTGAACTCCAGAAACTGATATTTTCAGGAGTGGCATAGCCACGAGTGAAAATGCCAGTTTCTGGTGTTCGCAAGTGAAATAAAATCAATATTTCACTGAAACAAACAAATTTTGTTTTTTATTTTATGTTTTCTTTACCAAGTAATCAGTAAAGAACTGGAAACTGGGAGTTTCTTGTTCCCTGTGGAGGGCCCCAAAAAACAACAGCTGCTGAACTTTCAATCATAACTGATGAAGCAATGGAAAATAGTTCTGTAATCATATCAGATTTAAGTATTTCAAACAGCCTATCTGTCACTATTATTGAAAGAAACTGAAAAAACAACATCTAATTTTATTCAAATTTAGGTTATTTTCAAAAAGAACATCATGCCATCAATGGTGTAACCAAAGAGAGGTCATAAGCTAAAAAAGTAGTTCGGCAAAATCGTGAAAATAAACATGGTATTCCACAGTTTCAAAACAGTGGTATACCATTTTTATTTCACTAAGAAAACTCAATAATTCACTTGAAAACATAAAATAAAATCTTTTTTTTCAAAAAGGTAAATTTAATAACACTGTAGATTAGTTTCAATTAATTTAATTGCATTATTGGTAGATGCCTATAATATACATGTACTTTTTTAATTAAACAATCCTTTATCAGGACTTTTTAAACACTTAATTTGATTTTTGAATACTGAAGAAAAACTCTTGGTCAGAAAATTGTGATACTAAAACATGAAAATTGTGATTAACCCTATCCACCATAAAGTTGTATTAACCCTATACTCCGTACATACAACTATTGTACAACTCAGCAATGCAGCTATTGTACAACTCGGCAATGTCTTGCACTTCAGAAAACTGCAATGAATTCCATGAGGACTTTATATTAATTCAAATAAATATTTAATTTCGTTTACAGGTTATATTTACAAGAGTGTGCATGTCGGAGCAGTAAACACAGTGTTTTCACATTTAACGATTGTTTTTAGGTAATTCTTAATAACCCTTAGATTAAAAAATAATTACCCTAATTGCTCTGAAGAAAGAAAGAATTAGATTTCTGAACAGTACATTTCAGATAAGAACACGCTGCCTTTTTGGTCCTTTTAATGAAATAATTACAAATATTAAACTATTATCATGACAAAATGTTGTTTTTTTTTATATTTTCAATGACAACAATTACATCACTTTAATGAATATGGTTCTACTGGTAGTTTTATAGAAATGAATAAAATATACTTGTTTATTTTATCCTTTCCTGAATAACAGTGTTGTCTTGTTGAATAAAATGGTATTTTCACTGTTTATAAAGTATGAAATACATATGTACTTTTTTATTTTCACATTTTTTTACTGAACAAGTTTTTACAGTTATTATCTCCCTTTTCCAATTTTTCGGATTTGTTTGACAAGAAATCATAAAATGAAATGAAAATATGTTTTTTTTCTGTGAAATATTAATTTTTTTTAGGAGTGGTGAAAATATCAGCTACTAATATTCACTTATAAAATTATATCATTATTTGTTGCACAAGTGGTGAAAATACCAGTTTCTGGTGTTTACTTGTGCAAAAAAGTTGATACTTCACAGAAATAAAAATCCTGTTATGTAATCACTACAGTTATGGTTGACATGCTCGTGAAATGTCTGTTAATTTTTCTACTTGTGCAATTAATTGCTTTATAAATGGAATTTTAGTTGCTAGGAAATTCTATGACTCCTGACTGTGCAATCATATTTTCTGTTGGACAGTTTGTTTTTAAGTCTTTGATTCTTAAATGGTGTGATTCAAAAATCTGTTTTCATTTTCATACCTTCGTCCTGATGGGAAAAATTACAGGAGTGGGTGAAGGGCGTCTACAGGCTTATGCAATTTTCACCAAACTTGATCGGAATGTTAATAACTATTATAATTTTATAAAATATTATAACTATCTAGATTGCTGCAGTAATTCCAGGGTTATGGCCCTTTGATTTATTATAAATTAATGCAACAGATTGATCTAGTATGAGGACAGTGTGTTTCTAATAAATCATTACATTTTTTAAATAAACATGTTAAATATGATAGGACTTGTGAAATACAATGTATTTAACATGTTAAAATTTTCTCGCATGTACAGGCTTGTTGAAAAGGGACCATGTTGATTGAGAATCAATGACTTCTTAACCACTGTGGCTATTTTAAGATTATTATGTTTTATTGTCATTTTCTGGTGGAGGGTGGGGATATATTTTAAAATGTTATACCCCAGAATATATTTTTTTAAACTACTTAGTAACAGTTCAGGTTATATACTTTTAAACTAATACAATACAGAAACATGTCATAAAATGATGCCAAAGCTCTTTTACCATTATGTGCACTTTCTTAAGCATGATATACCTATATCAGTTTATTTACCATTTACTCCATATACAACACTTTTATGGCGTGGGCATAAAAAGAAGATCCAGTTCAGCTGGCACATCTGTCCTATCGTTTTAGGATCTACATTGTTCACTTTAAGATTCATTAGAATATTTCTGACCAAGAAGTGAACAGTGCAAATCCAGATCAGATGGCACTGATGTGTGGGCTAATCTGTAGCTTCACTGCTTGCAAACATGATTAAACCCATATCATTTTATGGAGTAATGGTTTAATTTGTTTTTGCCTTCGTGATACCCCGTAGTTTAACATATCAGAATTAGCATGTATTACCTTTCTTAATAATATGAACGAACATACATTGTGGTGATTGGCATATTCTTTCTTGATCTTTTTGTGCTATTATTATTTTTTAACATATCTGAAATATTCACTGCATGCATACTTTACAGTTTTGTTAAGTGGTATTATTTGTTTACAATTAAAAAAAATAATAAATTGATAAGATTTGTGTTGTTCTTTTGCCATGCACCTTAAACAACCGAACTGTTTTCTATACTCAATTGAAAACCATCCAATATGATTCAATCATTAATAATCACACAGGTCATAGTATAAACGCCACTGGCAGTTCCAAGATGGTGGTAAACTTCTTGGTAATTGTGCTATTGCTGAAGTTGATGTTATTATAATGCTGTGTCTCCATTTATTTACTCGGCTGTTTGGGAGGCTGTTTTTACCTCCTGATATGTGTATTTAACATTTTGTAGGTTTTACCTGGGTCACAAGATTATTAAACTAAAAATGGAGACCAGTATCAAATCTAAATCTTAAGCATCTGACTGGCTGAATGGTTTTCTAGTGAAATCTATAAAAGGGATAAGTTTAGTTATTTTATTCCTTGCTAATTTAACTGCATGTGCTATGTAAAGTCATCGGACACAGTGCCACTTTTATACCAGAGTGCAGTCAATTCAGCAGGGCAACTTTTTCATCTTTGTTCTTAAGTGAGACCATATGGATATTGATGCATCCTAATACTTGACCGTTCCAACAAAAGCAATAACCCACACAACCATACCCCGACAAGCATCTGCGCCCCGGAAAGTTCTTGTTTTATTCATTGTAGTGCTTTTTTCTGTTTGGAATGGCTGTTTTTGAAGGCTATTTTTCATGGTTTCGCCTTTTTTCTGATATGCATATTTAACCTTTCTAGAATTGGACTTCAGGGCATCGATACGTTTTATCCATGTGTTGGTGTTTTAACTCCATTAACTATTGTCTCAAGTTCTTGGGGTATTTTTTGTTCAGTGTCATCAGTCCTATGTTTGAATTAAATTTTATCATGCATCCTTTTCAGGAAGGTGTGGGTGGCTGAAATTCATTATTCAAGGCAACTTGTACATGGAAGATCACGTCTCATATGAAAATAAATATGTTTAAACTGCCCTGGTGAATTATCTCCAACATAATCGTCTGCTCGTCAATGTTGCAAGTATAAGCATAGAAACACCAGAGCACCCGAAATTAAACCAGAAACAACATGATGATGTCCCATTTCTTTTTCTAGATATCTACTTTAACCATCTTAAAATCGTAAACCTCGGCATCTGTCGTGCAGGTAACTGTAGATGGGTTAATCAACAAGTATGCAGAGCGGAGTAGAATAATCAGCCGTTATTCTTTAACGATAGTTTTTAAGGATAAAGTTGGGAAATTGATATTGCCTGTTATTTTCTTCATTTAAAACAAAAAACAAATCACCAGGAAACATTGTTTGAGATACTTGATGCAGTATTGATTTTGAATAGATTAAAAGGCAACGTTTAAAGCCACCGAATACGACAAATATGAAAATATTGCAGGCCCTGTTCGATTTAGCCTGTTCATGGGCAGTGCATATTAATCCCCGCGCCGCCTAGCCTTGGGTTGAGCGCAACTCAATACCACTTGTGATCCATCCCAAACGATGACCAAACGTACACGTGGTGAACATGGAACCTACCATGCTGTATTTTCAGATTAATACCAATCTATTTTCAGCGGCGTACGGTCCCCAGATAAGATATGCGCTTAATGCGACAACTATGGGAGGAACTAAACAAATAGAATTTTAACAGGGGATCTGACAATATAAATCCTGCATATCACAGACAACGCCGAAGTCATAAGTTAAAAAGCAGGAAATATATCCTTGGTGTGATTAAACAATATCCGAATCTATTTTATCTGAGATGTTGAAACCACCCACCAATAAACTGGCCGAACTATTTTAACAAAAGTAATTTTAGAAGTAAAATTAACATAGTACATACGAGTATATTAATTATCGTGCACGACGATCTTCAAGGGACGTAACTGATAACAGCAAATGCGATTTTTATTCAATCTCTTTGAACTGATAACAGCAAATGCGATTTTTATTCAATCTCTTTGTCAGCGACAAAACTTGCAAAAATTTTGCTCTTATTTTGTGGTTCCAATAACCCTGTGTGAAAAGCCTATATGTAACGCAGACTGCGTTCAACGAAATCCTCAACACCACCACAAGCTCCAGAAAAGCGCCGCAAAATGACGCACGCTCTACATCAACATCAAATGAAGGATTCTTCTAACCAGTTTGACAGGTTATCTGCAACGTTAATTTATCATGTGTTCCATAGCTGCTAATCCAAGTTATTAACAGCTCTGTCCGGCGTACTTCTAACCCTGACCCTAGTTGATCTCCTGGGTGAATTTTGGTCACATAACAAACAGCATTTCGCCATAATGAGAGATTATGCTAATCCGATGTAAATGTCTCACAGTGCGATTTTCTGATTTTCTTGTTTTAGTGCTAAGCTCATTTAGACCCTAGAGGGACATCGGTAGCGACAGCCACAGAATACGAACTTCATTTCGTATCAAACAGCTCGCAAGGGGAATCTGCTAAGCTTACGAGCAATACAGAGATTTTCACTGATCCGTGGAATAACAAACCACATACTCATGAATCGCGGTCATCCGTCTTACAGAATGGAAAGTCGCTATATCCAAATTAAGTAACACACAATGTTATAAATAACGGAGGATGAACCTTTCAACTCCAGGAATAATAAGCGTTCAACTACTAAAAGAGAAATCAATGATTGTCATATGTTTACGCGACCAGGAAGCGACCAGGAAATTTAAGGTCAAACACACTTTTACTAATATCGCATAAAGGTTACATATGTAAGTCACGAAGACACAAGATATTGTTGTCAGTATCATATTACTCATGTGGGCATTTAAAATGATGATTTGTGTTGTTTAGTTTTTGTGAATTTATGTTAATGGAAGTTAAGGGATTTCGCTTTTTTTTCTTTACTGTTCTAACGCGTCTTACCATATGCAAAATAAAGATACATTAGTAACACTCATTTGTGTAAAGTTTCATTGGACGGCATTTTGAGGTTTTGATAATTTTCTTTTTTATCTATGAACGTGCAGGGGAGGAGTGTAGCGAATATTTAGTCATTGGTTTACGAAACATTATCTTATATTATTTGTAAGCTTCAAAAATGTTGAAGTTGGTTTGCCATAAGTGACCTTGAAATTTTAGAGTTGAAGCTAATGGCGAAACGACAATGGCTGCGACCGAACACCGAACTGGATAGTAAAAATGTAAGTGTAAATTTAGTACACATTTATATAGTATACCGGTTAATTGCCAGTTCCTTAGTGGTACTTAAAAACGGTGAAATACAAAGGCAAAAATTCAGTGGCAAAACATTTTGCAACTGGGGTTTTTATCCAGGTTCTAGGGCGCACCAACCTCACATTTGCCCCCAACAGGTTCTCTAACGAACAAACAAGTACAAATTATCTCCAACATTGAACTCCAACCCACCTATAAACTCGACAATGTTGCATGGAAAAGGACACAAACATAAAACATAAGAAGCCAATAGCATTGTCAAGCAAAAACCTCAATAACATTACCTTGACTAGAGCCCTTGGAGTCAAAAGGACAAGAAAAAGATGATAGGAATAAAAGAAGCAGATCGAGCTTCTACATGTAGGTTCGTTTTACACGATTTCCGCATAACTCGTCATAAACTCTTAAACCCCTGGCGTAGTCGTGCAAACAGAGGTAAGCATTTCGATTAATTTAGATGGCAGGTCGAGAACAATTTGGAAGTAAAACCCGCCAAACTATGGTTCGCAATTGCCATGTTTGAGCTATGTTATCATATTTAGAACAGGCGCGTACAAAAAGTACCCTCAGGAAAACATATTACTTGTTGATATATAAATGTACCATTCAGACATACAGTACATATATCGCATTGAAGCTTTTGAATTTATTTTTGCATGTGTGCAATGGAATGCAACCAACCACAAAACTATCGTTCGCAATTGCCGTATTTCCAGAGATGTTCATATTTAGAACGCCATTATCTGGTATACATGATTTTGAAGAAAACAAGTTCAAATGACCGTTACATGAAATCGTACAAGTACCATCATATTTACTTTTTCGGCGTTATTCGGCGTTAGCTGTCTAAGCTCACTTTTGACCTAGTTTTTCGACCAATGAAATATTGTAAATAAAACTTATTATGCAGCGGGAAAATCAAATAGATTATTTTGATTGGTTATTAGTGGGTCTCGTTAATGATTACCGTAACGATTTTTATATTGTGTGTTAGTATTTACCTGGCACTTATATGTTCGGGCATTTTCGTTTTTAAAAGCGATAATTGTATTGGAGAAAAGGATATTTACGGTATAAGTAACCAGTTAAGTCAATTGATGGCTTAAATACGATTTTATATGGAATATTCATGGGTGTCAGGTAAACACTCGAGTACAATACACAGTGTAAAACGACAGAGAAGTGCAGATATTTCTGGTTCTTACTGGTTCCTTTCTAGTTCCTCTGATACTGATTGTTAATTTCAAGACCAGAAATTCAAATCGCCTTGGTGTAGTGGTTATCACACTCGGCTCTCAAGCTGAGGCCCCGGGTTCAATACTCGGGAGGGACACTTTTTTTAAAGTTAATTTACGTAAAAGTTGGTAAATTTCGCTCTTGTAACAAGTTGTTATTATTTTCATTTATTGTATTTTAATGACATTTATTCATCATTAGTACTAACTCTACAAGAGGTATTTTATTGAAACTGAATAAATGTACACTTAATGTTAGACATTCTTCTTTAATCGACGTATTATCACCAGACGAAATTTTTGCACGCTCTTTATTTCTTTCTTTCTTATATATAAAAATCTTTTCCATCAACGCCGTTTATCTTTTTTAAAGATATTTCTTGTTTCCATATACACCTGCAAGAGATTAATTTAAAAATTTACAATAACATAAATTACTTATCACATTAAATTGTACAAACATTAAATAAACGTTAATTTCATTGATATTTTGCCCAGATACATGTGCAAGACATAAATAAATAACATTTAAGAAATAAATATAAAACACTGCATTTAAATAAAATACTTTACAGTTGATATGTGCTTTAAGTTTCAAATTTTTGTCTATAATGATCGGGGATCTTTATTTTGTGGGAGTCAGTTTACAACGTTACACATATTGGACAAACTTGGAGAATGTTCTGATGTACTGCGATATATTTTAGAACTGAATACATCAACAGACGACTTGCATTCCGTGTTATCCTTCAGGGCATGTAATAAATACTCCTCTGCATTTCTTCAAATTTTTTTTTCTTGACTTTGATTATATAGTATTTTTATTATAGAGAGATGATTTTACTTTTAATGGTATTTTATTAACCAGAATCCAAAGACACAGTGCTAGAGGAACATATCAAGGGATACTTTGAATATATAATGGAGCAAAGTGTGTCAGATTAATGCCCAAGATCACAAAACTAAATCTGGAGATCAGTCTCAAATCTCAAGCATCTGATTGGCTGAAATGGCGACAAGTCGCCATTTCAGCCAATCAGATGCTTGAGATTTGAGACTGATCTCAAAACTTAGTTTTATGATCTTGGGATTAAATCTCCTTATCATTCTCTCAATCTTATGAGAAGTGAGATTACTCTAATATGGCAGTGCTAACATCAAAATATATGCATCTTTTGAAAGAAAGACCAAACAATTTTTACCAGTTTTTGAAGCAAGTAAAGTGTATATGGTATTAAGTTATTAACCCTAACGCCAAGATCCAGTCTGGAACAATTTATTGAATTACCCTCCCTAATTAATTCATTTGTTGCTAGATGTATAGAACAATTACTGCTAGCATCTCATAGGAAATCGCATTATGCAAATATTGCTTTCACTCTTATACCATCACCACCTTCTGTGTCTGTTTATTCGCATGTTGTCTGTTTGGTCCGTCACAACTGCCGGGTATATTTCGCTGCAACTCACAAAATAAAGTTTTATAGAGTTTTGTGAAACTGTACATGTATGTTAAGATTGCCTTTACTAAACGGGAAGCCTAAAATTGATAATGCGTTGAATCTCTTTTATTAAAACACAACTGAGCTTTCGAGTAATAAGGAATATTGCTATTCAGTGAAACGTGGACTTTTTATTTATATTGCTCCATAATTTTATCTTTGTTATTAATATAATTCTCAGCTTTTATAATTAAATGTTTAGTTTTTATATAAATTAACCCACACCAACTTATTAAAACGGGTATTAACCGAATTTCTGAAATACCCAATTATATTTGCAAATGCATTTAAAATGCTTATTAACAGTTGCAGAGAAAAATACTCGAACTCAAAGTTCCTGAATTAAAGAACTGTAAAAAGGACAGATTCTGAACTTAATCAGGCAAATAAAGAATAATTACATGAATGCGGAACTTCCATGTCACAAATTAACCTGCAGTAACATTATCGACTGAGAAACGTTAATGACATTTTTTTCTTTAAGAAAAGTGGTGGGTAAACAAAGAGAATAAGAATGAAATAATGAAAAATGTAAGAAAGACCACAGGCAGAAAACACAGCCATCATAGACATCTAAATGATAAGAGATAAAGAGAGAGCATTAGTTTATACTATGATCAGTATACAGAATATTACATAAACAACTACAGAAAAAAACAAACAACAGAACCCGATGGTTTATCGCATTGGCAGCATTACATTTTAAGAAGTTGCAGTTGGATCCTCGTATGATTTTATGGTAAAGCTGGTAGGTTGGAGTCATTTCACCAAGACAACTTGTACTTGTTTGTTCATATAAGAAACTCTGAGGCAAGTATGAGGTTGGGGCACACTACAACCTGGTTTTAAACCCCAGTCGCAAATCGTTTTGCCACTGACTGTTCCAAGGCGGTGAACCCAATGGTTCTACTTTGAGGTGTCTTTTCCTCTATGCATTTTGGCTGCGTGTGGGCCATGTTTTCTGGTTGTGGCAATGTCTAACACATGTATGCATTTTTCACTTTTCTAAAAAGACTGTGCATAGTTTAAACATGCATTATACAGTGTATTATACTTTTTATATGTGCGTGTCAAAACACCTGGAAACACGTTTTTACGCTTGTCCTTACTTGTGTTAGATCTGTAGATATCAATATAATTTTTAAAATGACAATTTTTAATCTTGTCAATATTTAAGACGTGTCCCCCATGCAGAGTAATTAACTCGCCTCAGTGTATTATGTCAGCATCTAACTTTATTTACTGCTTTAAATGATATGAGCTCTTTTGAAGATATTTTAATTTAAAATGCATTTGTTAATATAATTAGGTATTCGAGTTGAATAAATAAGTAGGGAAAATTTATATAAAATTTAAAAATAGAACCATTTGATAATTTTTGATAAATATATTTTACGTTTTTGCACAATTGTTTTTAAATATTACTGTATAAGTACTTATTTTGGTGGAGGTTTGATTTTGGCTATATCTGCTGTCAGGCGCCAATATAAAACACCGTCAATTAATAACACCGCCATTTTAATATCTGACAACTCTGACACACTAGCACATACTATTTATGTGTTTGCTATATGCACTTTGTGTTAAGTGCAATAAATGTGATTGTTGTTGTTGTTCTTGTTGTTTATTATGTCGCAGTTTTACCAGTTTGATACAAAAATAATATAATAAGAATATGTCGTGAATCAAACAAAGCAATCTATTATTAGGTAGCTGTGATAATGTTTTCACTCTGGTATTAACATAATGTGGTTTTGAATTTTGAATATAAATGTTTTATTTTGACGATTTGTGTTAACGCCAATTTTAGACCTGCGATTTTTCATCAAGGGTTTTGGCGGTCTGGTTTGTTTGCGCCAATTTATGACACCGCCAATATAAAACACTTCAAAATACGCCAAGATTTGACACCGCCAATATTAAGCGCTATACAGTATATTGATTTAATCGTTTCAAAAAGATAGTTTGTAGTTACAAAATCAATTAATACGTTCTTTGATTTTACATAAGGTGGGCAAAACATTTATTTATAATAGACATTGCAAATATCGCATTAACATGTTAAGAATTATTTAATGAGAAGAACAAATTTATGGTGCAATGAAGTTAATTAGTTCAGATTTCACAGATTTAAATCTCTTGTAAGTTCCATATGAATATGTCATAATCTAAATATCATTTAGATTATAGAAGAATGTAAATCAATGTCGGGTTTGTAGCTCCTATATTTAAGCTTGTAGACTGCAATGTCAAGACAGACATTGGTAAGAACATTGTCCTTAAAAGGTTTTAGACCCACGACCTCCGAATCTTAATTTCAGTACAATAGAAATGGCATTTTAGTTATTCTTAAAGTGTGATAATCATCATAGAAAGTTAAAATAAAGGTTAATGTGAAATATGCATATCAGGAATTCAAGATTTTATATACAACAATCATCCTCTTGGAAATACTGCAATCAGCAAAGGTAACATTTGAGTTGAATTAATATTATCTTCTTTATAATAAATGAAATAAACATGTTTGTTGTTGGTCGGAAAGAGATAAGTAGAAGAGTAAGAGACAAGCAAAATATTTTAATATTAAAGGTTAAATTAAAGCTTTGAATTCGGTTGTTTTTTATGTTTCCTATTCATCTATTTCAGAAATCCAGTTCGCGTACGGAAACATGTATGTATTGCTGCTGAAGGTTCAGAGAATTCTGCTTATTAAAATGGCTACCCATGTTATAATGTTCCTTCATCAGTGTGAAATTTATCGATATGATTACATGGATATCGTTTTCATGACATTGACAGAATATAATTAGAAGGCAGTAGATTGATTAATCTATACAGAATAAATTCTTTCCCAAAGACCGTAAAGCCGAAATAATTCACGAGATCAGAGAATTGGCATTCTGCATGATGTGCCATTTTCAGATCATCGTACAAATATCCATTTAAACATCCATTTAAACATCAGTGCTGAAGATTATAAAACTGAGATTTGAAGCCAGTCTCAAAATTCAAGCATCTGAAAGCATCTGATTGGCTGAAATGGCGACCAGCCAGATCCTTGAGATTTGAGACTGGTTTCCATTCTCTGTTTTATAATCTTGGTACCAGAGCATCAACTTATTGTAACAATGGTTGTAAGATCCCACCTCTTAGCATTATCAAAGAGTTCGGTATTAACTGGAACTAAATCTTTCTCTCTTATTTGTACAAACTGTTTGAAGTTGATTTTTTTTCTGAGGCACAACAATGTTCTGCAAAGGTTATAAATTTGATTCATTGTGATTCTTCACAGTGAACAAACTATTCTCAAAAGGGCTGGTCTGTGCCTTAGCAAGGCCGTAATGCAAGAGTGTGATTCTATAAGTTGAGGTTATTACCAGGACAGTAATGTCATTCTTTTCAAGGCGAGAAGTAATTCTACAAATTCTACAAATGGAATTATGTCATCCTTCGTAAGGCATAAAGGATTTTCTTCAGGCACTTATGTGACCCTCTACACTGCGCAATGTGTTTCTCAAAACAAATCTTAAACAACAACATTTATGTCAAACTTCACAATTCTGAAATGGGACACCAGGTGACTGCCGAGTGTGATTCTCTACAAGTAAGAAACGTTATTCTACACAAAGAAATGTTTTTATTCTCCACGACGCGGAAATGTCCCCTCCATAAAGAAGATAAGTGATTCTACACAACGCGGTAAAAGGTGGGTAGATTGGAGTTAATTTACCAAGGCAACTTGCACTTTTTTGTTTATATGAGAACCTGACATTGCAAGTGTGAGGTTAGTGCACCCTGTAACCCGGTTTAAATGCGGTTACACTGACTGACTGTTCCAATACCAATACCACACGAGTTGTCAGTATCGTTGATCAGTTGTGGTTTCTTTTTGAAATTGTTAATAGTACAAAGTACTACAAACACATGCTCAGTTTTTCTCTCTGTTATTTTGGTGGCTGTGTCTGAATCATGCTTTCCTGGCATGCATATCTCGATTGTTTTCAATATATTGCATATTTATTTCTTAATCACATCAAATTCAAATGATCCGTGTAGCGTCCACCTTTTAATTTTGTTATTTCATTTGAGATTCGAATGCAGTCAGCCGATAATATTTAATCACGTCGTAGCATACAGTTTCTTCTATGCTTAAGTTCTCATTAGTAGCTTCATCGTGGTAAATATTCCTCATTTAAATAAAAATCCAGATAAAGATACGGTATACATGGACTTTATGAATCTTGCACATAAATATGTCACAATCTGACATACAGGAACAATATCGGTTGAAACATCTACCTATTAAGAGCAAACTGGGCGGGAAATAATGATTAAACGACTTTCAGAGGTTGTAGTTCATTGTTCAAATGAATGATTAAGTACTCGTAGATTTGATGTTGTCTTAACGTTAGATACTTTAGTTCCAGTTTGGTGACTCCAGGATGCAGTTCTGCTTGCTCTTCTCTTGCCATCGCGTTGTATATAGCCATGTGCATCTTCAAACAAAGTTTCTCTAGAGTGAAACCCGGATTGATTATGCCTTAAAACATCCGAGAAATTAAAAAGAAAGGTGAAACAAATCTTTATCTCCCAAATAATGGCGAAAGCAATAACAATTAAGTTTTAGGTAAAACCTGCAAAGGTATTCTAAAATCCGGGCCTTATCTGTTAATAAACCTTAAGAATGACTTAGTTATTATGTAAGATCGTGGACATTGTGCTGTCCATATTAGATTGCCGATATTTGGTAAGAAACTCTGGTCTTGTTTAAGACTCAGCATCTCTGCATCAGTGCCCAAGGTTATAAAGCTGAGTATGGAAACCAGTCTCAAATCTCAAGCATCTGAATGGCTAAAATGGCGACCAAACGCCATTTTAGCCAATCAGATGCTTGAGATTGGAGACTGGTTTCCAATCTCAGCTTTATAACCTTCAGCCCAAGAGTGTTAAGAAGAATAGAAATGTCATTTCATTCAGACATTTTTGGTAAGAAACTCAGGTCTGGTTTCAGACTCAGTATCTCTGCATTAGGAGTGTTAAGAAGAATAGAAATGTAATTTCAATCACACATTTAAAACGTGTAAGTAATAATCATACAATTATGATATTGAAAAGTTAAAAATCCATATATATGAAATTCCAGTCGGAAATTCTTCATTCAACTTTTCACCCTAAGAGCTAATAAAATGAACATTTTTAATTTCTTGTCTTTTTGTCTTGTAGTTTGCTTAGAAAAGAAAATGAACAGAAAATTCTTGATAATATTTCAATATTGATGGCAAAATTTAAGTTTTGGAGTTTAAAAATAATTATTTCTGTTTTGTCAAAATATCATATATATTGCTGCTGACAGCTCGGGGGTAATTTGCTTATTAAAATGGCTACTCTTGATATAAGGTTTCTCAATCAGTGTGAAAATTATCGATATGATTACATCGAGTGATTTTCTTGACGTTAAGTTGAAAAAATGTTATCAACTTGGCTAAGCGTCTTTCAAGATCAGAGATCAGAGAAATGGCATACTGCAGGATGTGCCATTTTCATACCATCATCAAAATATCCATTTGAACAACGTTGTGTTAGCGATGTGTTTAATATCCAGTGACTTGGCTTTAGCAAAGTATTAAATATTAATTGGAACTAAATACATAAATAACAAACCATATTGAAGCTTACCTGTAATGGAGTACAATAATGGTTTGATTCTTCACTTTGCTGTAAACTTTGCGACATTCTCCGCGGAATCACTTATTGGCTGTTTTTTTTCTAAATATTGCTCTTCCTGATACATGTATATATATTACACTTTTTCACAAAGCAATTATAACATCGTTTAAAAAGCAAGACGTTGCTTTTTCATTAGGCAGTACCCAATAGATGGTTTCCAAGTTTTGATTTTGTAAATGTCACAGTATTTTAATGTCACCTCTCGTTAAATTGGCAACGAACAACAGCAAAAAGCTTGGCTCGTTAGTGTCGTGGTAAGAGTTGGTGGAATGACAGTGGAAACTATAAGAATGTCTTGGCCACCAAATCGCAGTATTTAAGTCACATAACTTACCTCACTTATCACGGGAAGTAAAGCAAAATGGCATGCATGCTAGCAGCAGGTTGGTGTTAAACTTTAAAAACACTCGAAAGTGTGCTCTAATTTCATCTACAATTAAAAGCTTCAATCTAGCTGCCGAAGCAGAAGATGCAAACATTCATTATAGCAAGCACGCAATAGAAACGCTTAGCACAATGCTAATTAACGTGTACAACGGCTTTTCTCAGGAAACGAGACTCTAGAGAGACTATAACAAGTGAGCTTGACAACTTTGTGTAGGTGTTCAATTGTCACATGTCCAGACTGAGCTGGTTAATTTTTAACTTGAGTATTTGCTAAGAGAAGGTCTAATTATGTTTCAAGGGGGATCTTTGAAAAGACGTCATACAGAATCGCCTACTATGCATTTAACGTTAAATTTAAAATTATGTGGTCACAAATCTCCAATTTGTTATGAGAAATTATGTGTAAAAAATCTCCAATTTGTTATGAGAAAATAATAGACAATTGAAAGTTCTCTTAAAATATAGAAACAGCTATTAAAATGTCAAAATTATGACCGAAGATACCATATCCGATTGTGTGCCCCATTAATGTTACACTATACACTGTAGTAAAACTTTCATATGAGCAGTCTTCAGTTACTTATACTTCTAACATAATAGAAGACGAAAAATATGGAAATGGTGCATGTTCGGGTTGATTGAACATGAAAACAGTGCACATTATGATCCATCCTTGATTGGTAACCAGTATTTGATGGGCTGAAATGGCGACCAGTCGCCATTTCAGCCAATCAGATGCTTGAGATTTGAGACTGATTTCCATGCTCAGTTTTATAACCTTGGGTACTGATTCCAAGTCACTATTCTTTTGTCTGTAATACTAAGACCGTCAACTCTATTTAAGGGGCAATGACATCGGACATCGTGTCCGTAATGTTGATATAGAAAGAGAAGCAACACGTGAAAACTTAGCGTGTCTACCAATAAATAGAACAACGACCGCGCGATTTTCTTTTTCAAATCAAGAAGTCTGTAGTCTGTGGATCCATTTATTCTCTGAAATAAGTCTTGTACTGATTTTATTTGCTCTATATGCAAAGCTATCAAAAATAAGTTTTTCTATGTTCTTATTTGTTTGTTGTTGTTGTTTTTTTGCTTTGAAATTTAAAACAATGCTGATCAAAAATGGGTTTTCAAGAACTAGCTCGTTGTCCAGCATACGGAATAATATAGTCATGAAAATGGTGTCAAACATATGGAAAAAACATTATCAGTTTGTCGGGTTACGTTTGAATTAATATTGACCGAAAATGTGCTCCCGTCCACAGTTACACTTCTTGGCATTAAGCATGTTTTTTTAAATAAATTGGTGCATTGGACGCTTTGCAGACCTGTTATTGAAACTAAAAGAGCATAATGTTAAATTTGGTAAGTTTATAACTATACTGACTGCCATTGAAAATGCAACACTATTTTTTTGGAATATTTTTATGTGTGTTTAAGTTTAAGAAAGTTTAATAATTTTGCAAATGTAGATGTGTTTATAAGGCCTCTTCCAAACTTAGTCAGACTGTTTATGATCAACTTTGATAACCAGCCGGACTGCTCACATCACATTCAACAGGTGTATTTTCCCCAAAATTCATGTTAAAATTTAAGCCAGTTTTCTCCATTCGCAATGTTACCTTTAAAATACCAATGAATCATCATATTTTTTTCTTTTGTAATGGCTGTATTTTTTTTTACAACCAAACATAATCAGTCCGATGTTTATTAAAAATAATCTACAAGGCAATGTTTTTTTCGTTTTATTTCTGTATTTTGTTATTTCTGCTCCGACGGCAATATGATGAGGCAAAACGGAACCAGTTTCAAACATGTTTGAGTTTAAATCAATACAATTTGTGGTTGTCGTCTCAAAATATATTATGGTCCATTAATGAATCTCTTGGATCGAACAAACGCAAGGCAGCAGAGGTTGTGCATATCCACCGTGGCAAGAACGTAAAGACAGCAAGTGTTGTACGTGTCCGCCTTGACAAGATGAAAAAATGTTAAGGTAGCAGAGGCCGTGACCTAGATGAAACAAGTTGAATGCATCAGAGTTGTGGATGTCCACCGTGACCTAGATGAAACAAGGAAGACAGCAGAGGTTGTGCTTGTCCGTCGTGACCTAAATGATACAAGATAAATGCAGCAGAGGTCGGCCTGTCCGCCGTGACCTAGATGAAACAAGGTCAAGACAGCAGAGGCTGTGCGTGTCCCACGTGACCTGGATGAAACAAGGTTAAGGCAGCAGAGGTTGTGCCTGTCCACCGTGACCTAAATGATACAAGGTAAATGCATCACAGTTGTGGCTGTCCACCGTGACCTAGATGAAACAAGGAAGACAGCAGAGGTTGTGCTTGTCCACCGTGACCTAAATGATACAAGATAAATGCAGCAGAGGTCGGCCTGTCCGCCGTGACCTAGATGAAACAAGGTCAAGACAGCAGAGGCTGTGCGTGTCCCACGTGACCTAGATGAAACGAGGTTAAGACAGCAGAGGCTGTGCGTGTGCGTAAATGCATCAGAGTTGTGGCTGTCCGCCGTGACCTAGATGAAACAAGGAAGACAGTAGAGGTTGTGCCTGTCCGCCCTTACCCAGATGAAACAAGGTTAAGGCAGCGTGTCCACTGTGACCTAAATGATACAAGATAAATAAAGCAGAGGTTGTGTGTATCAGCCGTTACCTATGTGAAACAAGGTAAATGCAGCAGAGTTATGCCGGTCCGCCGTGACCTAAATGAAACAAGGTCAAGACAGCAGAGGTTGTGCGTGTTCAACATGACCTAAATGATACAAGATAAATGCAACAGAGGTCGGCTTGTCCGTCGTGACCTAGACGAAACAAGGTAAAGACAGCAGAGGTTGTGCGTGTCCCACCTAACCTAGATGAAACAAGGTAAAGACAGCAGATGCTGTGCGTGTCCCACGTAACCTAGATGAAACAAGGTTAAGACAGCAGAGGCTGTGCGTGTCCCGCGGTTGTGCGTGTCGTGACCTAGATAAAACAAGATTAAGACAGCAGAGGTTGAGCGTGTCTCTCGTGACCTAGATGAAACAATGGTAAGGCAGCAGAGGTTGTGCCTGTCCGTCGTGACCCAGGTGAAAAAGGTCAAGACAGCAGAGGCTGTGCCTGTCCGCCGTGACCTAGATGAAACAAGGGTAAGGCCGGTATTCCATAGTTCCGTGATGCGTGATCCGTGATCCGTGTCCGCGTCCGTGTCCGGGATTTTTCACTCTCCAAAGATATCGTTGGGTATATGCCACACATCCATGTCCGTTCCACGACTACGGACGCGGAACGGACACGAAGATATGGAATATACCCAACGATATCTTTGGTGAGTGAAAAACGCGAACACGGACGCGGACAGTAGAGGTTGTGCGTGTCCACATTGACCTTAGGCCGGTATTCCATAGTTCCGTGATGCGTGATCCGTGTACGTGTCCGCGTCCGTATCCGCGATTTTTCACTCACCAAAGATATCTATACCTCCGTGTCCGTTCAACGTCGCGGACAGGGAAACGGCCGCGAAACGGACACGGAGGTACGGAATATACCCAACAATATCTTTGGTGAGTGAAAAATCGCGGACACGTATGCGGACACGGACACGGACACTGATCACTCATCACGGAACTATGAAATGCCGGCCTGGATGAAACAAGGTGAAGACAGCAGAGGTTGTGCGTGCCCGACGTTAACTAGATGAAACAAAGTAAGTCCGGAATTCCATAGTTCCGTGAACGCGGCCCGCGTACCTATCCGTGTCCGGATCTGTCCGTATATGTGCAAATTCGTTTACCAAGCAAAACCTCGCAAACACGGACGCAGAAGAACAAGGACGTATGGTATGTACCCAACGATATCGTTGGAAAGTAAAAATTCGCGGACACGGACGCGGATAAGGACACAGATCACAATCACGGAAATATGAAATAGGCCGGTATTCCATGGTTCCGTGATGCGTATTCCGTGTCCGTGTCCGCTTCTGCGTCCGTTTCCGCGATTTTTCACTCACCAAAGACATCGCTGGGTATATTCCATACCTCCGTGTCCGTTCCTAGATGAAGAAGGAAATGGCAGCAGAGGTTGTGCCTGTCCGTCGTAACCCAGATGAAAGAAGGAAATGACAGCAGAGGTTGTGCGTTTCCGCCATAACCTAGAAGAAAGAAGGAAATGGCAGCAGAGGTTGTGCGTTTCCGCCATGACCTAGATGTGGGACGGAAATGGCAGCAGAGGTAGTGCGTGTCCGCCGTGACCTAGATGAAACAAGGTAGAGGCAGCAGAGGTTTTGTGTGTCCACCGTGACCAAGACGAAACAAGAGGTAGTGCATGTCCGCCATGACCTAGATGAAACAAGGTCAAGACCACAGAGTTTGTGTGTATCTGCCGTTGTATAGATGAAACAAGGTAAAGGCAACCAGCTGTGTGTACGGAATTGCCCTCAGGATATATAATTCCTATACATTTTGCCCTCAGGATATATAATTCCTATACATTAAGCGTATGTCAGCGAGAAATTTTCTGTGTGGATGTTGCAATCGGACTGGGTTAATTGTGGTTAAGCTGTGTTGTAAACACTCATGCTGACATTCTTCAATTGACAATAGCTCCATTGCTTACTGTCGGACTTGGCTGGTTATAGCGATTAAAGGGATACAACTCTTGTCGATTCTTCTGTGGCTTTCAAGGTTTCCGTTTCATCTTGTCATCTTAAGTTCACAGTAGCGTTGTTTGTACCGTGAGGCGGCCATAAAATGCCACTCTGTACATTCAGTCAGTGCTGTTATCAATTATCAGTTTGAAGACTGTTGAACACGATACTTATATTTGTATTAATATTGCAAGTTTTATCGCCGATACCCAGATTTAATTTTAAAATACAGGTGCAGTTTAAAATCACTATTGCAACAAGGTATTTCACAGCCAGTTTTTATGGCTTTAATTTAATAGTAACTTAGGTGATAAAAGGCAATGTTAATTTCTCCCGGTTATTCGTAAAAAACATCTGTAAATTTAAAAAGAAAGGTTACCAACATGATATTCTACAGCGCTCTGCAGACTTGGTGATTCCTTTGGTTGCACGACGGTTGCAGGGTTTATGAGTTTATGAAGGTTTATGGGGAAATCTTGTATAAGAACATAGAAGCTCGATTTGTTTCTTTTATCTCTGGCATCGTGTTCTTGCTGATTTGACTCCAGGAACTCTGGTCTCGGTAAGATCATTAAGTATCCACCCCTGGTTTTTGAAATGCTATTAGCTTTTTATGTTTTATATGTTTGTGTGCTTTTAAATGCAACATTGTTAAGCTGATGGGTGGGTTGAAGTTATTTCACCAAGATAACTTGTACGTGTGTGTTGATATGAGAACCTGTAAGAGCAAGTGTGAGGTTGATGCATCCTAGAACAAGGTTTAAACCACCAGTGGCAATTTGATTTTCCACTGACCTTTCCAATGCGGTAACCACAAGGGTTCTCATTTTCGTTAATTGTTTGCGGCGTCTTATTTGAATTGACATACTTGTAACAAACATGCTTTCTTTTCCTCTCTTCTTTTTTGCTGCGTGGGGAGGCTGTGTTTTGTGGGTGTGGCGATTATTTTTTTCTTGGAGTTCTATAGATGCTTATAAATAGTGCAGATAGGACTGGTGCTACCGAATAATGTATGAACATGACCAACGTTCCATAACTGCAGGAACTAGGTGATTATACAATATTAGTAAAGTTTCTCAAAACGTTTCAATAAATTATAATTGAAGGTTGCTATAAAATAGTGCCGACAATTATGTTTATTTCATATACTAAAATGAAAGTCAGAGGACTATAGTTCTGCAAAAAATCAAGCCCAAGCATGTTGATAACATGAATAACATGAAAAATCGCGGTTATATTGGCATCTCCTCTTGTTTTGTATTGCTTTCAATAAAGCTTCATAGTGGTTGCTGAGAAATAGTCTAGATATCATATTATACAGAAAAACGAAAAATAACGGAAAATTTTCACAGTGAAGAAGAATGCGCGAAATTCAACTATTATTTGAAAAACGGACCAGTTATAACTCAAGAAACTTCAAACCAATCATTTTTCTCGTCCCATAAAATAAATCTAATTCTCAGAAATTACCGGCAATCGTCATTTAATTAAATATTTTAAAGGTATTAAAATAAACCCTTGAAAGGGCAATAACTCTGTGAAAACATCACCAAATTAACATGGTGATTAAATGCACATCGCCTTATGTTAATGAATCTTCCTGTGAAGAGTTTATAAATGCAAGTCAGTTGCTAAGACCAAGCCCCGACACAATTGGTCCTATCATACTATACAGTATTTCAAAGGGCCATAACTGTGAAAAATCATTCAGTGGGAATATGCTGATATTATGCACATCTTCTCTTGCGAGTTAAGCTCTCCATAAAGTGTCTTTGAATTCCAGCAGCGACTTGCAGAAAAGCAACCAAGAACAGAATGGTTCGAAATTGAAAGGGCAATAACTCTATAAAAAAATCTTTATGCTGAAAAGTGCAGATAACATGAGCATTTTCACCTGTAAATGAAGTTTCAAAAAAAGCCTCAGTTATGTAGATCCTGAATAGATGACATGACTGTGCCAGTTGATCTGGATCTATACTGTTCACCCGCGAAATAATAGCCATCCCGAGGAATAAGCGGTTCAAAATCTTCGGCAAAGAAAATCATAAGCAAGACAGTATCTGTATAGATTGAAGTTTACTATTGCTATACAGACGTACATGGAATAGTGTTGTGTACAAACATGGGTGGTGATAAAAAATGTCAAATAGTAAACTCACATGCATAAGAATATCAACAGAGAAATATCCATTTTTTTCATAGTCGATAGATAATTTAATTAAAGATGCTTTTTGTATATGTATATTTCGGGAAAAATGCCTCATCTTAATTCAACCAAAAGTCAGACTGAACTTTCTTTACTTAATTGCAGACCTTTCATAATAAAATTTTTTTCTGCAAAGAACTTAACTTTTTTGACCCAAACAATTTAAGAATAAGTAAAATGTATTATTGTCAGTGCTCCAGACAAGTGTGTTACTGGACAAGATCTCATTCTTAACTGCTGTGTAGAGAATATAGTAAAACAACAAATTTTCTAGTTGAAATTGTCAGGTGTTACCATGTATGATGCATAATTAACCCACTGACAGGAAACAGTGTTGCAAAAATCCTTTTTTAAGGAACACAGCTGTTGCAGTGAACGATTATTTTGCATTATTAACTGATTTATAAATAACCACACTGACATTTGAAAAGCCAAAATATAATATATATTCCTTCAATTTTTAGTTTTCTCATAGTTAAATTTTGATCTTAGAAATAGAAATAATGGCAATCTGGTTGTTCGTTGAATGTAAAATCACCAGAATGTATGAAACATTTAGCTGACTATAGGTCAACAATTAACCCTTTTCCTCAATATATGCCTTTATTGCAAGAGCTAGCAGGGTAGATCCAGATTAACACATTAGTGCATGCTGATCTGGATCTACATTGTTCACACATGAGAAAAAAATGTATATATGGTGGAAACACTTGTTATGGGCTATTAAATATTCTGTGATATTCATCAGTATGAAGTCATATTGATAAACTGTTCCTTGGTAAATGTTATAAATTCCTGGCTAACTTGTCAATTTTATCATTCAATCAAAATCATGAATTACTTGGTTCTTTTCACATGTTCTCCTATGATTCTTGTATTCATGAAATGCATTATGCTCTAGTTTTCATAAAGTAAAGTAATCATTATCATCATCAATCAAGTTAAAGTATACCATCTGAGCAAGAATCAACCCTTTCCTCCATATATATGCATTTATGTCGTAAGCAAACAGTTAACATCCGTGCCATCTGATCAGGATAAACTCTGTTCACTTTTTGATTCAAAATGTTATTTCTGTCTGAACAGCAGACAGTGTAGATCCTGATCAGATGGCATAGATGTGCTGGCTAATCTGGATCTACACTGGTTGCACATGTGTTTATACACCTATATATGGAGTAAAGGGTAAAAAAAAAAAAAATTTAATGAGCTATAACCCTTTCCTCCATATACATGTCTTTATGGCATGGGCGAACAGTGTAGATCCAGATCAGCTGGCACATCCGTGCAGTCTGATCAGGATCTGCAGTGCTCGTTTTATGATTCGTTAGATTATTTCGGACCAAAATGCAACCAGTGCAGATCCCTATCAGACGGCATGGATGTGCCTGCTGATCTGGATCTACACTAGTTGCACATGCATAAAAATGTGTATATATGGAGGAAAGAGTTAACTGAAAAACAAAGCAATATTCATCCTCACAGTCTATCCAATTAGCTAAAACATTAACAAGCTATTTTCTAATGCATTAACTAAGATTCAACAAGCTATTTATATAGCAATAAATGCAGTTTACATATCAATAAATGGCAAATGCCTTATAAAATAAGACTCAAAATATCTGTTGAAAACATTTTGACAAAAGTAACAAGTTACAATTTGATAAAAGAAAATAAAGAAAAAATATCAAAGATTTGTTTTTACCAAAAATTCACACTACACCTTTACCCCATATTACACGTTAAATGCCTGTGCAAACAGTGCAGATCCTGATCCAGCACATTTGTGCCATCTAGATAGGATCTGCAGTGTTCGCTTTTTGATTTATTATTTTATTTCTGACCAAAAACCCACTAATGCAAACTCAGGTCAGATGGCATGTAAGTGTCAGCAGATCTGGATCTACACTGGTCACACACATGAATAAACGTGTATATATGGAGTCAAGGGCTACCATGCAGATCAGTGCACTTGAATTGAACACAACATTTAAGATATAAAAACAAACTATTTGTGCTAACAATAAAAATGTTCACTTCATCTTTTTAATAAAATTTCAGGCTAATTAGCTGATCAGCTGTTAACATAATTTAATGATTTCTCCCTTCATGAAAACTGATTTAGACGGAGATAGAAAGAATTAATTACTGATCCCAAGCATTGTGATAAATAATTTCTCAACATTGCTTATTTTGACTGGAAGGAGCTGATTTTTCCTTCCAATAATGTGATACGGAATGGATTGTCTGATTGGTGTGCAGGTTCAAACAGGTGCTTAAGCTCTTCAAGTACAGAAAAATGAATAATTAAATATGATTTTTGCGATAACGGGGTATGGTAGTTCCCAAATTACAAAGCAAAAGGTGTTTCCAGCATTTTTTTTACTGAATAAAATACATAATTAAGAGATGTTTTCAGTGTTTTCGTACAGACATAAGCAGGTAGCTTTTCAATTAACATCTTGTATTAACAATCTTTATTGGTAGCACAAATGTTTGTGGCATAAATTTCATGTAAAATAACACTATGAGCATCATAAAAATTCTGCATATGATTGTAAAAAGAATATTACATGTACATCTATATATAACAATATATCTTACCAGATATAATTTTTTAGGCATTTAGTCATAGTTTTGGTTGAAAATTGTTTTAATTCCAGTAGGAAAAAAACGCTTATAAAATTACCTTGTTTCTAAGCAAATTGCATTTTATTATCTAAAAACAGATCTTGAGTAATTATGCATTGCTATCATGCCTTTTAAGTTATTTACTTTTTTTCAGCCAAATCTACACCAAAATGGTTAAAATGTACATGTATATAACATGAAGATGTTGATAAATTCAAAATAATGTGACAAAATCAATTTTACGTGACACATTTGACATATTTTATAGAAAGTTGTGAACATGGAAAAATTGTACAAACTTCTTTTTGAATATGATCAGTGAAAACAATGACAAAAGTGTTATAAATGTAACGGTCAGTCATTTAGAGGCATCACTTTAGCCATATTTTATCTTCGTAAAAATCATTTTTGTTCACATTATTTAACCCTTTACTCCATATATATGGGTTTTATCAAATGTTACAGTGTAGAATATCTGATCAGGATCTGCACTGTTCCCTTTTAGACTGATCAGGTTAGTTTTTGACCAAGAAGTGCAGTGTAGATCCTGATCAGATGATATATTAGACAACCAGATCTAGATCTACATTGGATGCCTATTTGATAAAAAGGTGTATCTATGGAGTAAATGATTGCAAACTGTGTCAAACTATTATTCAGAATATATACTCAAAGAAAAAAGAAATGCACTTTTGAAATATTGCTAATAAGTTACAAAGAAGTTTGGTCCATATGATGATATTGCTTTAACCTTTTCCCTCATCTCTCACGGTACTGGCATGAACAACCAGTGCAGGCTGATCTGGATCTACACTCAGTTACTGTTTGCTTCCTGGTTATACATAATCAAGCTAATCCAAAAAAGTGTAGATCCTGATAAGACTTCATAGATATGCAGGCTGAATTGGATCTACACTGCTTAAATAAGGAATACAAGCTGTATACCATAAAGTAAAAAGGTTAATAAAAAATTAAATATTTTTCAAGTCAATATAGCACATGTTAAAACATCAACCAATCTTGTTTGGATGTTTATGAAACATCTCAGATCCGTATTTTTCATGTCTGGCCCATTTTAACAAGTTGCATTTCTTCTTTCTTATTATATATATTTTTATGTGGTGACAATATAGTAAATGTCAAGCAATGTTGTGTAGCATGTTGAGTATTCAATTTCATGCTAATGCTCATATCTTGTTATGGAACAGTTTGTAACTGCTTTAACCCTTTCCTCCATATATACCTTTATTGCGTGGGCAAACAGTTTAGATCCAGATCAGCCCGCAAAGGCGAACAGTTTAGATCCAGATCAGCTGGCACATCCGTGCCGTCTGATCTGGATCTAAACTGTTCGCTTTTTGATTCATTAGGTTCTGACCAAAATGCAACCAGTGCAGATCCTGATCAGACGACACTGATGTGCCAGCTGATCTGGATCTACACTGGTTGCACATGCGTAAAAATGAGTATATATGGAGGAAAGGGTTTAGACTGTAGCACATTATCGTGCCTAGGTTGTTCACCAAAGAAAGCTAAACTTTGGTTAACCTTAACCCTTTACTGCATAGATACACCTTAACCCTTTCCTGGATATATACGCCTTTTTTTGCATGTGCGACCAGTGTAGATCCAGATCAGCCGGCACATCCGTGCTGTCTGATCAGGATCTGCACTTGTCGCATTTTGGTCAGAAATAACCTAATGAATCAAAAAGGAACAGTTTAGATCCTGATCAGACGTCACAGATGTGCCGGCTGATCTGGATCTAAACTGTTCACCCTAGCAATAAAGGTGGATCTGTACAGGAAAGGGTTAATTGCATGGATTAACAGTGTAGATCCAGAACAGCCGGCATATTTGTGCGGGATCAGGAGAATCCGGATCTACAGTGTTCACTTTTAGGTTCATTAGGTTATTTTTTATCAAGCTGCAACCAGTACAGATCCTAATCAGACAGCATAGATGTCCCAGCTTAATTGGATCTACACTGGTTGCACATACATTTAAATGTATAAATTTCGAGGAAAGGGTTAAAAAGTTTTTTTACATCATGATAACTGGGAAGAATATAGGGGGGCAAATTCATATCCAAAACTCTAATTAGTTCTAATTATGGAACACTTGATTTATTATACAAAAGAAAAAATCAACACGAAAAACATTACAGGGCATAACTGAAGTTGAAGGAATGTGATTTTGGCTGAAGGTTATAAAACTGAGTTTGGAAACCAGTCTCAAATCTCAAGCATTTGATTGGCTGAAATGGCGACAAGTCGACGTTTCAGCCAATCAAATGCTTGAGATTTGAGACTGGTTTCCAATCTCAGCTTTATAACCTTGGGCACTGATTACAAATAAACTCTGCAATATGTATACTTTTTCTCAACCCTTTACTCCATGGGACTCCATGGGATATCACTTTTATCCCATGGGCAAACAGTGTAGATCCAGATTAGCTGGCATATCCATGCTATCTGATCAGGATCTACACTGTTTGCTTTATTTCTTACATGTTATTTCTAACCAAGAAGTAAATAGTACAGATCCTGATCAGACAGCATGGATGTGCCAATTGATCTGGATCTTCAATATTTTTGGCCATGCGATAAAACCCATATATATGGAGTAAGGGTTAGCACTGTAAAAATAAACAATCATAAATAATAAATTTACTAATTTCTGCAACAGGCTTAAACACAGTTTTTAACAGCATAATACTATTATAAACAAATACATACTGACATTTTATACACTTATTACTAGTTCTTACAAAAGCCAACTGAAACATAATCACTGAAAGACTGATCCAGTGTGAATTTGGAACAGCAACACTAGTTGGAAAACTATGGAAAAATGCTACAAGTTAACACTTTCCTTCATATATACGCATTTTAACACATGTGCGACCAGTGTAGATCCAGATCAGCTTGCACATCTGTGCCATCTGATCAGGATCTGCACTGATCACTTTTTGGTCAGAAATATCAATCAGATAAATCAGAGAAATATCAATCAGATAAATCAAATAGTGCAGATCCCGACAGCACAGATGTGCCGGCTGATCTGGATCTACCATGTTCGCAAACACAATAAAGGTGTGTCTATGGAGGAAAGGGTTAAGTGAAAAATCACATTCCTATGTTTTATTCTTTTTACCAGAAATATCATGCATTGTCATTTAGATGCTTTCTGTTACTTGTTAAATTCACACCAATAATAAATCCCTTAACGGCAATTTCTGAAGAAAAGATTTCTGGGATATAATGTTCAAGTGATCTGGTAATATAAATCATTACTGCTATTCTATATTTAGCTGTTAATGATTTTACACAAAGTATTCCATTCTGGGAGTAATAACACCCAAGTATGACAGTTTAAGTCTGCGAACAATGCCAAAAATGATCTTAGCAAAGTTTCTTCCCGATCAAAGTGTTTACAAGGCCTGAAGGTTATAAAGCTGAGATTGGAAACCAGTCTCAAATCTCAAGTATCTGATTGGCTGAAATGGCGACCAGTCACCATTTCAGCCAATAAGATGCTTGAGATTTGAGACTGGTTTTCATGCTCAGTTTTATAACCTTGGGCACAGTTATGAGTAAATAACAGATAACAGAATGTTCTTTTTTTAATATGGTAACAACTAAGATATAAAATAATATCACCAAAGACTCTTTTTTTGTGATGTGCCCCATATTTTTCATGTCAAAGAAAAAACATTTCAGATAACATTGTAGTAGCTGGTCCTCTGTTGGTGCTAGCATCCAATAGTACAGAAATAAACAGACAGAAGGTATCGGAACTCAAATCTTCATGTAGTTCATATGATGTTCAAGGATCAAATACAATAGTCCCAAACAGCCATTTCTGTCAGTAAAAAAAGTTTTATTAAATTTTAAATAAAATTTTCCTGCATGTTCTCAT
This sequence comes from Corbicula japonica, assembly GCA_038501625.1. Classification (NCBI taxonomy): domain Eukaryota; kingdom Metazoa; phylum Mollusca; class Bivalvia; order Venerida; family Cyrenidae; genus Corbicula; species Corbicula japonica. The sequence goes on along the minus strand of JAZAYU010000008.1, from coordinate 939,438 downwards.
CAGTTTGAGGACTTAAAAGATATATATTAAATTCTCCCCCCCCCCCCCCCCACCAAAAACTTTCAAAAGTTTTGCATTACTATTCAACAAAAGCGATGTATAAAGATGTATAAAAGTGTCTGTATGATAATGACATAATATGGAAATCTATTCCTGGTTACATCCGCCAGCATCCGCTGTCAACATCTGATAAAGGAATTGATCCTTCATACACCCATCCACAAATTCCGAGCGCGTTAAGACACCATCATTGTTTACATCCATCTTTGCGAAGATTTTCTGCGTCCTTTCTTCTGGGCTATCAGTATCTTGGTTTGTCAAGGCATTTCCCAACATGGAATAGATAGCCTGAAATTGATCAAGATAAACATCAAACCTTTACAAGCAAAATTTGTGTGACTTGCTATTGTATGAACCAATGCCCAACAAATGGGGTGCGTCACAGGAAAAGGAGTGTTAGACCAGCTGACCTCAATCTCAGAAATTATGTTATAACAATGAAAAGGGCTGAAGGTTATAAAGCTGAGATTGGAAACCAGTCTCAAATCTCAAGCATCTGATTGGCTGAAATGGCGACTGGTCGCCATTTCAGCCAATCAGATGCTTGAGATTTGAGACTGGTTTTCATGCTCAGTTTTATAACCTTGGGCACAGATAACATTGCTTATTATGCATTTTGCTGTAAAAAATAATATTTTGATGCCAAAATATGTAATAAAATCGTTTTTTAGTTATAAGATTAATAACGGATAAAAATCTTTTTCATAGCAGCATTGCACAGAAAAGCAAACAGGGTAGCCTCTATTTGAGCAATGCAAACACACAAACTGATTTGGGTCTACACTGGTGTCACAAATGTGACATAATTATTATGCTGTTCATAGGGCTTAAAGGACTAGTCCATTGCTAGCAGTAACAGGAATTAATTAGCTTAAATTACTAGATATTTTTTGCTGGAATCCATTTGGGCAAATCAATCTGATTAATTCCAAGAATTGACTCTCAAAAGTTTTTCTTTTGAAGAATTTACAACAGAAACCAAAGTGAGTCAAACATGATTTAACCCTTTACTCCATAACGGGTTTTATCATGTGCAAACAGTGTAGATGAAGATATAGATAACAGCCATTTCCATTGGAGTAAAGGGTTAAATATCCATTGCAGTTAAGGGTTAATTGTTCTTATACTTGGAAGAAATTTTTCAAAAACTTGAAATATATTGCCATAACACAAACATCACAAATATACAACTATACAAAAACACTGCCATGTGCTCATCAAAGAACCAATTATTGTTAAAACTGGCTCAGATTTTGCTCGAGCTGTTCAACTGCATTAACCAGACAATGGGTTTAGTGTGATCTTATTAATTGACCAATTGTTGGCATTAAAAAAATCAATTAGCTGATTTTTGCGGATGTTGAAGGAATACAACAACTGTATAATCAGCAAACTGGTTGCTGATTTGCTAACAAAGCACTCTGGTATCATTATATTCCAGTGGGATTTTATTTTTGATGTAATACGCAGTAGGTAAAGTGTGCGAAATCGAACCATGTAAAATTGAAGTTACAAGAATAATATAACTGGACTAATTTATGTTCTAATGAATATATTAGGTCATTTATCTGTTGTGCAGAATTTGATCAGCATTAAATTAAATGATACAATCATTTATTACAGACTACTTTAAAATGCAGACAACTTGCTTGTTTTTCATCATCAGAACTTTACAAACAACAGAATTAATGGAATTTAAAATAAACCAGTTGTCATCTCAGTGCAATATATATATATATATATATATATATATATATATATATATATAATATTATATGCTACTTGTAATGTTTTTGCACTATGATGGTGATCGTCTGCAGGCTGTACTAAGGCTAAGGTGAAGTTAGAAGTTCAAATCAAATGGTCTTCATTTATTTGTTATACAATCTTTATCTGTTATGTTTCAAAATCAGAACAAATCTGGTGATTGCATCATGAAATAGAGTACTTTTAAAACAGAATTTAAACCAAATTAAGACTTGAAGAAAATTAAAGCACATTGTTTTAACAGCAAAATAATTACGGAACAGTGCAAGTTCAACATTTAAAGGACACATTTTCCACCATTACATACTGAAAACATGATAATTTCCTATAAACTTTACAGAAGGGACCACTTAACTTCCCGAAAATATTGACCGTTGAGCAGAAGTAGTGTGAAGTTTCTGTCATACAAGGAACATAAGTGATTGATTGAACAGAAGACAAGAAGTGAAATGATTTTCTCTATGTTTCCCCGGATAAGCCAGACAGCAATTAAGAAAAGTGATTTTCTAGACTGATGGACTGACAGACTTCAAGTAAAAACACTGTAGAGATCTTGTGTTAACAACATTAAGGGCACAGTTTCTCCTTTAATTAATCAAATTGCTTGATTGAATCACATAACAAATTGCATTATGTAGTCCTAGCTAGTAAAGTACAAACACTGAAGAGTCTATTTCTCTCCCAACTGATCCTTTTTTCTTACATCAAATACATCAAACTTTTGATCTGGCTTTTGTTTCTTTAGTTTAGAAGGATCTATTATTAGTCGGCAGCCCATGAGGTCGTCAACTATATTTGTGCTTACTTTTGGAATTTAATGTGGGGGGATAATGGCATAATTTCAGAAATGATTGTATTTTTGTTCTGATATGTATTAATGAGAGTTATTTTGCAAAAAAACGTATTAACAAATGTTTAACGAATCGTACCATGGAAACTGGTTGACATTGCTTTTTAAGAGTTTTTAAATTTTTTTTATGCCCCCGAAGGGAGGCATATAGTAATCGGACCGTCCGTCCGTCCGTCCGTCCTTCCGTCCGTCCGTCCGTCCGAAATAATCTTGTCCTCGCTTCTCCTCTGAAACCGCTTGAGAGATTTCTTTGAAACTTCACAGGAATGTTTGTCACCAAGCCTAGTTGTGCATTTCGTCAGGAATTTCTGCTCGGATTATTTTTGGCTGAGTTATGGCCCTTTGAAGCAAAATCTTGTCCTCGCTTCTTCTCCCAAACCGCTTGAGGGATTTCATTGAAACTTCACAGGAGTGTTTGTCACCAAGCATAGATGTGCATATCCGAAGGAATTTCTGATCGGATTATTTTTGGCCGAGTTATGGACCTTTTTACCTAACCCTAAACCCTAACCCTAACCCTAAACCCTAACCCTAACCCTAACATAAACTGAAACCACTTGAGGGATTTCATTGAAACTTCATAAAAGTGTTTGTCACCAAGACTTGTTATGCATGTCCAAAGGAATTTCTGATCCGATTATTTTTGGCTGAGTTATGGGCCTTTTTACCTAACCCTAAACCCTAACCCTAACCCTAAGGTAAATTTTGTTAACGCAATAGAGGTTACATTTTTTGTCCGATTGTCATGAAATTTGGTCAGGATGTTTGTCCCAATGATTTCTCGGATGAGTTTCAATATGGGTCATCAGGGTCCAAAAACTAGGTCACTGTTACTAAAAATAGAATTTTCTTGTTATCACTCTAGCGGTCACATTTTTGCTCCGATTGTCATGAAACTTGGTTAGGATGTTTGTCCCAACGAATTCTCGGATGAGTTCAAATGAGGGTCATCCTGGTCCAAAAACTAGGTCACTGTTACTGTAAATAGAATTTTCTTGTTAAAACTCTAGTGGTCACATTTTTGCTCCAATTATCATGAAACTTGGTCAGAATATTTGTCCCATTTATTTCTAGGCCGAGTTTGAATATTGGTCACCTGATCCCAAAAACTAGGTCACTGTTACTATAAATAGAACTTTCTTGTTAACTCTCTAGCAGTCACATTTTTGCTCCAATTATTATGAAACTTGGTCAGGATATTTGTCCCATTTATTTCTAGGTCGAGTTTGAATATGGGTCACCTTGGTCCAAAAACTAGGTCACTGTTACTATAAATAGATTTTTCTTGTTAACACTCTAGCAGTCATATTTTTGTTCCAATTATCATGAATCTTGGTCAGGATGTTTGTCCCAATGATTTCTAGGACGAGTTTGAATATGGATCATCTGGGTCCAAAAACTAGGTCACTGTAACTAAAAATAGAAATTTCTTGTTAACACTCTAGAGGTCACATTTTTGTTCTGATTGTCATGACACTTGGTCAGGATGTTTGTCCCAATGATTTCTCGGACGAGTTTGAATAAGTGTCATCTGGGTCCAAAAACTAGGTCACTGTTACTTAAAATAGAATTTTCTTGTTAACACTCTAGAGGTCACATTTTTGCTCCAATTGTCATGAAACTTCGTCAGGATGTTTGTCCTAATGATTTCTCAGACAAGTTCGAGTATGGGTCATCTGGGTCCAAAAACTAGGTCACTCTTACTTAAAATAGAATTTTCTTGTTTACACTATAGTGGTCACAATTTTACTCTCAGATTGTAAAGAAACTTGGTCAGGACATATGTCTTAGTTATTAATTGGACGAGTTTGAATATGGGTCACCTGGGGTCAAAAACTAGGTCACTGTTACTATAAATAGAACAATCTTGTCCATGCTGTAAATTTGTTATTTCTCATTGGATTTTAAAATAACTTGGCTCAAATGTTTACCATGACAAGGTGTACATTCGCGTACAATACCTATGCCTGTTGGTCCAAGGTCAAGGTCACTGTTACTAAAAAATAACATTTTCTTGTCTTACCTGTTAATTCCTTATGAATGAAGTGATTTCAAAATAACTTTACAAAAATATTCACCATGACAAAGGGATGTGTTGCTTACAATACCCATGCCGGTAGGTCAAAGGTCAAGGTCACTGTTACGAAAAATAGCATTTTCTTTTCCAAGCTGTAGATTTGTTGTTTCTTATTGGATTTTAAAATAACTTGATGTAAATGTTAACCATATCGAGACGTTGGGTCTAGTACAATACAACTTTGTTGCACTCAGGTGAGTGATAAAGGGCCATCATGGCCCTCTAGTTCATATTAATATTTAACTTTATTTAACTATATATTTACTACAAACTTGAAACATAATTATGATCCTTTCATCTTTCACATTATATGCATGCAGTATGCTTTGTCTTCCACAAGCGCCCCGCCCGGCTAGCTCAGTTGGTAGAGCATCGGACTGTCAATCCAGGGATCGTGAGTTCGATCCCCAGCCGAGGCGGGAAAAAATTTCTCCGTAACAATTGAACTCGGACATTGCGTCTGAGAGTCATTTGTCCCTCACCTCTGATTCAAGTGAGGAAGCAGTCAGTCGCTTGCGGAGAAATTGGTTAGTACTGGTTGGAAACCCAGGAACACCGGTTAGGTGGACTGACCGCCGGGATATAACCTAGAAAGCTGTTGAAACCAGGCGTTAAACCCGAAACAAACAAACAAATCTTCCACAAGCATATTTTTCATTACATATGTTTATTTATTACATATGTATACCTATTCGATTTTAAGCTGCATTTCGGGGGCATATGTCAATTCCAGTGACAGCTCTTGTTTTATTTTTAAATAATAAGTTCTCTTAAGCAAGTGACTATTTTTGAAAACAACGGTAGCTGGTCCTTCCATATAATCGGTCAGGGATGTTGACTGTTGCACTGAATATATACCTGTTTGTAGTTGTGGAACATAGTTCGTGAGAGTTTTGTTTGGAAACAAAGGTGCAAATAAATGTACAATTGATAAATGTACAATTGTGATACAGGTGGTCATACATGTACATGGTTTTTAATCGTATATTGCAAGACATAGTTTCCGTAGTAATAACAAACATGTATATAACAGGAAAACAATTTCAAAATACCTAACAAAAACAGCAATAATGCTTTTGGCCTTTGATCCCATCCCTATCAATAAGTTAAAAAGCAAACAATGAATATCCTAACAACATAACCATAAATAGATTTAAGGTTCTGTTTGCTTGTGCAATAATATATATATTGCCTTTCCATTTTTTGCCATTGTTGTAACTAGATGATAATTCTTCTCACACCGACTTGATGCCCTGCATCAAAATGTTTCTTGTTAACTCTTTGCTGCCAATTTATTAAATCATAGTAGTGATCCATGCTCTCGTGGCCTCTCTACTTTGGGTGTGTGGGGAGGCTGTAGTGACCCATGCTCTCGTGGCCTCTCTACTTTGTCGTGGCCTCTCTACTTTGGGTGTGTGGGGAGGCTGTAGTGACCCATGCTCTTGTGGCCTCTCTACTTTGGGTGTGTGGGGAGGACGTAGTGACCCATGCTCTTGTGGCCTCTCTACTTTGGGTGTGTGGGGAGGCTGTAGTGACCCATGCTCTTGTGGCCTCTCTACTTTGGGTGTGTGGGGAGGCTGTAGTGACCCATGCTCTGGTGGCCTCTCTACTTTGGGTGTGTGGGGAGGCTGTAGTGACCCATGCTCTCGTGGCCTCTCTACTTTGGGTGTGTGGGGAGGCTGTAGTGACCCATGCTCTGGTGGCCTCTCTACTTTGGGTGTGTGGGGAGGCTGTAGTGACCCATGCTCTCATGGCCTCTACTTTGGGTGTGTGGGGAGGCTGTAGTGCCCCATGCTCTCGTGGCCTCTCTACTTTGGGTGTGTGGGGAGGCTGTAGTGCCCCATGCTCTCGTGGCCTCTCTACTTTGGGTGTGTGGGGAGGCTGTGTTTTCTGGATGGGATCATTCCTGATACAAATATTTCGCATTTTTCCATCCATCATTTGGATTCCCGTTCCTTCTTTCAGTCCACCACTTAGATAAATACTTTCATCACTTGGATTCCTATTTTCTCCTCGCCATCTCTCACATGACTTCATATTTCTTTCCCTTCATTCATCACTTAGGTAGCACATATAACCCATTTCTCAACCCATTTCTCATGATGATCCATCACTTTAAGGAAAACTTGTGCAATCATTTTTAGTTGTTTTTTTACACTTTGGGCAATGCAATTTTACAGTATACCTGAATGAATATGCATGTCTTTATATATGTATTTTTATCTAATAGAAATAGAAAAATTTTGTACTTCATAAAATTGATTTCTCAAGAACACTTTTAATAAAAAAAATTCTGGCAAAATTATAAATTAAGTTGTCACCCCAAAAGCTGCTGAGAATTTAAATCTGAACTGAATTTTCTTCCTCTTGAAATTTATATATCAAGCAAATCAAATAGAAGCAGTGAAACATTCATTTGTTAGAGTTCCCAGTAGTGTACATAAAGAGTAATCTCTCCACTGGGGAACAGAGAGGTGGAATAATTGTCACCAAGTTTTCCTGTGGATAGCATAATGCTGTACTCCATGTATACGCCTTTTATCAGATGTGTGACCAGTTTATATCCAGATCAGCCAGGACATTTGTGTTATCTGATCTGGATCTGCATCAGTGGCATATTGATCAGAAATTGCATAAAGAATATAAAAGGGAACAGTGTAGATTCTGATCAGACAGCACTGATGTGCCAGCTGATCTGGATCTACACTGTTGAACCAAGCAATAAAGGTTTATCTATGGAGTAATACTTAAAGGATAATATGGCACTTTTTCATAGATCAAAACTGTATATCTGCCAAGAAACCATAAATCGTAATCATCTTCAAGACTGGAACCATTACATGGCTGATTGTTTCACCAGAGCTCAGACTCTGCAACCCTGGACAATGTGTACCCGACACATCATGCCAGCATACACTTAAAGCGGCATTACTTCAATTTTACCTGCTCTTGTATGAAATATTACATGTATTTGTAACTATAGGCACAAATTTGCAGCATTAGTTCGGGCTTATAAAATTTTAATTTACTAAAATAAATTTTGTCCCCCCGACTAAAAGTGAAAGTAGGATTTCTGAAACGTCACAGAAATCAAGATCGCGCATGAAGTGGTCTCTTCATCAAAAATAGGTGCTAAATATATATCTCCACTGTATTTAGCTTCTTAAAAGTTCGTTAACGATAATTTAACAATATCATTGAAAATCCCGTCTATAAGAAAGAATTCAGTCGGACCTTTTGTGTTCTGTTAGAGAGTTTATATATTGGAGTCTTTATGGACAAATATGATTTTTTTAATAGTATATTCTTACTTAAGTTTAGGGCTGAGGCTTTAAAACAGTTGTAACATGCTCAAGCTCATATAAACATGGCACTTCATTTGTTTCAATTCTTTATCAAGAACATTTAAGGGTTCAAAATGAGTTTATGGAAAGCTTTATTTAACAAAGATGGAGATTGCTAACCTGTAACCTCCCAGCGTTTCAGAAACACCAAGAGCCTCACATTATACAACTATTCACCAATATTAAAAAAAAACAATATAAAAATGTTGCTGCAAATTTGACCAAACCAAACGTTTATAAGCCACTTTGCTGTTTAAGCCACACAACTTTATGGGCCACTTTACCAATGCCAGACTCTGACTGATTCATTATGTTGTTTATAACGACAGAATCATAAGTACATACTTATTTCTGACAGAACTAATGGAAGACAGTCAGATCCAGCTCAATCTACACACCCTCCAGGGACACAGCGAAATACAGTAAGTGCCGCAAACTGGCCTTAATATGGTAATTTTCTGGAGATTTGAGATGTGATTCCATTACTCCTACAAAGCTAGCATCGCTTTAGTTCATCTTTTAAAAGTAAATGTGATTATATGCGCTTCAAAGATGCTTCAATGGGATTTGTCTGACATTTAAGCAAACATCAAATCTTTTTGTTATTTCAGGTTGATCAAGTGTCTTAAAAAACTTCCCAACAGTAGTCATAATGTTTCTGTTTGTATTATAACACTTATTGTACTTTTGCCATTTTTCATTAATGTAAGAACAAAATTTTATATACAGTAAGGCAATTACAGGCAAAGACAAATATGTCAGTGTTCACAAAATAATCCAAATTTGTTATGATTATTACATAATTTTCTTTTTTATTGTTTGAAATTGTATATACTTTGATGAAATCATTTGAAATTATAAAGTGATGCTGCTTTATGGAATAAGGCATATTATATACTTAATGGGCCGGAGGCCAGAATCTCATTAAAATTTTGAATTAATTTTTTATTGGTATGTTCCTATTACCATATCTGGTCCTTAAAAAAACACCTCAATACCATCTCAGATCAGGATCTAAACTGTTTATTTCTTGGTCAGAAGTAACCTCAATCAACATTATCAAAAAAGCAAACAGTGTAGACCTGTGCCCAAGGTTATAAAGCTGAGCATGGAAACCAGTCTCAAATCTCAAGCATCTGATTGGCTGAAATGGCGACTGGTCGCCATTTCAGCCAATCAGATGCTTGAGATTTGATACTGGTTTCCAATCTCAGCTTTATAAACTTCAACCCTGATCTGGATCAATCCTGTTTGTGAATAGGATAACAGCCGTATCCCATGGACTAACGGAATAAATAGCTGATGTAAAGGGTTTTTTTTGCAAATTGCAGAAATGTACATAAACTGATCATACTGGATTAAGGGACCTGATGGGTTCAAGATGTGGGCTCTGTTTGTCCAAACACAAAATCATGTTTAAGTAAGCTAAAGTTTAACATTTATAGAAATCAATGCCCTTTACCCTTTACTCCATGAAAATGGCTTAAATCTGGGCAATCAGTGTAGATCCAGATAAGTTTGTATATTTATGCAGTCTGATCAGGATCTACACTGATCACTTTAAGATTCACATAGTGTTTTTGAACAAAAACTGTTTTCATAGAGTAAAGGGAACAAGTTTTATTACAAAGACTTTGACCTTTACCCTTAATAGAGGATTCAATACCCAGTGAGAAACATTACTGTGATGTGATGACAACAATCTTATGAAACAAAAGGGGTATCGGAAAATTACCATGATGCTGATAAAAGCAACAACAAAAGAAATAACCCTTTCCTCCATAGATATACCTTTATTGCGTGGGTGAACAGTTTAGATCCAGATCGGTTGCCACATCCATTCCATCTGATCAGGATCTAAACTGTTTGCTTATTGAATCAATTAGGTTATTTCTTACTAAAATGCAATCAGTGTAGATCATGATCAGACAGCACGAATGTGCAGGCTGATCTGGATTTACACTGGTTGCACATGAGTAAAAATGCCTACCGGTACATATGAAGGAAAGGGTTAATTAGTGCAGGCACTAAAAAGCACCTGTGACTGGGCTGGGATTTAAGGTTCCTGACAGGAATCTATGCTACAAGTAACATGTTATCTACACCAATGAGATTTGTCTATCACAAATTTAAAGATGACATTCTGAAATAATTCCAATCAGAAATCTGAGAATTTTAATGAGGACATTTCTTTCCAGGAAACACAATTGATTGGAAAATTGTTCAATCTTCTCCGATATGATAGAGAAATTCTAAGTAATCTGCCAGTCAGCTGGCCAGATAGACAATGAAAACAGTCATTCCCTTAGTCTTGATTGAATTATTCCTTTACTCCATGTATACATTGTTATGGCATGGGAAAACAGTGTAGATCCAGATCAGCTGGCAGGTCCATGCCATCTGATCAGGATCTGCACTGTTTGCTTTTTGATTAATATAAGGTTATTTCTGACCAAAAAGCAAATAGTGCAGATTCTGATCTGATGGCAAAAATGTGCAAGCTTATTTTGATCTACACTGGATGTACACATTAAAAAGCGTATAATATGTGGAGTAATGGGTTTTAGAAATGTCTTATTTACTTGGAATCAATAAAGATCACAAAGGACAGATCAAAGCTATTTTTCACCCAGTATTAAAGATTATTTGCTTCAGGTTGGAAAGGCTTACCATCTCCAAAGACAGAAAAAAGAAATAAGCTATTTTATGAGACATTACACAGTAGTTGGCTGAGGTGATTATGGGATGGAAATGTCAAATTATGTCACATTAAAGTTAAGAGCATCTGATCAGGCGCAACTTCAGACAATATCTTTGATACGCTGAAATGTTATCAAAGGCTTGCAGTAGACGCTGTTGCCTTATAGGGAGTTTAAGCTCCTGTTTGAACCCTTTACTCCATATATACGCCTTTTTACGCATGTGAGACCTGTGTAGATCCACTGGTTGCATTTTGGTCAGAGATAACCTAACAAATCGAGCCAACAGTTTAGATCCCGATCAGACGGCATGAATATGCCAGCTGATCTGGATCTAAACTATTAGTCCATGCCATAAAGGTATATATATGGAGGAAAGGGTTAAGAAAATGGAAGATTTGTTTCTAGTAATCCTTTCCTAAATAACATAACAGGGCACCTACTCCTGCCAGCTTCACGGTGGTTAATCTCTGTGTATAGGCCAGGCAGACATGTCACTGTTTACAAGAACCTCAATGGCATGACTGCTACAACCTCCTTTTTGCAATTGCATTCAATGATTTCTTTTCAAGCACATTTCCAAGATTACTTTAATATCCCAAATATCAGTGACTGCAGTCATGGGCCCCCATTTTTCCAGGCTCTGCCATGAACAGCTCTTAGGCACAAATAAATCTATGTAATCTATAAATAGTATCCATTATCAGATGCAAGAGTCTAACATTATCTTATTAGTAGTGGTGTAGAACCTCTTTAAATAGTTTTACTCTCCCTGACCTACAAGCAATTATACTGAACTATACTTGTATTTTCCTTTACAGTGCCAAGCAGAGCACCAAGAAACATCAGCTGCAGTACATATATTATCGATGACAGTTGTAGCACGGAATTTACTATAAATATTAAAGAAGTGCTTCAGGGGCGATCTAGATGGGGAAGCAATATTTAAATTTTATATAAAATGGAAATTACCATGTAACTACCCTTAGACGGCCCTTTCCTGGAAATCTTGCATCTGACACTGTTGTAACATGCAATATTCCCAGAGTGGTTTGTCACTCCTAAACTGGAAGTTTCCACTGACATTATGATACAATCGGAGAAATTTTAATGAGGCCATTTCTTTCCTGAATAGAAGATTGATTAAAGCAATAGTTCTGACTTCCGTTGTAATAGAGGAATTCATGTAATCTGTCACTTAGTTGACCAGACAATGAATGGAGCCAGATGCTTTGTCTTGATTTGGTTAAATAAAGAGTTTATTTATATAAAGAGTTTATTTGACTTCAAAGGAAATACTTATCTAACAATACAAATAGGTATTTTTCAGTTCATATTTACCCATTCTGCCACATACACATTTTATAGCATGTGCAACCAGTGTAGAACCAGATCAGCTGGCACAACTGTTCCTTCTGATCTGGATCTACACTGTTTGCTTTTTTGCCAGAAATAACCCAATAAACCAAAAGCGATGTGCTGCCTGATCTGGATCTACACTGTCCAACCATGCCATAAAAGTATATAGAGAAAAGAGTTTAGAGTTATAAAGAGTTTAGAGTTACGAAAAGTGCAGGGCTGAAGGTTATAAAACTGTGCATGGAAACCAGTCTCAAATCTCAAGCATCTGATTGGCTGAAATGGCGACCAGTCGCCATTTCAGCCAATCAGATGCTTGAGATTTGAGACTGGTTTTTATGCTCAGTTTTATAACCTTGGGCACAGTTTGATGGACATCAAAGCCATGAATCCGATCAAATACTACTAGGTGCAGCAGTACAATTCAACAGATGACAAAACAATACATAGGTAACTTTAAACTGCATTTTTTTTTAAATTACAGAAACCCGAAAAACATCGAACACCAGATTTTAATATTTGACCATAAATATGCCCATACAGGCACATAGGATTGTGGTTAAATGTCATATAAGTAATAATAGAAGTATTTTTTTAAGGAAATTCATGTTCAGCTCAAGATTAAAAAAGTTTAGTATCCCTGCTTATCAGTCATAACTTTCGAGGAATAATCCAGCTAACAATTTAATGAAATCATGAAATTGGTATGAAGCCCCAACCTTCAGTAACAGCATTGATTATAAAATGTAATAGTATATACTTACTTTAATAATTTCCACCATTTCATTTTTCTCTATAGTACCATTTCCGTCGATGTCGTACATGGCAAATGCCCAGTTGAGTTTCTGTGACGGATTGCCACCTGATGTGATGTTTATAGCTAACAGAAATTCCTTAAAGTCTATTTTGCCACTATTGTCTTTGTCAAATGATCGGAACACATGCTCACAGAATTGGTCAGGATTTCCGGCAGGAAAAAATGTAGAGTAAACCTCTAAGAATTTTGTCTTTGATAGAAGTCCATCTGGGCAATCTCTCTGGAAACAAAATAAAATACATGTACATTTATAGATGTTTCTTTACTGTGGTATCATGAAATTTCCTGAGGATTTGATTTTCGCGTATTTCACACTAGGTAAAAAGCGCAAAATTTAACCCTATCAAAATTTTATAATGAAATTGTTTATCTTTTAAGAATATTACAGCATGAATTAATGTCTGAAAGTGAATTCATTTATTTTGTCTGCTTGAATTCGTCAAGTAACTTTAACATTGACCTTGAAGCTAATCATGATTTCGAATTTGACTTCGGTCAGAGGGGTTGCTGATGATGGTGATGTATAGAGCATAGAGACAAGCATGTTTCAGAATGGTAAACATTTAAATTAGCAAAAACTTTTAAAACATTTTATTTGATTTTAAATTGTAACTTATAAAAATGATCTTATCTGGTACTTAAATGTAAAATTTTCTCATTTTTTATTAACCTTCGAAAGCTAACACTGCTTTACCATTTTTTAACTGAGAAAACTGATAAAGTAACATAAAACAAAATTTTATTTTGTGTCTCTTAGTAGAAAAATATGTAGCAACTTCCTACTGAATACAGTGGAAATCCAATATAACGCGGTCCGTGGGGTCCATACCCTCAAACCGCGTTATTATCGGATCCGCAATATTGGCGGGACATAACTTACGCTAATCATGAGTCCTTACATAGCTGATGTAATTTTACCCTGGATAAGCATTATAATACATGTACACAGTTATTTATCATTACGTTTTATCGGTATTTTGTCTAAGTCTTCCCTTTAAGTGTTCGGACACCCAAATTATTTTGCCAAAATAATTTTTTTCAGCCTCTTAAAATGCATTGTGTACACACCGGTCACGTGATCATCACATTGACCTGGTACATTCGCTCAAAGTACACTGGGATTGGGACTCGTTAGCTTGATGATGTGACCGCCATTTATAGAATGCGTCTAGATCCGCTCTTACATACAGATATAAGACAGTGTTCAAAAGTCACATTAGACTTAAAATAAGGGATATACAACACAATATTACGGGTTATCAGATACGTTTCTAAACTTAATGGACAAAAAATACCATATTTATTCATTTGTCTACGGTTAATTGACGTAACTACATTGCGGACTGTTAACTCCGCGTATGAAGACAAAAATCCTGATTAGGATTGTTATGCGTTCTTATGATAGAGGTTTATGTTAGCTTGATGACATGAGTACTATTTATAGAATGCTTAAAATGGGACACCGAAAACAACATATAATATTATATTTGTCTCTAATTCATATAACTTATATGAACTACATATATATCTGACTGTGAATGTTAATTTACGATATTTAAGTCTGATGGTCATCATTTTTGTTACGAGTAAGAAATAACGTGAATGACGTATATTGTTTTAATCATGCTAATACTTGCCCATAAAATATCCGAGAATTGATACATCTACATTGACTAAAATCATCAAATTTAGAACTGCTATGATATAACCTGTTCAACACCTGTTTATTGACTGTTTTGATCTTAAATGTCAGCGATGCTTGTGTATTTAACATCAAAGACACCGACGTCAACTTGAAAGGGTCACACTGCTCAAAAATCGATCGACGCTATTGTATAAAAGAATTTCAACCGGTTAACAAACTAGGATGATTACATTTCTAAATCAGCTGATTGTTTGACTGACAGCGTATCTGGTATAATTATTGCTAATTTCTGATCAGGTTGTGTTTGTACATTAAAATTAGCAAAAACTTTTAAAACATTTTATTTGATTTTAAATTGTAACTTATAAAAATGATCTTATCTGGTACTTAAATGTAAAATTTTCTCATTTTTTATTAACCTTCGAAAGCTAACACTGCTTTACCAGTTTTTAACTGAGAAAACTGATAAAGTAACATAAAACAAAATTTTATTTTGTGTCTCTTAGTAGAAAAATATGTAGCAACTGCCTACTGAATACAGTGGAAATCCAATATAACGCGGTCCGTGGGGTCCATACCCTCAAACCGCGTTATTATCGGATCCGCGATATTGGCGGGACATAACTTACGCTAATCATGAGTCCTTATATAGTTGATGTAATTTTACCCTGGATAAGCATTATAATACAATGTACACAGTTATTTATCATTACGTTTTATCGGTATTTTGTCTAAGTCTTTGGACCCTCTAAGTGTTCGGACACCCAAATTATTTTGCCAAAATAATTTTTTTCAGCCTCTTAAAACGCATTGTGTACACACCGGTCACGTGATCATCACATTGACCTGGTACATTCGCTCAAAGTACACTGGGATTGGGACTCGTTAGCTTGATGATGTGACCGCCATTTATAGAATGCCTCTAGATCTGCTCTTACATACAGATATAAGACAGTGTTCAAAAGTCACATTAGACTTAAAATAAGGGATATACAACACAATATTAAGGGTTATCAGATACGTTTCTAAACTTAATGGACAAAAAATACCATATTTATTCATTTGTCTACGGTTAATTGACCTAACTACATTGCGGACTGTTAACTCCGCGTATGAAGACAAAAATCCTGATTAGGATTGTTATGCGTTCTTATGATAGAGGTCTATGTTAGCTTGATGACATGACCACTATTTATAGAATGCTTACAATGGGACACCGAAAACAACATATAATATTATATTTGTCTCTAATTCATATAACTAATATGAACTACATATATATCTGACTGTGAATTTTAATTTACGATGTTTAAGTCTGATGGTCATCATTTTTGTTACGAGTAAGAAATAACGTGAACGACGTATATTGTTTTAATCATGCTAATACTTGCCCATAAAATATCCGAGAATTGATACATCTACATTGACTAAAATCATCAAATTTAGAACTGCTATGATATAACCTGTTCAACACCTGTTTATTGACTGTTTTGATCTTAAATGTCAGCGATGCTTGTGTATTTAACATCAAAGACGCCGACGTCAACTTGAAAGGGTGCACACTGCTCAAAAATCGATCGACGCTATTGTACAAAAGAATTTCAACCCGTCAACAAATTAGGATGATTACATTTCTAAATCAGCTGATTGTTTGACTGACAGCGTATCTGGTATAATTATTGCTAATTTCTGATCAGGTTGTGTTTGTGTCTGCAGTACCGGCCTTGCGCCTAATTGGCAGTTTGCAACTAATCTATTGCACTCCTATTTGCGAGCCATCGCATTTTTTGTTGATTATACAATAGGATGTTTATTTAACAACTATGGACTTCATTGCTTGACAAAGGTAAGCAGAAATTTCAAAGGAAGAAACGTCTGCAGGTGTTGACTTATTCTAGGCTTACGTTTACAGACGTGTTAATTAATATACATGTATCTAAATGTTCGGACAATTCTTTCTTTTAATAAAAATTCTCGTCTCTAAATATTCGTTCAGCCAGAAAAATAAATATTTTTTTCCGTCCGGCAAAATACGGTATCATTTTATGGGAAAAAAAAATGGGGTCCATTGATCGACCGCGTTATATTGGATTTCGCGACTTAGTGGAGCTCCACTGTAGATTGTTGATTTCAATAAATATTTTAAAATATGATTAATTTTACACATTGCTGCTATATCATTATACATCTGCATACCCCTCTGATCGGTTGTACGGATGTACCGACTTACGTTATTTAGACACTAATTTGGAAATGGTCAATAGACTTATATGGATATGGTGCATATTTGTTCAATCATATATTTGAAACTACATGTATTTCTTCATACATGATAACATCATAGTTTGGACAAGAGAAATGGCTCCAAGTACAACCTATATATGATCTATGTCTGTCCTGAATTGATTTTTGTAATTTAACTAGACTAGAAGAATTCATCATCTTTGTTTTATTCAGGAAATTCAACAATTTTCTCAGAAAGCAATCCACACATATGTCAAATTACCCTGGGTTTTGATGCATCTATTTTCTTGTCTATAATAACAGCACTTGAAAATCAGAAATTCAATGCAATAATGTTATACTAGCCTACACTTTTTTGTCAATTAAAGATTGATACTTTTGATGCACTAGAAGGGGGACCAGCGCAAGTGCTGGATTGGACAGTTTACCTATTTACTGATACATTAGAAAATCATGCTGGTAATGAAATGCAGGAGAACCCAGCTTAACCCTTCCTCCATAGATTCACCTTTCATGCATGGACAAACAGTTTAGATCCAGATCAGCCAGCACATCCATGCTGTCTGATCAGGATCTTAAAACTGTTCGCTTTTTGATTTGTTAGGTTATTTCTGACCAAAATGCAACCAGTGCAGATCCTGATCAGACAGGACAGATCCTGATCAGACAGGACAGATCCTGATCAGACAGGACAGATCCTGATCAGACAGGACAGATCCTGATCAGACAGGACTGATCCTGATCAGACTGATCTGCACTGGTTGCATTTTGGTCAGAAATAACCGGCTGTGCCGGCTGATCTGGATCTACACTGGTTGCACATGAGTAAAAAATGTGTATATATGGAGAAAAGGGTTAAAAAAAGTTAGAAACCCCCTTTCAAACACAGTTATCAAAGCATGTTTTTTTTTTAAAGAACCAGATCGTGTAAACTGGTGGTTTTAAAAATCTATATTAAGACTACCTCTCCAATACAAACAACTTTTGCCAGTACAATACATAACTATTTTGATGAAGTTAACACTAATCTTATTTTCAGGATGAAAATATGTGTGATTTTCATTTCCAAGGTCAAAATTAGATTTAGACACAAATAGGTCCATGTTAAACAGGAAATGATCCAAGTTTAGGTATAAAATGAAAGAAAAAGATGTGTGTTGGCTGGGAATTGAACCCTGGAGGCTGCCTGCATTGTAGATTTGTGGAATACTGGATTTCAACAAATTGCATTAAAGATTGACTTAAAGTCATGAAGTATTTCTTTGATTCAAGTGTGAAAGCTGTCTGAAAAGGGTTGATATTTAGTTGCTCATGTCATCCTTTTTACAGAAACTATGTATGATTGTTGAGTTCTGCAACTGTTATCAAGAAATCAATTTATCATAAACTATCATGGTGTATCATGGATTACTGTGGTTTATCATGAGCTACCAATTGACCATGTTTACATTACACAACTGTCTACCATAGCATTTTACCACGGTCTAAAACCATGGTGCTATTAACCAAAACATGGTAGTCCAAAGTCCTGTGAAAATGAAAGAACCATAGACTAACATGGCCTACCAAATTTGTATATGACCATGGTCAAACATGGTCTATGACAATTGTCTAAAACTGTGATGCCATATTTACTACAAATTTTGATTTCAGTTAGATTTTGGATTGCAACCAAAAACATCAAACACGATGCGCGGCGACTGATATTTTCATTGAGAAGTTGTGCAGGAAAGTATAACTGACAAAAAAGGTTGTTCATTGTTTATCACGCCTTCAGGTTGCTTTACTTTAAGCTACATCTTTTGTTATTATTTCAACATCTGTACGGGGAATGAACAAACAGCGACAAAAAATTGATTGACGGCAAAATCCAATTTGGAAATAAAATACAGTGTCTTTTGATTGGAGAGGCAGTTCTAACAGTCGTCGCGTGACAAAAAAAGTGGTCGGCGTCTTGTAATGGCTGGCAGTGCAATAGGTGATTACCAGGGATGCTCGCTGGTTGAAAACCTAATTGAAATCGAAATATGTAGTAACAAAACATGCTAGTTCATGATTACTGACCATCATCTTTAGCTGGGTGACTAAGCAATATTAAAAGATATGTCATTTAAATGGAAAGTGAACAATGGACATCTCACTGTGACCTAAGCTTTACAGGACATATGGACAAGTTGAGCATTGATAGACAAAAGAAATAATTACCATAAATCCACTGTACCAGTCTAAAGAGCTCATTCACAAAAAAGAAGAAACAATTACAGTAATTCTCTGTACCAGTCTTGAGCTCAACCAGGCAGTCTGAAGGTTAGCAATATCCCCCAACGCATTAGGGAATGTTGAACAATGTTACATCGTCTTTGTGAGGTATATTTGACCAAGAGTTCATGAAAATCTTTCTAGGGATTTAGAAGTTCTGGAGCAGACACAAAACATAAGGTCAAAACATTTAAACACCACTGGTGACCTTGACCTTGAGCTTGCTTGGTTGGGACATGGGTTCTTCACATCGTTTTGATAGAGTGATCATTTGACCAAAGTTTCATGAAATTCCTTCCAGTGGTTCATAAGATATGGACTGGACAAGAAGTACATGGTTCAAATCTTTAAACATCATTTGTGACCTTGAGCCAGCCAGACCGGAACATGGGTCCTGCACATTGTCTTGATGGGAAGAACATTTGACTAAAGTTTCATGAAATATCTTCCAGGGGTTTAGAAGTTATGGATAGGACACGAAGTTGTCTGGAGCGCTGTATTATTGATGTACTTGTAAAAATCTCTACGATACTCATGCAGTTGAATATAATAAGCTTATTTTTTCTGTGTTTTTGTGAAAAGAACTAACATATCAACATAATATTTACCAAGAAGTTCGGCAAATCTAGGTAAAAACTATCAAATATGGTAAAGCATGACTACATAACATATTAACGACAGTAATAGAGATGCGTCGATAAGACAGAGTTTGTGTATATATGGTTCAAACTTTGAAACACCACTTGTGATGTTGATCTTGTGCTGGACAGGTTGGAACATGGGTTCTGCACACAGTCTTGATGGGGTGAACATTTGAACAGTTTCATGAAATTCCTTTCAGGGGTTTAGAAGATATGGACCAGACATGAAATGCACAGTTCTAATCTTTAAACACAAGTATTGACCTTGAGCCAGCCAGGTTGGAACATGGATTCTGCACATCAACTTGATGGGGTAAACATTTGACCAAAGTTTCATGAAATTCCTTCCAGTGGTTCAGAAAGAGACTGGACACAAAATGTGCATGCACACACAGAGGGGTGGACAAAGACCGTTCATATGTCCCCTATCACTTTATGGTGGGGGATAAAAAGAGAAAACTAAGAATTACCTTAAACCTCTTTAAAAATCTTAGAGCTCAAGCAGAGAAAAGACAGAATTACCATAAATCCTTTTTACCAGTCCAGAGCCCAAAAAAGAAAAGAAAGAATAACCATAAATCCTCAGAACCATTCTTGAGCTCGAAAAAAGAGAGCGATTTATCATAAATCCTCTGTACCAGTCTTAGAGCTCAAAAAAGAGAAAATTAAGAATTACCATAAATCCTCTATACCAGTCTTTGAGCTCAAAATGGGGAAAAAAAAGAATTACCATAAATCCTCTGTAAAAGTCTTACAGCTCAAAGAGAGATAAGTAAGAATTACAATAAATCCTCTGTAACAGTCTTGGAGCTCAAAAAAGAGAAAATTAAGAATTACCATAAATAATCTGTACTACTCTTAGTGCTCAAAGAGAAAAAAAAAAGAATTACCATAAATCCTCTGTAAAAGTCTTACAGCTCAAAGAGAGATAAGTAAGAATAACCATAAATCTTTTGCACCAGTCTTAGAGCTCAGAGAATGAAAGGAATTAAGTATTACCATAAATCCTCTGTACTAGTCTAGAGCTCAAACTCAGAATAGAATAATTACCTATCAAACCTTTGTAAAAGTCTTAAAGCTAAAACAGAGAAAAGAAAAACATTAACATAAATCATCTGTACCCTACTAGAGCTCAAAGAGAGAATAGAAAGAATTACCATGAATCCTATGAACAAGTCTACACCCCAGAAAAAGAAAACTATTAGAATAACCATAATTCCTCAGTAATAGTCTCTGGCTAAAAAGACAGAAGAAAAAAGTTACGCCTTTTTAGGCATGTGCGACCAGTGTAGCTAGCACATCCAGGCCATCTTACCAGGATCTGCACTGTTTCGAATTTTAGTTAAAAAAAAACAGCAATCAATAGAAAAGCAAACTGTGCAGATCCTGATCAGACAGTATTGATATGCTAGCTGATCCGGATCTACAAGTCTGTTTGCCCACGCCATAAAGGCTTATATATGGAAGAAAGGGTTATATTAATAATAAGCCAACTGAACAACACTCTTTTAAACAAAAAGTTTTAATAACCGAAAAAAAAAATTTGAAAAAACTTGTTTAAGTGATAAACATTGCTCATGCAAAGTGCACTAAAAATTTTAGCATTATTAAAAGTTGTTACCAATACACATTTTAACAACCCCAGTTTCAAAACTCAAGTAAATAGAAAGAAAGTTCCAAATCTTCCAGTCAAATTATTTGTGTGAAATGTTTTATTTAATTAAATCTACCAAGGTAAAATGCAAATGTATGAAATTCTTAACAAAGGTTAGCTGAAATTTCAACATTCACACATGTTATTCAATGCTTGACTATTTTCCATAAATAATATCAACTAGATGTTTTTTGTGAAAAACGCATGTCTCCCCCCTTCGCCCCCCCCCCCCCCCCCCCTGCGCCCAGACCCCTGTGACCTTGACCTTTGACCTACTGATCGCATAATCAATAGGGTTCTTCTACTCAATAAGGGCTATTACCCTATGCTCTGGGTCAAACCGTACTCCAGTAATTGACCCGATACGGTTTTTACTCTTCGGGGCCCCTGTGACCTTCACCTTTGACCTACTGACCCCAAAATCAATAGGAGTCCTCTGCTCAATAAGGACATCCATCGTATGAAGTTTGAATGGTCTGGGTAAAATAGAACTCCTATTATTGAGTGGAAACGGTTTTCACTCTTCAGGCCCCTTTGACCTTGACCTTTGACCTACTGACCCCAAAATCAATAGGGTTCTTCTAATCAATAAGGGCTATCACCCTATGAATTTTGAAGGCTGTGGGTCAAACGGTACTCCAGTTATTGAGCGGAAACGGTTTTCACTCTTCAGGCCCCTGTGACCTTGACCATTGACCTACTGACCCCAAAATCAATAGGGTTCTTCTACTCTATAATGGCTATCAACCTATGAAGTTTGAAGTCCCTGGGTCAAAGGGTACTCAAGTTATGGAGCAGAAACGGTTTTCACTCTTCGGGCCCCTGTGACCTTGACCTTTGACCTACTGACTTCAAAATCAATAGGGTTCTTCTACTCAATAAGGGCTGTCATCCTATGAAGTTTGAAGGCTCTGGGTCAAAGGGAACTCGAATTATTGAGCGGAAACGGTTTTCACTCTTCGGGCCCCTGTGACCTTGATCTTTGACCTACTGACCCCAAAATCAGTAGGGTTCTTCTACTCGATAAGGGCTATCACCCTATGAAGTTTGAAGGCTCTGGGTCAAAGGGTACTCAAATTATTGAGCGGAAACGGTTTTCACTCTTCGGGTCACTGTGACCTTGACCTTTGACCTACTGACCCCAAAATCAATAGGGTTCTTCTACTCAGTAAGGGCTATCACCCTATGAAGTTTGGAGGCTCTGGGTCAAAGGGTACTCAAGTTATTGAGCGGAAACGGTTTTCACTCTTTGGGTCACTGTGACCTTGACCTTTGACCTACTGACCCCAAAATCAATAGGGTTCTTCTACTCAATAAGGGCTATCACCCTATGAAGTTTGAAGGCTCTGGGTCAAAAGGTTTGTTTGTTTGTTTGTTTGGGGTTTAACGCCTGGTTTCAACACCTTTCTGGTTATATCCCGGCGGTCAGTCCACCTAACCAGTGTTCCTGGGTCTCTAACCAGTACTAACCAATTTCTCCGCAAGCGACTGACTGCTTCCTCACTTGAATCAGAGGTGAGGGACAAATGACTCTCAGACGCAATGTCCGAGTTCAATTGTCACGGAGAAATTTTTCCCACCTCGGCTGGGGATCGAACTCACGACCCCTGGATTGACAGTCGAGTTATTGAGCGGAAACAAAGTGTGACAGACGGACTGACGGACAGACGGACAGGGCAAAAACAATATGTCTCCCCCAGAGGGGGGGGAGACATAAATATAATAAATTCTCTGTACCAGTATAACAGAGTTCAATTACCATATATCCCCTGTACAACTGTACAAGTCTAGAGCTCAAACAGAAAAAGAATTACGATAAATTCATAATACCAGTCTTGAGCTCAAATAGAGAAGAGAAAGGATTATGATAAATCCTCTGTACCAGTCTAAAGCTCAAATAGAGAAGAGAAAAGAATTACCATAAATCCTCTGTACCAGTCTAAAGCTCAAATAGAGAAGAAAAAAGAATTACCATAAATCCTCTGTACCAGTCTTTAATCTCATTCTTGGTAAACTTTGTATTTTGTGTGAGGAAGTCTAAATCTTCCTTTGGTAGCTTCTTTTTTGATGATTTGTTTCCCATTGTGTAATGATACTACTGGTCCTTCAGTTCAATCTGAAAATACACACATGTATAAGGAATAAATAAATGTGGTTTGATTTTTATGCATTTTATGCACAGTTCATATATGTGGCAGGATTTCTTGAAAATTATGATGCACCATGATAAAACATTTGCATAAATATATATGGAATATTATACCAGTATGCAATCTGTAGGTTTGTATTAGTCGAGTTGGGTATGCAAACAATATCATGGGAGACCGAAGGTCAAGCGTGATGTGGTTTACATACGCAACAAGAAATAATACAAACCTACAGATTGCATACTGGTATTATGTTCCTTTTATTATATACCCTTATTTCACTACCAATTAAATGAGCACTAAATCAATAATGAATAGTGAAATGTGATGTAAGCAATTACGTCACAATAAACCATGAATCTCTACGTCATCGCACAAATGTTTACATTCTCAAGCGCCATGATCGATTCTGACAGATAAAGAATTATTAAACTTTCAAATCTTTGAAGGACTAAAAACAATAACAGCAAAATTTGGACAAGACCCAAAGATGCTGGAAGTGTTTACCATGGTATTCGATATGTAACAACTAGGATATGAAAGTGTTTTATTCTTATACCACAGAAACGAGCTTTGTTTACATCAAACCATAGGGTCAGGCTTTAAACAGAAAATAGGAAGGATTGTTGCAAATGGATATTATGTACACTTCTTCACTCCTAAAACAGTAGTCTTTTGCTTGTTCCATTTATATCCGCAATGACTATCTATTAATTTAACATTTTTCACGATTTCATTTTATTTTTATTTGTAAAGGCCATGAAATTGTTGATTATTTTTAAAGAAAGAGTGTCATTGGAGTCATCAAATCTAAATTTGTGAAAATATCGCCGTTTGAAATCGGCCATTTTGAAACGTAGAAACTACCTGAAGCTGCAAAAATACAGAATCGGAAAATTGGACAATGTGCGATACGGAATTATTAATCTGACGAGTTGTATCAATTTTGCGGATTAACGCTGCACTATGCTAAAATCATTAATGGGTATATAATAAAGATCCTTATCTAACTGCCAACTTACACTGTCCAAAAAGATCTTAGTTTTCTACATGCATGAAGAATTCGAGTTCTTCCATTACTGAATGGTAAACAGTTTAGATCCAGATCAGACTGCATTGTTGTGCAGACTTAGATATGAGTCTGAGGTAGTTGCATTATGCACTTTTTTGTCATCGGGATTGAAGCATTTGGAAATTTATGTGCTCATAAGAGCCCAAGATCATAGAGATTAGACCTTAGTTATATTTTCTCACAGCATCACTGACATACAAAACATTAGATCCTCTGAAAACAAACACCCCATGTTAATATTCATTTTACAGACTATTTAAAATTAGCGAGTCAATATGGAAAGAAATACAATGTTGTCATTATTGCATTTTATTGTTGTTAACAATACAGGAACAAAATTGTAAAGAAAAAAATATGCCAGGTAATTTAACTACTGTAAGAAAAAGTAAGTTTAAGTTACAATTTAATTTTTGTTTTATGAATACTGGTAGTTTTATGAATACTGGTAGTTTTAAGAATACTAATAGTTTTAAGAATACTGATAGTTTTACAAATACTGGTAGAATACTGATTGTTTTACAAATACTGGTAATTTTACAAAGTTTTATGAATACCAGTAGAAGACAACTGGCTAATGTAAAATGGAAACAATTTTAAAAATAACCCTTTACTCCATGGTATATGGCTGTTATCCATGTGTGAATAGTGTAGATGCCAAATAAGGCATACTGTGATGTCATTTATTTATGTGGGGATCAAATTTAGAACAAATGACATTGTCTTGCACGAAATATGTGAAAAATTACACAGCAAAATATACCACAGTATATATCCTTTCTGTGACTGACCATGTTTTCTGGACGGAAAACCATAATGTTTTAGAACATGCAGAAATTTTGAGCTCAAAAGCTGGCAATGATTTCTTGTAAAAAAATTGTCATTAAATATGTTATTGTTGTGGAAAGGATATGGCGTAAAGGGTTCACTGTTTGTCATAGTTGCCCAAGGTTATAAAACTGAGCATGGAAACCAGTCTTAAATCTCAAGCATCTGATTGGCTGAAATGGCGACCAGTCACCATTTCAGCCAATCAGATGCTTGAGATTTGAGACTGGTTTCTAATCTCAGTGTTATAACCTTCAACCAGTATCAGGTAAATACCACATGCTCCACTTCCTTAACAAAATTTTATCATTTTTCAGAATATATTTTTATAGTAACAACATTCACAAATGTACTTTGAAGATTAATATCTGAGAAAACAGAAAATTATAATAAAAGTTCTTGAGAAATCAATAGACATTTCCAAAGAGAAATAACGATAATCGTGTTCATTTAAATATCTTTTTACGACCTAACAAGGCGTTTCTTACAGATTACTTGAGAAACACACATCAAGCCATTGATGTAAATGTTCTGGTTTGTAGAGTAGAAAATCCTTTTTACCATCAGCTATTCAGCAAACCATTTTAACATTCTGATCATCTGTGAGGGCTGTTCACAAAATCTGTATATGGCATTTAGGGAGGATGAACATGGCAAATGGAAACAAGAGCTGTCACTTGAAATTGACATATGCCCCCGAAATGCAGCTTTGAAATCGAATAGGTATACATAAGTATAAACATATGTAATGAAAAATATGCTTGTGGAAGACAAAGCATACTGCATGCATATAATGTGAAAGATGAAAGGATCATATGTTTTAAGTCTGTAGTTAATATATAGTTAAATAAAGTTAAATATGACATTTTTTTTAGAAAATTCGAAGATTATTGGGGAAATTATCCTGGAAAATGATTATTAGAGTTATGAACCTTACTACATGTGATGTGGGTAATATGAACCAGAGGGCCATGATGGCCCTTTATCACTCACCAGAGTACAACAAAGTTGTGTTGTACAAGACCCAACGTCTCCATATGGTGAACATTTACACCAAGTTATTTTAAAATCCAATAAGAAACAACAAATCTACAGCTTGGAAAAGAAAATGCTATTTTTCATAACAGTGACCTTGACCTTTTACCTACCGGCATGGGTATTGTAAGCAACACATGCCTTTGTCATGGTGAACATTTATGTAAAGTTATTTTGAAATCACTTCATTCATTAGGAATAAACAGCCCAGACAAGAAAATGTTATTTTTTGTAAAGGTGACCTTGACCTTGGACCAACAGGCATGGGTACTGTAGGCGAAAGTACACCTTGTCATGGTAAACATTTGAGCCAAGTTATTTTAAAATCCAATGAGAAATAACAAATTTACAGCCTGGACAAGATTTTTCTATTTATAGTAACAGTGACCTAGTTTTTGACCCCAGGTGACCCATATTCAAACTCGTCCGATTAATAACTGGGACATATGTCCTGACAAGTTTCTTTACAATCTGATAATCAGAGTAAAGTGTGACCACTATAGTGTAAACAAGAAAATTCTATTTTTAGTAACAGTGACCTAGTTTTTGGACCCAGATGACCCATATTCGAACTTGTCTGAGAAATCATTGGGACAAACATCCTGACCAAGTTTCATGACAATCGGAGCAAAAATGTGACCTCTAGAGTGTTAACAAGAAAATTGTATTTTTAGTAACAGTGACCTAGTTTTTGGACCCAGACGACCCATATTCAAAATTGTCCCAGAAATCATAGGGACAAACATCCTGACCAAGTGTCATGACAATCAGAACAAAAATGTGACCGCTAGAGTGTTAACAAGAAAATTCTATTTTTAGTTACAGTGACCTAGTTTTTGGACCCAGATGATCCATATTCAAACTCATCCTAGAAATCATTGGGACAAACATCCTGACCAAGTTTCATGATAACTGGAGCAAAAATGTGACTGCTACAGTGTTAACAAGAAAATTCTATTTATAGTAACAGTGACCTAGTTTTTGGACCCAGATGACCCATATTCAAACTCAGCCTAGAAATAATTGGGACAAATATCCTGACCAAGTTTCATGATAATTGGAGCAAAAATGTGACTGCTAGAGTGTTAACAAGAAAATTCTATTTATAGTAACAGTGACCTAGTTTTTGGACCCAGATGACCCTTATTCGAACTCGTCCTAGAATTCATTGGGACAAACATCCTGACCAAGTTTCATGACAATCGGAGCAAAAATGTGACCGCTAGAGTGTTAACAAGAAAATTCTATTTTAAGTAACAGTGACCTAGTTTTTGGACGTAGATGACCCGTATTCGAATTCTTCTGACAAATCATTTGGACAAACATCCTGACCAAGTTTCATGACAATCAGAACAAAAATGTGACCGCTAGAGTGTTAACAAAAAAATTCTATTTTTAGTAACAGTGACCTAGTTTTTGGACCCTGATGACCCATATTGGAACTCGTCCGAGAAATCATTGGGACAAACATCCTGACCAAATTTCATGACAATCGGACAAAAAATGTAACCTCTGCTGCGTTAACAAAATTTACCTTAGGGTTAGGGTTTAGGGTTAGGGTTAGGTAAAAAGGCCCATAACTCAGCTAAAAATAATCCGATCAGAAATTCCTTTGGATATGCACAATAAGTCTTGGTGACAAACACTCCTGTGAAGTTTCAATGAAATCCCTTAAGCGGTTTCAGTTTACGTTAGGGTTAGGGTTAGGGTTTAGGGTTAGGTAAAAAGGTCCATAACTCCGCCAAAAATAATCCGATCAGAAATTCCTTCGGATATGCACATCTACACTTGGTGACAAACATTCCTGTGAAGTTTCAATGAAATCCCTCAAGCGGTTTGGGAGAAGAAGCGAGGACAAGATTTTGCTTAGGGCCATAACTCAGCCAAAAATAATCCGAGCAGAAATTCCTGACGATATGCACAACTAGGCTTGGTGACAAACATTCCTGTGAAGTTTCAAAGAAATCCCTCAAGCGGTTTATGAGGAGAAGCGAGGACAAGATTATTTCGGACAGACGGAAAGACGGACGGACGGACGGACGGACGGACAGTGCGATTACTATATGCCTCCCTTCGGGGGCATAAAAACATAGCTAAAATTTCAAATATGAATTTTATGAAAAATACTGATTACCAGCTACTTTTTTAATAGTGAAGAAATGTATTTATCTTAGGATGCATTTATGTTTGCATGAACCAAGTTAATGCTAATCTCTAAGTTATGTTGTGGCAATTTATGCAGGTTTTAAAGAACTTTCAGAAAGACCCCCTTCATGTCTATTTTCAGTTTAAAGGTCAAACATTCTGCTGTATTGTTTCAAAACCCTGAAAATATTTTGGCCAATGAGTTTTATTTCGAAAATAATTCAACTTTCAAAGAAAAACTTCTTCTAAATTTGTGCATTAGCCCACTTAATGGAGCATGTTTGTAACCCATTAAATGGCTTTATTATCATTTCAAATTTAAATTTAACTGACTGAACAGTATAATCAGCGTTGATCCAGTGCCCAAGGTTATAAAACTGAGCATGGAAACCAGTCTCAAATCTCAAGCATCTGATTGGCTGAAATGGCGACCAGTCGCCATTTCAGCCAATCAGATGCTTGAGATTTGAGACTGGTTTCCATGCTCAGTTTATAACCTTCAGCTCAGGTCAGCCTGCAAATCTATGTTGTCTGATCTGGGTCTATACTATCTGCTTCTGCTTCTAAGTAAGAAGTAATCTAAATAATCTGAGTTCAGATCCAGATCAGTCTCTCCTGCAGATCCAGATCAGACTGATTGAGATCTACACTGGTCCCAGTCAAGGGATAATTTTTAAGACATATCTCATGTAAAATAATGAACTCATCTGACACTTGGCTTCTCTAAACAGAAGACACTCCAATACTAGAAATAAACATCAAAGCAAAAGAACACAACCACACATAATATGCAATATTTGGATACTCTCTCACATGATCACTCAATGCCATTTCAATATCTTGGAATTCAAGTGATGTACTTTTTGAGATGACATTTCTTATTCTCTTTGACAATATATTACTCTCCAGAGCACACTTATCTCCAAATTTGGTATCTACAAGTTTTAAGCACCAGACAATTACTGGCCGCAAAGCATTAGAAACTGGAGCTCTATAAAACTGCCTGCCAAAATAGTATTTGCATGTAGTAATATGGGGAAGTTTGCGTTTGCTTTCTGATTGCCAATCATCTATTATTCATTGGTTAATCAGCCCAGAATGACTCCACCAGATGCTCTGTGCCCAAGGTTATAAAGCTTAGCATGGAAACCAGTCTTAAATCTCAAGCATCTGATTGGCTGAAACGGCGACCAGTCGCCATTTCAGCAAATCAGATGCTTGAGATCTGAGACTGGTTTCCAATCTCAGCTAACCTTCAGCCCAGACCTACCTAGGGGAACGAAGCAGTGTGGATTTTTGTCCTTATTAAAAACAAACAAACCAAAATACCAAAAAGCTACTAGACAGTTCATTTAATAATTATAAATATTTAAATTTTACATGAGGTGCGTCACAGGAGAAAGTACCTTCTGAAAAGTTGATGTCAATCCTTAAAAAGATGTCCTTAAGTTGTGCAGACAACTAAACTTATTATGCATTTTGCGATCTAACATTATGTTGTCAAAATGTTTAACAAAATTTCCCATTGTTTATGAAAAAATAGAAGTTCTTTCAAAATATTATAACCACTTATAGGTTGGCAAAGCTAAATTGGTGATGTTTACAATTATTAATAGAATGTAAACACCGGTTAAATCAAATTTATGCATTTAAAGTACTATTTTGCCAAATTATAACACATCGCCCGATAGCACAGTGGTTAAAGCGTCCCGCTCGCATAGG
The DNA here is from genome assembly GCA_038501625.1 of Corbicula japonica. Classification (NCBI taxonomy): domain Eukaryota; kingdom Metazoa; phylum Mollusca; class Bivalvia; order Venerida; family Cyrenidae; genus Corbicula; species Corbicula japonica. The sequence continues at coordinate 909,076 of JAZAYU010000008.1, read as the reverse complement.
CCTAACGGTTTTTTCGACACTGGTTTGATTCACACTGACACACGGCATTTAAGGAAATATTTTAAATATATATTTTTAATTTTAATTGAAGTTATTGCGAAGAACTCATTTTGCTTCAGTTTATTTTATCGTGGAAATAATTATTGTGTAAAAAAATTTTTTAAAATGTAAAAAAAAAACAACATGTTTCGAACCTTCAATCTTTTACAGCTTGCTAACATTGCATTTCAAATTGACTGCATCTTAGACCACTCCGCTAATGGGTCAAGTATTGGGAGCTTCAAGCTTTTTATTAAACAACGTTTAAAAATTAATTCATTGTTTACATAAACGCCAATGTAAACACGCCAATGTTTACATTGCCAAATTACCATTGTCCAATAATATCCCTTTTCTCCATATACAATCTTTTATGGCATGGGCGAACAGTGTAGATCCAGATCAGCCGGCACAACCTTGTTGTCTGATCAGGATCTGCATTGTTGGCTATTTTATTTGTTAGGTTATTTCTTACCAAAATGCAACCAATGCAGATCCTGATCATACGGCACGGACGTGCCGGCTGATTTGGATCTACACTGGTTATATGTGAAAACAATGTGACCAAAGACGCCTTCTCCTGTGGCATGCTCTATATATGACTTGAATTGTATCCTACTTTTATCATTTCTGTGAAATGTAAATATTTTATGCAAGTGTAACACAACCTAGCATTATTTCTACAAACTCGTTGTTTATTATAATTAAATATTATAATGTGTATTTCTTTACTTGTTTACACCATTATATGTTACCAAACAACTGTTTAAAAAAGCAAAATAAATTTTTTTTTAGCCAACTTCATTTGCAAAGATTATGAACCGGCATTTACCGGTCACCGATCGGCTCACACTGGTGTGAAATATGATTCAAGTGTTCCGGATAAACTTAAATGGCAATTATAGCTACGGCTGTGGTTGTTACATGCTTGCCACTCAAACGTAACAGGCGTATTCGACGTGCGTAGGTTAGCAATCCCGGCTTTATCTCGGAACAATAAAAGTAATTTGGCAGTGCCTGTTTAGGAATCGTCTTGACAAATCAAGTTGGCCCAATATTCTCAAGCTGTTATAATTTCCACATTCCAAAAAAACCCCTTGAAGTCTAGACAATTCTTTTATGACTGTCATGATGTCATAAAAACAAGTTTGTTTTTTGTATTTTGTTGTGTGTTGTCTAGATGGCACATGCTTTTCCCTCTCAGATGTCTTTAATCAAAGTTTATTTACTCAGTTTCTTTATTTTGGAAGCATATAATAAGAACCCAACACTTGATGTCATGTTGTACAAAAACATATTAAATTCATCCTGGAAATTTAATATTAAGCTCTCAGCCTTGCTTAACCCTTTACTCCGAAGATACACTATTTAAAGCATATGGAACGGTGTAGATCCAGATCAGCCAGCTCATCCATGCTGTCTAATCTTGATCTACACTGGTTGCAACATCATCAGAATTAACCTAATGAATCATTAAGTGAACAGTGCAGATCCAGATCAGTCCTCATGGATATGAAGTGTTTCACAATTATGATAAATACTCTTTCCTTCCGCACATCAAAAGTAGAAAGTGTAGTTAAGTTATTAATCTTTATTTCCCTGAGATAAATAACACCAGTTACGACTCTATTTTATTACAAATATGAGAGCAGTAGACATCATTACAATACTGGGATCTGCCTGGTTTCTGAACTGCCAGTGCTTTATAATTATGAAGACTTGAGAATTGCAGGCTCTTCCAGTCCCACTGGAGCTTTATCCATCATTAACCATGTGAGCACAGTAACACCTACTTTGGCTGTCTCTTTCAGACATTTATGAGGAGAAACACTGCAATTCCATACATCTTTGCTATCTACAGCACACTCACAATTACATGATTTGCAATTTACTACAAAATCAAATTGAAAACCTAGTAATTATCAGATTTTTTTAAAAATTTCAAGTCCACAAAAAAACTGGTCAAGGTTTTTGAACTTGTTCTTCACTTGGATAATCTAAATGAAATAGGAAATCTTGTATGGTTGAGCTTGATTGTGCCAAATATTTTTGTAAATTGTGCACTTATATGGTAAATTTTATCTAACTGAAAAATTTACAAAAGGCAAGATTTCACCATCAGTAACTCTAGTATACAGCAGATTATATTGTTATTATTTTTTCTTATCTTTTTATCTGCAGAATATTTATACTCAAGAATCGATGAACAATTGAAACATCATCTTCTATTCAGGGATTCACACCATGTGATTAATGACAGGGATAGGTGATTTCTCATGCTTTAATCAAGTCTAGTCATTTGTAATGTGGAAGTTACATCAGCCATGAACACCCATGTGAAAGTGCTGCAAAATATGTCTGTAGATCAGTCATGAATATATCAAAATTGTATTACCCACTTTAATATTTATACTTGGTGTTAAAAGATAGTTACTACTCTAGTAATTACTAACTATTTAGAAGAATGACTTCCAAAAATTTGCTTGTTAATAATAAAGAACAGAAACAAAATGAAGTATAATATCAACATCTTATTCTTAATTATCATAATTCATGATTGTTTTGAGTCCAACACTAAAGCAACAAGAGCCATGTTACACATGGTCAATCCCCCCTCCGGAAATAAGTTACCTGAAGGATGTACTTTCGTATAATTTACCTGGAGAGGAAATCTTTAAAATGCCATATAGTTATGGTCATGCTGAGTACAGTTTTCAAGTAAGTGGTTGCAGTTTGAAGAAAACCCCTAAAAATAGGCAAGGGAGAGTTATTGTTTTTACACACTGCATTACCTACCAATGTGCTCGGACAAAATTGTTTCGGACGGACGGACGGACGAAGGGCATTTCTAATATCTCCCTCGCCTTCGGCGGGGGGATAAATATAACCCAGCTTCTTTGAAGGGGGGCATAATGATATTTTACACAATTACCAATTTCATTTAAAAATAAAATTAGTGTAAAAATTGTACGAGTGTCAACCTTTCATTAAGCTTCTAAACATAAAATAAAATATTGCAGACAGAACATTAAACTACAAAACCCCCAAAACAAGAAATCTATACATTATTCAAATGCTATGGAGGTTGGGAATAGTACATTATTCATATGTGGTTGTCCATTAGTAAAACATCTAACTCTCAGCATGTTGTAAATTGCTCTCTAGAGATAATTCTACAGTGCTTCATGATGGTATAGCTATAATAAATTCACTGAAAGTACTGTAAAGAACAGCACTTAATATTCACTTTTTATACAGCTATGAACAATGCACATGCCAATTAATTGAATAGGTAAGTTGTTGGAAAATCAACTTGAAATAAAGACTTTGGTTTACACTCCATTAAATTGGGCTTATGGCCTATTTGGCAAGTGTAGACCCAGATAAGCATTTGCATCCAAGCAGTTTGAACAGGGTCTACACTGTTTGCCATTCAGTCTGAGAAACATTGTCAATTCATCCAGAAAACAGTTTAGATCCTTTTGGAACTTGAAAGTCTGCATACGGATCAGGATTTAAACCTATTACAAACAAAACAAGCGAGGATTTACACAAGCATAGAAGGGCTGCTATAACCTGCTTTTCAAATTATACACACCGCAACACAATATTTTCAATTTTCACACAAAACATGGTCAATTTTCAATTTAATGACAAAAAAGATTCCTTATAAAATAGATGTGTTGCTTTGTTGCATTAAATAAGTGCTTATCTTGGAATTTTCATATCTTAGTTCCAAAAAGTACAAGTGCTCTTGTCTCCAATGGTCTTGCTAGGAAAACATTAAAATACATGATAATGGCATTCTAACAAGTAACTTTGTTGTTTAAATCTGTACTGATTATACAAGTAGATTTGTGCCTCCTTTCTTTCAAGTTGTAAGGTATTAAAACTGACATGTTAAAATAAATGTTTGAAGATTTTTAGACATTTCTGCAGAATAGCATATCCAAAATTTTGACAATCAATGCTGATAATTAAAGCTCTAATGGGTTTAAACTAACATGTAACATCGTAGTTTAATTTAAAATTAATTTTAAATGATTTCAAAGTCAGTTTTTGAGCACTATATAATTATCATGCAATTGTCTACAATTTTTAATGACATTCTGCTAAAACTTACTAAAACAAATATTTTTGATTACACAGATGTGTTGGCTGATCTGACACTGGCAGCACAAGCATTAAAACACACAAATGAACGGGGTATATGGAGTAAAGGGTTAAAAATCCTGTACAATGTGCACATATCAGATCGATTCAAAACTTCAAACCTGATTAAATCTCGTTAAGTTGAAAAATGTTCCGAGACAGTGAATATCACTGTCTCTGAACATTTTCAAGTTAATAATATTGTTAGCACAAAAAAAAAAAAGAAAAAAAAAGGAAACATGATTTCAATGGCAGCAGCAGACACTTTTCATCAATTGATATCAATCAGTTGTACTAAGACTTACACCTGTGACAGCACACAGACACACAGACATAAAATAAGTGAGAAATTTACCATAGCCTTTTAATATTCCAGTCAACTTTTTTTCTCCCAAAGTCATGTTAATTAATAACAAAAAAAATGTCAAAACCACCCCTTCCAATGTTATGAATACAATATGAAACTGGTATTAATTAACCCTAATATAAGAATAAAACAAATCATGAAAACAATGCTCTCTATGAAGCTCTTAAGTTGGTGGTAATATAATTGTTTTCTTCCGAGATGAATTAAAGCCCGACTATTTCATTTTCAGAGCTTCATCTCCAGAGAAATACAGAAATCTTGTTTTCTTGCCAAACCTTAACAGTTTTTAGTTTATATCTTTGCAGAAATTCGCAATCCCTGAACTATTATTCTCTAGAGTCTCTAGGTTTCAATTCTTTTCACAGTCTGTAAATTTAATGCACAAGTGATTTAATTGGTCCATGTGGAATACTTATTGGAGGATATAAAACATTCGGATATTTAAATCCATGATTCATTTACCTGTTCAGAGTAAAGTTATCTACTCAAAATTTTAATAATTTAGCTTTGAAAGCAATTGTGACATGAATTCTAGGTTTGGAGAAAATTTGATAAAAATCCACAGTCAATTATCTTTTTATCAGTGCCCCCATTACTGAGGAGCTCTACCATTTTCTGTTATCAATATGACAGATTTTTTAAAAGTTATTTTCACATTGACCTCTGACCTTTCATTCAATAGCCTACTTGTCATGACCAACCATATTACCGAGCATTCTCCAATAAAAAATATGACAATTGGATGTGGCGGCTGATCTGAATCTTAACTAAGGTGTATCAATGGACGAAATGGTTAAATAAAAAGATGCATCAAAAATGATATATAATTATGATGCATCATCAATATTGACTCACTCAAAATCTGGCTACAGAAATCAGAATCAATGACACTGTGTCTGTACATTATACATCCCTTTAACCCATTTCTCCATAGACACCCCTTTATTATGTGTGCAAACAGTGTAGATCCAGATCAGATGGCACATCTGTGCCGTCTGATCAGGATCTGCACTGTTCGCTTTATGATTTGTTAGGTTATTCCTGACCAAAATGCGACCAGTGCAGATCCTGATCAGAAGGCTGGGATGTGCCAGCTGATCTGGATCTACACTGGTCGCACATGCACAAAAATGCGTATATATGGAGGAAAGGGTTAATAAGGGAAAAAAAGAAAAAGAAGACACAACAATTAAATAAAGCTACAGTACCTAAACAAGTATGAATAATATTCATGCCTTGAAATTCCATAAAACTGTTATAACCATGTCACTTATTTTAACAAACCATACCATTTGCAGGCTAGGTTCTTCCAAATAAAATATTCTCCTGATATAAAGCCATTGCCATTATATGCAAATCATTATCATATGTGAAATTTCTGCCACAATTTCAAGCACAATTCAATGCAAGCAATCCTGGGATTGGCCTATGTTATAATACCTAATTGTTAAAGTTACAGCATAATAATCATTCCTCTAACAAGGCTGACAGTTCCGACACAGCTCTGTTACCATGACGCTTTTCCCACGAGACCTTTTATAGAGATACATAAAACAAAGTTTTGTGCCAAATCAATACCATTGTTAACAAGCATCTAATGGCGACATCCCAATTTAACTATACTTAAATTATTTCACACCCTACAAGGTTACGCTGCATGAAGCTTCGTTTGGCCGGGGAAGGCTTAATCTATGATGTATAAGGATACCTTCAATCAATAGATACTGAAGCAATCACCCTGATTGATCAGAATTCTAAATCTTCCATTAATGATTAATGAAAGCCTTACAAGGGATAATTGTCTACTAGTACAGATGCTTTGCTTTAATTCCTTCAATAGTTCAAATATGTGCAGGAGTTCAACAAAATTTAATTCAGATAACATAAAAAATGTAGATCATCTTTACTTAGCTAAGATTTAAGCTCTTACATGTTAAGGTTGAGATAATGCACAGGGTAGGTTTGTTGACGTTATATATACAAAAATGTATTATTACTTGAATACCATAAACATTAACTATTACCAGTATATAGAGGTCACAATTTGTGCATTGATTTCAGGGTTCCGATACTGGAGACGTGTAATTCCCAAGGGACTACAAACTAATCAGAATATGAATTTATACTCTAAATATGGTAATAATTATTGGTCTGCCTGTTTTCATCTGTGCCATATTTCATGTTTACGATCAGCAATCAGCTAGCCTATAACCTTACCCTGTCAAATTTCTGTATTAGGAAATACCATAGCCCTCACCAAACCTGACATTTTTCCTCTGTTTCTATAATATTCAAATAGTAGTTAAATATCACACATTCAAAATGATTCATGACTGTACCATTTACATAATACCAGCATCTCAGTTTTTGCTTGCAGAATAATGAAATCTAAAACTAAATGACATTTTCTTATATGAATTTGATTTCAAAACTTTGTTCCCAGCGAGCTTACAAAATTTTAAACAATTACCAGAATTTATCATTTCAGTTTATTAATACAATATGCAAAACTGTTGCTGTTAATGGTTTTGAAATAAAAGCAAGGGGCGGTCTTGGAGAGAAGATTCAGTGAGCTTTCTTGAACCCTCTTTTGGGGCTGCAATTTTTTACTTTCATAGGGATTTTGGTAAGGAAGTTGAAAATTATGATGTAACTACCTATATGATTTCGACTAATGGATTCCTTTCTGGAAATCTCGTGTCTTACCCTGTAAGCAATAATTTGTGTAATGAGCAGTTTAACTAGCATGTTAGCTTGTGTGGCAACACAAATTCTGCAATTTTGCACTCAAGTATATGCATGGGGTAGCCCAAAAGATTTTCTTAAAACACCCATTCTACAAAATTGAAATGTCATTATAAAATCTGTTAATCAACCGTTTTCAGTTAAAAACTCGACACAAGAATTTACAAAATTTCTTTCAAGTTTAAGACATGTTTCAACACTGATATCTGGAATTATTTGATAAGATAATAATATTTCTAGCCAAAAAAGTGAAAAAAATAGAGATATTAAAAAATAAAATTGCTGAGTTTTATAAATACCTTTGTACATGTAGAGAAGCCAGAACAGTTATAATTCCAAAGAAGTAATAAATTGCATCAACCTTACATTTAATTAAGTAACTGTAATACAGAATGTTCAGTGATATGTTACACAGTGGTATTTAGCACCTTAATGGAACACTGTCACTTTGAAGACTAATACTTCAGCACTTGTGCAATCTACTTAATCAGTTAAGTCTAGTCAATTATACTCTAACACATTTGTCACCCTGTCTTGAAAATCTTTTGAAACTCTTTTTAACACTGGGATCATTGATTTTCTTTACAATTATGTGATAATTGTCCCAATCTGCCCACAAGCTATCAACTATTTAGGAGGCTTACACTACATGTACATTCTTTAAATTTTTTGCTATTTATCTGGTCCCCTATCAAGAAAATATTATTATAATTCATTGTACCAGTATGCCTGCTAGGCATCACCTCTTAATAGGCCTAACATTTTTTCTTTAAAGGCACAAATAAACAAGAGCTGTCACTTGAAATTGACATATGCCCCCGAAATGCAGCTTTGAAATCGAATCGGTATACATATGTAGTAAAAATATGCCTGTGGAAGTTAAATAGTAAAGAGTAAGGGCCTATAACCCTTGCAACAAGAGGGTCCATAGGGTGGCTCACCTGTCAACAACTGCTCAATGGTTGTAAGAGTTGTGTGCAAGTTTGGTAAAATCAAGGGAAACAAGAGGGACATGATGGCCCTTTATCGCTCACCTGAATACAACAAAGTTGTGTTGTATGTGACCCATTGTCTCGATATGGTGAACATTTACACCAAGTTCTTTTAAAATCCAATAAGAAACAACAAATTTACAGCTTGGAAAAGAAAATGCTAATTTTAGTAACAGTTACCTTGACCTTGGACCTACCGGCATGGGTATTGTACGCAACACAACCCCTTGTCATGGTAAACATTTATGTAAAGTTATTTAGAAATCACTCCATTCATTAGGAAGTTACAGCCCAGACAAGAAAATTTTATTTTTAGTAACAGTGACCTTGACCTTGGACAAACAGCCATGGGTATTGTACGCGAAACATCTTGTCATGGTAAACATTTGAGCCAAGTTATTTTAAAATCCAATGAGAAATAACAAATTTACAGCCTGGACAAGATTTTTCTATTTTTAGTAACAGTGCCCTAGTTTTTGACCCCAGATGACCCATATTCAAACTCGTCCAATTAATAACTGGGACTAATGTCCTGACCATGTTTCTTTGCAATCGGACAATCAGAGCAAAAATGTGACCACTAAAGTGTTAACAAGAAAATTCCATTTTTAGGAACAGTGACCTTGACCTTGGACCAACCGACATGGTTTTGTACTCAACACACCGCCTTGTCATGGTGAACATTTGTGCCAAGTTATTTTGAAATCCAATCAGAAATAACAAATTTACAGCCAAGACAAGATAATTCTATTTTTAGTAACAGTGACCAAGTTTTTGATTCCAGATGACCCATATTCGAACTGTTCCAAGTAATTACTGGGACTAATGTCCTGACCATGTTTCGTGACAATTGGAGCAAAAATGTGACCGCTAGAGTGTTAACAAGAAAATTCTATTTTTAGTAACAGTGACTTAGTTTTTGGACCCAGATGACCCATATTAAAACTTGTCCAAAAAATCATTGGGACAAACATCCTGACCAAGTTCCATGACAATCAGAGCAAAAATGTGATCGCTAGAGTGTTAACAAGAAAATTATATTTTTAGTAACAGTGACCTAATTTTTGGACCCAGATGACCCATATTTGAACTCATCTGAGAAATCATTGGGACAAGCATGCTGACAGTTTCAAAACAATCGAGGCAAATATGTGACCGCTAGAGTGTTAAAGAATGTGGGACGTACTGACGGACTGACCGACAACTTGGCGACTATATGCTCCCCCGAATTTCTGCGGGGAGCTTAAAAAAGTGTGGCCTTAACTTGCCAGTTTGTGTACATACACTGTATACATCTAAGACTTTCTTAAATTTAGTCTTAACATTTTGAGAATGTGCTTCAAATCTGTTGTTGTTGTTCTTTTTGTTGTTTTACTTACAAACAGTGAATAACATATTCAGAAAAGCCTGCTTTTCAAAGTGCTATAAAGTAAGAAAGTTTATTTGGTCACTATCCATAGAAAATGACAAAATTTACCCTATAAAATCTTCCAGAGCAAAGTTCTTAATATTGCATAACACAGATCTAAGCAGCAAAGTTCATGAGGTCATTGTCCAGCAACTTGACCAATATTAATGAATAAACTGGTAAACATCATAATTATGTAGCTGAAGACAGGTAGAAATATTGGATTTTGACACTTGAAATTTTCACTCTGCTACTAAAATTTTTGTTTCAAATTTTATCACTAACAACCAGTGAATGAATTGTTCAGGAAAGATTAAATTTTAAGATGGTATAAAGCTTGTGTCAAAATCTGGTTAATAACTGTAGAAAATCAAAGGTTAATCAAAGCGCTGAAAGCGTTGAAAGACTGGCGCGCTGGTTGAATCGAACTTGCCCTGCACAGATATCGTTACTTTAAACATATGAAACTATGTGTGATTTTTTTCGTTAAAATTTGTGACATTAGCAAATAATTCAGTATATTCAGGGATTTCAAAAGATGCAGGTACTTGTATTTTGATGCAAGGAAATAAGGTTTTCCACTTTGTTTTCACCTTAATCTTAGGTTGGGGGTCTTTTTGATGCAGGAGTGTATGATTAGTGGTTAAATTTTGCTAGAATAACGATGATCAGGCTCCGCCACAACTGAGTAGTGTCAACAATGAAATGCACAAGGCTCACATACCTTAAGAGACTGAAACAGTTACAATCTTAATTTTTACGTCGATCGCAACAATGCATTAACAAAAATATTCACCAAATTACTTACGGTCGCCCCAGGATTTTTCGAAGGGTTGTCGCTGGACGTTTTGTGGATTTTAGCTCGCGAAACTTTATTTTTTAACTATCATTTTATACAGTTTTATATTTGTACCAAAGTTTACTGCAACAACTGTATATAGTACATAGATGTTTTTTTTTTATCTCTTTAGAGCCAACAAAGGTACAAAGTTAAAAAACATAAATAATGTGAAACAATGTGTATACAGTATGTCAACATGTGTTTTAATTACATAAACTGATCTGATCTCATCAAGTTACAATGTCAACTATATACTCTGTATAGTTAGTTTTTCACCTTCATTGTCCAAGATATCTCACACATATCAAACTCAGTGTTTCATTACAACTGACAGGATTAGGATTAAACTTTCAGACGCCTCTTTTTTTTCTAGAGGCCCTAGTGCTGACTGCCTTATTATAATCAAACTTCAGTACATCAGGACCTTCCATCGATATCATTAACAATGAATTTAATGTTTAATTGTTAAGCCTGCTTCTAAGCTTTGTCTTCACTCTTGATAAGGTGGAAAACCCCACTCACAATCTGAAATTAAATTAATTTACGATACCAGTAAACATATAGACAGCTTCATATATATATTTATATAAATAATATCATAATAGGTATTCAGTTAACACAAACAGGTATAATAAATTATATAGTACACCCTAGAACCTGATTTAAACCCCCAGTAGCAAATTATTGTGCCACTGACTGTTCCAAGGCGCTAAGCCATACGGTTCTCTCTTTTGTTAAACAATCAACAAACAAATCATTTATTTTCCTCTCTTCTTTTTGCTGCAGGGGGAGGCTGTGTTTTATGAGTGTGGTGATTCCTGACATGCACATTTCCCTTTTTATTATAGTAGCATGAAAATTGAGTTATTTTATTTATTTAATGCAAGTCACAAGGCTAATTTAATATATATAAAAAACCATTGCCAACTTCTTGCAACCAGGAGTAGACTTTCTTCCACTTAGGATCGACACCTGACTGGATCGAACTGGCTGTTTGAGGTAGCCGGCGTTGATTCAGTGATTGGCATGTTGGGGTACCGCGTCCGGCGTCGGAGTAATTTCCCAACGTGAAGGGGTACTTTGAGTCGTCAGAGTCGCTCTTGAAGGGCTATCCGGAATGATCTCGATCTCATTTCTTGAAATTTGAAGTTCAGAATGCCCGATGGCGTTGGCATCAGCCTCACAAGGCCGGTTTCTCTTGAAATAAGATAGAATCGACGAGTCGTCGTTCTTTCGCACAACCATAATTGAAAATATGTCCGACGAAAATGAACTGATCGTTACGATGATAGCGCAGTAAAATGCCACAGAACGCATTTCTTTTGCAATATAAGTTCTAAATGCAACTTGCCAATAGATTTGTTAAAAAAAATCAATATCGCGCAATTATTTTCATACATGTATACAGTACAATTTTCGAAGTGTTTGTCTTCTAATCACAGAACAAAGAATAACCAAATTATTACTCACGATCGCATCTCTTTAAAATCATTGAACATTATGTCAAACACACCCGCTATTAATTGAGAATATCAACAGTCCGCAGAGCCAAAATACGATCAAACGACACCGTCAGCCTTGCGACCACGTGGAGAGGCGGAGTTATCCAGCTGATAGTAAAGAAATCGATTGTGATTTGTCAAATCGCCCATTGCTTAACCTTGAATGAGGTGTGTATTGAAAAGCGACCTGTGTTTACAATGCAAGAAACAGAAAATTATGACATGTCGATTTTGAATAAACGGATTTCGGCGAATTTAACGCTTGTTGAAAATAGATCAAAGCTTGCTAACGATTGTCGGGCACAACTACTCCAACCTAACCAAAATAGTTGCTTGTTCACTGTCGTAGCTGGTCGTTATTTCACTCTACATTTGTTAGCTGGCGTTTTTGGCATGGATGCTCCAAAATTACACGGAAATTTACTATCAATCGCTCACCATTCGTGGAATGGTGTGCTGCATTGTGCTTCACACTTGTGCAGAACATTTCGGCCTGCTCTCGTGGCGACCACAAAACCCCACTTACTTGATACGCTCTCGTGGTCACAATGATACACCCGAAGTTCAAGACTGCGCGTTGCAGAGTTCACGGCATCGTTACTTAAGACTGTTGCGCATGCGTGCTCCAGTCTAAAAACAGATTTTGAAAGAAAAAAAAAAAAATCCCCAGGGCGGGGACCCTGGTCAATTTAACAACATGATTTTAATCATTTGTGTAGAAATCATCAATATCAATATTCATACCAAATTTCATGACAATTGGACAAAAATGTAACCTCTATTGCTTTAACAAAATTTACCTTAGGGTTAGGGTTAGGTAAAAAGGCCCATAACTCCGCCAAAAATAATCCGATCAGAAATTCCTTAGGAAATGCACAACTAGGCTTGGTGACAAACACTCCTGTGAAGTTTCAATAAAATCCCTCAAGCGGTTTCAAAAAAGCTAAGGGTTAGGGTTAGGGTTAGGTAAAAAGGCCCATAACTCCGCCAAAATAAATCCGATCAGAAATTCCTTAGGATATGCATAACTAGGCTTGGTGACAAACACTCCTGTGAAGTTTCAATGAAATCCCTCAAGTGGTTTCAGAAAAGAAGCGAGGACAAGATTTTGCTAAAAAGGGCCATAACTCAGCCAAAAATAATCCGAACAGAAATTCCTGACGATATGCACAACTAGGCTTGGTGACAAACACTCCTGTGAAGTATCAAAGAAATCCCTCAAGCGGTTTTGGAGAAGAAGCGAGGACAAGATTATTTCGGACGGACGGACGCGACAGACGGACGCGACGGTCCGATTACTATATGCCTCCCTTTGGGGCATAAAAATTTCCACAGACAATACAGTTCAGAATTCCTTATTTGAGCCAAGCATTTCAGTAATTATGTCCACATGACTAGCAGACACATGGACTGAGGGGTATGGTGCGCTAGAGACTTTTAGCCCCTGAAGAAGAAGTGTGCATCAGAGTCCACCAAATGAATGGTGTCATGTTTGCCGACAACAGATGGAAGATTCTCTGTCACCAGGACTCCATTTTCCCGACTGTAAATGGCAGCTAATATTTAAAGTTATTTAGAATAAAAATTCATTAAGTTTTGCTGGCATACATTTCAATTAAATACATGTTTTAACTGTCATATTCTAAAATTACAGAGCAGTATGTGCATGTTTCTGGCTTGTTTTTGTATCTTTTCAATAGTAATTATGTTTATTATTTTTGTAATTATGACATTATTAACTATTATTAACTATTTAATTATATAATTGAATATGAGAGGAGAGAAGATTCATGTTATAATGTTGCTTTTATGTCTCAAGAGATTTAATTTGTCTAATTATTTTTGATTATTTTGCATACTTAAGGCACAAGATGAAATCTAGAGTGGGTGCTGTGGAATTAACCCAACTATTTGTGCACAACAAGGGATTTTCTATATATGTTGGTGGCCCTTCACGTAAAGGACAGATATCAAAAGTCAGTATGAGAATGGGTCTTTGCTTGCAGCTGAATTATTGGGACTGCTATGGAAGAAGAGAGACCCCTATTTCAAGAATCCACATTCCATTTTTTCCCCCCAAATCGAAAAGGTGATGCTACAAGCTTTTCAGGAGTTTTTTGCTCTCAATTACAAAATGAAAACTGAAAGCACAACGTTTACTGAAACTTTAGAAAAAAATGCAACAAAAATTATTTTAAGAATATGACTGTATATTGATTTCATACATTGAATACTCATATTTTTGGCCTAATTTATGTACATTTGTGAGATTGAAATAAGGTAAATAATACCATTAATATCTCCATATCAATCAAAAGTCATCCATATGTCACTGCCTTATTGCAATACTAAGTCGACCTTATGGCAGAGGAAAAACATAAACACCAGTATGTACCTTAATCTTGTCACGATTTCTTGCTGCTCCATTTATGTATGAGGTAATTATTTGGAGTCTGATGATGCATTAAAGATTTCTGCATACCAGTCTACTCTCACCTTTTTGTTGAAAATGCTCCCCATACAATCATTGTGCAAGATACCCAGGTAAACTGCGTCCATTTCATTAGAAAATACTACAGAGTAGCAGAAAACAAGGTACCCAGGTAAACTGCGTCCATTTCATTAGAAAATACTACAGAGTAGCAGAAAAACAAGATACCCAGGTAAACTGCGTCCATTTCATTAGAAAATACTACAGAGTAGCAGAAAAACAAGATACTGATAATGCCTGATCTTATTTTCATTACATTTTAATTTCTCATACCAGTTAGGGTGGTATCAATTACATGCTTTTCTTAGAACATGTTTTGGTCATAATAGCAGGATTTCACTGTAATATACTTCATAAAATGCACTATGTACAACATGAAACCGAGAAGTAAGGAATGCATGACTGTAACTTTAATATTGGTAAATTCATTTGAATAATATCAATCAGTTATAAACAACTGATAAGTGTCTGTAAGTGATAAGTTCCTAAACTGGTCTTAGCCCAATCTTTAATTATTCACAGGTCATTGTCATATGATGTTCATGAGATCACTGTCTTATGATATTCATAAGGTCATTTCCATTATTTGGTCAAAAGGTCATAGTCTTATTATGGTCATGAGGTCATTGTCATATGATAGTCAAAAGGTCATTTTCATATGATTGTCGAAAGGTCATTGTCATATAATAGTCAAAAGGCTCTTGTCATATGATAGTCATGAGTGAGTTCCAATCATCATGTTAGATTATCTGGATCCTAGTTTATTGGTTCCCAGATCATCACAGAGCATATAGAGCACCAATGTTTTACTTATTTACCAGATTTGCTGGATGTTTACTGTGGATGTGATATCACATGTTGTTAAAAGCTACTGTTGCGAAAAATAATAGTTAAAACTGGTAACCTACACTTGTCCAGAGTTCCTTTAGCCAAGTGTATGATGAGTGTACACAAAAAATATAAAATGTCTCTTAATTACATTGACACCTCTGGTTCATGTCAATACACCAAATAAACCAGTCTGAAATAAAAGACTAAGTATAGGATAGACAACGAGTGGAGTGATCTATGAAAAATAGACACGAGCGCACCGAGCGTCTATTTTTCATAGGTCACTCCACAAGGTGTCTATCCGACTTAGACCACACGACTGAAAAACCCCAAAATTCTTGTGCACAAAGCAATGTATCGCCCAATCTTTACAAGCCATTACACAAATTTTTTTAATTCACAATTTGTATATAAAAGGAGTCACATGTTAAACTCAGTTTATTGCAACTTTTGATTTAAATGATCTCACTGTAACCCAGCTTCGTATCACCAACTCAAGACTTTTTGGAGTCTAAACCGAGTAAAATTTTAACAATGTAGAAGATTTCACAACAACACAGGATTGAAAGAATTCCAGTCAGTCATTTAATCATATATAAAAACTTGAGTTGTTTTAAAGTTAGTGTTATATTTTTGTCATTCATAAAAAATCAAATGTTTGTGTGTTTAAAGAATTAGTTTGCCCTTTCAACAATCAATTTGAAATTTCATAAGATAACAACAACAAAAACTTCAAATACAACAGTAAGAATAACACCAAATACATCCGTTGAAGTTCATGCGCTTGATTGTATTACAACTAGTAATTTTTAAAAATGATCGAAACCTATCTGTAAGTTTATAAAATTTTGAAATGCTAAATATTGACCGTAGAGTTCTCGTGAAATAGTGAAAGACAATGACAATTTATTGTATACAGGAAATATTTCCTTTTTTGCATTATTAATTTGTTAAAACTTGTTTATATTAAATACTAGTATTGCAATCTTTTTACCAAGTATTAAGGGTCCGCTACACCACCCTTGCAAGTTCATCGATAAAAAAAGAAAATTATCAAAATTTCATTAATGGCAAAATGCCGTTAAATTACACTTTGCACAAATGAATGTTACTTATGTATCTTCATTTTGCATATGGTAAGACACGTTTAAACAATAAGGAAAATAGCGAGATCTCACAATTCCATAAACATCTTTTGCATACATTCACAAAAACTAA
The DNA here is from genome assembly GCA_038501625.1 of Corbicula japonica. Classification (NCBI taxonomy): domain Eukaryota; kingdom Metazoa; phylum Mollusca; class Bivalvia; order Venerida; family Cyrenidae; genus Corbicula; species Corbicula japonica. Next base: position 892,490 of record JAZAYU010000008.1, on the reverse strand, counting down.
CAACCCAAAACATCATTTTAAATGCAAACATAATGTAATATGATACTGACAACAATATCTTGTGTCCTCGTTGCTTACATGTATAAACTATATAGATATTAGTAAAAGTGTTTGACCTACAATTTCCTGGTCCCTTCATGGTCGCGTAAACAGGTGACAAACCTGTTGAAAGTTCTTTACAAAGTACACAAAATTTTTGTCAGTATCATTACACTTATGTGGGGATTAAAAATAATGTTTGTTTTGCTTAGTGTTTTGTGAATTACTGCAAATAGAAAATTATAGAATTTTTAGGACTAGCTGTTTTATTTTACTGTTCTAACTTTTCTTTATAATTATATGTAAAATGAAAATACACCAATAATGATTATTTGGGCAAGGTTTCATTGAACGGCATTTTGCCGTTATTGAGAATTTGATAATTTTCTTTTTTTATTGATAAACATGCAAGGAAGAGTGAAGTGGACCCTTAAAAATGTAACCAAATACACATTGTAAATCTATTTACTTTGTATGCTGAAACGTCCACTTCGTACTCTGACAGTTATCATAAACATGTATCAATAAAATGTATGACACTAAGATATCAGCCTTCCACTTATTAATATGAGATAGTAAACGAGATGCACATGCTTCACAAACCTTCGTAGACAACGCCAAAGAGTTGTCTACGGGATTTAGACAACAGTAATACTGGCCACTAATTGGTCTGTGGACGGTAGCTGTGGTCTAATCACTACATAACATTTAACTGCCACAAAAACCTATATAAACATGTGAAGTTCAATTCATCACGGAGAGCTAAAAATAAACTGGTAAGGAATTGTAAGAAAACAGGTCATTAAAACAGGATCTTGTTTTCTTTGCAGACTTCTGCACTCTGTAAATATGGACTCATTAACCATAGAGACAGAAGATTCCTCCAGCATTATTGATCGCACAATGTCATACTTGCTTTTATTCAGAATAATTGAAATAAATGTGGACAAATTTAAATCCCATGGTGTCAGGGTCTTCTTCGGAAATTGTCAAATAGAAATAAGTTATCAATGCCAACACAGAAGATATTTATCTTGATATACTGGAGATTTCAGCTTTTCCTTAAAGATACTTCCTATGTAGGATTTTTTCCTGACAATTTCCAGTGGGGATTCCATGTCTTCATTGTATGTTGGAAGACTGAAATATTACTGTACGAATTGCTAATTGTAACTTATGATCCCAAGTTGTGCCCTATGGATCTGGAGCACTTAATCATCATATTCCATTAATTTTCTTATCTGCACGGAAATAGATCTTGAAAACAATGTAGATGCACAATTTGTTATTTGAACTTTATGGATACTGGTAAATATACAAGAAAATCTATGAACCGTTTACTCTATGAACCGTTTACTCCATGAACACCATTTATCACATATTAAAGCAAGATCAGCTGGCACATACATGCCATTTCATCAGGATCTAAGCTGTTTGCTTTTAGATCCATGGGGTTACTTCTGTCCGAGAAGCGAACATTGCAGATTCTGATCAGACGGCACCGATGTTCTGGTTGATCTGGATCTACACTGTTTGCCTTCATAATAAAGGGTGAAGGCCAAATAAAACAAAAAATTGGGGCTATGAAACCAGATTTTCACAGACAGAATTCAGCTGACAAAGGCAAGGCTGTTGCATATTACACATGAACATGCTGTGGATTTGAGGATTTGTGCCAAGTTTCATAACAATCTCATATTGCAAGTAATAGTTATGGTCCAGATGCATACACAAGGCCATTTTCAATGAGTTAAGGGTAAATATTGTTCTTTAAATCAGGACCTTAGTAGAACAATGGTAAATATGAAACACTTGAGAAGTAGGCAGCCAGACAGCATTGTTGACAGATGACAGTAAACTGAATAAACTCCGCTTACAGATCATCATCGTGACAGCTGTAATGGACTAAGAATGTTCCAGCTTGACAGAACAGTTTATTGCACTAGCAACCTACATGTGCCAGTGCATTTAATGTCAAATTTGTAATATTTATCACTTGAATCATGACCTCTTTGTTAACATTTTACAGCGGAACCCGGCTATAATGACCACATTTGGAGCTGGGAAAAAGTGGTCTTATTAGTGGAGTGTTCTGTAAATTGGGGATAAACATTTTATTGTTTATCCTCATCCAAATTCAAAATTTTTTCCTTTATCCAATTAGTCCCCAGCATTCTGCATTTAACTATGACATACTTTTGATCATTAGGCATTCACCCTTTAATCTATTATTACACCTTTATTGTGAGGGCGAACAGTGTAGATCCAATTCAGCCAGCATAATGGTGCCATTTGATCAGGACCTACACCATTACTTTTTAACAAGATGTGACTAGTGCAGATCCAGATGACACACTCGGATGTGCTGGCTGATCTGGGTCTACAGCACACAAGTTAAAACTTGTAAATATGGTGTAAAGGGTTAAGCAAATGTATTAGGGGAGATAATATGGAAGAATCCCAGTAATGATTATGGTATATATACCAGCACAAATCTGAAATGACATTCTATCAAGCAGAGACTGGGACATAATTGACTTGTTTAGTGCTCTTTACAGCCTTTGATTCCTGCAAATGTGATTAAATCACCAACCAGTGTAATCGAATGTCTTGGTAATAGTATAAAATGTTACCTACACAGATATCGTCTGGGGAATGTCTGGTGTCACAACAGAGCTCCAAGATTAAACTCACTCATCCACAGTTTCTAATGTCTTCAATTCTTATAGTCCAATCTGAAAACAAAATCATACCTCTTAACAATTATATAATTATGTTATCAGCAGCATGTTAAAACAAGGCAGAAAAATTAACGATTCAGAACTTGAACTCCTGTTGTTCAGACTTAGTGTACAGCACTCCTGGGTGCCATGCGGCTTCATCTGGCGCTAAGATCCTGTCCCTATAAGTATTAACCCTTTACTCCATATTTACATGTCTTTAAGAGTGTGCGACCTAAGTGTTGATCCAGATCAAAGGGAACAGATCTGCACTGATTGCATTTTGGTCAGAAAAAAACCTAATGAATAAAAAAAAACCTGTAGATCTTGATCAGATGGAATGTATTGCTGGCTGATCTGGATCTTCACTATTCGCCCATGCAATAAAGGTGTATCATGGAGTAAAAGGTGAAGGCTTGTTCATTAGTTTAGTATATAGTATTGATATTGTTCTATTTGAATTTAATTATCTCCCTTTAATAAAATATAAATGAGACAGCACTACTAACAAAACTACAATTTTATAGCAAAGCCTTCAAACTGTAATGGCCGTACAATTGATCTTCCAATAAACAATTCTATAATATTTTTGTTCCGCAGAAATAAATGTTAAAATAATATAATGTATAATGTAAATATATGTGTTCGACTAAGTCACAAGAGCATTTTACTCCATGAATCATATTGCAACCATTGACTGCAACCCAGATCAGCCTAACATTTTGTGCCATCTGATCTGGATCTACATAATGATTCTAAAGCCAACAGTGGAGACCCTGATCAAAATGTGACCTGCATTTAAACTTTTCACCCATGTGGTACAAGGAAGTTTCAAGGAGTAAAGGGTTAATAAAAATCTGAACTTTTCAACTGTCTTTGGAAAAAAACCTAAAAACTCCTGTCGTTCAGAATTGTATTTTTTGCAAATGTGTGTGTTTTTCATAGCTCATGGCAAAAAATTTATCTGCTCTCAAGAGAGAGTTTGCAAGCGCATAAAAAATCAGCATGCAAACTTTACATTGTTAGATTGACAATTATTGGAATTGCATCTTTTATTTCCCGATCCCAAATCGAATTCTCTCTTTAATAAAAAAATATCCATGCAAATTCTGCCTTAAAATTGATGGTACTGTCAACAAAATCACCAGAAAATGCTGTTACCGATAGCTAATTATGGTTTCAAAGTTTTTCTCAGCATTTTAAATCCCCTATTATTTCTCCACCTTGTGTATTATTATGCAATTTAAGATCTTCTGAAGGCCCAGTAAAATAGTAGTTGTGTTTATAGTTACAGTACCAGAACAAGCTCGGAACCAGCGCTTTTTTTACTGCCTGGGGAAGGGGCCCAAGCCCTATTGCTTTGGGGAAAATATAATGATTATTTCTCTGAAAGGGAAAAAAACACCTGATGTAAAGTTACTTTTTGGGGAAAACTGCATGATTTTAAAGAAATTATCTGAGAGGAAGGTGTCCATAAAGGGCCCCTACTAAAGAAGAAAATAAAACTTGGAACAATCATAGATTGGGAAACTGTCCCCATTTGGTCTTTGGGAAAAGGTGTCTTTGGGCAGTGGACACCTTCCACAAACACCTGTGCTGTGAACCATGCCACTTTCACACAGAAGCAATGTTGGTGTATTATCCCTTTCCTCCATATATACAAATTTTTACGCATGTGCGACCAGTGTAGATCCAGATCAGCTGGCACATCCGTGCCGTCTGATCAGGATCTGCACTGGTCGCATTTTGGTCAGAAATAACCTAATGAATCGAAAAGCGAACAGTTTAGATCCTGATCATACAGCATGGATGTGCCGGTTGATCTGGATCTAAACTGTTCACCCTAATGATAAAGGTGTATCTATGGAGGAAATGGTTATCAAAGACAATAACCAATGGTCGGGATGAAGAGTGCTGTGATGGGGAAATTGTCTAACACTTTGAAAATCAATTACATGTGTATGTTAAAATAATGCCTTTTTATTTGATTGCTGTGCAATATGCTAGTTTTGCTCAACAGGCTTTGGCTGTAATATGCATTTCCATTACTGCTTATGAACACTGGCTCGATCAAACCATGCCTGCAATATTTTCATATCTGTCATTTTCAGTGACTTTCAAAGTTCCCTATTCATATATTTCATATGCCCATTGTTTATCAACGTTCTTCATAGAAATTTTATTAGTTTCATTTTTTATAACTACAAAATCATTTTGTTAATTTCTCTGCTGTCCAAAGAATGTGACAGTATTTGATTTGGAACATGATTCGGCATAAGCTGTCACCTATTAATCTGTGATGGAAAATCGAATCATGTACTATTTTGCACCATACATTCAATAGTGATTCACTTAAAAAATAATCAAGTGAAATGCCACATATGTGCTGCATTTGCATCACAATTAAGAGAAAATAAGAGGAAAATTGCCGCAATTGTCTTTCATCATTCATTAAGTTCTGTATGTGTTCCATCAAGATATAACCTATCACTTAAACTTTGTTATTCAGGACTTAAAAAACAATAATTACAGACTAAAATATATTATTAAAATGAGTTAATGAATCAGCTGAACAAATAATTGATTCCAACACTAAGACATCTCATTTATTTTTCTGGAACAATCACCTGACAAAAGCTATTATACTTTGTTATGCAAGCTTAATTTGATCGTAAATGTTAAACTTAGTTAATTATTTAAGTTTCATTAGTTTATTCAAGTAAATGATACAATAAACTCATCTGTACTTCTAAGTTACTTGCTAAATAAGAACGAATAACTTTTCAATGACCATTAACAAATACAACAATTTATTAATTTTATTTTTATTACTTAAAAAAGCAGCTAATAAGAATTCTCTTAATATTTTGTTATAATGGAAATGTGTTTTCACGAGGACTTATTAGATCCAGTTTATTGAAACCTTAACCCTTTCCTGTATAGATACACCTTCATTGCTAGGGCTGTATAGATACACCTTCATTGCTAGGGCTGTATAGATACACCTTCATTGCTAGGGCTGTATAGATACACCTTCATTGCTAGGGCTGTATAGATACACCTTCATTGCTAGGGCGAACAGTTTAGATCCAGATCAGCTGGCACATCCGTGCCGTCTGATCAGGATCAAAACTGTTCGCTTTTTGATTCATTAGGTTATTTCTGACCAAAATGAGACCAGTGCAGATCCTGATCAGCATGGATGTGCCGGCTGATCTGGATCTACACTGGTCGCACCTGTGTAAAAATGCTTATATATCAAGGAAAGGGTTAATTCAGTGTAGATCTATAAAAGGGAGCCTGTACAGTCTGATCTGGTTCTTCACTGGTCCTGTTTAGATTCATTAGGTTATTTCTGATAAAGAAGTGGTGTACTTCCTGACCAGACTGCAATGATGTCCAACTGATCTGGATCTACACTAGCCACACACGGAATAATAATCATATCTAATGGAGTAAAGGGTTAAAATTCAAGCATCTGTCAATACTGCATAGCAAACTGTGTAAATCCTGATCAGCTAGACTGCTCAGAAAAAACATCAGGCTGGACATCTTTGCAGTCTGATCAGGGTGTAGGCTGTGCTTGTCTACCCCATCTCTCACCAAAGAGTCTATCTCAAAACCAAATCCTTTCTGGTTACTTTACTGCTTTTTTGCCAAAGTACAGTGAAACCCCTCTATTTAGGCCAACTCTTGGACTAGAAATAAGTGGTCTTAACAGTGAGGCAGATAATATTCTGGATAGAAAATAGTGCAAAAGTGTTAAGAGACATTGAAAACGTGGTCTTATTATTTTGAGATGGTCTCATTTACAAGGTGGTCTTTATGCAGATTTTCCTGTAAGTTTAATTGTTAATCATTGTCATAAAATTGCATTTAGATCAAACAATCTAGCAACGATGCACTTCTCCAGTGTTCATGATCCTGTCTGTAAACACTAGCCATTCTCAACACACTGCAGTCTGTAAGGTTGAAGGTTATAAAACTGAGTTTGGAAACCAGTCTCAAATCTCAAGCATCTGATTGGCTGAAATGGCGACCAGTCGCCATTTCAGCCAATCAGATGCTTGAGATTTGAGACTGGTTTCCATGCTCAGTTTTATAACCTTGGGCACAGTTCAATCATTGTAATGATTTATTTACACCTCAAAATCAACAATTCAATTACTGTAATTACATCAAAGTAAGTAATGCCAACTCAATGCCAAAATGTCTGAATCATAACTTATCTGACAATAATGCCAGAGAGCTTCAACTAACATCCTGAATGACCCGGTTCCACCAAAGCAGGTTTGGTCTGGCATGTCTATGAGTCTGCAGGCATGAAATGGTGCAAGTTGCAGGAAAAGGTATCTGCAAACATTTGACATCAATTCTTAAACGATGTCATACTGCTGACCTTACAACATAACTCATTACACATTTTGCAGTCAGAATTACATGATGTTTTCCAAATGTTTAAGAAAAGCTCAAATTAAGTTAGATATAATAATAGATTATTGTACATTATTTCCAAATATAGTAAAAACTAAAATGTACAAAAAACAATGATAGAAGACCCCTTTACCTGTGGGTGCCACATACAATGTATATACTAAACAGAAAAAAGGGCCAGGCCCATTACTTCGAACATCTTAATTTAAAATAATGCTTAAGATGACCTCATGTGTTATACAGTACTGTAGCTGCTAAAGGATACTACAAATTTTTCTTGTATACCAATGACAATTTTCAAGACATTTTGGAGCTCTCAACAACGACTTGTGTAAGTAATTCAATAGATTTTCAAGTTATTTTGCCAGAGGTTTCTTCTGTGTGTGTTTGGAAAAGCTAGATATTGACTGCTTGATGGCTGCAAGGGATAACACTTTTGTCATTTAAATCATGTTAGTGATAACAATACAGGCATGAGACAGACAAGTACTTTTAAATATGGTTATCGACAAATTTGTTATCCAATTTTATTCTGCCATTTTCTCTTGACCAGTTTCCGGATCACTAAAACAATATTTAATTCACCCTCATCTGCCATAATATCATTCCTGGTTATATAAACAGTGTATCACATGACAGTGTATAGGTTGACCAAGCTAAATTGGCGATGTTTACAATTATTAATATAATGTAAACATGGGTTAAGGCAAATTTACTCGTTAAAAGTATTATTTTGCCAAATACTGCACAGGTTGTATACCCAGAAAAAACAACGATCCATGTGAGTTGTAAGAGAATGGCAATTTTAATATTTTCCTAAGCTCCTTTTAGCGTCACATATTATTTTTAGTTATATTCAAACATTGTATAAAATGAAGAAATAAATAATTCCAAAAATTAAAATCCATGTTTTGTTTGTTTTTGTCTAAATCTGAACTCACAGCCCTTCTTCAAGTGTAAGCAGTTGGTGACAGTTCAGCCACACTAAAAACACTATAAACAGATTATAAACATTCATAACAAAAAAAATCAGGAAAAATAGAATATTCCAGTTTATGTTATAAAACTTGACCACTGAAGACTCACACACAGGCATGATATTTTAACAAGTAATTTTTTGGCTTGGCCTTAAATGCTTCTATACAGAGTCATTTTTTGTATCCCCACCCCATGTAAAAATACAAAAAAAGACATTTTCTAGCTATTATTTCAATAAATTTTCACTACCTGCAAGATCAAATTCCTGAATTTTACATTAAAAGCAGCTATAAACATATTTATTCATGGAAACACAGTCTATTTAGTATCATTCTGCACTTAAAATACACAGCCATGACTTTTGTGGAAACCAAGACTTAGTGAAAATCCAAAAGAAAATGACATTTTGATGCATTTGGAGTGGAAATCATTCATTTCATGAGACTGTTTTTTACTAAATTCTTCCAGTTGTCATATAAAATGTGTTTTTATGCATGAAAATAAACAATATACCTTGACTGGACACTGCTATTTACCCAGGGGCTTGTTTTTGCCCTGAAATGCCTCTATGATGTCACTCCTCATAGGTAATCCTATATCAAAATCCCATGAAATGAAGAATTATCAGATCCAAAATGCTTTAAAAATAGTCAGTATGCATGAAATGATTAAATTATTATGTAATTCAATTGCTCTGGTTGTATAATAAAGCATATTTCATTAAATGATTTTTCTGTTTCAATTTTCTTTGTTGAAAGGGAGACAACTCATGTTCTCTAAATAAGTCTAATTTGCTATAACTTACAATTTTGTTTGTATAAATATAATAAAAATATTTCTGCTATAATTATTTTCAAAAAATCTCAAGCTGGTGCTACAGTTTTGAAAACAAAAGTGTCAAGCAGACAATGTTTAAGGCCCCATGTTAAACAATTTCTAGTAAACATATATGCCAGATTTAGGTCTGTCATAAAATCCATGGTTTTCTGGGACCAGACTCCCAAAAGAAAACCAGTTAACCACTTTTACAGAGAAATACTGCTATTCTCTGTTAAAAACAAAATTTAAAACTATTGTATACCCCAATCATAGTAGCAAATCAGTAAGTGAAATGCTTTACACAGTCAGAGATCTATTTAACATACCCGGTGGCATTTTATGGTCAAACTTATCGCAACTTCCAGGAACAGACTTAAAATTATTTGTTCGCGAAATAATTTACTGCTTCGCAACTGAAATCCAACTCATACCGAACAAAAGTCACACATAAAATTCATTTTTTCTCATTTTGCCTTTATTCTATTACCAGTTTTAATATACAGCCACTCTACACTGTTCAACATTAGGCATCAAAAACATATCTAACAAATCTGAGACTTACTGAAATATTAAGAAAGACTTCTAAAAGAAGAAAAACACAGTTTTTGTGTCTAAAAGGCAAATCTAATTCATTATAAAGTCACTTTTTCCTAACCAGAATTAAATCAAAGCTACACGTTTGATCCAAATATACCTTACAGTGAAAACCACCTCTAAATTTCATCAAATGCAAGCATTATCCTCAAAATCTAGCAACCTTTTTATACCAAAATAAGCAAATGCATAACAAAACATGCACTCCCGTGTATAGTTTTACAACAATCCAACCTTAAAAAGTGACAATTTCTATACTTTTCATGGGAAATATAATAAAGTGCAGGTCTCAACAAAGCTACAACACCATCTCCCAATCTGAATATAGTGAATAAGGCTATTTTCAACACTATCTTAATTCAGAGGCCCCTTTATTAACAACTTACAATCAGACTGACCTTCTAACTGCTGCAAATGTATGCAGAAATTCTTTAGATTTGTCAATATTCACAAAATTAACAAATTGTATACAAAATCAGTTTCAAACAAGGCGCTCAATAGATCACATACATCCAGAGTCTTGCTGCCTTTAGGTCAGCGTACACTATTGCGTTTCCCTATATGTTCTATATAGAGTCTTGGGAGTCTCCTTGATTTATTTATTCTTAGACAATATCAGGCATGGTCTTCTGATGAAGTTTGAATATAAATCTACATAAAAACATAGATGAAATACCACCATGACCGTAGGTTTCTACCTCAAATTTCACTTTGAAGACTACCACCCTTGCCTATTGACTAAATTTACTTGTGGCTAACCTGTTTATAGGCATTATTTTAAAAGTAATTTTTTTCTTATCCAAAATGTTTTGGATAATGATTTTTGGTTCCAACAGCTGCAGAAATACACAATTTCTATTTTTTAGAAGGAGTTTTATTTTTTCCTTAGCTATATTGGCCAATCAACTAATGTTTCTATAGAGTCTTACGGGTTTCCCCTAACTTTTTTTTTTAACCAACCGGGAAGCAGGTTTTATTTAGTGTACGCTGATCTACAGTATTTACTTCCCTACAGGCATGGCAACCGACAAGTGATAGAGGGTAAACAGAGGGTAATCTGATTAGCCAAAAGACTTATCTCCCTTGGGGCCCTCTCAATATACTGTTATACACAGACAGTCATAAAATAATGAAACACAGCAATGACATGCAAAATACAAACATAGACATACAAAATAATGAATATACATAATGTGACTACCAGCTATATCCCGTGGAGTAAAGGGTTAAACATCTGAATATTCATTAGAAATGCAGATGCTCTACTCCAAAGCAGAAACTTTTTCTTTTCCTAGACTTTTGACAGTCTACAATCATAGACTGGAAAGCAAGATTCTATGGAAATAAAGACTGATGGTTGTCTCTCGAAATAACTACCTTGCCTGTAAACTGTCTGTGAAATAGCACTGCCCATTATATTACCAAATCACTCGAGTTACTTAATGTTTGGACTGGTAAACAGACAGACCTACTGTGCTGTGTCTTAAATCTTAACCGGTCCATTAACTGTAACTGAGCTGAAATAGTTTCATTGTCTTGTGGTTACCTGTGGGCCCAAGATCATAAACCTGATTTTGGAGGTTAGTCTCAAATCTCAAGCATCTGATTGGCTGAAATGGCAACTGGTCACCATTTCAGCTAATCCGATGCTTGAGATTTGAGACTGATCTCCAGTTTTAGTTTTATGATCTTGGGCCCTGTTACCTCCAAGTATGTGACCCATTCTCCACACATCAGTACATCAGAAATTTTAGTCAAATTATAACAAGTATACTGTATATCAACACATGATAAAATGTTTTAAAATTGAACTGAAAATCTTATCAATTACCAAATTACTATATAAGAAAACACAGAAAATCTTCCCTATTAGTTTCTATGGTACTTCGAGCACTTCATAGGCTTTTTGTAAGTAGGATTATCATGTGGCTTCTCTAGTTTTAAGAGTCAGAAAAAGTCTTTCAGAGTCAGAGAGAGTCATATTTCGATTGTCAACCATACAATCAATTTCAATGTGTGTCACATTTTCACAAATTGCACAATTGTGCACTATTGTAATATAATATAATAGTTTATAATGTCTTTGAACTTAGCTACTGGAAAAAGTCTAATATTTTGGATGGTAATTGGATGGCCATTGCTGCCCATGAACAGGCTCAATCAAATTGAGCCTGCAATATTTTCATATTTGTCGTGTTCGAGGGTTTTTAAAGTTCCCTTTTCATCTATTTATTATTTTCACTCATAATTTTGCAAGTTTTTTTTGTTTTTGACATGTTGTCCTAGTTTTTGTATGAGCCATTTTTTAAATGCTCCATTTAGAATCTTCTAACTTAAGTGTTATTTGTAACCATGTACTTCTGGCAATAAAATCTTTATTGCATCATTTTGAAAATAATATTTTTTTTATTCCAAATTGAAATTACTTAATACCAGAAATGTGCTGAATTATTCAAATCACTGTTCAGTATTTATGATGTTGTTTTTTTTCCTGCTGAACTTGAATGGTTCTCTGCCTTTCAAGATTTTACGCTTTGTTCCCCTAAAATGATCAACTGCTGTTTTAGTTAATTGGACAACATCCCATCCCTCATTAAATATGGGTAATAATTTTACCACATATTGTATGCAACATTATTCAGATTGTAAGCTAATCAACAAGATGCACTGCTGTGCCTTTGAAATGCTCCGAGGCGGCACAAAATAACCTCTTGGTAATTGTGTGACATTAGAGCAAATGTCATGTAATGTTCCAGCAAAACATCTTCATGATGAGCATCAATGAATGTCCCCAAACCATAATCAATGGAATGCATTACTTGGCTGCTATAAATTTCTTAGAAAAAATCTCTCTTATCGTTTTAACTTGATTTTTTTATGGCTTTTTAAAAGAACCAGAGGATTTGTAATTTCCTATCTGTTGTTTAATGAACAATCTAAAATCAATCAAATTATGTTGAAATTATTAAGAGAATCAACTTTAAACACAGAAAGTATTAGCACTTTATTGAAGAGGTGCGTTATTGGAGAGACTCAATAATAAAGCGCTAATTCTTTCTCTGATTTTAGTTGATTAAAAATCTTTTACTGTCTTGATTCTCAGACACTGCCCATACTCCCCGGAGAAATCTAAACATTTTTCTTCACATATTCAATGCAGCTATTTGTTTGGTTCCTTTTTATTTCACAAGTATAACAGTTTTATACAGTGAGTTGCAAGCCAGACTGATATATTCTCATTTACAGATTGTCACCTTCAACACCACCTTTGTAAAAGATTTAAGGGTCTACTTTTCATTGAATTTTTTTTTTAAAGTCTTTGCTTGATGTTGGTTGACATATTGAGTAGAGTGGAGTATTTGGTCCTCGTAGGAGTGCATTAACCCTTTTCTTTATATATAAGGGTTTTATTACTTGTGCAACCAGTTTAGATCCAGATCAGAGGGCACATCCATGTTATCTGATAAGGATCTACAATGGTGGCCTCTTGGTCTGAAATAACATAATGAATCTAGTTTAGATCCAGATCAGAGGGCACATCCATGTCATCTGATTAGGATCTACAATGGTGTCCTCTTGGTCTGAAATAACATAATGAATCTAAAGCAAACAGTGTAGATTTTGATCAGACAGCAAGAATGTGCCATCAGGGCTGAAGGTTATAAAACTGACTTTGGAAACCAGTCTCAAATCTCAAGCATCTGATTGGCTGAAATGGCGACTGGTCGCCATTTCAGCCAATCAGATGCTTGAGATTTGAGACTGGTTTCCATGCTCAGTTTTATAACCTTGGGCACAGATCTCGATTACACTGTTGGCCCATGTCATAAAAGTCTTCTCTATGGATATCTATGACCAATTGATGTGTAGCACAGCTCGTAGGTCAGCAGTTCAGGGGCATTAGCTCATAATCCAGTTCAACCCATTAGTCTGCAGTCACAAGCAGTTGCTAGTTATTTCAGCTTAAATCCTTAAACAAAGTCCTGCTGTAGGTCAAGGAAAGTTAAGATATGTTAAAATTTATGTAAAAGACACAATTTCAGTTTACTGATGTAACCCGGCTATGGTTGAGTTTAAAGTACCGCGCTTGCACTATCTCGCCATAGAGCTAGCTTTAATGGCGACCTGGTAGAGCGTCGGACTGTCATGCGAGGGGTTCCGGGTTCAATCCTTGGTCCAGGCGTGGATTTTTCAGAACCCTTGTTACAAATGGCGCCCAACGTGGGACCTGTCAAGGATGTTTAAACACCTCAAGATCACTCCATAAGTGAATCTCTATACTCAATGGAAATTCGAGGACCAATTTCAATCTGGAGGGGGTGTATGTAACCCGGCTATGGTTGAGTTAGTACCGCGCTTGTACTATCTCGCCATAGAGCTAGCTTTAATGGCGACGTGGTAGAGCGTCGGACTGTCAGATGAGGGGTTCCGGGTTCAATCCTTGATCCAGGCGTGGATTTTTCAGAACCCTTGTTACACTGACAAAATTCAGACAAAAACACCAGACTTGATATATTAAAGTTTAAGATGAATATTGTTCTCTCTTCCCTTTTTTAGACTGAATTAAAAACTTCATAACATGTGATCTAGACAATTTCTTAATTAGATACGCAAATATGTGACATGGCTAATGGCAGTTTACTTAATCAAAGACTATTCTAGGTAAATTTGGATAGAAGTGGTACATTTTTAAAATAAAGAAGTTATCAATATGGCCTGAAGCCATGTAATTACTTGTCTGGGAGGTAAATCACTTAACCCTTTCCTGGATATATACGCATTTTGACGCATGTGCGACCAGTGTAGATCCAGATCAGCCGGCACATCCGTGCCGTCTGATCAGGATCTGCACTGGTCGCATTTCGGTCAGATATAACCTAATGAATCAAAAAGCGAACAGTTAAGATCCTTATCAGATGGCACGGATGTACCGGCTGATCTGGATCTAAACTGTTTGCCCTAGCAATAAAGGTGTATCTATACAGGAAAGGGTTAATCTTTACTCAATATATACACTTTGTATTACATGTGCCATCTGATCAAGATCTGCACTGCTCATTTTTTCATAAGAAATAACTTAATGATTCACTGAAAGTCAACAGTGCAGATTCCGATCAGACAGCATCTACATGTATGTGCTGGCTGATTTGGATCTACACTGTTTGCCCGTACCATCAGGCATATATATGGAGTAAAGGGTTTAACAAGGCAGTTGCCTCTGGTCTGTTTGCAGTTGAACTGAAAGTGACAACAATCAGCAAAATGCCAGAGCTATAACCCTTTCCTCCATAGATACACCTTTATTGCATGGGCAAACAGTTTTGATCCAGATCAGCTGGCACATCCGTGCCATCTGATCAGGATCTAAACTGTTCGCTTTTTGATTTATTAGGTTATTTCTGACCAAATTGCGACCAGTGCAGATCCTTATCAGATTGCATGGATGTGCCAGCTGATCTGAATCTTCACTGGTCGCAAATGCATAAAAATGTGTAAATATGGGGGAAAAAGTTAACTTTGTTGAATGGTGGAGGATCTTGGAGTGATTTTGAAGAAAGAAACAGAACAACTTGAGACAACATGAGATGTTCAACAGTCTCTCAGATGTCTTGGTATTCATGAAAACAGCACAACAGCTGATTGTTGTTATTTGAGCAAAATCAATTCAACCTACTAACCTAGCTATTGAAGAAATTTGTCAAGATTCAACTATGGGAACATGATGACCAAAACCTAGCAAAGGGGAGCAGATGCATAAAGGTGGGGCATAACAGACCAAATCTAAGCAAAGGCCATCAGGGCTGGAGGTCATAATACTGAGATTTGAAAACCAGTCTCAAATCTCAAGCATCTGATTGGCTGAAATGGCAACTGGTCGCCATTTCAGCCAATCAGATGCTTGATATTTGGGACTGGTTTCTAAGCTCAGTTTTATAACCTTGGGCACTGAAGACTTGTCAGGTTTACAATGTAGGACATGACACACTAGCCAATGTAAAATATAAATTACAATACCAAATTGCATGTGAATTGGAGAGTTCTATACACATTACTTTGTGATATTTGCCAACTTGCTGCCTGTGGTACCAATTATCATGTGATTTATTTTATTTTAATAGTAAATGGGTTTTAAAATTAGGGCTATATAGATAACTTGATGTTAATGATGTATGTTGTTAATCTACAATTACAACATAATAATAAATCTAATAACTAGACAGTGTCCTCAGAACACTGATGTCCCCATTACTGCAACAACAGCTGTAACAAAATTGTGTATCAGGTATTAACAACATGTGGGGATCATGACTAGTAAATGAGGTCAGTAAGTGCCACAAAATTTTATGACTAACATAAACAAAGGGCTGAAACTCTGGTGAAAATGGCTGCAAGACACTGTCCTTTACACCAATCTACACATCATGTCTTATCATCTGTGCAAGATAGGATGAAATCAGCCAAATAAAAAATGTGGAGTTGATGCCACAAAATTTTATAAGTAAAAATTAACAAAGGGCCATTACTCTGGTAAAAATGGCCGCAGGAAAAAATCATTCCTTTACAATCATCTACACATCCAGCTTGATCATCTGTGCAAGTTTGAAAGAAATCTGCCTGATAGTAAATGAGAGGTTGGTGCCACAAGATTTAATTACTGAAATTAAGAAAGAGCCATAACTCTGGTAAAAATGGTTACAGGAAAAAAATCTTTTCTTTACAATCATCTACACATCCTGCTTGAAGAAATGGTGCTTGGACCATATAACATCAAGAATACTTGGTGATCCCAATGCTGAAAGCTTCCTCAATTATAGATAATAGAAAAATAGATAAATGGCAGCCCAGTAGAAAAAAAATGCACAGTTGTTAAAATATTGGCTCCTCCCTATGCACTCTGGGAGTTTTAACATCTAAAATTCCACAGGCTGTGAAACAGCAGGTTCCTGTGTGTATTTTAACAGGATAAGGTGAGCTAAGGTGGAACACCTGTCAGTTATTAAATGCCTCTTGTTAATAAACAATTTAAAGGTGAAATAACAGGTACAGCTTCAACTAATTGATGAAACATATGTTCTAAGAGTTAATGATCTCAGAGAAATGGATTTTGTCTAAAAATAATACCAAACTTTAATGCAAGTCTCTAAGCAACTCTTTAAGATCTTCTTTATTCTCTTTATTTGATATGGTTTTGTCTTTTTTTTTAATGATAGTCACAGTTGCTAAAACATTAACAGACCTACTCCCCTCAACTATAAAATAAACCTTTTTTGTCCAAAGTGAAATCGACAAAGAAAACAATCCAAATTTTGTCATAAAACCTTTACTCAATATATACACATTTTATCACATGTACAAACAGTGAAGATCCAGATCAGCCAACAAATCCGCTCTACTATCAACTGCCAGTTAATGTTTTAACCACAAAGTATCAAATATTTATCATTCAACATTTGGTTTAACAAAATTCAAATAACAAAAACCATGACTGAAGCTGATTTGTATTCAACAAAATTTAATGAGTTAGTCAATTAGAGATCATGAATTGTTCATTTTAAAAGCCTGCTGCTCTTGGAATTCAACTAATAATTTTTCAGGATGTATGTCAGATTATTATGCAAAAGAAAAAAATCACAGTAAATAAGAGGTAGTTCTCATTATGTATGTTAATATCCCTTTTCACAAACACAAATCAATAAAATCACAAGTGAATAAACTTTAACCAAATCACTATCAAGCTGATGCAAAGTTAGAAAAAAAATGCTTTAGAAATTACCTCCCTTTTATATATTTACCTCCCTTTATATTAACCATGAATCAATTTGTGGGAATTCTTCAAGCTTCCACTGATTTTTCCCAACACTAATAAGAAACATGTATGTCAAGTGAACTCTAAGAATTATATTCGAAAGTTGATATCATTTTCATCTGGAAATTCTGAGAAATAAAGCTTTGAATTAGTTTCCAATGTGATATTCCATTATTGCTTAGGTTATATTTATTGTTTATAGATGCAAGACATTCTTGGAGTTTGCTCTCAGTGTCTGATTGAATTTTAAATAGTATAATCGTTATTTAAATGTTTCTAAGGCCATGGCAACTGGAAACATATTGGAAGTAAACCAGGAGAACATAATGAAACTGGAACAGAAAATCTACCAACTTGGCTAATAAAATGGATCAATTTTAGCATCCACTCACCTTGAGTAAGGATAAAAGAGATAAGAAAATTTAATGCATTTTAAAACTGTTTTTTATATACAGGTCAACATTACCATAACCAGTTTAACAAGTTTCTGAACTTTCTGGCCTACTAAATGAAAAAATTTAGGTGTTCTACTTTAAGACAATAACACAGTCCTATGGTAGGACATTGACTACAATTGCTTTTTACCTGAGGAAGTACTAAAATCTGGAACTTGTAACACAGCTCGCTTCTTGGTCTGAATCAAAAAGAGATCACTGTAGATCCTGATCAGATGGCACAGATGTGTTAGCTGATCTGGATCTACACAGCTCGATCACCCTCGGGATATAAGTTGTATCTATGTAAGAAAGGGATAATATGATTTTAACCCTTTCCTCCATATACCGGTATACAACTTTTTTGTGTGGGCGAACAGTTTAAATCCAGATTAGCTGGCGCATCCGTGCCGTCTGATCAGGATCTAAACTGTTAGCTTTACGATTCATTAGGTTATTTCTGACCAAAATGCGGCCAGTGCAGATCCTGATTAGACGGCATGGAGGAAAGGGTTAAACAGAAAACTTTGAAATGATCATCTGACTGCAACTGAGGTGTATATAAAATAACTGTGGGTTTAAGGGAGGTGTATATTAAACAATTGTGGTTTAAGGACAAAATTCATTAAGAAATTATTTGTAAGGACTGCCTCATCTACAAAACCATTTTAATCCGACAGAAAGAAAATATGACAAGAGCACTGAGACATTTTGAATGTTTTATTTCAAAATTTATTCAATTATCTATTGATAAATTTAAATTCAAAACTAGAGTGAATCATTTAGTAGTTTCAAAGGCCAATTACAATACCAATTATATGTTAACAAGAGGAATTATTGGTTTTTCTTAGAAAAAAATTTAAATAATGATAGTGATGATTTTTCCATTCAATAAATAAGCTAGTTTGTAACACTATAACCAATCAAAAGTAGATTATTATGTCTGGCAAACATAATGCAGAAGGGACAAAATTGAAAAAGCTCTTCTGTTAGTGTTATTAATGGCCCTTGAACAGGAACAAACAGACAAGGGCCTCACATAAGTTTTACTGCCACACAGAAATGCCATACCACATGGTTACATGCAGTTGCAGAATCAAAAACACAGCATTTATAACATTAACAGGGTGGCTAGAATGTCATGCACACACCAAAATCACTTGTTTTAGTAGGTTTTTGCTTATTTTTCACTAATTTCTGGACCGATTTTGATCAGATTAGGAGCACCGTACTCCTGTTAAAAAGCATTTCATTGGCATTTAACCTCCATAAACAATCTACTGCCATTTTCTCAAACATTCGAAGACAAATAAAACTTTCAAACAAAATTTGTCTTTTAATGTTTGAGAAAAAGGCAGCTAATTGATATCCAAGGTTAAATGTCAATGAGAATGCTTTTTAACAGGAGTACAGTGCTCTTTATCTGATCAAAATCTGTCCAGAAATAAGCACCTACCTGAAGTGAGTGATTTTGGTGTGTGCACCACATTCCATTTAAAGTAAAGTGGTATAGCCACCCTGATTAAGCACATTTAAACAATCTTGAACAAGGATTCCAGGTTATGACTTAGCAAATATTTTGAATCAAATTTACTTGCCAAATTTGCCATCTTTTCCTGGATGCAATTGATGATTTATTTAATCAAGTCTTACCAATTTGGAAATCGAAAGCCTTAGACATGAAATCTTGGAAATTCTTAATTTTCTGTCAGCCATGTCTTTTCAGACCATAAACTAGAATATGAGCAATTTCTATCATCAGTTTCTGGGAGAATGAGAGCAAGGATACAATTATTAATCAGCAATCACAAGACCGCTTTGATATAATAATTTCTAGAAAAACCGGAACAGACCACTTCAGTGTAAGTTTCTATAGAAAGGAAGTATCATTCTTCCACTGGGCTGATCAATATGCAAATGACCCTTCCAAGTCTGTCATTGGCATAAATTTTGACAATGGTGTTGATGTGATAATCTTGGTATATTTATCTGAAGCTGTTACTTGGTACACTAGAGTCTTATTTGTAGATGCCAGAGATGAATACAACATCATGGCCCAAGATCATAAAACTAAATCTGGTCACCATTTCAGCCAATCAGATGCTTGAGATTTGAGACTGATCTCAAGCATCTGATTGGCTGAAATGGTGACCAGTCGCCATTTCAGCCAATCAGATGCATGAGATTTGAGACTGATCTCAAGCATCTGATTGGCTGAAATGGCGACTGGTCACCATTTCAGCCAATCAGATGCTTGAGATTTGAGACTGATCTCAAAACTTAGTTTTATGATCTTGGGCCCAAGTCTGAAGGTTATAAAACAGATTTGAAACCAGTCTCAAATCTCAAGTATCTGATTGGCTGAAATGGCGACTGGTCGCCATTTCAGCCAATCAGATACTTGAGATTTGAGACTGGTTTCCATGCTCAGTTTTATAACCTTGGGCACATGAATATTTTTTTTCTGAATCTTCATGTTTACTTCATATATAAGGTTTTTATCTCATGTGCAGCCAGTGTAGATCCAAATCGGTCAAAGCATCTATGCCATCTTATCTGGATCTACACTGGCCACTTCTTGGTCATATAATAATAACCTAACAAATCATGAAACAAACACTGTAGATCCTTATCAGATGGCAAGGACATGCCAGCTGATCTAAATCTAAACTGTTCGCCCATGGATAACAGCCATATTTCATGGAATAAATGGTTAAAATGAACCTACATAAACTTTTTTCGGCGTTAGCTGTCTAAGCTCACTTTTGACCTAGTTTTTCGACCAATGAAATATTGTAAATAAAACTTATTATGCAGCGGGAAAATCAAATAGATTATTTCGATTGGTTATTAGTGGGTCTCGTTAATGATTACCGTAACGATTTTTATATTGTGTGTTAGTATTTACATGGCACTTATATGTTCGGGCATTTTCGTTTTTAAAAGCGATAATTGTATTGGAGAAAAAGATATTTACGGTATAAATAACCAGTTAAGTCAATTGATGGCTTAAATACGATTTTATATGGAATATTCATGGGTGTCAGGTAAACACTAGAGTACAATACACAGTGTAAAACGACAGAGAAGTGCAGATATTTCTGGTTCTTACTGGTTCCTTTCTAGTTCCTTTGATACTGATTGTTAATTTCAAGTCCAGACATTCAAATCGCCTTGGTGTAGTGGTTATCACACTCGCCTCTCAAGAGGATTGCCCCGGGTTCAATACTCAGGAGGGACACTTTTTTAAGTTAATTTACGTAAAAGTTGGTAGATTTCGCTCTTGTAACAAGTTGTCATTATTTTCATTTATTGTATTTTAATAACTTTTATTCGTCATTAGTACTAACTCTACAAGAGGTATTTTATTGAAACTGAATAAATGTACAGTTAACATTAGACATTCTTCTTTAATCGACGTATTATCATGAGACGAAATTTTTGCACGCTCTTTATTTCTTTCTTTCTTATATATAAAAATCTTTTCCATCAACGCCGTTTATCTTTTTTTAAAGATATTTCTTGTTTATTATAAAATTTAATCTATTTGAAAGGTACAGATTTTTCAATTACCTCCAATTAAATAACAAGTTTGATGTGCCAAAGTTATGTTAGAAATTAACCCTCACCCTTTTATGGCTTATATCCCATTTGGGAACAGTGCAGATCCAGATCGATCTGCAGATCCATTCAGTCTGATCAATATGTACAATGTTTGCTTTTAGATACATTGGATTATTTCTGATTAACCCTTTCCTCCATATTTAGCCTTTATTGCATAGGCCAACAGTGCAGATCCAGATCAACCAGCACATCTGTGTAGACCCAGATCAGCAGACACATCCATGCCATCTGATCAGGATGTCAATGTTGGCTTTATGATTTAGTAGGCTATTTCTGATCAAAAAGTGTATGTGCCAGCTGATCTGGATCTACAATGTTTGAACATGTGATAAAAGGCATATTATATGTGGGAAAGTGTTTAGTGATTTCAGTCTGGTGAAGTGTAGCAATTAGCATTGATTTTTTAATGAATGAAGGCTTAGCACAAAAGAATGTTCTCTAATGAGACAACTAATTTTTTGCCATGCTGTCACTACATTACTACATTGTTGTTTTTTTCTACCTATTCTTCTGTTAAATTTATTTACCTTAGAGGTTTGATTATGTGTATTATCTATTGAATTTCCCCTACAATATCTCAGGTTTATCATGAATTATGCCTTTTACAGCACACCTGAGATGTGCATGATTTTATTATACAGATGCCAATTACCAAGGTTGTGGTCTCATCACAAGCATAAATATTTAAGTATTGACAATATTACAAAAGATTTGACTGGTACATTTTTTACTGCTGTAAATCTTGTACTCAAAAGACAATTTATAAGGAATAAACTGACTAAAGCTAAGTCTATTAACCATTTACTTCATATATATGCTTTTTAGGCATAGACAAATAGAGCTGATCCAGATCAGATCCCACACATGATATGAAAATAATCTCTGGTGTGCCAGCTAACTGATGTGCATATGACTAAATAAGCTATAACATCAGAATGGCTAAGAGTTATAATCATGCAAGTGCACAAAAATATTGCAAACAATATACCATTCGGGGCCCCATACACCAGTCAAGACCTTAATCCTTTACTCCATATATAGGAAATTATCCCATATGTGACCAGTGAAGATCCAGATCAGCCAGTACATTCATGCCATCTGATCTGGAGCTACAGTGGTCGCATCTTGGACAGAAATAACCTAATGAATCTTAAACCGAACAGTGCAGATCCTGATCGGACAGCACAAATGTGCTGGCTAAACTGTATTTAAAATGTTTGCCCATGAAATAAAGGTATATTACCGGTATATGTATGGAGTGAAGGGATAATGATGTTGATTTTGACCATAGTAATTATGAAATTATATGGAAACACTACCACCTATAACTGAACAGGTTACTGCAAAAAAATCTTTTAATGGTCACAAATTTAAGTCTAATTTCTGTGGGATTAATTGTGTATTTCCGGAGACCAAATTCAAAGACTTGAATCCTTAATCCATAGTATCCTTCTTATAGTATATCCCATGTGCAACCAATGTTAATCTGGATCAACTGGCACTTCCATGCAGTTGATCAGGATCTAAACTGTTTGCTTTTAAATCTTACAAGAATTGATCATACAGATACTTGTACTCATTTAAACATTTTTTTTCACAGGACTTTTCCTGATATTGAGATTTCACACTAAAAGCGCTTAGTTAATGCAATATGAAAAAAAAACATTTCTGTTTTGATTTTGGTTATGGTATCATACTATTAAATCAAAATAACAAATTACATATAACAAAAATAATTTTAATTATAATTAGATATTATGAAAATATGTTTTATATAATATTGCATATTTATGTAATGCAAGTAAAAATAAATAAACGGGGTTACCCGTAAGAGGCCTCTCGAGAAAACAAAAATTAGTATATACCAAGTAGAAAACAGTGTAAATCCAAATTAGCCCATCAGATTATAGCAGATCTATGGAATAACAAGATAATTCACTGTTCCCTGGATTGTAAAAAAGAGAGGACAGAACAACTGATTTAACCCTGAACATATACAGCTTAATGGGATAGGGGAACAGTGTAGAACCAGATCAGTCGGCACATCTATGCTGTCTGATCAAAATCTGCACTGTTCACTTTCTTGGTCCCCAATAAGTCAAAAAGCGAACAGTGAAGATCCAGATCATATCCAGATCATATGGCACAAATGTGCCAGCTGATCTGGATTTGCACTGTTTGCATATATTGTTTATATATTACAATGTTCCATTGGGACTAACTTAGTTTTTTTTTCTCCCTTTACCACGATGCACAAAGGTACGATGGTGAAATCACGATGGTACGATGGTCCAATCATGAAAACGTAAAGACGTGATGGTGAAACCATGATGGTACGATGGTGAAAATGCGATGTAATATCGTGGTTTCATCATCATACGATTGTGGTTTCATCATCATACAATTGTGGTTTCACCATCATGCCATGGTTGTTTCACCATCGTGCCATTGTTGTTTCACCACTGTGCCCTCGTTGTTTCACCATCGTGCTACGTTGTTTTATTATCATGCCATCGTTGTTTCATCATCATGCCATAGTTGTTTCACCATCGTGCCATTGTTTTTCACCATCGCTGTTTCACCATCGTGCCATTGTTGTTTCACAATCGTACCATTGCCTCCTGGTAGTCATGTGCAGTAAAATCTGCGGATGTACATTTACTTTATTAGCAGAAAGATTTCGCAAGTAAATGTACATCAGAAAAAATTTACTGTGCCTGACTACCGGAAGGCAATGGTATGATGTTGCAACAAAATTGGCATATTGGTGAAACAACGATGGCACGATGATGAAACAACTATGGTGCGATGGTGAAACAGCGATGGCACGATGGTGAAACAACGATGGCACGATGATGAAACAACAATGGCATGATGGTGAAACAACAATGGCATGATCGTGAAACGACCATAGTATGATGGTGAAACAGAGATGGTACGATGGCATGATGGTGAAACCACAATGGTATCATAATGAAAACAGTGATATTACATTGTTTTTTCACCATCCTGTGATCATGCCTTCGTGTTTTCACCATCATGCCTTTGCCTTTCATCATCGTGCCATCGAACCATCCTGCATCACGGTAAAGGGGGAAAAAAAATTTAAGTTTGTCCATATGGAACACTATAATATATGGAGTAAAGAATCAAATGCTAAATTCATGATCTTCTGAAAGTATGCTCACATTGTCTGAGAAAATTGTCATTATTTATTCAATTTTCTAAGATGAATTCCAAGAAGTCTAGCAGTTATCGCTGCATGCTATCTGCTAAAGTGATCACTAATATAATTATCAAAGAGACTTCTATATAGCATTTAATCATAATCAGATATGTCAGGTGAAGTTAGAATATATCCATGCTGACTGCAGGGCCCAAGATAATAAAACTGAGATTGGAGACCAGTTTCAAATATAAAGCATCTGATTGGCTGAAATGGCCACCAGTCGCCATTTAGGACAATCAGAAGCCTGAGATTTGAAACTGGTCTCCAAACTTAGTTTTATGATCTTGGGCCAGGAGATCTGTGCTTAAGAAAATTTTGAACATATCCCCATCCTCTCCATTCAAACCCACCTCTAAAATTCAACATTCTTCCTACATGAACCTTTGGCATCAGTGGACGAAGAGTCATAATATTGCATATTTCATAGTGACATGTATGTTATTTTCAGTGTGCCCTCTCATCTGGATCTACACTGGTCACATCTTGGTCAGAAATAACCCAATGAAGAAGATGGGTGTTCAGTTGAACATTTGTGTCGCCCTCTGGTGCTATGTCGGAATAAAAATGCAAGTACAAAAAGGGGCATAACTCCATCAAAGAATGTGGCATCTTCATGAGCGTGTTGTCATAAGCAATATAATTTGAAAGTTTGATGTATAAATATTAAGAAATGACAGTTATAGCCAACGTTAAATTTTCGTGTAAAAATCCAAGTACAAAAAGGGGCATAACTCCATCAAATGTGATCTTGACCATGAGAATTTGGCATCATCTCTAGTGTGTTGTTATAAGCAATATAATTTGAAAGTTTGATAAAGAAATATTAAGAAATGGCAAAGTTATAGCCAACGTTAAGTTTTCGTGTAAAAATCCAAGTACAAAAAGGGGCATAACTCCATCAAATGTGACCTTGACCTTGAGAATTTGGCATCATCTCGAGTGTGTTGTCATAAGCAATATAATTTGAAAGTTTGATAAAAAAATATTAATGACAAAATTATAGCCAATGTTAAGTTTTCGTGTAAAAATCCAAGTACAAAAAGGGGTATAACTCCATCAAATGTGACCTTGACGTTGAGAATTTGGCATCATCTTGAGCGTGTTGTCATAAGCAATAGAATTTGAAAGTTTGATGAAGAAATATTAAGAAATGGAAAAGGTATAGCCAACGTTAAGTTTTTGTGACGGACCGACGGACAAAGCGGTCCCTATGTATCGCTGTTTCTTCGAAAGGGCGACACAAAAAGTGAATAGTGTAGATACTGATCAGACTGCATGGATACGCCAGCTGATCTGGATCTACACTGTTCACCCATGCGATAAAGGCATAACTGTGGAGTAAAGTGATAATCATGCACTAACCAACTGCTTCCTCCGTTGAAATCTCGTCCCTTTTGCCAATGAATCATTTTTTCGCTTTCTTGATTACCAGCAATCTCTATTTTATTTCAGAAAATTCAGCATTTTCTGGAAAATATTATATAAAATCAATCTGAACTACTTAAAAGTGATTGTTCCTAATGCACATCATTCAGATTTATGAGATTTTCATTCAGATAATAAGTTTCTGCAGCAATTTTATGCTTCACATCTCTCCAAATAAAAAATTCAAAAAATATCCTATGCACATTGCACATTTTGCCATCAACAGAACCTGGCCCAAGATCATAAACCTGAGATTGGA
The DNA here is from genome assembly GCA_038501625.1 of Corbicula japonica. NCBI lineage: Eukaryota > Metazoa > Mollusca > Bivalvia > Venerida > Cyrenidae > Corbicula > Corbicula japonica. The sequence continues at coordinate 866,128 of JAZAYU010000008.1, read as the reverse complement.
GACCAGTCTCAAATCTCAAGCATCTGATAGACTAAAATGGCAACTGGTAGCCATTTCAGCCAATCAGATGCTTGATATTTGATATTTGGAGAACCTGAACTGATTTTTTGGGTGGCGTTTAAAAACGCCGCCCAGTGTTTCACATGTGAATTTTGGTCACATGATCAAAATGGTACCTGGGTCTCTATCTACTTATATAGTCCAACGCGGTTACCAAAAGTGAAATTCGATCATTTTACCTCCAGAGAGTTCACTGAGTTTATGAGACGGTAGACGGCGCTGCGCGATTGTTATTAAGTAAACAGGTTATCTCGCAGCAGTGTATGTGTTTACAAATAGCAATACACTGATCAGCTTTCAACAGAGGGCTTTGCTTGTAATTAGTACTGATAAACCAAGATAGGAACAATAATAAATATAACTTATTCAAGGGATATTCGGACATTTACCATTGATAATTGCAAGAATAATAATGGGGTGGTGATAGCTTATCTCAAACTTGGTGTGGCATTTCATTCATGCAGAATTTTGAGGGATATTTGATTAAACAATAAGCATGGATATTAATGAAATACGGCTTTAAAGTGTAAACTTCAGGCGAATTTTTAAAGCGTTTAAAATTTATTAGATTTGATGCAGTGCTCTGCCTAATTTTTATAAAATTGCTTTATAGTCATATTATTCGAAAAGAACAAAAAAAAAATAAAATCGTCCATTAACCACAATGCAACTTTTTTGCACACGGTACGTTTTCAAACAAGTTTTAGTTTCCAAAAAGCTAGTCGGTAATTAGCATGACATTCTAACAAAAAAGAAGGCTTTGAAGTGTAACTTTAGACGAAACTTCAAAGCGTTTAAAGCGTTTCCATTTAATTAGACATGATGCAGTGCTCTGACTTATTTTTAATTGTTTTATAGTCATATTATTTTTATTTTTGCATATCTTTTATTTCCTAATCATAAATAAATATTGTTTCAAATCATAGTGCAAATAGCAACTATATCATAGTTTCTCTTTTCCTCTCTACTTTTTGGCTGTGTGGGGAGGCTGTGTATGCTGGATGTGGTCATTCCTGATATGCATATTTCATTTTTTAAAGTATTTTTATTTGTCCATGTGTGTTCACTTCTTTATTGTCAATTTAAAGTTTCAAATCAAAGGTTGACTTATTATATATTTGTTTCCTGCCACAAAATGACTTCAGTCTTGGATATAAGCATCCACCCGAAAATCCGTGGTAAAAAGAACTTGATAAAGCAGAAGCCGGGCATGCAAACTTTTGCTCTGCCATCCGAAAGTTCCTTCATACTCCTCCAATAGGAAACTCCACACAATCTATAGATGATGTTACATGACAATCACTCTAAAACGCCACCCATCAGTACTTTCAGTGCTTTGATTTACTTAAGCTTTTACTCCAGATATTAATGTTATAGTATCGGTCAATGCCCTCTGATCTGGTTTTGCAATGTTTGCTTTTTGATCACAAATAACCTAATAAATCAAAAGAACAAACAGGTCAGATCCTGATCAGATTGCAGATTGTGTCGGCTGATCTGGATCTACACTGGGCCATGCCATAAAGGTGTATCTATGGAGAAAAGTGTTTGTTCCCTGCAAGCGAAGCACATCTAAATGATTTCATTTTCTCTGCCTTTATTATTTCTTCCATACTGTGACCTTGTTTTCTCCCTGGCTAATAGAGAATTGATGATTCTTCTCCCCAACTCTAAACCTCATAAATATTTGTTCTGTCTAAGCCTTCCATAAACAATGTATCTGTACATCTATTTTAATAGTAAATCTAGAGAAAACAGCCAACATGATGTTTGTCTTTGTTTTCTAAATGTCTTTTTCATGTCAGAACATGGGGAAATGTCTTAGGGCATAGCACATCAATAGTCCTTTTATGGATAAGAACAAGCACGTTAAGCACGGCTTATATTCCATTTGTGACCTGTGTAAACCCTGATCAGCACACACATCTGCACAGTATCATAAGGACATAAGAACCAGGACATCAGTGTCCAAGGTTATAAAACTGAGCATGGAAACCATTCTCAAATCTAAAGCATCTGATTGGCTGAAATGGCGACCAGTTTCCAATCTCAGTTTTATAACATTTATCCCTGCACACTCCAGTCAGGGTCTACACTGTTTGCTATTTAGTCAATGAATTTCGGAAAGAAAAACTGCTAACAATAAATGAATTTTCCATAAATTATTAACTGTTTACCCCATGGGTATGCCTTTAATCCCATGTGTGACCAACAAATGTTAAGGCCTTAGTTTAATTTAAACTTATTTATTTTACACTAACAATGAAACAAGTTACTCCAACTTATATTAAGGCACAATCACACTATAGCGTGTTTCCACTGTTTTCCCACGGCTTTGTTAAATTTTCCAGAACGCCGTGAGATCACAAGAAAAACATGGCGTTCTATCGCGTTCCTATGGAGGTCTTGTCGGCAATTGTCTGCACTCTTACAGTGCTTCCACTGCGTACATTGCGCTTTCACTGCAATCTCACGGCGTTTACAGTGCGTGCACTGCGCTTTCGCGACGCTTTTACGGCGCTTCCACTGCTGGCAATGGGCTTTCACCTCAGCAGTGGCCTACAACCGTCTAAGAGAACATGTCTGTATCGGGTTCGCGGAATTCAGCCTGGGAACAGATGACTGAACTGCAACCGATGACCACAATGGTCTGTGAACTTTCTCCAGCTACCGTTTTTACCAGATCCCTAGTAGTGCTGGTACGCAGTCTGCCCTAAAAGCATTAACTTTTTCAATTATTATTTGTGACACAATTGACATGCTGTACATCATGGTAAAATGAATGTTTGTTTGCATATCTTTTACATTTTTACCCATTTTGCTCTTGTTTGTCATGCAAACGCCAATGGACGCAGTAGAAGCACATGGGGAGCACAATGATTGCCAAGACAACGCAGTAGAAGCACATTGGGAGCGCAATGATCGCTGTGACAACGCAGTAAAAGAGCATTGGGAGAGCATTGATTACCGTGACAGCTCAGTACAGTCGCTCAAAGAGCGCAGTAAAATTATTAACACTCCATATAAGCGCCGTAGATGCGCCATTAAGCGTGGTAGCGTGGCAGTGACATCTAAGACAACGTCATGCAATCTCCATGCAAGCGCCACCGATTACCACAGTGTTCACACTGAGACCTCTGTGCGCGCCCGCGTAGCTCATGTTGTGTTTTAGGAGACCATACTGCACTGCTATGGCGACCCCACTGCGCTCTTTTGAGAACGCCAAGTGATGGCGTTTGTTTTGTGCATGCTCAAAGTGAGTGCTGTCGGTCGGCATTCTATTTGACCCCACTGCGTCTGCTGGCGATACCACTGCATTGCTGGGGCAATGCTTGCAATCGTACTACGCTCACCTTCGCTTTCTTGGACGCCCTAGGATCGCCGTGAGAATGCGACCCTAGTGCGCAGGGGTTTTAATCACACTCAATCTGAATGTGGATTGGGGACACTGCTAGTGGAAATTGAACCCTCAGTCCTATGCTCTTTCCCTAGACCACTGTTCCTCCAAGATCATGATCAGTCCCCAAGTCCAAAATGTAACAAGTTTTGTGTAATAAATTAAAACAATCTAAATGTTTAATATATGGGCTTTTGCAATATTCTCGGAGAACTGTTAACACCAAAAGCAAGGACAGAATATTCTATCTAATCAAAGTAGTAACAGAATGCAATTATCAATAGTGGCTATAATGGGCCTGACAATTCTGGCAATTTATATAATTGCTCTCCCACTTTGTGTGTGACAGAAACTGTTATGCATAAAACACCACAATCCAAGTAATTAATTCAGTAATGGTATTTGCGCTAATTTCATAGTATTGTAAAAGGCCTTTTCACCATATATAAATCCATAAAATAAATAAGAAAATATCATTTTCAAATTCTTCATAATTTTTTCTTGAGCTGTCAAACTAGTATTGTTATTGTGGATATAATATTGCCTGGTTTTCTTAATCAACCCACCCTCTGGTATTAAATTTGACTGTTTTTACATTTTAAAAAGCCAAAATGTTATATATTGGGAGTATACGACTAGATACAATGTAGACCAAACAACAACTTAATTATTTTGCAAAGAAGGAATATGACGTTATAATTAGAAATATTGGAAGGGTCTTACATACTTATTAAATCTGAGCTATAGATATTTCCCAGTGCTAAAATAAATACTTCCCAGTATTTTTGCGATAAAAGTGTTAGTTAGCAAGTGTAACTGAATTTTTTCATACAACAGCATTTTCCTGTAATTCTTAACAATCAAATCAATGCTAACTTGACTATGTCCTCAGAAACTGGACTGAAGGTTATAAAGCTGAGATTGGAAACCAGTCTCAAATCTCAAGCATCTGATTGGCTGAAATGGCGACTGGTGGCCATTTCAGCCAATCAGATGCTTGAGATTTGAGACTGGTTTCCATGCTCAGTTTTATAACCTTGGGCACTGATGTCTCCACTGCTACATTAACATTTGTAACAAAGGGCCATAACTCTGGTAAAAATGATTGCAGGAAAAAATATGTTCTTTATGATCATCTACACATCCTATTTGATCATCTGTGCAAGTTTGAACGAAATCTGCCTTATAGTTAATGAAGAGTTGATGCCACAAGATTTGGGTATGTAAGCACCAGAAGTGCACCAACTATCATATCACTTAAGTAAAATAGTAGTCAGGGATAAATGTATACAATAATAAACTGCAGAAATCAGGTGTTGATATTTTTCACAAATCAATCAAATTTGATGGGCGGTGTCTTGGAAAAACAGATAATTCAGGCAATAAAGCCTTAAATTATAACGGCTGAAAATATTGATTTAAAATACCAACCTATCAATGAACATTTATTATTTCTACTATATTGTCATGTGATAATGAATGTCATGTGATGATGTTAAATGTTATGTGACATACACTGAAAATTTTTCTTGTTTCTGATATGCATATTGATACGCTTGTCATTATGTTCAGAAGAAAAACTTAAGTGTAAAACTGCTTGTTTGTTGTTTCATAAATAATAATTCTATATTTACTAAATTACATCTTCAAAACAGGTTCGATAGCCTAACAAACTAAGTTACTTATGTATGTTTATAAATAGCCAGTTGACCTTGAACTCATCATAAATATGATCATCATAAATATGATGCTTATCAGTTTCAAAAAGTTAACTACTAAACCTTGTTATAAAGAGACATTTGGATACAGGGAGAAAATAACACTTATGCCGGTTTAATTAATTATCAAGCTGGGTCCTTTGACTAACGAAAAATTTAAAAAATCATACAAAAAAGGGCTTCATTGAATTCAGTTAGGTAACTTAAGTGCCATTACCATAATAATGTTTATGATAAAAAGGCCATTGTATATTTGTAACCTAGGGTAATGAAAAAAAATTTTCAATTGGATTGCTGATAAACAATTAGTTGGCAAAAGTTACACATGTAAACACTGAAATACGATTTTTAAATCATCATTTATTTTAAAGTGTAAAATATTTAAAACACGCTCCATAATTGCCATTGTAACTGATTAAGACTTTAAAGTAATTTCAAATTCAAATATTGGTCATATATCTGATCCTTAATATTTTAATTTTAAACATTTCTTTTTTTTACACAAAAATTAACATTTAAATACAATTATTTGCATTTACCTAGTTGCAAGAAATCAACAATCCCATGGCTACAATGCAAGTTATTCATTTGGGATTACATTGAGTATGCATATATAAATTTGTGAAAGAAATGATTAATATAACAATATAAAACAAACTGAAAGAAAAATGTTTTGAATAAAGTAAATAAAAAATTGAAACAAAACATGTATATCTCATTTTCTTAAAAGACTCGTAAAAGGGATTTGAACCTGTGGTAAGGACAAATTATGCATGCAACAGAAGTCCTTTATAAAATAAAGGCTTGCAATAACTCAAATATTTTGCATAAAATAAAAATTCTTTGAAACTTGATCCTAGCGAAATTAAATGATACTAAAGTACATTATTGTGAATTTCATTTACCAATGTTTACATAACATTACCACATGGCAATACTGCTTATTTATCTCTGTTACCATTAGTAGCTATATGTGGGTCATAGTGATGTCACTGTCTTACTACAGTAAACATATAGTATGCCACCATGGTTTTGTTACAAGACTACAGGATATGGGAATATAGCATGGCAGAGAAGATTTATGTTTAAAGACAATGTCCCAAGGTTATAAAGCTGAAATTGGAAACCAGTCTCAAATCTCAAGCAATTGACTGGCTGCAATGGCGACTGGTCGCCATTTCAGCCAATTGACAGATGCTTGAGATTTGAGAATGGTTTCCATGCTCAGTTTTATAACCTTGGGCAAATATGTCAGTATATTATGCTTCAATGTCATCAGCATTGTTGACTAACTATAACGAAATATGACACCATGTTATGAATTTGCCTGACCTATGAGTACAAAATATCCTGTACCATATTCTGTTATACCTACATGCCACACACCTTTTTAACTCCAAATATACCCACGGATTGTGGATTTGTTATCCATCTATTTAAATATTTCAGTATTTTTTCTTCACTGAAATTTTGTATCAAAATCGAAAGAAATGTCTAAAATTGTTTATAAAATTTATTATTATCATTAAAAATTTCATTTCATTGCCTTCTGCATTTGTTGGGACATGCCGCAGGCAATTTTTAATTATAAACTTGCAAATGGGAAATGATTCTGAAAACACTATTATATAGAGTTATGGCCAGTTTAATCTGTTTGCTGGCACTTTATTTTTGCCCTCTTCAGGGTATTACAGTTTGTTCGAAGAATTGTTAGGTTCCCTTACCAGTCGTAGAGATATGCTCTTGACAATCTGTTTATATAAAAAGGGACATTATTCTGAAAATACTCATGCTCCAGTTATGTTAATCAACACATGAATACCAATTTTCAATTATTTCTTATTAACCCTTTCCTCCATATATACTAATTTTTACGCATGTGCGACCAGTGTAGATCCAGATCAGCCGGAACAGATCACGATATGCACTGGTCGCATTCTGGTCAGAGATAACCTAACAAATTAAAAAGCAAACAGTATTAATCCTGATCAGATGGCACGGATGTGCCGGCTGATATGGATCTTAACTGTTTGCCCTCGCAATAAAGGTGTATCTATGGAGGAAAGGTTTAACAGTTTTCTAAGATATACCTTGCACTACTAAGTCACACAATGCACAGAATCTGATGGACAAATCAACAACTATAATTATGCTACCAAAAGTTTAGAGAAGCATAAAAACAAGTTATTTTTAAGTTAGTTTTTCCTGTATCAATAATTTATTGCACTGTTACAATGCTGCAGTTATTACCTATTTTGAATAAGAATTGTAACATTATAGATGTAATAATAAAATTTGACAATATCCTCGTAAAAAGGCAGCAGTTTTTTTACAATTAGGCAGATGATTTCTCATAAATCCTCTAGATTCTTATTTCAAACAAGGTTTAATTGCTAATATTAAGTGATACATTGTATATACTTAAGGATTGAATTGATAATTCATCGTTATTATTTAGGTATGAAAAACAGTTGGGTTGTTTTAAATGTGTGAAGGGCTTCAATCCAACTGTTTTTCATACATAAATATACACATAAATAGTTTAGTTAATACTGATCTATGAGAAGAATTTGCAATATTGCATCTTTTTTGGATGGCTATTGGAAGACACATGTTGACGACAAAGTGAAGGCTGGCTGAGGCTCTTGTTTGCAGCAGCTTGTGTGTGCTTGTCAACCTCATCCTTTAAAACTGTGCACATTCCAATCAATTGTAAGTGGCTTTTACTGTAGATATGCCTCTTTAAGTAATATGTAACATTAAGTACCATCAGATAATGTGCTTTGTTAAGATAACTAAGACTTCATTGTAGAAGATGAAGTTGAACTGTAAATATTGTTTATTATTAATGATTGCAACACCAAGATTTGGTCCAAATTTACTCTAAGTTGGCACTGGTAATTTTGCAATCTTGTAGGATGACCAGTATCCCAAATATTTCTATCTCCTAGCACTAATTAAATATTGCAGTCTGTAAAAGAAATCAATAGAGAGCATCTCTAAACAAATACTAATCAGAAATAAACAGGCATTGTGAAACAATAAACATTTCTTTCCCCAATAAAACTGATTTAATCCTGTCACTAATTGTATAGCACCAATGTCTGATGATTGTTACCTTAAAGAAGGACAGAAGCTGATATAAAAGTAAATGCTTGACTACATGTAAGTGGATTTAATCGCATGTGCGAACAGTGTAGATACAGATCTGCTGGCATATCTTTGCCATCTGATCTGGATCTACACTATTTGCTTCTTGGTTACAAATTTATACCTAATGAATTAAAAAGTAAAGATCTTGATCAAATGGCATGGATGTACTGGCTGATCAAGATCTACACATTTCACCCATGGAAAACAGCCATTTCCTGTAAATGATTAAAGGTGAATCAAAAGAATTCAGTGGTAGCTATTTTCAAAACTTTCACACTTGTTTCCATTCAAAATTTTTATTTTGATAAAAAAAATTTACACAAACTCTGCTATGTTGTAACTGAAATATACTAGTTATTTATTTTGATCAACATTCTTTATTAATTTCGATCAACATCTTTACTGTATGCCCATGAGATAAAAACCCATACACCATGACATGAAGGGTTAACTACAAATATGAGAAGTATTTGCCTTGCTAATGTGTTGTTCTAGTCTTGCCTGCTATACAGTTTATGGCAAATTACCCTGTAAATAGTCTACTAAATAATTAAATTCTATTAGTCCTGCTCTTTTTGTAAATGCCCGCAAGGCCATAACAGTTACCAAGAAACAATCACAATAGTTTATCACCATGGTCTGGAACAAACACAGATCTATGACTCAGCTTATGATTTAAATGTGAAAAAAATGCCTCTCTTCTGTATTACAACAAGTCTTTAAGCCTTTCCTCCATAGATATGTCTTTATCACATGTGTGAACAGTGTAGATCCAGATCAGATGGCACATACATGCCATCTGATCGCCTTTGATTTGTTAGGTTATTTCTAACCAAGATGTGATCTACACATGTGGCACACATGTAAAAACATGTATAAATGAGTTAACGTTCAACCACCAAATTAGTCATTTTAATTTAGTCATGAAAAATCGAAAATATTTAAATAGATTTTTAAACACACAAGAACAAATGCCCTGTCAATCAGTCAATTTGAGAGTAAGGCATCTAGAATATTGCTCAGATTTAACAACCTTTAGAAGCAACAACTTGTAAATTAAAAGATACCTGTGCCACAGCAAATTATCACTATTGATCGTAAATTGCACAAAATTTCCACTTCCAAACTGTGAACCTTTAAGGTGAGGAAGGAACAATTATATCAACAGAAAATACCAGAATACAACAAACTGGATTAGGAAAGCAAAACTTGGTCTAAGTTAATGATGTCATTCAGAACTTTACTTTAATCCACCTACTTCCTTTTCATTACATCCTACTTCAGAATGTGTCAAAACTTCAATGTAAAACTGAACCAAAAAAAGAAGCAAAAAAAAAACAAGTGTTCACATCTAATACAAGTAAATGCAGGAACCACATCAGCAAGCATTATATATCGAGCCAACATTGGACTGATAATGTCTTCAATATCGGCCCATCATCAGAAATAGATATTGGCCCACCATCAGCCTTGCAAAGTTGATTTAATATTGGCCCAACATACTTTCCGACATCAAGCCGATATTGTTCCTAGATAAAATCGACAGATTTTTATATTGGCCCGTCATCAGATTTTTATATCGACCCGTCATCAGATTTTTATATCCACCCATCATCAGATTTTTATATCCACCCATCATCAGATTTCTATATCGACCCATCATCAGATTTCTATATCAGCTTGGCATCAAATTTCATTATCGGCCCACGATCAGCTTTCAATATCGGACAGACTACTCGACACTAAAGTGGATAAATACCCCAGACATGACACAAAAAAGCTGACCAACCGACCCGCTGACACCTATATATTCAAACACAAGTTTCTGTATGGACAGGAATATAAGGACATTGAAACAATACATTGACGTTGAAAAGGGTATCTCATTTTATTCAAATTTCATCAGAAATCACAAAATATATAACAGGCAAACTGCATGGATAATACTGTAAAAGTGGCATGTAACTTGCAACAAAAAGTTTAAGAGTGCAGCAAGTTTTTTATGGTTAGACACATATATACTGCTGTGACTAAATGGTGTCTGTAACACAAAATTGATGAGCTTGAACCGCATAATTATGTTTCTTACTAAGTAACAATGATTGATCAAATTTCATTGAAAGTACTGAGATGTCGGCATACCTACTATCAGGAATTTTGAAAATACGAACTACTTTTCAGTGGTTCTAAGGCCTGCAGTTTGTTACTGTATGAGTACTAATATTGGCGGGGGATTAATTTTGGCGATATTGGCGGTCAGGGTCAGTTGCGCCAATAAAAAACACCGCCAAAAAAATCCCCATCAATTTAAAACACCGCCAATTTAATAACAGGAAGGTAGATAACTATGATACACTATTAAATATTTTGTCGCAGTTTCCTCACTTGATGAAGAAAGATTGTTGGGTGTTTCTTAATTATGAATATTCTTTGAAACCTGAATAAAAACTTAAACAACACGAAACAAGAGTACATGAATGTGTTATTTACTTTCTTTAGACATAGCCAGAAGGAGTGTCATTTGGCGCGTGTCGTCCATTCCTTTCAGCGGCACTTGTTTTGAACTTGAAAAAAGGCATTATAGAGGTATAGCTTTTGTACATTTAGTAAATTAAATAGAGTTTTTTCAATATCTTATAGAAACCCGCTTTAAAATAATTAAATAATATTAAATCGAATGAGTAGGTAAACTTATAATGCGTCAACAAAAGGAATATTATTAATTGGAATATCAAACAAAGCAATCAAGTACTGTATTAGGTAGCTGCGATAATGTTTTCACACTTAAAATTTAAAAATAGAATAACTGCGACGTTTACCTTTCTCTTTCATTGTCCAATTTTCGCCATTTTTCATCAAGGGTTTCATTTTGGCGGTCTGGCTTGTTAGCGTCAATATATGACCCCGCCAATATAAAACACTTTAAAATACGCCAAAATTTGACACAGCCAATATTAAGCGCTATACAGTAATTAGACCAGTTGAGACAGTCATGAGTCAGAAAACTGATAACTATGGGTCAACAAAAATTATTAACAAGAAATTTCTTTTGAAGTACATTATTCCAGAATGGAAGCTTAAAGCTTCCTGTTCACAGATCAGGGTGGAATACTTCAATGTCTATGTAATACCTAAAAATGACTGAACAGGAGGGAATTTCACCAACATTTTGGACTAATGAGTAGATTTTAGCACCTGTATTGTGTGAATTTTAATGTGTTAGCAACACTTAACAGCAAATTTTGCTTTAAATAAATGCAACAGTTGACTGTGTGAGAATATAACATCATAAAAATTACTTTGTGTAAATATCTTCTACAGTTTTAATTATAAAGTTTGAAATTTGAAAACAATAGTTTTGTCAAGATACAGGCACTGATAACAGTAAAATTTTAAGATAAAAGTCAACATGGAAGGATGATCAAATATCCTGTTCAGTGTAATATAATACATTATTTGAACATGGGGAATAAGACAAACATATAATCATCATGTTTTTGCCTATGCTAGAAAAAATCCACTTCATCAAATTAAAAGAACACATTTATATCAGATATAATATAATGTCTTCAGTGCAAAATGATATAGAGCACAAACCTATTATTTCCATGCAAAGAAATTAAGGCTGTTTTTCCAAGCACAAATAATATCTTCCTATATGCATGTTATATCACATTAACTATAACAGACTTGGAGCTATAGACTTGTGTTCCCTAGTCACTCATTAACGCTGTGGAAATGCCAGCAACCCAATAAATATTTCACAAAATCGGAATAAAAAGGCTGTTTCTCCATTTGGCCATTTGAGGGACTAGACATGGTATTTCAGGGAGCAGAAAGTACTGTCCATCTTTTTACGAAACAATGACTTTATGATTTTCTGATGGTGAAAAAATACCGATCCATCAATAATTAATACCATGGAAACAATTTTTAGTATAAAAAGCTACTGCAGACGGAAAGTGATGGAGGAGTTAATGTGAAGGTTCAAATCCTTCCAAGATACAGATTCATCCATAATCTTTTCGCACCCAAAGCATAATGATGTGTGAATACAGAATGAAACTTGAAAGCTGTTAGGTTGAACACTTGTATCCACTCTGGTACTAGTCTGAATAAACAATCCAAGTACAAAAAGGGGCATAACTCCATCAAATGTGACATTAACCTATAGAATTTGGCATTGTCATGACCCTGTTGTCATAAGCATTAAAATTTAAAAGTTTAAGAAATAGTAAGAAATGGCAAAGTAAAAGCCAATGTTAAGTTTTAATGACAGCCGGACAAAGCAATATCATTCTATGTATCACCTTTTCTTCAAAAGGGCAACACAAAAAAGTACCCATGATCTGACTGTTATATAGTTTTAGCGATATGTCAAATTACTATATATCGAAGCTGCTACTGCATTGAAGAATTGCCGACTGCCTTAGAATTGAGTGGTATGTGTTGCCTTTCCATCAGTTTTGTGTTAGAAGCTGCGGACATTGACCACTCGTCACAAAGTCTCAAGACTTAATTTAAAATGATACATGGTAACGAACTGTATACAAACTGGTTCAGTGAATGATTCATAGCAATACATCTACTATGCCCTTGTGAACAAATTATAGTGTGACAATCAGTCAATTTGCCATGTAGCTCATGAATCAATTGTAAAAACATGAAAGGAGGAAAAACAAATTGAATTCATTACTGTCAAACCAAGATCAGTTGGCAGTATTTATGTTTAGATGACAAGTTTTTTTTATTTAAAGGTGATATGTCAGTTGTCATTGCACTGTCATCGATAAACAAGAAAATTATCAAAATCTCTCCAAAATTGAACTCCAAAATGCAGTTCAATAAAACTTTTCACAAATTGTTTTTAATTTATAATTATTTTACATATGTTAAGAAAAGTTAAAGTAAAGAAAAATAGCTGATTCTAAAAATTCTCTATAATTATAATTACATTTAAACTAAAAAATTTAGCAACACAAAACATCAGTGTAAATGCTCACATGAGTAACATAATATCTTCTCAACTTCTTTAACCCTTTCTTCCATTAATACGCAGTTTTATGCATGTGCAAACAGTGTAGATCCAGATCAGCCGGCACATCTGTGCCGTCTGATCAGGATCTGCACTGGTCGCATTTTGGTCTGAAAAATCCTAGTAATGAATAAAAAAGTGAACAGTTAAGATCCTGATCAGATGGCACTGATGTGCCGGCTGATCTGGATCTAAACTGTTCGCTCTCGCAATTAAGGTGTATCTATGGAGGAAAGGGTTTAATATCAGCCAGTCCACTCATTGTTGGTGGGAGTGTTGAAATGAACTTATTACATGAATAGCAAATTGTGTAGACCCTAATAAAAAATAGCAAAGACAAGCATGCTGACCACGGTCTACACTTTTAAAGATGTGCATTATTCTCATACACTACAAACAACATTATTTCCATATCAGACAGACCATCTCAAACCACTTCAATCAAGTGGGTACTTATAATGTTGAATAAACATGCATATCAACATCTGCACCTGAATAATCCACACCCATGTTTACACCTCCCAGAAGTGTCTTACTTCACTAATTATATATAAGTGTTTTATCAGAATGTGCAACCAGTGTATTCCAGATAAGCAAGCACATCCATGCCATCTGATCTGGATCTACAATGGTCACTTCTTGGTAAAAAAATAAACAAATAAATCAAAAGCAAACAGCTGATCTGGATCTATAACGTATGCCCATGGGATAATGGCCCTATCCCAAGGAGTAAAGGCTTGATAATTCAAATGAATAAAAGTAATAAGAAAAAAAGAATATAAACATAACTAGGCATTTACAAAAAAAATTCTCATTTTCACAACTCAACATAACAAGTGATTAATTATACATTCAGTTAACAGTCAACTGTAAAATACTCCAATAATTTTATTCATATGAGGGTTGTAACAAAAATGAATACAACAGTTCAGTTACTAGTCCCTGTCACCTGAAGCGCATCAACTATATTTGATATAACTTAGGTAAAAATAGCCAAGTAATCGATGATTAGGTCATAAATTGCAGAATTATGATGTTAATATTTCCTACATTACACATCAAAATATGATGGGCAGGGTGTTGGAAAAACATACACATGTAATTAAATTGAAAACATAAAGTCTAAAGTTATAATGTCTGTATTTAATATTTTCTGAAAATAATGATTTTAAATACACTGCAGCTCCGTTATATCGCGATACGTTATATCGCGATACCCAATATATCGCGCTGGGTCCGTGGATCCCAATTTTTTGTACATTAACATTGTATAATATTATTATGAAGAGAATTTTAGTTGTAAAAACGACTTTTGCTCTGTTATTCTCTTCTTCTGCGGTGAGCACTTATTTGAACGGCTGGTGTTACGAGGGTTTATAGTTGTTGTACACAGAGTAGTTTTTCTACACAAAGTCTTTTAAGGTTTCTAAGCTTTTATTTGCGGTTTATAAAATAAATCCACAATAACAATTTTACAACTAATAATTTTTGATTCACAAAGTAATAAAGTCTGAAGATTTAAGGTTCAATTTGCTTTTTAAAGTTCACAAAGTCCTTTTGAACACTTCACAAAGTATCATTTAATTTAGTCACAAAGTTTAAGTTCCTTGATTCACAAAGTAGTTCTTAATTCATTCACAAAGTTTTTGTTTTTTGGTTCACAAAGTATTTGTTAATGTTATCCTAGAAAATTCTGTTTATATACCTTTTTCAAAAATTGACATTTACAACTTAACAATTGAGATTTTGGTAGATTAAGAAAAGTAAGACCTAAAGCACATTTAAACAATATGTGATAAAAGCGTCAGATTGATAACAGATGATAGTTCCTTACAATTCAAAGGAAATAAAATATATTAATCAGATATCAATCATCAAGTCTGGCTTCAGGTTCTCAATTTACATCACTTAAATTACTGTCAAAAATCATGAAGAGTAATAAGAATATTTCTTATTAAGAATTTACAAAATAAGTATTTTTTACAAGAAATTGTTATTAATTTCCTAAGTGTACATTTTAAGTATCACATATGAATTGCTTTTAGAATAAGAAACAGTTTGATACTAAGCATGTTATAATTTGATTTTCAATATTAAATACTAAATTATTCATTATGATGAAATACAAAATGATGGAAAATCTACATCATAATAACTCCTCCCTGGCTGATTTGGACTTTGGACCCCAAAGTTGATGTTCAGGAGAAAGTTAGGGTTTTACAAAACACAGAAAAGTGTCCCTTGGTGCCACAATGTCCACATGTGTTTTCCGATTTTTCTGCGGGGCATTGTTCTGGTTTATGGTACGTGGTGCTTCCACAGTTGTTGCAATCGAACGGTCTTTGTCTGAGGAATCTGCTTTCTTGCCAACTGTCACAGGTGAACAGAAGGATCCCACATACATATGTAGAAAGGATTTTAACATCATCCTTTGACTTCTTGAACATATTATAGGATTGATCCACCAGATGTTCGGACATTTTCTGTTCCTCTCCAAGCAATTGTCTTAGTTTTGAAATTTCAGAATTAAAAGATGTTTCCAGAGTTTCTTGTTCAGCGTTGACTTTTGATGATGCTTGGAGGATGTTTAATTCATTTTGCATTTGTTTGATTTGATTGCATAGATTACTATTCACTTTCTTCAACCTAGAGTTTTCTTTTTTCAGAGAAATGTTCTCCTGCACATTAGAATTGAAACTACATAATTTATCCAGTTCATCATTGTTTGAATTTTGAAATGGCATCATCTGACAGATATAACTGGTTGCCACGTTGTTTCTTTCACAAATTTTTGTGCTTGTTTTTGTTTCTTTTAAGTGACGCTTAGAACTCCTGCAGAAATCTGCATAATGTCCATAGAACCCACATTTGTAGCACCGCCTATTGGCTGCTTTGCAGTGATGGTTAAAATTAATGCACTCACCGCATCTTCCACATTTCCGGTTAGCATACCTTGCTTGCTTAAAATTTTCATTCCACACTGCAATCCTAGACATTCTTGGGTGCCTCATTATTGGATCCAACGTTTTTCGTTTGATATCCATGGCTTTCCCTTATATATGCTGGCTGCTAGTTGTGACTGTTGATTCTCTGTTGTTGGGGGTTAATTTCTCACTTGGCAAGAGGTAGCTCGGTGTTGTACCGCGGATTCTTCGCCAAATTATTATGAAGAGAATTTTAGTTGTAAAAACGACTTTTGCTCTGTTATTCTCTTCTTCTGCGGTGAGCACTTATTTGAACGGCTGGTGTTACGAGGGTTTATAGTTGTTGTACACAGAGTAGTTTTTCTACACAAAGTCTTTTAAGGTTTCTAAGCTTTTATTTGCGGTTTATAAAATAAATCCACAATAACAATTTTACAACTAATAATTTTTGATTCACAAAGTAATAAAGTCTGAAGATTTAAGGTTCAATTTGCTTTTTAAAGTTCACAAAGTCCTTTTGAACACTTCACAAAGTATCATTTAATTTAGTCACAAAGTTTAAGTTCCTTGATTCACAAAGTAGTTCTTAATTCATTCACAAAGTTTTTGTTTTTTGGTTCACAAAGTATTTGTTAATGTTATCCTAGAAAATTCTGTTTATATACCTTTTTCAAAAATTGACATTTACAACTTAACAATTGAGATTTTGGTAGATTAAGAAAAGTAAGACCTAAAGCACATTTAAACAATATGTGATAAAAGCGTCAGATTGATAACAGATGATAGTTCCTTACAATTCAAAGGAAATAAAATATATTAATCAGATATCAATCATCAAGTCTGGCTTCAGGTTCTCAATTTACATCACTTAAATTACTGTCAAAAATCATGAAGAGTAATAAGAATATTTCTTATTAAGAATTTACAAAATAAGTATTTTTTACAAGAAATTGTTATTAATTTCCTAAGTGTACATTTTAAGTATCACATATGAATTGCTTTTAGAATAAGAAACAGTTTGATACTAAGCATGTTATAATTTGATTTTCAATATTAAATACTAAATTATTCATTATGATGAAATACAAAATGATGGAAAATCTACATCATAATAATATGTTTGTTCATTCTTCATGGGTGGTAAAAAAAGACCAAATGATTAAATCGACGTTGGCGACAAATTCACGTAATGCACACTTTTTTCATGTCGTATTATGTCATTATCGTGATGGTTGTTTATTACATTTTGCATGCAGGGATTTAAGACGCGATTTAAAAGATCGCCAACAGCTACAATTTTACAATGCTGTTGCTTCTGATTTGACATGAAACCCCCTTTGTGACGAACAATAGGTGCGAAAACACCAAGCCGATACAGTACTGGTAGCATTTCGTTCGCGTGACAAACAGCAAATTTGCGACAATTAATTCAAGCTGCTAACCATAACAGACAACAGATAACAGTTTGCTTTTTTCGGCGTTAGCTGTCTAAGCTCACTTTTGACCTAGTTTTTCGACCAATGAAATATTGTAAATAAAATTTATTATGCAGCGGGAAAATCAAATAGATTATTTTGATTGGTTATTAGTGGGTCTTGTTAATGATTACCGTTAACGATTTTTATATTGTGTGTAAGTATTTTCCTGGCGCTGTATGTTCGGGAATTTTCGTTTTAAAAAGCGTTAATTGTATTGGAGAAAAAGATATTTATGGTATAAATAACCAATTAAGTCAATTGATGGCTAAAATACGATTTTATATGGAATATTCAAAGGTGTCAGGTAAACACCCGAGTACAATACACAGTGTAAAACGACAGAGAAGTGCAGATATTTCTGGTTCTTACTGGTTCCTTTCTAGTTCCTTTGATACTGATTGTTAATTTCAAATCCAGATATTCAAAACGCCTTGGTGTAGTGGTTATCACACTCGCCTCTCAAGCGGAGGCCCCGGGTTCAATCCTCGGGAGGGACACTTTCTTTTAAAGTTAATTTACGTAAAAGTTGGTAGATTTCGCTCT
This sequence comes from Corbicula japonica, assembly GCA_038501625.1. Classification (NCBI taxonomy): domain Eukaryota; kingdom Metazoa; phylum Mollusca; class Bivalvia; order Venerida; family Cyrenidae; genus Corbicula; species Corbicula japonica. The sequence goes on along the minus strand of JAZAYU010000008.1, from coordinate 847,820 downwards.
TGTGACAAGTTGTTATTATTTTCATTTATTGTATTTTAATGACATTTATTCATCATTAGTGCTAACTCTACAAGAGGTATTTTATTGAAACTGAATGTACAGTTAATGTTAGACAGTCTTCTTTAATCGACGTATTATCACCAGACGAAATTTTTTCACGGTCTTTATTTCTTTCTTTCTTATATATAAAAATCTTTTCCATCAACGCCGTTTATCTTTTTAAAAGATATTTCTTGTTTTACATTACCTGCTCATGGTCAACGGTGGACGACCACGAACTAACATTTTTTTTACATTTATTTATTTCTTTTTATTAACTAGAATGTTGTGTTCCGCGGAACACATGTGTCGCCTGCTTGGAAAACGTTGAAATTTGGGCCTATGTTTAATCATATATAATAAAAATATTTTATTGAAGTTGATTTCAATACTACACAACAGAACACATGTGTCATCTAAATTACATTTAAAAGGGGAATAACTAAAATAATGGTGAAACCGGAGTTATCATTTTCAAAAATTGTTTTGTAAATGCAGATGAGTTATTCAAAGTATTAAGTGAATTAATTGAAGAAGTAATTTCCATTTTACAGGCAACACTAAGTTTCATGTTAAAGTTGCATTTGAAAGGGATATTACTCATAAAATATTGAAACTGGAGTTATCATTCTTGTCATCACAGATGGCATTGTTAGTGCTGATGATATATTCCAAGTACGAAGTGAATAGGACAAGTACTTTCAAAGTTATAGGCAACATTAAGTTTCATGTTAAAGTTGCATTTGAAAGGGGCATAAGTAAAAAAATATTGAAACTGGAGTTATCATTCTTGTCGTCACAGATGGCATTGTTAGTGCTGATGATATATTCCAAGTACGAAGTGAATAGGACAAGTACTTTCAAAGTTATAGGCAACATTAAGTTTCATGTTAAAGTTGCATTTGAAAGGGGCATAAGTAAAAAAATATTGAAACTGGAGTTATCATTCTTGTCGTCACAGATGGCACTGTTCATGCTGATGATATATTCCAAGTATGAAGTGAATAGGACAAGTACTTTCAAAGTTATAGGCAACATTAAGTTTCAGGTTAAAGTTGCATTTGAAAGGGGCATAACTGAAAAAATATTGAAACTGGAGTTATCATTCTTGTCGTCACAGATGGCATTGTTCATGTTGATGATATATTCCAAGTATGAAGTGAATAGGACAAGTACTTTCGAAGTTATAGGCAACATTAAGTTTCAGGTTAAAGTTGCATTTGAAAGGGGCATAACTCAAAAATTATTAAAACTGGAGTTATCATTCTTGTCGTCACAGATGGCACTGTTCATGCTGATGATATATTCCAAGTATGAAGTGAATAGGACAAGTACTTTCAAAGTTATAGGCAACATTAAGTTTCAGGTTAAAGTTGCATTTGAAAGGGGCATAACTCAAAAAATATTGAAACTGGAGTTATCATTCTTGTCGTCACAGATGGCACTGTTCATGCTGATGATATATTCCAAGTATGAAGTGAATAGGACAAGTACTTTCAAAGTTATAGGCAACATTAAGTTTCAGGTTAAAGTTGCATTTGAAAGGGGCATAACTGAAAAAATATTGAAACTGGAGTTTTCATTCTTGTCGTCACAGATGGCATTGTTCGTGCTGATGATATATTTCAAGTATGAAGTGAATAGGAAAAGTACTTTCAAAGTTATAGGCAACATTAAGTTTCAGGTTAAAGTTGCATTTGAAAGGGGCATAACTCAAAAAATATTGAAACTGGAGTTATCATTCTTGTCGTCACAGATGGCATTGTTCGTGCTGATGATATATTCCAAGTATGAAGTGAATAGGACAAGTACTTTCAAAGTTATAGGCAACATTAAGTTTCAGGTTAAAGTTGGGGGACTACCGGACGACGACGACGACGGACAATAGGATCCCTATGTGTCTACCTGCTATCGCAGGCGACACAAAAATAACTCTTAATATAATAAATTATATAAATAGTTGTTATAAAACATTTTTCCAGCACGGAACGTACTCCCTGATGTACCCGTAGATTTCACGGCATGTTAATTACGCAACATCATGCATCTGACAACAAAAACAAACGGATTCTCATTGTTTTAGCGCGATTATTTACTTATATCGCGCTCCGTTTATATTGCGGTTGGCAGGCTTGGACCCCGAGGTCTGCAATACAATGAAGTTGCAGTGTACCTATTAATAACTGAATATCAATTATTTGCACTGTGCTTTATTGTAACATGATGAGGGTTTTCAAATGATGACATGGTATACATCTTGACATATACGCAATGAAAACACTTCTTGTATATATTTAACATATTGTAACACAAATCATTGCTTTTAATTATAAAAAGAACGTCATTCTAAAACGTTGTAGGATAAATTTCGGCAAATTAGAACTAAGACACCCCTTGTTTCGGTAAAAAAGCAGATAATCCATACATAGCACTGATATTTGTAGTATTTCTATTGGTCATTTCATTCTGATCTTCCAAAATGTTGTATAATGTGTACACATCTTCATAGATATACAGCAACAAAATAATTCTGTTTTGGAGAAAACTTACGATTAAACTGATTAAGTGTGAAACTGCTTGTTTCTTGTTTCATGAACAATTAGTTCCACTTTATTAATTACATCTTCAAGATTGGCTACCTATTGGTTACCAGGCAGTTTTGTTTATAAATTCCCTAAAATTCTATTTACATAAATTCACAAAAACTAAACAACACAAAACATTATTTTGAATGCCCATATGAGTATAATGATCCTGACAACAATATCTTGTCCTTTTTAAAGAACTTTCAATTATCAAGAGAGGAATCAATGTTTGTCACCTATCTACGTGACCATGAAATTCAAGGTCAAACACTTTTACTAATATTTTATATTAGTGGGACTACACTTTCAACCGGTGTGATAGTTTTTCAACGCTTTCAGTGCTTTGATTTATAAAAAGTTTCTTGACCTGCTCATCATGACTATAGGTAAAATTTCAAGTCAACCAATAAACCTGTGAGTTCCTAAGCAACAGAATTATTTGCTAAAATCTAGTAAAATGTATTGAACATTTCAGTCAAGACTTGTACATGGTGGTTTAGAAATTCAGGAGAACTTAGCAATAAACAGTCTTGAAGTTTCCTACATTGGCATTTACCTAGTTGCAGATTAAATGAAATAAAGATATAAAAACAAATAATTTAGCTGGAAGATTTGAAACATTGCAGCTGAATATGAAGCTGGTCTTGCATATTGGTAACAACTGTTGAGAGGTGTAAGTTTTACGTTGAAGGTAGAGTATGTGCAGAACCTAGGTGGCTGGTATCTGCTTGCAGTGTCTGACAAAGACTTTGGTACAGTCAAGGCAAATGTTACTTAACCCTTTCCTCCATAGATACACCTTAATCGCTAGGGCGAACAATTTAGATCCAGATCAGCAGGCACATCCATGCCATCTGATCAGGATCTAAACTGTTTGCTTTTTGATTTCTTAGGTTATCTCTGACCAAAATGCGACCAGTGCAGATCCTGATCAGACATCATGGATGTGCCGGCTGATCTGGATCTACAATGGTCACACATGCGTAAAAATGTGTTTATATGGAGGAAAGGGTTAAGGATATCACTTTTGAGCAGTTATAGTCTTGTTGTGAACAGTATTTCTTCCCTAACTTTATGTTTTGGTTTATAAAATTAGTCCTATATCTTGTCACCTGGCGGTTAAGAAACAATTAACCCTATACACCATATCACATCAGAGCTGTATAAAAATTTTTTTACCCACTCGCCCTGCAGGTCGAGTGAATGAGTAAGTGCACTCGCCCTTACAGAAAGTACACTTGTCCTTTTATTTTAAATAAAATACTCTTTCTGTTGCAATTTTCTTTTTTCTATCTCTTTCTTACTGTCTCGCTCGCTCTCTCGCTTTTCATCATCACCCCTACCTTGTGTAAAAAACGTTATCTTCATTTGTTTCGACATTTTGACAGATGTGCCAGCTGATCTGGACTTACACTGGTCACACATCCGTTAAAATGCTTGTATATGAAGGAAAGGGTTCAGCAGGCATTTTCATAAGGTATTTCACCATCGATGCCAGTCGTTTGGCAATATCACAAAGACTAGTTTGTGGGTTGCTCTTTAGTGTGTTTTGGAAGCAGAATTTCTGAACATCCCTCATTAAGTGTTAAACTAAAACTTCAGGATATCAAATTTGTGAATTTTAGTTAGTTAGTTTCCAAATTTCCTATCGTAAATTTCACTTATACTTTAACCCTGTACTCATGTATACGGACTTTATGGCAAGTGTGAACAGTGTAGGTTCAGATCAGCAGACTGCATGCCATCTGATCAGGACTGGAGGTTATAAAGCTGAGATTGGAAACCAGTCTCAAATCTCAAGCATCTGATTGGCTGAAATGGCGACTGGTCGCCATTTCAGCCAATCAGATGCTTGAGATTTGAGACTGGTTTCCATGCTCAGTTTTATAACCTTGGGCACAGGACTGAAACCGTTTGCTTCTTGGTCAGAGATAAACTAATCAATCAAAAAGTGAACAGTGTAGATCCTGATCAGAAGACTAATTGGGATCTACAAAGTTTACTTATAGAAAACAGCCGTATCCCAATGAGTAAAGGATTAACAATATACTCATTAGCTGTTTATAATGAAATACATGCTCGTGTCAGGTTAGATCAATAACTGCTCTTTAGAGAACTTAAAATTTAGTTAAGAATGTAGTGGGTGAACAAAATATTGCCGAGCAATGTGGGTGTGAATTCTTCATTTCTCCACGACAACAACACCCACAAAGTGTACTTGTAACACTCCTCTGAACTGTTATGTAAACACAATCATCCTTAGTTTATTGCATAAAATAAGATGGTTTAATCAACTAATTGCTTTAACCCTTTCCCCCATTGATACACCTTTATTGCATGGGCAAACAGTTTGGATCCAGATCAGCCGGCTCATTTGTGCCGTCTGATCAGGATCTTAACTGTTCACTTTTTGATTTGTTAGGTTATTTCTGACCAAAATGTGACCAGTGCAGATCCTGATCAGATGGCATGGATGTGCCGGCTGATCTGGATCTACACTTGTTGAACATGCGTAAAAATGCGTATATATGGAGACATGGATTAATTAGAGCTTATGGTAACTAAGTTTTTCTTATTATTGTGAATTCAATAATATTTATTTATGTACTTATTTTTTATCAACCAACACACACATTTAAAAGCTCATTTGAAATAATTAATTACATAAAATGTGGTTTTCGAAAATAGAAAACTGTAATAAATCTTTTGATTTTTTACTTAAAAACATGAAATATACAGTACATTAACCCTTTCCTTGATATATACTCATTTTTACACATGTGCGACCAGTGTAGATTCAGATCAGCCAGCATACCCCTGCCGTCTGATCAGGATCTGCACTGGTCGCATTTTGGTCATAAATAACTTAATTAATCAAATAGCGAACAGTTTGGATCCTGATCAGACGGTACAGATGTGCCGGCTGATCAGTGGATCTAAACTGTTGGCCCTAGCAATAAAGGTGTATCTATACAGGAAAGGGTTAAGAGTATTCAATATCTGCTATAATACTGAGTATGCTATTTGTTACAAGTGTAACCATAGCCAGGATGTACATGGTGAAATGACTAAATGATCATTTAATTACCACAGATCAGTCACAAATCTATCAATCATCAAAATCAAATCATCAGCTGTCGGTTAATGAGAGTATAATTTTAGACATTTTATAACCATTTGTAGGCTATGTTGTAAGAAAGATTAGACATTTTATAACCTTTTGTAGGCTATGTTGTAAGAAAGTATCTGTTACAAACACTTTACCCTTTACTGCATGTGATATCACTGTTATCCATAGGCCAACAGTTTAGATCCAGATCAGCCAGCGCATCTCTGCAGTCTGATCAGGATTTACACTGTTTACTGTTTGATTCATTGGTTTATTTCTGACCAAGAAGTGACCACATTAGATCCTACTGGATCTACACTGTTTGCATATATAAGGCCAGAGAAAATAAATTATTAGATTCTCATCCGGATTTTGGGAAAAAAATGGGCGTTTGGGCACTTTTTAATTTTTATTTTTTATTAACGAAATACCTTAAGGTATTTCGGGATGGTCTAAAACCCGTTCTGTCCGGAACAGAATATGTTTCGATTTTTTACCAATAAATATTTTTGGGGCAGGTGGTTTTGGACAGGGGCGGGCGGGGATGAGAATCTAAAATATTTTTTTCTATTGCCTAATAAGAAACACATGTACCTAAAGAAATTAGAAACACAACTTCTTTAAACAAGAAATGAAATTCATGTCAACTGATTTCGAGGTTCTAATTTCTTTAACAATATATAATATATGTATACTTAAAGAGATATAAAAAACAAAACTTCTTTGAAGTCTTATTTCTTTAACTTAAGTATATATGAAGTGAACAGTTAAATATTAACTCTTACTTGCCTTTTAATGAATCCAGTACAGACACATGTTCTCTATTATTCAAAATGAAGTGAAAACACTACGCACAATATCTGATGATTAATTTATGAACAATAACTTCATCCAAATACTGACCACTGACATGTATACATCTTACACTGTTGGGATAATGAACTCAAATAGCCCTGAATAATTAATAGATGATAGTCCACATTGTGTATAAATCCAGTGTAATTTCAAGCTTTCTACAAGCATTCAACCATGAGGTAAAGTAATATTTTTAGCATGTGCTATTTGTCATCTTGTCACTTGACAATTTACATACTGTAGATTTGTTATTTTAGCCCTTTCCTCCATATATTCACCTTTTATCACATGGGTGATCAGTTTAGATCCAGATCAGCTGCCCCCTCTGTGTCATTTGATCTAGATCTACAATTGTTGCTTCTTGGTCAGATGTAACCTGAATTTAAAATTAATCTTAAAGCGAACTGTTCAGTCATATCTACGGAGTAAAGGGTTTACCACAGGCTTGCCACAATTTTTGTCTTAAAGATTTTCATAAAATAATTTTTAAGCTATCAAGATACAGACAAGATGTTTCTTATTCATATCCAGATTATTTCCTGTAGAAAAGTGTTAAAAAAATGATTAAACAAAAGAAAATTTTCACCACAGGAATTTTCTTATTAATTCTCCTGTCTGCTTTGAAGCCAGACTGAAACACTATCAGCAGTTCAAACATGTTACCTGTTTATTTTAGAACTCATCAATTTGATGAACATATGCAGTGCTATAAAGATCATAGCAGAAGTTAACAGGTTGAAATTGTAGAATAATAGATTTTCAGCTGATGGCAAAATATGAAAATGTTCAATTAACGGTATCACATATTCCGTGAACTGGGTCCAAGATAATAAACCTGAGTTTGGAAACCAGTCTCTTATCTCAAGCATCTGATTGGCTGAATTGGTGATCAGTCGCCATTTCAGCCAATCAAATGCTTGAGATTTGAGGTCTCCAGCTTTAGTTTGAGGATCTTGGGCCCAGGTATGATAGATGGTATCACTTATAGTGGCACTGAACAAATTAGTTTATGCTAATGATATCCTGCAAATTAGTCAGAACCCCTACTCTTACTGAGTTCTTTATATGCAGTTATGGCATGATTTCAATACATGTACATGTAAAGATTATGGTAAGGCCCAAGATTATCAAACTGAGAATGGAGACCAGTCTCACATTCCAAGCATCTGATTGGATGAAATGGAAACAGCCAATCAGATGCTTGATATTTGAGGTTTATCACCAATCTCAGTTTTATAATCTTGAGCCCAGCTGCAAGACTAATCAAAATATTTTGGAAAAAATTGAAGTTACAGGTGAGAGTAACATCACACTGAATTTATCAATATACCCCTTTCCTCCATATATATGCATTTTTACGCATGCACGACCCGTGTGATCAGGATCTGCACGGGTAGCATTTAAGTAAAAAATCAAATCAAAAGGCAAACAGTTTAGATCCTAATCAGATGGCACGGATGTGCTGGCTGATCTGGATCTAAACTGTTTGCCCATAAAGGTGTGTCTATGGAGGAAAGGGATAATAAGTACATGTACAATGCAGTCAATATGGCACAACAATAGCACCTTAAAATGATCCGAGCCAGCTGAGCAGCCAATATGGTGAAACAATAGCACCTTAACCTGGGCAGCCAAAGGTTCTGAAAAAATCCGAGCTGCCTGAGCACCTAATATGGTACAACAATTATCTTATGATAATCTTAGCAATCCTGGAAGTCAATATTTTACAACAATAGCACCTTAAAATGGGGAGCCCAAGCACCTTAACATGTTAATATGAACCAACAACACCACCTTGTGATAATCTGAGACACCAGGGAAGCCAATATCAAGAGGGCCTTATGATGATATAATCTGCAGAGGAAGCAAATATAGTACAACAATAGCACCTGAAGATGATTTGGAAAGCCTGGACAGTTGATATGACACTTGGGCAGCTAACAGGCTACAACAAAAGCACTTAATGGTTAATAAGATTATCTGAGCTGCTGGGGTTGCCAATATGGTACAAGATTAGCACCTTATGATGATTTGAGCCACCTAGGCTACCAATATTGTACAATAATAAAACATCTGAGTGGCCTGGGCAAATTATATGGTACAACAATTGCCCTTATAGATGATCTGCCTGGCCTGGGGAGAGGATAAAAAGCATCTGATGATAATCTGAGCCACAGATTTGGTAGATCTGAGCAAAATGCTGAAGATCTGAGCATGTTTGTATTCTGTCTAAATATTCAATGTTGTTGTTTTGAACTCTTTTACAGTCAACATGCAAATATGTCAGTCTTTAAGTTTATTTTTCTTACAATAATTCAGTATTTTATACTGTATATGTAAATTTCAAATAAGAATTCTGATCATATTTTTGCTACTTTGCATAACATCACCTTGTAGCACTGGTAAATGATGAAATTTATTCGAAGCTCAGATGTCAATCACCTGAAGACTGGTTTAACAGGTTTTTGATAAATAATAGCCAGAAGTAATATTGTTGTAAAATAGATCTGTGAAGCAAATATATGAACACTCATAAACAAGAATAAACATTTTAAGACTGACAAACCGAACAAACATGTTATTTGCAGGATGTGAGTCAAACAAATTTCTTACTGGTGACTGTCAGTGATTTTCATAAATATGATTTTTAATGAAAATAAATATGATGTATATAAATGGCCAATTCACAGCTGGGAATAGCCAATCTGCGACAGAACGCATGAAAGATTTTAGATATCTAAAAATTTGAAGGTAGAAGTGACAATTTGAGATGCTGTGATAAATAATCTAAATGATTTTGATTTAAAAGTAATACATGTATTGAGTTACTTAGGTTGCCTGAGATGTCAGATGTCAATCAACCCTTTCTTCCATATATAGGCATTTTATGGCTTGAGCAAGATCTGCATCTGAGCAGGATCTGCACTGTTCGCATTTTGTTCAGAAATAACCTAAAAAATCAAAATGTAAACAATGTAGATCCTGATCAGATGGCTCAGATGTGCTGGCTGATCTGGATCTACACTGTTTGCCAATGACATATATGCATATAAATTCCTTCTCAGCATGTCACCATCTACTTCAGGTCAAACTGGTGTAGTAGTTTAGTACAGGGCTGCAACACTATGGAAGATAATACCAACAAACTGCAGATAAAGTTTATCTATTTATCTTATTTCCTTATTTTTAAAAACATTAAATCTGCAGGTTTTTTTATGTCTGTATGTTTGTTGTTGTCGTTTTTTATAAATATAAATTGCCTTTCCAACTTTTATTATATACTCTCGGGTCATATGACAACATTGTCCTTAGTTTATCACATTTTATAAAGTGTACAGATTTAAGTCCCATTACCGAGAGATCTAAAGCATTGTCTTATATTTGTTTTACTTAACAATTGAAATACATGTACATGTATTGGTCGTAGGTTTGATTCATATAAAGTAGATTTCTATATCTTTTAACTTTCAATAAATTCACGTGTTTTTCTAAATATAGTAACATTTGTAATAACAAAGGACTATAACTCTGGTAAAACTGGCCATAGGAAAAAATCCTTTCTTAAAGATTATCAACACATTCTTCTAAATCATCTGCGCAAGTTTAAAAGAAATCCACCACATGGTTTAGGAGGAGTTGATGCCACAAGATTTTGGGGACGTATGTATGTACAGACATGTGCAATTCTGTATGCCTCCTACTTTGTGGGGACATAAAAATCTATATCAAATTCAAAAAAGTAAAAAAATAAGATTCAAACCCATGGACTAGACAAAAGTAGTACACAGACTTGAAGTCTAGATCACTGAGCTTTCAAGCCAACAATATTTTTACCCTTTCCTCCATAGACACACCTTTATTGAGTCTGATCAGCCGTCTGATCAGGATCTAAACTGTTCGCTTTATGATTTTTTTTTACGTTATTTCTGACCAAAAAGCGACTAGTGCACAGATGGCACAGATCCTGATCAGATGGCACAGATGTGCTGGCTGATCTGGATCTACACTGGTCGCACATGCGTAAAAATGTGTATATATGGAGGAAAAGGTTAAAGTGGCCTATTCACAGTTCAGGGTTCCTTAGGCATCTGAACTCCGCCCCGTGAATTATCCAGCGATAAATCACCGGTGATTATTTCTTAATTATACATTGACTGCTAGAGTATTTCCTCACATGTATTCTGTTTACAAACCTTCAGCAATTTAAATTACAAATTTGCATATTTGAAAAGACCTTATACTTTCGTCCAGATACATATCTTGAAACTGTAATTTGAGTAAATAAGCATTATATTTTACATTTATTAAAAACATTCTATTTATAGACAAAAACATTGTTGACCAATAAACTGTTTTAAAATAATTGGTTGCCACAGGTTTGGTAATTTTGTAAATGGTCTTATTAAAAATCACTTTCACTCTTTTACTGTTGTTCATATTGAACAACGAAAAGAGGTGAATCAACAGTATAAAAGTACTGAATCTAACAAATCAATCAACCCGCTTCCAAGCACTGTCGGTTTTCTAAAAATTGTCTATTGAGAGAAAACAAACCAGCTTAATCAAGTATTGAAGATGGATCATGCATTACCTTAATTAAACCCTTTCCTACATATACAGGTCTTTATGGTAAGGGTGAACATTGTAGATCCGAATCACCCGGCATATCCATATTGTCTGATCACGATCAGCACTGTTCGATTTTTGATTCTTTAGGTTATTTCTGACCAAAAAGTGAACAGGGCAGATCCTGATCAGATGGCACAGATGTGCCTTTTAATCTTGATCTACACTGGTTGCACACAAGTAACAAGATGTATACATAGAGTAAACTGTTAAACCATTATACATGCTGCTATATATCGGAAATAATAACATACAAAACATCCTGACATTAGAACAAAGAAAAGCAGCTTACCCTAAAACAACCTTTTGCGGATCTGTTATTCAGTAAAATCTCTGCAACAAAATATAATTGTCCTTCAAAAGTGGTCAAATGACTACCAAAACATATCCTGTAAGGTAAATTATGGGGCAAATATTATTTTACTGATAAAATTAACGCATACCGGTATTATCTTTCAAAGCCAGAAATAGCATCACCATAGGCCATGTATAGTATTTAATGAAAAAACTAGTCTACCCAGTTTTTTGTTACATTGGAGATTCAGGCATCGGTGATAGAACATTATCTAGATTAACCCTTTTGGTGGAGAATTCAATTAAATTAGCCAGCCATAAAATCTGTCCAGTTCTTCGGAAATCTAGCTGTAGGATAAAAGTGACAGAGACGTAATGAATTGTCATGTAAAAGCAACATATGACAACAATGTGTTAATGGAATGTTGTTATAAAAAACGACAACAGAAGCTGTGAAAATCGACCACTTTTAACAAGGTAACGAGATGCAGCGATTTTTTTACCCACCTGAATGCGTCAAATCAAACATGCCATGGGAAAAGTGTCTTCAGTGATTTGTTTATTTCAGTATACTGTGGTGCCATTTTATTTTGCACTGTATTTCATTAAAAGAAATGTGTGCGAAATCAAAATCCCAGCAAATAAAAACCATACAATATATTATCCTATGAGAAAAATACAACTCTTAGATCCTTTATCAGCATGAAAAAGGCTCCCGAAATTTAATAACACGACAGTAATATTGGAAGAACTTGCAGTTACCTATTATTTTCTGATAATTAATATGTGATACTGTTACACATTTTGACAATATAATGGTTTTCGTTACCTTGCATTGCATAATAAGCAATGCTATCTGCATAAATCCAATCAGTTTCGAAGATACCTTTCCCCCAAATGAAAAGAATGGGCTAGATTTCAGTAAGAACCAATTCATTTCACAAATGATGGGCACAGATCTTAATAACTTCATTGACTGCTGTGAATGAGATCACTGTATTGCTCACACATTACACAATCATCAAACAGTCTGAAAGATCAACAACCAAAAATCTTTTAAGTTCTTTAAGAAACTCTTCAAAACCACAACACCCACTTCAAGACCCAGAGCACATTGTACACCTTAGGATAATGTTGTTCTTCTAACTTGATCTAATGAGAACATCTCTGCAACCACTGCATTATGGATTGTGAGAGATGGGATGGGTTGGCTATGTAATTCAGTACCGTTTTGCAGGTGAAATTAGCCCTTAGACCCCAAAAGATGATCCAATGTGTGGCTAATCAAAGGGAAGGAGTTTTTGGTTGGTGGTACCATTATCCGTGAAAGAGGAAAATGAGGGTGCTTATCTTGAAAATTGTCAGAAAACATCAACTGATGAAAAAATGCTGAAAGTAGCATTCTCTTTGGCTTTCAAAACTGAATCTTATGATAACCCTGGTTTGAACAATGTTTGACATGAAAATTTTACTGTTTTGTCTACATCCATAGATGAAAGCCATTGGCTGAGTTGGGACAGTTTGTTAAACAATGTATATACATATTATAAATGTTACCCTATATTTAAATTTAAAAAAATCAACAACACCAACAGACTTTATGAATTTGATCTGGGCTTCTTCAAAAACATGCTGATCCAGGATCTTTGTAATTAAGGTTCATGTCAACAAGCCTATCCATTCGATGCTATGAACTTTATATGCTAGTTGTTGTCTTTTCCAAGCTATACATATACAGTGTATATTTAAATACATGTTCATGAAATAAGAAAATATCATTAAAAAGTTTGGTAAAACTTACAATTTGTAAAAATATATTTCACAACAGAATACTCCACTATTCGCCGACTCTTGTATAAAAGTATGTGTATCCCAAATATCAAACCATGGTAAACATTGTTTTGATAAAGCTGTTTTTCATATAATGTTATTCTCTGCCTCAGGCAAATTTTATAAACCTGACAAACGACCAGCATCTTTGACAAAATATGCTTATTTACAATAAATGAAACACAAAAGTTTACATGCCAGCATATTCAAATTTAAAAGTTTTATATAAACAATTTGGTTGCACAGCCAGAAGCCCAAAATCTCATACAATCAACCTTAAAAGGTACATGTGTAACTTCACACACTTGCTATACTTTCCATGTGCAACTACAATAAAGCAATCATACACAAAAGATATTTTTATGAGGCCCATCTGATTGTTAAATAACATGCATTTATAAACAGTGTCAGTGAAATTTTCATGATCACTGTTTACAAATTATTAACAAACCATAATGGTCATTTCTATTGCTGTTTAAATGTCCATGAATGTTTTTAAAAGGTTGCCAGACCTTGTTATTTAACCCTTTCCTGTACAGATACACCTTAATTGCTAGGGCGAACAGTTTAGATCCAGATCAGCCGGCACATCCGTGCCGTCAGATCAGGATCTAAACTAGTCGCTTTTTGATTCATCAGGTTATTTCTGACCAAAATGCGATCAGTGCAGATCCTGATCAGAGGGCACGGATGTGCCGGCTGATCTGGATCTACACTGGTTGCACATGCGAAAAAATGCGTACATATCCAGGAATGGGTTAACAAGTTACCGATTGTTCAGTTCCATATCTTATTACAGATTTAGCAGTTGGGCCTCAACTGCAACACTTCAGTGGATACAGTAACAGATGTTTTACAGTTACTCAACTTGCTGTGTACTCAGGTTCAGTTGACCATCAACGAAAGTTACCGTTGTCTTTAAGTGCTCAGCACTGCTTTTGTTACATTTGTGACCTATGTAGACCCAAAGCAGCCTATGCATTTGAGCTTATACTATTTACTTAACCCTTTCCTCCATAGAAACACCTTTATTGCATGGGCGAACAGTGTAGATCAAGATCAGCCGGCAAATCTGTGCCGCCTGATCAGGATCTGCACTGTTTACTTTTTGATTTGTTAGCTTATTTCTAACCAAAATGTGACCAGTGCATATCCTGATCAGACGGCACAGATGTGCCGGCTGACCTGGATCACACTGGTCGCACATGCGTAAAAATGCGTATAAATGGAAGAAAGGGTTAATTCAGTAAACAATTTTTGTAAAAGCAACCCAGCAATGAATAATGAATAATCAAGGTGAAATTGATATTTACTGTTGATCCATGCAGTCTGATCAACATCTTCACTGTGCCGTCTAATCAGGATCTGCACTGGTCACATTTTGTTCTGAAATAACCTAACAAATCAAAAAGCAAACAGTGCAGATCCTGATCAGACGACACTGTTCGCCTATGCCATAAAGATGTGTATATGGAGGAAAGGGTTCATACATTTTGGTAAAAAAAGACCTATGAAAAAAAGAATATTCAAAGAAGGAATTTCCATGGCACAAGTTCAGATGGCAAAGTGTCCATAATAATATTGAAACTGGGAAAATGTATACCCTTGAAAAACTGACATTAGATGCAATTGCCCGAAGGAAGCTTAAAAGTGCTCCTTTACATACTAATAATGAAAATCACTTTAATATGTTGATGGGCTGATTATCAAAGCTGTGAAATCAACACAAAGCCTTCTGCAATGTGATGGTTGATGAAAGATAGAAAACATCAGTAAAGAGTTGTCATTCAGAAAATATGAAAAGATGCAACACTATTATAGCACACCGACAAAGTTAATTTCTTCAGCAATTAATGACACATAGATAGGGTGTTAGGTGGGGTTGCTCTAACACCCTTTTTGGGCTGCAACATTTAATTTTCTTCTGGATTTTGGCCAGAAAGTTGGAAATTATCTGGTAACTACCGTAAAACTGCCCTCAACCAACCCCCTTTCTGGTAATCTTGCACCAAACCTTGATTCTGTACTACAATTTTTGTTGTATACAACATTAAGTATGAAGATTTTATTTTCGGTTTTATATAAAAAAATCAAACTTTGGATTATTAAAACAAATACTAAATGGGGAGCATCACAGGGAAAAAGTACCTTCCAATGGTTATTGTCGATTCTTGAAATGGGGTCATAACTTATTATGCATTTCATGGTAAAAATAACATTATTGTCAAAATATGTAACAAAATAGGGAAATAACAGATAAATGTCAGTCCTTTCTAAATACAGAAACAACTAAAATGTCAAAAAAAAACACAGAAGAAACCTTTTCCCTTTTGGCGTTCTCCAAATGAAATTAATCCACATTAAAGTTGCAATGATCACAAGTTAAAATGTCTCATTTATCAATTAATTTGAAAGCCCAGATTCCAAACAATAATACCTTCTAAATTGGCTGAAATTGGGCTTCTATGGATTTTAAGGTTTTGTAAGAATCATTCATTTACTCGCGTTAAAATTCCATATCCTGCTCATCTGATATTTCCCGTATTCACTTTTCTGATAGTTTTGCTATGATTTTACATCAATAGTAACACCAGTCATGTTGGAAAACATTATAGGAAAACCATAGTAAGACATCACAATATAATGAAGTCATTTTGGAGGCAAAATTTATTTAAAGGATAGAATCAATATTTTATTGATTTGATTGAATAAATGGAAAAATTTGGGGTGTTAAAAGTGTGAAGCCCAAAGACCAGTTTTTATTGTAGGTATAAAAAAAGTTGTTTAAAGTACATTTATTAAGGGCTTCATGCTTACTTTAAATGCCCCATTTTTATCATATGCAGGCAAACACAGTAAGTTATTGCTATAACAATGAATCCCATGTCAAGTGAATATTGTTTATAATCTGCATTGAATGCTTTAATGTGCAATTATATGGCCGAGATGTCATAAAGATATGTTCTGTTCTGTTCATTAAGACTTTTGTATCTTCTGTCACTGGTTTTGGAAAACCTATATGGCATTGGCAAACAATGTAGATCTAGATCTGCCAGCACATTTGTGCCATCTGATCAGGATCTGCACTTTTCACTTTTTGATTTATTAGGTTATTTCTGACCAATAAAGCAAACAGTGCAGATCTCGATCAGATTGCACAGATGTGATAGCTGATCTGGATTAACACTTGGCACATGTAATAAAAGGCGAAAATATGGAGGAAAAGGTTAAAAATATACTATCTCAAAATTTGGAGAAACTGCCAGTCTAATGTGATTTAAATCTATTTAAGGACTGAGTCAATATTTTTGAAGTTATGAGGGAATGAAAATTATTTGGGTTGAAACTTTGGGGCTTCTTGGTTACTTTAAACAATCGCAACTTTTTCATATACTAATGAAAGCAAAAAGACTTTTTAATTCTTCAATGAACAATCCTAAAACATCATCAATTTTAACCTCAATAGTTTGAAGGATTTACAGTATAACCGCATCTCGAAATGGTTGTTGAAAAGCAATGATGAAAAAAGAGCCAATGACGGCATGCTTTTTCGCAGCAACATGTGGCAAAAACATATATTGCATCTCAAAACTGCACAGTCCAATAGTTTATAAACAGCTTTTTTCGATGCCACACCCCAAATCAGGCATTTTTTTATTGGAAAATGAAAGCCTCAAGAAAGAAATTCTGCCCAAGATCATAAAACTTGAGACCACATAAATCTCAAGCATCTCATTTGCTGAAATGGAGACTCCATTTTTAGCCAATCATATACTTGATATTTGAGACTGGTCTCCAATCTCAGTTTTGTGATTTTGGGCCTTTATCACAGAAAAAAGCAGTGTGCACACTTTATTGATTGCATAAAGGAACATTTTTAAACTTTCTTACCATAAATTTCTACAAAAATTAATTGATAAAATCCACACCTTTTCCTTCATTCTTATAATAAAAGAAAACCACAACAATATATTAAACATAATAAAAAATGGGATGCTAATTAAAATAAACAATCAAATTGCATATTAAATCCATAATTTTCATTGCCACTTACCACTTTCAATTCAGAGCCGTTGTCGAAGATTTTTCAAAGAAATATTATATAATTCCGTCACACTTGAATATTAGTAACAAGAATTCTTGGTAAGCCTCACATCTTCTCTGATGCTTTCATGACAAGTATTCAATTTCTGCAGGATGTTGATCAATAGTGGACGTTCGCATCCTCTACGTTAGAAGCGAGAAAACGGCTACACTGGTTTCCAACTATTCAATATTGTTTCTCAAACTCTTCCATGTAATTTGATCCAGTCTATACTTACGCTGTTTATAATGGGCGTAAATTGGTTTCTTTCAATTCTTGCGCCATCCATCTTTGCCATACTGCAACCAATTTAATACAGATAACAAAATGCATAGATTATTTGCGGACAAAAAACTATCATCTTGACCAATTGTCTATATAATTACCTATAATAGAAATTGATTCTACTTCAGAATTTAGTCCTTATCCTTGTATGGTTTCGGCTACCAGTTATAAATCTGTCAGACATAACCTAATTTTACTTTTTTGCGTTCATTTATAGTAGATATAGATTTTCAATCTCTATGTTTTACGAGAGTTTAATTTTCGCTTATTTAGCACTAGAATTACAGTGTGAAATTTAACGCAAGGAATTGTAACTGTGATAACGTACCCAATCAGAATAATGAGCATTGCCCAAATTTATTGATGCTCACGCAAAATTTTCTTTTCTTTTGTTTGCAGCTTCAGTATGAAAATATGTCTCTAGGACAGGCCTGCCAAAACTTCTTCATTAAAAATCCAGAAATTTTCTAAATATGTCAGTGATGACAATGATGATGATGTTGAAGACAGTGTTGTTGTTATTGATGTTTAAATGTCTTGTTGCTGCTGTTAACTATGATTGTGGCTTAACAAAAATGATGATGATTACGATGATGATGATATTTTCTCATATTCTTCTTTCTAATTATGTTCTTCGAAGAATTTTATACCAAATTTTTTTATTTCAATTAGATTTTGACACAGCGAGCCACCTCCATGAACACCTGTTGCACTGCAGCACTTCACAAGACGCTGACCTCGGTTTTTGTCATGTGATGACTGTCGCTCTAATCAAAAGACGCTGTATTTAATTTCAAAATTAGGTTTTGCTGTCGATCAAATTTTTGTCGCAGTGTATTCATTCCCCTTGCGGATGTTGAAACAATAACAAAAGTTGTGGCTTTAAGTAAAGCAACCTGAAGGCGTGATTAACAATGAACAATGTTCTGTCAATTATACTTTCCGGCGCTACTTCTAAAAAAAAATATCAGTCGCCACGCAACGTATTTGATGTTTTGGTCTAACTGAAATCAAAATTTAAATTTTGCCGAATTTTTTAGAAATGGTTTAAGAACTCATTTAAAAATAACTTTTAACAATTTTATTATTCATTTTTTTTAACTTTCTGTTAAACCTGATTTTGATAATATTAGAAATATTTAGTTTATGACACATAGTTGTTGTATAGTTGTGCCAGAAGCACTGAAGCAGCATGTCACCGACCATGTCCTTGTTATCGTGTAATTAACAGGAAATGTGCGACTATGCAGCAGAATAATATCAAGGTTCTTTGCACAACTTTAAATTAGGTTTAATTTATCTATATTTTCAGCAATTTCATGCAAATCTGGAGATTTTGACAGTAAATCCGAATTTATGCGTATAAGTAACTTAAAATCCGGAAATTTTGGATAAAGTCCGGAGATTTGGCAGGCCTGTTAGGAAAATAAATGATTATCCATAGTTATCTGGCACTCACTTATCCTCAGAAATATATTTGGACATTTTTGTTATATTATTAACTGATAACTATGATTACTTCTGTACAGAATATTCATATATTCATGACTGCCAGTTATATATTAACATACAATACCAAAAAACATTTCCTATTTTTGTTTACAGTGACTCTGTGCTGTTTCTGAAAACATTTCCTTGATGTCAAATCATTTGACTTAATTTTCTTAATAAGTGGAAACCTTACGTGTTTAATTTTCTCAATAAAGGAAAGTAATTTTCTTAATTAAGGAAAGCTAACACATTTGAAAAGTACATCTGTGATTTATTTGGTGGGTTTTAAAACATTTGATTTCAATGAAATAATTTTTAACAAGATTGTTAATACAATTTTAATTGTTATTTTCAAACCATGTTTTAACAAAGATAAAGCATGCATATAAAAGACTGACCTAGTTATCTATCCCAGTTGACCCAGTTTTATCATTAAGACATACATCTAAATTCTAAACCAAGTCTGATGATAACTGAATGAACTAGAATTATCACTGAAAGTGATTAAATACCCCCACATGTGTGCTTGATAACTGAACTGGGAATGCTTCGAATCAATGGCATAATGTGTCCCACTTTCAATCCAAAGTGTCGTCTTCACAGTAGTGATATATACAGCAAGTTTCATCACAATATCTCATTCCTTCTAAATTTATTTGCAGAAATGGTTTGAATATGTTAGTAACAGTGACCT
Organism: Corbicula japonica; assembly: GCA_038501625.1. Lineage (NCBI taxonomy): Eukaryota > Metazoa > Mollusca > Bivalvia > Venerida > Cyrenidae > Corbicula > Corbicula japonica. The sequence continues at coordinate 827,928 of JAZAYU010000008.1, read as the reverse complement.
TTACCTAACTTTTATCTAACAACTGTGTGCCAAAAATTGTTTATATATGTGAAGCTTTTCATGAGAAATCATTCAGAAACCATTTTTTCTATTTTTAGTAACAGTGAACAGTGACCTTGACCCCATCGGGCCCAATTTCAATACCAAGTTTCGTCTTCACAGACACTACCTATATAGCAATTTTCATCACAATATCTCATTCTGAACCAAAGTTATTGAGCATACAGTTTTTTTCTATTTTTAGTAACAGTGACCTTGACCCCACAGGCGTTACTTTGAATCCCAAAAGTCATCTTCACAAAAACCACCAATACACCAAATTTCATTTAAGAATCTCATTCCAAGCTAAAGTTACTGAGTGGAAACAAATTTTTTGAAGTTTAAATAACAGTTACCTTGACCTTGAACCCACTGGCCCCAAAGTCAAACCTAACCTATATCTTGTTATGTTACATCTGTGTCTCAAAAAACAATTAAATCTATGAAGTATTTCATGAGTTAAAGTCCAGAAACAATTTTTCTTTTTTAAGTTACAGTGACCTTGACATTGACCCCACAGGCCCCAAAGTCGAAATCGACCTGTATCTTCTGATATTACATCTATATACCAAAAAAGGATTTAATCTGTGAAGTGTTTCACGAGTTATCATCTGGAAACCATTTTTCTATTTTTAGTAATACTGACCTTGACATTGACCCCACCAGCCCCAAAGTCAGACTTGACCTGTATCTTGTGATGTTACATCTATTTACCAAACAAGGATTAAATCTGTGAAGTGTTTCATGAGTTACCATCCGGAAACCATTTTTCTATTTTTAGTAACAGTGACCTTGACACCAACCCCACCAGCCCCAAAATCAAACTTGACCTGTATCTTATGACGATATACCTGTGTACCAAAAATTATTTAATTTTGTCAAGCCTTTCATGAGTTATCATCCGGAAACGAAGAATCCGACCGACCGACCGACAGACCAACAAGCTCACTCCTATATACCCCCTCAAACTTCGTTTGTGGGGGTATAAAAAAAACTGTGAACTCATATACCCTAGTAACAGTGGTCTCATCAAATGGTTGATGTAAATTCCTTCTCCCCCTCCCCAACATGACCATTTTCAGTCAATCTCTTGTTTGTCTCTTCATTTTCATTAACCCCTAAACTACTTTGGAAGATAATTAAGCCACTGAGTAACCTTGTTTGTAAAACCAGATGATCCAGTTTCATACTTAACACTGTTATAATGAAGACAGATATCTAAAGTTTCAAATCAAATTATGCCCTATACTATCATCCTGGTATGGTGAACACATGTGCTAAATAATTTCAAAATCCTATAAACGTTCAAGTGATACAGAAGACCTCATTTTGAAATGGACATAATGCAGACAGGCAGATAACCAGAACAAAGCCACAGTTTTTGTTCCACAAAAGAAATACAGAACATGGATTATCTGCAGAATCCAAATCTAATAACTTTAACTAATTAGTCTATAGATACACATTTATTGCATGAGCGAACAGTGTAGATCCAGATCAACTGGAACATTCATGACATCTGATCAGGATCTACACTGTTTCCTTTTAGATTCATTAGGTTACTTCTGACCAAGATGCAACCTGTGTAGATCCAAATCAAATGGCATGGATGTAAAGCTGATCTGAATATATACAATAGTAGCACATGTGTAAAAATGCATAGATCTGGAGTAAAGTGTAAATAGACACTGTATCAAGAAAACCATCATTTGCTACAAAAGTATCTTGTTTTTTCTCTGTCATGTCACATTTGATATTTACTGCTGCAGTATTTTTAGATACTTCATTAACATATATTTTATACACCTCACTTGTTGTGTAGTATTTTTCTACTATTTTCATAATGATGGAAAAGATAACATAAATATGTTTGCTTTCAAAATCTTAGTAACTTTTGAAGGAAAATTACCAACATTAGTGAACTTTACATAAGCTTTACATAAGCAGATAAGTTTCAAACAAAATACATGCTAAATATTAAAAAATGAAAACACTATGTTTCTTTTATTAAGTGGATCTGCACTGTTCGCTCATGCTATAGAGGCATATAAATGGAGGAAATGGTTAAGAGTGATAATTTATTAAAAATTATAAGGCAACACCTTATCTTGTTAGCATTTTGCTCATTATGGAAGGGAATTCTGCCTGACAGTTGACCAGACAAGTGTGGTAAAGTAATGCCAATAAGGTATTAACATGGGAAGGCCATGTGGCCAACAGCAAAATATACATTTATACTAATATCTTTTCACAAAGAAACATGACATTCATTATTTTCTTGAAAAAAACATGAGGAAACTGCTTACATAATGTGCTCACTTGAATGCTGACAAATGTTACTAATAAATGGAAAAAGAGTGTCAGTTAGGCAGATGGGAAACACATGATGTCATTATTGTTTATGAAGAAGTTTCTTCTCGGTATGAATCGGTTGACAACTCCCGCAGGAAAGAGATGTCACTTTCCAAATCCTTGTGTTTTTTTTGTTTTTACAAAGCTGATGTAAAAAGTCCAATCTCAAGGCTCTTGTCTGTCTTATCACATTAACCCTTTCCTCCATATATACGCATTTTTACATGTGCGCGACCAGTGTAGATCCAGATCAGCCATCACATGCTATCTGATCAGGATCTGCACTGGTCGCTTTTGGGTCATAAATAACCTAAAAAATCGAAAAGCAAACAGTGTAGATCCTGATCAGACGGCAGGGATGTACACTGTTCACCCATGCCCTTAAGGCGTATATATGGAGGAAAGGATTAAAAAACAGAGTTACAGCATTTTCGATAAAATGAAATAGGAAAACTCCATTTGACTGCCATTAGTTCCCATCCTTTTTCCTTCTTTCTTCTCTCTTCTTTTTTGTGTTGCCCTCTGGTACTATGTCGAAATAAAAATGCACATACAAAAGTGGCATAATTCCATCTTGACCGTAAGAACTTGGCATCATCACAAGCAAGTCATGAGCAATGTAATTTGAAAGTTTGATGAAGAAATATTAAGAAATAGCAAAGTTATAGCCAACGTCAAGTTTTTGTGTCAAAAAGGGGCATAACTCCATCAAATATGACCTTAACCAAACAAAAAATTGGCATCATCATAAGCATGTTGTCATAAGCAATATAATTTGAAAGTTTCATGGAGAAATATTAACAAAGAGCAAAGTTATAGCCATCTTTAAGTTTTCGTGATGGACGGACAGACGGATGCACAAAGCTACCCCTATGTATCGCATTTCTTCAAAAGGGCAACACAAAAATGTTGTTAGTGGCATGCTATTTTAATGATGAGTGTGAAGCATATACATGTAATTATCACAATCAGATTCTAGTAAAGGAACTCCAAAGAAGAGTTACCCAAATTGCAAGATACTTCTAGTTGCAACAAGGTATATCTTGGCTCTGTCTGTCAGTCTGTCGGTTCCGTCCCATCCAGTCTTGTAAAGATGTTGAGCTAAACATAATTTTGAAATACTTAATATTTTGTGTGATTTTCTACAATTGTATGATAAGTACTATGAGGTCCATGACAGCACTTTAGTGCTCATCCTGCAGTTTAAGAGGAGATGTAAACTAAGGATAGCTGGACAACTGACGCCTGACTAACAGTTACAACATCTCACTATGCGCATAAATATGGCATCGGTGAGCTAATTCTGATCATTAGCAAATGTTTAGTACATAAAGTGATATTAGTAAATTTTTCCTGTTTTTTGCATTTTTATGCATGTGCGACCAGTGTAAATCCAGATCAGCCGGCACATTTGGAGATGCCCTTACATGTTCAATCAGGGTCTAGTTAAAGACAATACTTCAATAAGAAAAATCCCTTTCCATGATATACAAGAAAATTGGCAGTTTATTCCATGCAAATGTCAAGTTCCACAAGACATTGTGGCAAGAATAAAGGTTCAATATTTAAAAGTTTTGCAAGATCATATTTAGAGACCATACAAGGATAATTTCAGCGAGTTAGCAAGAAAATGTTTTGTGTTTGTCTGGGTCACAAATCATACAGTAGGCAGACAAATATCTGTAATTCCAAATGAAAATTACTGCATTTACTGCTATTTAGGAAATAAGTGATCATAATTATGTCTTACAGTTACTATAAGACAGTTGTATTGTCTGCTACCATTTTTAAAAGTGCATGTTCATGACATGTCCATTTTGTATAGCCCATTTCTCCATAGATACATCTTTACTGCATGGACAAACAGTATAGATCCAGATCAGCTGGCTCATCTGTGCCATCTGATCAGGATCTACACTATTCATTTTTAGACTCATTAGGTTATTTCTAACCAATATCTGATCAATGCAGATCCAGATCACAGTACACAGATGTGCTGGTTGATCTGGATCTACACTGGATGCACATGTTGCACCAGCTTTCAGAGCTTAAATATCCCACGAAATATTGGATGCTGTCCTGTTAATTGATTTATATGAAGCCAACATTCAAACAATTTTCTCTTACTGCCTCATATTGTCAACTAACATTAGCTGTTACTGAAGTGCAGTCAAGGTTCTCATTTATTCTTGTATAACCTAATTTTATCATAAATGTCTTGAAATTCAATTTACTTGAATTCTCATTGACAAAACAAGAGCTGCCTGAGGACAACAAGTTTAACTTGTGAAAGAAATGCATTTGATGAATCAATGAAAGGAAGCAACCCCACAGTTGGCCTATTTGATTGGAAGATTTTATTTAGAGCTTGTAGTAAATACAGGACATAATTTTGTAATAAACTGTAGATGTGTGTATTTAGCAGGAATTTCTCTTCACTTGTAAGGCAGTCAAATGACAGGGCATTTGACGCTAACCTCCCTTTTGCCTAAGGTTATAAAACTGAGCATGGAAACCAGTCTCAAATCTCAAGCATCTGATAGGCTGAAATGGTGACCAGTCACCATTTCAGCCAATCAGATGCTTGAGATTTGAGAATGGTTTCGAATCTCAGTTTTATAACCTTGGTACCTGGTCTGTGTTATGTTCTTTATCTGCAGTTCACTCAAACCAATCCACCTTGTTGTAAATGGGTGCTGGCAAAACTGCTAGGAATTATGTATGCTCCTTTTTTGACAGGTTATCCTCAAAGCTGTAAGACATTTAGATAAAGTTTGAAGGTACAACCTGATATGAGTCTCTGAATATGATTTTGAACTTGGGGCACAACATTAACCATTTACTTCTTTTACATGCATTTTATTGCATGTGCTACCAGTGTAGATCCAGATCAGCCTGCACTTCTGTTCTCTCTGATCAGAATCTGCAGTGTTAGCTTTTTGGTCAGAAATAAGATAATGAATGAAAAATCCAACAGTGCAGATCCTGATTTGATGGCATGGATGAGCCGGCTGATCTGGATCTACACTGTTTGCCCATGCCATAAAAGCATACATATGGAGGAAAGTGTTCATTTTATAGGAAATATAATTGTAATGTAAGGTGACAAAACAAAATGGGCTAACTATCTTTGCATAGACTGTAATAAACTACATGGTCCAAAAAGGATCTATACAGTTTTCTAGATGCATTAAGAGTTATTCTCTGACTGAATTTTCAACACAAACACTATCAGACTTAAAGGAATTATGTAATATAAGAACACAAACACTATCAGAATTAAAGGAATTACATCTTGATGTAATGAGTAATGAAAATCATTTCTTAATCACTCTAGTTCTGTCACTTCAATAGTTCAGTCACTCCAGTAGTAGCTGGATATGCTGGCTGATCTGGATCTACAATGTTCACCCATGGGATAACAGCATACCACATGGAGAAAAGGGTTAACTGGGCTAAAAGATTTTGTTCTAATCTTAACCTAAAATTATAGTTCTTGCATACCAGTGCTAATCAAATATGATGGTAATGACTTCAAAAATGTGCAGTTACCTACCATCAGGGGGTCCAACGTATTTGGTTTTTTCGGAAAAGTAAGTGAGCAACATGTTCTCTGCGGAACAAAATGGCGGAAAATTGTGTGATTTGGTGCATTTCAGGAGATATTTTGACCTGGTAAGTAGATTGATATCAATGTTATCGTAATATAAATACGCCTACCCGGAGGCCAGATGTGTAAGCTCCACTCGGTTTTTTAACTTATGTTTCTAGAGGCCTAAACAAAAAAGTTATTGAATGTATAAACTGAAAGATTGTTTGTTTACAAAGTGAAAATAGAAAATTTTGTGACTTCAAACTGTGTTTTTAGTCAAAATACAACGTTCTTGGACCTATTTTAGCGAAATTATTATAGAGTTTTTGCATATATTTCTTCACGGCGGCTTTTGCACTTTACATGGGTACTTTATGGCCAATTTTTTTATGTTCAAACACCTTTAATGTTTGGCGTGGAAGTGGTAAGCATGTTTTTGTTCGGTGCAGAATCTGAATAACACACTCGTATGCGTTTATATAAGTGAAAGTAAGACACTAGCTGACAAATGTTAAAAATCAAACCAAAAACCAATATTTTACCCAAACACACAGATGTTCCTTTATATCTTTGCCCGAAAATGGCTTTACCGAAACAAGAACTTCATATGTATTTATAATATCAATTAGAATCTACCTACCCATTCTCGTGTTTGTTTTTGTGCGTGTGTGCGCGTATATATAAATCTATACCCCGATATAAATTTCTTACCAGTCCAGTCTCTTTTCTTATTTTAGGTGGAATAATAGTGTATCTAGGGTTGCACCTGTAGAACCGCAAGTTGATGCGGGATTGGTAAACGTCATTTCACTATGCCCCGTATGACGCTCAAGTCTGATTCCCAGGGCTCTTAACTTATTAAGGGTAACACGCTTTTGTAGCCTCCTTCAGTAAGCAAAATTACTTCCATAATCGCTTTTATTTATAAAAAAAATAAGATGCTTTCCTTTTTGCGTACACAAATCTCTAAATATTGTAAATATGACACAGAATATACCCAAACAACAATACCGAGCATAGCATTTTGTTATAAGGGTATTCCGAGAAATTTTGACAGGATTATAAGTATCTTACATGAGTGTGAGGTGAAGATGGAAAAATCTGTCACCGAGGGTGAACTGTTTTGCGGGAACGAGGCTCTGTCGAGTTCCCGCCAAAACTGTTCACCCGAGGTGACAGATTTTTCTATCTTTACCGAATGTCCCATGCAAGATACTTTTTCTTGCATACCTTTTACTGTTCATTTGTGTATATGTATACAAAATAAATTTTGTTTCCTTACGCTGAAATATTGACGTAAACGTAAATCTTATTTTTAATGACGTCACTAACTTGAATAAATTACGTCAGATACTTGAAGACTGTAAACTGTAAACTCGCTTCACGCCAAAAGACAATGGCACTTGACTGTGTATTCGGCGAGCAAATGCCTTGTGGTCGTAATTAAGTTGTCAAAATAAGTGGCAACTGGGTATATAAGACTGTAGAAAGTGGTAGCATTATGGAATAGCGGGGTGGTCGTATAATCGATGCGAGCGACCATTGAATTATATAGGAAAAATCTGTTCTTTCAAAAAGTGCCCGTAACAGCGGGATGGTCTTGAAATTGAGGTGGTCACAAGGCGGGAGTTTACTTATCAAGAGGTAGAATAATATACAAGTATAGTATGTGGAAGATAATTTTGCATAACAAATACGCGATATGTTCGTATTTGGGTAACAAATCGGCTTTTATTTTGATTATTAACATTTGTTATCAGCTCGTGTCTTACTTTCACTTATATTAACGCATACGAGTGTGTTATTCTGATTCTGCACCGAACAAAAAACATGCTTACCACTTCCACGCCAAACATTAAAGTGTTTGAACATAAAAAAATTGGCCATAAAGTATCCATGTAAAGTGCAAAAGCCGCCGTGAAGAAATATATGCAAAAACTCGACAATTATTTCGCTAAAATAGGTCCAAGAACGTTATATTTTGACTAAAAACACAGTTTTAAGTCACAATATTTTCTATTTTCACTTTGTAAACGAACAATCTTTCAGTTTATACATTCAATAACTTTTTTGTTTAGGCCTCTAGAAACATAAGTTAAAAAACCGAGTGGAGCTTACACATCTGGCCTCCGGGTAGGCGTATTTATATTACGATAACATTGATATCAATCTACTTACCAGGTCAAAATATCTCCTAAAATGCACCAAAATCACACAATTTTCCGCCATTTTGTTCCGCAGAGAACATGTCGCTCACTTACTTTTCCGAAAAAACCAAATACGTTGGACCCCCTGTACCATTGAAACATTTTGTTCTTGCATTTTCCAATGTTCCCACCACGGTCATCTCTGATCCCTGTGTAAGACAAGTAGACAAGTGTGAATGATGTATTTGTACTGTTATCAATAAGAAATAAACTCACGGTAAATAATTTATTATTTACTGATTTCAGAAGAAAAACAACTTATCCCTTTCCCTCACATATACGCATTTTTTCAATGTGCGATAAGTGTAGATTCAGATCAGATGGCACATCTGTGCCATCTGATCAGGGTCTGCACTGGTCGCATTTTGGTCAGAAATAACCCAACACATCAAAAAGCGAGTAGTGCAGATCCTGATCAGACTGCATGGATGTGCCGGCTGATCTGGATCTACACTGTTCGCCCATGCAATTAAGGTGTATCTATAGAGGAAAGGGTTATGGAAATGATAAAATTAATGTAATACTGTTAATCAAGACAAAGAATCCATTATTAAAGTTTAAGATGGGAATTCCAGCATAAGGGGAAACTGTGTTGGGGCAGTTACTTGAAAAAAACAACAGTTTGCTCAGTTTGGATTCTTACATTTGAACCTTAACCCTTTCCTCCATATACCGTATATATCTGCACTGTTTGCATTTTGATTTGTTAGGTTATTTCCGACAAAGAAGCGAACAAAGCAGATCTAAATTAGAGGGCATTGATCATTTGGCTGATCTGGATCTACACTGGATCTTCACTGCTAGCACATGTAATATAATGCATATATATATATGGAGGAAAGGCTTAAAATGTGAAAGATACTTGTTTTGCAACAAATAGTTGAGCACAAAACATAACTTAGACAGTAATGCGAACTGTATCTCTTTTCTAAGGTTTCCTTTTCCTGCTGTTACCCACATAACACTGATCAAATATATAAAGAAAAAGGTATCTTGCAGTATTTACATTGCATATTTTCTTTTCTCTCAAGATAGAAGTATTTATTAAATAATTAAATATGTCAGACCATCTGTCTGATTATCAAATTTTTAAGTCAAGCTAGGATGCCCTTAGACATTCTGACCAAGTTCAGTGAATACTGAATAAAGGCTTTCTGAGATTGAGAGCAGATGGGGCTTAAGTGGTCCAATTGAGGCAATTAAAGGGTCAGCAATCAGGCAGTCTATTAAACTTGGTCAAATTATGATGGCCAGAAACATTTTCATTTTTTAAACATTTACATTATATTTTCTTGTTCTCAATATAGAAATATTTATTTAATATTAGTATAAAATGTTTATATCTTACTTCCTCAGTGGTAATCAGACACAATCAAGCATTTACACCAGATAATGTTGTAGCCCAATTGTATGGTTTTCTTCATCCAAGATACCTGAAAATATGAGAATTTGTTCATTTTGTTGTATTTAAAGTAACGACAAACACTGCCATCAGATATATACCAGCATTATTTTGAGGATTGCATTCTATAATTGACAAATGACAGTCAGTATTGTGTTCAACCCTGTACTCCACATTAACAGATTTTTATGCATGTGTGACCAGTGTAAATTCAGATCAGCCAGCACATTCATGCAGTCTGATCTGGATCTGCCCTCACTGGTCACATTTTAGTGAGAAATAACCCAACATATCTAAGAGCAAACAGTGTAGATCTAGAAGTGCCTGATGATCTGGATCTACACTGTCGGCCCACAAAATAAAAGTGTATCTGTAGGGTATCAAGCTGAATCAAACTGAGACAAATATATAGTAAGAGAACAGACATGGCTAATTTGGTGAAGTTTTGTCACTTAATGAGTGTCAGACCATTTGCCTGGTTATCAAACTCAGTCAAGACACCCTTAGACATTTTGACCAAGTTTAGTGAATACTGGATAAAGGCTTTCTGAGTTTGAGAGTAGACAAGGCTAAAGAGGTCCAATAGAGGCAATTCAAGAGTCACAACTTCAGAGCAACCAAAGCAGTTGGGCAATTTATAAAACTTGGTCAAATTATGATGGCCATAAACATTTTTTTGAAGTTGGAGACTGGTAAACTTTCCTGACACTTCCTGCCTGCCAAGATTGATCTCAAAATACTCCCAAGGTGTTTAAAAATAACCCTTAAAAATTAAACCTAAGTTTAGTTAACCTATATAAATTTTACCACAACAAAAAGGAACCCACTTTGTCACAGCTTAAAGGGGCCATTGATTAACCCTTTACTCATAGAATGGAATTTTGTCATATGATATGTGTAGAACAGCGTAGATCCCGGCTAGCCTGCACATATGTGCAGTGTGACCTTTATCCTGACTACTGTTCAAAATTAATATATCGGTAATCTAAAAGCAGTGTAGATCTAGATCAAACTGCAAGCATGTGCAGACAGATCTTATTGACACCGATCAAACATCCGATAAAAGCAGTTGTATGGAGTAAATGTTTGTGTGTTCTGGTTTCACACTTTTGCAAAGTTGCTGATGTCAGCACAGAATCCAATCTCTCACAAATGCCTGATGTAATAAATGTTCAAGATAAAATCTAAGTATAGGTTAGTGTTTATTAATGAGCATTTACAAAATTAAATCAGTCCAGCACGGCACAGACCCGCAACTGACTTCATTCAGTAAATTCTCATTAATGAATGCTCAGTAAATGCTCATCAATAAACACTTATCGACTTAGTGGTTGAAAATATATTCAGTTTATTAATTCACTTACTGTGTAAATCATTCTATGAAGGATATGATTGTACTGATTAACAGAAATAAAAATATTGCCCAAAAATTTGAAAAATACTGCAATTCCACTGGACAAAATTAAATTTCAATCGCTAATTTCTATAAGTTAACAACAGAAATACTTTAGTTATTTTTAATGTCAAAAGAATACTTATTTCATTTATACTTTTTAAAAAGATTGAAAAGTTTCTTCTCAAACAGAATTTACTTTTTCAGCAAGGTTGCTAAGAATCTGACACACTTATGCATACTTAACCCTTTCCTCCACAGATGCACCTTTATTGCATGGCTGAACAGTTTAGATCCAGATCATCCAGCACATTCATGCCATCTGATCAGGATTTAAATTGTTTGCTTTTTTATTCATTAGGTTATTTCTGACCAAAATGCGACCAGTGCAGATCCTGATCAGACGGCTCAGATGTGCCGGCTGATTTGGATCTACACTGGTCGCGCATGCATAAAAATGTGTATATAATGGAGGAAAAGGTTAAACAATGCCTGTGTTAAGTTCATATCAACATGAAATTATATGAAATAGGAAACCATTGATCAGGGTTGTCAGTGTGTTACAAGTTACAGAAAATATATCAAGAGATTTAAATTTCATTAAGATTGGTATTTTGACATTTTGTCTGTAACCTGTACTTCAGCAGACATTTTGTGGACCCAGAGGCAGATGCAGTTGGAGATAATGTCATTGTATGGCTTAGAAGAAGACCAAGAGATATAGAGGATATTTGTTTTTACCATTGTGAGATAGAAATGTATTTCACTGAGTGTGCTCCATAAGTTTATGTGGCATAACCACAAGTAGAAATACAAAATTCTCAAGTTCATGAGTGAATTATATTTCTATATTTCACTTGTAAAAACATTTTTTTTTTTATTTTATGCTCTCAATCAGGGGGTAGGACATGGCACTGCATACGGAGATAGTTAAGCGAGGAAAATGTTGCATTGGGATAAAAATGGCGGTTTAGTGGGCATTTTTTAAATAAAACGGATTTATTTTGCGAGGTAAGTGCCTTCATACTATATTTAATTTAATGTCCACCTGTGCATTCTGCGACCATATACCATGAAGTAAAGGGTTATGAAAGCAATTAAAATTTAACTGGAAAACAAAAAACAATTATGCCACAGCTTTTTGGCAGTTAATAAGATGGCTTAAACCCCTGTCACATTAGGGTCGCGTTCTCACTGCGATCCCATGGCGTCCAAGAACCTAGAGGTGAGCGCAGTACGATCGCAAGCATCACCACAGCAATTAGTAACACTGCCAGTAAATGCAGTGGGATCGCATAGAACCCCTGGCCACTGTGCTAACTTTGAGCATGCTCACAACAAACGCCATCACTCGGCGTTCTGATAAGAGAGCAGTGGTTCTGATAAGAGCGCAGTGGGGTCTCCATACAGTCGACGTAGCAGCGCAGTAAGGTCGTCTACCATGCAACACGAGCTCCGCAGGCGCACACGGAGGTGGCAGTGCGAACTAAGTGCGTCTATGCCCTTCCATTGGCGTTTGCATGATAAACATGAACAAAATGTTAGAAATGTACAACATATGCAAACAAAAATTGATTTCACTATGACTGATGTAAATCAGCAAGTCTGGCAGACGTTATGCATATCATTCTAATACGATGAAGGAGGGCCAATGGAGAGTTTGGGTTCGACCATGGCTGGAGGAAGGCAGAAGGTTGCAGCATGGCCGTATCATTGGTTCATGTACGAACTGCAATATAAGGACCCTGCTAGTTACTTTAACTATATCAGAGTGCCACCCACCATGTTTGACAAGCTCTTAGAGAGGCTGCGTCCTCAAATTACCAAAAAAACAACACACGAATGTTTCTTTGAAAACTAGCTAAAACAAAATGTTTATTACCTATTTACAAGGAGCACAGTATTATAAAATCAATGACATAGTTTACAAATTTTGTGTGTTCCTTACACGGTGGTAAATATATTACTCAGGGTCACTAAGTTTAAAATGCGAATGCACTTTCAAAGGACCTTTGGGCCTTCCGATAGTGTCTCTTATAACTTTTGACAAACTTAATGCTAGTACGGCAGACTGGCTAACGGCACTACTAGGGTGTCTGGTAGATATGGTAGCTGGAGAAGGTCACGGACCACCGTCGTCATCGGTTGCAGTTCAGTCATCTGTCCCTGTACCTGGGTGGAATTCTGCAAAACCCACACAGACATGTTTTCTAAGACAGGTGTAGGCTGCTGCTGAGGTGAACGTGCAGTGCATGCAGTGGAAGCCCCGTAAGGGCCCCGTGAAAGCGCAGTGCACACAGTGGAAGTGTGGTAAGAGGGCCACGAAAGTGCAACACACGCAGTAGGAGCGCTGTAAGAGCGCAGGCAATCGCTAACAAGAACTACATAGGAACACTATAGAATGCCATGCAAGCTACATAGCAATGCCTTGGTTGCAGTGAGGATGCCGTGACATCTTCATCTTCACAAAAAATATCACATTTTTCTTGTGATATCACGGCCTTCTTGTGGCAATGCAGTGGAAACGCGTTATAGTGTGACAGGGCCTTTAGTAACACCAGGAAAAACCACAATCTATATTCTCCAGGTTTTCACTATACAGTGGAGATTTATATAATCCCTTTACTCTATAGATATGAATTTACTCCACCTTTATTGCATGTGTGAACAGTGTAGATCCAGATCTGCCAGCACATCTGTGCCATCTTATCAGATCTACACGGTTCGTTTTTTGATTCATGAGGTTATTTCTGACCAATATATGACCAGTGCAGATCCTGATCACAGATGTGCCAGCTGATCTGGATCTACACTGGTCACACACGTTAAAATTTGTATATACATGTATGAAGTAAAGGGTTTTATAGCTGAGAGAAACGTTTGTGTTCATATCCTTTATCCGTCTATTCTCTTGAACTGTGACACTGCTAAAAATACATGCACTTAATTCATGTTAAAATCAGAGTGATTCGTTATTGAGAATGTCAGTTATTAGCGAGAATGAAGCCCTTTTACTTCCTGAAGTCAATATTTCAACTTGATTGAAAGCAATGCTAGCTGCATGAGAATCTGCCCAACTGTTTGGCATTTAATTAATGTTGTGTAATCATTGCATGAAAAGAGATTTAATCCTGCTTTATGGATTTACTGCTAATAAATCTGTTCACTTCATCTAAAGCAGTAAGTCTGAGAAAATGCAGCAAGATAACACAATTAGAAGTGAGTCAGTATCCTAGAAGAGGATTAAAACATAAACACAATAACCGAACATCAAACGATGGAAATTGGCAGAAAGATTATAAAACAGAGAATAAAGACCAGTCTTAAATCTTAAGCATCTGATTGGCTGAAATGGTGAGGTCCCCATTTCAGACAAGTCATCATTTCAGCAAATCTGTATAATGCTTGACATTTGAATCTGGTCAATGATTTGAGGCTGGTTTTCATTGAGACTTATCTCCATTTCAGCCAATCAGATGCCTGAGATCTGAGACTGGTCTCCATTTGCAGTTTTCAATATAAGGCAAGCATAAATTTTCCTTGTCTATGATCATATGGGTCACTCTTCTTGGAAACCAGCAGGCAGGGAAAATATACAAGCCAAGGTGGTCAGAACTGGGAGAGGTTGGGAACCAAATGTTAGTGTTAGATTTAAACCTGGAAGAGAAGGCTTAATCCTTGTCTCCATAGATATGACTTTTATGGCATGGCGGTCAGTGTAGATCCATATCTTCTGTGCCCAAGGTTATAAAGCTGAGCATGTAAACCAGTCTCAAATCTCAAGCATCTGATTGGCTGAAATGGCGACTGGTCGCCATTTCAGCCAATCAGATGCTTGAGATTTGAGACTGGTTTCCAAACTCAGTTTTATAACCTTCAGCCCTGGCCAATTAAAACCGTCTAATCATCATCTACATTGTTCAGTTTTTTATTCATTAGGTTAATTCTGACCAAGAGGCTAACAGTGTAGATCTTGATCAGATGGCACAGATTTCAAGAGACTGACAATGCAGGAGGAAAGTTCAATGACATCCAATATGTGTAAACAAAAACTCCCCTTACCACGAATATATTGCTTTACTGTCAGTGTAAATATATGGCAGATTACCTCTTAACTTGATGTTAATGACAGTCCACATCTTCTATGTCAGCTGTATTGTAGTTAATTGTCGGCTAAATCAGGATCACACATACAGTTCTCTTGGCAAGTCTCGTCTGATCCTATATTTAAAATGATTGAATTGATGCATTGACATTTTCTCTGTGTTAACCTTTTTTCATTCAAAGCATGAACTTTTTAAGACCATTATAATAGCAAAAATCTTTCAGTAATTTATAGTCTAAATTTTATTTTAGTTTTTTGACCTCACTTTTTCAAGATGCTACTCTTATAGTTCCCTTTGCCATATAATGTTTGTATTTGTCAGGTTATGAACAAAGTTTAAGTTTCTTGCATATTTGAACCAGGTCTGGAGAATGTTAATATTACACCGCTTTGATGGACAAGGCAGACCCTTGCAACATCAAGAAAACATTTCTGTCTCATCAAATTTCAGTTAACATTCTTATTCTACACAGATTGGTTTCCCTTAGTAGTTTGTCAATTATTTAAAAAAAAATTATATACAAACTCATTTTAAAAGAACTAATTTTTTATCAAAACATTAACTCATTAAATCATCTAACACTATAGATCATTTCAGCAAAAACCAGTAAGCAAAAATGTAGCAGAAGAACTGTTTGACATGAGCATAAACTGGCAAATGTAGTAATTCACAATACCTGGTGGGCTGATGTCATCAGTATCCCCTTGCAGATAGTGTCAGCATAACAGATAGTGTCAGCATTGACTGGGAGATGTATTCAAAATCTGCCGATAGATGTCAGCATTCCTTAGCAGATGAGATGTCAACAGCATCATGTGTGTCATATATGTTCAAATATGCTGCCATCATTACTTTGCAGAGGTTGACAGCATTGCCTGGTAAATGTTGTCAGCTTCACATATAAAGTCACAAGGATGATCTTGCAGTGCCCAAGGTTATAAAACTGAGCATGGAAACCAGTCTCAAATCTCAAGCATCTGATTGACTGGTCGCCATTTCAGCCAATCAGATGCTTGAGATTTGAGACTGGTTTCCAATCTCAGCTCTATAACCTTCAGTCTAGATGTTGCCCCAATAACCTGGCAGATATTATCGCCAATCATTTGGTAGATATCGGCAACATTACATTGCAAATGTGGTAAGCAACCAGAGAGATCAGCCTCACTGACACCATCTCTTGGTTAATGTAATCAGCCACCTTCACCTGACTAGTGTTGTCGGCATCCCATGAGAACTATAATTGGCATCTCTTATCCCTTTTCTCCATATATTTGCTTTTATGACTTGGGTAAAAAGTGTAGGTCCAGATCAGTTGACACATTTTTGCTGTCTGATCAGGATCTGTACTGTACGCTTTTTGATTTATAAGGTGACATCTAAAGAGCAAACAGTGCAGATCCTGATCAGATAGCAGATGTGCTGGCTTATCTTGTACACTGATCCCACATGCGATAAGAAATTATCATATATTATATATACTGCCTTCAAAATAAATAACGATACATCAGACTGGGATTGTTATGGCTTGATGTACCATATAGCGGGTAATTTCCAATACTCCTTTGTTTCTGAGGTATGAAATGGCAAAAAAATTCTGCAAACATTTTAAGCGCAAATAATTATTAATTTTCCTAAAATCACCGGACTCGGCATGATTGAGATAATACGTTTCACAAAACAGAGTAAAATAATGACTAACCATTACCATTCATTGTTATTGTTGATCCATTTAATAAACTCAACATTTGCTCAAACATTACTTAAACATTCAACTGAAACTAATATTTATATTTATTTATTTTCTGTACAGCTGGTATAGCTGGAGTTCTTGATGATATTATGCCATTCAACTAGTTAAAAGGGAAGTGTTAAACTTACTATTTATGCTTGCTGTGTACATGGGCATCACTGCTGTATATAAACAGTTATTAAATATATATGTCAAAAACAAATAAACAATGTTTATTTATTCATTATTCTACAAGTATACTAAAAATACACCATATTTTTACTGTTTCGTTTTTTTTTATTTCACCAAATAACAATGACAGTAAATACCGGTATCCCGTACCCAGAAGATTAGATGGGTTTACAGCACAGTCTTGTTATTCTTATAACACCTTCCCAATATGAACCTGCATGGGAACCAAAAAAGCAGAAATAAAAAATGCAGAATTTTTTGCACCCTTCTCTGTGGTCAAAATGCAGACATTTATGGTCGCGGAAAATACCTGCTATATGGTATTCTGCAATACAATAGTCAATACGGCTGATTCCATTTCAAACTTACTTTCATCATTCCAAAGACAAGGGGAGGTTAAAAACACTATAATAAAGTGCTGTAAGAGTTATTTTTCATGTTAATTTTCATGATCAAACACGGCCAAGATTGAAGTCATTCTAATTTTGGTAGTTCCAATGAAAATGATAATTTTCTGTGTTGAGTTTGTTTTTAGCTTTAATGTAAATCACAGCATAGTGAGTAGCACAAGCCTTTGAATTTTTAAAACCTGACATTTTCATATTTATTGAACCCTTTACTCCTTAGATATGTCTTCTAGCACTTGTGTAACCAGTCTAGATCTAGATCAGGGCCCAAGATCATAAAACTAAGTTTTGAGATCAGTCTCAAATCTCAAGGATCTGATTGGCTGAAATGGCGACTTGAGATTTGAGACTGATCTCCAAATTTTGTTTATGATCTTGGGCACAGCCTGCAAATCTGTGAGGTTGATCAGGTTCTACACTATTTTTAGCAGAGGTCAGAAACAACTAGAATGTGTCCTTGGACACTGCTGCCTCCACTGCTGCAACATAATTTTTAATAACAAAGGGCCATAACTCTGGTAGAAATGATCGCAGGAAAAAATCCTTTCTTTACTATCATCTACACATCCTGCTTGATCATCTGTGCAAGTTTGAAAGAAATCCGTCTTATATTTTAGGAGGAGTTGATGCCACAAGATTTGGGGACGTACGGATGGACGTACGTACGGACGGACGAGTGCAACTCTATAATTATGCCTCCCACTTTGTGTTGGCAAAAAAATGAATTAAAAGGTGAACAGTATAGATCCTGATTAGATTGCATGGAATAAAATCTGTATCCCATAAAGTAAAGGATTTAATGTCACATTGAGAGAGCATCATTCTAAAGCCAAAAGAGCTAGTGAAGTGTCTTGTATGATTTTTCAAGAGAACCAAGTTGATAGTTAACGGAAGGGCTGGCATCAATGTTAAGTGTCAGGGCCAACAATTTTAACAAATTACTGGTAAAGGTGTTAATAAAAAAAAGCTATAAAAAAGGGGCACAAAAAAAAGAATGCAAATAAAAAAATTGTTGAAATTTTTATCAAGTCTGGTGATACTTTCAACTTTCAAATAATTTCTACAAAAAACAAAATATTTTGAAATAAGCACAAATAAGAACAAAAAGTGAAGAAAAAATACATCTGCATTAAGGACACAAAAATGTTAACATATTAAACATAGAAAACAATCTAAGCAATTATTTGTGCAAGGTTTAACCCTTCCCTCCGTAAAAAACAACTTTTATTGCATGAGCAAACAGTGTAGATCCAGATCAGCTGGCAAATATGTGCCATCTGATCAGAACCTGCACTATTCACTTTTTCATCAGAAATAACCTGATATATCAAAAAGTGCACAGTGTTGGTCCTGATCAGAAGGCACAGATGTGCTGACAGATCTGGATCTACACTGTTTGCCCATACAATAAAAGGTGTATCTACAGAGCTTAAATAATTCCATTCTTCCATTTGGATACTGCCTACAGTTATCTGTACTTCTACTGACAAACCTCCACATAGCACTGCCAGCTTACGCAGATAAGTCATAACATGGTAAGCACCATAACAAATCAAAAATCCAGTTTGTAAATGCATCTTTTTGTATATAATTTAATAAACTCTTTTTGCTCTCACTAGTGTATAATGAAATATTCAGACAGGGGAAAGGTTTCAAATATTCTGGCAATTTGTGTTCTGTTCTGTTCACTGTGTTTTTTTCATTAAAGTAGCATTTATTTTGAAACATGTTTTCTATAGAACAGCAATTGTCACCCGAGTAAACTTTTGTCTAGTCGCTCACATGATTAAATGTTGGAAAGACTCGAACTAGCTCCTGTTAAAGTTACTGCTATTACAGGTTCTTTGTATTCCAAGTGTGTCATTCCTTGTAGTTTAGGAAGTGTTGCAGTCTTTTCTCAACTTCTACGGTCAGGCCAACATCTCTGTAGAGGAAAGAAAAAAAAGTGTTTGTTTTATCCTTTTCAAATGCCTGTGCCCAAGATCACAAAACTAAATCTGGAGATCAGTCTCAAATCTCAAGCATCTGATTGGCTGAAATGGTGATCAGTCGCCATTTCAGCCAATCAGATGCTCGAGATTTGAGACTGATCTCCTGATTTAGTTTTATGATCTTGGGCTCAGTCAATGTTGGAGGAAGATAATACTAGAATGTGTCCTCGGACAATGATGCCCCCACTGCTGCAACATTTGTTACAAAGAGCCATAACTCTGGTAAAAAGTTTGCAAGAAAAAATCTTTTCTTTACGATCATGACTCTTATCACATGGGCACATAGTGTAGATCCAGATCAGCCTGGCACATCCATGCCATTCATTCAGGATCTCACTGTTCTCTTTTGATTCAATAAGTTATTTCTACCTAATAAACAACCAGGGTACATCCAGATCAGATAGCATGGATGTGCAGGCTGATCTGGATCTACACTGGTCACACACTTAATATAACATGTAGAAATAGAGTATATGGATTTACAGAGATTTATTTTATTTAGCAATTTCATGTAACATGAACAGTAAGAAGCAAATAAATATTTATTTTGTCATGGAAAAATATTTTGACACAATTTATTTCACAAATACAGAGCCTAAAATATGGCCAATATCTGCATAAATAAAATAAGCAGTTCATGGGTCACTCTGTGGCTAAAGCTGAACTTTCTTGGGACTAATCTGAGAATATTACTCAGTCTAGGAGTTTTTATCTTGTTGTAATGTGTTGTTGATCATGGACAAGAAAGACGTGTTTATACATAATTCAGGCAATTATAAAAGCAATCTTACTGGTAGACTGCTGTTTTCTTTAATGTCACAGTCTTAATTGGCTAGGCTCTGCATACAGTATATATAAAAAAGAATAATTCAGGATAGATTGTATGTTGCTAAAATTTGGCATTTACTTAAATGATATTTTTACTCTATAATACTCTATAGGATATCTGCCACATACTGCCATAGATTTTGTAATATGGATGAAATGCATACTAACCCTTTCCTCTACGCATTTTTACGTGTGTGTGACCAGTGTAGATCCAGATCAGCTTTACACATCCGTGCCATCTGATCAGGATCTGCACTGGTCGCATTTTGGTTAAAGATAACCTTACGAATCAAAAAGCAAACAGTTTAGATCCTGATCAGATGGCACAGATGTGCAAGCTGATCTGGATCTACATTGGTCACACACGAAATAAAATGGTCTATATATTGAGGAAAGGGTTAAAAACTGTTACCAGCACTGACACCAAGGTGAATAGAAAATCTTGTCTTTTTAACACGTTGAACTTTTTATTAAATTGTAATAATGTTCAGGATGATCAGGGTACACACAAGACCCAAAGCAATGTGTTACCGTGGTATCATTATATTTTGCACGGGTTTAATTTTCAAAAATTTGGCAATAATAATAATATGGAAAGTGCAGGAAACCAAATCTGCGCAAATTTTAACCATTAATAACTTTTCTTGTGAGAATAATATAACAGTGCAAATTTAAGCCCACTCAAAAATGTTATTTGGTGTGAAAATTCCTCCCTGCTAATTTTAAATGATACCACAGTATGAGGTTACAGACCAGTTGTACTGTGTGTAAGATACATACAGTAGATGTTTTCCAAATGCATTCACCATACTGTAGATAGAGTTTTTCAGTGTAGAATGTAGGAGATATTTTATAGGAACTTCACTGCCGCTGCTGTCCTTTGGCAATCGTCTGCTGATCCCTCCAGTCAACTTAAAATGTTTGTCAATGTTCTGTAAATTGAAAATAAAACCATTTCTTAGGGATAACATTACCTATGAGTAAGAGAATCACAAATAAATCTAATGGTAAGAGCAAACTAGACAGGTTTTCAGTTGAACACTTGCGTTGCCTTCCGGTACTTAAAATAAAAATCCAAGTACGAAAAGGGGCATAATTCTGTTAAATGATCATGACCTATAAACTTGAGCATCATCATAACCCTGATGTCATAAGCAATATACTGGCAGGGTATGTAATATTGGACGGATGTTGTAGTTCTTTTTTTTTTTTACACATTTCAGTGTATTAGACATAGAGAAACATACATGTTAAATGGGAGGCTATAGATTTTAGGTAATATGGAGAATGAAAATGGTATGTAGAAGCAAAATATTTTACGTTTGTTTATTTTTTACATGATGTGTTTCACTGTACTTTTCATATGCATATTTTATTGAATTACTAAATTCTAAAAGGTGTTAGAATATTTACATAATCTGCTGCCGGAAAATACTGAATGAACGATGTATTCACCAATGAAAAAGTCACAAATACTATAAATCTGATATATATACTTTCAAATGTCATTCAGGATCATACTTGCAAATTTTCATTAAAAGGTAACAGAGAAAAACACAAAAATCTCAAAAAATGACAGAAATTATGTACTTCGCCAGTAATTTGATAGTTTGATGAAAGAATATTACGAAATGGCAAAGTTATAGACAATGTTTTCATGACAATATCCATGTACAAAAAAGGGACATAATTCCAACAAATGTAATCTTGACTTAAAGATTTTGGCATCATCATTAGGCTGTTGTTATAAGCAATAAAATTTGGAAGTGTGATGAAGAAATCTTATGAAATAGCTAAGTTTTCTTGACAGACAGATGTATAGGCTGACGGACAGACAAAGCTGGTAAAAGCCTGCAACAAATATCTCATTAAAACTTTATATTCTTGCAAAATTATAAATGTAAACATGTAATAGTCCTGCACCTACAGATGTATTATAGAAGAAAACCTACCTCTTGTAGGTTAATTATGGCAGTGATGATGTCTCTTAGTGACATCTGCACCTACAGATGTATTATAGAAGAAAACCTACCTCTTGTAGGTTAATTATGACAGTGATGATGTCCCTAAGTGACATCTGCACCTACAGATGTATTATAAAAGAAAACCTACCTCTTGTAAGTTAATTATGACAGTGATGATGTCCCTAAGTGACATCTGCACCACACCAAAGGAATCTTCATTATAGGATGCCACAACTAACGCAGATAATGCTACAATAAATAAACAAGTTTATTAACTACCCTGCAACCAGCATAAAGTGGCATACTATAATGCAATGATGACATTATTACATTTGTAAAAGTCAACTTAACCCATTCCTGTATATATACGCATTTTTATGCATGTGCGACCAGTGTAGATCCAGATCAGCCGGCACATCCGTGCCGTCTGATCAGGATCTGCACTGGTCGCATTTTGGTCAGAAATAACCTAATGAATCAAAAAGCGAACAGTTTAGATCCTGATCAGACGGCACGGATGTGCCGGCTGATCTGGATCTAAATTGTTCGCCCTAGCAATAAAGGTGTATCTGTACGGGAAAGGGTTAACTTCTTCTTTCATCCCATACATATGGAGTAAAGGGCATCAAGTAATGGACAAATGTGTTTGGAATGCACCAACAATTATCTATCATTTCTTGTAAAAAATTTCCTAGAAGTATTTGTTACACTGTTTTGCTACATTAAAGTTTGAAGGGAAAAATTAATAATGAATTATTTCATCTCCTCATCTAGTGATATGACATCTGTATGTATACTGAGGAGAACAAGATACAGCTCATATTCCCAAAAGGATGCAAAAAAGCCCCGGGATATAAGGCATATGCATCGCATAAAGGATTGTTAATGTTTACAACTGGAGACGTACCTTCCACTGCCCAGACTTGTATATAGGCTGAAGAGAACAAGTTCTTATTTGTAGTTTCTGGAATCTCTCCTGTAAAGAACTTCAGCATGGACCTTTTCTTCAGCCCAGTCAGTACCTGCAAGACAAGTTTACCAACTTAAAGACATTGGTAATTTTAGTTGACAGTCAATGTTTTGACAGATATTATGCATGAGTAAAGCAAGATGAGTAACTGTAAAACAGCTGCTGTTGTATTTACATGTGTTAAAATTGAGGCCCGACTCCTAAAGCCGTAATAGTATAATGAACAGGACAATCAATAACATTAAATAACCAGACATGGCGACCTTTTTGAGCATGTGCATTTTAACAACAAAGGAAATGCGTGTTATGGTTAGTTGATAATTTGTTAACACTGATGGTGAAAATATAATTTTACTACGTTTATACACGGGCTTCTTATTAACATCCCTTGATAAGACAGCTAGAAGTTCTGTTATCAGTACAGTTGCTCATGAAAAGCAAGTATAATTATACAGTATAAATTGAGAAGGCTGTACCTTTCCTTTTAACATAGTGTTGTCATATTTTAATCCATTGTTTACTGAATTTTTACCTCACTCCGTATGAAAATTTCAAGACTTTAGGCCCAAAAAATGCTAAATGTTCTCACCTAAACACATTCTGGAGTTTATAGAATGATTTGGGATTGTTGCAAAGCAATGCTACAGAACTAAGCAGAGACATGATTATTAGAAATAATCGATTATCAGATTTGTGATTAACAAGTCAACCTTATGGTGCTAAGGTTACCTTATCTTTGACAGTTGTTTTGGAAGGGTTAGCTTATCTTTGACAGGTGATTGGAAGGGTTA
The DNA here is from genome assembly GCA_038501625.1 of Corbicula japonica. Classification (NCBI taxonomy): domain Eukaryota; kingdom Metazoa; phylum Mollusca; class Bivalvia; order Venerida; family Cyrenidae; genus Corbicula; species Corbicula japonica. Next base: position 803,965 of record JAZAYU010000008.1, on the reverse strand, counting down.
CCTTATCTTCAACAGTAGTTTTGGAAGGGTTACCTTATCTTTGACAGTAGTTTGGAAGGGTTACCTTATCTTTGACAGTAGTTTTGGTAGGGTTACCTTATCTTTGACAGTAGTTTTGGAAGAGTTACCTTATCTTTGACAGTAGTTTTGGAAGGGTTACCTTATCTTCAACAGTAGTTTCGGAAGGGTTACCTTATCTTTGACAGTAGTTTGGAAGGGCTACCTTATCTTTGACAGTAGTTTGGAAGGGTTACCTTATCTTTGACAGTAGTTTGGAAGGGTAACCTTATCTTTGACAGAAGTTTTGGAAGGGTTACCTTATCTTTGACAGTAGTTTTGGAAGGGTTACCTTATCTTCAACAGTAGTTTTGGAAGGGTTACCTTATCTTTGACAGTAGTTTGGAAGGGTTACCTTATCTTTGACAGTAGTTTTGGAATGGTTACCTTATCTTTGACAGTAGTTTTGGAAGGGTTACCTTATCTTTGACAGTAGTTTGGAAGGGTTACCTTATCTTTGACAGTAGTTTCGAAGGGTTACCTTATCTTTGACAGTAGTTTGGAAGGGTTACCTTATCTTTGACAGTAGTTTGGAAGGGTTACCTTATCTTTGACAGTAGTTTGGAAGGGTTACCTTATCTTTGACAGTAGTTTGGAAGGGTTACCTTATCTTTGACAAATGTTTTGGAAGGGTTACCTTATCTTTGACAGTAGTTTTGGAATGGTTACCTTATCTTTGACAGTAGTTTTGGAAGGGCTACCTTATCTTTGACAGTAGTTTTGGAAGGGTTACCTTATCTTCAACAGTAGTTTTGGAAGGGTTACCTTATCTCTGACAGTAGTTTTGGAAGGGTTACCTTATCTTTGACAGTAGTTTTGGAATGGTTACCTCATCTATGACAGTAGTTTTGGAAGGGTTACCTTATCTTTGACAGTAGTTTGGATGGTTACCTTATCTTTGACAGTAGTTTTGGAAGGGTTACCTTATCTTTGACAGTAGTTTTAGAAGGGTTACCTTATCTTTGACAGTAGTTTTAGAAGGGTTACCTTATCTTTGACAGTAGTTTGGAAGGGTTACCTTATCTTTGACTGTAGTTTGGATGGTTACCTTATCTTTGACAGTAGTTTTGGAAGGGTTACCTTTTCTTTGACAGTAGTTTTAGCAGGGTTACCTTATCTTTGACAGTAGTTTTAGAAGGGTTACCTTATCTTTGACAGTAGTTTGGAAGGGTTACCTTATCTTTGACAGTAGTTTTGGAAGGGTTACCTTATCTTTGACAGTAGTTTGGAAGGGTTACCTTATCTTTGACAGTAGTTTGGAAGGGTTACCTTATCTTTGACAGTAGTTTTGGAAGTTTCATCCGAGGAGGAGGATCTCTGTTTCACACCATTGCTATGGCCGTTCGATGCTGAAAGCAGACATAAACATAGCATTAATGCAATATTATCTCTGACACTGATATACATTGTTCACACATAGGAACTGGATTCATGTTAACCCTTGACTCTATGGATTATATCCCCTGTGCAGCCAGTGTACATCCAGATCAGCCTGCACATCCATGCCATCTAATCAGGATATACAATGTTTACCTCGTGGTCAGAAAGTGATTTGACATATTGACAGAAATCATCAATCCAAATGATTTGCTTTGCAATTCAAAAAACATATCCATATTCATAATCCTTCATTGATCAACCACATGAACTGTGTTCAGTAGACCAATGCACAAAGAATTTAATCCAATATTTAAACTTCTGTACAGGCAAATCAGTGCCGTCTGATCAGGATCTGCACTGGTCGCATTTTTTTTTCAGAAATAACCAAACAAATCAAAAAGCGAACAGTGCAGATCCTGATCAGACAGCACAGGTGTGCCGGCTGATCTGGATCTAAACAGTTCACCCACGCAATAAAGGTGAATCTATGTATGAAAGGGTTAAGCAATCAGAACTGGTTCATCAAATTTTAGTTTCTGTGGTATCATTAAATTTCTTGGGCACTTATTTTCAAACAGATGCCTTAAATAACATTTCCAGGTGGACATCAATGTGCACATTTGTGATGGGAAGGCAAATATTCAACATACAATTTAATGAAATGATATATTTAGTTTGTGACTGTAAATTCGAGGATTGATCTGTCCACGAGTTCCACGAAAAATAAGTACCCCACAAAAATAAATGATTTTACAGTATTTTATAACAGATTACAGGTGTTAGAACAATACCTGATTTCTCCAAATTTGGTTGTCTGACTGGTGCACTAGCCAGTATTTTCCAGTTCACTTCCTGCACAATGTCATTTAGTTCCTGAATCACAGACAGACAAACAGACAGTATCTTATTCCAGTTGTGTGGATGTCCACCTGAAACAAAAGACAATTTATTTTACTGAGTGTCACTGTGGTGAGACAACTTTTTTTTCACTGAATGTCACTGTGACCTTGACCTTTGACCTACTGACCTGAAAATCAATTTGGGTCATATACAGGTGATGTCAAACCTCCCTACCAAATTTAAGGACCACTGTCTAACTATTGATCAGAGTTGGTTACGGACGGACAGACGGACCAACATGAGCAAAGCAAATAAACTGCCGCTTCTTTAAACGGGGGCATAATAAATTAACATTTCTGGTAACCGACTTTTCAGAATGTATATATCAGTTACATGTGCACTGCCCATCACACTAGTTTTCACACTGACAAGGTTATGCTTGAAAAATTTTGAAGAAAGAAAATTAAACAATTTTTGTCTTCAATGGATAACTGTTTTATTTATGCTTTCCAGTGAATTATATAATTTTTTGGTGAAAGAAAAGTAGTATTCCACTGTTTTCAAACAGTGGAATATCATTTTTACATTCATTGTTTATCTTGTTGCTACCCATGCATGTATAATATTGCAAATGTTAGCATTTAGAAAACAGGTTGGTTTTCGTATAAGACATGATGACGTAACAAGCACTGTATCTATCAAAGTAATGCAAATTGTGCATTTAAAATAAAGAGAGAATAGGTTTCTACCAATGAAAGATAGAAATATATTTTACTCATTAACTTTGTACTAATATATTTTCACTTGTGGCTGCACCTCTCAGGAAATATGACTTACGAAGCTCACTCGGTGAAATATATTTCTATCTTACACCGGTAAAAACAAATATCCTCTGTATCTTCTTGAAGAAGGTAAAATCTGGGCCAGATCTTTACAGAATGCCAATTTAACATGTAATATTTCCAGCTTTATTTGTACATGCTGCTAGACATTGTATGATTAACTCAAACATGGTAAGTACCTGGTTGACTCAAACTGAACAACTCTTTTCTTCTGCTGTAGGACTGTTTGGACAGTATATTCAGATCCAGAAAGCCAAGGGCCTGAAAATAATCACGATTTATCCAACTATTTCAGTTAAATTCAGTGCATGTGAGAGTTTTTATTCTTGATCACCATAAGTCATATCGCACTCACTGCCAACCAAGAAAACAAGTAAATATGTAAGCTAATGCCCACTAGTGAATCCCACCCCACCCCACTTTGAGAATTATGACATTCAAAATGTATTTGCATTTTTCATATGTAGAAAGGGTGTCAAATTTTTTCGAGTATTTACCTATATATAAAATATGAGTATATAAATATATTAAATATTAGGCTGCTGCATGCTATAGATGCTTAGAAAACTGCAACAAAAACTTGTGTTACGCTAGCCTTCATAGATTTCTAATTGTGAAATGCGCATGCGTGCAGGTGTTGTGCGAGAAAGTTAAATTATTGAGGCCCGTTACACAGGAGAGTAAAATATAAATGAAAATGAGCTATGCATGGGTCTACGGGAATTATGAAGAGGACAAACTGTGACAATACAGACACAACATATGACTAATACTGACAATACAGACAAAACATGGCGCGAACACTATCATAACACACATGTACAAACAAACAATACATAATAATATATACAAATAAATAAACTGTAGGTTTTACCCTGTGACATTATCATTAACAAAATCAAATAAAACGCTGACGAGAGAAACGTCATGATTTAAATATTCAGGTGCTAATATTCATGATTGCAAATTGTCTGTGTTAAGGCATCAATCAATAACGTCATTTAGAACAAATTATCGGATATTTGTGCCCTAAGTGTCATCTTGTTTATTCAGAACAAGGTGCGAGGTATTCACAATTAACTGTCAGTCGCCAACTTGTAAGATTCCATAAAGACAACTGTTATAAAAATTGGTTGATTTTTGTTTACATTTTTTAATCGAGTACTTTATTAATTACTTGGGTACTCTGAGGTTAATCGAGTACCGGAGTACTCATATACTAGTTCCCGTCCCTAATAATTACACAATATTAATGTCAGGAATGGAAATGTTTCAGTATTAAATCAGAATGTTTACTTTATTAAAGCATATTTGAGAAAATATTTTTAACTGGATGCACAGTTGATGATCTGTTAGATTTTTATAATGAACCAGGTTGACTGGTGATATTTTAGGAGACTTTTTCTGTTTAAAACCCATTTATCTGTGATTTGAACTTTAAAATTCAAACCTAATATACCTTTAACATTTCTGAAACTTACAAAATTAAGTTTATCCTACAAAAGTTCCATGATATACCATAGTTTACAAATGTTCATTTTCAATAGAAAATTAAAACTTTGCTAATTCAACAAGACCCATGTTACACATGGTTAATCCCCCCCCTGCCGGAAATAAGTTACCTGAAGGTTGTACTTTCGTATAATTTACGAAGAAAACCCTTAAAAAATAGGCAAGGTAGAGTTATTGTTCTTACACACTGCATTACCTATCAATGTGCTCTGTCAGTGTATGAAGTTTGAATAAAATCCCTCTAGTAGTTTTGGAGTTATGCTACGGACAAAATTTATCAAGTAAATCTGATAAAGGGGAATAACTCTAAAAAATAGGCAAGGTAGAGTTATTGGACTTGCACACTGCACTACCTACCAATGTGCTCTGTCAGTGTATGAAGTTTGAATAAAATCCCTCAAGTAGTTTTAGTAGTTATGCTCCGGACAAAATTTATCAAGTAAATATGATAAAAGGGAATAACTCTAAAAATAAGCAAGGTAGAGTTATTGGACTTGCACATTGCGTTACCTAACAATGTGCTCTTTTAGTGTATGAAGTTTGAATAAAATCCCTCAAGTAGTTTTGGAGTTATGCTCCGGACAAAATTGTTTCAGACAGACGCACGGACGGACAAAGGGCATTTCTAATATCCCCCTCGCCTTTGGCGGGGGGATAATAAACAGATAAAGTTTAAAGCTGAACCTTTGGATTACAGATAAAACCTTACCTGCAACAAAGGCATAGTTGTACATGACATGGCATCTACCAGACATTTGTTCTTGAAGTTCTCAAACATTGTGCTGATAGGAAACTCAAAGTACTGAAAGGAACAGTGCTTAAATTATACTACTCAAAGTTTGCTAAGCACCAAGTTAACTTTTTTCTCCATATATTCTTTTTTCACATGTGATCACGTGATTTTTTCACGGTGATCAGGATCTGCACTTCTCTCTTTTTGTCATAAAGTTTTTGATTAAGGTTATTTCTGACCAAAAAGCAGACAGTGCAAATCCTGATCAGATGGCACAGATGTGCTGGTTGATCTGGATCTACACTGTTTGCACATGCGATAAAAGGCGTATATATGGAGGAAAGCATTAAAACACATAATTGTGAAGTCTACATAATAAATATTTAATTGGAACTCATTTAGTGATGTAACAAGAAGATCCACAGTGTACACAACTTTAAATGACAGTAATGCAAACTAGGTGACAGTATTTAACCCTTTCCTCCATATAAACACCTTTATGGCATGGGCAAACAGTGTAGATCCAGATCAGCCGGCACATCCGTGTCGTCTGATCAGGATCCGCACTGTTCGCTCTTTGAATTATTAGGTTATTTCTGATCAAAAAGCGACCAGTGCAGATCCTGATCTGACAGCCGGAAGTGCCGGCTGATTTGGATCTACACTGGTCGCACATGCGTAAAAATGCGTATTTATGGAGGAAAAGGTTAATTAACGCTGGATACATATACCAACATCTGTAGGGTTCTAAATCTTTACTTTAGGTTGTTCTAATAGGATTTATTTCTATACATGAGACACTACCTCTGTATTGTAGACTTTGTAGAGTAAAGCCCCATAACTCCAGGAGAACTGTATCAACAGTCCAACAAGTAAAGCCTGCCAGAGCAATGCAACATCCAGTAATAAATTGTATATGCTGTCCAGTCGAGCTTCTGTCCTGTGGGATATATTACAGCAGCTTTACTACATACAACAAGAAAATACACACTATAAAAAGTATAGGATTTCAATTTGATCTGGAAATAGTGAGCCTGAAAAGCAAAGGTATAACAGAGGAAAAAGGTAGGAATAAAGAGAGTACAGTAAAACCTCCTGGAGGGTTTTTATTGAATGAGTTTTTCGGTCTTTGTATTCATGATTGCAAATTACATGTATGTGTGTGTATGTGTCTTATACAAATTAATGTGAACATACTCGACGGAATGATGGGATGGATAGACTTATGACTCAATAAGAACACATTAAAGTAACTGTGAAAATTATCAGATAGCTAGCCCCATGATTAGAAAACTTTTATTACACTCAATTAAATTTGACTGCTTTGTTTCCTTCCATTCAACAAAATAAACATTTAAAATAGAAGAATGACACAACTGATCTGGATTTTAAGAACACACTGTTACTTCTTATTATTGACGCCTGATAATGTTCAAGACATTTTAAAAGTTTAATGATTCTAACCATAATTATAATGCCAAAGATATCAGTAGCCTATAGTTAGCTGTGAAACCTGACATTATATGGCATTTTCTCAATATATTCAGGAACAGCAACTCTGTATATATTTTATCAATTGAAGCATGATTGAATTTTGATTATGTATCATCACTAACTAGTAACAGGAGTGGCAGGCCAGACCAAGCCCATACTTGTAAACCTAGAGACAACTGTTTAACTATTAATGTACTCTTAATTAAAATTAATTAATTAAAAAACAACAACAATAGATTATAAAAAATAGTCACTTTTTCTTGTTTCCAGTTCTATGAATTAATAAGGTGATTTTTCACCACTGATAATGGTTTTTGTACAAGTACAGAAAAAAAACATTGATACTAGACCATACTTACTTGAACCCAAGAGACACTGTATCTGCAATACCGTCTCTCAAGAATCCCCCTGAAAAACAAACCAATGTAAGACGTATTGAACACATGGCATTAACCTCCTATTTAATAATTTAACTTCTACCTTGTGAGGTACTAATTTTCATTGACTTCATTTAAGGATCCAAGAATATGAAATGACAAAATGTCATGACTATGAACATAAACAAATTTGATGTACAAATTAACTATGTTTCGGCACAGTTGCCTCAATTAAAAAAACTGTTACTCATAGACAAACACTATAAACCTGAAATGTTGTTTCCAGTGCCGCACTGAAAACAGATATAATATCAATCAGGGATTCTAAAATTTCAAAATCCCAATCGGACATTGGCACCAAACTTGACATTTCGCCGACTTCCGGCTCGCACGAACAGTGACTTCCAGTCCGCACGAACAGCGACTTCCGGTCCCCGCGTTCAGCGTAGTTCACTCTCCCGACCCCCAGCCCATTTCTCTTTCCCGGCATATTTTCTCGTCGGCAATATCCTACAACCTCTCAACAGATTAATGTTTTTCGAGCTGTAGACCGAAAAATTCTTTGATCGATTTATAAGAGCGGCACGCGACGTTTGAAGTTTATGGCGATCGGCGTCTTTGTTGTAATACACAAGCATTCCATGCATTTAAAACGTGACGTAATGGTTTGAAACAGTTATCTTCAGCAGTGTTCATAGTGATTGTGAAGTGGATTATTTAGTTATTAAAATTTTATCTCTCGGAATTTCCAGAGGCAATTATTCCCTTTACGTAAATATACGTCGATCACACCATGCTTTGTAACACTATCTATATTATAGTTGTTTGAAATATTATTCTTTTCTCTACCGGATGTAGTAATTTTTGAATCTACGAACTAACAAGTCTGCGTATGCAACATTACTTAGAGTCGGAAATAAATGTTGATTTCGATTTTTGTAAATTTGAAATATATTTGAATCGTTATATGCGTAAGTAAGCAAGTCGGTCACTCAATTTTTTTCACATATAAGTATATATTCATTTGAGCCATTTCAAATTTGTTGTGAAATGCTAACAGTTCCAGTAAAATTCGCATGACATATTTCTTTAAATTTGATAAACAGCAATTTTCGGTCGTCGGTCTTTTAGAATTACGCACATATCGGACTAACACGTCTGTCAATAAAATGCAAACTGTTTTACCGTTTACGTTAATTAATACGACCATTTTATTGCTATCTTAAATTCTGACGTCAAACAGCCTTTGACTAGCGCAGTCAATTTTTGGAAATTAAATAACCCGACCGTTGTTAAAATGAGACCGACAACATCCCGTTTCATCTATGCTGCAGGCTATTTACGGAATGTGTAGTCGTGGTAGTCATGGTAGCAGACTTGTGAAGTCGCTAATTGACAGGTTAATAGCTGATTAAGCTGTGAAAAAATGTACATGTAGGTAATTTTGTAACAGTTTGTAGGCTAATATTCATGACCGATTTTTTAAACCAACTTTGAAATTTCAATCGGACATTCTTACCGAAAATCAGTCAATGACCGGCCTGCCGATAATTTTAGAATCCCTGATATCAATATACTCCTATTATGGTGATTACGTTAAGAAATTGCGAAGTTATTGCCAATATTAAGTTTCCATGGATGGACTGAAAGTGATCCCTACTTATCACCTTTCTTCGGAAGGAAGACACAAAACATGATAGTTTGATGAAGAAATATTGAGAAATAACCAAGTCATAGTTAACATTAGATTCTCGTCACAAAATCAATGTACACAAAGAGGCATAACTCTGTCAAATGTGACAATGACCTAAAGATTTTGGAATCATCATGACTCTGTCGTCATAAGCAACATAATTTGAAAGTTTAATGAAGAAATATAAAGAAATGGCAAAGTTATAGCCAATGTTAAGTTTTTTGATGAATGGAGAAATGGCAAAGTTATAGCCAATGTTAAGTTTTTTGATGAATGGACCTATGTATTGTCTTTCCTTTAAAAGAGCCAAACAAAAGAAGTCCTTGATTGCCACTGCTAAATCACACAACTGCAAAAGTCTACAAAACCTGATTCTGTTGTTTACCAGCAAATTAAGAAGAACATTCCTATCACATCCTGTAACTCTTTATAACTTTGGTAGTCTTGTTGAGTTTTAAAAGATAAAACTTACCAAAAAAATAATAAAATAAGTAGAAGAATTTTATCTGCCAGATCACGTATCCCAAAGAACTCCATGCTACCTTCATCAAACTTCCCCGCACACGAAAAAATTTAGCTTGCTGCAAAAATATAAATATATGAATATGGGCATATATATTGATATAAAAATTCACTCAAAACAGAGGTGTAGAAATTTGTTTGGACCCACTCGCCCTGCAGGTCAAGTAAATGAGTAAGTGCACTCGCCCTTACATTTTAAATAAAATACTCTTCCTGGTGCAATTTTCATTTTTCTATTCGTTCTATCTCTTTCTTACTGTCTTGTTCGCTCTCTCGCTTTTCATCATCACCCCTACCTTGTGTAAAAAACATTATCTTCATTTGTTTCGACATTTTGACATATAGAGGGAAAAACATGCACTTGCAGCCTCATTTTGATTTGGGAAACCCAGTGAGGATAAAAATAAATCGCTGCTGTTACCTTTACATCAGAAACATTTCCAATACGTCGGAAATCGACAGAAATAACAGAAATCGAATTGTATTTTGTATACAAAGTGAAAATATTTCATTTTCCGAAGAAAACACATGTGCATTGCTGAAAAATTTACTCGCCCCGTCGGTGGAGTGTTTCAGCCACTTCACTCGACCCAATAGAAATTTACTTGCCATGGCGAGCGGTCGAGTCACTGGCTCTTTACCAGCTGCCCCACCCCCTGCCAACCCTTACTAATACGTCCTTTTTTGTAAAAATTGGTGTCAAGTCACTAATATTATTCCATTCTATCAAAATATGCGAAAATACACCGTCAAAATCGTATTCTAAAAAAAAATTTTATTTCTAAGTATATAATTGAATAATGGTCAGGAACGGCTTCAGACCCCATCCCCGTTCGAGAGGCTGTTTTTCCTTCAATACGGCAGGTTCCAGCCTGACAGCTGTTTGGTTCAACGCAAAAGTGTCTGATCTAACAGTAAATGTCAAAAAGTCTCACCAAAAGCTCGAAATATGCGTAATATTCAACAGAAAACAGCCTCCGAAATGCAGGTTATTTTTTCATAGATTCTTCACCCCAGGGCGACTTCCGGAAATCCCCGACGCTTCTGTTCGGAGCCTTCTGATTGGTAGAACTATTGACGTAGTCCGGGAAATACTATGCACACAAATCGTTCGACCAATCTGAACGCTTCTAACTAAAGCGTCGGGGATTTCCGGAAGTCGTACAGCGGAGAAGAATCTTGACACCATTTTTACAAAAAAGGGCGTATTAGTAAGGGTTGGCAGGGGGTGGGGCGGCTGGTCAAGCGCCAGTGGGTCGAGTGGAATTCTACACCTCTGCAAAACATAAATTTTATGTATGACTGAAGCTCACAGAGTATGAATACTTTTAAAATACAATATTAGTAAACAGTCGAATACTTCTCATTTAATTTTTTATGTCTGGAATTTAAAACTTTTTTTAATTCAAGATTAATAACTATATGGTACACTGGAATTTCATGTTGATGAAAGAATGTCTGTGAAATGTAATTCATGTCACAATCACTATTAGGGTAGATCAAGGAAAGTCTGTGCATACAGCATGTGCATATCTGCATCTGATCAGGATCAACATTGTTACACTATTCAGTAAATACCTTTCTGATAAACACTTCTAGAACAATCAAACTGAAAGTTTAAGTTTAAATAACATTACTTTAACCCTTTCCTCCATGTATATGTATTTTTACGCATGTGCAACAAGTGTTGATCTAGATCAGCAGGCACGTCCATGCCGTCTGATCAGGATCTGCACTGGTCGCATTTTGGTCAGAAATAACCTAATGAATCAAAAAGCAAACAGTGCAGATCCTGATCAGACGGCACGGATGTGCCGGCTGATCTGGATCTACACTGTTTGCCCAGGCAATAAAGGTGTGTCTATGGAGGAAAGAGTTAACTGGTACAGGGTGAATAAGAAATATAACCTGTAATGTTGGGAACTGCAGAACATTGTTGTGTCTCACGTAGTGGAAAATAACATACATAAAACCAGCATAACCACCATACAACACCAGAAATAAATGGTACTCATTGATGCAATATTCCGGGCTGAAAAACAAAAATGCAATATTGTAACAGTATACAGTAGGTTCGTATCCATTCGGATTGCACGCTGTATCATGCTAAAGTCATTCATGGTTATATAATAAATAATTTTATGAGCTAAGCATGGAAAGTATAATACCTGTATGCTGCTTGAAATGTAGCAAATACAGTTCATTTCAAAGACTGTGCTCAATTTCAACTTATCATATTGATGTCTGAAATGTGTTTCCAATTTAAGTTTTATAACCAGCTGACAACTATAAGTTCAGTGTATGGTAACCATGATTACGAAATTATCCACAATCTGCAATTTGGTCTCCATTTCAGCCAATCAGATGCTTGAGATTTGAGACTTGTCTCTAATCTTAGTTTTATGGTCTTGAGCCCTAGTCTTTTTATCCATAGCGGCTGGGGGATATAGGAATGGTCTTTGTCCGTCCGTCCGTCCGTCCATCTGTCCGTCTGTCGTTCTGTGCGCGCACATTTCGTGTCCGGTCAATAACTTTTCAACCCCTAGAAGGAATTTCATGAAACTTTAGGCAAATGTTCTCCCCATCAAGACGATGTGCAGAACCCATGTTCCAACATGGCCAGCTCAATGTCAAGGTCACTAGGTCAGATTAAAGCAAAAATTTTGTTAACACAATAGAGGTCACATTTTTTGTCCGATTGTCATCAAATTTGCTATGAATATTGATATTGATGATCTCTACTCAAATTATTAAAATCATGTTCTTGAATTGCCCAGGGACCCCGCCCTGGGGATTTTAATTTTTTCTCCTTTAAATTGAATCTGTTTTTAACCTTTGATTTTCTACAGTTATCATCCAGATTTTGACACAAACTTTATACCATCTTAAAATTCAATCTTTCCTGAAAAATTCATTCACTGGTTGTCCAGTGATAAAATTTGAAACAAAAATTTAAGTAGCAGAGTGAAAATTTCAAGTATCAAAATTCCAATATTTCTTCCTGTCTTCAGGTATATTTATATTCAATGTTAAGATGATATTAGGATGCATTATCAGTATTCCTCTAGTTGCTGGTCAATGACCTAGTGAACTTTGCTGTTTAGATCTGTGTTATGCAATATTAAGAACTTAATGCTCTGGAAGATTTTATAGGGTAAATTTTGTCATTTTTAATACTGGCGCGCATGCGCCAGTATTTTACTAACGATGCTGTGAACTCTGCGACGCGCAGTCCTGAACTTCGGGTGTATCATTGCGACCACGAGAGCGTATCAAGTAAGTGGTCACCGCGAGAGCAGGCCGAAATGTTCTGCACAAGTGTGAAGCACAATGCAGCACACCATTCCAATAATTCTGAGCGATTGATAGTAAGTTTCCGTGTAATTTTGGAGCATCCATGCCAAAAATTCCATCGGACAATGTAGAGTGAAATCATGACCAGCTACGGCAGTGAACAAGCAACTGGATATGAATGAGTAGTTTAGTTACGCCTGAAAGATTTCGTAGTTGTGTGGCATAAAAAGTAGTGCATTTTAAGAAAATACAAATATTTCGAGAAGGAATGCGAACTTTGAAAGATAATTCTACAAATAAAAACAAGAAAACAATTTAATGTTGTGATTCGCAAGGAAAGGATATTAAAAGAACGATTAAAAACAAATCAGTCACGTGACAAGCGGGAGATAGCGTGGGTTGCCATTTTGGTTAGGTTGGAGCAGTTGTGGATCGAGATTTTGCTCGGCTAACAAGGACCGGGCCGGGTCCCAGTGTTCTCCCCAGACAACCGTTAACAAGCTTTGATCTATTTCCAACAAGTGTTAAATTCGCCGACATCCGTTTATTCAAAATCGACATGTCATAATTTTCTGTTTCTTGCATTGTAAACACAGGTCGCTTTTCAATACACACCTCATTCAAGGTTAAGCAATGGGCGATTTGACCAATCACAATCGATTTCTTTACTATCAGCTGGATAACTCCGCCTCTCCACGTGGTGAATTCGCAAGTCTGTCGGTGTCGTTTGATCGTATTTTGGCTCTGTTGACTCTTGATATTCTCAATTAATAGCGGAACCCGGTGTGTTTAACATATTGTTCAATGATTTAAATGAGATGCGATCATGAGTAATTATTTGGTTATTCTTAGTTCTGTGATTAGAAGACAAACACTTCGAAAATTGTACTGTATACATGTATGAACATAATTGTGCGATAATGGAATTGTTTTAAACAAATCTATTGGCAAGTTGCATTTAGAACTTAAATTTCAAAAGAAATACATTCTGTGGCATTTTACTGCGCTATCATCGTAACGATCAGTTCATTTTCGTCGGACACATTTTCAAGTATGCATGCGCGAAAGAACGACGACTCGTCAATTCTATCTTATTTCAAGAGAAACCGGCCTTGTGAGGCTGATACCAACTCCATCGGGCATTCTGAACTTCAAAATTCTAGAAATGAGATCGAGATCATTTCCGGATAGCCCTTCAAGAGCGACTCTTACGACGCCAAGTACCCCTTCACGTCGTGAAATTACTCCGACGCCGGACGCGGTACCCCAACATGCCGAGACACTGAATCAACGCCGGCTACCTCGAACAGCCAGTTCGATCCAGTCAGGTGTCGATCCTAAGTGGAAGAAAGTCTACTTCTGGTTGCAAGAAGTTGGCAATGTTTTTTATATATATTTACTTAGCCTTGTGACTTGCATTAAATAAATAAAATAACTCAATTTCATGCTACTATATATAAAAAGGGAAATATGCATATCAGGAATCGCCACACTCATAAAACACAGCCTCCCCTGCAGCAAAAAGAAGAGAGGAAAATAAATGATTTGTTTGTTGATTGTTTAATAAAAAAGGGGAACCGTATGGGTTAGCGCCTTGGAACAGTCAGTAGCAAAATAATTTGCTACTAGGGGTTTAAACCAGGTTCTTGGGGTGCACTACATAATTTATTATACCTGTTTGTGTTAACTGAATACCTATTATGATATTATTTTTATATATGTGAAGCTATCTATATGTTTACTGGTATCGTAAATTAATTTAATTTCAGATTGTGAGTGGGGTTTTTCCACTTTATCAAGAGTGAAGACTAAGCTTAGAAGCAGGCTTAACAATTCAACATTAAATTCATTGTTAATGATATCCATGGAAGGTCCTGATGTACTGAAGTTTGATTATAATAAGACAGTCAGCGCTTCGGCCCAAGAAGAAAAGAGGCTTCTGAAAGTTTAATCCTAATTCTGTCAGTTGTAATGAAACACTAAGTTTGATATGTGTGAGATATCTTGGACAATGAAGGTGAAAAACTAACTATACAGAGTATATAGTTGGCATTGTAACTTGATGAGATCAGATCAGTTTATGTAATTAAAACACATGTTGACATACTGTTTACACATTGTTTCACATTATTTATGTTTTTTAACTTTGTACCTTTCTTGGCTCTAAAGAGATAAAAAAAACCATCTATGTACTATATACAGTTTTTGCAGTAAACTTTGGTACAAATATAAAATTGTATAAAATGATAGTTAAAAAATAAAGTTTCGCAAGCTTATATCCACGAAATATCCAGCGACAACCCTTCCAAAAATCCTGGGGAGACCGTCAGTAAGTTGGCGAATATTTTTGTTAATGCATTGTTGCGATCGACGTAAAAATTAAGATTGTAACTGTTTCAGTCTCTTAAGGTATGTGAGCCTTGTGCATTTCATTGTTGACAATACTCAGTTGTGGCGGAGCCTGATCATCGTTATTCTAGCAAAATTTAACCACTAATCATACGCTTCTGCATCAAAAAGACCCCCGCCTAAGATTCAGGTGAAAAAAAGTGGAAAACCTGATTTCCTTGCATCAGAATACAAGTACCTGCATCTATTGAAATCCCTGAATATACAGAATTATTTGCTAATGTTGATGATAGTAACTGTCACAAAGTTTAACGAAAAAATCACACATAGTTTCATATGTTTACAGTAATGATATCTGTGCAGGGCATGTTCGATTCAACCAGCGCGCCAGTATTTCAACGCTTTCAGCGCTTTGATCTATAGATACTGACCAAATAAACTTTCTTACTTTATAGCACTTTGAAAATAGGCTTTTCTGAATATTTTATTCACTGTTTGTAAATACTATGTATAACAACAACAACAACAACAAATTTGTAGCACATTCTCAAAATGTTAAGACTAAATTTAAGAGGGGTCTCAGCTGTATACCGTGTATGTACACAAACTGGCAAGTTAATTGGAGGTCTCTGAAACCCTGGAATGAATATCATGAAACTTAAGTGAAATGTTCAGTTCATGAACATGATGTGCTGAACCAATGTTCCAACCTGGCTGGTTTAAGGTCAAGGCTGCCTGTGGTGTTTGAGCATATTTCGTGTCCATAACTTTTCAACTCTTAGAAGGAATTTCATGAAACTTTAGTCAAATGTTATCCCCATCAAGACGACATGCAGAACCCATGTTCCAACATGGCTGGCTCAATGTCAAGGTCACCAGTGGTGTTTGAAGATTTGAACCATGCATTTCGTGTCCAGTTCACATCTTCTGAACCCCTGGAATGAATATCATGAAACTGAAGCGAAATGTTCAGTTCATGAACCTGATGTGCAGAACCCATGTTCTATCCTGGCTAGCTCAAGGTCAAGGATGCCTCTAGTGTTTGAGCAGGCCTATACCCTGAAACTTATCTGAACACGACATACCCTTGCACTTGAATTGGCTTCCACCTGCCTGCCTGTTGCCCAGAGCTATTGTTTAATTTGCTCTTAACCATCCATAACCTTTCCCACATTCACATCTGCGGCAGGGGATATTGCTGTCATTCCGACTGCCTTGTTAACACTAATTTTCGAAGGCTGATGACATTTGTAATAGACAAAATTTCTACATTAAGGGGAGGCCTCCACTAGCAGAGTATAACTGATTGTAACATATTCTGCCTAATCTTCAAATGCACTTAAATAAGGCATACCCGAGGTTTGAAACTAAAATATATTTATTGCAAAATCATTGCCCAACCTCTGAAATTTGCATACATACAATGATCACCTTGTCCATCCACAAATGTCTGAATCTGTGCCATCTGATCAGGATATACTCTGTTCGCTTTTCTGACCAAGAGGTTACCACTGTAGATCAAGATCAGACTGCATGGATGTGCTGTCTGATCTGGATCTAAACTGGTCGCACATGGATTAAACCTGGATTTATGGAGTTAAAGGTTCATAAAGGTCCAAGCAATAATCCTGCTTTAAAAGTCAACATGTGTGTAATAATCCTTTTTGCGGAGCCTCAGCCAATCTGCACACACAGTGTTTAACTTTGTATGGCCAAGTATTGCTACCAACCTTCCACAAACACTAATTATATATTTCTGATTTGAAGCCATTGTATGTGACTCACCATAACATATTTGGGCTTATTCAATGTGATAAGTGTAAACCCTGACAAAATTGTGGACTAACATGGTCTGAATGGGATCTACATGTAAACTGTTTTAGATGCTTTAAGAATGATGTGAATAATGAAGACCCTTATCAGACTGTGCAGATGTCTACACTGGTCACATAATATATAAGCCCAATTTTTATCATTTTTAATACACATGTACACTTAACTGGACTACACCATAGAAAGATAATAATGAGTATACTATTACTAGTTTTCTTCTTTCCAAAATGTCAGCAAACATGTTTAAATTAGCTTCTTAAGGCCCTGTCACACTATAGCGTGTTTCCATTGCATTGCCACAGCATTGTTTAATTTTCCAGAAACATCGTGAGATCGCAAGAAAAATATGATATTTTTCATAAGAAGGAGATGTCACTGCGCCCTCACTGCGACCAAGGCTTTGATACAGAGCTTGATTAGCCTTCCTACAAAGTTCTTGTTGGCGATTGCCTGCACTATTACGGTGTTTCCACAGTGTGCACTGCGTTTTTATGGCGCTCTTACGGCGCTTCCACTGCGTGCATTGCGCTTTCATGGCGCTCTTACAGCGTGTCCATTGCGTGCACTTTGCTTTCATCTGAGCAGTGACCTACAACCGTCCAACAGAACATGTCTGTGTGGGGTTTGCAGAATTCTTACCTTTGAAAGTGCCGTCGCAACACTAGATGAGTTAAGGAATCTGGTCATTTTACTAGTTAGTTTTAATCCTGGTTTGAGCCCTTTCCTTTAACATGTGTTTTTTTGTGATTTTAGGACCCAGCCTCTCTAAGAGCTTGTCAAACACTGCCGGTGGCACTCAGCTAGTTGAAGTAACTAGCAGGATCCTCATATCGCAGCTCAGGCATGAGTCGATAATAATCGCCTTGCTGCGTTCATCCAGCCATGATAGAAAAAAACGCCTTTATGCCCTTGGACCCTTCTCTTTCGTCGTGTTAGAATGACATGCATAACGTCTGCATCTTTGTGTATCTGCTTGACCTGGATATGGGCCGTTATTAGTCATAGTGAAATGCGTTTGTTTGTATATCTTGTACATTTTTACCATTTGTCATGCAAATGACACAATAGAAGTGCATTGGGAGTGCAATGATCGATGTGACAATGCTTTAGAAGCACATTTGGAGTGCAATGATTGCCGTGAAAGCTCCATACAGTCGTTGCAAGAGCGCAGTAAAAATAATAAACATATCAGCGCTGTAGATGCGCCATAAGTGCAGCAAAGTCGCAGTGACATCGCAGACAAGGCTGTGCAATCTCTATGCACGCACCACCAATTACCACGGCATTCGCACTGCGACCTCTGAGCATGCTCGCAGAGCTAGTGTGGCATTTTTAGGAGATCTAACTGCACTGCTTCGGAGACCCCTCTGCACTCTTATCAGAATGCAGAGCAACGGTGTTTGTTTTGTGTCTGCTCAAAGTGAGCGCCATGGCTAGGGGTTCTATGCCAGGGTTTTTTTTAAGGAAGAGGGGAAAACGCTGGACGCTGGTCAAAAGGGGAAAAATGCGTGAAAAATACAAAACTGGGGAAAATTAAGTTTAATATACACTCTTACTTGTATTAGCTACAGTGAATGTTTATACTCAAGTTTTTGTTTCTGTCTATCTTTTTTACTTTAGCTTTCATTACCAAACAGTCTATTTAGCATACAGAGGCATATCTCTTCGTTATCTGTTCTTAAACAGTACAAGAATAAGTTTATTTATACTTGCTCACATTAGGAGCCTGCTTAGTTATTGATAATTTCCAACTTAATTGCTGAATTCCCCAAGAAAATTAAATATTGCTGCTCAAAAGTAGGTTTCGAGCAATTCCACTGACCCACCCCCCCCCCACACACACACACCCTGATACGCACATGCTAATACAACATGCGACGAACAATGATAAATGATCATAAAATTACACGGTACTTTGACTTTAAATGTCGTGATAATTGATTTTTATTGTAGTTGTGAGTCACATTGTAAATTTGGACTTCAATGAATACTCCGGAAGATACGGGATATAAAATTCTTGGGATAAAAATGATTGCCCGGCACAGTTTTGATTGTGTGTTTCACCTGATGATTCGTATTTTTGTGACAGAACATGGTGCCGTATTCTGTTGTTCGTATTTGCATTATTCGTCGTTCGCTTTACCTTACAGTGCAAACAAGCCACATCCGTTTAAAAGCACGACGAAGACAATATACGACAACTAGCTATTTACTCAGTTAATCTTCAATTAATTGTCAATTATCAAACAGATTCTTTTTTTTGCCCGGTGTCAGAATACATTCCTCGGTGATAATTAGACCGGTGCGCGCATGTGTTTACTCGACTGGTTGGTATTTTTAAAGTGGGCGGAGCTTATTGTTTTAGCAAAACATTTTTTACTATCTTATCGTTAACGGTGTGACCTCAAAGATTATAGGCGGGGTTTAAATTTACTACGACTATCTACGTTGATGGTTGTGATTTTCTTTTTCGGAAGTCCGAGCGTATGTTATCAAGAAATTCAGCGGACAGGTTGTATTTTAGCCATAATTTATGGCTGTACGCTCGCTAACGCTACTCAACTGTTGTAAATCCACTTAAAACTGGCAAGTAGAATGCCTTTATTCCCAACACGATGATAATCCTTTACCAGTAATGTTTAAGTTGACGACCAGGATACAGTGTCTGTGACGTAGTGAATCTAAATTTAGTAACATTCGACAAATAATACTAGGTTACGTACGTTTCTAATTTCTAACAAATATTCGTGAAAATAGTGCAGATTTTGGATGAAATAGATTAAAAATAACTATAAATTAAGCTTCTGTTTACATTTTGCTAAAAAAAATTATCACTTTACAAGGGGGAAAGTGATTTTTGTTGGGGAAAAGATTTCCGTTGGGGAATTTTCATTCCCGGGGAAGACGCCGACTATTGGCGTCAGTTTGTTAAGGAAAAAAAACCCTGTATGCTATCCCACTGCATCTACTGGCAATGCCACTGCGATGCTGCGGCAATGCTTGCGATCGTACTGCACTTACCTCCGTGTTCTTGGACACCGTAGGATTGCCATGAGAAGTGACCTTAGTGTGACAGGGTTTTAACTAATCTACCAGTAGAAAACTTACGATTTAAAGATAAGAGCCCTCCTCACATTAACCTTTTACTCCAAAGATAAAGCTTATATTGAATGGGTGAACAGTTTAGATCCAGATCAGCCAGCATACCATGCCATCTGATCAGGATCTTCAGTGTTTGCTTTTATATTTATAAGGTTTTTTCTGACCTAGAGGTAAACATTGTAGATAAAGATCTGATGTCACTGATGTGCAGGCAGATATGGATTACCCATGTGTGTATATATGGAGTAAGGGGTTAAACAACTTACCTGTCATGTGTACAAGGTGTAGACAGACCGGAGTATCTACCACCCAGGAGGCATGTACATAACCAGCCTTGCATCAGACCGCAGGATAAACATAACATGGAATACACAAGAACAGTACCCTTAAACAGCTGGGGAAGCTGGGAGAAGCGAGTGATACTGATTGTTGAAACCACTGAAAATCAAAATTCAGTACCCAAGGTTATAAAACTGAGCATGGAAACTATGCATCTGATTGGCTGAAATGGCGACTGGTCTGATTTGAGACTGGTTTCCAATCTCAGCTTTATAGCCTTGGGCACAGACAGTTTATGTCCTTTCTTCTGAATAAAAGAATACATGTAATAGAACCATTAGGAAGCTAAAGTAAGTAGAATATCAAAGATTTCAATTTATGCAACAATAATAATTTTCATATTAAAAGTTTCCAGTGTTTAATAATGTGTACGAGGGTTGTTCGGAAAGTTTTGAGACAGTATGATTATCTCTGTTACTAATTATTGCTGTGCAGAATATTTAATACAAATTATAGTTTAATATGTAATTTATCCGAGTAAGAACTTTAAAACGTGGTAACGTTACTATTATGCATATAATCATTTCCATAGCATCCTGGCGCACGGCGTATTTTCCTTTTAAAATTTTTCTTTAATAAAAAGAGCCCATAAAATTGCGCCATACGTCGCAAATTTTTTATGCCGTTAATTCTGACTTCGGTACGTCATTTCCGCAAGTTATTTAAGCCGTTATCTCAGATCGTTATAGTAACACCTGCGCGAAAGGCAACGACTATGGAAACACCCTCAAACGAAGAACAGCGTGTTTTATTATGTTTTGCGTTAATCTTGGGAAAACGCCAACATAAAGAAGCAACTTCTAGAACAGACAAACAACGGACACACTGTTAGTCGGCCATTGATGTTTAGATGGCATAAGGAGTATCGAGATGGCAGAAAGTCATCAAAAGACAAGGAAAGGTGCGGTCGCCCCTCCGTCATCGACGATAAACGGATAATTGCCAAAAACGCGCTCAGTGCAACCGTTGCATAACAGTAAGAGAAGTTGCAGAAGTTTGCGATGTAGGTACGGCCACTGCTCACAAAATGTTAACTGATACACTTTCAATATCACGGCATGAGAAATTTGTATGTTATGAAGGTAAATACTTTGAAAATGAGTAGAAGTTGACTTTTCTGCAGTTAAACTCTGAAAATAACGGCGACGTCGGACAACGTGGTCAGTGGTAGTGACCGTGCCTAACGCTTTGTAGCATTCGTATACACGAAGCTATTGTAATAACATTTTACACCATAATAGATGAGATATTATGATAAAACAGAGTAAACTTTTGTTTGATTTTATCTTCTCCAACGTTAAATATTGGCCGTGTCTCAAAACTTTCCGAACAACCCTCGTATTTAAGCTAGTTTACATGTACTTTAAAGAGCACATTTGTATAGAGTAAAACTTGAAAACTGAAGACGAGATTTTTGTAGCCGTATGTAAATGTTAACAAGGTTGTTTCGAGGTTGTTCATGCATGTCTACATGCCAAAACGAAACTTTCGTGCGTTTTTATGAGGTAACTGTAGGAGAGAAATTTTAAACTAGAATGTTGTGTTCCGCGCAACACATGTGTCGCCTGCAAGGAAAAAGTTGAAATGTGGGCCTATGTTAAATCATATATAATAATATTTTATTTAAGTTGATTTCAATACTACACCACAGAACACATATGTCATCTAAATTGCATTTAAAAGGGGAATAACTAAAATAATGGTGAAACCTGAGTTATCATCTTCAAAAATCGGTTTGTAAATACATGAGTAATTCAAAGTATTCAGAGAATTAATTGAACAAGTACTTTCCATTTTACAGGCAACACTAAGTTTCATGTTAAAGTTGCATTTGAAAGGGACATAACTCATTTTAATATTGAAACTGCAGTTATCATTCTTGTCGTCACAGATGGCATTGTTCATGCTGAAAATATATTCCAAGTATGAAGTGAATAGGACAAGTACTTTCAAAGTTAAAGTCAACACTAAGTTTCATGTTAAAGTTGCATTTGAAAGGGGCATAACTCGACAAATTTTGAAACTGGAGTTATCATTCTTGTTGTCACAGATGGCACTGTTAGTGCTGATGATATATTCCAAGTATGAAGTGAATAGGACAAGAACATTTAAAGTTATAGGCAACATTAAGTTTCAGGTTAAAGTTGGGGGACTACCGGACGACGGCACCGACGACGACGACGACGAAGATGACGACAATGCCACCGCTGGACAATAGGATCCCTATGTGTCTACCTGCTATCGCAGGCAACACAAAAATCGGTGGACAATTAGTTTATCAATTGGTTACTTATTGATTTTAAAACACATCTACCTTTGCCAATTTATTAAACTTTTACACCCATAAAAAATATTCAAAAAAATAAAGTGTTGTGTTTTCATTGGCACTCAGTATATTTAATCATCATTATTTTGTCAAACTACTGCAAACAACTTTTTTCGACAAACGGATGGTCTCTCAATAGTGGTGACTATTTCCAGTTTATATATTCACATAACTTTGAAAGTTATCTTCCTAACCCTTTACTCCACATATGTGTTTTATTGCATGTGAGAAATGTGCAGATCCAGATCAGTTGGCAAGGATGTGCCACACTGGTATCTCTTTGTCAGAAATAACCCAATGAATCCCACAGTGAACAGTATAGATCCTGATCAGCCAACACAGAACTGCCAGCTGATCTGGATCTACACTGTTTGAACAACAGTAATATGCAATGAGGTAAAAGGTTCAATACCAACTGACAGACACCAACAGATGTTCTATGTCAGTGATTCAGATTGGCGTCGGCCATCGGAGAATCGCCGATATAATTCTCTAATGGCCGATAAAAAATGATCTCTAAGACAAATGGGCCGATGAAAAATCCATTCTCAGGACTAATTGGCCGATGGTTTTTGCAATAATTATGACAACAATAAAACTCTTCGCCCCTTGAGTACCAAACTGGTATGAAATGACAAACAAGCGTGATCCGAGTCACCTAAACGCTGTAAAAATTTATAACCTACACGCACCGGCTACTACGTCACACTACGCTTCCAGTATCCAATATCTGTAAGGGTCGATCACTGCCGATGTTAACCACGTGTATTTCGTTCGCCCAGACGCCGAGATAAAACATATAAATGTCATTCAACACCTATTCATTCTGTAGAAAAAATTTCATTCTCTAGGCAATTGGTATAAATTTCCAGCATGTTTTGATTATACAACCCTACTTTTTTCGAGCAATCTTCAATTTTTGGCTGAGTGTTGACAAATGAGGCAATCTCTTATAAATCAAAAACACCGTCGTATGATCACATTTTTCTTTACTCAGCCCGACACCTTTGATCTCCAAAAAAATCAATACTACTCGTCGGTGTTGTTTTTTTATGTGAATAAACAGCAGTGACCATGAAATATACAACGCTGATCACACAGGTGTTCAAACAGGTGTTGATTGCTCTTAAATAAATAAGGATGTTTTAGGAAGGGATTGGAAAAAAGCTGAAGATGGAATTTATACATGTAGCTATTGGTCTATTATATTTTCGATGGTTATTAATTTTCTCATAGAACTTAGCAAACATATTTATTATCAATTTAGCGCGAATTACACGTTGATACAAGCGACAGATTTCTGCATGAAATAAGCGGCTCAAAAGTTTGTTTACTAATCTGAAAATGAAAGAACAATGATTTTTCAACGATCTGAATCTCAAAAGCATGTCGGGCTGGTAAATTGGGAATTTTAACAAGCCCCAGAGAAAATCTACTAGTTTTTTGCTGTCGGGCTAGCGCTAATTTCGACCACTATTAAGACTCTGTAAATGTTATCATAAGTCAAGAAGTGTTTGTCTTATCAATATTGAATAAAATAAGTGTCCTAATGTTTTTGAGGTATTTAGGACAAAATGGCCAAAGAAAAATTAGGTATTTATGACACCTGTCCTTGATATCTGATTTCCAATCTGAATCACTGTATGTGTCTGCCATTCTATCTCAGTTGACACAATAAATTAACCTACCAGTAAATGTATTTCTTGAATACAAGTAGAAGACTGAGTTGATCACCATAACTACCAGCACTGTACTCAAACAGGTCAGAGATAAACCACAGCTTACAAACCCTGTAAAACAGTTGTCATACAAAATTAGTGTGCTTAAATATCACAGAACTTTTTTCACTACATCAACTTAAGAAAATGTACCAATATGAATATGATACTTAACTCGTTTTTTTGTAGATGTGTTTTGTTTTTTAGTTTTAGCCTGTTTTTAACATATAACTATGACATTTATATGGACTAAATCAGAAGAGAAAGTTCAAATTTACCTCTTGAAACAGAGATGGAAGACAAAATTAATAAAATATGGGAACATGGTTTCTCTCAAATTGAGTTTTTAGACACACCAACTAGTTGTCTTGAGTTCTCCTTTGAAAGCAAGCTACTAAGCAGCTACTGCCAATAGAAATTTCAAAATATAAGTAAACATTGGAACTTGTAATGCTTACTGAAAATTATGGGTTTATTATTGAGAGCAATTAACCCTGTACTCCAAAGATATGGATTTGGTCACACATCTGCACTTTGAAGTGACTAGTGTGTATCCTGATCAAATTGCACAGAATGTGCAGCGTGTTCTATAATTATGTACAATGGTCTCACAAGGGATATAACCCAAGTATGCTGAATGTCAAATTAGAAAATATGCAATTATTGAGCATAAACAACCAATTTTATGTTAATTTTTAACAATGGCTGTAATTCTAGGGTTATTCCTGAGATCTGTGCCCAAGGTTATAAATCTGAGCATGGAAATCAGTCTCAAATCTCAAGCATCTGATTGGCTGAAATGGTGACCAGTCGCCATTTCAGCCAATCACATGCTTGAGATTTGAGACTGGTTTTCAATCTTAGAATTATAACCTTCAATTCTGATTGTTTCTAACTGTGACACTGTGCTCATTAACATTGTCATCAAGTTTGGTGTAGACTGGATTATTTTAAAATAATTTGATTTGGTTGATAGTGTCAACTGAAGGATC
This sequence comes from Corbicula japonica, assembly GCA_038501625.1. NCBI lineage: Eukaryota > Metazoa > Mollusca > Bivalvia > Venerida > Cyrenidae > Corbicula > Corbicula japonica. The sequence goes on along the minus strand of JAZAYU010000008.1, from coordinate 778,562 downwards.
TCAATTTCAATGTTACTTGTCACGGAATCTGATTGAGACATTTTGTCCATAACAAATATAACCAAGTTTATTGAAGGCTTAAATTAATCTTAGGAATTTAAGGTTTTTTTTAAATGTTTTCTGTTGGACAGAGATAGTTTTAATTACCCATGTGTACTTGCCGGTTGTATCTGCAGTTAGCATAGTAAATAAACAACACCTATAAATATTTTTACCTGTGAACCATTCTAAGGGATGGAGGGGTTGACAGTAAGAGAAGAACAGGTATAGAACACTGAACACCGGCACTGTTATCACAGACCATACCACAGACGCACCTGCACGCCACTGAAGCACCTGCAATAGAAGAATAAATCATGTATGTACAAAGGCAGGAGTGAGGGAAGCACAGACAGTATATGGAAAATTTTCAACAACCAGAAAACAGATGCACTTGCAAACCTTGTAACAGTAGACTGCTTAACCAGAAACCTCTACACACGTAAAATATTCCTTGGGTAGATAGAGTTCACAATATGGCTCTCATGTTTACACTATTTACATCTGTTATTATGTAAAATTTATTTGTGATTATTTTGTTTTGGAAAATAATTATTTTGTACATCTGCAAAATAACAATATTTTTTTTAAAAGAGACATTTACACTGCAGGTGGAGTGACTGATAAGTTTAAAGATCTACTCACATACAAATTACTTTCCCTGCATTTTCCATAGACAAAATATGTTTAATTGAAATCCAATGGATTTTTTTCAGCCACTTAAATTTACTGGCAAATCAGTTTTTTCTTATACAAGTTTAAATCATCACAATGTTATATAAAAATTTAAATTAATCATTATGGCTAAATGAGGTTAATAACAATCAAGTAACAGTCTGCACTAGAGAGTTTGCATATATATATATTATCTATATGTATAACAGGGCTATTTTTTCCTTCTTTAGTAGGGGCCATTTATGGGTGCCTTCCCCTCTGAAAATTTCTTTAAAATCCCCAAAAAGTGACTTTACATCAGGTTTTTTTCATTCTCCTTCTAAGTAACTAAACTTGGTGTTCCGTGGAACACATGTGTTGCCTGCCAGCAAAAAGTTGAAATGTGGGCCTATATTAAATCATATATGATAAAAAGATTTAATTCAAGTTGATTGCAATACTACACTAGAATTTGGTGTTCACGGAACACACATGTCACCTCAATTGCATTCAAAAGGGGCTTACAGAATATGGTGAATCTGGGTTATCATTCTTGTTTTCACCAATGGCTATTTGCATGCAGATGATATATAATAATATTCCAAATATTAAGTAAAAAGGAAAAGCACTTTCAAAGTTATAGGCAACATTAAGTAAATTTTAAAGTTACATGAGAAAGGGACATAACTCATAAAATATTTAAACAGGACTTATCATTCTTGTTTCCACTGATGGCGTTTTTCATGAAGATGATTTATTCCGAGTATTAAATGAGTAGAACAAGTACTTTTAAGTATATGCCACAATTTCATGTTAAAGTCTCCTTTGAAAGGGGCATAACTAAAAAAATTGAAACAGGAGTAATCATTCTTGTTCACTGATGGCATTGTTCATGAAGATGATATATTCCCAGTATTAAATGAAAAGGACAAGTAATTTCAAAGTAATATGCAAGATTATGTTTCATGCTGAAGTTGCATGTGAAAGGGGCATAACTCAAAAATAGTAAAACAGGAGTTATCATTCTTGTTCTAACCGATGTTGTTGTTCATGATGATATATTCCAAGTATGAAGTGAATAGAACAAGTACTAACACAGTTTAAGGCAACATTAATTTTCATGTTAAATTTGCATTTGAAAGGGGCATAACTCAAAAATAGTCAAATAGGAGTTATCATTCTTGTTCTAACCTATGTTGTTGTTCATGATGATGATATATTCCAAGTATGAAGTGAATAGAACAAGTACTAACACAGTTAAAGGCAACATTAATTTTCATGTTAAATTTGCATTTGAAAGGGGCATAACTTTAAAATAGTCAAACAGGAGTTATCATTATTGTTGTAACCGATGTTGCTGTTCATGATGATGATATATTCCAAGTATGAAGTGAATAGGACAAGTACTTTCAAAGTAACAGGCAACATTAATTTTCATGTTAAAGTTGCATTTGAAAGAGGCATAACTCAAAAATAGTCAAACAGGAGTTATCATTGTTGTTGTAACCGATGTTGCTGTTCATGATGATGATATATTCCAAGTATGAAGTGAATAGGACGAGTACTTTCAAAGTTATAGGCAACATTAATTTTCATGTTAAAGTTGCATTTGAAAGGGGCATAACTCAAAAAATAGACAAACAGGAGTTATCATTTTTGTTGTAACCGATGTTGCTGTTCTTGATGATGATATATTCCAAGTATGAAGTGAATATGACATGTACTTTCAAAGTTATAGACAACATTAAGTTTCATGTTAAAGCTGGGAGACTACCGGACGCCGCCGCCGACGGACAATAGGATCCCTATGTGTCTACCTGCTATCGCAGGCGACACAAAAATGACACTATATTCCCCAAAATTAAAGTGCAAAAAAAAGCCCTGCATAATTCCAGGCACTGACATAGCAAACTGTTGCTTAACTAGTTTCTGCAGTAGGTACACTTGACTTTCAGCCAAATTGAGCCACTATGGGATCTGAGGGAAGACCTTGGGGTGGATTGACAGTTTTCTTGCCAACAGACAATGACATGCCTGGTAGGGTCTCATCCACAGCACGCCTCTTTGCAGATGACTGCCAAATCAACAGGACTATTAACTCGGTCAAAGACATCAAGGTACTTCAAGAAGACCTGGACCACCTTCAAGAATGGGAGCGAGACTGGCAGATGGTTTTCAACCCCGACAAGTGCGAAATGATATGCATCACCAACAAGCATAAGATCATAGCTGGCTCATAATATACCATACACGGCCAAACACTACAGCAAACCAACAAAGTACCTAGGTGTCACACTTGACAACACACTGTCTTGGAACAGCCATGTCGACGTGACCACCAAGAAGGCCAACAACACTATTGCCTTCCTGCGTAGGAACCTAAGCACATGCCCACAAGACATCAAGGCCACTTGCTACAAGTCGCTTGCAAGACCCCAGCTGGAGTATCGGTATGGGACCCACAAACAAGCGGTCACATTGCCAAGCGGATAGTGTGCAGGGGCTGCCCAGTTCTGCATAGGTGACTACACACAAACAAGCAATGTCACATCCATGCTAAAAACTCTCGATTGGGACACACTGGAATCCCGTCGCCACTTCATCAAAGCCTCCATGAGGTACAGGGTCGTCAACAACCTGGTGGACATCCAAACCCAGCACATACTTCTACCAGCTGGAGCACACACAAGAGGCCATGCCAACAGGTTCTTGGTTCCGTTTGCAACGGTCAATGCCTACAGGTACTCCTTCTTCCCATCTGGAATACGTATATGGAACAGTCTCCCTGAGATGACCGTATCTGCCCCATCTCTGGAAGTCTTCAAGACTAGGATGGGAGTTCCAATGCCTTAACTGGAGTAGCATGTTTTCATCTTGTTTTTAACCTATTTTTCACCACGCCTTCCTCTGCGCATGTAAATATTCACAATGTGCGATGTTGCTCCAGAGGAGTTGTGCACATCACTAAGAAGAAGAAGAAGAACCACATCGCTTAAAAGCTAGCTAAACAGCAAGGCTGTTGGTAGTGACCTCATGCTGCCATAACTACAGCCACAGGCAAGTGTGTTGCCACTGAATTCCACGACCAGCCAATCCAAGTCAAAAAATGGATTTATCAAGTACTGTGTAAACATTAATTTAACCTTAAAATATCCCTTTATTTTCATTCATAACGACTGTGGTCAATGCCTCTGGACATATATGTATCTCTGGTACCGAAGATAAAAAACGATCGCGAAAACTAATAAATTATCATTAAAAAGCACATGATTGAGGTACCTCTTTACTGAACCACTTATCAATTGATTCCATTTCATAAACAAAGGCTATGTCCGAAATCACTTCACAAATTAATGGTGAACTGGACTGGGAATTACAAATTTGATAAATTAATTTCGCTTTTCGAAGGGAGCGCCATATTTGGTAGTCTCGTCCAAAATGGAAAGTTTTACGCAAAATTACATTGTAGCTATACATCAAAAGGCATAATTGGTTACAAATAAACATACAATTTTTATTTTAATATTTACTGAATAAATGAGTAGTTTTCTTTAGTGATTGCAACAATCATCGTAACGATGTATATAATTTTGGGTTTGAGGGTAGAAAAATAAAAATACAAAACAAAAATGGCTGGACACAATGCCGGCGATCCTCTGGAATGTTTTAGTGTATGCAGCTTATTATTCTGACACTTATATATTCATATCTTTATGGGAATTCATTCCAACTGATTACTTATTTATCCTGTACATTTATGCCAAATTTTTACGAAGCTTCCTTGGACCTTGGGAATTTTATTCAGAATTCCAGCCCAGGGCGGAGGATTTTTAAAATTTGACCACACACCTGTTTAGGGGTCCCTTTCTGGCCCATATGTCAGTAGAGCTAAATAGGTTTGCCAAGTTTGGTAAATTTCAGCTAATAAACGGGCGATCTGTATCACATGATGCAACTACAACAATTTGGAACACAAAATATTCCCATTTTCTAAAAAGCCAATTTTTTTATAGCCTTAATAATAAATATAATAAATAATAATAATAAACTTACCTGAAAAAATACAATTGCACATCAGTTTCAGTCAAAATTGTAACATACTAAAAAATTTAATATTGATTGACGATGATACAATCATTATGAATCAGATAAAAATACAATTGCAATGTATCAATTTCTATCAAAATTGTAACTTACTAAAAACTTTAATACAGTATTGATTGAGTCATTGACCATGATGTAGTCATTATGAATCAGTTTCGGCATTCAATCAGTTATGGCACATCTACAAATGTTTATTACAGTAATGCTGCTAAAACACACAATAATTTGTTAACAAATTTTTGATATTTACTTCAAGTTTAATAAAATGTGATGGAACTGATTGAATGCTGGAAATGATTATTTGACTGTAGATGCACAATATGATGTGAATGTTCAAAAGTTTCTGCCCAGTTAAAATTTTGAAAATAAACATAGAAAAATCTAAATTTTCTCTTCCATTAGACAGGTTCATGTTTACAGGTGCCATTGTAAAGATATGAAATACATCTTACATCATATCAAATCAATATTTGTTCAGTAGGTTACGATTTAATATTTGAAATTGACCTACAAATGGGATGATGATTTGATCCGTGAACTGTTTAAATTATTATTTTCACCACCTGATCTTGATCTACACTTTTCACTTTTAGATTCATAAGGTTTTTTTCAAACCATGAAGCTACCATTGTAGATCCCAGATCTGATGGCACAGATAAGCCAGCAGGGAGCTACACAGTACACTCTGCACACTCAAAAAACTTGCATATATGGAGTAAAGGGTAAACTAACATGGCTTCTGAGCATTATAAGTACTGGTTCAAATGAAAAGAAAGGCAAGTTCATTCACAAATTCAGCAGGTTACATATATTTTGTTATTATACAGATTCCGATAGTTCTTCACAAGGATTTGGACCGTGATGACCATGGAAATCCTGTCATTGGTCAGGACGGGAAGCAGCGGTACAGATGTGGTTTCCGGATCGGAGGTGGTATTGACCAAGACAATTCAAAGTCCCCTCAGGGATATCCAGATAAAGTAAGTGTTTGTTTGATGTTAGTGTTCCGAATAGCTGCTGGAGTACTGTCCTGGATTTTCTTATCTGAGGTCTTAGCGGAAATTCATTTAACTCTTAATAAATTGGTACAGTTGTGCACAAAGCCCTCCATTTGCTCTTACACCAGTAGTTCTGGTGTTGCCCATTCGAAGAAAAGTTTATACATATGGATCACTTAATCAGTCCATCACAAAAAAGGAATTTCACTAAATACTTTCCATCAAATTTTCTAATTATATTGCTTTATGACAACAGAGTCATGATAAAAACAAAATCTTTAGGTCACATTTGATTCCGTAATGAAGACTTAACATTTGGCTATAACTTTCGCTCTCTGAATATTTTTTCATCAAACTATTATTTTTTTATTCTCACAAAGTACCCAAGAGCAACACAAGTGCTTTGATATTATAATTTATATAATATTGAATGACCAAATTACTAAACTTAAGATCATTATAATTTATATAATATTGAATGACCAAATTACTAAACTTACGATCAAGTTTGATTACCTGCCTTTTGATTACCTGTGACACTAGAGCAGGGCTTTTCATCCTTATATAACAAAGGCCTGTATAAACCTCTCAACCCAATCCAAACAGATAGAATTTTTTCCCCTGTGGCAGAGACTTCCCAAAATGCTAGGTAAGATATCCAAAAATAGATCAAAGTCCCCTGAAGCAGGCACATAGGAGCGATTTGAAAATTTGGGCCAAGGAAGAGATGATTTAGGCTGCACATCAATGATATGTCAATATAATAAGTTTCTTGTTTTATAAAACAATTATATGTAGACATTGGTGTATAATAGAAAAACATTTAAATCATCAGATTCAAGTACTTTAATACTGCAATCAGCAATAAGGTCACAGTTCGTAAATTAGACGTCTATTCTTTCAATAAAATATAGATCTTCATGTGCAAATTTAATAACTATACAAAGATCAGATAATAAAAGATTCATCAGTAATAATGTCATATCTATATTTTCTGAATGTTACTTAGGAAATGATGTTAATTTTATCAAATAAAATATTATTAAATTTCAAAAAATTTATTGGTATATTTTGTGATAACATTTCTTGTTTTGATAACGGTTATCTGTGTGAAACTGTGCGTCTATTTCAGGGCATTTATGTGACATATATACATGATAGTGGACCAGCATCACGGTGTGGTTTACAGGTTCATGATAAACTGCTGCAGGTATGGAACACCATTTCTGCCTTGTTTCACCAAATTAACTCTTTCCTCAGTATTTTGTTTCAACAGCAAACAGTGTAGATCCATATCAGCTGCATATCTTTGCCATCTGATCAGGATCTACACTGTTCGCTTTTTGGTCAGAAATAACCTAATAAATAAAAAATCAAACAGTGCAGATCCTGATCAGATGGCATGGCACACATGTGCCAGCTCATCTGGATCTACACTTTCTGCCCATGCTATAAACGGCATGTTTGTGGAGAATGGCTTAAGATTTAGGAAATTCATGTCTAATGTTAACTGGAATTCTCCTTTAGTATTATTTGGTTAAAATCCAAATTGGAGATTGAAGAAACAAACTTATTCTTGTTGGATACCTGAAGTTTGCCTGTACCATTTATAGTAGCAACCTAAGCTATTTTTTTAAACTTAATATATTTTAAAGGTTTTAGATTCACTTGATAGGGCTTGAAAAAAGATTCACAGAACAGTTTAAATTTTGAAAATATATGGAGTATAACCAAAGTTATGGCATTTTGAAGTCATGGATTTTTGGCACTTTTTAGACGTGATTTTGGCAGTTTTCGGTCTTTTATTCCAAAACATCATGGCACCGAAATTTTAAGCACTTTCAGGCTTTTCGCTGTAACTTTTTTAAAAATTAAGTTATTTTCTTGAAATTTTCCAATCTTATCTAAAATTTTCTGCTGAATTCATTTCTGATAATAGTTTTGCTGTATCATGACAGCTCAGTTAAGTATTAAACATACAATGTCAACAAGAGCACAATTTTTTTTACAAAATTTTAATTTTCGATCATCAATAACCCATGTTTTCTCATGACAGTAAAAATATAGTTCTATTATAACAATCAACAAATAAACATTTCATGTAACAATTAATTTAACAATGCAGAATAGATTTATATTAATAATAAATAACTAAAACTTCTGTAACTTTCAAGATAAAATGAACAATATGTTCCAAGTCATATGTTTTTCACGGTTTACTTTGAACATTTATTTCTGCTTGCATCTGGGGAGTGGAAATGTTCTGTTGGAGTTAAACACTGAATTGCTTTATGGAACAGGGCATGGTGGAAATCCTCAATAGTTTTAAATGTCTTATTTTTCTTTACAAACTTCTTCTGCAGCTCCACTGTGCATGAAATCTTTTTTTAATAATGTTGGGCACTTCAGTTCTGTTAGAATAGATTAGTCTCACGACAGCCAACCCAGTCTGCAACTTTTGTGTTTGCTAGATCATATTTTCTAGCAAACTGGGCTAACTCTATAACCACACCATTATTTATGTTTTCAGTTTGAGGAAGCACATTTGAAAATATATGTCCATTCTCCAGCAAAATATCTTGGCAAAATCAACCAGGCTGTTTGTTCTTTTCCATTAACATGTCCCTGTCATGCATCTGGAAAACAAAAAATATCAAACTATGATTAAGGGCGTTGATAAAAATAAAAAAATAATGCAAAAGAGTTGAAATTTACGAACAATTAGTGTTCGCAACTAAAGACAATCATTAAAAGTTCATAAAAATGAGTTTAAGCGCTATAAACGGCATGACGAAATGCGGTACTAAAAATCGGGCAGTTCCGAATCGCCCATTATTTGTAACAAGTGCCGAGAGAGTTTCTAATTCATAAATCATAAATTTGATATAAATATTGCAATTTTTAAAGAGAATTACAAATTAAAGTTCTCATGTATCAAACGGGACTTGTATTACGTTAAGACCCATTTGAAAATGACTGCGATTCGAAATTGCCCATCTATCGTCGTATGCAATTTGCAGGCCGTATACGGCGTATACAAAATTGTAAAATACGAGTGCCGGGAACATTAAATTTAAATAATTTGATAAAATTATTGTCAAAATTATTGCCAAGTCTTTAAATAAGTGTAAAATGATGTTTTATCGATTATTTCATGAACAATCGTGGAAATTTCGGCAATTTATATTTATGCAAATTATCCAAAATGGCCGCCGCGGTATACGCGTGCGGCGATTCGAAAAAAAAAAAACCGTTGATGTCTTATTTCAAAACAGCGTGCGCAAGTCATTTCACGTCGGAAAATATTGATTTTGGTATCATTTAAAAGCTAATTATTTGCATTTTATACAAATAGTTGTCTTTTTAATATTGACCTAAGGACTTTTCTACAAAACGGCCGAGACTTTGGACCTCCGTATCTTGCCATTTTTTGTCGTAGAAATTAAAGACAAGCACCGTGATGAAGCCCAAGCTTTCATCTGATTGGCCAGAAAATTTCATAAATATTCATAAAATAGCGTCTAACGCATGTATATTTGAATGAGGGCACCAATTAAAACATGCGGCCGAAATTCAGATCGTTATCGGGAAGCGTGATAAGTCAAAAAATTCACTTACCTTTGTGTTTTAACAAATTACTTGTTCAAATTGTTTAAATCAATCTGTAAGTATTATACACCAATAAAAAGAGAATTTAAAGACCTTTCTAAATATGTTAATCTAAATACACTCAGACAATTAAAACTTTGAAAAATAATAGTTTAAATACACACACCCCCTAAATTTTGTGGAAGTGCTACATAAATTATTGGATTTTGTGGGGTTGCTATTTATATTTAGATCCTTGACATTACATGTAGTGGTTAGCATGATTTTATTTGGTATTTGGTTAAAGCACATTTCTATGAGATTCAAAATTGATGATACTTATGCCCCCGAAGGGAGGCATATAGTAATCGCACTGTCCATCCATCCATAATGTCAGCTCAGTTAAATCTCGTCCTCGCTTCTTCTCCAAAACAGCTTGAGGGATTTCATTGAAACTTCACAGGAGTGTTTGTCACCAAGCCTAGTTGTGCATATATATATAATTTCCGCTCAGATTATTTTTGTCATCTGATCAGGATCTGCACCGGTCGCATTTTGGTTAAAGATAACCAAACAAATAAAAAAAGTGAACAGTTAAGATCCTGATCAAATAGCACGGATGTGCCAGCTGATCTGGATCTAAACTGTTCACCCTAGCAATTAAGGTGTATCTATGGAGGAAAAGGTTAAGACCACTGTTTTTAGTCCCAAAGGTGGTGGTAATAGCGAGGTTTCACTGTACTTTACAAATACTTATGAGTTCACAATATATGCCTTGTCATACGTTCGGTGGTCATGTTCTCATATATTATACCAGAGATGTCATCCAATGTCTTAAATACCTCCCTCATACAATCTGTCTTTTAATCAGAAATTCTACTCAAATCTGAGACAATATTTGATCAGAAATCTTGCAATCAATGCTTTAGAATGCAAGAAACGATGTAACACAATACAAAACAAACAGAATTAATTTGATGAAATTGTACTTTTGTGACAAAAATAATGATTTCCATTCATCTCATGGTTGTTGAAGAGTTTTCTCCCTTGCAATATCTATGTCCTTGTTTACTGCGCACAGGAAATTTAACTATTTTATTTAAAATAGTTAAAAAGTTTCTTAACTTTAATATTAGGCTATCATATTTTTTATTGAAATGTTTTACTGTATGACTAAAGAGTATCTTAACTTTAATACTTTACTATGATCATAATTCTTAGCAGAGTGTCAGTTGTTTAAAACCTTTAACCCTTTACTCCATATATACACATTGTTTTCACATGTGCCACCTGTGTAGATCTGGATCTACTCTGCTCGCCTATGAATAACAGCTGGATGTTAAGGAGTAAAGGTTTAAAACTGGCATATTATTTATTCCAGTGGGTAGTGTATGGAAGTAGTCATTGCATGCATAAAGTTGTGTGTGCAGATAAAAAAATTTACATAGTTATGTAAACTCTTGGCTTATGGTGCTTCTGAAACTGAAACTGAAATGAGCTACAATGTATGTCTCAACAAATTGACTATCATGACATTTTAAGGTAGTTTCAGTTCTTGGAATTTTTTTTAAAACAAATTCATTGTATGCACAATTTTATTTCAATTTATGGTAAATGTCTTAGTTTATTTAATTTGTTCTCTTAATTCTGTAACAGAATCAATATTTGCATATTTGTCAGTAATATATCTCAAACAATGATCAGTTAACCCTTTCCTCCATATATATGCATTTTTATGCAAATGCAACCAGTGTGGATCCAGATCACCTGGCACATCCATGCCGTCTTATCTGGATCTGCACCGGTTGCATTTTTGTCAGAAATAATCTAATAAATCAAAAAGTGAACAGTGCAGATCCTGATCAGACGGCACAGATGTTCCTGCTGATCTGGATCTACAGTGTTCGTCCATGCAATAAAGATGTATCTATGGAGGAAAGTGTTAAAAAAAGTAAGAGTATTATGCAGCTTTCAAGATGACAGATTCATGCTATATGCTTTCACAGTTGCTAACAAGATAGATCAATCTCATGTGCAAATAAGCTTCAGTCACACATTTTGTGCACATTTATTCTGATAAATAATATTTCAGATTTCTGTTAAGTTAACTGTAGAACAATTGAAAAGCATTATCATATCAAACAGCTCAAGCAAACATGTTATTCTTAAGGGAGACATTAGTCAGACTTACTTTGTTTGACCATAAATGCAAAGAAACTTGCTAAATAAAACTTGTTGCCATGTTTGAGGTTACTGAGAACTGGTCCCAAGGTTATAAAATTGAGCATGGAAACCAGTCTCAAATCTCTTGCATCTGATTGGCTGAAATGGCGACTGTTCGCTATTTCAGCCAATCAGATGTTAGAGATTTGAGACTGGTTTCCTATCGCAGTTTTATAACCTTCAGCACTGATGACAGTTCACAAGTGAGAATGTGATAATGTTTTACTGTCACTATTGATTATTTTCCCTCAGGTTTTCTTGACTGTTCTCTATTGTTTTGACAGGTAAATGGACATGACTTTACTGTTGTCACACATAAGAAAGCTGTGGAGTATATTCAGAGAAAGCCAGTATTAAACATGCTTGTGTATCGGCAAGGTGTTCCACAACTACAACGACAAGACAGCGGCCAAACACAGTTCCAGTCTTTCTCACAAAATCCCCAGGAGTACGCTCTCCATTGATATCTGAAGCTGTTGCATCAATGAACTGTTCTCCAACTACAAGCTTCTTACAGTAGAACTCCAAATCAAGACCCCCCTAAATTACGACCACCTAGATATTAAGACCACAATTAAATGCCACTTTACAGTTGTGCACTACCTTTACACCCCAAAATAAAGACCTGTCCAATATCCAGACTACTTTTGTCCGTTCAGGGGGTGATCGTTATAGCAGGGTTTTACTGTACAATATAAGTTAGTTAGAACGCTATCAGGATACGATCTTATTCTATGGATATACAGATAACTGTACCCATCCCTTAAATTAGTACATGTACCACAGACCAAACCCCAACACTGGAACTTAATTACTGCCTCTCACATTTCTTTGAGATATTGTAGTTTAAAATTCATCGTAATTTTCGTTATTTATATACAAATATGATAGTTTACAATTAATGTTGTTAAATTGTAAAAAAAAGAGTTGTTACACATTGTTATCAAAAAGTTGTTCTTTTGTCAATGAAAACCTTTGAGATTATTCGACAAAGCTCAATGTTAGTTTGATTTTGTGCTCAAAGTCAAACTGTTACAAGTAGCAGAATTGGGTAACCGTTTGAAGAGATCTTTTATGTTTTGTTACAAGTAGCAGAATTGGGTAACCGTTTGAAGAGATCTTTTATGTGGTGCATTTCATTATTTTGTATATGATTTAATATGATATAATTTTCATGATTTATCTTTTCAGAATTTAATTCTTTTTATTATTTTTTTAATTTTTATTGTCATGAAATATTTTTTTCAGACCCATAATTTTAATTAACATGATATATTTCTACAGCACTTTCATTTATACTTAAGGATAAATAAATGCCGGGTAAACTTTAATGATGATTCTAGTTTTTCCCATTTAATGCTTACCTCGGGGAGGCGTTGTATATGTCGTTATGCAATCCCTTCATCCGAACATTAATACAGTACCACATGCACTATCATTTAGAGATTTTCTTTAGAGTTTTTTTATTGTTTTTATCAACAATGACACTTTTGCTATATAATGTCACTCTACAGTTCTTTATTCCTTGAGAAAATATAGATATCAAAAGAGCATTTAGTATGGTAAATTTATTGCAACAGATGTAATCAGTCATATGATTATGAATGTGTAGAAGTTTAAACAAACCTAGTTCAATAATATTTGGGATATCACGTTATGCCCATCACAGTGTTAGTTCATAAGTGTGACATGTAACATTGTTTGGATGATTGTGAGACATCACAGTGTTAGTTCATAAGTGTGACAGGTAACATTGTTTGGATGATTGTGAGACATTACTGACATTAAACTAGCAGCAACTATCGGCAACATAATTTTAATATACAATATCAGCTCATTTACAACATCAGCAGATGTTAAGCCTTTCCTCCACAGATACACCTTTACTGCATGGGTGAACAGTGTAGATTCAGATCAGCAGGAACATCCGTGCCGTCTGATCAGGATCTGCACTGGTCGCACTTGGGTAGAAATGCGTATATATGGAGGAAAGGGTTAAAACATGATCCTTAAGCAACCATTTTTGACAGACTCGGGAACATATAAATGCATGAACTTAGTTGATTAGGAGTTGCTTAAAATATCCTGGGAAGTGCAGTCTGATAAAACAAAATGTTTAGTAATTAATATTTCTTTAGGTTGTGCAAGAATATTAACCAGATTTACTTTAATCTTGGATGTTTATATGATTAATGGTTTGGCCCTTTTTGTTAGACCAAACCCTTGTAAAAAATCAGAATTTGAAGTTAGACTTAACCCTTTCCTCCATAAATACGCATTTTTAGGCATGTGCGACCAGTGTAGATCCAGATCAGCCGGCACATCCATGCCCTCTGATCAGGATCTGCACTGGTAGCATTTCAGTCAGAAATAACCTAAAGAATCATAAAGCAAACAGTGCAGATCCTGATCAGACGGCACGGATGTGCCGGCTGATCTGGATCTACACTCTTAGCCCACGCAATAAAGGTGTGTCTATGGAGGAAAGGGTTTAATATGCTAAATTGTATTGGTTTATTACAGAAAACAAATTGTTTGAGGAAGAGAAGTAGTAATGCATCATGCCTGAAGGTTATAAAGCTGAGATTGGAAACCAGTCGCCATTTCAGCCAATCAGATGCTTGAGATTTGAGTCTAGTTTCCATGCTCAGCTTTATAACCTTGGGCACATATATCTAGCCCATGATTTGTCCACAAAAAGCAAAATCTCAATAAGTATGCTTTAAACTTTTACTCTATATATACACGTTTTATGGCATATGCGACCAGTTTAGATCCAGATCTGCTGGCATGTCTTATCAGGATTTGCACTGTAAACTTTCTGGTCAGAAATAACCTAATAAATCAAAAAGCGAACAGTTCATATCCTATATATCTACACTGTTCATCAATGCAATAACGGTGCATATATGGAGGAAAGGTTTAATTCTCGTGCACAAAGTGAGTTTTGTGCATATGGATCAAATTGTTGTTATTGTTGTTGTTTTCAGAAAGTATCAGATTATGAATTTATATTTTATTTCATTGTGAATATCAAATGAACTTGCTTAATCACAGAAGTTTTGTTGGATATCATTGTGCAGTATGCAGGGCATATCATAAAAGCATTGAGTTTTTAAATGTGATAGATTTTTACATTAATGATTTGTATCGTTGATATTAATTGTTCCATGTTTGGAGCTAAACTGATAGCACTTTACTGCAAAGTAAGAATTTATCAAACTTCCTTCTGGCATAGCGGAATAACAAGTATCTTGAAGTGGAATGGAGGATTTAATGTTTATTTAAACTTGTCCAAATTGTAAACATAATACTCACATTGAAAGAAATAAAATATTTTTAAAAAAGAAACAAGCTGCAACAGATGTTTATGAAATGTTGCAGAATTTCAAATTTTAGAATAAAGGATCCGTATAATACAATATTAACCCTTTTTTACATGTATGGGTTTTATTGCATGTGTGAACAGTGTGGATCGAGATCAACAGGCATATGCTTGCCATCTGATCAGGATCTACACTGTTTGCTTCAGAAATAACAGATCAAAAAGCCAAATCTTGTATCCATGGAGTAAAGTAATAATGTTTAATATTTAAAATATAGGAAAGTGGCTTCATCAACATGACATGAGACTTGCCGATCAGAAATAAACTCCTGGTAATTGATTAACTCTTTCCTCTATTAATACGCATTTTTACGCATGAGCAACCAGTTTAGATCCAGATCAGATGGCACATCTGTGCTGTCTGATCAAGATCTGCACTGGTTGCTTTTTGGTCAGAATTAACCTAATGAATCAAAAAGCGAACAGTTTAGATCCTGATCAGACGGCACGGATGTGCTGGCTGATCAGGATCTAAACTGTTCGCCCATCATCCGCCCATGCAATAAAGGTGTATCTATAGAGGAAAAGGTTAAATGTAAATATACTGTTTGTTGTTAACAGAAATATACAGAATTTAAATGTACTGTGAAATGTATCTTTTGATGATATATTTTGATTGATAAAAATGTATTGACTTGTAGGGGTTTGAATCTGTGCATTTGCTTAAACACAAAATTAAAATAATTGCTTGGTACTTCAGTTTATTGAACTTGCCTGTTCAAGTCTTGATGTTATTGGTGCTTAAGTAGTGTAGACTGTTCCGTTAGACTGATGTATTATTTTAGTTGCACATTTAACTCCCCTCCATGGATATGGCTTAAATCCTATGTGCTACCAGTGTGTATCTGCATGTGCAGTCTGATCTGGATCTATATGTTCACTTTATTAAGATTTATTAGATAAGCTAATGGTGTAGATCCAGATCAGACTGAGGTGATGTCAAGCTGATCTCAACCTGCACATGGAATGAAACCTGTATCCATGGAGTAAAAAATATTCTGCACATTTAGATAGTGGTAAAATTTTGTCTTAGATAGGCTGAATGGACCTTAATAGTGTGCAGTACATGGTTAAATTATTCCAAGTTTCCAATTGTCAAAACTTGTGGCACCTTGACTTTTCCGCTTTCATATCGAGGCAGCTGATTGAGAGGTTCTAGCTGAAAGAGAATCCTTATCCCTTCACTCCATATATGCAGTTTTTTTTTTCATTTTTAACCAATGTTGATCCACATCAGCCTGCACATCTGTATGATTCATATCTATATTGTTCACTTATAGTCAGAAATAACATAATGACACTAAAAGCAAATAGTGTACATCCTGTCTGATCTGGATCTACACTGTTTGCACATGCAATTAAACCCATATATAGGGAGTAAAGGATTAAGAACCTCAGCTTTTCAGTTTTTCTTTCATGTTTAATTTTAAAACTTTTTTTTCCAGTGTTACTAATCTTAGATGGTTGTTGGATATTTAGATATTCTGGTACTATTCATTTAAGATAAAAGAAGAGACTTTTTATCCTCACTATACTTATTACCGCGATATACCTATTACCGCGAGTGCCTTGGTAAAAACAAATTCACATGCATACATGATGATGTCACTTCTTTTTCTGTTAGGATTTGTTTACAGTATCTCCCAACATCTCTCAAACAAATTGAATAGCAAAATATATATAGTTTCTCAATATCTACTTTTTAACAGAAAAAATAAACTTCATACTGAACTGAATAACCACTGTTTATCAAAAAGCATAACTTCAAATGTTTTTTTTATATATTTAAGTCCATGAAGTAAACATTTTTCAGTTACTAATGATTTGTTCCAGCAGAATTTAAGTCAAGTAAGCTGCATTTTATCACCAGATTTCTGTTCCTGTATCATAATTGGCTGAATCGTGGTAATATGTATACAAGGAAAAAGCAATGGCTGACACAGTGGTTCATTGCAAAATCCATTTTTATTATAAAGGATTCCTAATTAAAAAAAAAATCTTCTGTTTTCTAAAGATAATGGATAGTTTTAGTTATATTCATAACAGCTGATTGTTGTTGTTGTAAATTTATTTTAATATACCCTGGCAAACTTAAGACTCGTGGTAAAAGGTATGACCAGGATAACAGTGTCAACAGTTGTGTAATACACTGATGTCTCTATCATATCATTATAAACAAATTAATAGTAAGTTGTCAAAATGTATTACTGAAAAGCTCTCTGAAGTTGGTAATCATAAAACTGTGATAGGAGACCAAACTCAAATGGTGACCAGTCACCATTTCAGCCAATCAGATGCTTGAGATTTGTGACTGGTCTCAAGTTTGAGTTGTATGATCTTGGCCCCTGCAGTAAAGAGAGTTTATCTTTACTGTTTGTTAGTTTTATGACAGTGTCACATTGTTTTATCAAAAGGAAAGTGACATGACTTCATTATGAAGGTCATCAGCTTGATATACCACAAGAAATAGTAAGATTTTTATGAGGTCAAGTTGAACAGGGAGTGGAATTTTTAGCTTTCTGGGCTACTTGTGCTTTTCTTTACAAGATATGTGAGTGCAAGTTTAATAATACCATAGTGGGAGACATTTACTGAACTATTTTCTTTGTTTTAGGAGCGGATAGTCTTTCAGTTGATTGTCTCAAACATTTGGTCTTTGTAATTGTTGAAACAATGACCTATGATACGTTGAGCTCCTCAGTTAGTTGATACACTTTAGCTTTCACCCATTAATTACATTTTAAGTAGGTGACTATACCCCATTGGAAGTTCTTTAAATGGTCTGATTTACATATATCATATTTTGGAATAAAGCAACCAATTTTTGTCAGGCCTTTTACCATCAGCCTTTACTTGTATGACCTTTTAAACAGCTTTTGCTTAAGTGTGAAAATTGTTTGATAAGCAGATCTTTGAAAAACAACTACAAAAATAATTCACTAGTTAAAGATAGAGACTTATAAAAAAAGAACAGATCATAAACATAAATACTTACAGGGTCAAATTCTTTTCAGTGAAAACTGTTAGCATGAAGTTTCTTTTACAGTAAATATGTTCATTTTCAGCAAACTCCTTTCAATTTTTCGTTTTGCTGCAATTAGGCTGATAGATTTATGCACAGTTACAATATTTTACTTTTAAATCGAAGTGCTTAAGGCTTTGAAGATTGGTAATGAAGTTGGAAGACGTGTGTCAGGCTCGAAGGTTATAATTTATAAACACAAGACCAGCCCCAGATCTCAGCTGTTTGGTTGAAATTGACAAATGGTATGCTTGAGATTATATTATCTTGAACACTGAATGAAAAAACTGAACAAACAAACATATCCTCATTAGGACGCAAGATTATAAAACTTAGAATGAAGACCAGTCTCAAATTTCAAGCACCTGATTGGCTGAAATGTGACTGGTCTCCTTTTCAGCCAATCACATGCTTGAGATTTAAGACTAGTCTCCAATCTCAGTTTTATTATGTTAAGCCTTCTATTTATGTTCATATTGTTGTGAGGGACATGGATTCAAGACACCGATTCACCCCACGTTTCTGACATTTATTGGTATGTAAGACTTGGAGAAATTTTGGCCATTGTCATTGTAAATGGTCTAAATAAAACAATTGTGTTCCAGATCATTGCACATGAATATCATTTGTTATGTATGTTTATTCGCTGTTTTGTATTTTATTTTGCTTTTAATTTGTATTGTGTGATATATATTTATGTAATTGTTTCAGAAATATATATTTGGTTGTGAACAAACTACCTACTTATGGATATAAAAAATGAAGCATTTTGTGGGGATGGGGTCTCACTCACTGCCACTTAACCCACTACTCCATGGGATTTGACTTGCATCCCATGGGCAGCCAGAGTAGATCCAGATCATCCTGCACATCCTTGCAATCAGGATCTGCATTCTTTGCTTTTAAATTATTAGACTTTTCTGACCAGTTAACGAACAGTGTGCATGTGCAGCCAGTGGCATCTGATCTGGATCTACACAGGTTGCTTTTTATTCAGAAATAACCTCAAGAATATAAAAGTGAATAGTGTAGATCTTGATTAGATGACATGGATGAGCCAGCTGATCTGGATCTACAATGTTCGCCCATGAAATAACTGCCATATTCTTGGATTTAATGTTTATTGTAAATCCTTGTTAGTTTAAATGTATCTAAAACAAGAATTGCTATTGGTTACATATTTGCAGTCAGTGTAGAACCAAATTAAGATGGCTTATGATTACATTTTCAACAAGAATTAGTGTTTGACCATGGGAGAGACTCATCATTGCACACTGTTTATCCTCAGTTATTCAGTAAGGTACTGCTAAAACTTCTTGAAGTGAGCTCAACTCAATGATATTCAGCATTAATTCAGCAAGTCAACCTTTCATCCCCTTGATTTGTTAAACACTTAATTCTGTTTAATTTTTAGGCCATTCCCTTGAATGTTCATTGGGACCATTTCTGCAGATGTTGATTTTTAGGCTCATCTTAGTCTACACTGGTTGCACATTGAATTAGGGTGTGAAGGATTATATGTATTTAGACATTTTAATCAAATGTTGTTTTACTAAGCTGAGCTTAAGGCTTAGAGTGAGTTAGGAGGATCAAGTTTTGTTCGTTGACATTCTTTGTCCACTTTTGTTAACTCTGTATTAGTACATGTACTATTTTCATCTGAATATCATCAAGTTAGCCCAGTGTGTTTGTCATGATGATATCTGGGATCTGTTAGAAACTGGGTCATTTCTGGTCATTATAAGGTCAGTATATCAAATCAAAGAAACACGTTTTTATTAACACATTAGAGGCCATATAAATTTGCTAATTTTTAAACTAGCAATGAATGTTTGTCTTGATCATACAAAATTAATACTGGGTCATTTGAGGTCAGAAAGTTTAATCAAATTAAACCGTGTTACATGGGTTCATCCAATTATCTTTAAATTTTGTTTTTATGTTATCTTTGATAAGTTTACAACTAGGTTAATCTAGATTAAAAAATAGGTCATTAGATCAGGTCATAAAATTTATTTATTTTAAAACTTAAACCACAAACTTTTCTGGGGCAGGTGATGTAAGTAACCTCTTACAATAAACAGAATATTTTGTTTTTTTTGCTTTTTAATAAGACTGTGTTGACTTTTTTGAGGAACTCCTAGGTCAGCTTTAGTTGAAATATTGACCCATTCAAGGGTACTTTAACCCTTTCCTCCATATATACGCCTTTTTACGCATGCGCGACCAGTGTAGATCCAGATCAGCTGGCACATCTGTGCCGTCTGATCAGGATCCGTGCCGTCTGATCAGGATCTGCACTGGTCGCATTTTGGTCAGAAATAACCTCAAAAAGCGAACAGTTTAGATCCTGATCAGATGGCGCGGATGTGCCGGCTGATCTGGATCTAAACTGTTCGCTCTTGCAGTAAAGGTGTATCTATGGAGGAAAGGGTTTATATCTCTGTTTGCTTCATTTCTAACTCATCAAACAGTCAAGCTCTTGTTTTCTACCTATATTGTAATGTCATGTACCCAAGAATCAGGTGAGCAATGAAGAGCCATTGCATCCACTTGTCTAAATAAATAGCTTTGTTTTACAAAAAAATCTTCGCAATAATTGCATGCTTGTACTTTTATTATTATTTTGTTGTAATACAGCTTAATGAATTATATATTTTTGACAAAATATACACTTTACGCAAGTTATTTTACACTAGTTGTTGTGTTTACATTACTTCATCATTAAGGCAACATAATAATTGCATTCCTCTTCCTTCTGTAATGTCTTGAGTGACAATGTGGCAAGTCTCATACAGTAGCTGTGTGAATGGTTGATGGTAATATCAAAACCTCTGCTGTCATTCCAGGGGTGAACAACGTAGAACCAGATCACACAGGTGCCAGCTGATCAGGTTATGCACTGTTCACTTTTAGATTCATTAGCATAAATCTGACCAAGATGCGACCAGTGTAGATCCAGATCTGATGGCATGGATATGCCACCTGATAGAATGTAAACTGGTTTATGCGATAAAACCTGTATATATGGAGTAACAGTGTTATGTTGACAAGAGAATAGTTTACAGAATAGAAATAGCTTCAGAAAGGATAACATGGCCAATGTTAGGTTTCCAAGAGAAAAGATTTCAGAACAATATCACCTTTTGTCATGTTAACATGACAATTGCCCAAGGTTATAAAGCTGAGCACGGAAACCAGTCTCAAATCTGAAGCATCTGATTGGCTGAAATGGTGACCAGTTGCCATATCAGCCAATCAGATGCTTGAGATTTGAGACTGGTTTCCATGCTCAGCTTTATAACCTTCAGCTCATGTCAACTTATTCAAAACAGTATCAGCTTGCTGTGAGAATATAGTCCACAATAAACCGTAACTTCTTTGGAGGAATTTCATAATGATATTAGCTTCTTACAACAGGAAACTTGACTCTCGGCTCTGCAAGAATATCTATGACATGCTTCTCTAGAGAAGCACTTTTATAACAATGTCAGGGCCCAACATCTTACAGGTGATTCATTCATACAGGTGAGATTGGAGAACAGTCTCAAAATTCAGGTTCTGGTTGGCTGAAATGAAGACTAGTCTCTATTTCAGCTAATAACATGCTTGAGATATCTGAGACTTGTCTCCAGTTAAAGTTTCGTGATCTTGGGCTCTGAATCAAAATTGGAGTGATTCCATAAAATATTGACTTGTCCATGTGCTCCTTCTTATTTCTTTGTTGGCTGGTTAGAGAAGCTGTGTTTTGCAAGGTTTGTGCTTGTAAGTATACTTTAAAATCAGCTTATTTCACAAAAAAAGAAATTTCTCAACAAAAAGACTCCTCTTTGCGCAGACATTGTTATCGGTCAGATTTAACTCCAGGTGCTATTGGCTTGGAAAGTTCAGAGTACCTACCATTTTTCTTAACAGTGTCCTAGCTACTTTTGTTTCACCCTTTCCTCCTTATATACACATTTTTACGCATGTGGGACCAGTGTAGATCCAGTGCCTTCTGATCAGGATCTGCACTGGTCGCATTTTAGTCAGAAATAATCTAATGAATACAAAAGCACACAGGTAGATCCTGATCAGACGCCACAGATGTGCCGGCTGATCTGGATCTAAACTGTTCACCTATGCAATAAAGGTGTATCTATGGAGGAAAGGGTTAATGTGTTGCTTGCTGCATACAAACTGTCAAACACATACATGTTTGTTCTTGACGATATGGTACGGCAATTGTGAGGTTGGTGTACATTTTGCCTCTGTTGACACTGTAAAATCTCTTCAATGAACATAACTGGCAAGTTTAATATTTGTTGTTCATTGTAGATTCTTTGGATTCATTTCTCTGTAAAATAACTAGAATTAAAAAACAACGATGCATCATTGTTTTTTTGTTGTTTTTTTAACCCTTTACATCAAAGATACACCTTAACCCATTCCTGGATATATACGCATTTTTACGCATGTGCGACCAGTGTAGATCCAGATCAGCCGGCACATCCGTGCCGTCTGATCAGGATCTGCACTGGTCGCATTTTGGTCAGAAATAACCTAATAAATTAAAAAGCGAACAGTTTAGATCCTGATCAGACGGCACGGATGTGCCGGCTGATCTGGATCTAAACTGTTCGCCCTAGCAATAAAGGTGTATCTGTACAGGAATGTGTTAACTGCATGGGCAAACAGTGTAGATCCAGATCAGCCAGCACATCTGTGCCTTCTGATCAGAAGCTACACTGCTTTTTGATTCATTAGGTTATTTCTGACCAAAAACGGAATGGTGAGGATCCTGATTAGAAGGCATGAATGGGTTAAGGAGGTCTTTTCAGAAATGTATTACAGAGAACAAACACATTGTTTTCTCAGACTGTTTATTAAACATGATCGTAACAATGACACAGTGAAGAAATAAGAGTTGGATTGGTAGCAAGACAAACATTAAGGCACTTGACAATGTAACAGAAGACCAGTCTCTCTCCAGGAGATAACCAGTCTACATGAAGAAAGTCGACCCAACCATCATCTGGCTGCCCAGTCACACCTAACTCGAATCCGTGGTAGCTCATTTTAGAATTTCCAAGTTAAGTTTTTCGTACTGAAGAATTTTCTCTCTAAAAGAACAAAGATGGCAATTTTGTCCTAATCATGCAATCTCAAGTTTATTTTATTCTGTTCTTTCTTATAGAAAATTCTGAAAACTGAAGTTTTGGCAACCATGACAACCACAGGGTCAACTGACAGAACTAAGACACAATAACTACAGCTACTACTTTTCATTGAGAAAGCTGAAGAAATAGTAAAAAAAAACACAAAGTTGGAATGTAATGCAATTCATAATTCCGTCAAAAATAGACTATTTAAAATTTTATAACTTGTTAAAATACTCAATGAAATAGAGAACTTAACCCATTTCTGTAATAATTTATATAAATAAAAGATGAGTCAGTTGTAAATTAGTTTGGTTGTTAGTCCACTAACAGACGACCAAGAAAATGATTAAAATGATGACATTTAAATTGGCAAATTTCAAACAACAATAATCTTTTTTATAAAACTGCATGGCAGCTGTAAATCTTGTACAAGAACTATTTTAAGAAAGTCTACAGCACAGAGTTGAAAAAGTACTCTTAACATCAATATATATTTATATATATTATACAAAAACATAAAAATCACGAACAAAAAGTTCAAAATAACGAAGACACTAAATAATGACAAATATAGCACAAGATGTTTCACAAAACAAAACGGAAAGGTTATACTACAAATCAGCACTTCAATGAATTATGGGGGCTACATGTTATGTTTAGCACTTGTAGAAAATGGACAAGTAGGGTGCATATACGTGCAGTCTTAAAATGATAACATCTCAAACCCTTTAACATCAAGAACTAGCTTACAAGATTTTTTGTCTGAACATGTACAATTTTTTTTAAATTTGAAACGACATTAAAAATACATACATTAGCCATAAATTTGTTCCTTCAATTGATTTCCCTAAAGATTTTAAAGAATTGCTACATTGTTTTTGTTCTTTAAAGCCTACACTTAACAATCAATTTGGGATGTCATCATTTAACTTGTTTTAAAACCTAGCCAGCCTTAAAATTTAAAAGAGGGTAATTCTTTCATGGTGGATCAAAATTATTAGTTAGTTAGCCAGCTGACAGAATTTAAAACAGGTTTGAAAGTGGGTGCAAGTTGAGAATCAACACTTTTGACATACCAAAATAGGTACACATGTCCAGCTTTTGTTTTTGTAAACATTAACAAAAAATTAAATAATAGTATGCCATGAATTTGTGTTATGTTACATATAAATATGATGAAGGAGTAGACAATTCTTTTCCAGTGGTCTCGAAAATTCGAAAAAAAAACCTGAATCCTTGGAAAAGAACTAGCACAAGTAAGAGCCCTATGTATGACAATGAACCTTCCTGATTATGTGTAACACAAAAACTGAAATGCTTCTATCCCTAAGGTATTGCACGACTAGTTATATGGAATCGGTACATGGATTTAAGTTTCAGCAAAACATTATCCTCAAGAAACGAATATAACTCACAAAAAAACACATTGGATGTATTAAATATCTTAATTACATTTAAAAATCATCATTTGTGTAATTTTAGAATGTAAAATTTGGTTCTTATTCATTTCAAATACATCAGGGATAGAAGCACTTGCATCTAAATCGCTAAAATAAATAAATTATAAAAACACTTTTTGGTAAATGAGGCAGCTGTAGAGTGGACGGACTGAATTATAGAGCTTAGTTTACTTATTTTGGCATTTGGAATTTTCAGATAATTGGCACCATTATAAAATATATATTTTCGATATGTTTACTCAGAATGAATAAGAAAAACTGTTTCGATCATGAGCTAATAAACTGCATAAAAATTATCTTGGAATGTAGTTTATGCTGTCAATAACATAAAAAAAAAACAAAATCGTATTTACACAATATCTATAAAAATGATTCCTTTTATATGATATATTTGTGTCATTTAAAATAAAACATATCCGCAATTCAAGACACCATTTTTATAGACACTTATATTTTGGCAAAAATCTATGCACACAATACTTATTTATCTATTTTATCACACAAAAGACCAATATAAATACGCTTTATATTCACTTGCTAAAAACTATTACCAAAACTTGTAAAATATACAAAAATATAACATCTTCATCAAATTAACATGATTTCAAACTTTAATGAGACTACTAAAAATGTGATTTATTATTCAAAACAACATGCTGATGACAACATAGTAAAATCAACAATTAATTGGCACTTGTATCACGAAACAGTACAGAAAAGCATATTGTTATGTACAAAAAGAACACCTACTGTTATCACATTTCTTTTGAACTTTCTTAAATTCTTAAACACTCCAAGACTGAGAATAACAGCTTGGATATTCTAGTAAATATTCAAACTTTTTTTACCAGATTTCACTAAATGAATTGAATTTCTAAAAGCAACTAAGATCTGAAAACTCTTAACATATTGGCACTTAACAATATGTACTTAGAGACTAAAATGCATGTCTTAATCAATCATAAATTAAAAGATGATAAAATCTGATCACAATAGAAATAGAAAAAAAATTAAATAAAACTTATGTGATCAGAAAAACTGTTTTATGATAACAAAACCAACAAAATAACATTCATATAACTGTGAAACATGAACAGGCAAATAAGATGGTCAGGACGGAATCACCATATCACATGACTGCGGACGACAATACTGATTTGCTGATTTGGAAAAAAATTGCTGTTGAACAATTAGCTGAATTGCGCAATAAGGTGCGGCTAATCATTGACGTAGAGTAGACTTGCGATCAGAGGCATTGTGTTTTGGGATATTACGTAGTAGGATTTGCTGAAATTTTGTTACAAACATGAGTAGTTGATCAAAATATTTCTTTCATAAAGTTTCATAAAACTGCTGGGGAAATAATTTCATCAGAATTATGGTTAATTGTAACTTTCAATGACACAAAAAATTGTTCTGTAAAACACATTACCTAACACTACATTTTTCCAAAACTATTTAAGATACATAATGTATAACAATTACTACATCTTTAACAAAATCACAGATGAAGATGTTTAACAAAAACTTTATATTCAACATTATTTTAAAAATCACATACCATTGGACAAAATATATGAAGATATTAAAGTGCTTTTTCCAAAAATAAAACACACTGCCATAACCAAAAAATCAGCATGGGTGCCTAGTTTTTGCAATATCATGCTGCACAAACAATTTGATACAATGTACAATATTTCCTGTTGAGTCAACATAGTTGTTTATTATTCTTTCATTTTGTTCATCCTTTGGTTACTTAAATCTTTTTTTCAACTTTGCAATCACTTCCGTTCACATTTTGTTCTAGCAAGCAGTCTAAAAATAGTAACATAATTCTCTCCTCCTCCATCATGGTCATGTGACTATCATGTGACCTCAGGTGCTGCCATCTGCCAGTATTCCCCTGCTGACAGGCCTGTCCACAGCATTCATCTGCAAGAACTGCTGCTGGACCTCTTCAGGGGGCATACCAAGGTAGGCTGCTCCGTCGAAATCAAAACCTGAAGATAAATATATTTATGTTCTTTGAAACTTTAATCTCATGACAAAAATGTTAGCCCCTTTTTTATAACCTAACTGTTATCATCTTTTACTTGCTTCTCAAGTTTCAACTTTCTGCTACATGAACATGTGCTTGTATTGACTTTTCTGTTTTTTAAGATTTTATTTTTTTCCAGTCTCATCTATGATCAGCATTTAAATACTCCGAAATACTAATATATAACAGATTTAGTATTTTACTAAATATTCAATTTTTTTAAAAAAAAGCATACCAGAATTATTTGAGAGTCCTCGTTGCATGTCTGAGAGGTTAAAGTCCTCAATCTGTCCTTGCCAGGCTACGTTCTGCATGCGACAGTTATTGTACGAGTACTGTGGTGTTGGCATATCGGGAAGCCTGGGTGGGGCTGGGTGCTGCTGATTCTCCATCCATTGCTCGTACATCTCGTCTGCCTGAGGGTACGCTGGTGGCATCATACCCAGCTCCATATTTGGGTACATGGCACGGTGACGAAGGTGTGGGTGTGGTCTCCGCCCAGGGCTCAACATGTCTGGCGGAGCTGGCGAGAAACTGTGCATACTGAAACAACAATTTTATTAAATTTGTTAAGCTTAATTATTTCTATAAAATAGATGAAAAAGGAACTTTAAAGGCCAACAAACATGACAAATATGAAAATATTGCAGGCTCAGTTTAATTGAGGTGTAAGTCCCAGTGTGAAACTCATTAGCACCAGCAATGCAAAACCTAGATAGCTGTATGTCGAGTACAATGATGTAAAACCTAGAAAACAGGGTGGAAGTACAATTGCAAACCCCAAAACTGACAACTGGTAGGTAGCTGCTAAAATGCTGATAAACTGACTTACAAAAAACAAACCAAAATGTTTTGGTTCTCAGGCTAGAATCATACTTCTAGACAATGGTCCCTTAGAAGTAGAAATTGCTGATAAACTTCCTTGTATTAAGCATATCAACATTTTGACATTAACCTGTTACTCCATAGATACACCTTTGTTATGTGAGTGAACAGTTTAGATCCAGATCAGCCAGCATATCAGTGCCGTCTGATCAGGATCTACACTGTTGGCTTTTTGATTCATTAGGTCATTTCTGACCAAATAGCGAACAGTGTAGATCCTGATCAGATTACACCGATGTGCCAGCTGATGTGATCTACACTGGTTGAAAAAGTATGAGTTAAAAGTATTTATATGGAGTAAAAGGTTACACTTGATACAGTTCATGTGCTTACTGACTGACAAACTGTCAAGATTTATTTTATTACAGTTTTTCAAGTAACAATTTGTCTTGGTAAACAGGAAGTAATTGATCCACATGAGAAAAGCATTCATTATAACAATCTGAAATTGATTGTAACTGAAAACTGATAAATTCTCCAGACTGTTTACGTTCAAGACAATGGCAATTTAGCTGATTGCTGTGCACTTTTATTTGCAGCAGTCCACTGGCAGCCACTTGAACCATGAGGTATATGGAGTGTCTGTTATTTCCTATTGATCCATGCTCAACAGCATTGATTTTCTTACTGTCTTATCTTCAGACTTGTTTATATCTTACTTCAGTTATTCTACTCAATTTTCATTCAATAAAAATTTAATCAATAAAAAACACAAAACAAAATATCAAATCCAAAATTAAGGAAGGTAACCAAAACAGTTATACAGCTGATTTTGAGTCTGTATGAAAAAAGTGGGGGCAGGGTGGGGGACAATAAGCTTTCCAAAGAACATAGATATAATGTCATTTGTTCAACTTTATGACATCACTTCAAGGAATTACATCAAACTCCTGATAGGACGAATTATGACAAAACAGTGCTGATGGCCTATGTGACCAATGCAGACCCAGATCAGCCTTCACATCATTCTGTGCAGTCTGGACAAGGTTTACATTGTTCACATTTAGTCAGAGAATCATTCCTAATGCATGTAGGAAATTGTTTGGATTCTTTTCGTTCCATGTTTGTCCACAATTTGATATGGGTCTACATTTATTGCAGTCATAAACCCTTTCCTCCATATATATGCCTTTTTGACATGGGTGAACAGTATAGATTCAGATCAGCCAGCACATCCTTGCCGTCTGATCAGGATTTGTACTCTTCACTTTTTTATTAGGTTATTTCCGACCAAAAAGCAAACAGTGCAGATCCTAATCAGAGAGCACAGATGTGTCAGCAGATCTGCATCTATACTAGTCGCAAATGTTTACCTAACACTGGTCATTGATATTCCTATTATTATTAAACTTTTTGTGTCAATATCTGTTATCAACACGTATTTCTGATCACCACATGTCATAGAAGAATTTCTAACAACCACACCTTGTAAAGCATCAAACTTGCTAACTGATATCTCTCATTTAGCAAAACGTTGTATTTCTACTTCTTTTCCTTTAAGGTGCATTCAGTCACATTCTAAGTTGGTTAACTCCACTTTTTGCTGCTCACAAATAACAATGTAGACACCTGCTGATCAGGTTGCACCCTTTAACCCTTTCTTCCATATACATGCCTTTATGACATTGGCGAACAGTGTAGATCCAGATCAGCCGGCACATCTGAACAGTTTAGATCCCGATCAGACGGCACGGATCTAAACTGTTTGCCCTCGCAATTAAGGTGTTTCTATGGAGGAAAGGGTTAAACCAGTGCAAAATATAATCATACCATTGTACATGTAGCAAGAGAAAGTTAGCCAGACTAATACATACTGGTCTGTAGAGTTCTGCGAGTCGTCCACTGTACTCATCGGACTGTTCTGTACACTGAGTGGTGACTGCTCCATCACTGACGGGCCACCCAAACCATAATCTGTAACATAACAAACACAGTTCTATGTTAATCTGTAAACTTCACTTGCACACTTGTTTATTCCTTGGAAAGACTTACATAACCATACATCAACAAGTGAACCAAGCGCACTGATACGTACAGAACTGGTATGAGCCTTAAAAAATTCAAAATAATTTACATGTAATGAATGAAATGGTAACTTTAAGGATAATTCTGTTTACATTCTCACTAGTTATTTTGTTTTGTTCAGAAAATTGTTCCTCATCTTAAACAATTCTGACATGAACATGCCTTCCATTTATTCTCATAAGGGAGATAATAATTGAGGACTCTGATCAAACAGCAGATCTGGATCTACACTACTTGCAAATGTTACAATTATCATTTAACTATATTGCTACACACTCAACTTCTGTATGGATATGTTTATAGCAATGGAAGAGCTGGATGATAATTAATACAGTCATATTTGCACATTCAGGTACGGTCATATTAGCAGCTCTATAGCTATATATAAAATTTATAACTTTATACTGATTTTGAAAGCTCTCCCATTCACGTTTTTATCCACACCTACCTAGTAATGTCATGGGTTCGCACAATAAAAAAAAAATCCAGGATGAACATCATATACAAAAAAAAAACTGCTGTAAATTCTTGTAGTCTTGTTTGCTATTCAATCTGTAATACTTAGCTAAAAAAACATGAAATACAACTGGATTTAACCTTAACCCAATGAAATGCTGGTCCTTTTGCACTTATTTAGTGTGTTAATTCTGGGTTTTTGTTTCTTTTTTATGCAACTTAATATTAATGAAGAATCAATGGTGAAATTAATAGTGAAATAGAAATGGAAAACTTTTAGCAAATACTTATTAATAATCTACAACCTGTAATCATTAAAAGAGCATGTTTGACAGCTGAGATGGTTTAAAGAGTGCAAGTTTTCTATTTCCTAAAATACCAAAGACGTTCTGGCATGTTTGCTTAAATTATGATCTAGTTTTTACCTCTACAAGCTCAACTTTGACACTTAATTACTAGTTGCCTTTTTGGTAAATGATGTCTATATTGGTTGATGTGACATTGATTCTAATTAAGGATTGAATCAATATTTGATCACTGTGTTCATTTGGGTATGGAAAACAATTGGGTTGTTTAAGGGCCTCATGCTTACTTTAAATAATTCAACTGTTTTTTTATACACAAAAATTATCAATTCAATGTTTTCATTACACACATAAACATTCTAAATTTCAATGAAAGCCCAAGAAGAATTTGTCATACTGTGGCATTTTTGAATGGCTATAGGAACAGCCATGTTGATGCCAAGGGTTCACTTGTGGCAAAATGTTCGTGTTTGCTGACTTTACATGTCAGATATTTGTACAATAAAGTCCAATAAATTGTAAGCATCTTTTACTGTAGGCACATCTCTTAAAGTAATAGGTCATGGTGTGCATCATTGGTATTTATGATTCTAAGATGATTAAGACTTCATAACAGACATGCAGTTGAAGTGAAAATACTGTGTGATAAAAAGTTTTTTTATGCCAGCCACTGTAAGATGAGAATCTGAATCAGTTGAAACAACAGAAATTGCATAACTTGTGTTTCTACAAACTCTTTCAAATCAGGGACTATCAGAGCTCAGCTGAGACTGCACATCAATACGAGCAATATAAATGACTCCCCCACCTGCTTGTATAGTGATACTTGATCAGAACTTGATATGGTTTACAGACTCATCAAAGACACTTGAAGATACTGATGGCAACAGACCTGGCAACATTTCAAAAGTGAATGCACTTGTACTGGATCATTTTCAGGAAAGTGCTAAAGAATCAAGTGCCCAAGGTTATAAAGCAGCATGGAAACCAGTTTCAAATCTCAAGCATCTGATTGGCTGAAATGGCAACCAGTCGCCATTTCAGCCAATCAGATGCTTGAGATTTGAGACTGGTTTCCAATCTTAGCTTTATAACCTTCAGCCAAGGTCTGATAGATTGCTGAAACAGCCCATGTCTCGCTGCCCTAGTGGCAGGTACATGGTTAACCCTTTACTCCATGGGATATGGCTTTTACCCTTGGTGATCAGTTTTGGTCAAGATCAGCTGGCACATACAAAACATATAAAACCTGTACATATGGAGTAAAGGAGTTATCTTGATCATCAGCTTAGCTATATACAAAGTTGTTAATCTACAGGGCTTATAGACTCTTGTGCCCAAGGGTATAGAACTGAGCATGGAAGCCAGTCTCAAATCTCAAGCATCTGATTGGTTTCCAATCTCAGCTTTATAACCTTCAGCCTTGGTCAAAAATAAACTAATGAATCTAAAAGCAAACAGTGCAGATCCTCACCAGATGACATGGATGTGCAGGCTGGTCTGGATCTACACTGTTCCCCTACACAATAAAGGTGTATCTTTAGAGTAAGGGTTTAAGATTTCATTACTCCATTATTGTTACTGATTGTCCATTTTATTCCAAATATTGACAGACCAGCAAATACCTATATACAAGCAATTAATATCTGCTGATTAAAGATTACTTTATCAATCTTATGTTTATTAGGAATGCCTCATCAGTCATTTTGTGTCTTGTGATTTTAACACTATAGAAAATCATGATATAGAACTAACTGCTAGGTCTCTCTAATATTTCTCAGGACTATAAAATTTATCTGCCATTCTTTCAATTTGATTATAAAACTTGATAATCAAGATGCATTTAGATAATTACTGCTCGATGTAAACAGCATTCTTATCAGGGAAGACAAATATTTGTACTAGTTCATTTTCTGCAAGTGTACAAGAGCATAAAACTATAACTGGAGACTAGTCTCAAATCTCAAGCATTTTATTGACTGAAACGGCATCTGGTCGCCATTTCAGCCAATCAGATGCTTGAGATTTGAGACTGGTCTCAATATGAGTTTAATGATCTTGGGCCCAGTAGAAATAAATTAATTACTCGAAATGTCATAAATCAAAACATTTTGTTTCAATTGTTTTTCACATTAAAATCAACCTTGTCCTGTTTCAGGATGGAAAAATAAAACGTTTTTGAATATTAAAATCATTAATATAAACTGTAGAAGACATTTACATAAAGTAAAATTGATGTAGTCTTCTTGCTAAGTCAATGCACCAATATGAATATATATGTGAAGGCAAATGTGTTACAGCATTACAAATGCAATAAAATTCCCTCACTACAGATCCTAAAATGTAACAATTAGTCCAAACTTTTAGAAAAATTTGCTCCAATTCAGGCATTATTATAGTAATACAATAATATTAAGCTCTTCTGAAACATTGAATTATTCCTACCTCAACTGTGAATAGGCAGCTTTAACTCTATTAAATTTAACAATTGATTTTGTTGTGTGGACTTAACCCTTTCCTGTATAGATACATCTATATTGCTAGGGCGAACAGTTTAGATCCAGATCAGCCGGCACATCCGTGCCGTCTGATCAGGATCTAAACTGTTCGCTTTTTGATTCATTAGGTTATTTTTTACCAAAATGCGACCAGTGCAGATCCTTATCAGTCGGCACGGAAAGGGTTAAATACAAATTTTCATAATTTGTTGTTAGGCCATCAAAAGTGCTCTAGAAACATTTTGTGAAACTGTCAAGGGTTGCAATGGACTCAGAAACCCAGACAATAACTATTAAGATATTTCAGAGGATAATGAGACAAAATATGTAGAAGACTAGAGCTTTATATGCCTGATCATCACCAAGGTCTAAGTTGATTTCAAAATTCAGATTATGTTTGTCTTTTTATCTTGGAACACTGCACTTAACAGGAACAAAGTTTAGCTGTTTTTTAAACCAACAACAAATATTACTAAGAGATAAATTGAATTTGTAATGAAAAAAATGTTCCAAATATTTCAATTATGATATACTGAATAAAGCCGTTATTGTCAAAATATGAGGAACCTGTTGACCCGACAGGTACTTCAATGATCCCTATCAGTGTAATGGCGCCACTTCTAATCATTATTTATACAACTCGAACACTTCTTCCACATATAATTGTCTATTTAAACCAAACAGAAAAATATATCCATTTCGGAGTAAAAACCATAAATCAGTAAACAATTTTATATAATTAATAGGTTTTAGGTTTTGTTGATAATACATGTGCTTATTGCTCATATATTTATCAGGTACAATTTATATGTAGAACTGATAAAGTTAAAAAAAGTTCAACAATTCTTCAAATAAGCAGGTTTGTTTGGGCAGTCTTAGGAAACTAACAAAAGATAATTTTTGTTTTTCTGGACAAAATCCTCATGAAAATTAAACATTGCTCAAAAAAGTGGATCAAGCAACCCTACTGAACCAATCGTGTTCCAGTTTAAGTTTGATGATCTCTCAATAATTTTAAACATAAAATATGTGCTTTAAGTCGAAGGGGGGAAGTTGAAATAAAATTTTAATCTGCACACACTACTTTCAGAAATGAGCATAACTTCTTTTTTCAGTTTGCAAAGTAAGTTTAAAGGTTTGTTACCCATGATTTACATTTAACAATTTTCTCTTCAGTGTGATTTACATAATTAAAAGTCAGAGCTTTACGTTATTTATTATTTGCATTTTGAAGACGGTAAACTCTATAACATAATTACAACTAAAGACCATTATAGAAGTGAACATTTAGTTCACAAAGGAAGTAACAAAATGACAAATTGAAATTGGTTTTGGAGTCCCCAAAAATGTTAAATGTGAAAATAATTGACCATTATGTAGACACACCCGTGACTTGCAGATTTTTATAAAAATAATGTGAAGTTTTTACCACAAAATTAGCAAATTATGGGACACTGATACTTCCAGGAGTAAAGTTTTCTTAAGTTTTATTTACCATGATACAAGGAAAATCTTGTTCAAATAATGGATCTCTAAACTGAATAAAGTTTTATCCTGTAACATTTTTGTAAATAAAAACTGTTCTTATTAATAAAAACCCTTTACTCCATATAATTATAGGGGTTTTATCACATGCATCCAGTGTAGATCCAGATCAGCTTGCACTTTTTTGCCATCTGATATGGATATACTCTTCTTGCTTTCTGGAAAGAAATAACTTAATGAATCAAAAAGTCAATGGTGTAGATCCTGATCAAATGGCATGAACGTGCCAGCTGATCTGGATCTACGCAGTTTGCCCATTGATTACAGCCATATCAAATAGAGAAAATGGTGAAGACAACGCTTAGATCATTCATGTTCACAAATAAGCACAAATGAAAACTCATTCTGCAGTGAAACCCTTTCCTCCATATATACACATTTTTATGCATGTGCGACCAGTGTAGATCCAGATCAGCCGGCACATTGGCCGTCTGTTTAGGATCTGCACTTGTCAAATTCTGGTCAGAAACAACCAAACAAATCAAAAAGCGAACTGTATCTATGGAGGAAAGGGTTAATGCGTGCATTTGAAAAGAATTGATTGCTTAGATATAAAAACAGTTCTAATGAACCTTGGTGAATTTTCATATTTGTGATATGATAAAAAATAAATTTTGTTTGTCATATAAAACTCAAACTCTCATTTTAATTAACACCCTTACTTCAAACGAAAATTTGTTTCTTTTGACTAAAAGGTAAAAAAAACATGTATAACATGTTAACATTAAACGTCTGCCCTAAAACTGATCTACTTTCTTATAATAATTTTTGAAGCCCTTCAAACTTTAGAGCTGCTCATAAAAGGTGTTAATCAAACAAAGTTTTCAAAAGTAATATCCTGTTAACATATGTCTTTTTAAAGAAAAAGCTGAACGGCAAGTCACAGGCTGGTACAGAAGAAATTTGACCTCGGACTTATGAATTGCTATTTCATCTATTTAGGCTTCAATCTGATTAGCAAACAATTGACGCATTCAGAATTCTTATTTAACCAATTATTATTTCTTTAACATAATGTAATTTCAATGCAATATCATTTTCCTTGCTTGCGAAGTGTTTTAAGTAAACTAAAATGAATTCTTTTGTTAGCAGTTAGACCTAAGCATAACGAGTTAGGAAGACATAGCTAGGCAATAAAGTTAACTTCAAATATTCTTGAGTGTTTCTTCAATACGGATCGAGGTCAAAAGCGGGCAATCTTATAAATAAGTAAAAAATAAATATACTTTTGAGTTACAATAAACAATATACCAAATAAGGAGTGACATTAAAAGACTGATTTACCGATAGTTCAGGCCTATGATTTAAGTCAATCAGTTACAATGTAAGCAATGAAGCATTTCATCCGGAAAGTAAATGTCTTTTGTTCCGTTACATATAGTGTTATAGTGTAAGGTAACATTTAATCTGTTATCTGTAGATAGAATATCATTTGACGTCATGTAACTAAATAAGGTCCTACTGCAAAACTGTCATTCAAATGAATAACTCTTCATCGATTCTGGCGATACCTTTGTCTGGGTAGACATTTCGGGATTTGGGTAATAATTGTACACAAGTCCTGCAGGAAATTTGTTAAAATCTCATTAAGCACACTATATTGAATTCTGATATAAATGTCTTCTAGGCCATGCCCGAAGTAGTTAACCTCAGTGCTTAAAACTCTGTTTGTCCTGTCAAAGGATCAGCTATTTTTATTTCAGGGTGTATATTACAAGTAAAAATCATTAAAATATCATTTTTCTCTAATTACTATCTTCATATTTTGTACTCTGATACAGAAATCGTATCATTTTCACCAAGCTATTACCTATTTTTAAGAACAAATGAATTCCAGCCTATTCTTCCATTCTTCTTTTACCTTGTCCATTCCTCTTCAATTAAAATTGTTAAATAGTGCTCTAATTCAGTAAGAAAGTGGGCAGACCTTGAAAGTGAAGGTCTCACGAATGACTTCATATCAAAAAGAATAAAGTCGGTAAGCTCTCTGTTTTCATCAAGTCGTATGACAATAGCTGTTTTTAAAT
This sequence comes from Corbicula japonica, assembly GCA_038501625.1. Lineage (NCBI taxonomy): Eukaryota > Metazoa > Mollusca > Bivalvia > Venerida > Cyrenidae > Corbicula > Corbicula japonica. The sequence goes on along the minus strand of JAZAYU010000008.1, from coordinate 742,169 downwards.
TATTTCTAAAGGCTATTTATATTTTCCAACATTATTATAGGTATCAATTGTGATATTTCATTATTTATGTTCTCTCTTTCCAAACACAGTTTTTTTTTAAGTTCAATGAACTCTTCGTCAAAATTGTTTATATTGTTAAATATTATTTACATGGGATGACGAAGGAATTAAACGACACTTGTTTTAATGCTAATTAAAATGTAAAAAACAAAGTTTCCTTGTGGTCAGTCATGACTGCTTTAATCTTTCAATGTCTTTTAACTTTTGGAGTAACATTTGCATCCAGTGTAGACCCATCTTAAACTGCCCATCAGTCTGCTCAGTGTTTACACTCTTCAGTTACCTTATAATAACTTTCAGAAATTAAAAGCAATTGTGCAACAGACTTAATTATCTTTGAGAAAGTTCATGTCATTGTTCATATGCTTGTCCTGTGCCATCTGATCAGAATCAACACTGTTGGCTTATTGGTCAGAAATATTCTAATGAATCAAAATGTGAAGAGTTCAATTCAGATCCTGATCAGATGGTATGTATCTTCTGGCTGATTTGGATCTACAGTGCTGGCGCATGGGATAAAACCTATATACCCCTTTCCTCCATAGACACACCTTGTGTGGGCAGTGTAGATCCAGATCAGCCGGCACCTCCGTATTGTCTGATCAGGATCTGCACTGTTTGCATTTTGATCTGTTAGGTTATTTCTGACCAAAATGCAACCAGTGCAGATCCTGATTAGATGCCACGGATGTGCTGGCTGATCTGGATCTAGCCTGGCACACATGCATAAAAATGTGTATTTATGGAGGAAAGGGTTAAATATTTATAGAGAGTAAAAGGTTAAGCCTCATCTGGGTCCATGCTAATTGCATACGTGACAAAGTGGAAGCAAGTGCTGAAAGATGCTTCGGAACCTCGGAGTTAACTTACTTGGATATATTTCCTGTGGTGTGTTTTCCACATTGTTTGTGTGAAGCTGCTGTATGGTGAGGCAGTTACCCAGCATTCCTGGCTGTGACATCTCGCCCTCACGCTTCATCTGAAATAAAGGAACACAATCAAATTAATCCTTAATACACCCCATTTTAAAATGACGGACCATTTGCATGTGGCCAAAAAAAAATATAAATTTAAGTGCATGATTTCCCTAGTTAGAAAATAATGTTAAAAATTACAATAAACTTGTATGCCATTAAAAGATGGGTACATTTTAGAAAAAATATCTGGGATGGAATGGCTGCACCTGACAAAAAAAATGATTTCTGATAAAAATTTTGTTAGATTTAATACTTTTTTTTCCTTACAAAAATATTGATTTATATATTTTCTGTGACCTAGAAAATTTTTAAACACAAGGATTGAGCAACTTCAGTGCAATGCAAGAATGTTCCCTGTTCTCTTGCAGTAAAAGTGTCTCTTTAAGGTGCTCGACATTTAACAGTTAAAAACTTCAAAGGAAACTCTTCAATTCTGTCTATATCTATTCTTACATAAATCACATTATCTTGAAGCAAGTTTAATACTGCAATAAATTTCACAAACATTGAGTCTACAATTCATCATTCACAGAGACTTTAAAGCTTAATTTCTTTTGCCAAAGTAAACAACTTCAAGTTGTACCATTTAAAAGCAGCCTTTTGTCTATCTTTTTTTTGTCTGTAATATAATCGGTTTTTCAATAATAATTGAAGAAGACTTTAAAAGCACATCTAGACTCTAGAGCATTTGTGTCATTTCTTATGCAACCTATCAGCGAGCAATAAAAATAGAAATCGGAACATTAAAGTTAATAAAAAATATTTGAAAGAATAATGATTCCCTATGCTCTTTTCCAAGTATTTTGTAAATGCCTTTCACACAATCTGAGCCAGTCAGTTAAAGTTTCAAAGGAATGTGTTCAGATGACTTTATTATCCATTTACTCTATATCTATATTGCATGTACAAACAGTGTAGATCCAGATCAGCTGACACATCTATGTCATCTGATCATGATCTACATTGTTAACATCTTGGTAAAAAGTAACCTAATGTATCAGAAAGCAGACAGTGTAAATCCTGATCAGACAGCATAGATCTGCTGGTTGATCTGGATCTACACTTTTTGCATAAGTCAGCCATGTCCTTTGTGGTAAAGGGTTAACTGAATGCAAAATAATGTAGATCCTGATCAAACATCAGAATGTACAGCTTGGGTCAACAGTGGCAGCAAATCCGGGTACCAACATAAGTAGCTCTTTCATTCAGTTCTTTTTTATTTCAATAGACATGTTTATTACCTGGTCCCTTTAACCAATACACTGATAAAATTCTGATAAAAAAATACACTTATTTTGTTGTTATTTGTGGCTTTTCTTAATAATATAATTCTTGTTGCAAAATTTCCTTAACTAAAATCAATTTTATATTGTTTAAGAGATTACAGTGTAATCAACATTTATTTCTCAAAGTAATTTGAAAACAACAGTCAGTATTACAAATCATTGTGAAATGCTGAACTTCTATTTGCAGAATAATAAAACAAGAAGACGTTTCATATACAACTTCTGAAAAACATCTCTTTTAACTAGTTATACCATAAAACTGATATGACAAATATGTCAGCGAATGAATTGACCATAAATTTCCAAGTGTATTACTGTTACTGACTAGCTGCTATAAGAGCCACTTTGACAGGTTTTTGCTACATTATAGGGCAAAGAATGTTTGTATAAACCCTGGTCCGATAATATAAGAACAGTTTACATGTTTTTTGTTTGCTTTGCCAGAAGTAAAATATATTGCTTTCAAACTTGAATTGTTTCAAGTTTAGAGATATATAAAGGCTTATATTAATACAATTATCTGTTTACTCTTTCACTGATGATTTGTTACCTTAACCTTTTAACCCTTTAATCACTAATTATTACACTTGTCAACAGTGTAGACTCTTTTTCTCTGTTTATCAGGGTCTACACAATTTGCTATTTAAACACTCAAATTCTGCAAAACAAAAAGAAAAACAAGCATGTTGGTTCAAATTCAAAGATTTCACAAATTCAGCATTGTTGTCAGCATAAGGAGGTCTGTAGAAGTCATTTGAAGTCTGAAAGGTTAGCGAGAGAATAGCAGGTTATAACTTTTCACCAGTGACCCTGACCCTTTACTCCATGGGATATGGCCTTTATCCATGGGCAAACAGTGTAGATCCAGATCATCTCTCACATCTTTGACATCTGATCAGGATTTACACTGTTCGCTTTTAGATTTGTTAACTGGTCACACATGGAATAAAAGGTGTATCTATAGAGAAGGGGTTAAATGATGCCTTTTTATTCAATGTTCTGATTTCTCTTAAGAAGTAAATATTTAGATCATTGTTGGGTTGACTTTTATTTACCAAAAGCAAAGATAAAACCTTTTAAATAAGATGACAAAACAGGAAGATAGAATTCAATTTCTTGTCATAAATCAAACTAGGTCTACTCATAAAAGAATCTGCTTGATAAAAGCTATTTAAGCAAACTTTTTAATCTTTCAATTTCTCATTATCGTATCATTGAAACTGATACAAATATTCCACACTAAAGATTGAGTTTGAAGCTATATATAAATGCAAAATCAATTTAGGCACTTGTAATTCCGAGGTCTCTACGCAGATAACTCACTAGTACATAAACAATGATCATCAGCAATAACATAAAATTCGGCAGATAAAAAAGTTCAGATATGAATTTCAACATTTAAATTAAACGAACATGTATATTTTTATACTAGAACCTGTATACTTTGGACTAAACCCCTTACGTATTTTAGCTGTAGTTTAAACAATTATCTTGACTCTGTTTGCCCCAATACTACTTTACAGAATGAACACACATCTCCAGAATTAGGAACACTGACTGAACTTCATAAAATGCAGTACATGTATTTTTAAAGAGCTGGTACTCATGTAAACACTCTAGTCGAAAAATACAAACATAGAATGTGGGCCAATAGCTTTCACGATTTTGACATTTAGTATATATTAAGAATGGAGCATATTTTATACAAGTGTCACATGAGAAAGATTGAAAGTGGTCTGTCCTGCCAAAATAAACAACTTGTGTACATATATGACTGTAGATAGAAGAACAATGTATGTACAAACCAGTCCTTTAAAACCATAAGCCCAAGAGTTCACACTAGTGTGATTATGTCATTAATATTCTAAAATGATTTTGTTTTCTCCAACTTTTTATTTAAGAATAACATATGAATTATAAATTGTTTGTTTGCTTACAAAAACAGAAAGTTAACCCGTTACCCCATATAATTATAAGATTTTTAAGCGATGTGCAACCAGTGTAAATCAAGGTCAGCCAGAACATCTACGCAGTCTGATCTGGATATACACTCTCAGATCTTGGTCAGAAAAACCTAATGAATTTTAAAGCAGTGAAAACCATGATCCGCCAACATGGATGTGCTGGCTGATCTGGATCTACACTGTTTGCACAAGCAATAAAGGTGTATACATGTATGTGGAGTTAGGGTAACAAAAACAAAAGATGTTTTATTATGTGTTGTGTTTTTGTTACCCTTACTCCATATACATGTATACATATCCAAAACAAAAGATGTTTTATTTAAAAAAAAAAAGATGTTTTATTATGTTGCCCTTCACAAAATAAGAAAAACAAAAGATGTTTTATTATGTTGCCCTTCACAAAATAAGAAAAACAAAAGATGTTTTATTATGTTGCCCTTCACAAAATAAGAAAAACAAAAGATGTTTCATTATGTTGCCCTTCTCAAAATAAGAAAAACAAAAGATGTTTTATTATGTTGCCCTTCACAAAATAAGAAAAACAAAAGATGTTTTATTATGTTGCCCTTCACAAAATAAGAAAAACAAAAGATGTTTTATTATGTTGCCCTTCACAAAAAAAGAAAAACAAAAGATGTTTTATTATGTTGCCCTTCACAAAATAAGAAAAACAAAAGATGTTTCATTATGTTGCCCTTCTCAAAATAAGAAAAACAAAAGATGTTTTATTATGTTGCCCTTCACAAAATAAGAAAAACAAAAGATGTTTTATTATGTTGCCCTTCACAAAATAAGAAAAACAAAAGATGTTTCATTATGTTGCCCTTCTCAAAATAAGAAAAACAAAAGATGTTTTATTATGTTGCCCTTCACAAAATAAGAAAAACAAAAGATGTTTTATTAAAAAAAAACAAAAAACAACAACCTCCATATACATGTATACATATCCAAAAACAAAAGATGTTTTATTAAAAAAAAAAATTATTATGTTGCCCTTCACAAAATAAGAAAAAAGTTAGTCCTTACAGAAAGCTTGTATTTTGTTCAGCAGATTTTTATTATTTGACAGATGTTATGATTATGGCTTTGAATGTAAAAGCATTAACAATTCATGTAAGGGGTGATGTTTACGTCATTTACATGTTTGGTCAAAATATCTTTTAAAATGAGCAATAAAACAATAACTGATAAAATCCCCTTTGAAATCTTTACGAAATACTGAGAAAAAAATGTTATTAGATCTAAAAACAAACACTTAATTGATAAACTTTTAATCCTAAGATTTTTAGACTGTAGATAGAAGTCAAAAATAATCTTTAAAATGGCAGATATAGTTTTCCAACCAGGATTTCAGTCTCTGAATACCACTATCTACTAATACACTGTGATTTTATGATAAAACTCTGCTAGGTAAATTTCTCCGCTTTTGTTAAGATTTAATTGAAATTTCCGAAGTTTTTGAAGAACAATTTTTGTTCAACTTGACTTGAGCTGCTGAAGCCTCGTTCTGACTTTGCTGCTGGATGCTGCGTCATCTCTCTGTGGGGCCCATCAGGGAGTTACAATTGGATGAAATAATACACTGTGATTTTATGATAAAACTCTGCTAGGCCAAATAGTGAAAACTGTTTATCAACAAATACTTTTCATGGTGTCTGACCATTTTTGTCCCCTGTAATCATGACTTTGCACTTTAAACCATAAACAATGAGTGAATACACGATTTCTGAACAAACTTCGGGGAGTTAATATGACTTCCTAAACTTATGCTTACGACAGTGATTATTAAGCATTTTTCTTTAAAGAATATTAAAATTTTGCAAAAAAAATTATGGCTTCATTTTTACTCTTACATATTACATATTACATAAGATGCATGTAAGAAAGAATATATTAAAACAAGCCAACTACAAAATAAAAATAATGCTAGACCCAGTCAAAAGTACTGTTTATTTTCACATGAATCTCATAATCTTTTATTCACAAGCGATAAAGATCAAGAAAATTAGATATGCAAACATTTAGCACAAAAACTTTGCGAGTCTCAGTAAGCCTGTCATTTCCTACTTTCACTTTGTCTATATAAATGTCTGCATTAAGTTCTAGTTATTTATTTATTTATTTATTTATTTATGTATTTATTTATTTATTTATTTATTTTTTATTTATTTTTTATTTATTTTTAATTTTACAAAATCTGTAAAAGTCACAATTATTACAGTTAATTACTGAAACGCAAACACCAATATCTCCTCTACACAAAACACAAAAATGAAATTCAAATATTACAAATTTGCTAAATTTAGATTCGTCAAAATGAAATCAAAAAAATTTATTGTATATCAAAAAGTTTAAATAATTTTAATGATATTTCAAAAAGTCACTTTTTTTATGACATAGATATTTGTTAAATTTTGGCTTACTTAAGATTTTAGTGAAGATTTTTGTAGGTTAAACCTTCAATTTCTTTTTTTAAGACACTGTTAAGCTATAACTCTACATTGTGTATTACCCATTACAAGGCTCACATAAATCAAGCAGGAGGACAATTCACAAATCATCATTAAATCCAATTATTTCCAGTAATGTGTCCAAAAATATCTCCAACCAATAACACTTGTTCTTTATTATATTATAAATTTCTTCTGTTGAAGGCGGCTTGTTTATTCAAGTATATTGTTGTTATTTTTTTTAACTGAAATTTAATCGGTTATGATTCAAGACATCTGTTCATGTCATTTTCGGAATGAAATTAAACTGAAAGTTAGTACCACAAATAGATACAGAATTTCAGAGGAAATCAATTAAATACAATATTTTTATCAAATAAATCAATTTTAAAACATGCATAACAAAACATTTTCTATAGGGATATGATTCTACAGTAAGCAAAGCTAGCTCCAGTAGAACTTCAGGGATCTGTGGGTCATTTCCAGTGTTTGTCTATCAGATCAGTTCAATATATAGGGGTTAAAATGTGATTAAATACAAATTTGTTTAACTCTAATTGTGAAAGGTGAATAATTATTGTTATTCATGTTATTCAATACAAATTAAACATTTTTTTTAAATACTGACAGTATAAATAATACAAGTTGCAATATTGTATGACCAGTTCCCACGCTGTCTTCCTAGGCAAAACAGTGGACAGGCATTCAGTATTTCAACATTCAATCTTAGTTAGATATACAAGATAAAAGTTATATTTAATCAACTATTTACTACTTGTTTGAATAAGACTTTGATAAGCTCTAAAGCAAATAAACATGGAACAACCGATTTAAATGTACTACCCTTATTTGGTGAATATCCTTAAATCTGGAGCACGACTGTTACAGAGATTCAGGACATTAATCCTAAAACCGCTATTAACCCTTTCCTCCATAAATACGCATTTTTACGCATGTGCGACCAGTGTAGATTAAGATCAGCTGGCACATCTATGCCGTCTGATCAGGATCTGCACTGGTCGCATTTTGGTCAGAAATAACCTAATTAATCAAAAAGTGAACAGTGCAGATCCTCAACATGCCATAAAGGTGTGTCTATGGAGGAAAGAGTTAATCTATTAGTTTCACCATTGTTTTAATCTGAGCCAGAATATTTTTTATATATATAAATATATAATGTAAAATATATTAGATATAACTAAAAATTATTATCTGTTACAGATAAAATCTACTTTTCAATATAATAAAAAAAAATCAACTATTCTGGAGTTTTTATTTTCTGCTAATTATTATTTACTTTTCCAAAAGAGTTGTGGCTTTAAAAAAAAAAAAAATAATATACATTTCTTTTAATTTGAAAAGAAAATTCTCAGATTTAACCTCAGATTTACAAAAGAAACTATTTAAGTTTTCCTTGATTTCAATTAAACCTTATGAATAATAATAATTGTTAACAAAAGCATGAAAGAAGTGGTAGCAGCCCAGTAAAATGACTGGCCTTGTACGATGGTGCGGGCAAAATATGAAACTGCCTGTATTTTGGACATCCTTATTTTAACTAGTCAATTATTTGAAAATCAACTATTTTACCAATTTGAATTGAAGTGGTGTGTTTGTCCTTACAAAATAGAAAGTTAGCATCGTATAACAAAGGATTCCATTAAATGAAAATTACAGCCAAAAATTAATTGCAAAGATTTTAAATTATGTCAATAAATCTTGTGAAATTTATGACAGAAAAATAAAGTAATCCATTAAACAAATACAATTGCTGAGTCATAATATATCAAAACCTCATTCTAAGTTGTATTCAAATGTTGTTTACTTAGCAAATATAAGAAGTGAAGTATTATCAAACATAATATCATGGATTCAGTAAAAATTCACCCAGATTACAGATGACTTAACTGTTTTTCACTAACCTACTTTACAAATGCAATTGGAAAAACATTCAATTTATTTTCAATTGATTTTGAACACAAAATTGTCCTTCAAAATTATCACTGAATTTATAATAAATTTAATTAAAACTGTATTATCAATTAAAAATCTTGTAAGTCAACTCTTTTTGGTACAATAGAATAAATTCTTTTTTGTACCTAGATTAAACCTTTATTTACTACTCGCAACCAAATTTCTGACATTTTTGAATGAAAATATAAAGAAAATCAGAAAACTTTAAATACAAATTCCACAATAAAATGTTTGGCTTTTTAAACTGACGACTATTTTAACTTTTCACTTTATATATATATGTGACTTTAATCACATGGATAAAAGTGTAAGTCCACATCAGCTGGCATATCTTTGCCATCTAATCGGACGTGCACTGTAGGGATAAAAGTGTGAGTCCACATCAGCTGGCATATCTTTGCCATCTAATCGGACGTGCACTGTAGGGATAAAAGTGTGAGTCCACATCAGCTGGCATATCTTTGCCATCTAATCGGACGTGCACTGTAGGGATAAAAGTGTAAGTCCACATCAGCTGGCATATCTTTGCCATCTAATTGGACGTGCACTGTAGGGATAAAAGTGTAAGTCCACATCAGCTGGCATATCTTTGCCATCTAATCGGACGTGCACTGTTTATTTCTTGGTCAAAAATAACCTAATGAACCTAAAAGTGTATAATATCCGGTGATATTTTCTACAGGCGACGTGACTTACCTTCTTTTTCTGTGGATCTTTCTGGTTGTGATTCTTCACGTGCTTACGCAGTGAGCTGGGATCTGTGTATCTCTTGTTGCAACCAACAACATTACATGCGTAAGGTTTCTGAAAGCATATTGTTACATTTCATGATGTGAACATGAGAGAAACACAGGACAGACTTTTTAAAGATTGTCTTAATGTTACATGATGACTACTTAAAAGATCATAGAAGAAATAACTTGAATTTGGTGTTCAACAGAATTCATATGTCACCTAAAGTTGCATTTGAATGGTGCATAACTCAAAAAATAGTGAAACGAGAGTTATCATCCCTGTTGTCACAGACTGCTTTGTTCATGCAGGTCATATATTCCAAGTATCAATAGAATAGAACAAATGCTTTCAATGTTATAAGCAACATTAAGTTTCATGTTAAAGTTGTAGGACTACTGGATGCTGCTGCCGGACAATAAGGTTCCTATGTGTATCTCAGGTCGACACAAAAAAGTAAAGGTGAACTTATCATAATTTCAAGAGATTGATTGACCAAATTTGTTTGAAGCCTCTTATCAAATATGGAATGGTATAACTTGCATGGATTTTATTTTAGCACCCTACAGACCTTTGATTCAAAATAGCTGAATAGCTCTAAAAAATATTTTCATTGCAAATAAATTCTGATCACCAAGTTAGCAAATATGCAATGCTTCACACTTGATTTATATCCCACTTATTTGACTATAATCATTGTAAAGTTACTTTTTCTTATTTTATCATCTAGTGTGCTCATATTGATCAAAGTTAATCATTAAAAAATGCCAGATCATTTTATTGCATGGAGACGAAAAGCATCAGTCTGACTACAACAGTAAGCCCTTTAATTCCAGCTTCTAATGAGGCCAGGTCCCAAGGTTATAAAACGAGAATGGAAACCAGTCTCAAATCTCAAGCATCTGATTGGCTGAAATAGCAACTGATCATGATTTCAACCAATCAGATCCTTGAGATTTGAGACTGGTTTCCAATCTCACCTTTAATAATCTTCAGCCCAGCAGAATGACAAAGCACAAGGTTCCCCCTATCTGACTGTGCCAGGAGTGCAGTTTTTGCTCTTTAAAATTACCCTTTATCTTTGACAGTTTTATTGCCAAATCGTAATATTTCAATCAGGATAGGATGAATATTCACCTACCACAAGATAACTCAAGTTTCCTGAGACTTATGGTATGTACAAAATCCCTTTTAAGACTTTCACAAATAACGATACAAAGTCAGCATAAATAAGAACAGATAAATCCAAGTTGGAAAATGCTAAGATAGTGCTTTGAACATTTCAATAACGGTCATGTTCCTAACACCTGTGAAGATTTGGTAAAGGATAAATCTATCACAGTAGTACTCAAACTTCCACTCATAAAGCAAGAAAGAAAATTGGCACTCTGATCACAACGGGAATTTAAAATTGTCCATTTATTTCATTTACAATTCTGGGTCAAAGATCTTGAATATGATACTGGAGACCTAGGCCCAAGATCATATAAAAATAAAATAGAAGACCAGTCTCAACTCACAAGCATCTTATTGGCTGAAATGGAGACAAGTCTGTGTAGATGAAACAAGGGTTCAGGGGTGCAAACATCCGGTATGAACCGAGAAGACTTGAACTTGGCTTCTGTAGGCATGATCAGTATGTACTGTACAGATGGTATCAATGGCAAATGACTAATGACTGTTTATGTTGTACAGTGCACTTGGGTATTTTATTACATCTGATACAAAGATCAGTCAATGGGTTTTAAAGTAGAACAATAAGCTGGAATGTGACTTTAAATCTGCACTGCACTTAGAACTCAGTAGCTTTATTAAACCTACAGTCTGACCTCTGTTGCAATTAGGCGGAGTTCTGCATTGTTTTGCCAATGGTTGCATGTATCAGGCTACAGCCTTTTCTAAAGCAATAATAGTGTTACGTATTCCGACATAGCCGGCTGTTATCTCTGACACTATCGTATAATGATGACTATCAGTTCAACCAATCCATTCAGGATGACAAACTAAAGCGGATAAATGCTCTTATCAAAATCGTAATAATTTTAGACATGGGAACATCAGGTTGAGAAATCTTCAAAACTTGAGCTTAATCAAAATGTAAAACGGGTGTGCAAGATTTGCAGATGATTTGAATATTATCAAAACCGATAAAACATATTAAATTTGGATTTGGAATAAAGCGTAAACCATCCATACACCACTGAACTTTGCCTCACATATTGTGAAAGGAAGCATTTATTATAAATATCATTGTATATTTTATTCCCCATGATTTCATCAAACAAATAAAATTTATATCAAAATAAAAACTCTAAATGATACATGTCATGCAATCCGGCAATATTTTGTATGGTGAGTTTTTCATGTTTGGAGCATTTTATTGCCTTTAAAATTACTAATTTTGCTACATTATAAACTTTGGACTGATTATGCATAATTTATCAGGGTTTTTTTTGGTGATAGGTCGGTTTCAAGTCATGCACACATTTAAAAAGTAGGCTGCAAAGCTTTCCGTATCAAATGACAATAACAATCTTTCTTCTGAAAACACACTTCCCAAAGTTTCTGTCTTCACGCCTATTAACATGAGTAATGGTGGAATTTTGCTTTAAGAACCACAGTGGAATCTTCATAAAGGAGAACAAAAACAACCACAGTGTCACTGTAAGTGCACACATCTGCATACTTAATTAACAAAAAAAATCTGTTAATCAGTTTACAGACTGCAAAGTCATCTGCCCACATACAAGCATTTCCTTTTATGTGCTTATACTATTAGCACATAAAAGAAAATGAATGTAAATGGGCATGTCAATCAATTTGTTCAACCTTGCGCAATTTACTTAATATCTGTAAACAACACAGTTATAAACATATTTCATAAATACTCTATTTTAATCAAATCAGATAAAATTAGAATATAAAGAAAAATGTTTTAATTAAGTTCATCCCTGACAGGATGTAAAAGTTTCCAGGGTTGCACACAAGACTGTTTAACCAGCTGATCTGGATCTACACTGGTCGCACGTGTAAAAAGCGTAAATGTGGAGGAAAGGGTTAACTCTATCTTTACTTCAAAGTATATATGACAGTCTTGCGTGCAAACCTCAAAATATTATGTAAAACCAGGGCCCAAGATAATTAAACTGAGATTGGAGACCTGTCTCTAATCTCAAGCATCTAATTGGCTGAAATGGCAACTGGTCGCCATTTCAGCCAATCAGATGCTTGAGATCTGAGACTGGTCTCCTGTTTAAGTTTTATGATCTTGGGCCCTGTTAGAATTGAGCACACTTACAGTATCAAGATGAGTGCGCTGATGTTTGGCTCTGTCTGAAGAGTTGCTGAATGCCTTCGTACATCCTGTGTGCGTACAGATATATGGACGTTCACCGGTGTGAGATCGTAAGTGAATCTTTAGATTCTCAAGCCGAGAGAAGGCCTTTGTACATCCCTCAAACTAAAATTAACACAATACGCAATAAATAAGAGTTCATACTGTACAGCAGAAAAATATACAAGCCCAGGAGCTTACATCTAAAAAATACAGCATTATTATACTGATCAAACATGTCAGACTTGTCATAGACAGTACAAAATACAACATGCCTGCTGTATTCTTAGAAGTACTAAAGTTGTTCGCTGGTCACTTGCATACTGATTGCTCTCTAAACCCAACCTGGCCCTGTGATTATAAAATATTTTCCATGCACAACTCAATCTGTACAATCACTTTTTATAAACAAAAGGCATAACTATTGTACAATGTAATCATCAGATAAGAAACTTGCATCTGTGGTTGCCGTAATAGTGACAACTAATGATGAGAAGTTTCAAAGATGTACCTTGAACAGTTACTTAGAAACAACCACATAAAACAACAAGTTCTCCATTATTAAAAGGGAAATACTACAACAAAAGCAGTCAAGAGTAATTCCCCTTGCCTGTGTGATAATTGTGTGATGGTGAAGACTTGAAATGAAGAAAGCAACTTAATAAAAGTGTGCATATGTATGATAAAATTCAGTTAAGAATTATGAAACTTGCCCCTGTTGTTACTAGTAAGATCCTAAACAGCTATATTAAATTTCAAAGCTGCTATATTAAATTTCAAAGCTGAATGGTAACTGAGAAAAAATGACTCTCACTGAAAAATACTAAGGAAGATATGACATTAGCTTTTATTGTCAAAAAATTAAACTCTTTAGTCTTACAAACACCAAACACCAGAAATTCAACCAGCAGATGAAATGTTAAAAATTCAAACAAAAGATAAACCAGTTAAGACATTGTTGATAGACAAATAAACCATCGGGCTAACTGCTTCTATTTGATGCAAATTATTTGCTGACATAAATCATAACTTGAAGAAACATATAAAGACTTTCTTTACAAAACCACCGTTTTAAAATTAATTGAAATACATGTATTAGACTCATATCCAGAGAAAATGAGCAGTCAGCAAATATTTTACATTATGGCAATATTTATGATTAACTCATTTATTGTTTGTTTCTATGACACTCTTGTTCCAACAATATTTATTGGACAAATATGTCAGGAATTTGTGACATTGTTCAATATGACATGTGTGGCTGGCATTGTATAAACTTGTCATTCAACGCACTTCAAACACAACAAATACTTCCGAAAGCCAGGATTTAAAAATGGCTGCCATGCACCTGTCTTCCTTTAAATTGTTTGTAAATTTATGATTTTTTCTGGTGCATAGTCACAAATAAACATCAAAACCAATGTCATGTCTATAACAAAACGCCCTGACATGTTTTGCTTATGGATGACAGTGCCTTTTGGACTGGTCCATTTGTTCTGGTAGAGAATTAAGGTCAGAAACAATACAACCAGTCAACAAGTGACTAACTTTCTATGGACTGCTACTGGTGCAATGTTTCATTTCAATGGTCATAAACAAAAGGTAATTAATGGCTTCACAAAAAAGAACACTGAAATCGACACCAGTTAGTTAGTTGTTTTGCTGTAGTCATTCTGTACAACAATCATGTATTTTCTTAAAAGCCAGCCAACTGGAATCCGAAAAACAGTTAAAAATTTCTAAAATGTTTCGAGAGTTTCAGTTTTTAATATAAATCAGACTCTAATATGGCCTTAAAACATGTGCTTCACTTTTTGCCTTTTGCAACAAGGAAAGAACGACCACTTTGTGACAGTCACAGTGTCGTCTGCATTGTCTTTATTTCACCTCCCAGGTAGGTACGTCTAAAATCAATCTGAAACTGATCTGCTCTCCCAAGTTTTGTGGGTTTTCCTTCATCATCAAAATTTCACTTTGCAATGCTTAAATACACTTAAATTTCAAAACAAACATGCTTTTATGCTAATTATACACATTTGACAAGCTCTTATACTCATCTTGATTCCTCTTAAGTAAAATGACCTGACTTTGAACTGGTTTTTAATTAGATTTCATTTTAGGACGAAAAAGAAAGCATTCAACTTTTATCTCTAATTAAAATCTTTAATTATTACTTTTGATACAAGGTCAATAATAAAAGGTGCTGCTTTTTTCTCAAGCTGTTGTTTCCCGAATCTTTTATTGAGACATTATCGCAATTCTTAGGTATGTATCAATATGATATGCCTGCCAGAAATTGATCCAAATTATAGTTAATTAAATAGAGTAGAAAGTGTTCTTTGCGGGAAGTCCAGAGCTCTGGTTCAAAATCAGCACAGTTTATTTATATGCAATTTTGCTTTGTTAACTGGCATATTTCAGCAAAAAATAACATGAACATCAAAATGATATTTCTGTTAACCTGAACTAATTTTTTTGTTTGTTTTTATAATCATTTTTTTTATTACTGTAACTTACCGTGCATTTGTTTGGTTTCTCACCAGAATGGACCCGCATGTGTATAAGTAGCTTATATCTGGCATTAAACGGCTTATATCTGCGTTGACATGCTGCCCAGAAACACGTGAAGTCCTCACCCTTCCGCTGGTCAATATGAGATTTTTCAATGTGCCGCACTAATTCTTCCTGCTCCTTAAACTGAACGTTACAGTCTATCCAGCGACATATATGTTGCTTTTCACCATTTTCATCGACTTCTTCATCATCGGCATATTCATTGATATTGTCATTCAAGCCACCAGTAAGTGTGTTCAAATTATTGTTCATGTTATTCAGATTATTTATGTTATTCATATTGTTCAAGTTATTCTGGCCGAGAGGCTGAGGCGGCACTGAGCTGAAGTTCTGTGTCTGGTGCATCATTCCGGGGTTCTGACCAATAGCCTGGTCATATGGTGGCGGTGGTCTCATGCTTTCATTCATGTTGTTTATGTTCAGGTTCTGATTCAAGACCAGGTTGTGGTGGCTACTGAAGCCGCTCATGTTGCCATTGACACCAGGAGGTTGAACGATGTTCTCGGGAGGCAGGTTAAACTGCACTGATCCAAACGTTGTAATATCCTGGAACGCTCTCTGTTCCCAGTACGGGATCTCATTTTGTGGCATGACCACCTGGTTGCTGACAATATCCTGGAAGTAGTCTTGCATATCGCTGATTTCAATTCCGGGTTCAGCCTTCAGCGTTGAGAAACCATGATTTGCACTATGGGCTGAACCAGAATGTGGACTTCCCATACTGTTTCTGCTGTTACGCGCAATCAAGTGACCAAAGTGTCCATACTGAGCAACATTGTTAGCCATCGGCGAGGCACCTGCATGGCAGACTCCACCATTATAGGCAAGTGATGTTGGAGAAGCTCTGATCAGCTTGGCAAAGTCTACACCATCACCGAGAGGGGACAGCGAATGCGCTCGTTTCTGTGCTCTGGAATGTATGTGAGCAGAATGTCTTGGACTGTTGGTAAAGTTGGATCCTAAGGCAGTTGATCCAGTTGGTGAAGTATCCATAGCAAGATGTGGTGATAATGAATTTGTTCCACTGCTGCTTGTTTGGTACCTTGTTGTGGCACTGCTTGGTACAACTCCATGTGTGTGCCATGAAGCTCTTGGGTGTGGTTCATGGACAGACTGCTTGTCTGAGATTGACATATTCTCTATGTCCTTGTTGCTGCTTACATGTGGTAAAGCTGGGTACGGGTTCCATCCATTTTTAATTACTCCAGGTTCAAGGAAGTTACGGTCCACATTGCTAACTGGTGTCGGTATGTTCCTCTCCGAGCCTCCTGACACCATGGATAAGGTCGGAGTATGAACACTCCGAGCAGAGTGGATTGTGGACACCTCACTAGGTGTGGGCGTTTGTGTCTCGAGCCGGTTGTTAGGAAGGTGCAGCTGAGAGGCTTGTGGATTGGCAAATGCTGCAGCATTGTGGTGTCCCATTCCAAATCCATTTTGCTTCTGTTTTGGGGCTACTCCAAAACCTTGCAAGCCGAAACTGCTCAAGTCTGAAAAAGTAAGTAGACATAATGTTTAGATTTATACTGTCTGTTTTGTTTTAAGCATTCTCAATTGTGTATCTAACCTGTTAACATGGAATTCAGTTGTTGTATCAAAACAGGCAAGAGTGTTAACATTCTGCACTGAAACTGTAACTGGTGACTGCCATTAAATGTCAAACAATTACCTTAACAAGTGTGTCTAAAAATCTTGTTCTAAAAGACTAATATGAAAAAGTTGGTTTTTTGTCTTTAAAGGACAATTTTTTATATCAGAAATTTTCATAAGGCAGTGCTTATAGTAACATTTTGAAAAGGCCTTTGTTTTGTACATGACATTCACAAACTTCTTGTCTGTAACTCATGCTGCGAGGAACTAATAAAGCAGGACTTACTGTCAGACTGTTATTATTTACTTCAAACTCTTGCTTTTATCTATGAATAAAAGATCTTAAGAAATGAAGCTGAGTAAACTCGGCCAATCAATGTTGCGTCTGCTTGTATTTCATAACAGAATGGGAATCAATGAATCTGTCAATATGTGCATACAAAGCAAGTCAAACCAAAATAATGTTTTAACGATTTCAATGACAGTTTCTACAGACAGATGACAAGGTCCATCCGGCAAGATCTGGGTCATTAAAATGCATTTGTGCCCAAGATCATAAAACTAAATCTTTATATCAGTCTCAAATCTCAAGCATCTGATTGGCTGAAATGGCAACTGGTCACCATTGCAGCCAATCAGATGCTTGAGATTTGAGACTTGTCTCCTATCTGTTTTATGATATTAGGCCCTGCTTTCTTACTCAGAACAATTAAAACAGGCCTTGATATTTATTTATCAAGAAATAAAAAACAGGCCTGAAGGTTATAAAGCTGAGATTGGAAACCAGTCTCAAATCTCAAGCATCTGATTGGCTGAAATGGCGACCAGTCGCCATTTCAGCCAATCAGATGCTTGAGATTTGAGACTGATTTCCATGCTCAGTTTTATAACCTTGGGCACAGATCAATACTCTCATTAATCATTCTCAAAACATATCAAGAAAAAAATCACATAAATAACGCTAGCATGATTTGATTTTCTCCTGTTGAAGAAAGCTAGTAGATCATTTACAAAGCAGAGATGTCTCTTGTTTCTTTATAATATTTCTTTAGAATTGAATGGCTGTTAAACACTACAAAGACTAGTGAAATATTCAATTAGAAAAAAATGTGAAGAAAGCTTGATTCTGATGTCAACAGGTATATTTATTAGTTGTGATGTTTAAATGATTAGTGATTTCATAATAACTGAAAGCAGAAAAACTAGAACTGTTGCCAAAACTCAGACAGGGAATAAAAAAGCATGTGACATAAACATTACCTTAAACAATAAAGTAAAATGAATCTGATACAAAAATAATTAAAATGTTGTAAAAGCACATATATTCTGTGATGTTTGATTTTGTTGTTTTCAGTTAAATGATGTTATCAAGAGTTCCTAATTTTGTTGTTATTCTTTTTATATTATGTTCAAAAATACATTGTGTAGCAGTTTTTAAATTGTGGATCAATCTGCCCATGAAATTTAAGAAAAATTATGAATTTGCAGACTACATGCTGCATTAGTATAGTAGCAGGAATGGTCGTGTGGGGCAATTACTTCCCATTCTATAAGGTTCATGGTATGAACAATTGACCAACAAAATGAAACCATATGAAACCCATAAATAATTAAGGTTTCATTAATATATTTAATAGCGAAATAAATTTATTTAACCAGAATATTGCTTGAAATATAATCAAATATTCCAAATACAATAAACATCATTAAAGAACTAATATGGTTGTAGTTGTTTGTACTGCTTTAGAAATATTAAGGGAATACATTTATTTTTTTAAGTTTTAAAAACTACAGAAGTATTGTTTATCTGTACATATATTACTTTTTTTATTTGCTAAAATAAATGTTTTTCACCAGCTGATATGGAAAATAATAAGAATTACTCTGATTTATTTTCAGTCAACAACTGAATGGCACAGACTTAAAACAGTTATATTAAAAGAGAATTGTTTTTTATATTTATTTTTCTAAATATAAATTTTCTATAATATTTTGCCTATGTTTGATTCTGTCGGGCTCTTTCACTTCTTCATGTGTTACATATATAACTATTCAACACAGCTTTTTAATAGGCAACAAAAAGCATCCATTTTAGTTACCTTTTGTTGAAAAGGTGGATGGAAATTAAAATTTAGAATTAACTTTTATAACCATTATCAATAACATTGAATAGAAATGTTGATGATTTCAGATCTTGCGACACAGTGTTGTTTTAATTCAACTGCTATCAATTTTACACGAAATCAAAAACTGAATCAATTGAACTTAGGGAGTCTTTTGAGTGTTTAGTCAGAGGCATTGTACGAAGCAGGAATACTGTAAATTCTGGTATATAAATATTTCTTTTCAGGGTGAAATAAGCCCACATAAAAACCCAAATACTCTATTCAAGAAAGAAATTGTAATAACTTATTCAAATAATAATTTTAAATACCCAACAACAATATTTGGCTAAATTTGACATTTTCCTAATTTGACAAATCAATGTATCAGATTCTGATATTGTCCCCAGCTATTGAATTTTATACTGACCAGAGCCGACTTGAGGTATATGACCCTAAAAACTTTATGACAGTTTCGTGTAATTTATTACTTGAAAGAAAATTTAAAAGTATACAAACATGTTATATAAACAAAAATATGTTGATAGTAAAAACTCTTAAAACTTTTTTAAGAAAACATAATTCATGCTAACCAAATGTGGCAAAATTTATTATTATGATCAACATTTTCTTTCAATTTTACTGACTAAGCTATTTACCATCGACATGTGATCTAGCTTTACCCAGGCTGCCGGGTTTAAACTCCAGTGCAAGTGACAGACTATCCCTCTTCAACAGGGTAGGTGTCAAGATAAAAAGAAGTGTTCCAACCAGTTCTCAAGATTATAAAACTGAGAATGGAAAACCAGTCTCAAATCTCAAAGATCTGATTGGCTGAAATGGAGACTGGTCGCCATTTCAGCCAATCACATGCTCGAGATCCCAGACTGGTTTCCAATCTCAGTGTTATAATCTTGGAGCCAGTTCACATCTCTCATCTTACATCATTTATTAATGATCTTAAAATCAACACCAAATACTTAGTTAAATTCACTCAATGATGTTATAATATAATCATTTTTTTTTTTTTCATACCGAAACTCTTTGATGCAGTATTGTGTTTAGAAATATAAGAAACAAATAAACACTAATTAAAGTTTAAATAAATATTGCAAACAACCAAATATTGTGAAAGGTCGTTTTAATGTGGTTAAAAGCTTAAGATTTAGAATTAAATATAATACAAAACTGTAATACAAGTAAAATGCACTAAAAGAAACCAAAATTTATGCTTACAAAAGCAATATTATTGTTGTTTTTTTTAAGCATCAAATTGTAAAAAAAAAGCTATGTATTTTGAGTTTGTTACTTTTCATTAAATCCCACAAAACCATATCTTAAATATATTTACCGTTTGATTTTTTAAAATTTATTTAATATTCCGTTTGTCTATTTATTACAAAAGGATCTTTAACCTGACTTGTCAGAAGTAGGGGACATTGTTATTTCTATAAAAAGTCCATCTGACAGATCACAAATGTTCAATCAAGAGAGATTTATGGATTCCAAACCGAGGAATAATAAGACCTATGCTTGGTTCGGTTTAGTTTTCTTTTCTATACAAGATAACAAAAGCTTTCAGTCAATACTCATTTGTCAAAAGTCTTCAAGAAATTAACAGTTCTGATGAACATTACAATAGAAAAGCTGAAAATATATTTTGATTGCATACTTCATTTTTGAAAAATTTGTTTTCTCATCAAGGCAGGTATAAGCCTATCAGTTTTGGACATGTTAAAACGGAAATCCAAGATTAGATAATGACTAACTCACTTAATAAATTTTAAAATGTTTCATTGTTGTTCAAATAAACTTAGTTTCTTTGATGTAAAATTTTCTTTGAAATTTAAAACTCCTTTATTATAAAAATGATTTTGAAGGTATAGAAATTATTAAAAATAGTAAGAAATTAATGCTGAAACACATGTGCAAAAAATACCAAAAAAAACCATAGACTTGTACATAAACATACCATTTCTGTTTGTGCGTTGTCCATTGAAAATCCCATTCGGGCCAGGACCAGGGGCTCTGGGTGTGGCGAACAGGGCTTTATCCACGTAGCCATTTTGCGTAGACTTGCCATTGGATATGACAGATCTCTGTGCGCTGTTCAAGGCTGGTAGGCGTAGGTTGTCATTGTTGGGTTGTGGGGTGTCTGCCTGGATCCGGAGGGCCGGAATCCCAACACCTGGTCCTATCTGGCTGCGACCTGTATTCAAGTTTCTACTGGTCATATTACTCTGAAACCAGACAAACAAGAAACTTTCACCTAAAAAAGTTTTCACATCCTTGATTTTCAGCTGAGTACAATACCTTTATTTAAAAGGACTTTATTTAAATGAAAATCTATATTCATTTCCCTTATGAGTAGTTTTAATATACTGTAAGTCTGGTTTTCTAAATGTTCTCCAATAAAAAATAAATTATTCACTTATTTTCAATTCAGTATATTTGGCAGCCAAAGCAATTAATAAGAAAACAACAAACTGAATATTTCTTTCTATTAGTTATATTTTCTATAAATATTGCCATTACTTGTACATTTCTAAAACATAATTAATTAATTTCTTAAAAATCTTAACAAACCTGTAATGGAATAAAAGTTTAAATCCCAGTATGAATGTTTTTTCATTTCTACTACATAATCCAGCAGAATAGTTCTGTTTGAAATATCCTTACACAAGTTTCAATCTTTCAATAGAGTAACAGTTTTTATCAAATATGGGCTGTTGCAGTATTGATTCAGTAGCTTTTTATTAGCACTTTAAATCCTTGTCATTAACACATATATTTATACTAGCACATATAATGGTATAAAATATATCCACACGATTCTCTGTCTAGTATTTTAAAACAAAAAATATCAATGATAAAATCTATATGAAAAGAATATAGATGAAAACTAATCTCCCAGTTTTTGGTAGCTTGTTATTCTACTCACTGGTCGTCCTTTTCTATGAAACTACTAATCTATTTTAACATGGCACAAGAACAGAACACCCTTTCGTGTATACCTGTCATTGCGATAACAATGCACTCCAGTTATGCGTAACTTTACAGCTAGGCCAATCAAATCACTCCCAATCAATGGAAGAGTGAGTGCGTTTTAAGTCAATATCCAAGATAGAAACTTAAGAGACCGAAGTACTACCTTTGATTGCAGTAGAAGTTTGAAGACTTTATGATAAATATGTACAGTTTTGTATTTCCTTCCTCTTTTAATTCCACAGATGGTGTATCTGGTTAAACTTGTTTAGAACTAATTATTATATCAGATATCTGTCAAAATATCCAATATTTGTATTTGTTGTTAGATTTGGGGCAACTTTCATAAATCTCTTTGAATAATCTTAAACTTAACCCAAGGGAGGTAATTAGCTTTGACACTATGTTGTTTTTATGTCCAGTATATAGCACACAAATCAGTTGTGAAACTTCTTCTGATTCAACATAAAAAGCAGAACTATTAAACCTTTCCTCCATATATACACCTACATAGCATTGTGTCTGATCATCTGTGCCATCTGACCAGGATCTACATTGTTTTTTTTTTATTTATTTGGTTATTTCTGACCAAAAAGGGAACATTGCAGATCCTGATCAGACCTTTTCATCAATATATACTCCTATATGGCATAGGTGAACAGGGTATAAAAGGAGGCCGAACATCTCTTTTATAGAAACACCACATTGTGTTAAATGTCTTGAACATTTTTTACTGCTGGATCTTTACAATCCCACAAAAGTCAGATCTAACAACAAAATGTTAGATCTGATTATGCCCTACAAAAACATTATATAAGCTCTAGCTGTTTTCCCATATAACTATTTATAGAAACATTCAATACAGGAAGTACAGGTATACAGGAACGCTCGCGAAATGATCTGAAGATGTCATAACAGTGGAAATTTAAGCAGTAACACATAAAACTCACATATCTACAGTACGCAGGGTGTCAACATTTTTAAAGAGGTTTTTAACACTGTATATAAATGGATACAATTAACAATATAACTTTCGGAATCCTTCGAAAATTACAGTGATCATCATGTACTTTTATTTTTTGTAGGCGACAATCTGATTGGTTCAGATTAGGTTGTTGATAAAACCAATTTTTATTGACTTGTCGTCAGATTTTTAATCAGATTGAGATCTTTATAAGCTGCAGCACTAAAACATCAGCTATGTAATTTTCTGTTTTCAACTTAATTCTCATAATATGTATTGTTACCTTTAAAGAACCTTACATACAAATCTTTGTGATCTTGCTGATGGCTATAAAAAAAACATGTTATTTCTATTCTGTCAATTTCTTTTTGGGTAAATATAACAATATTCACTCTTCAAACTTGTGAATAGTATCGATCATGTATCCAATAATTTGACAGCATTTATCTTTCTTAAATCAGAAAATGATTAGCAATTCATTAAGAATGCTTCAATAGCTAGTAAAAGGTTCACAAATGAATTTTCCCTCAATGACAAAGTTACTTTTTGAACTAAAATAACCTTTGATAAAATTGAAAATCAATAGAGTTTTCAACCATGAAATAGCTTAATAATTATTTCCAGTATCAACATGGCATTTAATAAAAGTAAACACAACTTGGAGCCAAATATAAGAAAGGCAACATTTACGGTGCGCATATCTTTATTTTGCTAGATTATAAACTCCGTGCATATGGTTTTTATCTAGTAAGCAGGCTTATCTGGATCTTCACTGGTCTCCCATGGGACATAAGCAATATCCCATGGAGTAAAGGGTTAAGCATTCAATTTCTTATTATATCAGCAAATAAAGGCAATAACAAACTCTTCCACATAGAGAAAACTGTCACATGTCTCTATTTTCAGCTAATCAGATGCTGAAGATCTGAGAATGGTCTCCAATCACAGTTCTTGCAATCTCACTGAAGTCAGATCTAACAAAATTTTAGACTGGATGATGGCTAAAAACTTTATATAAGCTATACTGGTTTTCTGTGATATTAAAACTATTTTTAGAAACAGTCATTACAGGAAGTACAATTCATAACACGCACAAAATGATTTGAAGATGTCATTGAAGTGGAAATCAATGCAATACCACATAAAACTCACATATCAGCTAAAAATATGCCTTATGCAGGGTGTCAACACTTTCAGTGGTTTCTAACAATGTGTACAGATGGATATAATGTATAATATGATGTTTGGAAAGCCTAGACAATAATGGCGATCATCATGTACTTTTCAATTTTTAACTGACAATCTGACTGGTTTGGAAGATTAAGGAAAACAATCTTTAGTGACTTGTGAGATCCTGATACGGTAGCAGTATTCAGGAGATGGCTTTAATCAGATTGATAATCTTGGGTTCTGTGTAAAGAATCAGAAACTCTTAACTTGTACTATCCAATCATTGTTTTCTTTAACAATAAAGAATCTATCTGTCTAAATAAACAATCAAATTTCATTTTACAGATCTAAACTTCGCTAACGAGTAACTCCATGAAGACAAAGTTTTATCCATTGAAAGCAAAGTTCGAGTTGTTTCCGCACTTTCTATAAATGCCCAAATGTTTTTCACATCTTAATGAACACAACAAACAATAATTATAATTTTTAATTTACTCTTATAACTATTCTCAGTTGTTAGCAAAATATTGGGAAGAAGTTCAGACGTGTTTTGGAATGGCTGCAGGAACAGCAATGTTGATAACACAGTGAATGACGACATGCTTCTTCACAGCAACTCCTTGAAAAAGGTGTGTGCAATTTGAATCACTGGTCAAAACATTGTGCACAATCAACAGTTTAAAAGCAGCTTGTACTGCAACCACTTCCACACCTTGCAGCATGTTTTCATCTTTGTGAGAAATTCATTTGAGCAAAATACAAGATAAATTTCACTATTGCTATAACATAATATTTTACAAGATAAGACCTTTTTTATTTAGAAAATTAAGTGAAAGATTCCATTTGAAATAGTTTTGTCAAAACAATAAGAACCCAGAAATGGTGGATTGTGGTAGCTGATTCCAAGTTATGTATAGTTTGAATATACTAAATCTGTTGGCAAGCTTCATAGTAATACTTGAAAAGGAAATGTCACATTCTCTGAAACAGCAAGTGTTACAAGGACATAAGATTCAAACAAAATAATATCAGTTAATGGAAATATGTGTTGATGTAAAGAGCATAGAATATTATTGGTATGTTTTAATAGTTTATCCCTACCCTCCCCAAAACCCAACAGTGCTCTCTGATCAGGATCTCAACTATTCACTACTAGGTCAGAAATAACCACATGGATCTTAAAGTGAACAGTGCAGATCCTGATCAGATGGCAAATAATTATGTATCAATATGAAACAAAGACTGTCAAAGTTAGGAGACATGAATATTTGGATGTAGGGTAAACTGATCGTAAGTCGGACACACTTTTGGTTCTCGGCTCACTTCTGTAAACTGTGGTGGTTAACATGGTACGTAAATACCTGGTATCCGTTTTAGATCCTCTCAGGCGCTTGTCTGTAATTTAGATACAACAAAATACCGCTCAAATACGTATAAAACACGTTTAGATGACTGTGACTATGGTTTGATCGTGAGCCGGACAAAATCGATCGTAACTCGGACAATGTGATATAGACTCGGACGCTATGATTTATTTATTTACAAAAGGTATATTTGATGAAACTGACGAAGCTAACATCCTTTATTCTGTAAAGAACAAAATAAAAAGAAATGTTTATTTCTCCAAAACAAATAGTTTGCGGAATTTTAAATTTAGGCAGTGGCTAAAGGTTCGGTTACCGGAGCCATTAACTGGCAGACTAGAGATCCGGTAACCAGAGTCTAGACAAAATACAGACCGCACTAACTCGTGTGCTAGAAACGGAATTAATTAATTTGGAATCAATTAACACTATTTTTTGTTCAAAATATGTTTACTTTTTACAAAATAGCAAAGACCTTTATATATGTTACTCTGAATGTAGTAAAAAAACTAACCGATTGAACATTCTGGATACAAAATCTGATACATGTATATATTCTTAAAGTTACTGATTACAGGACCTCAGACAGTTTTCGTAGGACTGGCTCGAGATCCGGTTACCGGACCTCTGGACTTTCGGTCTAGGCATCCGATTACAGAACCTGTAGCCACTGTCTCTATTATTAAAACACGTCTATTTCATTGGAACCGCAACAGTAATAGGACAGTTCATGTAGAAGAATACTATGCAAGTTTACAATAAAATGTTAAACGGTGCGTTCAGCCGTTTACGTAAATATGCAATAATAATGAGATAAAATAATGTTTAACCGTGCAAAGTCTGACTGTTAAGGCAAACCGGAAGTATACTCTATTATATATACTCTAACCATTAATCAGGCAAAACAATAATCAGGGTCACGTGCCCCCCTTCCCCCCTCCAAGGACACCGATTATGGGTGCACACGTTTAGTGGTATGTTATCAGCGTAAATTCGGTGATTCTTAAAGTGTAGTGATGTCTGAAATAACTCCTACTCTAATTCATTTGTTCTGAATTTTTAAGCTTAAGCTTGTATTAGCAACAAATATTGAAAATGTGACAATATAAGCATCTAATAAAAAAGACTGCAGCTTAACTGGGTTAACCTAGAGCTTAATCTGCCTACGATCAGTACACCACATCCTGTTTATTTATGTACGACACCAGCGGGTGACACGCCGTTAGCCTGCAGCAATGGACAGCAGGATATGGATGGCTCCATTTTAAGAAATGACATCCTATTTTCAAAATAAACTCGTCCATTTCGCATCCAGCAGTGGACGGATATAAGTGATAAAATCCAGTGGACTGGTACATGTAATAAAAACCGAGACCCGTCTAATGTTTCACTTGGTTTGAGCGCACATGTAGTCTTGAGTACCTACTCCTACCACATACCTGGGGCATCCGTGGCCGAGTGGTTTAGGTTTCCGACTAAGAATCACTTGCCCTTCACTGCTGTGAGTTCGAGACCTACCAGGGTCAACATCTTGCATGTGAGGAAGCTTGCCAGCTAGCTTGCGGAACGTCGGTGGTTCTACGCTCAAGTCTGAATATTGCCCGGAGGGGCACCAGGGGTCTTTCTTCACCATGGAAAGCTGATATGTCCACACCATAATGTCCTCGTTAAGAGATGGGAGGGACAGAAACTGGGAAGCAACAACAACAACCTACCACATACGTTATCGACACTGTTAGCAGTACGATGGGAACATACTCTAGTGCACATACTGCGGATTGGCGTTTTGATTTTTTTCGTATTTTTTATTGTTTCATTGTAATTGTAACATATAAAAGATGACAACTTAAAGCCCACACCCATTTCAGCTATCTTTGTTGCGATGTCAATGAGCTCTCGCACATCAACGAGCGAAAGTTGGCTTTCTTTACCCCAAAGTGTACCTTACTCTACCCCTTCCAGTCAGCCTATCTGAAAAGGAAGACTTCGGTACGCCATGCTTTTCAAACGCTTTCCGTACTGACATGCCTTTCCTAACATCTTCAATTGCGCAGGTTATGGACGCTTCAAACCAGTTTTTCATTTCTGAATAAGGAAACAAAACGAAATAAATGAGAAACGATTTAAATTTATTGAATTTGAAACGATATAACATTGAATATCTACGAATTTTCATGAAAATTGTTGCTAATGGATAGCAGATACCGGGTATATCAATGTTCGCGAAAATTATGTACACTGAAGTCTTAAAACAAAGACCTATATTTTACATATATATAGGTCTCTGCTTAAAATAACACTATAAAACAGGTGAAAATGTCAAAATGCGGGGGTCTTATGGTCAGCTTAGCTCCGAATATACGCAGACAGTACAATTTATATTAATTGCTGATTCTTTGCACTTAAGGTAGTCTAACTGTAATGATTTCCCGCGCTTTTTTCTTGAATGTCTGGAATACTCGGTTAACTGTCACTAACAGTCGACAATAATCGATGTGCTTCGGCTACTATCGGCTCTGACGAGAAGCGTCGGAAAGTCACCGAAAGCGAGCCGATGTTTGACGACGTCGCAAATTTATGCGCGGGAAAGCATTACAGTTAGACTACCTTAAAACCAACATTTTATCGTTACACAGACCCTTTAAAACGACTAAATTTTGTCAGCCACTTTATTTTTAACGGTAATGTCACTGAAAACAGCAACGGCGTTTTTATCGAAGGCATTTTCTGTTTCTTGTACACAGTAATGTGGAACGTCCACCTCAACTTCTCTTCGACACCAGTGTTGCATTCCAATAATATATTTAATATGCCCTGCACTATTACATTCTTCATCCTAAAATCAACATCGTTAACATTAGCTTAGTAACTAACAAAATGCCTATTATAAATTAGCACAATATATGTAACTATGTTTCCATTTTTTTAACATGTACATTTTATATGTAGTAGATTTCATATCATACGACTTTGGTGGCTCAATTAATATAGCAGCTTTGGAACGGTAAGCCGTAGGTCCGAGGTTCGTGCCCTGTTCGAAGCTTCACTTTATTATAATTTCAAATCCATGTTGTAGGAAGCTCTTAATTGCAGTTCATTAACAGTTGATTATGAGTCGGTCAGTCCGACTCAAGATCAAATGTACTAAATTCATCGTCCGACTCAATATCATATTAACTAGTCTATATTAAACATACATAGATGTGTTTTTACATTGAAACAATTAAAAAAAAGTTTAAAAACACGTAAAAATAACTTACTTGTATCACCACAAACAAAATATAAGAGCATTTACCTGCAATGAAATGTTGTTTCTTAAGCTATTTCAGAACTGTCGAAGTTTTTGTTGAACAAAATATTTTGAAATTTTCCGCGAGTGGACTATTCCGGGGAAATAACCTTGAAAAGGCCGAATATACGTTATTGGCTTGAAAAAGACAACTCGGTATAGACGAAATGTACTACTACGTAGCGAAATCGATTTTAAAACCGCTTAATGGGCAGTTTACTATGCAACATGGGGACGAAATCGTCCGACACTAGATTGTGTCCGACTTAAGATCAGTTTACCCTAACAACTGATGATCAAGTTGCAAAATCACTCCAGTAGTATTCACTGTATTGAGAAAATTTAATGTGGAACACTGCTGACAGACAGACGAATGGACGGACAATGACAAAAGATGGACATTTGATATCAAGTCTGATTATGATTTGACTTTTCCGATTAAAAAGAACTAAACCACCTCATTCAAGTACATGTATAACTATTTATGAAAGTAATTAATCACAAAAACTGAAATCTAACAATGTTGACAATGATCTGAACAGACTAAGGGCACCACCCTGCTCATGTCTTGTCTCAGACTAAACAATTCAATTCAGCCATGTATTATATCATTACCCATTAGTCAAATTTATTTGAATAAAAAAATATTATGAATAGAGTAATTCTTTAAATGACAACTGCCCTGTGCCTTTTCATTCAGAAACAGTTTTACAAATACAGATAACTCCAAAAATGAAAGTAAAATGTTAAACAATTGTCATTCAAAATTACTGTTAAACAAAACAATTTTTCGATATGCTCAGATAACTCTTAAAGGCAACTGTTATTAATGTAATAGTTAATAATTCTCAAGATAAAATTTTATCAATTGATAGGAAAACTGCATTGTAATAAACACAAGACTAATTTCTTTTGGGTGTCAAAAAGAACTGCATAGTTTTGTTAACTACTGAGAAGAAAAACATATTAAGTTTAAAGGTAATTTGTTATTAGCATGTAAATGTTTTAGAAAAATGCCACAAACATAAGTTTATGGTGTTTGGATATTTTTATTATTGGTACAGTTTAACCCTGTATTCCATATTATAAGCATTTTATCTCATGTGTGACCAGTGTTGATCCAAAAAAGCCAGCACATCTGTGCCTATTGATCAGGATCTGCACTGGTCGCTTTTTGGTCAGAAATACCCTAATAAATAAAATGCCAACAGTGCAGATCCAGATCAGACAGCACAAATGTGCAGGCTGATCTGGATCTACACTGTTTGCCTATGCAATCTATGAAGAAAAGGATTAAAGAACTTTCTAACTATTGCACCTAGGCAAAAATAACTTTTTGAAGTTCTGATATGTTATAATTGGTTTATTTTAAGGAACTTAAATAATGTAACTATTGCACCTCTTACAAGGACAAGACAAATATAACTTTTTCAAGTTCAGTTTAGCTTATAATTGGTACATTTAGGAACTTTGTTACCATTACACCTACCAATCTAATTGGTAACACAGTGACACATTTAAAATGTCGAAATTTCTTTGCCTAGATGCACGATAGTCTGATAACATTGCACATAATCCTTGACAGTTGTCTTTCTTTAAACTGGCAAAAAACCAAACTGAGTGCAGAATGACAAAAGGTGTTATTTCTCTTCCAAATTGTCATAAATTATCAACAAAGGTTATACACATTAAGCATGTAACAGCAAACAAATAAACCAAGCCGTTTAATATTTCTTCACAAGAAAATATTCAATAGACTACTGAATATTTACTGTTTAAGATCGTGAAATTTAAGAAACTGATGGATGATGGTCCATCAAATAAATACAATCAAACAAAAGATGTTGTTAAATAGAGATATTTACTTGATTTACTGATAGAAAATATTAAAGAATTCACCAATTCATCAAATTACAAGAAACCTTGAAATTAAGGTTTCCGAGAAAATTACATTACAATTATAAATGTTTTTGGTTGTTTTGTTTAACCTCTGGGCACATTATATCCACCTTTTATTTACTAAGCAAAGCTTATAATGTATTTGTGGCCACTGTAGATCCAGATCAGCAGCACATCTATGCAGTCTAATCAAGCTCTACACTGTTCACCATTCAGTCAAAACATTCCCATGATAAAAAACAAGAGGGCCATGATGGCCCTTTATCGCTCACCTGAGTAAAACAAAGTTATTTTTAGCAACAGTGACCTAGACCCAGATGACCCATATTCGAACTCGTCTGAGAAATCATTGGGACAAACATCCTGACCAAGTTTCATGACAATCGGAGCAAAAATGTGACCGCTAGAGTGTTAACAAGAAAATTCTATTTTTAGTAACAGTGACCTAGTTTTTGGACCCAGATGACCCATATTCGAACTCGTCCGAGAAATCATTGGGACAAACATCCTGACCAAGTTCCATGACAATCGGAGCAAAAATGTGACCGCTAGAGTGTTAACAAGAAAATTCTATTTTTAGTAACAGTGACCTAGTTTTTGGACCCAGATGACCCATATTCGAACTCGTCCGAGAAATCATTGGGACAAACATCCTGACCAAGTTTCATGACAATCGGAGCAAAAATGTGACCGCTAGAGTGTTAACGAACTAAGTGTGGACAGACGACGGACGACGGACATTCATCAATCCTAATAGCTCACCCTGAGCCAGCTCAGGTGAGCTAAAAATGAATACAAAGAATGGTTAGTTCCTAAGTCTCAGCAAGTAAATTGTCTTATGTATGTTTTCTTGATCTCTTCTATGAATCTTATTTCTGTTCAACGCTTTGATCTGTTATTCATAGGCAATTAGGCTTTTCTTCTTATATCACTTGCAGGCTTTACTTGATGGAATTTCAACAAATAAATGTTACACTCACTAAGAAAATGTAGCCAAATAGGCAAAAGTTAATTATTTGTTCACATGTTTTTAGAAATGTTTTTAGAAATAACAAAGTCTGATGAGTAAAAGTTGAAAATTTCATGTAAAACTACTGACTTTTTTTTAAAGTTACAAATGTTTAAACCCTTTCCTCCATATATACACATTTTTACGCATGTGCGACCAGTGTAGTCCAGATCAGCCGGCACATCCGTGCCGTCTGATCAGGATCTGCACTGGTCGCATTTTGGTCAGAAATGACCTAATAAATCAAAAAGCAAACAGTGCAGATCCTGATCAAACGGCACATCCGTGCCCGCTGATCTAGATCTACACTGTTCGCCCACGCAAGGTGTGTCTATGGAGGAAAGGGTTAAGATAACAACCATTGCTAACATTGTCAAAACACTAATAATTATTCCATTTTGTTTAACATGGTAGATTAAAATGTTGCACATTCATATGAAGTTATTTTTTCTTCAAACATTTCCAAATAATACACACTTCACAAGTACACTGATTGTTTTAATATTGTTGTAACATTTTCGATTTTTAAAAATAAATTCTTATTTTATGAGACTCGACCTAAATTTCAGTTTTTTTGGAATGTGCAAGGGAAAGTATTGGCTAAAGGCTTGAAAGAAGTATTTTCATGAATATTTATGAATTATGGAATAATAAATAGCTTCTAGTGATATATCGCAGGATTTATCACAGGACAGAGTTCAGATGCACAAGGGGCATACTGTACACACATTAACTTTTGTCTTTTTATGAACATTTAACATTTAACACTATTGTTTTTAAATTCTTCTTAATAATAATTGTTGCAAATTGGGCCCGTTGTACAGATTCACTACAGTGGCAAGATCAGTGGCTCTGTTGGGAGGTTGTATGTATCTCCCAACACGTTTATCCCTTTCCTTCATAGATACACCTTTATTGCCTGGTCAAACAGTTTAGATCCAGATCAGCCGGCACATCCATGCCGTCTGATCAGGATCTTAACTGTTTGCTTCTGATGGTTATTACTGAGCAAAATGCAACCAGTGCAGATCCTGATCAGACGGCACAGATGTGCCGGCTGATCTGGATCTACACTGGTCGCACGTGTAAAAATGCATATCTATGGAGTAAAAGGTTATTTCAGTTTTCCACAAGAAGTAATCATCTTTCAGTTTTAACCTTTGGTCGAGCTGTCACTGTAAAATCAGACTGAGTGACAGTTCCTTTATTTATTTTATGACTCTGACAATTTCACTTTTGCTGCCAAATTTCTTTTCAGAAAAGTAGGTTATATTGATTTTGGATAACATTCAGCAAAATCAAGGATATTTACAAAATGACTTGTGTATCTCTTGAACTAAAGAGACCAAACCTACTGAACAAACGTACTAGGATAAGTAATTTTATCTATCATGTAACACTTAACTCTGTAAGTCAAACATACAGTTAATAAGTTAACTTTTATGATCGAATTTTGACTATTTTTCCATTTAATAAAAAACAATGGTTTAACCCTTTCCTTGATATATACACATTTTTACACATGTGCGACCAGTGTAGATCCAGATCAGCCGGCACATCCGTGCCATCTGATCAGGATCTGCACTGGTCGCATTTTGGTCAGAAATAACCTAATGAATCAACTAGACGGTGTCCACAGGACACTGATGCCCCCACTGCTGCAATAACATTTGTTACAAAATTTTGTACCAGGTATTAACAACATGTGGTGATCATGATTAGTAAATGAGGAGTAGGTGCCACAAAATTTAATAACTAACATAAACAAAAGGCCATAACTGTGGTGAAAATTGTTGCAAGACAATGTCCTTTACAACAATCTTCACATCATGTCTAATCATCTGTGCAAGTTTGAAAGAAATCAGCCAAATAGAAAATGTGAAGTTGATGCCACAAAATTTTGTAAGTGAAATAAACAAAGGGCCATAACTGTGGTAAAAATGGCAGCAGAAAAAAATCTTTTTTTTATGATCATCACCCAGCCATCTTGATCATGTGTGCAAGTTAGAAAGAAATCTGTCCAAAAGCAAATGAGGAGTTGATGCCACAAGATATTATTACTGAAAAAAACAAAGGGCCATAACTCTGTTAAAAATAGTCGCAGGAAAAAATCCTTTCTTCACGATCATCTACACATCCTGCTTCATCATCTGTGCATGTTTGCAAGGAATCTGCCCTGTAGTTTAGGAGGAGTTGATGCCACAAGATTTAATTGCTGAAATAAACAAAGGGCCATAACTCTGGTAAAAATGGTCGCAGGAAAAAATCCTTTCTTTACGATCATCTACACATCCTGCTTCATCATCTGTGCAAGTTCGCAAGAAATCTGCCTTATAGTTTTGGAGGAGTTGATGCCACAAGATTTAATTACTGAAATTAACAAAGGGCCATAACTCTGGTAAAAATGGTCGCAGGAAAAAATCCTTTCTTTACGATCATCTACACATCCTGCTTCATCATCTGTGCAAGTTCGCAAGAAATCTGCCTTATAGTTTTGGAGGAGTTGACGCCACAAGATTTAATTAATGAATATAACAAAGGGCCATAACTCTGGTAAAAGTGGTGGCAGGAAGAAATCCTTTCTTCATGATTATCTACACATCCTGCTTCATCATCTTTGCAAGTTTGCAAGAAATCTGCCTTGTAGTTTAGGAGTTGACGCCACAAGATTTTATAACTGAAATTAACAAAGGGCCATAACTCTGGTAAAAATGGTCGCAGGAAAAAATCCTTTCTTTCCGATCATCTACACATCCTGCTTGATCATCTGTGCAAGTTTGAAAGAAATCCGCCTTATAGTTTAGGAGGAGTTGATGCCACAAGATTTTATAACTGAAATTAACAAAGGGCCATAACTCTGGTAAAAATGGTCGCAGGAAAAAATCCTTTCTTTCCGATCATCTACACATCCTGCTTGATCATCTGTGCAAGTTTGAAAGAAATCCGCCTTATAGTTTAGGACGAGTTGATGCCACAAGATTTGGGGACATACGGACGTAGGGACGTACGGACGTAGGGACGGACGAGTGCAACTCTATATGCCTCCCACTTTGTGGGGGCATAAAAAGCGAACAGTTTAGATCCTGATCAGACGGCACGGATGTGCCGACTGATCTGGATCTAAACTGTTCGCCCTAGCAATAAAGGTGTGTCGGTACAGGAAAGGATTAACTTTTATGATCAAATTTTGACTATTTATCCAATTAATAAAAAACAACAACGTAACAAGAAATGCCCAAGGGTAAAAATAGTTTTTCTAGGCTGAAGATAATAAACTGAGATAGAAGACCAATCTCAAATCTCAAGCATTTGATTGGATGAAATGGAGTCCAGTCTGCTACTTTTCAAACAGCCAAGCTAACAGACACTTCAGTATTCTTTTCTGCAGTGTCTGTGTCTTTGCTTAGGACATAATAAAATCATCCGACCTGGCAGGATGCTAGGACAAGTCACAAGGTAAAATGCTTGAATCGATAAAACTGGCTTCTACCAGGGCCTTGAATAAGACTTTAAAAAGAACAACTGAAATTTAAATTAAATCTTTCACTTTTAATGAGATATGTGAATCAATGATCAGGGCCAAATATAGCGGAGTAACCTAAAACCAAACCAAAAATGACAATGCATTTCCTTTATCAGCATGTTTGAGAAGTCGAATATGTAGAAAAGTAAACAAAGTGACAATCTTATATAATCTTTCTAGTTACTGATGGCAAATTATTTGATAGCGTATTGTTTGTACAATAAAATACTAGAGAGTAGATATGGCGACATCATGCCCCGTCTGTAAGATATAGAAATCGGTAATTATAAAGCAAAAACTTCTATGACTGGTATGTCAATTAAAATAAATGGTATTATCTGCAAAATAAACTTATATGACTTTCAAAAATATTCTTTGCCTGACCCTATGACAATACAAGTTGGTGAGTACACAAAAAATAATTATAAAATCACTTGAACATGCCACCCAGTCATTAACCCTGTCAGGGCTAAGCTCGTATTTGTTATATGTGCGAAAAAGTGTAGACCCAGATCAGCAATATGACAAGAAATGCATTTAATAGAGCCCCCTATTACAAATAGAATAGACAGGCCCAAATGGATAGAAATATGAGCACATTACATTTATTCAGCTGGTAAAGTTTCAAAGAACAGAGCTAATATTATTAAATGCACATGAAGAGTAAAACATCTACCAACTTTGCTGTTGCAAGGTAATGACTATCAGTCAACAAACTGACTTTCTCCGTATAACCTGACATCCCTTCTCCATTACAACCTGACTTTCCAATTAAAACCTGACCTCTTTTCCCTAAAATGACTCCCTAAAAGAAGTGGCTTTTCCCTATAATGAAAACAACATGAATTTCTCAATTATGAACAGATTTTTACTGTTATGACCTCCCTTTACCTGTAACATGTTATAATTTGACTTTCCTAAATGTGACCCAACTTTCCCCCATTATGACCTGACTTTTCCCAATTTTACCTGACTTTAATTATTATCTTGTTACTTCCATTACAACCTGACTTGCCTGAGTTACAATCTGTCTCCATTGTGCTCACTGCACTTCATACTAAAAATATACAGTTAAGTCAAAAGGCAATCTCACTAAAGTCAGATCTAACAAAATGTTAGATCTGATGACGGCCCGTAGATACCGTACATAAGCTTTAGCGGTTTTCCCCGATTACTATTTTTAGAAATTATCAACACAGGAAGCATGATATACAGCGCTCGCAAAATGATCTGATGATGTTATTACATTAGAAATAATTGCAATACTACATAAACACAAAAAATTCAGCAAAGTATGTCTTACGCAGGCTCTCAACTCTTTTTATGGTTTAATATAGAATGTTTACTTTCACTTTCGCGATTTTGTAGGCGACAATCTGGTTGGTTCAAAAGGTTTGTGATAAAAGCACGTTTTCGTTACTCGTCGTCAGATCCTGATAGCGTAGCGGTTTTCAGGATATGATTTTAATCAGATTGGTCAAAAGGCTGATAATATATGATGGAAAATTGTTTTCAACCAACATAAGCAAACAACTCACTTGTTATTCTGTCTAATTCTATAATTCATATCTAGTCTTTCCATAAAAACATCTATAAATGGCAACAAATGCCAAGTTATAAATGCTTTAGGATAAGTTGACAGTCATCTGATACTCAGTTTATAGAACAAAGAATGGTCATATGGCTGATAAGGACAAATTTAATATTTTTCCAGCGAATAATACACATCAAAAGAAAATGGCAATATGATATCAAATACGTAAAAAGTTTAATTGCTGATTAACCATATTAATAAGGCTTGTTTTTCATGTGACTGTCTAACGATCGGTGCCATACTATAGTACCATATATTTTGAAAGTTATGCAACTATATTATCATCATAGAACATTTTATTTAACCATTTACTTCATAGATACATATTAAATTTTATTGCATTGGCAAACAGTTTAGATCATGATCAGCCTTGGATCTGTGCCATCTGATCAGGATCTATACTGTTTCCTTTTAATTCATTAGAATATTTCTCATCAAGATATGACCAGTGCAGATCCAGATCTGTGTCCAAGGTTATAAAACTGAGCATGGAAACCAGTCTCAAATCTCAAGCATCTGATTGGCTGAAATGGCAACTGGTCACCATTTCAGCCAATCAGATGCTTGAGATTTGAGACTGGTTTCCAAACTCAGTTTTATAACCTTGGGTACAGATGGCATGGATGTGCACTGGTCGTACATGTGTAAAAACATATATATATGAAGTCAAGGGTTAAGGGACATAACTAAAAAACACAAACAAAAAGGTTGTTGATTAAACCTAAAACCTTGCTTTCAATTTAAGTAATTTGTTGCAAAAAGTTCTTTTGTCTCCAACAAAGCAAAACAAATTACTCCATTGTTCTTTATTCTTGTACAGACAAAAGCTCATAATTAGCGTGTATTCCAAAGGTAACATTATATCATAGTCTTTTGTTTTTATTAAATGAATGAATGACAGCGGATCAATTTGTTTTCTCACACTCGATTTCACATGAATTAATGCCACTGAATAACTTGGTAACATGCCGAAGTTGCTTTGAAATTAATGTAAGCAAACACAAAGAAAGAAAATATTGTTACAAAATACTGTCACATGCAAAATAAGATCATTTTAGAAAAACAACTTTTTTTTTCTTGAAAGAAACAAAGAAAGCAAAGAACTGAAAAATTAAACCCTTCACTCCATATATACACATTTTATTGCATATTTGAACATTGTGGATCAAGATCAACTCACTGACACATCAATGCTGTCTGATCAGGATCTGCACTGTTTGCTTTTTAGACAGAAATAACCTAATAAATTAACTAGAATGTTGTGTTCCGCAGAACACATGTGTCACCTGCATGGAAAAAGTTTTAATGTGGGCCTATGTTTAATCATATATAATAAAATATTTTATTTAAGTTGAATTCAATACTACACCGCAGAACACATGTGTCATCTAAATTGCATTTAAAAGGGTAATAACTATAATAATGGTGAAACCTGAGTTATCATCTTCAAAAATTGGTTTGTGCACACAGATGAGTTTTTCAAAGTATTAAGTGAATTGAACAAGTACATGTACTTTCCATTTTACAGGCAACACTAAGTTTCATGTTAAAGTTGCATTTGAAAGGGACATAACTCATTAAATATTCAAACAGGAGTTATAATTTTTGTAGTTGTCGATGGCACTGTTCATGTTGATGATACAATCCAAGTATTCAATGAATACGGCAAGTACTTTCAAATTATACACAACATTAAGATTCATGTGAAATTTGCATTTGAAAAAAAAAAGTCAAATAGGAGTTATGATTCTTGTTGTAACCGATGTTGTTGTTGTTCATGAAGATGATATATTCGAAGAGTGAATAGGACAAGTACTTTAAAAGTTACAGGCAACATTAAGTTTCATGTTAAAGTTGTATATTAGAGGGACACAACTCATAAAATAGTCCAGCAGGAGTTATCATTCTTGTTCTTCATAATGACGCTGTTCATGAAGATGATTTATTTCGAATATCAATTGAATTTTCAAAGTGAAAGTCGACATTAAGTTTCATGTTAAAGTTGCATTTGAAAGGGGCATAACTCAAAATATAATCAAACAGGAGTTATGATTCTTTTTGTTACCAATGTTGTTGATCATGTATTCCAAGTATGAAGTGAATAGGACAAGTACTTTCAAAGTTATAGGCAACATTAAGTTTCATGTTAAAGTTGCATTTGAAAGGGGCTTAACTCCAAAATATTGAAACTGGAGTTATCATTCTTGTCGTCACAGATGGCATTGTTCATGCTGATGATATATTCCAAGTATGAAGTGAATAGGACAAGTACTTTCAAAGTTATAGGCAACATTAAGTTTCAGATTAAAGTTGCATTTGAAAGGGGCATAACTCAAAAAATATTGAAACTCGAGTTATCATTCTTGTCGTCACAGATGGCATTGTTCATGCTGATGATATATTCCAAGTATGAAGTGAATAGGACAAGTACTTTCAAAGTTATAGGCAACATTAAGTTTCAGATTAAAGTTTTCTATTTAAAAGGGGCATAACTAAAAAATATTGAAACTGGAGTTATCATTCTTGTTGTCACAGATGGCATTGTTCATGCTGATGATATATTCCAAGTATGAAGTGAATAGGACAAGTACTTTCAAAGTTATATGCAACATTAAATTTCAGATTAAAGTTGGGGGACTACCGGACGACAGCACCGACGACAACAACGCCGCCGCCATCGCCAGACAATAGCATCCCTATGTGTCTACCTGCTATCCCAGGCGACACAAAAAGCAAACAGTGCAGATCCTGATCAAACAGAATGGATGTGCCTCTTGATCTGGATCTACACTGTTCACCTATGTTATGAAGGCATATTGATATGGAGGGAAAGGGTAAATCATTGTCAATACATTAGATTGTACTCAAGATGTACAAACAGATGGTAGAAAGCCATTAGAAGTTTTGAAATCACAAGCACAAGTCCTGTTTTATGAATGACAATAATTTAGTTATATATTCTTGTTTGTGATCTTTAGTGAACTCTAAAATTCCCATTTTATTAATTTAAATTTAAAATTTTGAAGCTTTAACTTAAGAAGTTTTGCTATGAGAAATTCTGCTGATAAAGTTGAATTTCAGTGTTCATGACCCTTGAGTGTGGGGGACATGTCTTTCATGTTATATCTCCAGTTACCAGCATGCACTGCTGCAGGAGATGTAAGCAAAGTTCCTGTCAGAGGTCAACAGGGACAAGTCTCTGTATCAGATAGGCTTACGCTCAGTCCATCAGGTCCAACATATACCCGACACACGTAAACATTGATTCCATGACAGTTCTTCTTTCACATATTTTGATGATTTAAATGGCACCAGTTAATAGATATAAAGGTTGATAACAGGTTATCTAGTTTATTTATTGATCATGTCCGTATTTAATTACACTTAAAGATAAGGCATTATGAAGCCCTTCATGGATGAAAATGCATGATATCACCATATTAATCATTATGACAGCGTATTGTCACTATTTGTTTAGCTAAGAACATTTTATAAGTCAATAGATTCTTAAAACTAAAGGACATATTTCAAATATACAAAAACTCACTTACAAAGGCTGAGGTATTGCACACAAATTTAGCAAAATGTAACCTGATATAATGAAGAATCCTAGACTTTGCCCAAATTCTTTTGAGTGAGTCTGACACTAGAAAAAGTGAAATCAAGACCTAATCATATTGAGGGCTGCCATTGATGCACGTTTTTGTATCAATATAATTACAGTGTCAAAAGTAACATGATATATTGATATATTAACTGCATATAAAGGGTTCCAAATATTAAACAAAATGAGAACCATTCAAACTTAAATCAACATTAATGGTTACCGGCTTACTGGAGGCAAACAAAAATCTAGTCCAGGAATGAGAAATGGGAACGAAAAAATTTGAAAAAAAAATTGCACTGCAGTATCTAAACAGAAATTATACTCAGCTAGGTAGTGTCTTAGATCACTTATTTAGTGTTACAAATAAACATCTGCTTAGCATGAACTATCAATCTATCAGCCACCACCTAGGATAGTCTCTACCTATTCACATGTAGTTCCTACCAGTTCCTTTTACAAGAGGAATTGTGAGAAAACATTTTAAAGACTTGATCAATAATGTATTATTCTGGATTAATAAAATGTTCATAATGAATAAAATGCAAACATGCATATTTTTTTGGTGCTCAGCACTAATTTGTCACATTGCAACCATTGTAGCCAAAGGTCACCTGTGCATTCAAAGTCTGTGAAAGACTGTTCAGTTAACTATATATCTAACTTATCTTTATAAATCCAATTAATAACTTTATATCAAACACCTCTATGAACAATAAATGGACTGGCTTAAACTGAGAAAAAAAAACACACAAAGTACACTATGTAACCGATAATTGTTAAGTTAAAATCTTGTCTGTACAAATCTATCTCTCCACAGAGTAGCTTATAAGGCCATGTGGTACAGCATTGGCCTAGCAAGCATTTCATTACTTGGGTTAGGCATGGACTTTTTCTTTTTAACTAGATACATGTTTTCAGCTGAACACAGTGGTCCTCTCGTACTCTGTCAGAATAAAAAATCCTAGTACAAAAAGGGGCATAACTCCATCAAATGTAACATTGACCTTAATATTTTGGCATCATCAAGACCATGTTGTCATAAGCAATATAATTGTAAAATTTGATGAAAAAAAACATATAAAGAAATGGCAGTCAAAATCCAGTAATAAAAAGAGACATAACTCCATTAAATATGACTTGAATTAAAGATTTTGGCATAATCACACTGTTGTCATAATCGATATCATTTGAAAGTTGGATCATGAACAAATATAGCAAATTAATTTTTCATGAAGGATGGACTAACTGACAAAGCTATCCTTTTGCATCTACTTTTCTTTGAAAGGGCAACACAAAAACTAGTTACAATGGTGTCAAATGTGGGACCTGCTAGGCATACTGAAGTACCTCAAGTCTCTACTCTCAATGGAATTCCAATCTTGAGGGCGTGTATACATGTAACCCTGAAGCGAACTCTGTAGTCTCTAACCATTCAGGACATGGTTTAGTTTTGGTCAAGCAAGTAGGAAGTCCCGGTTTCAATCCTTGGTTCAGGTATGGATTTTTCAGAACCAAAGTTACAAAATTAATAACAGAATTATTCCATGGGTGAAGCATCTGTGTAACTATATGGCAGACTGTTTGTGAAACCTGCATAATTTTAAAGAAATTTTGAGAGCAGAAAATTAGCCTGTTAAATGCCCAACTACAGACAGAATAAAATCCTGGAATATGATCAGGCTAAGTTAACAGGAAAGCAGGAATTTCAAACCTACCTATCGATTAGGATAATCTTTTTTCAAATGTGAATGAACAGGATTTTCAATAATAACAATGAAAAATTGTACCCACACAACCTCTAATTGTTTTTGTTTTTTTCATATTAGTATTTTTACTTATATATGTAATATGAATGTAGTAAATATGCTCTGAATATAAAAAAAAATTAAAATCCTTGTAACAAGTTGTTTCCACCTTTCAAAATTCATATCAAAACAAATGACGTATATCAACGATACATAGAATTCGGTATAGCAGATAACCTCACTGATATAACACATATTGTGGTAGCAATATAACCAGAGGAGCCACATTTTATTTATCAGCGAAAAAAAAACAATCAAACAGCAAAAATGATGCATTTTTCGAAAATGGGGGTAATTTGTGTTCTAAGTGATTGTATAGACAATTATCCCTTTCCTCCATATATACACATTTTTACGCATGTGCGACCAGTGTAGATTCAGAGCAGCCGGCACATCCATGCCGTCTGATCAAAATCTGCACTGGTCGCATTTTGGTAAAAAAATAACCTGACAAATCAAAAAGCCAATAGTGCAGATCCTGATCAGTTGGCATGGATGTGCCGGCTGATCTGGATCTACATTGATTGCCCACACAATAAAGGTGTGTCTATGGAGGAAAGGGTTATTCAGTTCTGACATTCATTCCAGAATATGTTTATCTAAGCTAAACTTAAAAATCGAAAATTTGTTAATCAAACATTGTGTGTTCTAGCAACATGACTCTTAATTTTAGTAATACTGCAAGAACACAATAATTTCTCAGTAAAATTTTTAACTAAAAATGCTGTAACTGATTGAATGGGGAACTGATTAATGGTCTGTTGCTGAATCTCGTGATACAGATCGCCCATTTATTAGCTGAAATTGACCAAACTTGGCCCTAGCGTTCTGTTAAACCTATATAGCTTTACTAACATACTCGGCAGAAAAGGACCCCTCAACAGGTATATGTGAAATTTTCTAGGAACCTCACCGCACCTGTCAAAGAAAAGAACGACAACTCTCCTTCACAGGATTTACCATGGATAATTTGTCTCAAATTGTGGTGACAGTCATATGGAAAACAAAAAAAACTCATACCTGTAATGTTCTGTATATATGTTTTTCTTTATTTATTCTTCAATCACATTAAAATTAAAATTTGTTCCAGTACGTTGCGTAGGACGGATGTTTACGTATGACAACAAAATGGCGGACGTTTATTTTTTAGTACAAATCGTCCCAATCCAAAACAATTACCACAATTTATACGGTGCATCGACGCTAGCACAAAAAAACAACGCAGATAATAGATACCCATGTATAACACAAGTAAGATTAGCAATTTAAACGTTAAAAGCAAATTGATTCTATAGATAACTATTTTTCGGGAGATATTTTAAATTTCTGTTCATATACTGGAGGTCAGGCCATCTATTTGTGCGCAACAAGGAACTTTCTCTATATACACGATAGTCGCCCTTCACACATAACGCAGTTACTATTCAAAACAAAGAACAGACATCTTTAAAAAGTCAGTATGATAATATATCTGTGCTTGGAGTCGAATTAATGAGACTAACTGAAGGTATAAATGTCAGACACCATGTGTAAATTGTCATAC
Source organism: Corbicula japonica (assembly GCA_038501625.1). Lineage (NCBI taxonomy): Eukaryota > Metazoa > Mollusca > Bivalvia > Venerida > Cyrenidae > Corbicula > Corbicula japonica. Next base: position 698,374 of record JAZAYU010000008.1, on the reverse strand, counting down.
AGCTTTTTAAGTTTAAATATATTGTGGACACTTTTATTATCAGTGCCAATTTAATACAACATGATATGACACTGAATGGTATGGAATGACACAAATCAACACAACACAACCTGATGCCATAAAATTATTTTTATTTTGAGTTGACAACGCAATTACAACGAAATTAAATAAGAACTCAACAGTTTTTAACCGACATTCTTTGACAGGATTTTATTGAATCACTAACATTATTAGTTAATAATATTTATATGAGATTTCATTAATGTATTAAGAAACAAATAATTCGCAAACATGTGGGTATCAACCAACCACCCATTCATGAATAGCAACGAAGGTTGCACAGTTGGTACCCACTTGTCTCATGGAAAAAATGTTAGCAAAAGAAAATTAAAACCTTTATTGCTTGTAACGAACATCTAACATTTTTACAGATGGATCCTATGATAATTATACTTTATGGACTCATCAAGAACTAAAAGAGTCACTAACTTTCGTTCTGGATAAAAATTTATGTTAGATTTGACACCTCTATTATAAACAAGTAATAGGCATCCCAATGGCAACTAATTGTGCACCTTTTGTTGCTGATCTGTTTTTATACTTTTATGAAAGAGACTTTATGTTATCTCTTTCTACCCATCATCAAAACGTCATTATTACATGTATAGCTTTTAACAACACCTTGAGGTACCTTGATAGATAATAACCGTTCTGTGTCTCTGGTTCATCAAAAATATCATAATGAACTCCAGCTTAATAAAGCAAACACTTCAGAAAAGCAAGCAAACTTTCCAGATCTAAGTCCTTGCATTTAAAATGGTTACAAGGTTTTTCATAGCTTGTTTTTATGGAGATTTGAATTATAAACTTAAGAAAATAAAAGGCACTTTAATTTCTGCTATAATTCATAATAAGAATTTGGTGTTCCGCCAAACACATGTTGCCTGCTTGCAAAAAGTTGAAATGTGGGCCTATGTTTTTTCATATATGATAAAAAGATGTACTAGTCATTCAAGAAGCATTGCAATACTACAAAATTAATAATTTTTATTGATCAGTTATTGTCTTTATTTAATATTCCAGTTATAAGCAAAATTAAGTTTCAGCTTAAAATCATTCAAAAGAGCACAACTCAAAACTGATATTAAAACAGATGACATGTATCAAGTGTTGCGTCAAAAGAACAAATACTTTCCAAGCAATTAAGCATCAGGTTATTTGAAAGGGGCATAACTTAAAAAAAGTTAATCAGGTGTTATCATTCTCTGTGTCACAGACGCCTTTGTTTATGCAAATGACACATTTCAAATATAATGTAAACAGGACATGTACTTTCAATTTTATACGCAACATTAAAAACCATATTAAAGTCATTTGAATAGGGCATAACTTGAAAAACAGTGAAACAGGAGTTATATTCTTGTTGTCACAAATGGCTTTGTTCATGAAGATGACATATTCCAATTACATGTATTAAGTTAGTAGGAAAAAGACTTAAAGCTATAGGCAACATTAAGTTCCATATTTAAGTCATTTGAACAGGACAAACCCCCCAAAAAAATAGTGAAACAGGAGTTTTGTTGTCAGAGATGACCATGTTCATACAAAAGGTTTTGTTCATACAGATGCTTCCAAGTATTAAGTTAATAGGAAAAGTACTTTCAAAGTTATAGGCACATAAAGTTTCCTATTAAAGTCATCTGAAAGGGGCATAACAAAAAAATAGTGAAACAGGAGTTATCAATCTTGTTGTCAGAGATGGCTTTGTTCATTCAGAATATAATAATATTTCAATTATTTAGTTAATAGGACAAGTACTTTTTAAAATTATTGGCAACATTAAGTTCAATATTAAAGTAATTTGAAAGGGACACAACTAAAAAAAAGTGAAACAGGAGCTACTATTATTGTTGTCACAGATAGCTTTTTTCATGCAGATAATATATTCCAAGAGTCAAGTTAAAAGGACTTATAAAGTACTGGCAAAATAAAGTTACATATTAAATGCATTTAAAAGGGGCATAACTCATAAATAGTGAAACAGAAGATAAAAATCTTGTTGTCAGGGATGGCTTTTTTCATGCAAATGATATATTCTAAGTATCAAGTTAATAGGACTAGTACATTTAAAGTTATAGGCAATATTTAGTTCCATTTTAAAGTCATTTGAAAGGGGCATAACTCATAAAATAGTGAAACATGAGTTATCATTCTTTTTGTCATAGATGGCTTTATTCATGCAGATGATATAATCCAAGTTTTATGGGAATAGGACAAGCCCTTTCAAAGTTAGAGGCAACATTAAGTTGCCACCACCAGACAATAGGATCCCTATTTGTCTACATGCTATCGCAGGCAACAAACAAATCATCTGTAAATTCAAAAATAAAGGTTACCGACATGATATTCTACAGCACTCTGCATGTCTGGTGATTAACCCATCTGCAGCTGATCGTTATGCTTATGTTTGGTTTTTGCATGACAGTGGGTGGGGTTTAAGAGTTTGTGAAGGTTTAGGAGAAATCTTATAAAAGAATCTAGAAGTTTGATCTGTTTGTTATATCCTTGTCATCATGTCCTTGCTGATTTGACTCCGGGGGCTCTGGTCGCAGTAATGTTTTTGAGTACCCACCCCTTTACTTCACAAGTTCTCCCAATATCGTTGGAATTTCAAAAGATCACAAAATTGCTGATGTTTTGAGATTTCAAGCCATTCCTTGTCACTTACATCGATTAAAATATTTCTATTTTTGTGGCATTTTCATTTTTCAAATGAGACAAAATTTTATTTCAACAAAGTTTTTTGCAGCAATTTCATAATCTCTGGAAATTCCAAAGAAATTTGGAGAACTTGTGACCTCTTAAAACCCCAAACAATGTTGTGTTATTTATGTTCATCCCTCATTGGATGTCATTACTATATTATAATGTTTTTGTTTTATAGTGATAACAGATAACAGACAACAATATACATTCATATTAAATAAATTTTATTTAGCAGTTAGGCCATACATGGTTTAGTAAGAAAATATAGCCTCCAAATTAACATAGTTATTCAACGAAAGCATGCCCACAATATCAGTTCCATATAAAGTGGCTTTAACAATGAAGTTTTCTAGTCAGTATTTGTTTTTCATGTATGGTGATGTTTTCAATCAGGTAATACATTCCACTTAGGTAGCTCCTTTGGGCCAATACATTTCATACTCATTGTCATCATTCTGTGACACACTAAAATGAGGTGACTACTTATCAGTTACTAATAAAACTTTTGTGTCAAGAAATTGAAGTCGAACACGTCACATGAACATATTTTCTAGAACCTCTTACACATAAAATCAAAAAAGATTTATCATAGATAACTGGGATTTCAAGATTTCAATGCATACGGCTTAACAAAACAATCACTAAACTTTTACATTACGATCAAATACGGGACAATAAATCAAAGATAAACTCTTTAAATATCATAACAGTTCATTATTATTAGAATAATTAGAATAACAACTATACTATTAGGAGTTAACAAGACAACATAAACATCAACAAAATCACATGATTTCATACAAATTACCCATATTGCAAAGTTTGTCCTTTAACACCTTTAACAATTCTAAAGAAACATAAAAGCTATTAAATAATAAACAGACCACAGAAACTTCAAAAGCATAAGAGTGGATTAATAGCTCAGTGGTTAGTGGAAATCTTTACAAGTTTATCATTTAAAGTTCAAAGACTAAATACTTTTCTAGATGAAGTTTTCTGTTTTTAAAGTTGCAAGATACTTCCTCAAATTAAAACTACATTACACACAAGCATGGAATGTTAACAAGTAGATCATGTACAGGGTAGTACTAAGTAATTGATTACATTTTTTTACTAAGTGATTGATTACAGATTATACTTATCAATTGATCACAGATTATACTAAGTAATTAATTACAAATTATACTTTAATAGTAATTTATTACAGATTAAGCTGACAATGGACCTTGAAATTTATTAAGGTTATTTTAGACTACATCCCATTCACTATAAAAGTCATGTGTGTACACATTACAAAAATGTGCTGAAGTTGCAGCTTAAAAAGTTTTGCTGTCCAAACTGGTATTCTGAACTTTTAATTTTTACCAGATTGACTTAATGACTTTAAGATAGCATCATGTTAATTAGGGACTAATCCATGGTATCATGAGCAAACATTGATAAATGTTAACAGTACTAGTACTTAACCTGTACTTACACCAACAATATATATGTAGTTTGCTTAATTTTTGTTATTTTCTTACAATAGCAATATTTAAGGCTTATAAGCTAATCAACCATGTCATAATTGAATAGGCTTTCATGATGATTTTGTGACCTTTATTATGGTTTCATCTAATTCCAAGGGGATCAAAATGTCAAAACGCAAAAACCACAAATAACATATATTTGCATCGGCATAAATCATGGTAACTGTATTTTTCTTTGTATGGTGTAATTTTGCTATGGTTTAAATCTGTGCATCTACCCTAGCACTAAATATGTGAAATGTCAATCCCCATGAAAAGTAGTTTAGCCAGTCATTCTGGCACAAACTTTTCTATCCAATAACATATAACATGTAAAATTTGTGCAAAGGACTTTTTTCCACTAATGAAAATTTCAGTTAAACATGTTTGACATTTTTCGTTCATGTAAGAAATATTCATGGTGAAGGTATAGAAAAAAAAAATGAAATTACAAAAAAAAGAAAAGTAAAATGGATACACATTATGCAAGAAAAAGAACCATCACATAAATTATACTTGGTTCAAATGGAAAAATACAGTCCTTGTGTGCAACTGTTTAAAGGCAGTAACTCTAAACCTAATATCAACAAGAGGGTCCATAGGACCCTTGGTCGCTCACCTGTCAACAACTGCTCAATGGTTGCAAGAGTTGTGTGCAAGTTTGATAAAATCAAGTCAAAAAATTAAAAAAATTAAGCTGCTATTGTGGAGAAAATGTAACTAGATGATGCTCTATACCAAATATCTACCAGTAAGCTCTAGGCCTTACGGTTTCAGAGAAGAAGATTTTTAAAGATTTACTATATAACACTAAGTAATAAAACTAGTGACCCCGGGACGGAGCCATTTTTGACCCCAGGAGAATAATTTGAACAACTTTTGTAGAGGACCACTACATGATGACACATACTTAATACCAAGGTTCTAGGCCTTGTGGTTTTAGAGAAGAAGATTTTTTTAAGTTTTCCCTATATAAGTCTATGTAAAACAAGTGACCCCTGAGGCGGGGCCATTTTTGACCCCAGGGGGATAGTTTGAACAATTTTGGTAGAGGACCACTAGATGATGCTGTATATCAAATATTAAGGCTCTAGGCCTTGTGGTTTTAAAGAAGAAGACTTTCATGTTTTTCCTATATAACTATATGTAAACCAAGAGAACCCTAGGGCGTGGCCGATTTTGGCCCAGGGGACATAATTTGAACAAATTTAGTAGTCATCCATTAGACAATGCTACTTACCAAATATCTAAGCTGTACGCATTGTGGTTTGTGAGAAGAAGATTTTTAAAGATTTCCTATATAAGTCTATGTAAAATGAAGTGACCCCTGGGGCGGGGCCAATTTTGACCCCAGGGAAATAATTCGAACAATCTTTGTAGAGTTCCACTAGAGGGTGTTAAGTGCCAAATATCTAAGCTCTAGGCCTTGTGGTTTCAGACAAGAAGATTTTTAAAGTTTTTCCTTTAGGTTGCCATGGCAACCAGAGTTCTGCATGGAATTGATTTCTTTGAACAACTTTGGAAGAGCTTCAGGCAAGGAACATCCGTGGCAAGTTTCATCAACTTTGGCCCAGGGGTTTAAGAGGAGATGTCGTTTAAATAAAAAGTTTACGGATGGACAGACGACGGACGCCGGACAAATTGCGATCACAAAAGCTCACCTTGTCACTAAAAAGGTACCAGTTATTATATTTGCTAACAACAATAACTCATATCTTATCATTTAGTTCAAGTGAGCTTATAAAACATGAGAGCAATTTAATCTCAATTTTGTAATAGAAAACTCCGGTACTCTGTATTTAGAAAAAGCTGATAATTCAAAATATAAATTTAAAAACTTCCAATACACTTTGTTTTACACAGTATTCATTTTTCAAGCATGTTAAATTTCATCAAATTTGAACAAACTCATTTATTGCACAATCAAAAATGCAAGATGTTGTCCCAAGATGATACACTATTCTCCAGTCTAAAATCTTAACAAAAAATCAAAAATATTGAGCCCAGCCTCAAAACTGACATATCAAAACGTAATATTATATTGTGGTTATGCATTACAGTAAAATTCTGTCCCATTGGACAAAAAATGGTTACAGGTATGACATAAATCACAGTACATGAAACAACTTACAACAAACAGTTAAGCCAGTTACTCCATGGGTATATCAGGATCTACATTAGGTCCTTTCAGATTAATTCTGTTTTTTTTTTTCTCACCATTAGTAATCCATGTAGATACTGATCAGACTTCCTGGCTGTAAAGCCTGATCTGCTTGTACACAGGTCACTCATGGGATACTTGCCTATCCTTGAGGTGAAGGGTTAAGCCAAACATCATTTGTGTTAGAGGAATAATTGTAACTGAGGGTACAATTATAATTCTAGCTATTATTTACAACAACAAACTGAATTCAAAATAGCCATTATTCAAACAGGGTTATCTACATGACCTGGTAGTAAATTCAGTACAGAATAAAGTATGTTAAAATAGTAATATGATGGTAAATGTATGTATGATTTTGGCATATATAATACTGGGAATGTAAATGAAATATAAAAAATACATGTGAATCCTTAGTTATAGTGAGCATGCTTAAAACCAGTATCTTCATAACAGCTATAACCCTTCACTCCATGGATATCAGTGTTATCCTATGGGCAAACCGTGTAGATCCAAATCAGCCCGCACAGGTACTGTGCAGATGTGATCTACAATGTTTGTGTTTTAATTCCTCAGGCTATTTCTAACCAAGAAGCCACCAGTGTAGTTCCAGATTAGATGGCATGGATAAACCCTGTATACATGGAGTTAAGGGATAAATCAATGCTAGCTTATAATAGTAAATGGTGATTAATTGTAACAAAAAACAAGAGCTGTCAGAGGAGACAGCGCGCTCGACTATTTGAATCATTTTAAACAAATGCAATATGAAGATTAAAACAATAACAACTATGGCCATACATTCATGTGCAATCAGGAAAAATATTAACAAGTGAATGGTAAGGGAGAAATTCATTTCAAATAACAGAAATAATTCCTTAATGTACCATAAATATTCAACTGAATAGGGGAATAACTTTGAAATATTTCTGGATTTGTTAGAAAACTTGTTAGTAATTTTTTATTAGAGACATTTACTTTTAGTTCAATATCAATCACTTCAGTAATGTTACAGAAAAAGAACTGAAATGAAAATATAATGGAAGTTTGATGTTGATAGCTTAAGTATTTGCAAAGTTACCGATGAAGTGCACTTAAATGAAAATACAAGTGTATAAGTGAAAAAAGGAACAGTGGAAAAAGGGGCATAACTTGTCGAGTAATTGTATTACAGTTATGGGTCTTGTTGGTAATGATGTAGATTTTGATGGTGAAAAAATATTCAAAGTTTCAATGAAATATCGAATAGTCGAGGTAAAAACTAAATGCAAAAGGGGCATAACTTACAGAAATATTTCCAATAGAGTTAGGGATCTTGATGATAATGATTTAGAAACTGATGGCAAACATATATTCCAAGTTTCAAAGTAATATCTCCTGTTGTTTCAAAATTACGGGACAATTGCATAAGTGAAAAAGGGGCATAACTTGAAAAATATTGGTAGCAGAGTTATTGTTGATAATAACCTAGATTTTGATGGTGAATATATTTTCCAAGTTTCAAGGTGATAGCTCAAGTAGTTTTAATGTTAAGGGCCAAGTGTATATTTTGCTTAACGCAAAACTTAAGTGAAAAAGATGCATAATTTGAAAAATATTGGAAGCAGGGTTATGGGCCTTGTTGGTTATGATGTAGATTTTGATGGTGAAAATATATTTCAAGTTTCAAGGCAATATCTCAAGTAGTTTTAAAATTATGGGAAATGCATATTTTGCTTAACAAAAACTATAAGAAAAAAGGGGCATAACTTGAAATATATTGACAGCAGAGTTTTGGGTCTTATTGGTAATGATGTAGAATTTGATGGTGAATATATATTCCAAGTTTCAAGTTGATATCTCAAGTAGTTTATAAGTTATGGACCAAAGTGCATATTTTCCTTTACGCAAAATTTAAGTGAAAAGGGGGCATAAGTTGAAAAATATTGGAAGCAGGGTTATGGGTCTTGTTGGTTATGATGTAGATTTTGATGGTGAAAATATATTTCGAGTTTCAAGGCAATATCTCAAGTAGTTTTAAAGTTATGGGCAAAATGCATATTTTGCTTAACACAAAATATAAGAAAAAAGGGGCATAACTTGAGATCATAAGTAGTTTTCAAGTTATGGACCAAAGTGCATATTTGTTTAACGGACGCCGACGCCGACCCCGACGCCGACACCGGGATGAGTAGGATAGCTCCCCTATTCTTCGAATAGTCAAGCTCAAAAAATTAATTAACATGTTACTAGTATACTGAATAACTGTAATCATGCATAGCAAAAAAAAAAAACAACAATAAAGATTGCCATCTCCTGTAAATCATAAGAACATATACAAATTGCACATTAAAATAAATGCTGTAAATATTCCATATTTTTATAAGGTACAGTGATTTCAAGGGCAGATAACAACCATAACATAATAAAGAAATGTAAGAAAATTTAAAAACCACTTATTTAAGAATCCACAAATGTGCTTTTTACTGAAAACTAAAACACTTTATGCCCACAAATATAACAAATGCAGTTGGAACATAAAAAAGAAATAAAAGATCATAAGAATTAAGAAAAGATAATCATTAAACTACATGCAGAAATTCAGCAGTTTTAAGGCTGAACTCTTTGCTAAACTTAATTTCAGCAAAATGATGCCTACCGGTAAATAGTCCAAATCATATGCACAACTTGAAAACGTTGACTTAATCTTAAGCACTAGGTGTTCTAAGATAATCCTTATTCGCAGTAACCCTTTACTCCATATATACAGATTTTATCGCTGGATCCAGATCAAGTCACATATCTTTGTCATCTGATCTGGTTCTTAATAAGTCACTTGTTGGTCAGAAGTAACCTAATGAATCTAAAAGCAACCATGTAGATCCTGATAAGATGGGATGGACATGTTAAAACTTGTATCATAGGAGTAAAGGTTTAAATGTTTTCTTTTGAGAACTTTCAACAACAAAAATGGAAAATCTGTAATCAGCAGAAAATCAGGACACCATAATGCAACCAGCTAAAATGTCTGTAAATCATAACTATTTATTATATCATCATTTTGCTGTTAATATAACTGCTATAGTAGAACACCATCTGTGACCAACACGGACTTTACTACAAGAATACTGACTACAGATTGAAATTAGTGAAAATATCCATGGAATTAAGAATTACAAACCTAAGCATGGACATTTCTAATAAAAAAATTTTCACTGGTTATATTCACACTTTATCAGGCCATCTGTCACAGCAATAACTGTGTGTATAAACTTGCACTGGATTTTCCATGTACATGTTGCAATCAATCACACACATGTCTAATTGTTTGTATGTTATCCAGTGAATTATAGAATGTTCTCAAAGAAATAAATTTTATTATATTTAACACCTAATTGTGAACACGTAAAACAGATACTTTCATGCCTTCACGAGTGGCTATGCCAGTTGTGAAAATGTTGTTTACTCATGAAATAAAATTCATTGAAACAAACAGATATTCTCTATATTTATCATTTGCAAAAGTTTTTTATTATCTAGAACAACTTACAATTCTCAGCTAGGAGAAAAAAATGGTACAACTAATTACAATATTAACTACAAAGTACATGTACCATTTCTGCACTAAGGTAACGATAATTGATCTAAATGAACTTTGTATAAAACTATTTATACTTTAACCTATACTTCCGGGGATATGGCTGTAATACCTTGGGCAAATAGTGTAGATCCAAATCACCCGGCATATTCTGTGCCATCTGATCATAACCTACACTGTTCCTTTAAGAAGGGACCAGTGTAGATCCAGATCAGATTGCATGGATATGCCCGCTGATCTAATCTACACTGGTTGCATTTTTTATAAAACAAGTATATATGTTGTAAAGGTTTAAAACAAGTATTGTATAAAACTTTCTAATTTGGTCTAACTGAGCTTCTTTGTTTAAGCAGGTTCCATAGCCTAACAAATGACAGTAACTATGGTGACACTCCTAGTTCTTTCATCCACTTCAAACCCTCTGCTGTTGTAGCTGAAATAATATAATATACCACAGCTTATTTAAGCAACAGTTTTAACCTTTAACTTCATATAATTATATGGGTTTTATTAAATGTGTAACCAGTGTAGATCCAGATCAGCTGATCAGGATATAGGCAATTAACTTTTTGATTCATCAGGTTATTACTGACCAAAAAGTGAACAGTTTTGAGCCTGTGATCCTACAAACAGTGTGCAAGCTGATCTGGATCTACACTGGTCGCACATGCTGTATATAATTAGGCAGTCAAGGGTTTAACAATTTCAACTCACAATGACTTGTGCATGTAGGTTGATTGTTATTTTGAATTTATATTATGTCCCCCTCATGCATGTTTTGCCAATATTTGATCTAAAAAAGTGCCTACATTCACTTTGTTGTCACCATGGCTGTTCTAACAGTGATTTTTACAGGCAGTGTTATCAAAACTACTTCCCAGTATTTCATAAGAAATATGAATAGTTAAGACTTAGAGTGTAAATACTAGTACAGTCAAACCAGCCACCCAAGGGAGTGACAAAAAGTGGCTGCTTAAGACAGGTGGCTGTTAAAGACAGTATGAAAATAGAACAAAATGTTCGTTTAGGTCATATTCAAACTGGCTGTTAAAGACAGGTGGTTGCTATTCGCAGGTGGCTGCTAATGCTGGTTTCACTGTATATGAACTTAATTAATAATTGCATTCAACAGGATGTTAACAACATCTGGATTGACAAAGTAGGCATGAAACTCTGAGAGTTATACACACTGTACACAACCAGAATTATATTCATACCATGATGAATGCTAAAAATTTTTGGTTGAATCCTTAATTGCAAACAGCCAGCGATGCAGACTAATAAAGTTTATAGCTCTGAATAGAATTCAGTTCAATTGTGTGATTCATAATCTCTATTGTTGTCCACTAGATGCAAGTCATATCACATGGTGTAAACGCTCCTCAGCTGCTGAGAACTGGCCGCCAGCATTGTATGGACCATAGGATATATTTACAATGGTACAACTTACTTCTAGGTTTATATTCTAACCCCACAAAGCCTTCATATCCTATATCCTCTAACAGCTGGAATATATATTTATAGTTGATTTCTCCCTGTAGATCTGGCTCTCCACGATCTGGTACTTGAGCTATCTGAATATGACCTAAAATACACCAGTTGCACAATTACCCCTTTACTCCATATATACACATTTCTTTGCATGTGCGACCACTGAAGATCCAGATCAGCCCTCATATCTGTGCAATCTGATCAGGATCTGCAATGTTTGCTTTCAGGTCAGAAATAACCCAATATCAAAAAGCAAAGAGCGCAGATCCTGATCAGAGGGCACAGATGTGCTAGCTGATCTGGATCTACACAGTTTGCCCACGCCATAAAGGTGTATATATGAAGGAAATGGTTCAATCACATGGTGAAGAATTCCATTACTTTCACGCCCTGAACAGTCAAAAACTATGCACAACGAAGTACATGAATCCTCTGATTAGACAAGAACTTGAAATTCTTAACCCTTTCCTGTATAGATACACCTTTCTTGCTAGGGCGAACAGTTTAGATCCAGATCAGCCGGCACATCCGTGCCATCTGATCAGGATCTAAACTGTTCGCTTTTTGATTCATTAGGTTATTTCTGACCAAAATGCAACCAGTGCAGATCCTGATCAGACGGCTCGGATGTGCTGGCTGATTTGGATCTACACTGGTCGCACATGCGTAAAAATGCGTATATATCAAGGAAAGGGTTAATAAGAAGTCATTAAAGAGTTAAGAGCGACACTATTCCCAGATAAAATTCATTTTATTAAACTTAACAAAGGAGAAAAATTTGTTTCATGAATCTTACATGTAAATTTATCCCAATCATGCCTAATAAAGTCAATGGTTCAGAACTTCTGATGTGCCATCTGATTGCAAACTTCAGGAAATTGTAACAATAATCTGCCATAATGTGACAGTGAAATTTTTATTCGTAGATGAAAATATACAGAGATGCTTTTCCCTTTCCACTTTCAGCCTTGATTGTGAAGTGGGAAATTATATTTCAATAAGAAGCACTGTTAATACAAATTAACTTTCATTTAATTGATAAATATATACAGCCTTGCAAACATGTATGGTATGAAATAATTTATGATAATAGTTGTGATGATTAACTGATTAGTGAAAAAGTGGCAATTACTACATTAATGTAAAATCTGGAGGGTAAAAAACATTGCTGGTACTTAACCCTTTACTCCATATGTTTTGGCAGTTATCCTATATATAAACAGTGTAGATCCAGATCAGCCAGAATGTAGATCCAGATTAGATGGCAAAAATCTACACTTGTCGCACATGCAATAAAAACCAGGATTACCGCCGTGTTTTCCTTTTCTTTTCCCCCGTTATTTTACGGCAGCTCCGCGTTTTACACCTGGCCGCCATTCTGGATTTCAAACATTTGAGCTTTTCTGACCATATATTCATAACCACATCAAAGCCCTTAATCTTTTACTCCATAGGTATGCCTTTATCGCATGTTTGAACAATATTGATACAGATACAGATTAAGTGCCATTTGATCAGGATCTAAACTGTTTGCTCTTTGTTTGTTTCTGACCAATTAGTGCACAGTGTAGATCCAAATCAGATGGCATAGATGTGCAAACTGATCTAGATCTACACAGTTCACACATTTGATAAAACATCTATAATTGGAGATAAGGGTTAACAGACCATATGTTGGTTTAACCCTTTCCTCCATGCATTTTTACGCATGTGCGACCAGTGTAGATCCAGATCAGCTGGAACATCCGTGCCATCTGATCTGGATGTGCACTGGTGACATTTTGGTCAGAAATAACCTAATGAATCAAAAGGCGAACAGTGCAGATCCTGATCAGACGGCACAGATCTGGATCTACACTGTTCTCCCATCCAACAAAGGTGTGTCTATGGAAGAAAGGGTTAAGTCTTACCTATATATGGTAGAAACTTCTTTAGGTTTGCAGTGAGGTCCCCGGCGATGATCTGAGCATGAAACACATCCTAAAAACATACTGAATGTGAGTTCTTTGTTACTAGCAAAAACAACAGGACTGTATTAAATTACATTCTATTGCAGGCAACAATTAATTGAGCTCAAACTTAAGAGTGTTTACAGAATATGTTAGAGCTGATTACTGTTGTATAATGTAAATGTCAAACTTTATGTATGATTAGGTTAATTGTAAAAAAAAACCATTAGGAAAATATTACTTACAAACTGTAGCTTTAAATTTGGGTGATCAATTTTCTTTATATAATCTACACCTGTAACAGACAACAATAATTGGTGTAAACTTTACCAAGAACTGCTCAATTTAAGGTTATTCAACAGTTAACCTGTAAGAGAATAACTGAACGCACAAAATACCAAAACATTTCACTGCCAATGCTAAGTGAATAATATAGTTCACACAAAATCCATTTTAATATATATTGATAATAGCAAGTGATAATAGCACATAAATAAAATAGTTAACAGCGAATTCAGTTAAATATATCGAGGCTTGCATACAAGATTGTCGTAACTTCTTCTTTACTGCAGTGAAGTTACAACAGTGCCGCATGTAACCATCAATATATAAATAATAGCAAGTGAGTAGAATAGTTCACACCAAATTCATTTTAATATAAATTATATTAATAATAGCAAGTTTATATAAATATTATCAATGCTAAATCTTTGATTATAGAATTATTGATAATAACATGAAAGCAGAATAAAAATGCTTGCTTTTAACAGTGAAGCACTTACCTTTTTGGAAATTACTCAAAAAATAATTTGGTGCAGTAATTCTTGAATTCAAAGGCTCTATCAAGCACATTATACCTTCCTGAAAATGATGACAGATCATTTAAGCATTCTTAAGCATACAATTGGCTGAAATGTAGAACTGCAGAATGTATGTTTTTAAAATGTTGCTTCTTTTCTAATCTTCACTTAATTATTTGACTTTCCTTTTTTTACCTCATTATGTTATCTCAGATGTGATAAATTTACTATAGCTCTGTTGAATTATTTTAACACTTTACTCCATCTGATAATTATGGTTTATCAATGTGCAAACAGTGTAGATCCAGATCATCTAATACATCTTTGCCATCTGATCATGATCTACACTGTTGAATGTGCTGGCTGATCTGGATCTACATTGTTCGCCCACACAATAAGGTGTATATATGGAGGAAAGGGTTAAAGATCACAGCACATATATACAACCATAAACAGCCAAATGGCTTATAAATAAAACAATGAAAACACCAACTTTTTGTAATCGTTCAGCAGCAAAGCGTAAATTGTCAAGGTAGGTGGCTTCCATTTCTTCGAGTTTGTAGCGCGAAGTTCGTCCAGCCATGATGTGCATCCTATGAAATAGTCATTCCACAATAAATCTTCCTAATTATTTTTGTAATAAAAATTTTAGAAGAAAATAAGTAAACATTTAAATAAGTAAATAAAAGTAAATTTATTATTTTTAGAATGTTCATATATAACAAAATAATTGTATTTGTTCCAGTTGTCATAATTTTTTATAGTACTGCCATATAGTTGGTGTTAATGTTTCAAATAATGGTGATTGTTGTCAGCAAGTAAGAGCCTATCACTTACATGCTTTGCTTCAGTAGAGTTTACAATATTACAGTGTTTTGTGTGGATAAAATACATCTAGTATCAAAAACAAGTAGTAATGGTGACATACCCACATACCTTCATAGATTGATTCATATACACCAGGAAGTCATAACTATGTAAAACTAAGTAATTCATTAGGGCTTTAGTTTTCTCTCTGAAAGCTGTTTGAATTTCTTCACTGAAATTCTCTTAGGTTGTTTGTTAACAAAAAGTAATCCAACTTTTTTTACTGATTTTTTTTCTATAATTTGTTTGATAACAAAAGTTTATGCCATAAATATTTTATAGTTAACTGATTTTATTTTGAAATAAAAATTAGTTAACTGTAAAATTTTCTCTGAAAAAAATGTATTGTGCAGCATTATGATGCAATAAAGAAAATCTCAAGTAGATCTATCTTTACTCAAATCTCACATAAATAAAAACAACATATATCTCACTTATTGCTACTCAAGACATTGGGCGTGTATGTATATTTTGTCCTATTACCAGTACATACTATTTTGATTTAGGGCACTGATGAAACAAATATAATTCTGTTTAACTGATTAATTTATGCACCCTGCCATATTTTTTGGTATGAAATTAATCATGATTAAATTTGCAAAAATCAACAGGAAAGCTGTCTGATTATTCAATTCATTTGTAGGGCCCAATATCCAACAATAGATCTCACCTTTTACAATTCAGACAGTTTGCATATTCAATGGACATTTCTAGTTGCATTCTGAAGTCTTGAACTCTGTCAGGAAGGGCAGCTAAGCCTAATTCGCCTTTTTCCATCTTTCCTATATGGAAAACATACTTATGTTCAAACAATAAATATTTACACTTAAACTTTAATGAAGTCTTTCATCTAATGAATCATAATTACTTATAGTACACAGTGTGACGCATGAGGCGTGGCTACAGTAAAAACTGATCCCAGTTCATTGGACTTTGTACAATTTATTTGACGTTTGACACCAAATGAGCATGCACATTTTGATAAAGAGTTGTTGCAAAAAAGTGTGTCATCATTCGCTTTGTTCCATGTTGAAAAAAGCTATAGTATCACAAATTCTTCCCACAATAAGAGTATTTATTAGTGTAAATATCTGGATGAATAAATATTATTAATAATTTGCTAGTTTTCATCTAGGTACATTGTATCAAATTTGAAAAAAAAAACATTTGGATAGTTAAAAGTTAGCCTTTGAAAAACCATCTGTTTTCTATACCAAAATAAAGACCATCAAATATTGATTCAATCCTTAATTCAATGTTCTAGATCCTGGGCAGATTATCTGGAATGTAGAGAATGGACAACACTGATCCAGGTTTCACAGATCATTAGTATAAGTCCAACAAGAAGAGTCTCACCCTCAAGATGGTGCAAGTAATAGAAATGATCAAAAAGACCATAAGGAATATTTTGCAACTAATTAATCAGTTACTGACTGCCATGCTTCAGCTGATATGGGAATGGCAGTGGGTAGAAGTCTGGTAACTGGATCACTAGACCAGGCCTGAAGGTTATAAAACTGAGCATGGAAACCAGTCTCAAATCTCAAGGATCTGATTGGCTGAAATGGCGACTGGTCACCATTTCAGCCAATCAGATGCTTGAGATTTGAGACTAGATTCCATGCTCAGTTTTATAACCTCCAACCCTGCAGCAAGCTAGATGTCCGGTTACTAAATCCCTAGTCAGTCCTATGAGGGCTGTCTAGAGGTGTAGGGGTTCGGTCTAGGTTTCCGGTTACTGGACCTCTAGCCATTGCCTATATGAATACATTATAATTAAAAGGTTGTTTACAAACTCAACGCACAATACTATTGTCACCAGATTCAATTATCTCAAAATTACTATTAATGTGAGCCACTAAGACATGTACATATTCTAACAGGCTGTGGCTAGATGTCCGAATACCAGACCACAAGACTGACATGACCAGACTTCTAGATCAGCAGCCTAGGTTAAATAGCTGGATCCTAGCGGCACTATCAAGTAGAAGCTGTCAAAGTCCTGGAATCAGTACTTAACCCTTTACTTCAAATATATATGTGTTTTAAAATATTATCTACGCAACTTGCCGTGTGTTAAAACATCTGTGTCAGCTCATCTGAATCTGGGGAAGGTCTAAAATGCAGAATATTGCGCAGAATGCAGATTGCAGTCTGCAAATTAGGGGTCTAAATTGCAGAACTAATCTTCAGAATGCAGAAATGTATAGCTAATATGGCAAAGGGGTCTTAAATGCAGAATGGTTCTGCAGAATACAGTGCAGAAAAAATATTCAACACTGCAAAATGCATTATTTTAGTTTAATCTTATAAGTGATGGTCATGACTTATATATCTTCATAGTAAGATCATTGTCTAGGCCGCTAACCAATCATTCTTTAAAAAGACAAACAAACAACTATTTAAGGAAGGCAATGACTACAAATTGCACAAACTACGGAATCAGGGTAAAAAGCAAATGAAAGATATAAATTCTCTGTACAGCAAGATTTATTACAGATTTCTCAGAATCGATGGATTGATCATTGATAAATCAGATATCAAATCTTCGATAAATCACTCACCCAACCAACCAATCATCATCGCCAGAAATACCAAAATGCTGATGATGATAACGACAATGATGATGTCTTTCAAACATGACATTACATTCTGTATAATTTATAATTAGTGTCGGCATGAAACTGGTCATCATTTGTAAAAAGACACCCAATTCAATCAGTCTGTTGTCAAAACTAACCATTTTAAATATATATATTTTCTTAAATTTTTACTAAAATTGTCATAGAAATATTACAAAGCATGAAATAATGATTACATTTTAAATGTTTATATCTATAAGGCTTTATGTTGATGTTCTAAATTCTAATATTTGTTAGTTACTTAATAATTCAATAAACAATAATCACTGTTTTAAACTAAATATTCTCAATGCTTAATTTTAAGAAAACATCAAAAGTTTTCAAAGCATGCACTACACATTGAAAAAGGTGTGAATAATTGTAACTTTAATGATCTAACCAAAGATTAATCTGCAATCTGCACATTGTTCTGCATCATTTTTCATTATCATTCTGCATTTTGCAGTGTCGAATACATTTTCTGCACTCTGCATTCTGCAGAACCATTCTTCATTTTAGACACCTTTGCCATATAAGCTATACATTATCTGCATTCTGCAGATTCGTTCTGCATTTCAGACCCCTAATTTGCAGACTGCAATCTGCGCAATATTCTGCATTTTAGACCTTCCCGTGTTCTGCATTTTTCACTATTGTTCTGCATTTTGCAGTGTGAAATGCATTTCCTGCACTCTGCATTCTGCAGAACGGTTCTGCATTTTAGACCCCTATGTCCTATTACCAATACATTATCTGCATTATGCGTTCTGCAGATCTATTCTGCATTTTAGACCCCTAATTTGCAGACTGCAATCTGCGTTCTGCACAATATTCTGCATTTTAGACCTTCCCCTGAATCTGTGCTGGTCGCATCTCTGTCAGACTACATAATGAATCTAAGAGAACAGTATAGATCCTGATCAGACGGCACGGATGTGCCAGTTGTTCTGGTGCTATACTGTTCGCCAATCCAATAAAGGCTTATATATGAAGTAAAGGGTTATATAACCTTGTATCTTATATAAATTTGAGGTTTCGAAGTAAATGATAATTACTGAAATGTGTTATTTGTTCTGAATTTATCTTCCTGCTTAGTGCAAAAAGTTGATTTCAAAATATGTTTTTCCTAAGACATAGTTATTACATACAAACCTGGCCAGTTATTGATAAGAACATGCTGTAGACCTGCTTCCTTGCAGGCCTCTCCCAGTTCTTCAGAACCCTCTGCATAGGGAAAAGTGCACTCAACATACTTGAACCCAGCCTCCTTGGCAGCTTTAAAACGACCAGCCAGAGTGGGGATCTCCTGAAACAACATTGAAATATTGGCAGCAAACTTCAAAGGCATCTTCATTTAGATGATTCGTTCGAAAATATCACGTAAATCAGAGAGAATTTGTGTCAAGCTTTATCTCAATATATCGGAGTTCAAAGGTAAACATGAATGGTTTTCTGCCTTCATTCAGAAACGGTAGCGCGCTGCGCTAAAGGCCAGGTACCAAATATAAATGTCACAGAACTTAGACTGGTTTTATTTATATGAGTTAACGTCAATGATTTTATAATAAATGTTTGAACACCGTCCAAAATCTCCGTGAGGCAACAGGTAAACAATATGGCGTATGAAAAAAAATCAAGGTAATTATTTCTTATTTTGTACATCGGAAATAAACAAACGTACTCATTTTTATAGTTGATATATTGGTTCTATTATCAGTTCCCATCGTTGTTTTATGACAGTTGATATTTAATCCCGTCTAATTGGGAATACTGTAACTAGGAATTGTTGACAAATTTTGCCCAAAGTCAAGACACCTTGGTCCTTTTCTAGCCCCATATGTCAGCAGGCGTCCCGAAAGTTGCCAGACGTATGGACCTGTCCGGTAATTTTTTGGCTGGTCAGACATGATTTCTCATGTAATCAGACCAAATATCAGACAAAAATTTAAACTCCTAATACTTGCTTATGCCTTTTTTTAACAATTTTCCGGTCTTACAGAATTTGTTTCGGTCAAACAGATTTTCACATCTTGTCCGATCAATTGTCAGACACTTTTTTTCAACTTTTGGGAAGTCTATGTCAGTAGAGCTATACAGGCTTAACAAAACACTAGTGCCAAATGTGGATGATTTCAGCAAATAAACTGGTGATCTATTACAACACAAGACCCAACAACAATCACTGCACTAACAAACAATTGGCTATATAGAATGCCATTACCAAATGTAAACATAACATTCATAGTAAGCATGCCCAGTTGTAAAGTAGCGCCAATTTGTTGTTATTCTGAACGTCAATCGAACGAAAATCTCGAACATGATAGGAGGATATCTTTAAGGACGTTATCATGCTAGTGTTTTTAATGGTAGTACACGCAGCGCCAATTAATTTTTTTCTGCTCATCCCCGCGATTTTTTCATCACGGCCTGAGTAATTTTCGCCCCCTGCAATAAGCGGACTTATACTTGTAACAGTGATCGTGTAAATTCATCACGGGGATAAGCTGATGTCTCAAGGCAATCAGTTACCGCCGCGATAATGCGGGGAATCCCCCGTGGTAAGTCACGCGAACGTGGTTGCATTATTTATTGAAATTTACGTCTGCTAATTTTTTACACATGCACATTTCTGTTTAGATAAGTAAAATATATCTTAATCCTTATTACTTTATTTGATGTTAAAGCAAAATCTATAATAAACTTTACTACCAAATAATACAATTATAGTCGATGTGCAGATCTATGTTTTTTGCAACTGTTATAATTCAATAATATAGTCATACAAACTCCTAAATACTTAAATGTTTATGTTTTTCGAAAGATCGCTCATATATTTAATGAGCGAATATCTGAAAGCCTGCCACCGAAAGATACAGAAAGCTAGCAGAAAAAGAATCTCCTGTCATGTATCCTCATGTGCATCCGGAAAGCTATCTTTCGCTATTCAAGGAACATTAATTACAAATTTACAATTCACTCCGCATTAAGTTAAATATCTGAGTAAGATGCAAAGGCTATCAGCTATTGATTTGCTTTGTTTTTGGAACAAAATAATAAAGAAGATACAAAATAGTTACAATAAACTAAGTAAACTGTTGACCAATCTTTTGAAATTTTGCAGGCGCAAATCACAATTGATCAGCAAACTGTTACGAACATTTTGTTTATGTCCAGGTGCATATCAATTAACATATTTTGATGATCGGCAAAAGCCTTTACTCATGGTTACTCAAAGAGGATTGATAATAAGTTACAATTTACAAGATAACACGTATATGCCATAAACAATTTATTTCTATAATACATAATTTCAGGGCCTTCCCCAGAAAAATTTTAAGGCATCCTGGCATCCAACACGTGACGTGCTAATTCGTGCAAAATGTTTTCACATGGTTGATGGGGTGTATCTTACAAATACAATTTATATTAATATATATTTAGCACAAAGCAACTAGTAGTAATCTAAGTTTTATTGAAATATGACAAAGTACATTTTTCACAGAACTACCACAGATTTGCTATTGTATTGTACTTAATACAAAACAGTTGTTGCTTCATTTTTTATGTACATCAGTCTAAAAACATGCCACAATTGTCTCTTGTTGCAATATATACACAGCCCTTGATTGCAGACCTGTTCTTTTCATTATGATTATGCCACAATTTAATACATGACTTGTTGAAAAGTCAACATGTTCAGTAGAATGGCCATTTATTGATATGGACAGCATTTAAAGATGTACAGTTAGTACTTTCAGTTAGTACTTTTATAACATCAAATTAATTTAAAATCGTCTTCATTTATGGTTACAATTTGTTATAATAAACCTTCTGTATTCGCCTGTTAATATAAGTGACAAGATTATCATTTACCACTTAGCAATACATGCTCACAACTCTTCACAGTTAGCAGGTCATCAAAGAACAATATACTGATTTTAATCTCATTTAGGCCATCATAACTGCCGAGATAATCTGTTCTTAATTGGTTGATTTACGACCGTCTTCTCTGTATTCAACAGACACTCATCCAAATATCCGACTTCTGATACACAGCAGAAGCTCATTAAATATTGTAAGAAGTGATCTTGTACAGTAGATGCTTAACAATATCAGAGAAACGCTTGAAATTGGCGAGAAAGTTTCGTAATTTGACATGTTTATTGACTTTGTATATTGAATTTTAAAGCATCCCGGCCAGGATTTATGGCATACCGGCGGATTATAAGCAATTTGCAAATGTTAGTTTAGAAATTAAGGCATCCCGGCCCCGGTATGCCATAATTGCCCGGGGAAAGCCCTGAATTTGATATTTAAAATAATTATATAATCAATTTTCATCAAATTTAAGGGAATCTAAAACAATGGTTCTGGTTTAATTCTGATATGAAATACATGTAAATAAGATATTTAAATAAATCAGTACATGAATGAGCGTCCGCGTTGGTACGCGAAACGTCGCCGGGAATCCCCGCGATGTCACGCTGATAAATATTTATAACCACCTGCAGAGCTGTGTCTGTGCCGATAAGCGGACAAAATGATCATCCTGGTAGAATCACGATGACCTCCAAGAGCTTGTCCGCGGTGATTTTCCCCCCAAACGAAATACCGTCCGCAGTGGTAGCGTGGATTCTGTTGAATCTGTGCTGCCTGTACTGAATATACTTTATAAAGAACAATTTAATTTTGAACTTAAGACTTTAAATAGGCGAAAATCACACATCTTTTGAAATAAAAAGTGATATATTAGGCATATCAGGAATTTGACTCAGTCATTATCTATGAATAAACGACTGTTGTAAACCAAATCTAGAGGCCTCTAATTTGCTGTTAAATGACGTCATACTGGCTGTCTGTATCTATTTTAAAATTTTCTCTCCAGCTTATTTTTTTAACTGGACCTATTGCTCATCATGATAATTCATAATAAAACATGACGCGAAAAAAGTACATATGCAATGTCGATGATAAACAAAAAAGAGGTACAGCTTATACTTTATTAAACCAGAGCAACTAGAATGTGTAAAGATCTTACCGAATGGAGGGATATAGCAAATCTCTCATTCACATAATTGTGCACATTTGTACAACTCGAGGGTTTAACAAATTTCAGTATAGTAGGCGATTTTTACATCCGCACGAAACAGTCTTTTTGGTGATTGCACAAAATTTCATGCCAGTGAAATTAAGTGATACCACAATAACCTATTTTCCATTTGCAACTGAAACAGGGTTCACAGCTAATGTGTCCGCTTTTCATTATAACCTTTCCAGTTTTAAATCCAAATATTCACTTGTTTTTCAGGTAACAATTTAAGGAATTTATAGGCCAGAGATAACAATGGTTAAACATAAGAAGGGAGAGGTGTATCCTCTCCTGACCACAGACTGGCTTGGAACCCCCACATACAGACAGAAACCAGAAGCTCGTTTTGTTAGAAAAGATGATGAAGATGAAGAATTACCAATAATAGATGATGAAGATGAAGTGTTTGATATCATTGATCAGAAAAAGAAGAGAAGTGTCAACCTGGTCTGGTTGGATGTTGTCCTGCTAGTTTTCGACTTCTGTCAGATATTTGCATTGATCCAGTCCATGGCATTAAGATGGGTGTATCCAGAACGATGGCTCAGGTATACTTTCTTCACCTTTGGGTTTAATGCTGATGCCTGGGAGATGATGAAATTTACCAACACCAGTGTATACCATAGTGTACAGAGCTACTATACCCCCAGTGCGACAGTAGGATCCTCATACCAGATCATCATCTATGTATGGTTCGGCGGAGCGGCTGGGTTGGCTATTATATACGCACTTCTTCATGCTGCTATGTATTACTTGTATTATCCTGAGACATGGGCAAGAAGATTTATGTCCTGGGTGCAGTTTATTGCAGTGTTTTTGGTTCACCTTCTATCATTGCCACTTGGCACAGCTCTCTTTAGGATCTTTGAATGTGAAGGAGAATTTAGCAAAGTGTACACCATGAACCAGTACGACTGTTTCTCGGTAGATCACTGGAAGTTTGCGGCCCCAGCAATTATATACCTGATCCTGGTATTCCTCGTCTACCCAGCATTCCTTGTCTGGAAGATACGACAAGAGGGGATGACAGGAACTCCCTGTGGATACCTCTCATTTATCTTGATGAAAGAAACTGAGTACAAGATTCATCTGAATAGATCATGGCTGAATGATTCCATGTGGATATTTTCCTCGTACAAGTATAGAGGAAGATACTACAAGTCCATAATACAGCTTGTCAAGCTTATTCTCCTCATCATTTGTACAGCTGCCTTCAACTACATCAGGGTGCAGGCAATGGTGACTGCCATCTTCACGTTGCTCTGGTTTATAGCAGCTTTACTCATCAGGCCCTTCAGGCTTACTAGCTGCAACGTCTTCCTAATATTCAGCATTTTATGCAATGTTGGCAACACATTTATTGGAGCCTTGCTTTCCAACTATACCCCTGCTACCACACCTTCAGCCTGGCTCACCTCGGGATACATTATCTACTTCCTGCTGATTGTTCAGGCCACATGGCTTATTGCCCTGGCAGTCTTCCTGATGTACCTGTTATCTCGCACCCTCTGTCACTCTACCAAGAGCTGCTATAAGAGGGCTGTCTGGCCAAACATCGCCACATCGGGGTCTGGTCAACTCACGCCAGAGACCAGAAAATTCATGACTGCCATCATCAAGGCCAAAATTGCACATGGTATGTCGGTTTCTGATAGTTCTGTTTTCATAAAGTGTTCATTTATTAAATTTTCACTGAGTACCTTATTTATATTGGTTCATTGAATTACTTGAAAAGTACAAAAAAAACTGTTAGATGAAATGTTTAATAAATTAATTTTGATATGTTCAAGAAGGTATGATAAGAATTGGTATTTCAAACTCTTCTGTTAATAAAATATTTATGTTCATTATATTGACTTATGATAATTGTCTTGCACCCTTCAAATTATGAAAGTAAATGTTAGTCTTATTGTTCAAATATTAAAACATGTTCTAAATGTTTCTCTGTTCTACAGAAAAGATACAGCGAATGCCAGCCATGTTTGCCCCAGTTCACGATCTTGCTCGACATATCCACATCATCAATACGTACTGCAGAGAAGCGGAGTATATCGGAGATGCCCTTCACATGGTGCTCTGGGAAGTACTTGATGATCTCGTGGAAACTCACGCTGAAATTTCACCAAGATCACTGTTCTCGGGTAAATAAATGTGTTGAAGTAATTTTTAAAATAACACTTATGGTTATAAAATATTAGATCTTCGCCATAGGGCCTACCAATACTAAGAATATTTCATGTTATAATTGAACATGCCTCTGCAATTGCATTGACATTTGGGAAGCCTTTCATCCCATTAAGCACAATACTAAATCTTTTTAATCAGTTTCCTACATGAAATACTGTGAATGCATATATATTCTTATACGAAAAATGTAAAAGTTTTGAAAAAAGAGTATTTTTATGGGGTTGTTACAAAAATCAAAGTTACATACAATTTATCTTTATTTTGTGTTTGTTTTAAATTTGTGCTAGTCTAGTTTTATTTCTGTATTATTCTGATTTATTGTTTATGTTAAATTGTGAATTATTCTATTACCAGAGAGTGTGAAGAAGTCAATACGCAGGACAGCAGCAGATTTTATGAAGATGGTACCCATGTTCAGCCAGCGATTAGCTCAGCGGGACTATGACTTCATTTTGGTACCTCCTCACAAGAAGCGATTACTTCTTAAGATGTACATCATGGGTGAGTTCTCGTGGAAGAAT
Source organism: Corbicula japonica (assembly GCA_038501625.1). NCBI lineage: Eukaryota > Metazoa > Mollusca > Bivalvia > Venerida > Cyrenidae > Corbicula > Corbicula japonica. Next base: position 672,837 of record JAZAYU010000008.1, on the reverse strand, counting down.
CGGTTATAAGTTATAGAGAAACAAAGCAGATAGAGCCTGCTGTTTCTCATGATTTCTATATATTGTACTTAGCATTAAAGCATATTTATAGAAAATATTTGTCGTCTGCTCATTGCTAGGATAAAGTTCACCTTTTACTCCATGCGCTTTATCCCATGTGCAACCATGCAGTCAGATCAGGATCTACACCACTTGTTTCATAACATTAATCGAACAGTGCAGATCCTGATCAGACTGCACAGAAAGGTAATCAGGGTGATCTTGGTCTACTCTGGTTCCAAGCTGCACCTGGTATATGATACATTTCCTATTGAGTAAAGGATTTTACCAAAAACCAAACGTACAGATTACTTGTTAAACAGCTTGTTTCATTATTAGCATATGTAAAATGTTTCTTTATCAGGTTTGTTCCTGAATGGAAGGTCGGAGAAAGTGGCCAGGAAGAAACTGTTAGACTCAGCAACAGAGAAAATGTGGCCTGCCCTTCCAGCTGATAGGGAGTTTGAAGGTAACACTGATATGACAGATTGGTACTGAGACACAATTGCTACAGATAAACTCTGAAATTTGTAAAGTATCTTTACATGTTAATTGCCATTTATCATTTAGTTCAATGAAAAAGCAAAAAGGAAATAAAATCAACATAAAGTGTGTCTTTAAAAATACTGATTGCTTCATACTTCATTTGCTTTTCTTAATCTTTAAATGATACTCATCTAGATAGGAAGTGTGTATAGTTATATTCATTAATCGATGATCAGTTATAAAGAAAGGTGATTGAATTTTTTCCAGCGGATTCCAACCACTGGGTTGAAGGTTATAAAGCTGAGATTGGAAACCAGTCTCAAATCTCAAGTATCTGATTGGCTGAAATGGCGACTGGTCAGATGCTTGAGATTTAAGACTGGTTTCCATGCTCAGTTTTATAACCTTGGGCACTGGTGTTTTGTACTGTTTCAGAGGAGGATGGTTACTATGAGGACCTTTACCCTCAGCCTATAGGAGACAACTATTCTGATGATCTACTCAATGTGATAGTAGAGGACTCTACTGACGCTGAATCCACCGAGGTATCATCTCTTCTCAGGATCATAAAACTAAATCTGGAGACCAGTCTCTCAAACATCTCAGCATCTGATTGGCTGAAATGGTAACTGGTCGCCATTTCAGTCAGTCAGATGCTTGAGATTTGAGACTGGTCTCCAATCTTTCTTTTTTTTTATCTTGAGCTATTGTGTACTTAGATTACTCACAGTCTGCTTTTTGTGATTATGTCACTTTTGTTTTCTGTGATGCCAAAAAGCAAGAGGTTTTTAAAATCAGTATATGCACACTTTTGAAGCACATTGATGCCCATAAGTGAGAGGTTTTCAAAAATTATTATGTGCATACTTTTAAACCACTTTTATGCCCAGAAGGGAGAGATTTTTATGCCCCCACAAAGTGGGAGGCATATAGAGTTGCACTTGTCCGTCCGTCCGTACGTACGTCCCCAAATCTTGTGGCATCAACTCCTCCTAAACTATAAGGCGGATTTCTTTCAAACTTGCACAGATGATCAAGCAGGATGTGTAGATGATCGTAAAGAAAGGATTTTTTCCTCCGACTATTTTTACCAGAGTTATGGCCCTTTGTTAATTTCAGTAGTTAAATCTTGTGGCGTCAACTCCTCCTAAACTACCGTATAGCGGGTTATTTCTGCGGTCATAAATTTCTGCGTTTTGCCCTCAAAAATGGATGCAAAAATTTCTTCGTTTTTTATTACTGCGTTTTCGGTTCCCATGAAGGATAAATTTCTGCGGTTCATATTGGGAAAGGTGTCGTAAGAATAACACGACTATGATATACGCATACTATTTGTTTTTCACAGATTTTATTCATGAGTAATACCTGCTACTCAATTTATTTTATTAAAAAAATTACAAAGATATTAATCATCGATGAATAACAACTCTCAAACAACTATTCAATTGAATAGAATTTTTGAGAAATGTTTGAGCAAATGTCGCGTTTATAGTATGCCTATATGATAACAATGTGCGGTAATTGATCGTAATTATTTTACCCTGTCTTTATTATAAAACGGATTATCTCGGACATGGCCACTCCGACGATTTTCGTTTGAAAATGAGATAATATTTTGCGATTTAAATTTCTGCTGGTTTTTTATTTCTGCTGGATATATTTCTGCGATTTCACACAAAGACCGCAGAAACGCAGAAATTTGACACCCGCAGAAATTACCCGCTATACGGTATAAGGCGGATTTCTTTCAAACTTGCACAGATGATCAAGCAGGATGTGTAGATGATCGTGAAGAAAAGATTTTTTCCTCCGACTATTTTTACCAGAGTTATGGCCCTTTGTTAATTTCAGTAGTTAAATCTTGTGGTGTCAACTCCTCCTTAACTATAAGGCGGATTTCTTTCAAACTTGCACAGATGATCAAGCAGGATGTGTAGATGATCGTGAAGAAAGGATTTTTTCCTGCTACCATTTTAACCAGAGTTATGGCCCTTTGTTAATTTCAGTAATTAAATCTTGTGGCGTCAACTCCTCCTAAACTACTAGGGGGATTTCTTGCAAACTTGCACAGATGATGAAGCAGGATGTGTAGATGATTGTGAAGAAAGGATTTTTCCCTGCGACCATTATTACCAGAGTTATGGCCCTTTGTTAATTTCAGTAATTAAATCTTGTGGCGTCATTTTCTCCTAAACTACAAGGGGGATTTCTTGCAAACTTGCACAGATGATGAAGCAAGATGTGTAGATGATCATGAAGAAAGGATTTTTTCATGCGACCATTTTTACCAGAGTTATGGCCCATTGTTTTTTTCAGTAATAATATCTTGTGGCATTAACTCCACATTTACTTTTGGACAGATTTCTTTATAACTTGCACACATTATCAAGCTGGATGGGTAGATGATCATAAAGAAAAGATTTTTTCCTGCTGCCATTTTTACCTCAGTTATGGCCCTTTGTTTATTTCACTTACAAAATTTTGTGGCATCAACTCCACATTTTCTATTTAGCTGATTTCTTTCAAACTTGCACAGATGATTAGACATGATGTGAAGATTGTTGTAAAGGACATTGTCTTGCAACAATTTTCACCAGAGTTATGGCCCTTCGTTTATGTTAGTTATTAAATTTTGTGGCACTTACTCCTCATTTACTAATCATGATCACCACATGTTGTTAATACCTGGTACAAAATTATAACAAATGTTGTTGCAGCAGTGGAGGCATCAGTGTCCTGATGACACAGTCTAGTTAAAATCAGTATGTGCATACTTTTGAACCACTTTGTATGGTAAAACACATGGTGCACATTTTCCTGTGTACAGTATCATTTTTGGTTGTTTTAACAGAAACGTTTTACCGGACTTTAACTGCTGTTTAGTTTAAACCTGTTTATTTTTTGATTTGCTACCAAAACATTTTTGAGCTTGAAATAATCATGCTCATTAGCTGCTTTCAGGGTTCAACCAGTACTCATGCCATAGATGGATTAACCCTTTTCTCCATATATAAGCATTTTTACGCATGTGTGACCAGTATAGATCTAGGATCTGCCGTCTGATCAGGATCTGCACTGGTGGCATCATGATCAGAAATAACCTAATAATCAAAACGTGAACAGTGCAGATCCTGATCTGACAGCACAGATGTGCCAGCTGATCTAGATCTACACATTTCGCCCATGCCATAAAGGCATATATATGGAGGAAATGGTAAAGGAAATTGTAATAGAATCTATGCCATGGTGGGATTCAAACTGGCAAGTACTGGATTAGGAGTTTCATGCTCTACCCATAGCTCTTTGGTCATAAATGAATAATGTATTGTGAAGATGAATAATTAAAATCCATGTCAAAAATATTTGTTAAGTCAGTAGTTCATACATGTGTTTTGCAGGAGGAGGACAATGTACAGGGCATGTTGAGGAACCTGCCAGAAGTCGGCCTCATTGATCTGGAGACGTAAGTTATTGTTTGGATTTTAATCCTTTACACTATATAATATTATGCAGGTTTAATCACATGTGCAAACATCTGTGCTGTCTGATCAGGATCTACAGTGTTCTCTACTTGGTCAGAAATAACCTAAAAAATCAAGGAGCAAACAGTGTAGATCCTGATCAAATAGTACAGTATGTGGACTAATCTGGATCTACACATTTACCACATGCGATAAAACCTGTTTATATTGAGTAAAGCGTTAAAAACTTTTTTCAGCAGACAGTTTTCCAATCATTTGGTTTGTGATAACATTACAGATTTTCTTTTACCAGCCATTCCTCAGCTGAATTTAAGCCCTCTACTTTTTCTATACCCAACAAAAAAAGTTCTGCACACAAGCATTCTTTTGCGTAAATTTTATCACGTAGCAAATAATTGGTATAAATACTCACATCAATATCAAGATTAATTGTTTGCAGAGTTCAAAACGAAAATGGAATAAAAATCGGTTGGTAAATAACCGAGAAATATGTTTGAGTGTGACAGGGGTCAACTGTCAAAAGTTGCAAAATTTGCTGTATCAAGGTAGGAGTGTGAAATCTATGCAGCCAAAGTTGTATGTTGTATACATGAAGCAATTAAAAGACTGCAGTGATGAGGGCAACAGGAAGTAATCGATAGTTGATACCAAGCAATTTCAAGAATAACACTGAAAGCTTCAGTTTTTATTAATTAAATAATCGCATTGTATAACTCACTGACCAAAAGGTATGTCATAAGAGTTTAGTGAAGACCCAAACAGTTTCAATTCTGTATTTATGAGTCTTAGCATCCTTTTAATTAGGTGTATGAGAACAAGGGTTATGCAATCAACATCAATCTTATTTTAGCAAAACATATCTGCAATGTTTGTAATTCAAATTAATTTATATCTTACGGTCACCAAGGAAGGTTTTCATTGTTAATTTGACCGTTATAAATAATGTCAAACCGCAACGGCCACCTAGACGTCTTTCTTTAAGAAGATACAGCACGTACAGCTGGCCGGATAGTTGATCTAACTGGTATTTTTGTTCGCGAATGGAACATAATTCCACAAATGAAAATTCATCAGCTGGTGAATTCCATGAGACGATGCTTGGAAAAATGCCGGATTCATAATGGTGGATTTACTCACTATTAGTTTAAAGTGATTTTGCAACTTTTGTGTAGTAACCCCCTATTACTTTAAAAAAGAATTACTTCTAAAGTACTGATCGGATTTTATTTTTAGATTGTTATCTTTGAATTGCTGTTTAATTTGATATGTATCATTTTGTTATGTTCAGTGAAATGAAAATGATATATTATAAAATGTCCAAGTGTGCAGAACTTTTTTTGCCTAGTATAGTTTAAAGAAATTGGTATCATTTTACCAAATAGACATATTTTCACACAATGATGCACTGAAAATACTCAAAATGTCTGTGAGAACATTGGTTTTCACTGCCTTGCACTAACATACTATTGACTTTAAGCAGAGATAGAGGATTAAATATCCTTGCAGTTTAAGTAATTTTAGGCCAGAGATAGAGGATTTTCATGGCCTTGCTCATACATTGACTAAAGGCCAGATATAGATGATTTTCACGGCCTTGCACTTGCATTGACTTTAGGCCAGTAATAGAGGATTTTAATATCCTTGCACTTAAATTGATTTTAGGCCAGAGATAGAGGATTTTCATGGCCTTGCTCATACATTGACTAAAGGCCAGATATAGATGATTTTCACGGCCTTGCACTTGCATTGACTTTAGGCCAGTAATAGAGGATTTTAATATCCTTGCACTTAAATTGATTTTAGGCCAGAGATAGAGGATTTTCATGGCATTTTCATTAAATTCATTTCAGATATAAATTAGTGGATTTTCATGGCCTTGCACATACATTGTCTTAAGGCCAAAAATAGATAATTTTATGGCCTTGTACTTGCATTAACTTAAGGCCAGAAATAGAGGATTTTCTAAGCCTTGCACTTGCATTGACTATAGGCCTGACATACAAAATTTTTTATGGCCTTGCACTTGCATTGACTTTAGGTCAGGTATAGAGAATGTTATGGCCTTGCACTTACATCGACTTAAGGTCAGAGACAGAGGATTTTCATGGCTTTGCATTTATATTTAGGCCAAATATAGAGGAGCCGGAGAGAAGGAGAGGTCTGCACGAGGAGGAGGAAGACTCTGAAGAAGAGGACCTTAATGATCTGGTGCCACCTCCATTCCCCAAACATAGCGTCAAGTTTGGTCATGTGACCTCTTCAGACAGGAGGACACCAAGACCTATCTCAGCAACATCAAAGGTAAAGCTTGATGACACTGTTAAAGCTGCAGTCTGGATGGTTTATCTGTACTGGTGCATTAACTCTTTGCTCTATATATATATGCCTTTTATAACATGGACGGCCAGTGTAGGTCCAAATCAGCTGGAACATCTGTGGCATTTGAACTGGATATACACTGTTTACTTCTTAGCCAGAAATAACCTAAAAAATCTAAAGTGAACAGTGTAGATCCAGATCAGATGGCATGGATATGCCAGCTGAACTGGAACTACATTGTTTGCCCATGTGATAAAAGTTGCATCAATGAAGTAAAGGGTTAAATGCTTGTGATTCCAAACTGGTCTACAGTTTTACTTTTATGATCTTTGGCCCTGGCTTAAAAAAAGAACAGAAGTAATGTGGTGAAGTAACGTAAAAATATATCATTTCTAAACGAAAGCAATTAAAAAAATCTTTCTGCTTTTCATTAGGAAAAATTCCAATAATTATAAGCTTTATACATGTATTATAAAAATACTTTTTAAACCATGTTCACAGCCTGTTGTAACATTTCAGACTAGCAGCAGCAGCAGCAGCAGCAGCAGCAGCAGCAGCAGTTCTGACGCAGCCAGACGTCCAAGCTCCTCAGCATCCAGTCTGTTTGGTTCACAGGCCATGTTGAGAGAGGACACTGCAATGATTTCCTCCCCTAGACAAATGCTGTCTCCACCTCCAAATCAGCCAATGAGGCCATCCTCAGCAAGTAGTGGGCGGAGTTTGTCACCTGGAGCACCTGCCTCTTCACCAACAAGGCCATCCTCTGCTGGGTCATCTCACAGCAACAGGGGGAGGTCACCAACAGGTCTATTATAGTTGCCATTTTCAATATTAAATGTTTTTTAAATTTTTTGCAAATGCTGTAATTGTAATGGGACTTATTGATGTTGATGTTAAGTAAAAATAAGCATAGCAAAATAAATGGATCAGAATAAATATTTGTGGGGAGTGAATGGATCAGCCCAGTCACTAAATCCACATAATAATGCCCTGTAAATAATAATATAATAGTAGCCAACAAAAAGTCATTCATTTACTAATGGGGCATATCTTTTCATTGCCATTTTCCTTCTTTAACAGGTGGATTCCCTCTCAAAATTTCTTTCAGATCACGAAGTTTTCCCCAAGTTTCCTTCGTATTAGGTTTATTCATTCCCCTATAGGGACAATATGCTTTTTTTTTTTTAATTACATTATTGCTGTAGGCCCATTTTGTGAAAATATATTATGTATCCGTCATTGCAACTTTTCAAAGTAAAGCTTTATGTACAAAATCAAATAGATAACCCTTCCCTTCATATTTACACATTTTAATGCATGTGTGACCAGTGTAGATACAGATCAGCGGGCACTTCTGTGCCCTCTGATCAAGGTCTGCAGTGATAATTTTTTTTTCAGTAAATAAAAAGCAAACAGTACAGATCCTGATCAGACAGATTGGATGTGCTGGCTGATCTGGATCTGCACTGTCTAACTATCCCATAAAGGCATAATATAGAGGAAAGGGTTTATCATATTCTTGCTTTTACAGGTAGCTCTGTACTCGGCAGCCAGCCAAGTCTTCATGGCTCCCAGGACCTAAGTGACCATGAGATGGCAGCAATTAACCCGGGCTACATACCAGACCAGGAGGAAGAAGAGTCGGAAGAGGAAAGAGTAGAACAGGGAGATAATCCAGCTTTCCAGCATGATGAAGGTAATTACAAATAAATACTGTCCATGAACAGGCTCAATCAAACCGAGCCTTCAATATTTTCATGTTTTTTATGTTCGGTGGCTTTCAAAGTTCCCTTTTCATCAATTGTAAAACATGCTTTAAAACAGTGGGTACAGCTATGAGTTATTTTCAGTTAAAGACTCAAACTAATCTTTTAACTTAGGGAAACTAATTAGGTCAATTTTAATTTAAGTGTTTAAGATGATTATTCCCATGTTTGCTTGATAGTTTATTGTGTTCACGAAAAACATTTTGGTTGTATTAAGCATGTAAAGTCCAAAGGGGCTTCAGGCTTACTTTAAATAACCCAAATGTTTTTATCCCAAAGTGCACAAAATTAATTAACTATTCTTTTCTTATACATTTTGTACTACTAACTCATTTTATCCAATGTGCGACCAGTGTAGATCCATATCAACCTGCACATTTGTGCAGTCTTATAAGGTTTAACACAGGTTGCTTTAAGATTCATTATCATGTTAGTTCTTGCCGAGAATCAGCCAATGTAGATCCTGATCAAACTGCAATCCACACTGTTTGTCAAAGGATTTAAGTCATATCCCATAGAGTAAAAAATTCAGCAGTCAGATTAGTTAAAAATCTTGAACTGACAAGCAGCAAGCTTGAGATCTGATTCTAATGTAAGACATTGTAAAACAAACCTACATTTTCACTTAACCTTAACCTGTTATCTTCCTCAGATCCTCAGAGCTTCACAACATCAGGAGCCAAGAGGAGTAGTAAGAAAAAGAAAGCCAAGAAATCAAAGAAAGGGCTGGAGAGGAGACATAGTAAAAAATAACTGTTAAAGTGACAAGTTGACACAAGTGGACATTGATATGGACTTGCACAATCTTAGAATTTCTTGTAGCTTTATACTTGAATTTTTGTGCCCAAGATCATAAAACTAAATCTGGCAACCAGTCTCAAATCTCAAGCATCTGATTGGCTAAAATGGCAACTAGTGGTCATTTCAGCCAATCAGATGCTTGTGATTTAAGACTGGTATCCAATCTTAGTTTTTTGATCTTAGAATTTCTTGTAGCTTGATGCTTTTATATAAGACTTTTCTTTTGGAATGTATTGTCAACAAGAAACTTTGGTACTGAGGACACTGAACATTTAAGTGATGTCCACAATTATTTTTTGATTTTAAGTTTGTCATTTGAAAGACACATTGTAGTAATACTGTTACACAGTGTAATTGTACCTTTAACACACTGTAGTTTTACTATGACACAGTGTAGTTATACCTTTTCACAGTGTAGTTATACCTTTACGCAGTTCATGTTGTAATACCTTTACACATTGTATTAATAACTGTACACGCTGTATTTATACCTTCATTGTAGTTATATCTTTACACAGTGTAGTTATACCTTTACAAACTGTATTAATAACTCTACACAGTGCATTTATATCTTCAGTGTAGTTATATCTTTACACATTGTAGCAATGAAATTAATTCTGTGATAATGTCACGATTTTCAATTTTTGAGGTACCTTATGCATTTACACTTTTGATGCATTTTTGTGATTTTATGAGCTTTTATCAAATTTAAGCATTTATATTGTTGTGTTTAATGAATATTTCTTTCTTAGTTAAGTTTTCAGTGATAATTATTTATTTGTTGTTATATGGGAATTTTTTCTGCATTCTGTGATAAATAAATTTGTACAACCGTCCATTTGAAGTCAACAGGTATTGTGTGTATAATTTCTGTTTTTGATTAAATTTTACAAGAAAATTATTTAATATTAAAAAACTTGCCAATTTACATTTTAATAAATAAAAGATATTACTTATCAGATTAAGGGGCCAAGGAATTATCAGTTGCTGCCCAGAATTCTGTCTCGTTTGATAGTGAGAATAGTATTGTTTATTTAACCCTTTACTCCATATATATGGGTTTTATGGCACATTCATGCCATCTGATCAGGATCCGCACTGTTTGCTTTTAATTCATTAGTTTATTTATGACCAGGAATAAACATTATAGATCCTGATCAGATGGCATGGATGGCACATGTCAAAAACACTTAAATATGGAGTAAAGGGTAAATACCTAAAATTCTTCATTGTACTCCAATTAGGTACAAGTAAAGGGAAAATAAATATGTCACATTCCTGCTTTAAACATTTATTCTATTTAATAATGTCTTTACTCCTTACCCAAACGTTGTAGATCCAGATCATTCTGCACACATGTGCAGTCTGATATGGATCTTCACTGTTTGCTTCACGGTCAGAAATAACCACACAAGTCAAAAAGTGACTAGATCATGTGCAGGCAGATTTGGATCTACGCTGGTTGAGCATGGGATAAACTAAAAGCCGTTGTGGACAATGTCAAGACTCCGACTGACAATGCATATCATTTTTATATCTGTATGCTATTAAAGGTATATGCATACTGTTAACTTTGCACTTATTAAGGTAACAGTATATTTACATATCATCAGATTAATTAATTGAATATTGCTTATGAAAAATTGGACTAATGTAAACTTCCAATGTAACAAAGCAAAAACATTCACTCTTTTATGAATAATGTTTAATGGTACAAATACATTTTCTAGAAAAATACATGTGTATTGAACACTAAACTTAGAGCATTTTAAATTAATTTCTGATGAGGCTGCGGTGACAGGGTAAAATCACTAACTTAATATCTGTTGCATACTAAAGATAAATGGAATGTTTCTTACTAGATAAGTGTTACCATGAAAGGATAATTCTACCTTTCCCTATGGAAAAGATAATGTTCACATGTTTTCATGAGTGATGACACATTAGGTATTTGTCTTCATGTATTCATATTTGTGACTTCACTATTTCTAATCACTATTATGGTAAATATATATAAACAAATATTATTATGTTAACAAAGGTATTCAAGAAAAAGTATTTTGCATGAGACATTCGGTTAAGATAGTAAAATCTGTTATCTCTGGTGAACAGGAACTTGCCAAAGCCTCATTCCTGTAAAGACAATTCACCCTCGGTGACAATTGTTAGTTCATCCTTGGTGACAATTGTTAGTTCACCCTCGGTGACAATTGTTTCCATCTTCACCTCACGCTCCTGTGATATGTACAGTATATTGTTATTGGTTCTACACTCTGGTAATTGTAATATAAGTGCAACTTAATTCCCTTGGCACATATTTTCCTGTAAATGAGTTGTCACCTTATCCAGCTTCATTTAATTTATTTTGTAAGATAAGGTTGTAGAAACTTCAAGTAATTTAATTCTCTAGTGACATTTTATGAACTAAATCTCAAGAGTTCTTTTTCTGCTATATGGCTTCCGCTTTTTGGAATTTAACTCCTATTGAATATGCACAGAGAAAAAAAATGAATAAAACACATGACTTGGAGAATAAGCTCTTCTAGTAGTGTAATTTACAGGCATGGCTTATAGGCAGGGAATCAGCAAGGCTTTAACCCTTTACCTCTATGAGATAAGGCTGATATCAGTGGGCAAACAGTGTAGATCCAGATCAGGTGGCACATCTTTGCTGTCTGATCAGGATCTACACTGTTTCATGTTTTAATTTGTTTGATTATTTCTGACTGAGAAACAAAAAGTATAGATCTTGAACAGATGGCACAGGTGTGCCAACTGATCTGGATCTAAACTGTTCACATATGAAATAAAACCTGTATATATAGAGTAAAGGGTTAAAAATATATCACTTTAGTATTTTTCCTATCAATTCTTTACTGAATAGTTTTTCTTCTGTGTTTTGAATTATTTCTAACACTTATTTGTTTATATGTATTGACAATGTCATGGCAGGACCATGCTGGTTTAATGTTACTAATATTTATGTGATCTTATAAGAATAAAAATCTTCTGAACATGTTTGTCTGAGTTACAAATTTTAGGATATTGTGTAACATTTTGAACTGTTGATAGTTCCAGAGCTCAGTTGAACAAAAGCCTTAATGATCAGGATCAATGGACAGTGTTAGCTCTTGACTACATATAAACAGCTTTTATCACATCTGTGCCATCTGATCAGGATCTACATTGTTTGGTTTTTGTGACATTTGGTTATTTCTGATCAAGAAACAAACAGTATTAATCCTGATCAGACAGCATGGATGTTCTTGCTAATCTGGATCTACACTGTTTGTACATGCAATAAAACCTTTATGCAATGTATATGGAGTGAATGGTTAAGTTGTATGTTGAAATGTGTCCATGTCTGGTGGTCACCAGTATACAGATAAAACAATAGCACCTACATATAAAATTTACACTAAATAGCTGGAATAACTGACCTGGTAGACATTAACTGTTTTTGACACTATACTTGCGAATACATGTGTACTAGTTTAAATGGGAGTTTAATTCCCAAAAGAAATCTCCAAGGCACAAATTTAGCCACAAATCATGGCACAAATCTAGTTTTATGATATAAGAATTTCTTGTAGCTTGTATCTGGGAAGAGGATGTGTAAGCAGCCAGTCTAGCACAGCCAGGAAAGCTCTGGCCCTGTAAGCAAGGGGTCCTGGGTGCATCCTCTCATAGGCCTTTATTAATATTCAAAGTTTTATTGACAAGGTTACTGATGAGCAGATTTTTACTACGAGAAGTCTCATTCTACTGCATGTGCAATAGATCTCATAGCTTGGAGCCAGGATAGTCACTGACTGTGCTATGGCTCTCATAGCTAGGCGCCAGGATAGTCATTGACTAAGCTAAGGATCTCATAGCTAGGAGCCAGGATAGTCACTGACTAAGCTAAGGATCTCATAGCTAGGAGCCAGGATAGTCACTGGCTGTGCTAAGGATCTCATAGCTAGAAGCCAGGATAGTCAGTGGCTGTGCTAAGGATCTCATAACTAGGAGCCAGGATAGTCACTGGCTGTGCTAAGGATCTCATAACTAGGAGCCAGGATAGTCACTGACTAAGCTAAGGATCTCATAACTAGGACCAGGATAGTCACTGGCTGTGCTAAGGATCTCATAGCTATAAGCCATGATAGTCACTGGCTGTGCTAAGGATCTCATAACTAGGAGCCAGGTAAGTCACTGGCTGTGCTAAGGATCTCATAACTAGGAGCAAGGATAGTCACTAGCTGTGCTAAGGATCTCATAGCTAGAAGCCAGGATAGCCACTGGCTATGCTAAGGATCTCATAACTAGGAGCCAGGATAGTCACTGGCTGTGCTAAGGATCTCATAACTAGGAGCCAGGACAGTCACTGGCTGTGCTAAGGATCTCATAGCTAGGAGCCAGAATAGTCATTGGCTGTGCTAAGGATCTCATAGCTAGGAGCCAGAATAGTCACTGGCTGTGCTAAGGATCTCATAACTAGGAGCCAGGATAGTCATTGGCTGTGCTAAGGATCTCATAACTAGGAGCCAGGATAGTCACTGGCTGTGCTAAGGATCTCATAGCTAGGAGTCAGAATAGTCACTGGCTGTGCTAAGGTTCTCATAGCTAGGAGCCAGAAAAGTCACTGGCTGTGCTAAGGATCTCATAATTAGGAGCCAGGATAGTCACTGGCTGTGCTAAGGATCTCATAGCTAGAAGCCAGGTTAGTCACTGGCTGTGCTAAGGATCTCATAGCTAGAAGCCAGGATAGTCACTGGCTGTGCTAAGGATCTCATAATTAGGAGCCAGGATAGTCACTGGCTATGCTATAGATCTCATAGCTAGGCGCCAGGATAGCATGGCTGTGCTAACGATCTAGTAGTTAGGAGCCATGATAGTCACTGGCTGTGCTATGGAGCTGGTAGCTAGCAGCCAGGATAGTATCACTGGCTGTGCAAAGGATCTCCTAGCTAGAATCCTGGATAGTCACTGGCTGTGCTAAGATTTTCATAGCTAGAAGCCAGAATAGTCATTGGATGTGCAAAGAATCTCATAGCTAGGAGCCACGATAGTCACTGGCTTTGCTATGGATCTCATAGCTAGGAGCCAGGATAGCATGGCTGTGCTAACGATCTCTTAGTTAGGAGCCATGATAGCCACTGGATTTGTTATGGATCTCATAGCTTAGAGCCAGGATAGTCACTGGATTTGTTATGGATCTCATTACTAGATCCATGATGGTCACTGGCTGTGCTAAGGATCTCAACTGGCTGTTAGCAGTCAGGATGATTACTGCATATCATTTGCTTAGGATCTCATAGCAAGGAGACAAGTCACTGACTGCACTAAGAGTTTTACACCAGGAAAAGGGATAATCACTGGATATGATAAGGATCTCACAGCCTACTATACTACTCAGTTTGCAAAGCAACAAGAATATTTGTGTACATATCTTTTACTATATACCATTTATTAGTTTTATTTGTTTTCACACATCTGATTAATGATTTATAAACAAAGACTAATTGTTTAACTAATTGCAATGTGTTCCACGGTTCATTATGGCCCCCTTGGTAGAAATGGTGGTATATTGCTTTGCATATGTTGGTCAGTCCGAGTGCACTGCTAGACAATTGTTAGGTACCAAGATACCCAATAAGTGCTTAATTAACAAACATTCCCATTCACTCCATTGTTCTTATTGGTACATTGGTATTGGGTACATTGCTTGTTGGGGTAGTTTTAAACAAAAAAAAACAACAAATGTCCATCTGTGGGAAGGTCAGTCTCTCTTTAACCACCTTGTCAGATCATTAACTAGACAATGCTTTCACCTATGGTCCTCATATTTGGTACAGAGGTTGGTCATCGCCTGTTGATAAGCACTATTGACTTTTAACAATAACTGGACAATGATTTGGGTGATCAATAACAGCAGTTTCATCCATCTGGCATTTAGGGGGGCAGACATGTTTTACAAACATCTCTTGTTTAGAATTTGAATGGGATGATGTTTAAGAGCGGTATGTTGATAATTGTGAAAAAAATCAATTTGCCAAAAACATCTATGGATGTCTGCATCCCATATATGCCTTCTAACATTCACATTTGCCATAACTCAGTCATAAACATTTAGTCTTTCAAGTGAAAGCAGTTATTGAGTACCGTACACATTTTGGGTACATGAATGCAGTAAACTGTTAAGCACTATGAAAACACAGGGTCACCTTGTTTTTATGACATCCATTCAAGGTTATGTGTACACTGTGGACCATCTTGATACATTACTAAATGCTTTCTAGTGTAAATATTATATGATGTAGACTTCAAATAATGTGTGCTTAACTTGGTGCTTTGCAAACTTTGAGTTGTAAAGTATGATCTTATCAAACAAGAAATCACGTGGTTTTATGCAAAATATTAATATAAGGTTCATGTCAATGGATTGGGTATAAATAATGAGAAACAGAATTTCAAGTGCTATCCATTTATTTTATGATTTCACTCTCACTATAATTTCTAAATATATGCAAAAACAATATCATTTACAGAATAACATTTACCTAAGATAATTTTTTTAAAACTACATGATTTGGTTCTGGAAATTGTAAAGCTGAAAATTTGTATTCTATCATTTTCCAGACCACATTGTCATAATGATTACTACTGGAACTACTGTGTGTAAGAAACATATCTACTTAACCTTTTACTCCACAGGATATGACTGTTATACCATGAGCGAACAATGCCGATCCAGATCAGCCATCACAACCGTGCCATCTTATCAGGATGTGCACTCCTCGCTTTTCATTCAATTGGTTATTTAACCCTTTCCTGTATAGATACACCTTTATTGCTAGGGCAAACAGTTTAGATCCAGATCAGCTGGCACATCCATGCCGTCTGATCAGGATCTAAACTGTTCGCTTTTTAATTCATTACGTTAGGATGTGCCGGCTGATCTGGATCTACACTGGTCGCATATGCATAAAAATGCGTATATATCTAGGAAAGGGTTAAGACAAATATTTGACTGCTGTAGTCTAGATCAGATAACACAAATGTTCCAAATGATCTGTGCCCAAGATCATAAAACTAAATCTGGAGATCAGTCTCAAATCTCAAGCATCTGATTGGCTGAAATGGCGACAAGTCGCCATTTCAGCCAATCAGAAGTCGCCATTTCAGCCAATCAGATCCTTGAGATTTGAGACTGATCTCAAAACTTAGTTTTCTGATCTTGGGCCCTGGATTTACAGTGGTTTTACACAGGATCAAACTTTTATGTGGAGTAAAGGGTTAAGGGAAAACAACAACACTTGGTTTGAAAGTATGTAAGAAACGTACACAAAAACCAAATTATGTTTCACATCTGAATCAGTTTTTTATGGATTCAATGCTCAGAAAGCAACTGAATATTTTCTGTTTTGTGGTATCAGAAAAAAACTGTAGGACTATTTATTATCAGAAGAGTACAAGTTATTTATCACTGTGTAAGTTTGTTGGAAGAAGTTTATTTGAGATCTTGTTTGTAGAACAAGGAATGTTACAACAAAAAACCACCAATAATCTGGAATGCTAGAAGTAGTGAATATTGAAACAAATAATCATGAAGTAAATGATCCTGATTGTTGAAATTCATGATTTACCTTGATTTACCTTTAACATGTAATAAATAAAAGCTACAGGCTGTCTGATACAATGTGTTTTCTAGACTTATAAGTCATATAGTAATAGCAACTTAAACACAAACCAACAGACATAGCAGCATCTAAAACAATTCCATCATAAATATGAAGCAGCAGACAAGTTTGATGCAGACCTCTCTAAATGTGAGCTCATATGCTTTAAGCTCCATCTTTTACTGATGAACACAATGTTTATTTTCCCCCAAATGTGCTACTCTGGCAGAATTTTCTTTTTTTCTTTTTCCACAACAAAACATTAATCTAACATCAACACTGTCTATCACAATAATTCCTAAAATAGATTATATAGGCTTTTCCTAGCACACAAATGGTATTTTAGCTCAGAATTTTCAATTTACTTGTAAATTAGCTCTTACATCAGTTGTCTGCTGTTTGAAATATTGTTCACCATTTTAACTAACAGACAACAAAATTTTGATAAATTGTGTTTTCAACAGTAAGATGATATTGTTTAGCTTTTACTATAACTGTGCCGCACAACGAGAAAACAAGGATTATTGACTTTGTAATACATGTAGATCCTGATCACACGGCTGACTTCTATAAGTTCTTAAAGGATCAAAACTGTTCTAGATGCATTAACCAGTTACTCTATATATGCACCTTAACTGAGTGTGCAAACAGTGTAGATCCAGATCAACCAGAATATTTGTGATATCAGGATCTACACTGTTCACTTATATTCAATAGGTTATTTCTGACCAAGAAACAAAGTTCAGATCCTGATCAGATGGAAATGAATGTGCCAGTTGACCTGAATCTTCACTGTTTGTTCATGCAATTAAATTTGTATATATGGAGTAAAGGATTCGGAATGCTTTATGACAAAATGGACCCTGGTCAGACAGCATGTATGGCTGATCTGATCTGAATCTACAGTGGTTGCATTGGCACTAAGCCAAAATTGGTTTAACATCTGAATATTTACTAATTCTTTATTAAAAGCATTCTAATTGTGTTAAATACTTAAAACATTTGCATCTCTGAAAGAGCTGTTAAAGTACTGAACAACCAGCCACCGATGTCTTTATTAATTGAACACCAGCTTTCATCTATACATACACAAGTGCACTGAATGAGACTGTACATTGAAATGGATTGGGTTACAATAAATGTTGAGATGAGGAAGGAGTTCTGCACATGCTACTATCACATCTATGATGAGCTCATACAATTCAAATTATACCAGTCAACACCATTCTAGACGTCTCTGAAAGCTGAGAAAAATAATTCAATATTTGACATGATGATGTCAACAAAAAAAAACAACACACATCAGTTTGCAAGTCATTAAAGATAACTTAATGGAATAACTTAACATAACGAAAAAAAAAAGAGTAAAAATAAAATGTATCATGTCGTTTATTCCAAAACAGTTGATCTTCAGGGAAGTTTTGTTCTTCTAAATTCAAATTCTATTACCTTTCAACAGTGCCCAAGATCATAAAACTAAAACTGGAGACCAGTCTCAAATCTCAAGCATCTGATTGGCTGAAACCAGTTTCAAATCTCAAAAAGACCGGTCTCAAATTTCAGTTTTATGATCTTGGACCCAGAACAAGCAACAGAAACATTGAAAAAATTTTGGTGTGTTCCACTTTTTCAGGTATAAAACTGAGTATGGAAACCAGTCTCAAATCTCAAGCATCTGATTGGCTGAAATGGCGACTGGTCGCCATTTTAGCCAATCAGATGCTTGAGATTTGAGACTTGTTTCCAATCTCAGTTTTATAACCAGCCCTGGTATAGTATTTCATATGATATAAACACACAGTCAGAAAATGCTAGAAGACATAAACCACAACCAATCAACCAGAATGTGGTGTGAAATAATACATCACTGTCACCATGACGCATGTAGGAATGCAGATATCTCCATCAGGAAAAAAATTCAAGCACATCTTGTGATATCCAGACTCCAAGTTTTGTTTTTATCCTTTACTCCATGGATACAGGGCATATACGCTGAGCTCCCAGTTAGTCAGATCCCGATCAGCCGGCATGTCATTGCAGTTCTAATCAGGATCTACACTACAGTAGTTGCTTTTAGAGTAATCTGGTTATTTCAGATCATGAAGCTAACAGTGTAGATCCTGATCAGACTGCAATGACATGCAGGCTGATCTGGATCTAAACTGGTCATAGATGTGATGTAAGCCATTACAGACTAATTGGTAGCACATTGGATATAAACTGTATCCATGGAGTAAAGGATTAAAACAAAACTCCGGGTCTCTTGTTTTTGGAGCATCACAAGTATGAAAGCACAGAGAGCTGCACAGACTAGATTATACATTGCTAACTGAGGGCTCAGCCCAAAACTGATCTATGTCACAAAGAATGATGAAAGAGATACAATTTTGCACCCAGCACTCATATAATATAGTTGTAATAAAAGAATATCATATTTCTCAAAAGAGAATGTGAAATACAAGTGGATGATAACAAAAGAAAAACAGATTAATAAATGCCTTCAAATCAAATAGTGTAAATAATTAATCTGCAAAAAAACACAACCAGGAGGAAACTCTTTAAAAAAGATAACAGCAATAAATGGAATTCTACTTTGTCATGAAAACCTGTTAAACAAGCAAAATAAACATCAAATAAAATTATCTCAAACAAAAACGGATTTCCATAAATACCACTTACATAAATCACGCAAAAATGTATAATGTCTGTAAAGCTTTTTACTAAATAATCTTAATAACTGTAGGCCTGAATTTACTATGGCAACAGTAAAATCCACTGTTATTAATTCCTACAGTTATTAATTCCTATAGCAACATCACAAAACCAATTTCATAAGCTTTATGGAATTGCTATGGCAACAGAAACTAAAAAGTCCTTATTTTTAGTTGTATTAGAGATTCAATAAATGTCATGTCACTGTATGTTTCTTCTCTTTGACAGAAACTCTGCACTGTTATTAACCCTTTACCACATGTATGATTTTATCACATGTGAGACCACAGTAGAAACATATCAGCCAGCACATGTAACATTTGATCTGGATCTACACTAGTCGGTCAGAAATAACCGAATGAATCTAAAGTGATCAGTGTATATCCTGATCAAATGGGACAGATGTTACAGCTGATCTGGATCAATACTGTTTGCCCATGGTATAACAGCCATATCTTATGGAGTGAAGGATTAATGATGCCATGAAACAATTTATGTGATAAAAGTTCTAAGGTGAGATTCTGGAAAAAAAAATTAACATTGTCAACAGAGATTATTCGCAAGATCTTAAATTGAAAATAAACAAGTGAAAACATACAGACATTCTTAACACTCATAAAACATGTATGTGTGTGTATAACATCAACAACAATAACAACAGTAATACATTCTGGCCTTGTATTCATCAAGTATCTCAAGTTTTGCCATAATTTGTTATATTTTAATCAAGTATATATATTTCAGAAAACTGTAAATACAATATATATTTTTCACCCTACTGTCTAGCCGATTATTTCAGAGGACAGTTTCCTTTCATAAGCACCCGAGTACAAAGTTTCACAAATTTATAATTTACATTAAAAATAGGTAACTACTATGCTGCGACATGATGTAAGCAACTATTATCAAACTTTACTTTAGTAGCTGCTTATAAAAGCTATGAATGTATTATCGTATGTTTCAGTCATCTTACTTTTCTGTTTAAGTTAGACGTGGAATATAAAACTACATGACATAAGATAATAACACTGAGACAGGAAACTAGTTGATCATATCTGGATGGTGATTGGTTAACAATGAAAACAGTTGTCAAACTGACCAATCAGTGGCTTAAGCTTGGAAACTGGTCCCCAGATTCATCTTTATGATAAAGGACAAGGATTTGATGGAAATAATAAGCACTGAACTTGAGGTACATGATGAATACCATCCCTTACTTAGATTATAAATAAAAACACTTCCTGTACAATTGGAATGTCATGGAATAATTGTGCAGAGAAAATGTCAGATTTACCATGCTTATATTGTAAATATTCTCTCTCTCAAAATATGAAGACATATATTACACATTTTGGTCCCAAACCAGCTATGGAATGGTGATTTAATATCAATGCTTCACGGGCTATATATGTATAAAGTATATTGTTATGTGTTATATTTTTACCAATTTCTTTTCTTCAGTTCACAATCTGCATAAATAGCTACTCGGCTATCTTTAACTTAACAAATTGGTGGATATAACATAATATTAAATGGCTTTTTAAACTCAATCAATTTAAAAGTTTTTAGTACAACAAATCTAATTATCTTTTTTACATCAATAAAGAACATCCGAGGGAATAACACCTCTTAATGTTTCCCCATTTACCAGTTGCTTTTGGTTAATGGGTTTTCCCACATTAAACAAAATAGCCATAGAGCTGTATGGGGGAAATATGGAATGATCAGAAAATGACATTTACGCTGAATACTGCAAAAAATATGAATTGACAAGCATTTCATTTAAGACCTCTACAGTTTTCCAGACAGCGAATGAAGATGTTACATTCTATGGATTTCAAAGAAATATAAATAATTTCACAACACTATAACACAATAATGTACTTGTATAATCACACACAGAAGACAGTTTCAGATCTATTATGTAAGTTTATGTTTGCAAACATGTTAAAAATTGCGTCAATCAGCTATTGCACCTATTAAAAATGTACTTTTGTAAGTGTAAATTAAAATTGAAAATGCAGATTCTGAACACAACACTACTGTCATTGGTATCTCAGAATAATGCCTTAAAAAAAGCAAAACGTTGAGTGAATGAATAACATGCCAGGCTCAAGAACAACTTTAAATGTTAATGTTTTTTTTTTATTTCAATAATAGATTTCAAACATTATTTTGCTGATGTAAGGAAGAAGAAAAGTAAGACTCGGAAAACAGACATTTTTATACCTTTTTTTTCTTTTTAATTTCAACACCAACAGGTCAACTCCGTAAAATTTATATTCAAATACTTTAATAAGGTGTAATAAATTATGAATTTATATTTATCCTTTACCATAAATCAGCTAAATAATGTTTGCAATGGAATGATGGAAATTGCATAATAAAAGCTATTTGATAAAAGGCTTGTAGCCAAACATTTTCAAGATTTTGTACTACAGGCCCATGTTTGTCACCTAGTCAGAATAAAAATTAATTTTAACCCATTTAAGAATACACATGGGCTGAAGGTTATAAAACTGAGATTGGAAACCAGTCTCAAATCTCAAGCATCTGATTGGCTGAAATGGCGACTGGTCACCTTTTCAGCCAATCAGATGCTTGAGATTTGAGACTGGTTTCCATGCTCAGTTTTATAACCTTGGGCAATGGATGTGCAAATTCATCTCAATCTGAGCCTGGCTCATTTCCATTAACAATCTACTCCATGGAATATTGCTTATATTCCAATGCTGACCAGTAGAGATCCAGATAAGCATGCACATCCATGCAGTCTGATCTGGATCTACACTACTAACTATTTGGTTGAAAATAACCTAATGAATCTAGAAGCAAACAGTGTAGATCCTGATCTGGATCTACACTGGTCCAAAAATCATAAAACTAAATAAGGAGATCAGTCTCAAATCTCAAGTATCTGATTGGCTGAAATGGTGACTGGTCGCCATTTCAGCCAATCAGATGCTTGAGATTTGAGACTGATCTCCAAACTTAGTTTTATGATCTTGGGCCCAGGTAGCACATGGAATATAAACTGAATCCATGAAGTAAAGGGTAAATGGAAACTTACACAACATGATAAAAACAAGATGTAGGCCTTAGATTTGGTATGGTACAATAATATGCATTATGAGTTAATGTTAGCAATGTCAGAACCATATTTTGATCAAATTGATTACCAATATATTAAAGACATTATGTACATTCTTTCTGATTAAAAAGGTTGATGAATTGTCTTGTCTGATCCAGTTTATTTTTAACTAAATGACCAGTGTCCTATGCATCTTCAATAAAGTTCTAATTCACTGCATTACCCTTCTTTCCTAAGTTGAAGACATTCAAATGAAAGGGCTCATTTTCCTTTTGAAATAAATGCGCTGGTTTGAATCTTGTATTATTGAACTCTATCAGAGAACTCATTCCATTACCTTACTCAAAAACATGAAATCATTAATTTAAATGTAAAAAGATTGTTTCTGAGAATTAAATCCTTGAATCTGATTTCATCTGACACCACCAAATGCCATGAGATTTGATCTGTTTCCTGTAATATCATTTAACCAATCTTGAATTGACAGGAAACTTTTATATGGTGTTTATCCCTTAACCTCTTTAACCCTCAATCTGATTTCTAGTCAGCACTTGCATTTAAGAATAGTAATTAAATGTACTAGATAATGACATCCTTATTCTATTAGACAAAACTTCAATCAGCTTTGTAACTTATTCATGAAATCACTAATTTTTAACCTTTTACTCCTTAAGTGCTGGTTTTATCGCATGCGCAAACAGTACAGATCCAGATCAGCTGTCACATCCATGTGCTCTAATCCTCTTACCAGGCTCCACGCTGTTGACTTCTTGGTCAGAAATAACCTAATGAATCAAAAAGCTAACAGTGTAGATCCTGATAAGATATCACAGATATGCCAGCTGATCTTGTTCTAAACTGTTCGCCAATGGATGACAGCCATACTCTATGAAGTAAAGGGTTAAATCAGCATTGTAACAACTTGTGCACGATACCACTTCCTTATTTTCATCAGATTCTTTTCAAGGTTGACTGAATTAATGCATGACTTCTTAACTATGTCTTTTACGGAATTATTTGGCATATAGTTTGAAAGTGTATTTACACAACTCTAATCTACAACTTGTGAATGTCATCATATATGACACATTGATAGAATGACCTATGCCCAAGGTTATAAAACTGATCATGGAAACCAGTCTCAAATCTCAAGCATATGACTGGCTGAAATGGCAACCAGTCCCCATTTCAGCCAATCAGATGCTTGAGATTTGAGACTGGTTTCCAATTTCAGTTTTATAAGCTTCAGCCCTATACATAATTATCTCTACAGAGACTCATATAAAAACAGACAGTATGCATATTCTCTACACTAGCTCCAACATTTCGTGTACACACATGAATTTTGACACTGTGACCTCAAATCATTAGCATTGACACCCTGACGATTGGGGATTTGGGTTCTCTGTGAGTCGTGTGCCCTTGGCTTGACTGCTGACCAGAGTCGGGTCGGAATCGAGACTTTCTGACATCTTGTCACAAATAATGTCGACCAATCTTTCAAAGACGGCTTTCACATTGATGTTCTCTTTAGCCGATGTTTCAAAAAATTCAAGACCTGAAAAGAAAACAAACTGTTTAATATTCATATATCAATTTCATACTGGTTTGAATTTTCCTACAGAATGTGTGCAAATATTTAACTTGTTACATATATAATACCTGTTGGATGACACTCTGTCACAAAAGTTCTATCTATAAATCACCTTCACATTCACACAATACAATGTGTATCTCGATTTTGTTTGTAATTTTGATTCATTTTCGAAATAATCAGTTTAAAAGTGAATCAAAATGCTCCGAAAATGTCAGTGTAGGAGAAAATGCACCCACAAGACATCATATACTGTAGGCCTAGCCCTTTACTCCATAAAGGTTTTATTGTTTGTCTGACCAGTGAAGAACCAGATTAGCCAGCAAATCCATGCCATTAGATCTGATATATATTGGTGACCTCTTGGTCTGAAATAACTGATATTTCAAGTGATCAGGATCTGCACTGTTTTTTTTTTCTTAGGCTATTTCTGACCAAAAAGCAAAAAGTGCAGATCTTGATCAGATGGCTGAACTGGATCTAGACCGGTTGCATATGCAATAAAATGTGTATATATGGAGTAAAGGGTCAAATGGAGCAATATTTAATGCTTTGTACTTGCATGATGTACAGACCTTGTTCACACATCAATCAATATATTAACATAATAATACTCTAGAAACCTGGCTGCTGGGAACTGAAAATTCCATCATCACAGAACATAAATACCATAAATGTCAGCCTGTTCTATGTATGGTGAGGAAAATTGCTCCCAAAGCTAGGTGCTGACTTGTACCAATATTGCAAATCTGCAAGAATTTAGAAAATGTAATGTATAGGAATAGAAGAAATTCCTGAACATTAATGTTAACCATAAAAACTTATTACAACTTGTTTGAAATACTGATGGTACAGGATCATAAAACAGAGCTCTGGATTGTGATAAGTCAGTGTATAGACACTTTGCACAGTTCAACCAATCCGGATCCAAAATCATAAAACTAAATCAGGAGCAGTGGCCATTTCAGCCAATCAGATGCTTGAGATTTGAGACTGGTCTCTGGATTTAGTTTTATGATCTTGAGCCCAGGAGCATGAGACTGGAGACAGGTCTCTTGTCTTGTGTTCATGATCTAAAAGCATAATCCAGTTAATCAACTCTTACAGTTTTAGATTTCAAGTGGTTTGGTGGGATTTGTTGGGGGTTTTTTTTGCCAATTTTAGAAAGAAACATAATTATGTGACATAAATTTCAGGTGAAAATGTTTGAGAAATGGGACATGCATTTCCTGAAGGTCATTGGTTCAACTCCCAGCAACCTTAAACAATCTCTTTAATTCAAGATCTCCATTTGTTTACATATCTCAAAACTGAAACTGATAACTTTTAAACACACGGAGGTTTGTTAAGCACATCCCAAAGAAGGCAATGAATAATATCAAGAAATCCTCTATTTTGTATCCAGGCAATATAAAATAGATCTATCAAAACAGGACTTTGTGAAGAAAAGAGAAAGGTATGATATCACATAATTTTATCAGTTAAGAACAGACTCAATCAAGAGCTGTCAGAGTAGAGAGTATGGTTGACTATTTAAATCATATTGTTGGAAATAAATGCAATTTTGCTAATAGTTGCCATTTGATTTTACTTATCTAGTTCAGCTGGCACATCTGTCTAGTCTCATTAGGATCTACACTGTGCCCTTTGATTCAATAATTATGTTATATCTGACCAAATAGAAATAACATATTGGAAACATGGAACTGTTTGGAAACATTGTTTATCCTGAAAAGATGACAGGGATAATTATGTTGGCTGATCTACACTGTTAGCAGATGAAACAAAACCTGAATATATTAAGTAAAGGGTTAATTCAATTGGAAGTTACAGAAGTATCATAAAAATAAAAGTGATTGACCAAACTTTAATTTGTTTATGCTTAAATTAGAGAAACTCGCTGAAAATGACCAGTCTGAGTTATCACACAGACAAAATTGTTTACACAAACAGATGGACCAACATCAGGATTCCACTATACCCCTCTTTAAAGTAAAGTGAACATAATGTCATATTTATTAAAGTTATATCACAGTAAATACATGTTCTGATGTAAACTTCTATCCCATATACATAAACATGCGAAATTGCAGTGCCAATTATGTTCGCATAGGGAAGAAGTCGGACATTTTCATTTTGCCATCCTCAGTGTTTTGGCATCTTGGCAACTTGGAATAAATGAAGTGATATTGATTTCTTCTGTAATGTCTAGCAAATTTCACTGAGACAGGCATTCATTAGAGATTTCTTTCCAGAATGAACCTTTTATTGAGGGTTTTTATAGGTTTCCACTTATTAAATTGTCTTTAAACTTCTTACCCCATAGATATGGCTTATATAAGTAGTTAGCTTAGCTTCAGATCAGCCTGCACATCCATTCAGTCAGATCAAACTCTACACAGTTTGTTTCTATAGTCAGAAATAGCTTAATGAATCTACAAGCAACTATTGTAAATCCAGACCAAACTGCAAAGATGTACAGCCTGATCTGGATTTAAATTGTTTGTTTATGGTATATAAATTGTATCTTAAAAGCCTTTAATGATATACTACTGATTTTGATTTCAGTCAGATTTTGGCTTGCAGCAAAAACATCAAAAGCTTGGCGTGGTGACTGATATTTTCATTGATAAGTAGCGGCAAAGTTTAATTGACAGAACACTGTTCATAGTTAATCACGCCTTCAGGTTGCTCTACTTTAAGCGACACCTTTTGTTATTGCATTGGTGCTACATGTATCATTCAACTCTTTACAAAGTGTAATTTTCAGTTCAACTTTCGCAAGCGACAAAAATTGATTGACAGCAGCACCTTGTTTGGAAGTAGAATGCTGCCTCTTCTGATTGTAACAGCAGTTCTAACTGTCATGGCATGACAAAAAAGTGATGGGCATCTTGTGAAGTGTTGCAGAGCAACCAATATTTACGGAGGTTGATTGTTGGTTCAAAATCTATCTGAAATTGAAATCTGTAGTAACTTCATTAATTAATGTTGGATCACATTAAGACTTATTCAGTTGCTGGAACCATCCCTATTCAATTGCTGGAACCATCCCTATTCAATTGCTGGAACCATCCCTAGGTTAGCTTCTATGTTATTTGACATTAATGATCAACAGCTATTTCTTTCATAAAAGCAATTAGTTAAACTGAACAACATTTTGGTTTTTATAAGAAGAACCAGATTTTACAGTTACTTTGTAAGACATTTGCTTTTTTCTACCTCACATCTAGAAAGATGGATACTTTCAACTTACAACCTACTATCAAATTCAATATGTACTACAACTAATCCAATCCAACATGTCCTAGTACTGATCCCTTCCAACCTGTCCTTCTAATCCAATCCGACATGTCCTACAACTAATCCTATCCAACCTGTCCTTCCAATCCAATTCGACATGTCCTACAACTAATCCAATCCAACGTGTGCTTCTAATCCAATTTTACATGTCCTACAACTAATCCAATCCAACCTGTCCTTCTAATCCAATTCGACATGTCCTACAACTAATCCAATCCAACGTGTCCTTCTAATCCAATCTGAAATGTCTTATAACTAATCCAATCCAACCTGTCCTTCTTATCCAATCTGACATGTCCGACAACTAATCCAATCCAACTTGCCTATCTTATCCAATCCGACATGTCCTACAACTATTCTGATCCAACATGCCCTTCTTATCCAATCGGACATGTCTTACAACTAATCCAATCCAACCTGTCCTTCCAATCCGACAGGTCATTCAACTAATCTGATCCAACATGTCCTTCTAATCCAATCCCACATGTCCTACAACTAATCCGATCCAACCTGTACTTCTAATCCAATTCGACATGTCCTACAACTAATCCGATCCAACCTGTACTTCTGCAATTCGACATGTCCTACAACTAATCCGATCCAACCTGTCCTTCTAATCCAATTCGACATGTCATACAACTAATCAGATCCAACCTGTCCTAATCCAATCCAACAGGTCCTACAACTTATCCAATCCAACCTGTCCTTCTTATCCAATCCGACAGGTCATACAACTAATCCGATCCAACTTGTTCTTCTTATCCAATCCGACATGTCCTACAACTAATCCGATCCAACCTGTCTTCTAATTCTTCAATCCAACATGTTAGAATACTTATCAACTAAAACCAAATTATTTTTTAAAAATATATAAGTCATCTCATTTGTTAAATGATCTCATTAAATTCAATTCTAGCTAATTTTGTATCCTAATTTGCAGTCTTTTAATAGCTACTTATTTGGTATCTGAAAATGTTTCTGGAATATACTTATTTGGTATCAGCCAATGTATAGACCCAATTATAGATTTAACAGCGCCTTCAGATGATCATTAAATAGCTGAATATGGAAACACTCACTTCCAATTGATGTATTTTACGAAATCTCTTGGGGAATCTGGAAACTGATCGAATATTTGAAGTTCCATGTTAAGTCGCCAGAAATTGATTTACGCTCAATTTTATTTGATTGTTATCATCATTAGAAATAAAAAACTGATTCTGAAGGGGATATGAAGCAAATAGAGCTGTTCTCGTAGGCTATGAGACAATTTGTTTTGTCGTGGAGAGATAAAACTAGAAGAGGTGTTCTCCAATCAAACGATATTGATCTATCGTCTATCCTTGGCTGCGGATTCAAAAATGATGCTCATTTTCAAATTACTGAATCAGATACACAATTAAATTGCAACAAAACAAGAATAGACATGGAACTGTCTGAGCTGTTATAGCACAAACAGGATTATATAAAAATGAGAATATTTATGTACTGTTATGTTACTATACAGCTATTTCAAACTGAATGTCCATATTATTTGCCTTAATGGCATGGGCGAACAGCATAGATTCGAATCAGCTGGCACATTTGTGTTGGCAGATTAGGATCTGTACTGTTAGCTTTTTTGTTATTAATAATGTTATTTCTGACCACAAGAAAACAGTGCAGATAATGACCAGACAGCATGGATATGCCAGCTGATCTGGATTTACACTGTTCACACATGCAATAAAAGGCCTGTACATATGGAGTAAAGGATTTACCTTTTATAGACAAAAAATAGTAGAGAAATTAAAAAATTTGAATAATATTTCAATATATTAATGAATCATTGATACTGGCTCGATTTATCAATAAAAAAATCAGTCCACAAAACTAGAGGAAGATGTGGTGATATCATTGCCAGCTATCTGAGCTTCAACAGCAATATTCACTTTAAAACCGAACAAAATAACGCCTACACACTTTATGTTAATTTAAGTTTCATCATTTAGTT
This sequence comes from Corbicula japonica, assembly GCA_038501625.1. Taxonomy (NCBI): domain Eukaryota; kingdom Metazoa; phylum Mollusca; class Bivalvia; order Venerida; family Cyrenidae; genus Corbicula; species Corbicula japonica. The sequence goes on along the minus strand of JAZAYU010000008.1, from coordinate 643,590 downwards.
GATACTATATATTAACTTAACATTTTACTTGTTAAATTTAGATGAATAATCAAACATTTATTCAAGCATATTCATAATGCACTTAGGTCTCTTTAACTCTTTCCTGTATAGATACGCATTTTTACGCATGTGCGACCAGTGTAGATCCAGATCAGCAGGCACATCCGTGCCGTCTGACCAGGATCTGCACTGGTCGCATTTCGGTTATAAATAACCTAATGAATCAAAAAGCGAACAGTTTAGATCCTGATTAGATGGCAAGAATGTGCCGGCTGATCTGGATCTAAACTGTTCGCCCTAGCAATAAAGGTGTGTCTGTACAGGAAAGGGTTAAAAAAGACACACTGTGTCGTTGATGCAATTTATGATGACTGAAAGTGAAATCTTGCAATATTTCAGCAATATCACTCAGGCATCTTAAATGATGCAGCTCATACAACAGTATCAACCACATCCTGACAGTACAAAAATTACAATAATTTATGTTATGAAACATCTCAAGTAAAATCTTAAGTTTCTTTTTCATATCTGTGAAAACAATCTTTGAAATAAATGTGATAAATAGTAAAACTTAATGATACTCTAATGGAAATGGTGGATTGAATCCACACTGGTAGGACATACAATAAAACCTGTATATCCTCACATTAGTGCAAACATGGCATTTCTCCTTCTCATTTCTTTTCTTTGCACTAAGGTGACAATATATGGAGTAGAGGGTTGCGCATTTTGTGGTAAAACTAATTATAAATAGTGTATAGTAAAAAAAATAACCTATTTAAGTCGTGAGAGAACAGTGCATACTTGTTATTTATTTCAAGTTGTAATAGCAACCAAAATGTTAAAATTAAATCACTTAAGACATATTTTCCTGTGGCGTGCCCCATATGATTTCACATATGTCTACATTGAACCAAACAACATTTGCTAAAATGTATAACAGCAAAACAGATTAGTTCAACATCATGTGATTTCACATCTGTTGCCAAGAACATGTGATATACTGTGACTTACTAAGTAATTAATAAGGCACACAGCATGAAAAAAACAACAATAGAATTGGACATGATGATATAATAGGGCATACTAGTTGCTGCTAGATAAAGAAATAGCAAACACAGCAGTTAAAACATGAACATGTATATGTAAAACAAGACCAATATGTACTGATTGACCAAAACTGAGATGGCTTGTTTAAATAGAACAATATAATTAATCAATGAAACACTAGTATCTAAGAGCATGATGAAACTGGTAAAATGTGAGGGGCCACCATATATGCTCAGACAATTGGATTTGCGCTCCCAAGTTAACCATTTACTGGCTATGAAATAAAGCCAGTCCATTCACTGCTTATAAGATATCCCATTTAGCAGGTAAGGCATAAGGTAATGACTTAATGGCAAACAGTACACAGACTCATTTGGGTCTCCACACAGATGTGACTTCAATTTGACTAACTTTTGAAGGGTTAACCATGGGAAAATGCTGTTATGCCATAGGCGAACAGTGTAGGTCCTCATCAGCCAGCATATCCGTGCCATCTGATCATAATCTGCATTGTTCTCTTTTGATTCATTAGGTTATTTCTGACCAAGATTGCAATGGTCACACATGCATTAAAATGTATAAATGAAGTAAAGGGACAATGGAAGTGAACTATTGCCATCACTTGGACAGACAGTGGACGACAGTGACAGAGGGATCATCCATGTACTGTAAAGTCAGGGGTGGGGGATTACCTAATTGATCTGCAAGCTGTTTTCCTCGTTCCATTGAGACAACTCGTTCATCTTCCAAATCACATTTGTTACCCACTAATACAACTTGCGCATTGTCCCAGGAGTAGGTCTTGATTTGAGTGCACCTGTCAAAAGCAATCATTAATTAATAATTAATTAAATATACAATTATAACATATTTTCACACTTCAATACAGCCACACATGTCATCAATAGTTTTTCTGGGGCAAAAATCATAAAACTTAATCAGGAGATGTCTCACAGTTTTATGATGTTGGGCCATTTTTACTCTTCAGTAATGCCACATATATTATCAATAGTTTCTCTAATGATCCAAACTTGTCAGATCTCTTATAGAGTGAGAGAACTATTGGCATCTGGGAACTGTATAAACCAATTTATTGATTTATTATTGATTGTCTATATTTCAGACACTACTCCAATATGACATCAATAATGTACATTAGTAATCCTTACATTTTACAGCAGTGACGCTTTGTTCTGACGTCAGTATTGTTGAAAAAGATAAACACGGCAAGCCATTCCTCTAAACTTCAGGGACAGAAATAGCCCTCTATATATTGATTGTCTGACAAATATCATTCTAGTGACCACAGAGATATTACAGACATCTATTGTAGTGACACTCTCATCACTATTACAGCTTCCCCTAATTTAATCAAATAACTAATTTGAACATTGTGAGGAAGCCAAGTTTATGTCTGTATGGCAGAATAGGATAACATAAAACATTGATAATTAATATATAGGATCTGAAATGAAATGTCATGTAATACAAAAAAAAATACTCGCTTAACACACAGGAGGTGCCCTGAGTACAACTCAATGAGAACACTTTCTTTAACCCTTTACTTCAGAGGTACACTGTTATTTAGTGGACAAAGAGTGTAGAATCCAGATCAGACAGCAGATCTGTGCCATCTTATCAGGATCTACACACTTTGCCTTAAGATTTATTACGTTATTTCTAACCAAGATGGGATCAGTGCAGATCCAGATCAGCAGGCATGGATGTGCTGGCTGATCTGGATCTGCTTTGGTTGCATACACAATGTGTATACTGAGTTAAGGACAAAGTGAATGCCAACATCATTATCATTAATTCTAAACAAAGAAAGTTCATCATGGTGAAAAAAGAAAAATATGTATACTGATGTCATAAGTAACAATATTCATGCACAATTTATAAACAAGCTTGCAACTTATTTTGATTTCTAGGTCAATGACAAAGTTACTAAACTGTATCTGCTTCAAGGCAATGTATTAATCTGATAATCTTTTCATCAACATCATTTATCTTTTTACAGATACTTCCTGTTATGACTTTAATGTAATCCCAACAGTACTCTTTTAATCAGAGCATATTAAAGGAACACAAAGAGCATGAATGATCAAATTATTCATATTTCATTGTTGTACATCTTATAATTTTACTAATTTCAAGTTCATTTCAGTTATCAAGGACAGGCTGTCTCTATCTTGTACAATTCTTCCTTGCAAACTGGAAGATTACAGGTATAAGGCATTTCTGGAAAGTATTTCTCCAAAACATAGTGAAAGGACTTTGCAGTCACTAAGGTTCATAATTTTAAGGATCTTATCCCTTCTCCCCATGGATGCAACTTATAGGCCATGAGCAGACCCAGACCAGTCTACACATCAGTATATGTAATGTTAGACTATTTCTGACCATTCATCAAACTGTGTAGATCCTTTTCAAACTGCATAGATGTAAAGGCTGATCTGGATCTACCCTGGTTGTACATGGCATAAGCCACTTAATCAATGGAGCAATGCGTTAAAATATGTGTTTACCAGTTAACATAATGTAGTCACAAACTTGATACAGAAAGAGTATCTTTAGAAATATAGCTTACCAATCTTGGACAGCATTAAAAGATTCTTCATTAGTTACATCATACATTAGTATAAAGCCCATGGCCCCTCTATAATATGCTGTTGTGATAGTTCTGTATCTCTCCTGACCTGCTGTATCCTGAAACAATATAAGATACTACACATTATTGCTGGAACAAATACAGTCAAACTCCTCTTTACTTCATTATATATGCCTTTATGGCATGGGGAAGCAGTGTAGACGCAGATCAGCAAGCACATCGGTGCCATCTAATCAGGATCTTCAATGTTAGCGATTTGATATATTAGGTTATTTCTGTCCTAAAAGTGAACAGTGCAGATCCTGATTAGACAGCACATATGTGCTGGCCGATCTGGATCTACACTGTTAGCACATGCCATAAAAGGCATATAATTATGGAGGAAGAGGTTAGACTGTCCTGAAAAAAAGATGACCCCAATATCCAGTCCATTCTATTTAACAGTTATTTAAACAGTTTTACACTATTTTTATCTTTATCTAAAATAATTACTCTATCAAGGCTTTTGGTTGTCATAAAACCCTAAACTCTAATGCAATCAAAACCCTAAACTCTGACCCAATTCATTCATTGTCCAAGAGACTGAAGAGGGGTCTACTGTGACAGGGTCTTCACTTTGAGATGTGAGTAGTGATGAGCACATGGAGAGATTTAAATACATCTGTCACAAACAAGAACAGCTATTTTTCTCTTTCTGGAGAATTCACTAGAATGGTGACATTTCATTCCAGCTTTTATGATGATTTTTTACAGGGAAATACTTGACACGACATTATCACAATGCAGAAAGTGCTACCACACAATCATTTACACTAAGTGAAAGCAATGTTGTGTATATAAAATTTTTGGACTAGGAAATTTAGACATCCAATCTTTGGTACAATCATGATCAAAGATTATACAGGAAATTGGAGACCAGTCTCTGTTTCAGCCAATCAAATGCTTGAAATTTTAGACTGATTTCCAATCTCAGTTTTATTATCTTCAACCAATACCTCCAGTAACTCAACATGACCCAATACAAAACTGAGATTTGAGACCAGTATCGAAACTCTAGCTTCTTACTTAACAGTACTATTTGGAGACTGAGCTAAATGTTAACAAATCTGCTACTTGAAATTGTGACTGTTCCCAACTCTCAGTTCTGATTTGGACCCCATTCTTCGTGACAACTGCCTGTGACAAGTCACATGGCAGATTGAGCTGCATAAAAAATAATAAAGTTATATTAAAAGCATTAGAGAACTAATGGCAACAGCAGACGACCATCAAACTAGAATGTGAAATCTGGCTCACAACAGGAAACCTTCTGACTATGACAGGGTTTGTGACAGACATAGTAGGAGACAACTGCATCTGACAGAATCCCCCTGAGGGCAGTCAACACATGTACAAATTGTTCATTTTATAAAAACAAATAATAAAGACAAAACACAGGAAAACAAAATGTTTGAGAAATACTTGAGACCCATGCCCTATATTATAAAACTAAATCTGGAGACGGGTCTCAAATCTGAAGACTGGTCACCATTTCAGCCAGTCAGATGCTTGAGATTTGATACTGTTCTCCAATCTTAGTTTTATGATCTTGGGCCCTGTAATAATGAAAAGAAACCAATCACAGCTATCAAAATAAGACTTTTATTTCTGAAATCAATGACTGTTATTTTCTCCAAGAATTTAGCTATATTGATTGCAAGCACACTATACTGCAGGGCTGAAATGGATAGAATTACAGCAAGATTGGATAAACTGCCTTTCATGGTTCCAAGGTCACCTTCTCTAGCTACATGAATCCTTACAAAGTCATCAGTCTGTCCTAGGCACAAAACACCTAATTTGTCTACCCATTCTTTTAACCCTTTACTCAATATATATTCATTTTGTTGCATGTGCAAACAGTGTGAGTGTAAACCAGATCAGCTGGCACATCCATGCTATCTGATCAGGATCAGCATTGTTCCCTTTTTTAGTTAGAAATATCCCAACAAATAAAAAAAAGTGAACAGTGCAGATCCTGAAAAGATGGCGCAAATAAGCCGGCTGATCTGGATCAACATTGTGTGCCCAAGGTGTATGTATAGGCAAAGGGTTCATATTTACAAACTCCAGGTTTATTTCAAGAATATCAAATTCAAAACAAGAAAAGGCAAAATTCTTAAATATTTTTGACAAACTTGAATCAATCTCAAGCATCTGTGATATCACATCACAAAAAATTTATAGTCTTAACTGATACTTAATTAGTTCTCAGCCTATTGCTAAAAAAGCTTAGCTTGCAAAGCTCAACCTTTATTGATTACGCTTCATTAAAGAAGCTAAATAAAAGCAAAATAACAATCGGTCTTGCTGATGCATAATTTATTGCCTCGCAGCAGTTGTTTCCTACCAAAATCCCACGTCCTTTCCTGTCCTCGTCAATAACTATTAGAGGATTTTTCCCTGAAAGCCGACAAGAAGAAAGCAGAAATATCTCTTCTTAAATTTGCTTTAATGTACACAGGAAGTCAAAGTGGTATGGAAAATATGTCTGAAGTCATTAGATCAAGTCTACGTTGTCTGGTTGTTAGAGCTGTAACACACCATTTCCAATTAAAATTTGAAGATATGTTAAATTTTAAAAGAAGACTTTGAAGCGACCGATAAGGTTTAATTCATAAAACAAGGGCAAACATAGGGGTCCTGCAGGGCCTATTTTACACACTAAAGTGCTGAAATATGCTTATAATCAGTTAATGAGGATTGCCTCAGGCTCAGGTAATATAATGACATGATTTTGACAAAGCTTTGTTGGCTAATGGGGTTTTCTTGTATTTTTTAAATATCAAGAATCTGATCAAACCTGTATTGAAGAAGCTGAGAAACCTCCTCTACTTACTATCCATAACCTTCATTCATGTGCAAGTTGGACTAACCTGGGCCCAAGATAATAAAACTAAGACTGGTCTCAAGATTTAGTTTTATTTTCTTGGGCCCTCATCTATGTTAATCAATTTTGTAAACAGCAAATGAAGCTGAGATAATGGTATCTACAACAGTAAAACCGCATACAATCTTGCGTGACGGACAAGGACATGAACATTATGGGCCCAAACACTACCATTTAAAGCCTGTTCTTAAACCAAGTTATAAACAACCTTGTCCTGAACAAAGTCATAAACATTTTTGTCTTGAAATAAGACATAAAAACCTGGTCTACTTGGACAAAGACATAAACAACCTAGTCCTAACAACCTGATCATGAACAAAATCATAAACAACCTGATACTGGACAATTTAAGCAATTAAAATTTTGGTCTTAACGGAGAGATAAACAAGCTGGTCCTGAACAAAGTCCAACAATCTAGACCTGAACAAGGGCATAAACACCAGTCCTGGTCCTCAACAAGGTCATCAAATTAACCTGGTGCAGCTGTCAAGGATGTAACGGACTAGGGTATAATACAAATACACCTTTATGCTGCAGACAATGTCATAAACAATATTTTAGTGCAGACAAGAGAATAAATGGGTTTGAAAAACCTAGTGAAGCAGACAAGGTTATTAAAACAACCTTGTGCTGCAAAAAAGGACATATAACATCTTAATGGTACAGAAAATTGGGTGCTGAAAAGGCATAAACAACTTGATTTAGTAGTCAAGGGCATACAGATCATGGTTCATCAGATAATGGCAGTAAAAAACCAGGAGCTGTATAGACAAGGGAATGTCACAGAATGTGTTAAAAATCAAAGCATTGAAAGTATTGAGGGGTCGGCAAACTAATGTCTGGCATTTACTTACCCTAAAGATCATAACCTTATGATCTTTATATGAATTTTAGAGTAATTAACATACATGTAGACTGGACTTCTCAGTTTATCTAGACGTCTTCTATAATATCACCTTTATCATTTTCCATAGCATTGCAAGAAAAACAACTCTATCATTAAATATAAGCTTTTGAACTATTTTCTGCTGCTGCAGCTTACTATTTAGGTAGTTGTTACGTTTGCAGTTTGTCCCATACAAGTGTCTAAAAACTGCTTGTTAACTCTGGGTCGTGCCAACCCAACAACTTGCTGAAGAAGACAAGGAAACAAAAACAAGCTGATGGTGCAGAAAAGGGCATAAAACCCAGAAGTAGAAAACAAGAGCTTTCAAGCACATTGTACTTCAGAAAACAGCTCAAAAAACTGCACATGATCTTTATAGTTATAAATTTTTAATTATGGCAAGATGAATGATAAAAAAAAACTTCTCTTAGCTAAGATAACATGGCAGCTTAACAATGCCAATCCAGTTTTTATCTCATCAAGCGCTTTTTATTTTAAGAGTTAAATTTCAATCATTAGAAATGGCTTCCATATTTGTTTACAAAGAAAATATTCAGTTACCGATATATCGATAGACTCTTCCAAAATATCTGTAAAACCAAGACCCTTGATAAAAAAAAATGAGGCTGAAGACTTTGATCAGATCTTGCAGTTTCAACCAATCAGCTGCTTGTGGTTGGAAAATAGTCTCCAGTCTCACTATTCTGATCTTGGGAAGATTTAGTTTAGAGCTGCAATGAGTCTTGAGATTTGGGAACATGACAATGCATTTCAAAGCTCAGGCCCATAGCCATGCTGAGGCACACCGAGGTATTTGCACACAGAGGCACATAAAGGAACTTGCCACAGTGAAAAGTTGACCCAAAACACACCTTTTGAAAATAAAATTATTCCAGGGGAGCATGTTCCATAGCCCCCTTAAATTTTTTTCCTTAGTGATTTGGCCACTCTATATACAATTCTAAAGCTTACAATAGTTAAATTGCAGTTATGACCATGGTCAGTTCATAAATATATATTTCACTTACCCAAATTTGTAATTTGACCCGTTTATCTTGGCGGAATACTGTTTTTACTTTAAAATCTATTCCGACTGTGCTAACAAATGCTGACGTGAAAGAATCATCTGCATAACGGAACAAAAATGAAGTCTTTCCCACAGAACTATTTCCAATTATTAACAGTTTGAACATGTAGTCAAAGTTCTGGTCTGCTGCATCTTTCTGCCACTTTGAATCATTAGCGGAAGCCATCTGAAATAATAGAAGAGAGAAGAACTAAGAAAAGTGAATACAATTTCATTTTAAAGATATTTATTTTACATTGACTCAGGGCTCTCACTAGAGGGAGACTTGGGAGAAGTGGTCTCCAATAAGTGACCAGACTTCTCCCTCTTTTGAGCTACGGGAGAAGACATTTTGTATAGACTATATAGGGAAAGAATGCTGTTGACTGCAAACTTCTCCATAATTCAGTAAAATTATGAGAAAACCTTCTCCCTGATTTGATAGTCTAGTGAGAGCCCTGTGACTATAAAAAAAGTTCTGTCAATTTTCTATTAATCACTCATGAAGACTGCTACCTTGATTAAAACTACTACTCCTGTGGTATGTGGATTGTGGAAATTGTGGAAGAATACTGTAAAACGCATTAATTTCGCGAGGTCAAAATTTCGCGATTTTGTCATAAAATCAGCTACAGTACAGCTGGAGTGTCTTTTACATTTTTCACTCATTGCCGCGTTTCACTGTCAGCGCGACATCCAATTTTTTTCGGGTGATCACGGGTGATCGTCGATCTTGCCACCGCGATCACCTGACAAGAAAATCACAGTGATTTGCAGTGATTTATCAGCGCGAATCGCGGTGAAGATTTACCGGTGATTTAAAGACATTCTTCTGAATTTATTTATTTAAAAAGAAATATGTTGTTCGTATTTTTGTATCAGTGAAAAGATCTGAAACTTGATCAATGCATAAATATATTGTCCATTATTTGAAACACTGGAGTTTTCCACACCTTCCGTGTTGACATAAACACCTTTGTACTTGCCCCGTAAATTGCTGCCTATTATGCTTCTAAGTGGAATGTTGTCACGGTCATTACAGAAAGTGAACAACAGTTATTAAATTGGTTAATTATTTTACGACAAATTATAAGAATTCATTGACAAGTAGAGTATTTACGCCTCAGATCGGAATTCAATGTCATTTAAAATACGAGTATAATTGCCATTGAAACACACAGTAAACTGGACATAATAGATCACTATCGAGAGAGAAAAGTGAATAAAAATTGTGTCGTTCTTACCTTATCGTTTCCTTAGTTGTTATTTTGATGAAAGATAAATATATAATATTCTTTTTCTTAAGTACTCCGAACATGTTGAGAAAATAAATAACGGTGAAAATATAACAGCCAAGTACATTAGCTACATGTATAAAATCCATCTCGTCAGTATTTTTCCCCAATCCCTTCCTAAAACATCTTCATTTATGAGCAATCAACACCTGTTTGAACACCTGTGTGATCAGCATTGTATATTTCATCATCACTTCTGTTTATTCACTTCAAAAAGAACGTGGACGAGTAATACTGATTTTCCGAGATCAAAGGTGCCGTGTTGGGTAAAAAAAATTATTGATAAAACGTCGGCGTTTTTTATTCTTAACAGATTGACTCATTTGTCAACTCTCAACAAAAAATTAAAATTGCTCGAAACAAATTAGAGTTGTACATTGTATAATCAAAACATGCCTTGTAAAATCAAAACATGCTGGAAATTAATAGCATATGCCTGTCACAAATGTTATTTAAATAAACAATGTTTGTGTTCACGACTTACTCATTACATGCAAAATGTTCATTCAATAGTTGATTTGTCGTTGAGTAGTGTGTCATTTTTGTTTGGGAATCAACTAAGCTGTTGATAATTGGTGTTTTATATGGATTAATTAACTCCAAGCTTCTTAGGTTGACAGGTAAGCACTTTCAAAAAAGTTATTGATTAATTCATGTCAGTTTGCAAAAATCGGGCGTCGGTGATAAAATCAAGCTCTGTTATATTAAAAAATTATTACATTTATTAAGAAACTCGATATTTTCACAGAAGATACGCAAACAAAGAAAATTGTTTTTTGTTTAATGCTGACGAATCGGCACATCCGATTACGCGACTAAAATTTTTACATTATTTTGATACAATGTTACGTTCAAATTGGTTAAAGAAAGAATGTTTTACATTAAAAAAATACATTTTAATACACTCCTTTACGGGTGAAAAATGTAAAAGACACCCGAGCTGTACTGTAGTTTCTTTATTCGCGTATTTATGTTTATGGAAACTCATATATATTCGCGGTGTTCATGAATTCGCGAGGTAAGCAATTCGCGAATATTAGCGAATATAAAACTAACGCGAATAAAACCAGTTTTACAGTATTATCCCTGGAACCCACAATCTCTTATTAGCAAAGTATAGCTGTTGCCGAAGCAAAGAAACAGCCAATATAGTGAATTTCGCAAAGAAACAGCCGATATGGATAGGCACCATGTTCTATCTCCTTCATTATTCTTTACAAGATAGAGGAGTTTTGCGCTGCATTTTCAATTTCAACTGCCAGCATGTCAAACTTGAAAATGTATAAATTATACTCAAATAAAATCAACAACAAAAAATCATCCATCTACTATATCAAAACTAAATTGAATTATGTTTGCAACCTGAACCCAGTTTTAAAAAGTTGCTTATTCAGTCCCCTAACCAGAGCAGAAATGTGTAAGACATGGGATACAAGGCCAACATGTAACTTACCATGAACTCCCAAACATTAAGTTAGTGATCATAATGTGAAAAGGGATGTCACGATGGAAAAACACAATTAACCCTATAGGAAAGATTTTCCCATAAGATATTTATATGCCAATATCAGAATATTCTTCCCAACCCTAAACACCAAGAGATATGTCTTTTATTCATGGAAGAACAATTTAGTACCCTCTGATCAGGAGCTACACACTTTTTGCTTTTCGATTCACTTGGTTATTTCTGGCCAAGCAGAGAACAGTGTAGATCCTGATCAGATGGCATACAAGCTGATATGAATCTACAATAATATGCATGGGATAAAATGGGGTACATGGTAAAAGAAATCCAAACAAATTGGTTAACACACAATCTTAACATAAATCCACTTCTTTTTTTAAAAATATCCAATTTTAGTTGAATTACCTCACATAATCTGAACTGCTTAGCTTGCAAATAAAGTAATGTATTCTCCGCTCTATTTACAAGATAAAATGTTAAAATCTATCGCAAATAGGCAGTAATTAGATCATAAAGTTTACTGCTATAGATTTTAAAGTCACGAATGGACAATATTTATATAAGCTACCATTTTATATCCATAGAATACATGGTATAAGAATAAAGACATTCCTTAACATAAATATCTGTTTCAATTATCCTTACTTTGAAAAAACTGTAACAAAACTTTTAATATTTAATGCAGCAAAGCCAGGAAAGAAAGATATAAGATATCAAACAAATTAATCAAAATATTTTTCACTAATTTAAAACAAAAAAAAACATACACTGAAAACCACCCAGCTATACAGTTTTTCACCCTTCTTCAAATCGATGATCAAAGACCACCCAACTATTTAAAACCTTTTTCCTAGTCCACAAGGCAATCCTACAAGCAGAGTTTCACTGCATTTGTATCTTTAATAACTGTTACATCTGAATTATGGACAACTGCCACATCCATAGATACATTAAGTGATAATTTGTTTACAATGAAAACATACAATATGTCGACATATGTTACTGCATTCCAATAAGCTTACAATAAAAATCATTATTTCACAGCAATTTGTAGGCGGTGGAATAATGATTGTTCAAATTGTGGCCTTTCATGAGTGTCATGCAAGTCCCAGTACAGTTCCAACAATAGGACAATATTTCATATTATCCAAACCATTTTAGGTCACGATGTGATGAAAGCAATACATGTAAACACTCAACAGAATACAGGTCAACTCTAAAAATCAACAAAATTAATTAAGGGTCAACTCTTAATTTATGAATTTTATTCAATCTGAATAGGCTGTACTGGAAAGCCAATGGTGGCTAATAACAAGGAATAACATGGCAAACAGCAAACAGGTAATTTCAAAGACACATTACAAATTACATAATACAGTCATGCATTCATGAAGATATTAATTTTGTAATGTATAATGATTTTAAATGATGGACTCCAGGAGAAGGTTGCTTCTAATTATTTCATTCATTTCATTTAAGTCAAATTTGTAATCTTCATGTGTACAAATGTTCATGTAGCTGGTGTTTGATAAAATCTTGAATCTTTCAAATTAATGTTTTAGTACCATTGAAGTAAAGTGACCCTTAGTTATTGTTTAAAGTACCTTTAATAATCAGTAGCACATAACCAACCTTCATGCTATGATTGCAATACCAAATACACAAGTTCCAAGTTTAAACCTTCAGTTAAATATCAAACATCATAAACTTTTGAAATTTAAATTCAATTTTTTGTCATTGTGTGCAACTGGAATTACTGATATATTCTTGATTTTATGTAAACCAATTAAAACTTCATCAAAAAGGCAAGTTCAATGTGATGTATGTTAAATGAGAATATACAGTAATAAATACAGTACTAACCTTTACTTCTTTCCAAATCACAAAATATACTATTATATTATTTTAGAAAACACACCTAAATAAGGTTTAATTACGAATAAATTCTTAGTTTTCTATTTTCAACATAAAATATGTTCATATACGGCACGTAACAGCCTGTTTAGTAAAGACTCTTCCCACAAGCACACTATAATGAGACTATGTAAAAATCTATAGATGCTGCAATGGATGTAAGCGAGGGACTTGCTCAAAGCATTCCCACATATAGAATTATAGATTTTCCCTGTCGTATTCTATTGATGATAAAACTCATAGATAACAATCAAGGATGGCTGCATTCCATCCACTAGGGTATAAAACTAAAATGTTGTGTTCCGTGGAACACATGTGTCGCCTGCACGGACAAAGTTGAAATGTGGGCCTATTTTTAATCATATATAATAAAAATATTTTATTTAAGTTGATTTCAATACTACACCACAGAACACATGTGTCATCTAAATTGCATTTAAAAGGGGAATAACTATAATAATGGTGAAACCCGAGTTATCATCTTCAAAAATTGGTTTGTGCACGCAGATGAGTTTTTCAAAGTATTAAGTGAATTGAACAAGTACTTTCCATTTTACAGGCAACACTAAGTTTCATGTGAAAGTTGCATTTGAAAGGTACATAACTCATAAAATATTCAAACAGGAGTTATAATTTTTGAAGTTGTCGATGGCACTGTTCATGTTGATGATACAATCCAAGTATTTAATGAATAGGGCAAGTACTTTCAAATTATACGCAACATTAAGTTTCATGTGAAATTTGCATTTGAAAAAAAAAGTCAAACAGGAGTTATGATTCTTGTTGTAACTGATGTTGTTGTTGTTATTGAAGATGATATTTTCGATGAGTGAATAGGACAAGTACTTTAAAAGTTATAGGCAACATTAAGTTTCATGTTAAAGTTGTATATTAAAGGGACACAACTCATAAAATAGTCCAGCAGGAGTTATCATTCTTGTTCTTCATAATGACACTTTTCATGAAGATGATTTATTTCGGATATCAAGTGAATTTTCAAAGTTAAAGTCAACATTAAGTTTCATGTTAAAGTTGCATTTGGAAGGGGCATAACTCAATGTATAATCAAACAAGAGTTATGATTCTTTTTGTTACCAATGTTGATGATCATGCTGATAATGTATTCCGAGTATGAAGTGAATAGGACAAGTACTTTCAAAGTTATAGGCAACATTAAGTTTCAGGTTAAAGTTGCATTTGAAAGGGGCATAACTAAAAAAATATTGAAACTGGAGTTATCATTCTTGTCGTCACAGATGGCATTGTTCATGCTGATGATATATTCCATGTATGAAGTGAATAGGACAAGTACTTTCAAAGTTATAGGCAACATTAAGTTTCAGGTTAAAGTTGCATTTGAAAGGGGCATAACTCAAAAAATATTGAAACTGGAGTTATCATTCTTGTTGTCACAGATGACATTGTTCATGCTGATGATATATTCCAAGTACAAATTGAATAGAACAAGTACAATCAAAGTTATAGGCAACATTAAGTTTCCGGTTAAAGTTGCATTTGAAAGGGGCATAACTCAAAAAATATTGAAACTGGAGTTATCATTCTTGTCATCACAGATGGCATTGTTCATGCTGATGATATATTCCAAGTACAAAGCAAATAGGACAAGTACTTTTAAAGTTATAGGCAACATTAAGTTTCAGATTAAAGTTGCATTTCAAAGGGGCATAACTCAAAAAATATTGAAACTGGAGTTATCATTCTTGTCGTCACAGATGGCATTGTTCATGCTGATGATATATTCCAAGTATGAAGTGAATAGGACAAGTACTTTCAAAGTTATAGGCAACATTAAGTTTCAGATTAAAGTTGCATTTGAAAGGGGCATAACTCAAAAAATATTGAAACAAGAGTTATCATTCTTGTCGTTACAGATGGCATTGTTCATGCTGATGATATATTCCAAGTATGAAGTGAATAGGACAAGTACTTTCAAAGTTATAGGCAACATTAAGTTTCAGATTAAAGTTGCATTTGAAAGGGGCATAACTCAAAAAATATTGAAACAGGAGTTATCATTCTTGTCGTTACAGATGGCATTGTTCATGCTGATGATATATTCCAAGTATGAAGTGAATAGGACAGGTACTTTCAAAGTTATAGGCAACATTAAGTTTCAGATTAAAGTTGCATTTGAAAGGGGCATAACTCAAAAAATATTCCAAATATACTCTAATACATCTCAATTTTAACATCAGACTTACTCCACATTTACAAACACAAAATTAATGCAATGTACAAATGTATATAGTCATGTATGGTACTATTTGACATATAAACTAAATTAAATGTATTTACCAACATTTACAGGTTAGTCAAATTGAAGTTTTCCTCAAAATACAAAAAACACTGGGTCACTTAGTATTTCAGGGGAAGTAATCATGTTACATTGTTTTTATAAATTGAATCTTCCATTTCCTGTTTCGCTTCTCAAATCATACTGAAAATAACAAAGGCCAATAACTGTTAAAATTGATGGTAAGGAAAAAACCTTTAATTTACTCAAGAGATATTATCTTGGCAAGTTTGAAAGAAACTCACCAGATAGTGAACTGGTTTAACACAAGATTTGTATAACAGACAAGCTCAACCCCAGAACATCATTTTTTCATATGTAAAAATAAAGCATTTAAAGATAAGTAAGGATCATTCACAATAGTCTAGGTTTTGCCATCTGTGAGATTAATGTGTTATAGACCAACTGCACACTTTTATCAACCAAATTTCTGAAACAGTTGAAAAGGGAACATTGAAAACCATTGATTTGAACACATACTGTTAGTGATATAAGTGATAGAGCAATAACTCTACCAGGTTCAACCTCTATTAACATGCTCTTTCTAACACATACCATAATAATGCAGGCTCTGACTGAGCCATTCATGGATAGTATTGAAAATACACATTTCAGCACTTAGTTGGACACAATTCAATTCAACTAAGTTAAAAAGAAAAGTAGTAAGATAAGATATTTCTAGAGATAAGCAACTTGCTTGGTATGTGTGCTAATTATGATGGTGAATATTTATTGCAATTTTCCAATTATAAATTAAATATCTGAAATAACTAGTTTCAGTGTTACGGACAAAAAACACCAAATCTGGAGACCAGTCTCAAATCTCAAGAATCTCATTGGCTGAAATGGCGACTGGTGGCCATTTCAGCCAATCAGATGCTTGAGATTTGAGACTGGTCTCCAATCTTAGTTTTATTATCTTGGATTCAAACCTTCAACCCAGATTGGGGACACTGATGCTGCCCTTTAACTATTGGGATTCACGCTATTTTTTGCAGTCTCATCTATATTTTATACACTGCAGGAAATAATCATTAATTCAGAAAACTTATGTTATTTCTGATAGCCCAGAGAAAGAATACCCAGAGGATATATTGGTTTATATGACTGGAAATCAATAGACAATCAAGCCACAAAATGAGCCAAGTACAATAAGTGCTGAGAATGCTCCACGTTAAGTCCTAATCTTCCGAGCCAACAATCAATAAATGCACTGCTGGTCATACCAGAAAACATACAGCACACTATGTGGTGTTACTAATTTAGGGCTATAGCTGTAACAATAGATCTGTGTCATGCTTAGAAAAAAACAGCATTGCACATGACATCTACAGAATGTTAACAATCACTTCATGACATTTATAAAATACAGTATTAGCAATAAGTCCAAGACCTCTACAAATAATTAACAATTACATCATGACATCTGCAAAATCTGCATAAGCCATTTCTATGGAGTAATTGGTTAATGATTGTCATGCCATCTAAAAAACAATGAAGTCTTTGAAAATCAGCTATAATTTTCAAGGGAAACTTACTGTCAAGTTCTAGAAAAATCTTATTAACTTTCTAACCCTAATTTTAAATCATTAATTCCATTTTTGCTGAACCTCAGCTTGTGCTAAATACTGTTCACAGTGACCAGCTATTTCTCTTCCACTTTCACTGATCTGTGCTAACGCAATCAGAACAGAGCTTTACAAGATCAGGATTTTTTTCAAAAGCTTTTACAGTATGCCTCTATTCTCCCTTTCAGCAAACTCACTGGCAGTGAGTTCTGAAAGACTTTTTTTATTTTTGCCAGAAAGTATATTTTATAGATGTCTTAATTTCCAAATTTACAACTACTCAAAATTACAGGCAGTAAAAAGAGACATATATCACAATATAAAGTAATGTAATATTATAATGGTGGAAATGTCAGAATGCTTATCCTTTTTTTTAACAGGAAAGATCTTGTGGTCTAAAGCCTTCAAAATTATTTATTTATCTACAAATTATAAAAGTAAATAAAGAACTTACTTTACCACTATTCATATCCTTACTATACAAGGTCACAGCACAATATATTTTCTGAGAAATTTGAAAGCCGTATTTTTTTACTGCCAACTTTGTTCAATAACAGTACAATATGGGGGATCAATACAGATCTTTCACCGATTCCAATACTGCAGGGCTGCTAGCTGTAAGAAACATCTCAAGCAGCCCTAATCTTAGACCACTGCTTTTCCAATTATCTCTTTATCAATTAGCATTTACCCTGACTGAATTGGAAAGAAAATGAATTAATTTTCACAGAAACTTTACTAAATGCTGTATTGATCTGTGAAAAAATGGTACAGTAGTATAGACACTCGAGGTGAATCCTTTCAGCCATTTGCTCCATATATACATGTGTTACAGCATGTGCAGGAAGTGTAGATCCAGATCAGCTGGTACATCAGTGCTTTCTGATCATGATTTGCACTGCTCACTTCTTGGCCATAAATAACCTTATGAATCTTAAAAAGCATACAGAGTAGATCGATTAGAAGTCTTTGTGCTGGCTGATCTGGATCAACATGTACATTGTTCTCACATGCAATTAAAGACATATATATCAGGGTTTTTTTTAAGGAAGAGGGGAAGACGCTGGTCAAAAGGTGAAAAAATGTGTGAAAATACAAGATTGGGGAAAATTAAGTTTATTGTATACTCTTACTTGTATTAGCTGCAGTGAATGTTTACACAGAAGTTTATGCTGCTGTCTTTCTTTTTTTTACTTTAGCTTTTATAAGAGGCATGTCTCTTTGTTATCTGTTCTTAAACAGTACAAGAATAAGTTTATTTATACTTGCTCACTTTCGCAGCCTGCTTGAAATGTATCCATTATTTGTGTGCTTAGAATCATAATCATTTCGGATGCAAGATTTCCAGAAAGGGGGTTTGTTTAGCTATGTGCTTGGGTATTTATTGAAAATTTCCAACTTAATTGCTGAAATCCCCATGAAAATTAAATATTGCTGCTCAAAAGGAGGGTTCGAGCAATCCCACTGACCCCCCCCCCCCCCCTGATACGCACCTGATAATATAACACGTGACATACGATGATAAATAATCATAAAATTATGTTATCGAGAAATGCGGCATACGGGTCGTATTTTAGCCGTAATTTACGGCCGTACGCTTGCTAACGGTACTCAACTGCTGTAAAATCCATGTAAAACTGGCAGGCAGAATGCCTTTATTCCCAACACAATGATAATCAAGTACCAGTAATGTTTAAGTAAACGGCCTGGATACAGTTTCTGTGACTTAGCGAATCTAAATTTAGTAACATTTGTCAAATAATACTCGGTTCTGTACGTACCTAGTTTCTAACAAATATTTGTGAAAATTGCGCTGATTTTAGATGAAACAGATTAAACATAACTAGAAATTAAGCTTCTGTTTACTTTTTGCTAAAAAAATATCTCTTTACAAGGGGGAAAGTGATTTTCCTTGGGGAAAGTGATTTTCCTTGGGGAAATTTATTCCAGGGGAAGACGCCCACTATTGGGGTCAGTTTGTTAAGGAAATTATTTGTTTTTATTCTGGTGGGATGGCGATAATTTTGTTCTGCTTACGTTAGACTATGAGTACGCATATAGTAAATCGGCCTCATTTGCATCTCTTGCGGTGAGGAATCAATTTTCGTACTTAATAACTATATCCGTGTAAAGTAAGTAAACGAATTAGATTTCTTTATCCTATTTTGTGTTTCTGTCTGTGGCGTATTAAATTCTGAAACTTTATGCAAAAACTTATTTTTCATTGACAGTTTTTACAAAATTGGTGGAAATTCACTTTAATTAAGTAAACAATTTTTATAGTTAGTCCGAGGTCTCGGCATGAATACAAATCCAAATTCACATTTATAATTTCAGAATAATGCTGGAATAGCCCAGTTTAAGTTTTTCTTAAGCCAATATCAATCTTATAAAACTAAGTGGAATGTCCAATAATCTGCAGATTTCATTTACAAATTGCAAGATTCTAATGACAGGTATAAATTAAAGGTAAATGAAAACAATAATTTTATGATACTGGTAAATCTAAAATGTACTGAGAAGAAAAAATAATTAAAATTAAAATAAAAACAAGAATTCAACAACTTTGATTAAGTTGAACTCACCTGCACCATACCATCTGACCGCATAGCAAAGTTAGATCCAGTCTCTGGTATAAACAGCACTGTTGCAATTAATGTCAGTGTCAGGATAGTATTCAGTTACAGACAGCAATGGTATATTATTGCTTCAAAGCAATTTTGTGAGAATAACACAAGTAAACTATAACATACAGCATATTGATTGATCCAACTACAAAATAGTGAGGCTAACCCAAAATGTGGCAATCCAGTTCATTATTTAATACTGGAAAAAAAAAAGATGAGACAATCTCTTTACTTAGATGTCTGACAATATATGCACGTTTCCACAAAGCCCAAGATCACTGTCAAACTGGGCTGAAAATTATAAAACTAAGAATTGAAACAAGTCTCAAATCTCAAGCATCTGATTCGTTGAAATGGCGACAAGTCACCAATATAGCCAATCAGATGCTTGAGATTTGTTTCCATTCTCAGTTTTATAATCTTGGGACCTGAACACACAGTTATCAAGTGTAGGACAAGTGATGACATTATGTTGATTACATGTAGCAATGTGACAATGATGCAATTCAATTCAATCATCTTCCATCTATTCATTACATTCCTGTTCATGCCCTTGATAAGTTCCAACTCTTGTCAATTTTTCAGACAAAGGTTACCAGTCACAGCTGTTGACAATAGGTTTCACACTTGACAAAACCTGTCAACACCAGACAAATAAGGATCCCATTTGTGTCAAAACTCACCAGAGAACTTTCACAAGCAAGTGGATATGAAGTATACAGGCCG
Source organism: Corbicula japonica (assembly GCA_038501625.1). NCBI lineage: Eukaryota > Metazoa > Mollusca > Bivalvia > Venerida > Cyrenidae > Corbicula > Corbicula japonica. Next base: position 623,139 of record JAZAYU010000008.1, on the reverse strand, counting down.
TAAAGTTGATGCATAAGCACAACAGAATTAACTATCATTTACTCCATTGTCATGGCTTATATTCAATGTGCAACCATATAAGTTTCTGACTAGCCTACACATCCACTCTGATCTGAATCAACACTGTTCGTGTTTTGAGTAAAAACATAATTCTTTAGACTAACTGCAAACAGAATCTATCAGACAGCAAAAATCTGAATCTACCATGGTCACCCAAAGGATGTATGCCATATCCCATAGAGGCTTACAATTGAATTTGCACATTCACATTATAGCCTTAGCCAAGATGTAGCAAACAATGAAAACTAACCTGATCAAGAATTCAAGCAAGACTTACAACAACAATATGAGTCCAAGTAGCATTATATCTAATGCATTTCCTCATACTGATGCATATGGCCATTTCTCAATCCTAGTGTACAAGTGACTAATATGCATTTTAACAAGATGGGTTAGTTTTCAAACTTTTAAACCATTTCTTACCTCTGTTGCATTGATCAGAGAATTTACACCTGCTTTTGTCATAAGCAACCACTGCCTCCTTTCATAATTTAGCTGGAAATACCTAAGATATATTTTCACTCAATATACAATCAGAACAGTAGATCTAGATTAGCTTGCACATTTACACAGACTGATCTTGATTTACACTCTTGATCAGAAATGATCCAATAAAAGCAGACAGTGTGATCCAGATCAGACTGCACAGATGTGTAGGGGGAAGGACACATATGGGATATAATCTGTAACCATGGAATAAAAGGGATTTACTCTCACTGACCTAGAATCACCCTTTTCATCAAAATAATTTAAAATCTGCTATTCATAATGAATGCAGGAAGGAAGTGCATAAAGCCATTTCTCATGATTAGCGTAAGCAACTGTTGTTTCAATATATCAAAAAACAAAACACAACAATTTAAGATCTCTTTTGCTGTAAGGCCTAAAAAAAAAAAAGGTTTGTTTCTGGTTACCCGACCGACCGTCTCTAAATAGCGCCGACCGTAACTTTTTTCAGCCCTCCCAAAAAAATTATATGAAAAGCCGACCGGGATTTTGACCGACGAAAAATTCTGTTATTTTCGGACACAATGTCCGGTGCAAAATAACAGCCAGCACCGTTTCATTTTTTTGGAAAATTTACTTTCACTTTCTTCTCCGGCGTGATTTTTGTCCATGTAACATATGTAAACCCCGTTGCGTGTGCTTTCGGGTCAACGTTGCTAATTCCATGATTGAATTCGCCGAGGTAAACAATCATGGATGTCAACGTTCGGCAAGCCAGTAAAAATATTCTTTTTGATCCACCGACGACTTCATTGTAGAATTAAGGAAGCAAATAGATTAAGATTTCTGTTCGAAGTGCATACGTGATACGGCGTAAATGCAGAATCGTTTAATAATGGCTTTATGAGTGAACAATTATGTTCTGATATCTGTATCGTAAAATGAGTGAAAGAAACAGCACTGATCAAATTATTAACCCTGCTTTGGTGGTAGTGATAGAACTTTTACCATCTTTGACGGGATATGTATATATTTGATTAAGTGTTAATTGCAAAAAATATCACGAATACAGCCAAAAACGACTTAATACGAGTTGACAGTGAGGCACAGTGGTTGCAAAAAGTGGTAGGTATTAAGGTAAGTATATCCAACATATTTTTTTTAACAAAAAATAGCCATGAACAAATCAACAATATCCATGCATTAAACCACATTACGGCATTACACATCCAATTGTAATTAAAAGAATAATTATTTATATTACATGTTAAGCAAAACAATTCAACTTTAAGTTGAAACACTGGTTTAATAGTTTCAATGGAATTAAAGTATAAAATGCAGTGAGTTTTCCCTTTTCTACACTTCAATACCTTGAAAGATACCTCTAAAAAAGATAGATACATTTCCGGGCAAATAAACTGTAACCTGTCACCTCTTTCAAACAGCATATTCAATCGGGCGTTAAAAATCTGTTACAAATACACAGGAACCTAGGCCTATCCGTTATCGAGACGTTATTGGTACATGTACTTACAATAATCCACGTTCAAATTCCATTGTCTCTTTTAAATTATCACATAATCCGCACAAGTCAAAAACAAACAAAATGAAATTTTCTCAAAAATGTTTTAAAAATACTCGTAGATTAATGGACATTTCTTTGATCCGCCTTCCCTGTTTATTTCATACAGAGACTGAATTTGATTGACAGTCAGTATGGAGGTAAACATTGATACCAACCGTCAATGAAATGCAACTTCAAAGGAAATTGGCGGCTCATATCAAGACTGTGTTGTTTTATCGGCTCTGCTTTGAAATCGTTTGATCTACAAGAAGTGTTTACGTGACATTTGTCATTTTTAGCTGAGTTAAATTGGTTGATGATGCAATAATACTGAAATATGATACTTGAGATAAAATTGGGATGTAATTTATTATGGAATATGTTCGCATTGGTTAGTGTTTAAATCAAAGACCTATTAGGTAATATATAGGTCTTTGTTTTAATACTTATTTTACATTCACGTTGTAAATTTCGCAGTGACATAATATAATTTGAAACTTTGATTTTGTAGCAGTACATGTCAGAAGGGTCTGTTAATCAATTAATAAACATATAAATGATGCATATTTATCACGAGTATTGTCCAGAACACGATCTACCTGACCTCCCTTGTCAACAAATATATGCAGATTTAATGATGTATACGATTACCGACGAATCGAACACTCCGGGCAATAGAATATTTTTAGCTGACGAGTTGTGTATTCAATTTCCCGGAGTCTACTGTACAAATTGAACAATTTTAATCTTTGATATACTTACTAACACACAAGATGGTATATACTTGGACTTTGGTTCCTTCCCCTTAAAAAAAAAAGAAAAAAAAAAGAAAGACGACCTACCGACCCATTGTTTTTTCAAGGATGTAACCAGAAACAAACCTAATTTTTTTTTAGGCCTAACTGAGCATCACATTGAATTTTGAAATCAAAATGATAGGCAATATAACTATATTCAAATATACTGAGAGTTGCCATCTTGAATAAAAGCACTCAGATGTTTGCCTATTAAATTGTGTAACAATGCATTGGATGCACTCTAGTATAAGTTGTCATGCAAGCTGAGTGACACAAAAGATACAAGACCATTGAACATAAAATGTTATTCTCACAAAATCTCACAACACAAACTACAATACTGAAACATGGCATATTTTTTGCTGCACACTCACAGTTTTGTTCTTAGAAATTTTATTCCCAGAATGAAAGTACAAAAGTATAAAGTAGTCCGTAGCATACAACAGTTGCTAATTTCTCAACTATTCAACAATGTCACAAAACCGTATTGCAGAAAAATCATTACAACACCCAATAGTTCCTGCAGAAATCAATATATATTGCTAGTAGAATTATTTACACTATTTGGTGACAGAGGATGACAATTAGTGAATGATTCTATCCAACTTGATTTTAGTCCTTCTGAGGATTCACAGTCAATAATTGCCAAGTGAATACCTTGTTATGACAAATTTTAAATCAATAAACAGGATTGATTGTGACAGCAGGATCAGTTAACTGGTAACCCTTAACCTGCAGAGTAATCCATTCCTAGTTCTAAGGGGCATTCTGTAGAAATCTTGAACCCTTAACCTGCTGACTGTTCCATTCCTTGTTCTAAGGGGTTTTTTTTGTAGGACTCTGGAACCCTTACATGTAACCTTCCAAGCGTTCCATTCCATGTTCTGAGGGGCATTCTGTAGAAATCTGGAACCCTTAAACTGCAGAGTGTTCCATTCCTTGTTCTAAGGGGAGTTTTGTTCTATTGAAAAAACTGATTGTTCCAAGAATGACTGTACCCAGAAAAGAATAAAATAAAATAAGAACAGCTTGTGTGAAACAGAAGATGATTAATGACATGAACAACATACATTTTATGTGAAGTGAAGACTAACTAACCCCCACCCACCACAAAATACAGGAGTTGTTACATGAATGATATTATCCACAACCGTTATGAACACCTGCTAATTGACTTTGTTGAATACATTGTATTATGTGATGCAGGTGTATTAGTATTACATTTAAAGATAAACTGACAAGTGAATACTAACTTTTGTAAATTTTGTACTAAATTTACTAAATATGTTATTCTGAATATACAGAAAATCGTTTTATGATCAAATGATACAATTTACACGAGAACTGGTTGAATTAATTCAGTAAAATTCGGGTGCACATTTCACGGTATGCAAAATCTAAGGGGAATAACTTGTGTTTACCGATGACGCAGTTCGCTATGATGGGTATCTGTCGCGTATAGTATAACTTAGTAAATGTGACAATACCGTTAACCTGTTCCGTAACTTTGCTAGTATATGATTTTTTGCACTGCCACATAATATTTGCAAACACTAATATCAACTCCGATGCTGCTGCCTTTTTCGATCGGCGTTCGGAACTTTTTAATAGCGTCTTTTTACAAGCATGTAAGATTTATAGGCTGATAGTATTAACGGGGGACATAATTCTGATTCGCATTATATTTGCACGAGTTGTGCATGTCCAGTATAATGCCATATGTGTAGATACAGTACAGCTCGGGTGTCTTTTACATTTTTCACCCGTCCACCGTGTGTATAAATCAGTCAGGGTGGAACTGGAAATTCACCGCGAATATGTCCTTCCCACGCGGCGATTTTCGGGTGATTTGCCGTGATTCGCGGCAATAATTCTGCAGTCATTCTCGCTCCTCTCGTGTTCATCGTCAGCAGTTTAGCTTCAGGGTCGATCGCGGGGGATGGCGGTGAAAAATCTTTCGAAAAAGGAGTGTATTAAAATGTATTTTTTAAATGTAAAACATTCTTTCTTTAACCAATTTGAATGTAACATTGTATCAAAATAATGTAAAAATTTTAGTCGCGTAATCGGACGTGCCGATTCGTCAGCATTAAACAAAAAACCAATTTTCTTTGTTTGCGTATCTTCTGTGAAAATATCGAGTTTCTTAATAAATGTAATAACTTTTTAATATAACAGAGCTTGATTTTATCACCGACGCCCGATTTTTGCAAACTGACATGAATTAATCAATAACTATTTTGAAAGTGCTTACCTGTCAACGTAAGAAGCTTGGAGTTAATTAATCCATATAAAACACCAATTATCAACAGCTTAGTTGATTCCCAAACAAAAATGACACACTACTCAACGACAAATCAACTATTGAATGAACATTTTGAATGTAATGAGTAAGTCGTGAACACAAACATTGTTTATTTAAATAACATTTGTGACAGGCATATGCTATTAATTTCCAGCATGTTTTGATTTTACAAGGCATGTTTTGATTATACAATGTACAACTCTAATTTGTTTCGAGGAATTTTATTTTTTTTGTTGAGAGTTGACAAATGAGTCAATCTGTTAAGAATAAAAAATGCCGACGTTTGATCAATAATTTTTTTCACCCAACACGGCACCTTTGATCTCGGAAAATCAGTATTACTCGTCCACGTTCTTTTTGAAGTGAATAAACAGAAGTGATGATGAAATATACAATGCTGATCACACAGGTGTTCAAACAGGTGTTGATTGCTCATAAATGAAGATGTTTTAGGAAGGGATTGGGGAAAAATACTGACGAGATGGATTTTATACATGTAGCTAATGTACTTGGCTGTTATATTTTCACCGTTATTTATTTTCTCAACATGATCGGAGTACTTAAGAAAAAGAATATTATATATTTATCTTTCATCAAAATAACAACTAAGGAAACGATGAGGTAAGAACGACACAATTTTTATTCACTTTTCTCTCTCGATAATGATCTATTATGTCCAGTTTACTGTGTGTTTCAATCGCAATTATACTAGTATTTTAAATGACATTGAATTCAGATCTGAGGCGTAAATACTCTATTTGTCAATGAATTCTTATAATTTGTCGTAAAATAATTAACCAATTTAATAACTGTTGTTCACTTTCTGCAATGACCGTGACAACATTCCACTTAGAAGCATAATAGGCAGCAATTTACGGGGCAAGTACAAAGGTGTTTATGTCAACACGGAAGGTGTTGAAAACTCCAGTGTTTCAAATAATGGACAATATATTTATGCATTGATCAAGTTTCAGATCTTTTCTCTGATACCAAAATATGAACAACATATTTCTTTTTAAATAAATAAATTTGGAAGAATGTCTTTAAATCACCGGGAAATCTTCACCGCGATTCGCGCTGATAAATTGCGGCAAATCACCGTGATTTTCTTGTCAGGTGATCGCGGTGGCAAGATCGACGATCACCCGTGATCACCCGAAAAAAATTGGATGTCGCGCTGACAGTGAAACACGGCGATGAGTGAAAAATGTAAAAGACACCCGAGCTGTACTGTACTTATCGCGGTCTGGTTCCAATTTTTCCAAAACACAAGTAGTCCGATTATGACGATTCAATCAATATCTGTAAATCACAGCTACAGAAACCATATATCCCATGAAGCCATTTCGGCGGATAATAGTGCAAACATTTTTAATTGGACATGCAATAAAATGTAGATGTACGATCAAATTATATGTAACTTACAGTTTCATTTAGCGTTTTGCATGCTGATCATGCGAAAATTAACTAAAACTGTTCCGTCAATATGTCCTCGTGGGGATGGTTCTTAGTTAATGCGTTCGCTAAAACGGTTGTTTTGCGGTTAAGTAATAAAATTAATATACTATTTTCATTTTGTTAAGTAAATACATCATGTTCGTCTTGGCTTATTATACAGCAAACTGCATAGAATATTTAGAATACATTAAGAAAAACGAAGATATGCCTATTAAATATATGGTAACCCCGTCACTTCCCCTTTTGTATCCACCTTTGGCTATATGGACTAGAATATTAATAATTCTGCGCTTAGCAAATAGGCGATTTATACACAAATATCAAAATGTGTTGCTATCATAAATCTGGTTTTAAATGACAACGATATAGAACTCGAACAGTCTCTTTATTGTTTTAGTAAAAAGGCGTATTAAGTTATGCATTTCAGAAATAAATGCTTCGCGCACAGCCACAAAGTAGAGATGTGAAGAAAGAATATTGTTTAAATTTGCTCTAATCAAGACAAATAATGTTAATTGATTGTCCATAAAAGCGCATCTTTTGTCCTTGTTCTGTTTCACTGGTTCGGTGACATGTGTGTGATCTATGCCACTGGCTATATGGGCCCTCTGCCGGCCACGCTCTAGTATTACATGATATACTGGCCCCAGTCCCCAAATCACTGATTTAATTAGTGCATCCGGTGATCAAACGACTTGTGATATATGCGGCGCACTCTACAGCCACAGGAAGCAGGAAGTTTTTAGACACGTGTCATGTATACCAGATATGGCCGATAATCCCTCGATATCGTGTCAATTAATTTTATGAAGGTATGCGAAGTTTTGTATTCCAATAATATTGCAAGACTTAATTTATAATTATATTAAATATAGTGAAATGAATAACATTTTCCGGCGAATTTTTAATGAAATGATTGGTACTGATGTTGTCTTATATTCATTCTTGATCCCACTCCAGAAAATAAGAAGAGTAAACTTAATAGTAAATACTGCAATGTCAGTCTGGTTTTTTTTTGTTGGGCAAGTACTACGAGATAAGATATTTGCAAAATCCCGTAGAAATTCATAGAAATTGTGTGTTTACCAGTATTAATGTACATATTTCCTGAAACATTTTTACATACGAATAAGCCGTCACGTCATACACACTGGTGGTATTTAATATATTTATTATATTAAAGTCGCAAGCTGTTGTTGTTACCAAATTATAAAATAATCGATATAAGTAATGCAAAAAATCTTCTCAGCGCTTTTTTGTCTTCAGTACAGGTCTCGTTGTGGCATAACTTACGTTTTGGCGATGTATTTTCTTTACATTTCTTATTTATCTAAAGTAATATAGTCGACAACGCGTCAGATTTAAAACAGTTACGAAAACTAATAGGCATTTATTATTATTAATCATTGGATTTAAAACAGAACAATGCCGATATTAATCGTGTTTGCAGATATGCGAACTTTTACCGTGACAACAGGTCTTTGCGTAGAGCCATTTCCTTTTTTTGTCAAAGGTAAATATCGTCGGGACTGCGTCGGATATCAAACACTTACGAAAACTTATTGGAATTTGTTGTTGAATCACTGGATTTACAAAAAATTTTGCCGGTAAAAATGATGTTCACAGATATGCGAACCTTTACCAGGACAATAGGTCTTTGCGTACAGCCCTTTCCTTTTTCATATTTCAACCGAAATTTTCTGTATTCTCCTTTGAGTATCTAAAGAAGCTAATATCGCTTTCGTTTGATTTTTTTTTACAATCGATCACAGCTAAAATATCCATCGTCATTAAAATTTATCAACAAATCACTGTAAATATAATCAAATAAGTGTACTGTTTACACTATTGTTAATAAGCGCGAAAGATCCATTGACGTCATTGATATTTAGTTCCGCCCATTCCGAAATTCTAGTGATTTTTGGAGCGCTGAATTTGTGGATGTCAGTGCTAATTTTTGGTGTTTTTTATGCATGAAATAGATTTATTTATACGAGATATTGGTTATTACATAAATTGGAAAGTATTTTGTTGGGAACTAAGCATGTGTCAGTTTATCTTTAAGATTCAGACTGTGGCACATTTGTCATGCTATCATCAAATTCAATGCATATTAAATATGTATATGACTGATGTAGATCAATTAACCATTGTGAATCAGCTTGAGTATGCTGGATAAAAAACAGGGCCTGACAAAGCCACTAGCCCAACACCCACAATTTTTCAACAACAGACACGGACAACTGTTTCAGAAACAGACAGAAAAAAATTGGATGAAACAGGTCAAAATCATTCTCTACTAACACAACACATGCTTATCAGTTACATTGTATGTAGACACCAACAAGTTAATTTGTAAAAAATTAAGTATCAACATATGTTTCCATCATATCAAGCAACCCTTGAAAGCTTCTCCTTATGTAGATCACTAGGATTTCTAAACCAACCTCAAAAAAAAATTAACTATTGAATTATTTATGTTCATGTCAAGTAGTGGGTGAAGTTTAAATTTTTTTAAGGACATGTCCTGCACTAGGTTCATGAAAGTATGTGATTGTAAAATGCTTCCATTACGGCTTCTGCCCAACTGTTTAGACGTCATAATCAGATAATTTCCAAATGTATATGATAGTTGTAAATCTGTCAAAAAGAAAAAATTAACACTGTTTGCTTAACAGATCAGAGGTGTAAAAATTGCAACATCATTACAATTAAACAGGCAGTATAATCTACAAGTTCTAATGATACTAAAAATTTCAAATTAATTAGATTTTGACCCAGCGAGGGACCTCCAAAAACATTTGTTGGAAACACTTCACAAGATGCCGGTCATGTTTTTATGCCCCCGCCATGTAATGGCGGAAGGGCATATAGTGTTCACCCTGGCTGTGTGTGGGTGGGTGGGTGTGTGTGTCAGTGTGTGTGTCAGTGTGTATGTTCGAAAATCTTGTCCGCTCTATAACTTTGTTATTTATGTTCGAAAATCTTGTCCGCTCTATAACTTTGTTATTTCTTATTGGATTTTAAAATTACTTGGTATGAATGTTCACCATATCAAGACGGTGTGTCGCGTATAATACCCATGCATGTACCTCCAAGGTCAAGGTCACTGTTACTAAAAATAGATTTTTCTTGTCCGGGCTGTAACTTCCTTATGAATGGAGGGATTTCAAAATAACTTGGCACAAGTGTTCACCATGACAAGGCGGTGTGTCTCGTACAACACCCATGCCTGTAGGTCCAAGGTCAAGGTCACTTTTACTATTAATAGAATTTTGTTGGGAAAATCTTGTCCGCTCTGTAACTTTGTTATTTCATATTGGATTTTATAATTACTTGGTATGAATGTTCACCATATCAAGACGGTGTGTCGCGTACAGTACACATGCCTGTAGGTCCAAGGTCAAGGTAGCTGTTACTAAAAATAGAATTTTCTTGTCCAGGCTGCAACTTCCTTATGAATGAAGGGATTTCAAAATAACTTGGCACAAATGTTCACCATGATAAGGTGGTGTGTCATGTACAACACCCATGCCTAAACGTCAAAGGTCAAGGTCACTGTTACTAAAAATAGAATTTTGTATATATCTGCTCTGTGACTTTGTTATTTCTTATTGGATTTTAAAATAACTTGGTATAAGTGTTCATTAAATCATATATCAATACGATGTGTTGTGTACAAAACCCATGCCTGTAGGTCCAAGGTCAAGGTCACTGTTACTAAAAATAGAAATTTCTTGTACTGGCTATAACTTCCTTATTAACAGAGTGATTTCAAAATAATTTGGCACAAATGTTCACTATGAAAAGGCGTTGTGTTGTGTACAATTCACATGCCTGTACGTCCAAGGTCAAGGTCACTATTACTAAAACCAGAATTTTCTTGTCTGGGCTGAGAGTTTGTTATTACTTATTGGATTTTAAAATAACTTGGTTTAAATGTTCACCATGACAAACATGCATAGCGGGGGCATCCGTGTCCTATGGACACATTTCTAGTTTGTCATGTGACGACTGTTAGAACAGTGTTAGGTTTTGCTGTCATTCAGATATTTGTCTCTGTTCATTCTCCTTGCAGATGTAAACTGAAAATTCCATTTTCTATAAATTTGAATGGTACATGTAACACTGAAGCAATCAAAAAAGTGTGTCTTAAAGTAATGCAACCTGAAGGTGTGATTAAAGTCTATGAACAGTGTTCTGCCTATTAAACTTTCCTGCTACTTCTCAACAAATTATCAGTTGACGCACCACGTGTTTGATGTTTCAATTGAAAGCCTAAAATCTAACTGAAAATGTAGTAACATGATTGTCTTCAAATTAGTGATGTGAATGAACAGTGAGTGTATCAGTGATATTCCCTGTAGTGTCTGCACTGTTCAGTGGACTTTTTTCCCATGACTGTGACAGTTCTATGGCAGCCAAGGCGAAAGAATGTCAGACGAACTTATTTAATAAAACCTTTCAAACTGATGTCTGAAGAGTCTGCCAAGCTGTGCCAATGCTGGCATCAATCCTGCAGGACAAGAAACTGCAAGATGACCAAAGATCTACTAGAGGCACAGATGGATGATGCATCTCTTATTGTCCCCTGCAGTGATCATCTGGAGACTCCCTCAAAGTGCCTGATATTAGATTTCCTGGAGTTCACATCAGAGAACAAGAATGACGGTTAAGAATTGCAACAATACATTGCAGAAAGGTCAGGAGACATCAATTCCTTGACTTGGTAGCAAAAATGGACTTAGTTTTATTATACAATTAAAGCTATTTGCTTGCATGGAAAATTTAAACATAAATAAGTCCACAAAGAAAAAAGAGCCACAAATTTTATCAAAAAGCAAGATTGAGTTATGGCCCTCAGTACATCAACCTAGGATATGATGGTAAAGAAGTGCACATATTTTCAAAGCAGTAGTCAGAGCTCCAGATAATTTTTATGGGTAAAGGGTATTATATTACCCCCTTTTTTTTCAAAAGGGTATTTTACATATTGATAGAGGGTATTCAAGATTTTTAGAGGGTATCTTCTCCTCAATTTGAATTTTAAGTGTTACCAGTATTTTTGATTTTGTAATTTCTCACTCGATTTAACTGATACTATGATAAATGAATGATGCATAAATCATGCAATTTTCACTTGCCATTGTAATAGTGTAACCAATTACTGAAAAATTCCCCTGATAATGTTGTCTTTTTGCCCTTTTCCGCATTATTGCAACACTCACGATTAAGTCATGTATGTACACCAAAACAACTCAGATTGCCTCATTTGTTCATTGCTTGTAACATATTTTAAGATAGTGGTGACTTTAGAAGGTTGTTTCTTTCAAATATTTGGGACAATCGACAATGATGCGAGAGGCCAGCATTTTTTAATTTTGTTTGAATGGCGGTTAAATGGCTGCGCTTGATTCATTATAAGCTATATAATCAAACAATCGCAAATTAATTGAATTGCATACCATATATTGCGGGTGCATATCTGTACACTCTGCTTTAATTTTTATTGCGTTTTCTTTAGGCAGATACGCACTTTATCTTGAGCTCTGTGTAGTAAAAGTAGTACGGAATGAGCTTATACCAGCTTTCATGCAAACTTAAACCTCAAATCTAACTTAAAAAAGGGCTGTAATTTGATTAAAATTGTGTTAAGAGTTATGGTTTTTGGAATACACTCTCGGGATATCATGGTGAACAAGTTCCAATATCAATAGCTCTAAAACAACAAATTCCTGTTTCATTTGCTTGTCTCGGACATTACACATTACAATACCAGTTTTGAAGTTGTAAACATGCTCTTCTGGTGGAGTAATGCACAAATTGTCAAGACGTTTGTCTTAAAAAGTTGTTATTTTCAAAATTAATTTTTAAATAATAAAGCAAAATGTTTGGTCTGAAAACAAAAAGTAGACATTAAGGAAGTCTTTCTTGAATTTCTTAAAAACCTGAACATTATTTTGACAAATCACGACAATGTAGAGTACCTCATACCTGGTTCTAGTTTGAGTTTTTAGGTATATATCGTCCATGAATTTCAGAGTTTCGATGCAAATGGATTTTATTTTTTTTAATATGTGCTCAATAATAAGAAAATTCATTTGACTAAACTCAGCTGCAAACATTATCCTGAAATAAATACATTTTATTAAAATCAAGTCTGCAATGAGTATTTTTTTTTCAAATTCATTCTTTTGCAGTTCAAGCACTTTAGTACATGTAAAACAAATGCTTAAGTACTAAATACAGAATCTTTTATCAAGTTCCAATTCCTATTATTTTCCTTGCAACAAATAGATGGCATGACAAATAAAGTTGTACATGTTCTTTTGTTGTAGTGGATGCAAGACTTTAGAGATTTTGTTTTAATCATTCTGAAATAACAGTACATATTTTACCATGAGTACTTTGAAAATACTAGTACCCAGCCCAACTAATTGTGTGCAAAAAGGGCTTTTCTATACATATGATGGTTGTAAGCACAATCCACATACCATTCAAAACAATGCCAATTCTTTTTCTTCGCCATATTTTTCTGCTATGTCTAAATACCAGCAAAAAGTATCCAAGTCACCAACTTTGACTTGACATAATTTTCAAATAGTTTTTTTAAACCCTAATTATCTTTAAAAAAATACCTACCTGAAAAGTTAATGACAAACAGAATCACTATATGACTTCCTGAAAGTTGCCTGGCTGTCAGACCTGTCCAGTAAACTTTAGGCCCGTCCGACGGTATCAAGTCAAATAGGCCACAAGTCATATAGGCCACAAGTCAAATAGGCCACAAAAAAAGTCAAATGGGCCACAGAAAAAAGTCAAATAGGCCACACATTTTATATTCCAAGTCAAATAGGCCACAAAAAAGTCAAATAGGCCACAAAAAAGTCAGATAGGCCACAAAAAAGTCAAATAGGCCACAAATATTTTTTACATAAGAAAAACAGTTTTTTTTATATTTTTTTAGTTGATGTAATTAAGAAATTTTTAGATGTTAGTGAATGTTAAGAATGTGTTTTTCAATGTTGTTAATGGTGTTATAACAATCAACAATTAAGTCAGAGTAAGATTTACATTGGGTAAAATTGATTAACAATTAAGGATAAAATATTGGAACTTATGCTAAATAAAAACATATTGTTTGTGTTGCGGGTGCAAATCATGTCCATGAAACAGGTTATAACCTGCAATATTATTAATCTATCACAATTTGTTAGAGGTTGCAATAACTCAATGTAAATGTTGTCACATAACGTGATATTGTGATTCTCCAAAAGATGCATGATGTTCACTAGAAATTATTGTAAAAAATGTAATACAAATATTAATATCATAAATAATATCACTTTTGTCAAGATAATTATAATTATTTGAATAAATGTTTTATTTTGAAGTTTTCAATTCTGGGTTCCTTGAATGAAGTTGATCTCTATAGTAAGTTCATATGACCTTGCATATTTTGAGAGTTTATTTAATAATCAAATTTCATCAATTGACATTCAATATAAATTTGCCTGTCACTATTCTAACAGTCATCACTTTCAGGTATTACCTGTAAGTTTAGTGTTTATGACAATTTACTGTACACAGTTAGTTTTGTTTTAACATTTACATAAATTTTTTCATGTATCATTTTTAAATTGATTTTTAAAAATGTGCTTGTCATCCTGAAACGCTAGAACAAATAAAGACATCATCTGACTGTCATTTTTTCTTTACAAACTTGACTGCCATCAAAAAGTAAATTAATTTGTGTAATAGTCTTACATTCTTCGCGAAAGGGACGAAAAACTGCCAGTCATCCGGTCTGGTGAAAAAAAATTCTGCCAGAGCCAGACCGAAGAAGAATTTGCCAGACCGGAAAAAAAATCAATTATATACTTCGTAAAATTAATTTATTTCACTATATTTACGCTACACATACATTGAAGCCAATCAAATAGCTCTATTTTCACTTTTACCCCCACATATGTTACAAACAACAATACAGATTATTCAATCTATTATATTCTTGAAAAAATGACAAAAAAAATATGGCAAGGTCTTTATGTGCCAGATGATATAAATTTGCCTTGGCACTCATGTCCACTGAAACTTGTCTAGCAGTCTGCATCTGTTGCTGGAACTTGGCATAACCTTCTTGTGGTCTAAAATAATAAAAAAACAGTAAAAAATATATATGAAGGCCTTAATTTTCAGACACAAATTACAGTATACTACATTGATTCTGTTATGGAACAATAATACACAAATGGAAATTCAGACTGCCATTAAGTACATAAATATAGATATAAGTTAATAATCGCGCTAAAACAATAAAACTTCTTTTTGTTTTGTTGTCAGATGCATGTATATCGCAGTGTTGCGTAATTAACACAGCGTGAAATCTACGGGTACATCAGGGAGTACGTTCCATGCTGGACAAATGTTTTAAAACAACTTTTCATATTATTTATTGAGATTTATTTTAAATAAAAAGATAAATAATGTACAAACAATCAAAGATCACTGTCCTCAATTTCCAAAGGTGTCGGTACTTTGAACTGATCGATGATCTTTTGGTCGGTCGAAATTGGCAATGTTAGTTCGTCGTCGTCTATTGTTAACCAGCTTGATATGTCGATGAGCAGGTAATGTCAAAACAACAAACTGTTTTGACATTTACAGCTTTCATTAATTGTCGCTAATTAGCGGTTTGTCTCTTGAACGAAATTCTGTCAGTACTGTATCAGCTTGGTGCTTTTCGCACCAGTCCTATTGTTTGTCACAAAGGGGGTTTCATGTCAAATCAAAATCTTTTGTTGTATAAAAAACAACTTTCATTTATTTTCATACGTTTCATGTTGTATCTGTTGATGAACTTGTACATTGCCTCTTAAATCCCTGCATACAAAATGTAATAAACAACCTTCGCCGGTAATGACGTAATACGACACGATAAAAGTGTGCGTTTCGTGAATTTGTCACCAAAGTTGATTTGATCATTCGGTCTTTTTTACCATCCACGAAGAATGAACAAACATACACATTGTAAATGTACAAAAAATTGGGATCCACAGACCGAGCCCGATATATTGGATATCGCGATATAACGGAGCTGCAGTATAATTACAACGGAAATATTGTTTGCACCAAGATTTTTCGTACCCAAAATGCCCAGAAAAATTGCCGGTCGGCCGAACCGACGACTTCACAAAACTGCCGGACCAAAGCAAATTTTGCCGGACATGACCGGCGGTCCGGTGCCTTTCGCGAATACTGGTCTTAATCTGTTATCTACACTGTCATTACCCAAGGTGTTGATTAAATCATTTTAGACAGTCTGCCACATTGTTATATAAGAATCACAATTTACAACACTTGCAGTAACAGTCAGAGGTGCTAATGCGATCAAATGTGTCAAATTAGATAAATAATTTATTTCTAATCCAAGTTACATGTCCAGGGCATTTTTCACTGTTTAGGAAATATGACCCATACCCTTGGAATTGAAAAAATTGTGTCGTTTTGACAGAAATTGGGAATTTGTTTGCATCAATAATGGGTAATACGAAGTTTTAAATATACGCATTTAATATTATCAATAATTTCTGGATTAAAGAACCAAATAATGCTGAACTAATTAACAAGCTATAATATTTTATTAATACATGACACACACAGGTTTTTAGTCAGATATTTTTGTGTGGATTCAATTGGCATTTTTTTCACTAATTAGGAAAAAAATGTTTGTTTTGCCATTGGGAACATGACTGAATATCTGTAATAAAATTGACCAAAAAAAGCCCTGACGTCAGACCATGCAAAATCCACAGCTTATGT
Organism: Corbicula japonica; assembly: GCA_038501625.1. NCBI lineage: Eukaryota > Metazoa > Mollusca > Bivalvia > Venerida > Cyrenidae > Corbicula > Corbicula japonica. The sequence goes on along the minus strand of JAZAYU010000008.1, from coordinate 606,686 downwards.
TGCAACTGCATTGATATTACAATCTCTGCTAGTGTAGACCAAGTGACTTGGGGAGGCTAAGGAAATTACAAGAGCATATCGACACATAAATAATGTTAATTGTAGTTCTGATTGATGACATTGGAAACATGTACTAGGCACATGTTGCTTTGTACAAAATCCCCAATGAATGAAGCAACTTGTTAAAAAATATTTTATAAAATATCATATAAAACATTATAAACTGACTTAGAACATACTTACACGATGATAATAAAGTTTATATAAATAAAATAAAAATGTGGCCTATTTGACTTTTTTCAAAATCAAGTTTGGCCCATTTGACTTTTTTGTGGCCTATTTGACTTGTGGCCTATTTGACTGTAATCCCGTCCGACAGTCCAGCAACTTTCAGGAAGTCTGAATACTTTAAAAGAATCATGGTACTTTTTACAAAAACACATAAACCTCTACACACATGTCAACCATTATTGGTTACAATTGATAAAATGGAACATTTAAACTTTAAAGGTTATCACATTTAAATGCGTATGTAAATCATACTAAATTGCAGGTACCATGATAGGTTTAACAAGTTTTTTTTCATCAAATATTCATCATTTTATTGATACTTATAACACTATTTATGGTTTAATTAGAACACTTGAACATACCAGCATTGAAATTTCAATGTGGCAGTGAAAAACAGAATTTGGGTAGAATCTAATTTAGCGGAACCCGTATGTACAATATAAACAAAAAGCCCAGCGTTCGAGGTAGAGAAGCATGGTGTGGGGGCAGTAGCCCCCATTTAAATTCACTATATCTGAAATTTGTTTGGCACAAGACTTATCAGAATTTTCTCAAATGCAATGCTCTTTACTGAAATGTTGGGATGTTAAGGTCTGCGAAACTAAATGTGTCCCCCATAAAAACCGTATCCACTGTTATGAAAATTAACCACAGGGACGACTTCCCGTCTGCGGCAAATTATTCGTTATTAAGCGTCGCTTTCCTTAAACAATTAACCAATATTTAAATTTTATTTCTTTGATTAAAAATTTCAAAGCTCCATACCTTTGACATTAGCTACTGTTGTAAATTAATGTTGTAGAGATGTTCCAATCGATCCACTTGACAAGTGAAGGACGCTTGATCTCAGTGATACAAAAGCTTGCAACATAAAACTGGTTATCGGTATCGGTATATTGCGGTACTTACTGGTGTCAAAGTTAGACCACATCACTGAGGGTAGTTATGTCAGCCAATAAAGTCTGTACAATCACGGTAACACAGAATATGCTAACCTTTTCAAGAAAGTGTGACTTTTTATCATTCGAAGGTTCTCATTTTCATTAATTGTTTTTGTAATATTTTTGTTTGAAAAAAAAGGCAATATTCAGGACTAACCATATTCTAGAAAAGCTGCCTCCCAACAGCCAAAAAGCAGTGAGGAAAAGACAGCTTTGGTTTATAATTTAAACAATAACGAAAACAGTACCGAAGCTAGCATAATTTTTATCCAGTAAGGAAGAGGATCTGGCATTGATTACTCCATTTCTGAAATATAATTATCATTGTAACCATCTGTTAAATTTTCCTTATTCATTACAAGCGATAAATATTGTTTTATATTTTGTATTGTGCACTTTTAGCAACCAATATCAGACTGTCAACCAGGTCTTCACCAATACTAGAGAAATATATGAATATTTTCGTAACAAATGTGGGAGATTTTAGATAGTTTTGTGGCAAAATATAGGAGTTTCCAACTAAAAATAGTTTCACTCACTGGCACTTAGGTATACTAACAATTCTTACATATACACTTACTGGTTACACATTCATCAATATCGAAAAAGACTTACGTAAATACGAAGGAAACAATTAACGTTGAACAACAGAACTAATTTCTAGCAAAGTATCGAAGTCATTTGAATGGTCACCTGAATTGTTTTATTTAAAATGATGAGCATATTTCAAAAAAAAAGGTGAAATATGCATATCAGGGATCGCCACATTCAGAAAAAAACAGCCTCCCCACACAGTCAAGAAGAAGAGAGAGGGGGAGAGCATGGTTAATAAAATGATCAGTTTTAAGAAAAAGACACCACTAACAATAAACAAAAATGAGAACCCGAGGGGTTACCGCCTTGGAACGGTCAGTGGCAAATCAAATTGCCACTGGGGGTTTAAACCAGGTTCTAGGGTGCACCAACCTCACACTTGCCCCAACAGGTTCTCATAACACAAAACAAGTACAGTTGTCTTGGTGAAAAAACTCCAACCCACTTATCGGCTCAACAATGTTGCTTGCAAAAGCACACAAACATATAAAACATAAGAGGCTAATAGCATTGCAAAGCCAAAGGGCGGGTACATGAATCATGAGAATGCTTCAGGGGTTTTAGAGTTAATAAAGGTTTGTGGGGAAATCTTTTCCATCTCTGGTTAATGAAAATATATCCAAATTAACTATTGATCTTAATCTTTCCATTAAAAATGTTTACGTCACTTCAAAATATTTGATAAAAGATATTATTTTTGTTTTGTAATATTGGAAATATTCCGTTTTTATACAGGTTGGTGTTACTTGTGCAACATCTTACGGTGTCTATATCTCACAGTTGTTAGCTATTCTGGAGCAAGTAGCAATGTTTAATATTTCGGTGAACGCGTGATGTTTGCACACCAGAAAAACTTTTCAAAAGGGTTACCAGTATTACAAATTAAGGAAAACTTTTTTTGCAAATTTTATCGCCGATACCAAAATTTTATTGATAAGTACAGGCGTTGTTTAAAGTCACTATTGCAACAGGGTATTTCACAGTTAGTTTTTATGGAGATTGAATTTATAAACTAAAGAAAATAAAAGGCAATGTTATTTTCCCCACATTATTAGCCATGAAACCATATGTACATTCAAAAAGAAAGGTTACCAACACGATATCCAAAAACGCTCTTGTAAAAGAACCTTGAAGCTCGATCTGTTTCCTTTATCGCTGTCATAGTGTTAATATTGCTGAGTTGACTCCAGGGGCTCTGGTCTCGGTAAGGTCATTGAGTTCGCTTTACAATGCTATTAGCTTTTGAACAGGCTCAATCTAACCGAGCCTGAACTATTTTCATATTTGTCGTGTTCAGTGGTTTTCACATTTCCCTTTACATCTGTTTCTAACGTTTTTAATATTCGTGTTCTTTTTCATGCAACATTGATACATAACACAAATAGCTTAACAAAACCACTCATATGTTTATAATTATAATGAATTAGGTGTTGTATCGGAACTGAAGTTCATGGAACTTTTGACCAGAAAAACTCACTCATTCAGACAATATTGCCTCACCCTAATATTCTGTTGAGTGTTCACATTATTATTATTATCCAAAAGCATTGAAAAGAAGTAAGATGATTCAGTACAATACCATAAAACATAAATCCAATTTAATTGATGAAAAGGGGATTTTGAAAGCCACCTATTAAGATTGGACTATGGCATTAAACTTTGTTCAAATAAACTCATGCAACATTTTCACGGAGTAACTCAAACTATAAAAAAATCTTTGGACTTCTCAGGTTCATACAGAAATTGACTAGACAGAAACATATAATCATACAGAAATTGATTAGACAGAAACATATAATTAAAAAAAACCAAAGTATCTGAACAAATACTTCGATTAACCTAAAAGACATGTGTCCCATTGTAAAGGACAGCCTCGGACAACGAAAAAAGTCAGTATGATAATGGGTCTGTGCTTGCCATCGAATTATTGAGACTACCCATTGCGCTGCCTTGCAAGCTGACCATTCTGATGACGAAGAGGGGCACAGCAGCCTCGTCTGAAGGATTGTGATGTTGTTGCAGTGATAGAATTTACTCTTCCTGTAAAAAGAAGCCAAAATCACCTTATAAGAAATATTTACTCTCTTCACTTATCGGCGACATATAAAAAAGCAATATTTTAAATATATGTAGGAGAATATATGAATTACAGTTTTTTTTAGAATAAAGTAATTTTGATCCAAATATAGGAATATATGAAAAGGGAACTTTAAAAGCCTCCTAACACGACAAATATGAAAATATTGCAGGCTCGGTTTGATTGATTGTATACATTGCTTCGGCTAAACACTTACTCTAAACTTTGTTATTTGTAGAGTATTTGCAGTTACAATATCACTCTTTGATTAAGAGGTTATGTGTGTAACTTATCTATTTATATTTTCAGCAAATCGAGCCTTATGATCGGCAATCACACTAAAACTGGCTACAGACCGGAAAACAGTAGTACCGTGATAGTGCGAAACCAAAATTACAACACCGAAATTTTCTGCCAGTGTAGAATTATTGATTTGTTGTGAGGTACTAGTCTTCTCATACTATAATAGAATATTTACAATACCAGATGTACCGGTAATTGATAACAAATATCATCGTTTCTGCACAAGTTTGAGAAATGTAGAAAATGCACCCATGTTCGGACAGATGCAATTCGGTTTGTCAATAAAACTGATATGAACCGAACAAGGCACGTCGTTTATTCTTCATTGTTTATAATTGCACACTAAACCAACCCCTTACTTCATTGCATACAGCTTATATCCCATGTCAGGGTGGGATGCAAGATTCCCAGAATGGGGGTTCGTTCAGAGAAGTGATATCCTGCCTGGTCATAATTACCACAGGTATTAAAGATTGCTGGGGTATTAAAACTAATTTGAAAGAACAATCATCAGCTTTTATAAACCTTAGTAAAACAGACAATTATCTTTAGAAAACATAAGAATTCTTTTGAAAATTCACAATCTTTTTTAATTAAAATTGATCTTAAAATGAACCACTGTGTCAGCCATTAGGTTTTTATCATATACATATTACCATGATTCACAGATTCAGCCAATCAGGATACAGGAACTGCAATCTGGTGGCTTACTCGATTTAATTTCCATTGGAACAAACCATCAGTAACTGAAAACTGTTTACTTCATTGAATAATATATCTAAAAGTCTTTAGAAATACATGTCATGCTTTTTGATAAACACTGATCATCCAGTTATGCCTGAAGTTACCTTTCTCTGTCCCTGAGAAAATATTTTGCAACTTTATCTATTTTGCTATTCCATTTGTTTGAGAGATGCTGGAAGATTATGTTAACAAATCCTATCAGAAAAAGAAGTGACTCCGTCATGTATGCATGTGTATTTGCTCTTATCAAGGCACACGTGGTATAGTGAGTATAAAATAAATTTACAACATTCTATGCAAAGACTTCAAGTCCACATGAAAATTTAATATTGCGGATGAAAAAAGGGGATTTAAGCAACCCTACTGAACACCCTCTGGGTCCATCATTGCATGGGCAACTAATGATTCTGATCAGTACACACATGCAGTTTGATCTGGGTCTACACTGTTGGCTTTTCGATTCCTTATACTCAGTTTAACTTATAGAGGCTTTTTTTCTGAATGTGGCAATTCCTGATAAGCATATTTCACCTTTTTTTAGATTGTGATCAAAAAGCAAACATTGTAGATGCAGATAGGATTACACTGGTGGCACATGGGGTAGAAGCCTCACCCATGGAGTGAAAGGTTAATATATGATTATTTATATTCGCAGAGGCATTGCTATGATTGGTTGATGGAAAACAAGATTCAAATATGCTTCCAATCATAGAGAGAAGTGCATGCTTATGCAGAAACAGTGCCAGCTCACATGTGACAAAGTCCATTTTGAGGTACTTTTCCCTATATTCAACCAACCAAGCATATCCTCAGAGAAAAGAGAAACCATTTGCTGTGTTGGATGGCAATATTGATATAAAGACTGCAGAATTCCAAAACAATGTGCAAGTCGCAAAAGACTTGGAGTCAAAATATAAAGAAGTTCTACATAAGTCACATGCAGGAGGTGGAGAAAAGGCAATCGCTAGACATGTGAAGCAGCATAAAAAGCTGCTAGCTGAGGACCGAGTGAAGCTACTGGTGGATGATTACCAGGACTTTCTGGAGTTGTCTCCCATAGCAGGACATGCTATGGAATATGGCGAAGTTGCTAGAGCAGGAATTTTAGGAGGTAAGGATGGTAAATGTGGATGTAACTGAGACAGTAGCAGGTTTAATAATAGAAGTATGGTTAGATTTTGTGTAAAACTTTTTCCCAGTTGGTCAATAAATTTAACAGTTAGTAAGTGGTTGATTTTAAACTTAAAATAAATGTCCTTCATTATGACCTAGACCATTTCCAACCATGACCATTACTTCCTTCAGTGGTTGAGTGGTATTTCAATCAAAATATTTTCACTGTTTTACCACTTTTTCTTGAAGTTTTCTAAGATTACTTGTGCAGTTGTCCTAAAAAGAATTGATACGGAAATTAAGGTTCCGCAAACATTGCAAATGGCGAAAAGTGGCTATTAAGATAGATGTCTTACATCATGACCTACTTCATTTCCAACAAATACTGCCACTCTTTCCAAAATATTTTCACAATTATGTCCCTTTTCAGATAGTTTTCTCATTAAATGTGTATGCATATAACCTCTTAATGTTACTGGTACATACCTGACATGATTGATACAAAACTGTTCATAATTATAATCTGCTTCAATTTCAACAGGAGCCTTTACTTCAAAATTTGTAAGCACTTATGTCCCTTTTTAACTTGGACTTTCTGTTAATGATTTCATTGGTCAGTATTTTAAACATTACTCATGTGATTGATATGAAATGTTTAGTAAATGTCAAATACCATGACCTACTTCATTCTCAATAGATTCTTTAATTTACAAAAATATTTTTAAGTTATTTTCCTTTCTAACTTAGAGTTTATAGTTAACTCATCATAAACTACAAACAACTTCTACATGCATAATTCTTCTGAAAAATATTTAATAGTTTTTTTTACTTGAAATCAGTTTTCTCTTTCCTCATTGACTTGTTTTATATCATTCCTGTTAACACACGGTGCCTGGCATTAGTTGTTTTACTTTTAATCTTCAAATCATATTAAATTTACTGCTTTGTTAAAATAAATAATTTTAAATGATAATTATTTTCAAAATTACATTTATTTCCAACAATACGATTTAGGAAAGCCTACTCAAACAGAGCACTGTCAAATCTAAAAAATATTTCTGACAACAGCGCATATAATTTAGAGGATTATTGAATGTAGCATAGGATGATCTATCATGGTCATAACTTGTCAGTCTTTCAACTTGGTCCCGGGTCTGGTCAGGTTCTGGTCAGAAACAGAGGCATTTAAATAATTTTATTTGATAATGGACTGACTGTTTTAAATCATAGATGTGTTTTCTGAAAAGATAGAACAAATATATGAGCACTTGGAGCCTATAATGATCACTACCTGTTGGTGAAACTGTAGGTAAACAGGCTAGAACCTTTTGAGGGTCTTGTTACTTGTGCAGTCGGAAGTAAGATATACAATCTTTCAGTTCAGTTAGAATGATTTTGCCACTAGCATCAACATTAAAACTAAATTTGAAATGTCTCTGAGAATTTGTAAAGTTTAATCAGTTTTGCAATAAAAATTGTATCATGTCTTGGTATGAGAGCAAAAGCATACTATCTGCATGTTTATTTAATATCGCTTAGAACTTTTTCCCCCCTTGATGTAATAACTAGAAATCCTTGCAGGTATTGGCAAAGTTCATGGGAAGTACTGCATGATTATAGCCAATGATGGAACTGTGAAGGGTGGTACAGTTTATCCTGTTACTTTAAAGAAGCAGTTGAGGCTGCAGGAGATAGCCCAGCAGAACAGAATACCATGTATATATGCTGTAGACTCTGGTGGAGCATTTCTTCCATTACAGGTAAGCTTGATCTAATCTTTTCTTGAATATCTGATCTGGATTTCCTGCCAACGATTGAGATAAGCCAGTTTATTCTCATTAATTAGAGAGAATGTTTTATATTTATAACTGAATTTCTTATCCTTCACAACCATATATCTCATGTTTTACAATGTCTTTGAAGGGAATTACTTCATTTTAACTTGCATGATTATTGAGAACAATAATTGTGTCCCTTTCCACACACATGTCGTGAGTGACATGTTTATAAATTAGAGGCAATGAAAACAATGCTACCACAATTCATACATTAAACAAAAGAATTGTTTGACTTGGGTTTTTTTTTGTATTACACACTAGCATGTCAAAGCACATTAATTTAATTTGAAGAATTATTGCTTTACAATAAGTTTAAATAATCGGTACATTAATTTTTCTTTAATATAATTAAGAAGTACTGATACAGAAATGTATAATTATGTAGTTAGTGTATGACTACTTTCATTTATAACATTCTAGAACATGTTTCATTAGAAAAAGTCACTATGTGTATTGTTTTGCCTTTTCAGGCTGAGATATTCCTACCTGGAGGACAAACCTTCTTTAATGAGGCTGTGATGGGATCAATGGGAATACCCCAGGTAATAGTAAATCCAGATCCAGGGATTTTCCCTGATAATAATAAATGTTTCATGGGATTTCCCTGGTAATAATACATCCAGATTAAGATCCAGGGATTTTCCCAGACATTAATAAATGTTTCATGGGATTTCCCTGGTAACAAAGATAACATGGAGGATAAATGGGAACATCACCAGGTAACAGATGAAATTAAGGAGTCTTAAGTTGTTCTCCCAGGTAACAAGGTTATGAAAAATCCATGGGAATGCTTCAGGTAGCAAGTGACATGAGCAATCTTAAGGGATTAACCCAATGAATCAGTAATGTTATGGAAAATCCATGGGTATAACCTAGGTAACAAATGACGAGCAAATTATCTATGGGTTCCCCCAGGTTAAATTAATGTTATAGAACATGGGAATAACCGAGGTAACAAATGACATCAGCAATACACCTTTCCAATAATTCGATGAATTTTTGGGTTACCTCCCCTGTCCAGTCACATGTATGCTCTACAGAAAAATGATTGCTCGCTGTATTAATGTAATAGGGAATATGTACCTACAACTTAATTTTTTTATCATAAAATTCTTTTTTGAAAAAACATTTTATCGTTGAATTAGTAATAATACATCAGCGTCATGATATTTTTGATAATAATTTATAAAACAACCAAGTTTCTTTGACTAAAAGTGTCAAGTCATTATTCCTCCCGTTAAACACTCAACGACTTTTACTAACAGCCAGTGTTCTCTCCACGGCTAAATTGAGTCATGTTTCCGGATTAGCGTGTCTAATCAACTACAGACATCATGTTATGAATATGTCAGTGGCGATTGACTTTGAACAGGGCATGCCATAAAAATGTCATTTAGTTGCGCACAAGTGGTCACCTGTCAATTACATAAAGGGGCAGATATCATTGACCAATAGAGATCGTGTAATTACTATTTGTTTGGTATCTACACCTCCCAATGAATATGAACTAAGGCACTGCCTCTTTCGGAATCAACGAATAAAAAGTGAAGTATATCGTATGTTTAACAGTAAAACAAAGAAACAAGTCATCATTTGTTGTTTTACTTTTTAACCAAAACTGGTCAAGGTTGTAAGATGCAACACTACATCTTAGTGAGTTGAATGATTCTGTGAAGTTTGGAAGAATCCTGTGAGATGTTGAATACACCAGTTTGCCTGTAAACTCTTAGTTAAACAGCACCAAAATGTGATCAAAATGCAAGGCTGACTGATGGTTTAAGAAATGTAGACTCATAAAAATCTGGTTAACAAGGTAGATTGTAAAACATCATTCCACAACACCTAAAATTCTGAGTTGGAATATGGTGACACCAATGACAGAGCAAGTAGCGAAGTTTGTCATATTCATTGAATATTCAAGCTTGAAATCAACAAACATACTTTTGGGTCTGAGGACTTAAGAAAATACTATGAGTAACAGTAGAGGAATTTATTATCCGAATAGAATGAAACATTCAAATTAGTCCATGAATAGAAAAGCAAATGCTGAAGGAGTCTATTCCTATTTTCCATGGTTCCATTTAACAGCAAATTATATTCATAACAAAATTATACTGATGGTGTTGTTCATTTACTGTTCTTCAATGAGGTCTACATTAAAACGTTTTTGTATTATTTGATATCACAATCACACAGTATAATTGTATAGACAATTCTTTTTCTTGTCAAGTGACATAAACTTCCAAAGCAGCACCTTCTATTGCAGGAATTAGTAGTGGAAGTAATATATGTAGACTGTATGCTCCCTCTACTGTCTAGAACAGTTAAACTGGTCTCCCCACAGTATTCCATGTGAAGCTGTTTTCCTGAAATATTAAATTCAACAGCAAATTAATTTATCTTCAAAAATAATTTTATATCTTATTTCTTTTATAAATTTATTTGTCGACAGTCAAAATCGATTTAAAATATTTAGACACAAAAATAAAATTTGTCAAATACATGTACATTGATTTTGTATGCTCTGATAATTACTTCAGGTATCCTGACTCTTGACTTACTCACATGGACAACAGTATAGTTCCACGTCAGCCGAACATTTTTGGTGTCTGATCTGGATCTAAACTGGTTGCTTCTTGGTCAGAAATAACCTCATGAATCTAAACTTAAACAGTGTAGATCCTGATCAGACTGCACAGATGAGCCTGCTGAACTGGATATACATTGGTCACTAATGTGATAAAGGGTGTATTCATGAAGTAAAATGTAAAAAAAAACTATCATACATGTAGTAACTTATATTCATGCACCGGTAGATTCAGTGTGATGTCTATTATAGGAGAGATTCATGACTACGTAGTAAATACCTGTTAATGAGTATCACGTGGTGCACATTATCTAGAAGGTTGGGCAAGAAATGTAAGCAATGGCTATAGAGCATATGATAAAAAGTTCCCAAAATGATGATGCAGATGATTAATATCGCTCAAGAAATTATATCCGAGCATTCAAAAAGATGCCTTAAATGTAAAAAATGTAAATGTAAAAAAGAATAAAAATAAAAGAATGAAAACAAGACTTTGACAAATATTTAAACTACCAGTATAAATCATATTTGTTATCATTTTTATTAGTATATATACAGTGCCATTAATAACATATTTATTAGTCTGAAACAACATTGGTAAAAGTTTGTAATTTTATGTCATAAATTTGTGTTTAATTAATAACAATATAATTATGCACTATATTGTTACATCATATATTCTTATTTCTTCGTTTTATAATCCTGGCAAAAGGTAATACAACTATAATGAGGCTATTTTACAACTAACAGTCCCAGGTAGTTAACCGAACAAATTATTCAGCTTTTGATGCAAGTGGCTTTAAAACTTGGTGGTATGTTGTTCCAATAACTTTGAACTTTTTCATGCATGGAAACTATGTTCGAGTTCCTAGGGGGTGTCTTTTGGCTCACTTTGCAGAAATAAGATCAACAAAGTTATGTAGCTAAATAATGTTAATATACTGTTACCTGAGATTTACACACATACTTTTTACGGACAAAGACTGAACATTGGATGTATAACAAACTTGCCTGCTGTAAATTTTCCTTGAATAGAATTAATAATTTATTATGATTTAAATTTTTTAATGACATCGGTTCAATTTGCTAGATATTTCTTTAACTATAAACAAACGCTCTTTATATATATATAATCTAACAGTGAAATTGCAATGATTATGCCTTAATTAAGTTAATTAAATTAACAAAAAATATTACCTACACTGTAGTGTGGCTTGTCGAGATGGTATGATTTTGAGCTATAGATATTAAAGTGGTCATGATATGTATATACGTTACTGTTTCAATCAGGTGCATTCTGCAGACTGATACTTTCAATAAGTTCAATGAATGGGGCAACAGTTACACTATATTATATTATATTATATTATATTATATTATATCCACCCTTAACATGTATTTTCATTTGATTTTGGCTTTGGAAACGGTATAAAATACTCCAGGCATAATTTCCTTGTCTATTTAACCAGATTAACAATTACATCAATTACATCAATTACATATACCATAACAACAATATTTATTAGCTCAAATCCTTTTTGTTACAGATAAATCATGAGAATACTTGCTGCTTGTAATGCAAACTCTTCACAAATAATATCAGGTAGGGCAAATGCTTGCCCAACTAGCAACTGTTGTTGTGGTCAGTTCTTATCTGGGAATCTATTTTTAGAACATTCTCTACCTGTGAATCCTTCCTATACATTCATGCAGCTATAATAAATGAAAATAAAGAAAATTTATGCAAACCTTGTATCTGTTTACTATGGTAATGTTCATATTCTGTGCCATAGCTGTCTACCAATTCTGCATAAGTATCTATAGCCTTCATAAGCTTGGTGATACACATCTCTGAAAATAAATGTTTTATTTTAAATCTTCTCTGATAACTAGTAAGTCAGTTATACAGTACCTTTTGTGGCTTATGAAGATGTACATAAATTGCTGTTGCAGTTAAAATCACATAAAAGGAAGATGGTAATGATGAAAAATTTCATGCCATCTTTAATTCCTACACAAGATTAGGATAAAACCAGAGTGTTATCACATTTTAAAGACCACAAAAAGATGTGCCAGCTGATCTGAATCTACATTTATGCTATCTGATTTGGATTTACATGGGCTGACCATGTGGTAAAAAGGTGTGTCCATGAAGTAGGTTAAGTTATTAACTGTGAAAACTGAAACAGCATTGTTTTTTTTTCTAAAAAAGATTATGAGATTTACCCACTAAATAAAGGATTAAATTTATAAGTGACCACAGGGACCCATCATGTATGTACAACATGGTCCACAGAGAAACTTTGTGGCATTTGGATTCTGTGTCTTCCAAAAATTTGGCATGTTCAGGTGATGTTGTGTGAACATGCCAGAGATTATGGTACACCATAGCAATGCTGGACATATTTCGTTTTTTTTGTAACTAGTCCAGAACTAGCTGGGTAAACATTTCAGCTAGTCCCACTTTTGCGCAAATAAGCAAATTCTGATTGGTCAGTATTAACAGTAAAGAAAGAAACAGGAAATTCAAGAGGAAGCGTTACATGGGGGCTTGATAATGTTAAAACAGATCTCAAAACATGTTATTTTGTAATAAACTTATTGCTGTTGTAATATGATATGCATATGGTGCTAAAAGAGAATGGTGCATATAAAATTAACATTTAAACTAGTCTGCACTAAAAAATTGAGCTGGCCCAAATTTTGAGATTTCCAATTTTCAGCTTGTCCAGGGCGTCGGGCTAGTGGGTTTGTCCAGCCCTGCATAGTCATGTAAAGGAAGGGCAAATTCTGTGCTGTTTGAGTGTTTTTTCTGTTTATTAAGGGTAAATTAAAAAAAAAATTACCTCTCCAGTAGTCTAATTTTTCTCCTATTCCAGTTTCATGCTCTTTGAACCAGATTTGTCATACATCTTTCATATGTATACTTCAAACTGAAATACAAATTACAAAAAAACACATTTTATAAACGATATTATTTGCCCAATGCATGCATGTACTTTCCGATGACTTAATTTATTTTCTTAGTGACAGACTTCCTGAAAGTCGCCGGACGGTAAAATTTGGACTGGTCTGATGTGATTTCCAATGTTGTAGGACCGAGTGTCCGGCAAAAACTTGATCTGCATATTCCAATTTTACTCGCTAAATTACAATTTTACTCGCTGTTTTGATTCAAGACTGTTCCGAGGGAAATGAGTGAGGATATCCGAATGAAATATTTTACGTATTCGTCATAATGACAATTCGTACCACTGAAAAAAAACACCCTTAATACTGTGTTTTGCTTATTTAATGTGTTAAATGTTTCAGTCAGATAGAATTTGTTTCGATCAGACAGATTGTCACATCTTGTCTGACCACATGTCTGACACTGTTTTACAACTTTCGGGAAGTCTGTAGTGATCATTACACTCAAACATCTGGTCCCAGGCATGTATACAAAAGCTCGACACAAACTATTGGACTGCGAAAACTAAATAAAATAAATAAATTTTCAAATTTATACCAATTAATTAATGGTCAACACGGCTTCACCATGCAACACATTTGAACTTGTAACAGTTACTTGTTTGACAGAGCAATTATTCCTCAAATATTTAGTGGTAAACACGGCTTCGCCATGCTTCCTATTTAAATCATTCTAAACTATGCCTCATTTTTTTATGAAATGTAGGTCTAATAATTTTTATTTGTTGTAAATGAAGCATTATTCAGATAGCATTTGGTAAACACAGCTTTACCATGCCTCAAATTTCAACTTATATTAGCAGAGTAGCTGTCGGGAAGTCTGTAGCGATCATCACACTTAAACATCTGGACCCAGTCATGTATACAAAAGCTCAACACAAACTATTGGACTGTGAAAACTAAATAAAATAAATAAATTTTCAAATTTATACCAATTAATTAATGGTCAACACGGCTTCACCATGCAACACATTTGAACTTGTAACAGTTACTTGTTTGACAGCGCAATTATTCCTAAAATCTGAAATAAATATTTAGTGGTAAACACGGCTTTGCCGTGCTTCCTACTTAAATCATTCTACACTATGCCTCATTTTTTTAATGAAAAGTAGCTCTAATAATTTTTATTTGTTGTAAATGAAGCATTATTCAGATAGCATTTGGTAAACACGGCTTTACCATGCCTCAAATTTCAACTTGTATTAGCAGAGTAGCTGTATGCTATATCTGAGAACCTTGGGTTCGAGTCCTGATCATGAATACACATCTTCAATGCCATTAGCTAGATTTCATAAAATTTTGACCAGTTCTGTCCAGTCTACAACATCCAGAGTTAATTCAATGCAATACCTAATCACTTTCCCATACCAAATTAAAACTTAAGCAATCGATATTACTATCTAAACTGCAATGTTAAACTTACTGTTCTTGTTGATGATTGCAGTAAAAAAAAATAAAAAAAGTCGTCAATTTCCAATCTTAAGAATGTTGGGAAACCGGTGTAATTGTCACTTTGTCACTCTGTATTTTGATTCATTAACCAAAATCGAACAACTAACAAAATACGCATCGCTATGGTGGAGTCTACTGTTAGACCCTAACTCTGTGACAATATTAGGTTTTAATCAATGTAGAAACTTATTTACGTTAATTTTTTTGGCGAGTTTAATCTTAATTGTTATTTAACATATGGAAGAAGAACATCTGAAAATGTGAATCGAGAAACAAAATGGCGACTTTTCAGTTTTAAAATCCGGAAGCAAGCCATCTGGACTATTGCACCCGGATGAAAGTCATATTGTCCAATCAGAAGCCTTATTTTGCGACACGGTTTCAAAGTTTCAAGGTACTCCTTTTTGCTCATGCGCAATACCGTAATCGGAATCGTAGGGTCGATTCCGTTTTAAGTATATCAGAGTCCTTTAATTACAGGATGGGTCAGCAAATGTATTTGATTTAGCAATTATATGGATTCTTAATCCACATTACGACACGTTATAGAAACAAAAGCCGTCAATAAGAAAGAAATCTTGGTAAAACATTTTATATGTTTTATTAAGCGTTTGGGCTTTAACGCCAAAATTACAAACTGTCAAATCTTAGTAATCTAAATTGGATATGCAACCATATTGTAATATAAATATTCCCATCTTTATTGGAAGCCAGCATCTGAATCCTTGAATTTTATTCTACTAATTATATTTTTAAAGCAAACAATCAGATTACCGATCCTTTTTTATTCCAAGACAGAATCAATCATTTTTGGTTGTGAAGTATAATTAGCATTTAAAAAAAATTCAATTTATTTATTCGTTGAATATAACGCCATAAATTATTAGGTCAATTCTGTTGTTCAAATGTGTAAGTATCAACAAATTTTGATTTTAATTTTATATGTCTACAAATCATGTAACCAGAAGCAGACTTATCACGATTTCCAGATTATAGCGCGTAACCAGTCTTAGCAATTTGCAACTTACACACCAGTAAAACATTATTTTCAACAGATAAGACATTAAAATGAAAATGTTGTACAGAAATTCGTAAAACTAATGCTTATGTTTGTCCAAATTGTGTTTCATACTGCCTACTATCAACAAGAATGGTACATGTTCTTAAAACATTAAAAATCTATGTAAATACAATGTATCTAACAAATAGTGAAAACAAAAAAGTCTGGCTGGAATGACAGACCAGCAACTTATTTTTTCACCACGGCGACAAACGCAGACCTGCAATATAGTGGATAATGTTAGCTATTATGTGCTTAAGCCATAGTCTGATCGTTCAGCTTTCCCGCAGAGCCTCAATTTGGATTGATTTCCAGTCATGGGAAGTAACTCTTACAGGACTTCGAAAGCAACTTATTTTATCACCACCAGCGACAAACGCAGACCTGCAATATAGTGGATAATGTTAGCTATTATGTGATTAAGCCATAGTCCGATCGTTCAGCTTTCCCGCAGAGCCTCGTTTTGGATTGATTTCCAGTCATGGGAAGTAACTCTTACAGGGCTTCGAAACTGTTTATTGGAAAGGCGTATATTAGAGGTATTCTCAGATTACAGCCTTCTTATTGAAAGTCCATAGACATATTGCTGGTGACAAGTGGCATCAGCAAAAAGATATTCACCCAGTTTTCAATATTTAAATGAAAGATCCATTGAAATAACCCAGGTAATAAATGACAAGAGCAATCTCAGGGTTCCCCCAGGTTTACAATGATTTGACAGTTCCAGTATCCCAGGTAACAAATGTTATGGAAGATCCATGGAAATGGGATATGAGAAGTCATTGGTGATACCCAGTGGGATGATAATGGGGTTATTGGAATACCCCAAGCTTGTAGGTAAAATCAAAGCGCTGAAAGCGTTGAAAGACTTTCGCGCCGGAGAATTACATTACGCAGCAGAATGTCAACTCTGGCTAACATCGTTTAATATGTGCACACGATAGAAACTGCATGTCAACTTAAATACTTGCTCACGGCCAGTATGAAAGAGTAGTCAAACATCTGCTATAAAATCCCCACAAAATACCCCAGAATGCGGGATTTGGCATATAGATTTTCAAATTTTCCCGGACCCCCCATGATAAGTCAGGCCTCTTACAAATTAATTTGGGCCTCATAAACGGACTGATTTTCTAGCTTAGTTAAAATTAACATTGTTAAAAAATAACTCGCTGAGTTGAACCCCCCTTGCTGAAATCCTGGATCCGCCCCTGTCTACTATTGTAAATGCAAATGTTATGTAGTGTATAAGCTGGCTAAACAATACTAAATCCTGTAGAGTATACTTCTAGTATCAATGAGACATAAGCTATTAATATTAATTAGTAGGCGGTGCTACTTAAACTGTAGAGAATGTTCATTCATAGTATCATGTTACATCTCCGATGAGTAATTGCCAGCATTTAACGAGCATTGGCCAATCTTAAGATAAGCACAACCGTTATTTCCTGGTTAGAGATAAAATGAATTCAATTAAGAGAGTAATAAGAGATTGCTAAACTGTTAATTGTCTAAAACAAAACAACATCCCGATAAAAAGAGACGTGTTTCTCGCTGACCTGAATACAGTTTAGTCACTGATCACGTGACTGATTTCTTTATAATTGGATTTTTAATATCCCTTAATTTTTGTTTGAACAACAACATAATATTGTTTTCTTCTTTTCTTTGTCGCACTGTCTGTACAAATGTTCGTCATCGTTCGTAATAAATTTACTTTCTTAATATGCACTTCTTTCTGACGCCGCACAACTATGGAACTTGTTAGGCGTAACTAAACTACCCATGCATATTCAGCTGTTTGTTCACTAACGTAGCTGAACGTGATTTCACTCAACATTTGTTTGATGGAGTTTTTGGCATGGACGCTACAAAATTACACGGACACGTACTATAGATCACTATTCTTTCGTAGAATTGTGTGCTTGAATGTGCTTAAAACGTCTGCATTTCATTTTGGCCTGCTCTCGCGGTGACCACAAAACCCCGCTTACTTGAATACGCTCGATGTCACAGTGATACACCGGAAGTTAAAAACTGCGCGTCGCCGTGTTCTAGACTTCTAGCTTAAGACTTTCGCGCATGCACGCGAAAGTCTAAAAACAAAAGTATATATCAGGCTGATCACAAAATGTTTGTGTCCATAATATACTAATAAAAGTGTTTTATCATAATATAATTGACATTGTTTAAACTTATCAATTCATTATTACTAACCTGTGCCATGACTGTAAGTGGATAAAACCTATATGATGGGTAAAAATACACATGTAGGTGGGTGTCTAGTGAAGAATGGAATGCTGTTATCAAAAACACTGTCTTGTTGAGGTTTGAATAAAACCTATGTGAAAAATTTCCAATTTAAATTGTATTATTAAATAATTCAGCTGTAGGAAAACCTTTTCAGATAGCTGTGGTGTGTGGGAACTGCACCGCTGGTGGAGCTTATGTGCCCACAATGGCTGATGCTGCTGTCATCATACACAGAATAGGAACAATCTACCTGGGAGGTCCGCCACTGGTACAGGCAGCTACAGGGGAGGTGATCTCAGCTGAGGATCTAGGTGGTGCAGCCCTTCACTGTAGGTAAGTACTTGTTTGTTAACCCTATATGCATGTTTTGTCGCATGTGCGACCAGTGTAGATCCAGATCAGCTGGTTCATTTGTGCTGTCTGATAGTGTAGGGCTGAAGGTTAAAAAGCTGAGATTGGAAACCAGTCTTAAATCTCAAGCATCTGATTGGCTGAAATGGCGACCAGTCCATTTCAGCCAATCAGATGCTTGAGATTTGAGACTGGTTTCCATGCTCAGTTTTATAACCTTGGGCAAAGATATACGTATAGGACATTATATTTTGTGTGGCTCAGTTCATTGCACATTTAGAGTAGATGTAAATTGTTAAGCATCTGGTGTGATCGGAACAATCCTATTGTCCAATACTTTAAATCGGGCCTTGGATAGATAAATGGGGTTGTCAGGTTTTCCAACATGGCAGCACCAATTAGAATTTGCAGAATAATTGTTGTTTATGAGCACATCCATAAAAGTATCATTCAATATCCATCAAATCAAGCACATCACAGGAAAACATAGCAGGTGTCAATCTTGAAATGACATCATAAAGTTGCACAGAAGACATTACTTACTATGTACAGTAAAGTCGCGATTATACGAATCGCGATTTTACGAAATAACAGTATACTACGAATAAGGCGGTCGGTCCCATCCGTTTTCCTTCTTTATTTAATATAAAAAAGATGCGATCGAACGAAACGAGATTTAACGAAAAATGCGATTTAGCGAATAATTACGACAGTCCCTTAAGCTTATTTACAATGTAATAAAGATGCAGTTTTACGAATTTCAGTCATGCAGGTGATTTTTACACCTTTTCGAGCGATATCCGTTACTTTGTATTGTTGAGCAATTATCGACCCAAGCAGTTGTGACACGAAATGCTCTCAAAACAACAAGCAGACGTGTTTGGTTGTAACAAACAGTTTGAGTGATTAAATTTCAAATGTTTTAAAATTGTATAAAATCTGAAACACATGTATTGCTCGTCATTCTACTTCTGCCATTTAATTCTGAATAGACTTAAAACTACGGCGAGTATTAATTTAGTATATTGATATCGGCATTCTGAGAAATTCAGTGAAGGGCCCGTTTTTTCAGGGAAGGATAGCTGAATCTGAATTTTAATTAATGATAACATGTAATTTTTAAATATAACTAATGCGAACATTTCTTTACTCTGTGTTTTTATTAATTCACCTTGACATATCACAACAATAACACATTACGTCATATAACGACATTGACGATTTGCGGTGGTAAACAACCAAAACTATCAAAAATGCGATACTACGAAAAATGTGATTTTACGAATAATCGGCTTGGTCCGATGCCTATTCGTAAAATCGCGACTGGACTGTATTTCACAGTAAAAATAACATGTATTCAGAATGTGTTATAAAATCACCTGTTAGTTATGAGAAAAAAAATTGATGTTATTTCTCTGCAAATATAGTAAAAACTAAAGTGTTCAAAAGTTTCTTAAAAAACACCAGGTCATTTTATTATGCTCCCCGAAGAAATTTGGGGGAGCATATAGTCGCTGGGTTGTCCATCCGTCTGTCCATCCGACCGGATAAATTGGTACTTAGGTGGCTGTAGGGACAATAGGTAACTGTACATTTTCTTTGATGTCATTCATTCCGTAATGGGTTTATGTGGCTATTTCGGTTTATGTGGCTAAAAAGAACAATGGGGATAACAAAAGGATAGCCACTTAAGTACCGATTTGTCAGGACGTCCGTCTGTCAGTCCGTCAATCTGTAAGTCCGGCATTTGTGTCTGCCCCATAACTGGTTTACTTGAAGTCAAATTTTAAAATCATTTCACAGAAATGATCACCATAATGAGACGATGGGTCGTGTGCAACATTTGGGTTGCTATCTTAAAGGTCAAGGTCACAGCATGATCACCATATTGAGACGACGTGTCTTGCACATTTGGGTCACTGACCTTGAAGCAAAATTGTATCCGGTCCATAACTTTGTTATTTATAGTTGGATTTTAAAATTGTCTGATTTTATAGCACTACAAAATTTTCAAAATTCAACTTAATAGTTATACAACTAACCTTTTTGTGACAAAGTACCCACTCGTCTTCGACGGTCTCTTGTTTCAGCCTGCGAAGTTTCTGACATGTTTGTTATGATTTATAAAGTTCTCAATTTCTAACCATACAATGTTTGTGAAATTGTTATGATGGGTCATATTACATAAGAACTGATATAGGATTATTATTTAATCAATACAAGTTAATTAAACTAGTATTATGCCTCTAGTTGAGAATATCTTTCTATTCATCTGGACAGTATGCATACAAGTTGAAAACTGTAGATACTAGAGCAAATACAAATTTTCAGAAAGAGTTAATATAATTGAGTTTTGTATGGTGTTGTGTGTCTGTCATCAGGGTTTGTTTGTTAACGTGATAGTATCTACAAGTTCCATATCCACTTACCATGGAACAAGCTCAGAATGTTTGTCTTCATGATGTTTCATATGAACTCTTGTCATCAGGAATCAAGAACTAGGTGAAAGTCCAGTTCACACCACGCCCAAACCTGCACCCCTCCCAACTCACACAAATTCTTTTGTGTACTTTAAATTTGTTTATTTCTCTACTCAACCATCAAAAAAAGCGTTGGATGTGAATGAATGAATCAATGACTTTATATGCGACTCGTGGAATGGGGATGGGGTTACCATTTGGGTATGGCAAGGCTGGTTCCCAAATATTTTGTCTTTGCTTTCTATTAACTTTTTTTCAACTCAAGAGAAAAAATTGGGATGGGGTTAAAATCGTTTACCTTTTCTTTTGTGATTTGAAAACACAACTAGCCAAATTTCTTCAGGGACTTCAGAGTTCTGACCCTTTCTTTATAAAAATTGTCGAATTCACATTTTCTCACCTCTAAATCAAACTGTTGTCCAATCTTCATGAAACTTGGGGAAATGTTTATAGGCATAATACCTCAACCAAGTTTGATTACCAGCCAGCATTTGAATGCCCTGTAACTTACTATTTATGTGGCTGGTTATCAAATCTGTTCTTGTGATATAATTGACACCTCTGCAAATCCCATAATTATTTTGTATTAAATTGGCTGGTTATCAAATTCATTTGGTTTCTAAGGATTCCTTCAACTTAATACATGTACACACCTCTCTGTCAACTTTTCATTAATTGACCAAAATTTTGACGGGCGTACAAATGTATTTGTGCCACTTTGGCACTCTTGTTGATCATATTTGCACTGTCAGCTTTCCTCTAAATCAGAAAGCCTTAATCCAGTCTTCTATATGGAAACAATATTGCAGCTAGACAATAATAGGGATATAAATAACTGTGATAGTTCTA
Organism: Corbicula japonica; assembly: GCA_038501625.1. Classification (NCBI taxonomy): domain Eukaryota; kingdom Metazoa; phylum Mollusca; class Bivalvia; order Venerida; family Cyrenidae; genus Corbicula; species Corbicula japonica. The sequence continues at coordinate 584,783 of JAZAYU010000008.1, read as the reverse complement.
GTTGTCTATTATAAATGTCTAAAGCAAGTTAGAACTTTTGTCATCTTTTGTCATATAGGTTCAAATATTCGCTATGTAAAATGAGAGGAAATCTGTATGTATTGACACAAATAACTCTGCATGTTCCCTCTGTTTACCACCAATCTTGATGTTTGCATTGATGATGCTGTTCAATATCCACACATGGCTGGGATCAAGATCATAAAACTAAATCAGGAGACCAGTCTAAAATCTCAAGCATCTGATTGGCTGAATTGGTGACTGGTGCCAAATCAGCCAATCAGATACTTGAGATTTGAGACTTGTCTCCAATCTTAGTTTTATGATCTTTGACCATTAAGGCTGGACTGTCAGATACCATCTTGTTTACAAACGGATCAATTCCAGTTCCAATCAATGTTATTGAATGCTATTATTTTAAACTGGGATGATTCTTTTCACTCAACATGTGTTTAAAACTCCTGAGGATTCATATGTAATTAAAAATTACAAAAGCCTGTCAATCATCTAGAAAGGTTAAAACATGGTTCTGCTTCATTATTGAACATAAGTTACAGTTCAGATCTTTTGTTTTGCTGAAAAATAATGTGCTATTTTCATGAGTTTTATTTGATTACTGGTCTTGCAGTTCTCTTGTTAATGCATTCAATGAAATATTTTTATTGAGTTGGAGGTATTTTATTCCATTGAGGGGAAAAAACAAAAACCTGACAATGTGTTCATGGGATAACAAGATTACCATTGTATTTCTCTGCCATGTACTACTGCTGGATTATGGACATACCAGCAGCTTTGTGGACCATCAAAATCTACAAGCGTACTTGGAGCGGAAAATGAGCCCTGATATACGACCAGTCATGAACCAGTCTACTGCTGTTAATGTTACCTTGGTACCTGTTCTAGGTACTGTTGTTAACCTGGATGAAAAATCTCAGTTTTTGCATACAGTTATTGGTCTTAAGCTTTCATGGAAGTTTGAAACTCTGTCATGGAATGCTTCTGACTTTGGCGGGGCCAACATTATTAAAGTGTCACCAAACAGTGTCTGGATTCCAGATATTACCTACAAAAACTCAGTGGAGGATAATTACGTTTTACAGAAAAGTGATAGTATGAAAGTTGTAATTGCAGCAGACGGCACAGCAGGGTGGGCTACAGGTGCTCATCTGAAGACGACGTGTGCTGTGGATATATCCAAATACCCGTTTGATACTCAGAAATGCAAAATTGTGTTTGGCAAAATAAATTCATTTGATAATGAAGTGTTACTAGTAGTACCAGCCTCTCATTCAGTCAATACTGTTACCTATGAAGAAAACGACGAATGGCATCTTGCAGATTCAAATGTTGGCTATAAAACAATATTACATGATCTCACATATGTAGAATTGGAGTTAGTTTTAGAGAGGCGTCCAAGATTCTACATCCTGAACATAATTATCCCCGTTGTTTCATTGTCTATGATGAACATGCTCAGTTTTAAGCTGCCGATCGCAAGTGGAGAGCGCATTGGTTACTGTATATCGCTACTTCTGACCTACATTGTCCTATTGAGCACTGTCAGTGAGTCGATGCCACATGTGTCAAGATCCGTCTCCTATCTCCAGGTCTACATCATCATTCAGTTTGTTCTGGGTATTGTGATCACTACAATCTCTATTCTCCATGTCAGGCTAGTCAGCATGGAGCCACAGCAATGGCTAACGGTGGTTCTTACATTATATAAGACAGTACATTCATGCTGTAAGAAGTCTGTGAACCCAGGTGACAGATTCGAGGATTGCCCAAGCCCAGACCAGCTGAAAATGGAGGCATGTGATAATAAAAAGACATCCATTGATAGTAAAACTGAAAATAACAATTCTGTAACGAGTGGGCAGCAAGAAAGTAACATGGACAATCAGAAAATGGTGGAGATTTTCGAGAACTTATTTTTCTGGTTCTTTACTTTCTTGTTTATCATTTCAACATTAGTTTGTTTTCTTTGTATGTTATTTTAAGATTAGAAGAAAGTACATGTATACTGTGTACATTAAAAAGTGCTTGGCATAAATACCAGCGTAATCCAACTACATATTACGTTTATGTAATCAGATCATGACTTATAATGGAAAATGTATTTTGCATGTGAAAATGTGAGCGGTTTTCATTTAGCTCCTAGTATCTTTTTATGCTCCCCGAAGAAATTTGGGGGAGGATATATTCACCGATTTGTCCGTCCCTCATTCTGTCCGTACGTCTCGCATTCGTGTCCAGTCAAATAACTTTTTTATTTGAAGTCAGATTTTACAATTATTTCACAGAAATGATCACCACATGTAGACAACGTGTTGCACGCAACATTTTGGTTTGCTACCTTGAAGCTCAAGATCACAACATGAACTTGTTGCAACATCATGTCCGGCCCATAACTTTTTTGTTGGAAGTTGGATTTTAAAATTATTTTGCAGAAATGATCACCACATGGAGACAACATGTCATGTGCAAACATTTGGGTCACTGCCTTGAAGGTCAAGGTCACAGCATGACCTTGTAGTAACATTGTGTCTGGCCCATAACTTTGTTATTTGAAGTTGGATTTTAAAATTATTTCACAGAAATGATCACCACATTGAGATGACATGTCATGCGCAATATTTGGTTCTCTACCTTGAAGGCCTAGGTCACAGCATGACCTTTTAGCAACATTGTGTCTAGCCCATAATTTTGTTATTTGAAGTTGGATTATTAAATTATTTCACAGAAGTGATCTCCATTATGAGACAAAGTGTCGCATGAAGGTCTAATTATGTCTGATTTTATAGCACTACACCATTTTCAAAATTCACCTCAATAGTTATACAACTAACCATTTTTGTGACAAAGTACCAATTCGGGGAGCATCACCCGTCTTGTCATGTGTGTTTGTTTAGACTCTGAACCTTAGCTTTAAAGAAATAAAGTTTTAAAAAGTTTGATAAATTTGTTTTAATTTAATGCTATTGTTTACAACTATTTCTCATGTCTTCAGAAAACTTCCACAATTCAGTAAACTCACAGTAAGGAATATTGTTTAAAAATTTTTTTTCTTGACAAAATAATACACAATATGTTTTTTACTTTTTTATGTTTTGTTTTTGTGTGAAGTCCATATAAAAACAAAGTTTTGATTGATCAACATGTAACGGAGTAATAGCATAATGGCTGTCTACACAAATTGTCTGGCTTGCAGAAAAATGTATGACACCATAATCACTTTTTTTTTAATACATGTACTAATAAATGATTTTAACATAGATATTTGTTCTACATTCTGATAAAACATACATTTCCTTTTGAATATTTTTATAGAAAAACTCAAAATTAAAAAAAACTCATTAAAACTCAGGATAAATATTGTATTTCTACATCAATACATACAAGTCTTTAGTAGAGTAAATTTATGATTTACTAAATGTGTTTATATGCCTGGTGTTTTTCCGAGTTCCAAAACAAGATGACAACAGACTCGCCCGCCTTTCAGTAATGATATTGACTACCGTAAATTGGGATATTTTGGCGCCGTCAAATTTTGGCTATTTTGCCCCAAAGTGCCTGTGTTTTATTTTGGCCAGTTTAATTTTGCCAATTTGTCATTGTGTGGCGAAAAATAAACACAAATACGTTATTTTGTCATGTCATCTTGCTAATTTATCAGATTGGTCGGCATTTATCTTAGACATATTTATAAACGATACATATAGGAGAAAGCCACAAAAGACAGCAAAATTATTCATATCATTATTTTAAATACAAAAATAAAACTTCACATGCAGAAACATTAATTTAAACTGCATAAATATTATATAAGCGTAATGCAAATAACAACATGATATTTAAAACACTAAAACCAATCTCACATTTTCACAACATTTATTGCAACAAACAATAATCCAACAAACTTAAATACACTGATTGAAATGTTAAGTAATGAGATTTATCGTGTTGTTTTGATAAGTGATAAAAAGTGATCAACGTCGGCAAAGTGCGAAAAATAATCTGTATTGTTGCGTTCGCACTACCTAAGCTTAATTTTCATCTGTGACATAATTTGGTGTGTTTAATTTTGGCCTTTTCATTAGGGTGGCCTGAATTAGGCCAATTATTAACCAAGGCCAAAATATCCCCATTTACGGTATTATTTATATTATTTATGTATTTTAATGATGATACAGCTTTTATGCACCCATAAAATGGGAGGCATATAGAGTTGCACTAATTCGTCTGTACGTCCGTCCGTAGGTCCGTCTGTCCAAAATGTCAGTCCGGTTTAATCTTATCCTCACTTCTTCTCCATGACCGCTTGAGGGATTTCATTGAAACTTCACAGGAGTGTTTGTCATCAAGCCTAGTTGTGCATATTTTCAGAAATTTCCGCTTGGATTATTTTTGGCCGAGTTATGGGCCCTTAGTCATGTTTTAACTAACCCTAACCCTAACTTCTATAAAACTCACGCTTCATCTTCAAAACTGTTGGGTGGATTTCATTGAAACTTCACAGGAGTGTTTGTCACCAAGCCCAGTTGTGCATATCATCAGGAGTTTCCATTTGGATTATTTTTGCCAGAGTTATGAGCCCTTAGTCTTTACTATACAACTTCTATATTAAAGTCTTGTCCATGCTTAATCTCCAAAACTGCTTGGGGGATTCATTGAAACTTCACAGGAATGTTTATCACTATGCCTAGTTGTGCATATGGTCACAAGTTTCCGCTAAAATAATTTTTGCCAGAGTTATAGGCCCCAAGTCATTTTTTACTATAACTTCTATATAAAAATCTTGTCCATACTTAATCTCCAGAAGTTCTTGGTGGATTTCATGTAAATTTCACAGGAATTCTTGTCACTAAGCCTAGTTGTGCATAATATCAGGAGTTTCTGCTTCAATTATTTTTGGCCAAGTTATGGGCCCTTAGTCATTTGTACTAAAACTTCTTTATTAAAACATTGTACACACTCCATCTCCAAAACCCTTTGGCGGATTCATTGAAATTTCACAGGAATGTTTGTCCCCTAGTCTCGTTGTGCATATCTTCAGGATTTTCCACTTGGATTTCTTTCAGCAGAGTTTTGGGCCCTTACTCATTTGGTTTGCTAAGTGAGGGATTTACTTTAAACTTCAAATATAAGTTCCTTATCATCACTCACATTATTCCGTTTCATTACCCATATCATATGTGGTAAGGTCCTTAACTCTAATAATCATATTTCCATGATAATCACACTTAATCTTAGAATTTTCTAAAAAATTGTAATATTTAACTATAACTTGTTTATTACTTGGGATATTTACTACAGACTTTAAACAAATGATCCTTTTCATCTTTCACATTATATGCATGCAGTAAGCTTCATCTTTTCCACAGGCATATCTTTTATTACATATGTATACCAATTTGATTTCAAACCTGCATTTCAGGGGCATATGTCAATTTCAAGTGACAGCTCTTGTTTATAATTATTTTATATAAAATGTCACATTTTCATGAACTTCACAATTACCTTTATGAATCTTTTATCTTACTTGTGTCACACCATAGAACTTCAATAGTCTGTCAGTTTAAAATATCTCTTGAGAAAATTTTAGAATAGAATATTAGAAAATTGACATTGTTTGAGTAGTGATTGACACGGGGATATGTGACATGGACAGTAATATGCATTTCCATTACAGCCTATGAACATGCTCAATCAAACAAAGCTTGCAACATGTTCATATTTATCATATTCAGTGGTCTTTAAAGTTCCTTTTCCATCTATTTTATAACAAGATAAGTAATCCCTGAGCATATGGCTTAACATGGTAGGAGATGGCCTGGACATGTTGGCGTCGACATTTCCATTGGCAACAGAAGCTTTTAGTTCCACCAACTGCTCCAGTGGTTCTCATTATTTTCAGTACTTTGATATTCCATGTGTTTAATGAAGTTAGTAAGTCGCGATCTGTTAAGTTTTAACTTTACAGAGAGTTATTTATACTGTTGTGTTTTATACTTTGATGTGATCTAGCTTGAATACTTTGAAAGTTTGTTCGTTATTTGACCACGCTGTGACAAGTGCAGATCCAGATCAGGTGGCATGAGTGTGCCGGCTGATCTGTATGTAAAAGTGGGTTACAACTTGACATTCAATTTGATTGTAAGGAAAACAAAATGTAAAATATAACCCTTTATATGAGCTTGATAACACGAAACATTAGCAATAATTTCAGGTCCAGATAAGCTATCCATTACATTGATCAGTAAACTCTTTGCAACCTTAAACAGTTATAGTTTGCAGACATCTTGTTAAAAGCTTTCAACTAATGGATTTTAGTTTTAAAAGGAAGGTAAACAGCAGTATTCAATTTGTAATTAGAGATGAAACATTATCACTTTTTAACATAATTGTTCTAAGTGATGTTTTGACTGTTGTTTGTTCTCTTCACTCTTCTAGTAATGTTAGTGATAAAAGAACAAATTACCTGCTAACTCACTGGTGTCAAGTTGTTTCTGAACAATAAAGATCTATACATTATACAGAGGTAATTTGTTTTTACCAGTGTAAGATAGAAATATATTTCACCGAGTTAGCTTTGAAAATCATATTTTTACAAGAGGCAAAGCCACAAATACGAATGTAAATACATCATACCAGAGTTCGCGAGTGAAATATATATTTATCTTTTTTTTGGTAAAAACAAATTTTCTTTTAATTTAAAATTAATGCTTTTAATGCACAATTTGCTTGAATTTGAAAAAAACCTGAAATGGCTCCAAAAATGTTTGTTTATAACATAATGTCATGACGTATACCCAAACTTGAACCCATTTTCTAAACATTAACATTCAGTATTATGTGCATATAGGTACCAATGTGATAAAACATTGAAAATGCAATTGATATTCCATAGTTTAAAAAGTGTGGAATACCACTTATTTCACTGAGAAAATTCTAGTGATGGGCAATCGGCTGGATTTCAGCATCGGATAATCGGCAAGATCAGTCTGATTCGATTAATCGGATATTATCTGACAGCTATTTAATACCAACTTAAACTAAATTCTGGAACAAATTGTATATATATAATTATAAGTAAATAACTACTTTATATTTGTGGATATTTTTATTCTTCTCAAAACAATATGACAAACAGAACAGTTGAAAACTCTTAACTGTCAATAAACAATTGAACATGTAAAACTCAACAATGACTAGAGTCACACAGAGAAATTGCAACACTGCAATCTACCAGTGATTTTTGAGGTTTTTGTTTAAGCATATCATCATATCCACATTACTGGCATTTAAGCGACTGCGCTTCTTGTTGACCAAATGACCAGCCAGGCTGAAGACGCGCTCTGATGGTACAGATGATGCCTGGCAACACAGATATTTCCTTGCCAGTTTTGCAAGCCTTGGATACACTAGTTCATTGCACTTCCACCATTCCAGTAGCATAGGATTTCCTTGTATTGGCTGGCTGTTACTCATATACATCTCCAGCTCTTTTTCTGCCACTTCCTCTGTTGACCAAATGACCAGCCAGGCTGAAGACGCGCTCTGATGGTACAGATGATGCCTGGCAACACAGATATTTCCTTTCCAGTTTTGCAAGCCTTGGATACACTAGTTAATTGCACTTCCACCATTCCAGTAGCGTAGGATTTCCTTGTATTGGCTGGCTGTTACTCATATACATCTCCAGCTCTTTTTCTGCCACTTCCTCTGTTGACACCTGCGATTCCCCAGAAAACACTACATCATCAAGCCAGTCTTCAAAGTCTGCTGCTTTTAGTTTCTTAACAGGTAGCTCAACAACATTTACTTCTGTGTCTGTTTCAAGTTCCTGTAATGCAGACTGTGAGGGTTCATTTGGGATGGGAGCAATGTTGTTGTTTACCTCTGGTTCTTTTTTAACCGACAATGTTATACCCATTACAGCTTCACGAAGAAGAGCCAAAACAGACTCTTTCCGTTCAGGGGCAAAGTCAAAGTTCTTTGTAAATGGATTCAGTGCACATGCCAGAAGAGGGATGTCTTCCATTTCTGTCCGCTTTTCCAGTTCACTCTTCATCGTGGTTTTCATGGCTACCAGAATAGGATGATCTTCTTCCTGAACCTTGACAGCCTTATGAAGTTTTAGAACCACAGGGATTACCTTGTGCATTGTTGGGATTGCTTCAGCGCAAAGGATTTCAGTAGCTGACTTGAAATATGATAGAAGCTGGACAATCTTCTGTGCAATTTCAACTTCCTCAAAGCTTAAGACACAATTTCTGATAAGAGTGATTGATGTCTTATTTATCTTAATGTCATTGGCATTGGCAAGAGCTACAAGTGCTGGTGTTAAATCTATGACTCGCTCCAGCATTGAGAAAGTCGAGTTCCAGCGAGTACAAACATCCATGATGAGTTTGTAGTCTGCTTTTAGGTCAGGCTTGGGAAACAATTCATTCTGTTTCTTTTTCAGCTCGTCAGTTGCTGATGACGATGAATGGAAGAAACTTACCAATCTACGGGCCTTTTTCAGCAAGCTACCAACCTCTGGAACACTGAGCCCATTTTTCACAATGAGATTGATCCGATGTCCATAGCAACCTAATCTGTCCCAGCCTAATAGTTCAAATGCCTTCTTTTCATTGGCTGCATTGTCTGTAGTTCCAATTGGAATACCCAAGCCCCATTCCATTTGAGTGATTTTCAGAGAATCTGCAATTTTTTGAGCCGTATGAGAACCTTCAATTTTTTTGGTTTCCAAAACATAGGATTGGAGATTCCATTGTTTATCAATCAGATGCACAGTGACAGTTCCATAACTTTCAGTATTCATACTAGTCCAACCGTCGTGTGTGATGGCTAGATGTTCCACAGATTTTATATCTGATCTTATTTTGTTGGTCATTTCAAGGTGCTTCTCCTCGAGGGCACGCCCAAGGTCACGCATACTAGGTATGAAATACCTAAAAAGAAAAGTTCAATATCAATAACATATGCAAAAGTGAAAGTAACTTTAAAAGGTTTCAGGGTAATTAAGAAAGTACACCAATATCAGGTGTCAGATAAGCCAATATAAAATAGTTGTGAACTTGTGATCACTTCAAGATTCATATAAATTATAAATTATAACCTTGATAGTGCTTGAAGTATATTACAGCATGGTTAGTTGGTTGCAGGGTTACATTTAATTTGCTGAAGCTAAGATGATACCAGAGTGCACAGACTCAGATACTAGAAAAAACTCTGGCGCAACTGTACATGCATCCAACTGCTTTACACCTTTAACTTGCAGCATACCATAAACCATGCTCTTACTTTTTAATGAAATTATCCCAATACCACATAAATCCTTCTTTACACATTTATTGCATTGTCAAATAACAATTTCCCTTAAGCTTATGTCATACTGCACAAGAACATTGTCACTTCAGAAAAAGTAATTTTTATTGTAATTTGATGCAAAAACATGATTCAGTTTCATTTTAAATAATTGCTGTCAGTAATTTTATTCTTAAATTCTTAGAAAAGTCATGCCATCATAATTACAAGACTCAGTGGCAACACCTTCCCAACTACCAGTTTCATCAATGCGTCATCCAAGGCCCTTTTACGCTCTCTGATTGGTTTCTGCTTTGGCCTGCCAAAGGAACCGGTAAGCGTCATCTGCTTCAGCTCACTAGATGTTGATGATGCTGATTTCTTATAATCTGGGTGGTTGGTCCTGATATGGGCCAGGAAGTTGGATGTATTTGCTAAAAAATAAATGAAAAATGTTGGTAATACTAAAAACAGTAGTTCTTTTTTCTAAACTTTCATCTAATAAACTTATCAACAAACAACTAATAATAATTGATAAATCAGGGCTTACCCTGGCTGAAAATTTCTTTTAGCCAAATAAGTGTGATTTTCTGGTTTCATACAACATTTTATGAAAATTTCATAATATGGGTAAGAAATCCTGTAGCCAATTCATGATTTGTATGGCAAAATTGCTAAATTTGTAGCAAATGGCTATTGGCAGATTGAGCCCTGGATAAATTGTAAACGATGTTGTGGGAAGATTTTGATAATAACTACAGACAGGTGCAGAATCAGGTAACAACAATAATGTACTAGGAATGTTTCACTTATTCTTTTCCTTTGAACACTGGACAAATTGACTTTAACCTATAGTTAACAATAACATTGGGACTAAGTTCCCAACTGACGTTGGTACGAAGAATACCGGTACGAACTTACCCTTGTTCACGTATTTCTTCTTGCACAATCTGCATACCGCATAGTTCATATCAAGAGTTTGTTTCGATGGAGGACCTGGTTTTGTTTTATAAAAACCAAAAACCTTCCAACATTCTGACGTAAACTGTCCTGGATAATCATATATTTTTTGGTCATTTTCATTGCTTTCTCCATCGTTGTCTGCCATCTTGAAACAAAGTGCTAAAACCCGTAGAACTCCATACCAGACTGCTTCTAAATTACTACTAACGACCTGAGCGCCAGTTGCGAAAACAAATGTGTTGCTGACAGAACTAAAGTAAAGGCCGTAAAGGGCATAGATCAATCAATCGCCGATCATTGGCTTTCGTTGGCGATCGTTCGTTTTTTAGAAACATGCGACGATTATTCGATTATAGCCAATTATCGGCCCATCACTAGAAAATTCTATAATTCACTGGAAAGCATGAAATAATGTATGGTTATCAGGAGCACTCTGACCAACTTTGCAGAAAAATCTCATCCAGGAATAAATATCCTGCCTAGGGGTCCATGTTACACTTAAACTTTAACAATCCATGATTGTATTTTGAATGTTAAAAGTATGTATGATGTTTGGATTAGCACATTAATGTAATCTTCAGGTTCATTGACATCTGACAAAGTGACACCCTCAAAATATTTCTAAACTTTTCTGTCTTCCAAAGGTGCATGTAGACATTCATCATCAAGTGCAGTACTTATGGCATTATGTGCAGAAGTTACATCTTTTTTTCCAGTGAATTAAGCTTTATGTTCAGTTTATTGGCATTATGTGCAGTAGTAGAAACAATACTTGCAGTAGTAACATGATTCCGTGCAGTAATAACATCTTTATTTGCAGTAGGTTTTTTTATTACCTGCAGTAGCTACATCATTCCTTACGTCTTTATGTGGAGTAATTTCAAAATGACACGCAATAAAAACATCATGATGTGCAGTAGTTTAATCTTTATGTGCAGAAGTAGCAAAATTACCATCATTTATTTTATGCTTTCTAGTGAATTATAGAATTTTTTTCGGTGAAATAAAAGTGGTATTTCACTATTTTCAAACAGTTTAATATCATTTTTATTTTCTCTGCTTTTTTCAAGCTGGTACCCAAACGCACATCACATTTCAAATGAGAACGTTTAGAAAAAGGGCTCATATTTGGGTATATGACGTCATGACGTCACATCATAAACAAATGTTTTTTGGCTTTGTTTTCATGCAATTTTTTTGTCAATTTCACACGAATTGTGCACTTAAAGCAAAAAACTAAAAGAAAATTTGTTTTTACCAGTGAAAGATAGAAATATATTTCACTCATGAACGCCAGAATTAGGTATTTTCACTTGTGGCTTCGCCACTCATGAAAATGCGAATTCCGGAGCTCACTCAGTGAAATATATTTCGATCTTACACTGGTAAAAACAAATATCCTCTATTCCTTGCATTAGTAACAGCATCCTGTGCAGTAGCTACACTATTACGTGCTGTAGACAAATTCCATGCAATGGTTACATCTATGTGCTCTAATTACACTATTTTGTGATGTAGAAACATTATTCGATGCAGTAGTTACATCATTTGGTGCAGAAGTAACATCTTTACATGCAGTAGTAACATTTTAATCTGCAGTAATAACATCTTTATGAACTGATATACCTGTTCATGGTTTTCTTGATACCTGTTCATGGTTTCCCTGATATACCTGTTGATGGTTTTTCTGATACCTGTTGATGGTTTCCCTGATATACCTGTTGATGGTTTCCCTGTTATACATGTTGATGGTTTCCATGATATACCTGTTGATGGTTTCCCTGTTATACATGTTGATGGTTTCTCTGCTATACCTGTTGATGTTTTTTTTCTGATATACCTGTTGATGGTTTCCCTTATATTCCTCATGATGGTTTTCCTGATACCTGTTGATGGTTAACCTGATATTCCTGTTGATGGTTTTCCTGATACCTGTTGATGGTTTCCCTGATATACCTGTTGATGGTTTTCCTGATACCTGTTGATGGTTTCCCTGATATACCTGTTGATGGTTTCCCTTATATACCTGTTGATGGTTTCTCTGATATACCTATTGATGGTTTCTCTGATAAACCTGTTGATGTTTTTCTGATATACCTGTTGATGGTTCCCCTGACATTCCTGTTGATGGTTTCCAGGATATACCTGTTGATGGTTTGTCTGATATACCTGTAAATGGTTTCTCTGTTATACATGTTGATGGTTTCCCTGATAAACCTGTTAATGGTTTCCCTGATATACCTGTTAATGGTTTCCCTGTTATATCTGTTGATGGTTTCCATACCTGTTAATGGTTTCCCTGTTATACCTGTTGATGGTTTTCCTGATACATGTTGATGGTTTTCCTTATATACCTGTTGATGGTTTCCCTGATATACCTGTTGATGGTTTCCCTGATATACCTGTTGATGGTTTCCCTGATATACTTGTTGATGGTTTCTCTGATATACCTGTTGATGGTTTCTCTGATATACCTGTTGATGGTTTCTCTGATATACCTGTTGATGGTTTCCCTGATATACATGTTGATGGTTTCCCTGATATACCTGTTGATGGTTTCCCTGATATACTTGTTGATGGTTTCTCTGATATACCTGTTGATGGTTTCCCTGTTATATCTGTTGATGGTTTCCATACCTGTTGATGGTTTCCATGATATACCTGTTGATGGTTTCTCTGATATACCTGTTAATGTTTTTTTCTGATATACTTGTTGATGGTTTCTCTTATTTTACTCAATATTTTAATGACTAATTTAAGTTTTGTTTTTGTTGCCGGTGATGGCAGGTTGACACATAGGGATCCTACTGTCTGGCAGCAGTTGTGACTGCAATAGCAGTTAGACTCTTAGACACTTACTGGTGCTGTGTGGCAGTATCCTGTAGTCATCCAACTTGAACATGAAATTTAATGTTGCCTTAAATACTTGTCCAATTCACTTAATACTTAGAATATATCATCGGCATGATTAAGGCCATATGTTACAACAAGAATGAAAATTTCTGTTTCCCTATTTTTTTTTTAGGTATGTCCCTTTAAAATTCAACATTTAAGTGTTTGTGATTGGGGTAATTATGATACTCTTTCATTACAATTCCATATATCTTAAAATATGTATATAATCATTTCCAATTCAGGAGAGACAAGTGTTCAGAGGAACACCACATTCTTGTCTTTCCTTTCAGTGTTAGCGGATGCACTGACTACTTCGCAGCTGATGAGTATGAGGGTTTCCAGACTGGGCGTGACCTCATGGAAACTCTGAACCTCCCGAATCACCCTGGCCCCAGCAGAGTTCCTGAGGATCCTTTGTATGACCCAGAACACATCCAGGGCCTTATTCCACCAGGAAACCCTGAAAACATGGACATCAGAAAGGTATAAACAGAACTTGAATGTTGGTCTTGATAACATCTTATAAATGTTTAATTATAACTGATGTTTCAGGTGTCCCTTGATGAATTTTTAATCAATATAAATTCCAGTTTGAAATGAAGCTCCAGTTTTGGACAAATAATCAGCGACATTGGTCACACTATATTGACTTGCTTTTGTTTAATTGCAAGAATTGTCTTCTTGTGTACTAAGCAGTAGAAGCATTATGTATGCTCTGTTTATGATCATCAGAATTAGTTATATTTATTCTGAAATAAACTGCATTCATACTTTGTATGTCTTGTTTACTTTCAGTTGTATAGCTTGAATTTTCAGCAAATTCAGGAAGTGTTAACTAAACCGTAAATGTTCAGTTAAAATTTTGTTGCTTGTGTTTATAATGATTATAATGTTGATTTCAGCAGATAACAAATGATGCAGATGTTGTTTTCTGTTGCAGGTGTTGTCTAGGATTGTAGATGGTAGCAGATTTAGTGAGTTCAAAGTGCAATATGGGACCACATTAATCACGGGCTTTGCTCATATCCATGGGTAGGTCTCAATACTTGTTAACCAGGTTTCCAACAAAAATCCTAGTATTAGATTGGGGTATGGTGGGCGGGCATGCGACATCAAACTGAGGGTTTCCAGTCGATAACTTCAGTTAAAACGAACGAATAGTGATGAAACTTTAGATATATATCAAGCTTGCATGAAGACCTAGCTTGGTATTGCATTTGAGGTTGTTTGGGTCAAGGTCAAGGTCATTGTTGCTAAAAAAAGAAATTCAGTTTCCACGTCATAACTTGAGTTTGCTTTGACCTATTGACACCAAACATGTGTGTGGGTAGCTTATAACAAGACGCAACTCGGAGTTGCTACCTTGTTGTCTGTGATTATGCACTCTCTTACACTATCGGCTCATTACATTCACCTCTGTTATAAGCTGGGACTACTTTCAACTAATTTTACTGTAACTCAAAAAATAGTTCACCAATTACATTTAAAATTGCTTGGGTTTCTTTGGTTTGAATGATAGATAGTGAAAATATCTGTCATTTGTTAAACGACAAGCTTTCATATTCATAATTATGACTGTATAAAATAAGGCTGTTGTGTAATGTCAAAAATCTTGACATTGAGCCTTGAAAGTAAGGGTCAGGGTCAGTGTACTTGGAAAAGTGACAGGCTCATAGTTAGTGTGTCATGCAAGATGTAAAGTGACGAGGCATGGTCCATACAGTGACAGAAACAATGGCAGTACTTACAATCTGTAAAGTGGCAGGGGATATAACTGTTGCTCTGACAGCCAATTCAGAAATAAAATGATAAAAAATCTACACCTGTGTAAGCATCAAAATTGTTTGTACTTTTCAGGTACCTTGTTGGAATAGTAGGTAACCAAGGAGAGATAACTGATACTGCAGCTGCAAAGGGAGCTCACTTTGTACAGATGTGTTCAGAACGTAACATTCCACTGGTGTTTTTACATAATACTGTCTCACAACATACTGACAATCAGTATGGTAAGCTGACATCTTCTATGCCAAATAGAATTTGATGATACCACTTTAGATTAATGAGATGGTTAGCGGACAGGAATAATGTTTAACTTTGGTAATTTTGTATTTTTAACCAGCTTTTCTTGGGTTTTGAAAACCCAGGTTATTCGATTGGGGTATGTCAATGGGCAGGGGTGTGTCAACATTTCATGAAGTTTGACATCTGTGTTGTCTGATCAGGATCTACACTGTTTGCTTAAAGATTCATTAGGTTATTTCTGACCAAAAAGTGTCCTGTGTGATCCAGATCAAATGGCACCCATATTTAGCTAATCTGATCTACACTTTTTCCCTTACATCATTAAATCTGTATATACACTATAAATGGTTTTACAAAGCTTGTATTATTTTAGGTTTGCCAGGAGGCAACTTCCTGCGGGACCATGCAAAGATGATGGGGGCAGTAAGCTGTGCCAAAGTACCAAAGATATCTGTTGTTATTGGCAACAGTATAGGTTCATCAAATTTTCTTATGGTAATCTTTAACTTAAATTCCCCAAAAGAGTTTTTAAATCACAAATGCTTATCAGTGTTACTTGAGAAAATATAAATTATAAGTTCCAAAGAAAAAATGATTTTACATTGCAAATGCTTTCATTCTAATAACAAGAATCAGAATTGATGCATCATAAGTTTAATTCAACAGTTTACAAATATATACTGAAATGTAACCGAAAAAATGTACAGAGTCAGGAGATAATTACAATTACAATCTGTCAAATTTTATGTTTTTAAAGAAAATTGTTGAAAAATGAGATTTGTTTTAAACTTAAAAAGGTTTGTCAGTTTATTATAGACCTCTGCTGTGTACCTGAGGGGACTGTAGGTTTAACCTCTGTCCATCTGTTCATTTGCAAAAACTGGATCCTGTGATAACTCAAAAAAGTACTCTTGATCTTTTTTCAAAACTTCATATACATTTAGACAGCAATGTGAGAATTATGCACAACATTCACCAGAAGTAAAAGGTCAAGTGACTGATACTAAAAATAGAAAAAAACGAATAGTTGTTCAATTACTCTAAAAGTAAAAAAAGATATGATAATAAAACATGGAATTGAGATAAAGTTGATTACAGGATTATGCACAACATTTCATTTTCCCCAGAGTTCAAATACTAGTATCAAGCCAGGAGTTATTGTATTACAAAATGTAGATTTGAAAATATTTAAGTATTTGATTTCAGTGTGGTCGCTCATGTAGCCCTAACTTCATGTTTACCTGGCCTAATGCTGTGATAGGGTTAATGGAGAGAAATCAACTCGTGCAATCTATTCTGCAGGTAGGGCTTCTTTGCTAGTTTTTGGCATTATCAGTCAACTTTAACCCTTTACTCCATATATTCGACCTTAATCACATACCCTAACAGTGTAGATCTTGAGTGAAGGCAGTGATGTGTTGACTGATTTGATTGCCAGCAGGATTAAAGCATATCTGTGGGGTAAAGGAATAATTTACTTAAGAAGGTGTGATGGTAGACTAGATGTAGAACTTTGAAGTGTTAGCAAATAGTGCATTAACACCGAGTGATGTTGTGCTGTGATTAAAATCATTACTGTCTGGCTTTTTAACCAGGTTTTCTTTAGAAAAATCCTGGTTATTAGATTGGGGTATGTCGTTGGGCGGGCGGGCGTCAACATTTTGTCAAGTTTTTTGTGAAAGTTGTGTTTTTCTCAGTAACCGTTCAAGGTACAACTTTGAAACTTAACATAGTTGTCTGACATATCAATACCAATTATCAGGACAAGTTTCATAATCCCTGACTGTATTTTGACAAAGTTATGCCCCTTTTTCACTTAGAAATTTTGTCAAGTTTTTTGTGAAAGTTGTGTTTTTCTCAGTTACCATTCAAGGTATAGCTTTGAAACTTTGCATAATTGTTTCACATCACAGTACCTATTATCAGGTCAAGTTTCATAACCCCTGACTGTGTTTTCCAAAAGTTATGCCCCTTTTTGATTTAGATTTTTTGTTAAGTATTTTGTGAATGTTATCTGTTGATGCCAAGTTGCCTGTTGACGCTTGGCTTGGTTTGTGGGTAGCTTATATCAACAGGCAGCTTGAGATTGCTACCCAGGTGTCTGTGATAAAGGTCAAGGTCACTTGCTAAATATAGAAATTCAGCTTTCCCTCAATAACTTGAGTTTGCTTTTACCTCTGGATGCCAAGCTTAGTATATAAGTAGCTGATATCAAAAGACAGCTTGGGATTGCCACAGGTATCTGTGATCAAGGTCAAGGTCACTGTTGCTAAAAATAGAAATTCAGTTTTCCCTCAATAACTTGAGTTTGCTTTGGTATATTTACGCTGAACTTAGTGTTGGAATCTAATATCAAGATGCAGCTTGAGATTGCTACCCAGGTGCCTGTGATAAAGCTCAAGGTCACTGTAGCTAAAAATAGAAATTCAGTTTCTGCTCAATAGCTTGAGTTTTCTTTGGCCTATTGACACCAAACTTGGTTCGTGGGTAGCTTATATCAAGACACTACTTAGGATTGATACCCAGGTGTCTGTGATAAAGGTCTATTTTTGCTTAAAATAGAAATTTAGGTTTCTCCTTATTACTTGGGTTACCTGTGATCTATTGACAACAAACTTTCTTTGGGTAGCTGATACCAAGACGCAACTCAGATTTCTACTCAGAAGTCTGTGATCAAGATCAAGGTCACTGTTGCTAAAAATAGAAGTTCAGTTTCTTCATATCAGATATTTTCTTTACAAAAGTATAAGTATTAAATGAAAACCTGGTTTTTGGCGCGGGGCGACGACTTTTTCTTGTATATCCTGTGTGACAGCCATGAAGTCTGATTGGATCTACAAATTTCATTTTAAGATTCATAAGGTTGTTTCTGACCAATTACTGAACAGTGCTATAAAAAGTAATACATATGGAATGAAAGGATAATGTTTAGGACCTTTACTGTACTGAACAAAAATGAAAACTTACCAGTTTTTAAATTCAAAACTTTTGTTCAGTGATGCTATATTTTATCTTTCATTTAATTTGTGATATTTGTACATATCTGGACATTTGATAAAGCGGGAAGATTTTGTAATGTTTTCGCTGGGCTCGACGTTATCTCCTCTTTTCTAAATCATGGTGAGATCGATAATCATTAACATAAAAGTCTCAAACAGGTTATTTGAACGTCAAATTTTGAAGTTTATGGCATGTAAAGAAGGAAAAACACAATCTTTTAAGACCACTGAAGCAAAGAAATGAGATACAGTTACTGAATTATTCGATTTTGCAAATTACCTCCCTTTTAATTAAAAACAACAAAATCCAATGCTTAATTTTCCACAACCACGTATTCTTTTTCTTGTTTCTTTTTTCTAAACCGATAAATACTGGTCCGACAACTACCAAGATAAACATATTGGTGATCGAATTCATTCAGATATATACATTCACTGGCATCATAGGAGTTTTCCATGTTATTTTTGTCAAGTTTTCATTTTGGCTCAGTATATATCAACAATGTCTTAAACTGGTACATGTTGGTCTATAAATCCTGCAGCTGTAGAATATGAACTTTATTCACTATGCTTAAACCTTTACTCCATTGTATATGGCTTATGTAAGATATCCCACTGGCCACCATTGTAGATCCAGATGAGCCTGCACATCTACACGGTGTGATTGGGTTTTACAGTATGCTTTTAAATGAGAAATAACCTAATGAATATAAAAGCCACTAGTGTAGATCCTGATACTGATGTTGCATTTGTAACCACTGAAGACTCAGAATGCACCGATAAAAGGTGTATTTGTGGGATAATGGGTTATGCTTTAGTATTTTTTTTTTTTTCAGGATAAGTATGGAGGTAGAGAAGTCGATAGTGCAGAGAGAATGGAATTAGAAAGGAAACTACATCAGAGGTTTGCCCTGCAGATGTCTGCTATCTACAACAGCTCGAGGGTCCTTGATGATGGAATTATTCTACCTCAAGATACCAGACAGGTAGATTGATTTACCATTCCCTGCAGAATATTTCTTACAGACTTTACCTTTCTTTTATTTTGTGCCAGTCTGTTTATTGGCCCAAGATCATTTTAAACTGAAAACTAGTCTCAGATCTCAAGGATCTGATCGGCTGAAATCAGACCCTTGACTCTATGTTAAGTAACACCCCTGTAAATTTCCCTTCCAGATATAGTCAACAGATTTCTCTCAAATGAAGTGTTTAAGTACCAGCCCGGTTAGCTCAGTAGGTAGAGCGTCCGCTTCCGGACTGGGAGGTCGTGGGTTCGATCCCCGGCCGGGTCATACCAAAGACTTTAAAAATGGTAGTAATGGCTTTCCTCCTTGGCGCTCAGGGTGTAAGGGTTAGCATTACGACCGATTCGGCGGGTGTCGGTATAGGAGGACCCGCAAGGAGATCCGAAGTCGGAGGTGCTGAGCCTGCAATATGGCGGTCTCCTATCCAAAAGCGCAGCACCACGCTTACACGCCGAAAAGGTGAATGCCAAAAAAAAAAAAAAAAGTGTTTAAGTGTTATGCATACCTTTAGCTATGTTGCAATATTTTATATTTCAGCTTCAGTTGTTCCATTGCTCCATTAAAATCAAAAGAAAAATGCAGTAAACAAACAAAATTATAGTGTGCATGTTGCAAGGAGAAGTTTAACCGTTTACTCCATAAATACAACTTTATTGCATGGATGAACAGCATAAATCCAGATCAACCAGCACATTTGTGCCATCTGATGAGGATCTACACTGTTTTCTTTTTAATTCATTAGTTTTTTTCTAACCAAGATGTGGCCAGTGAAAATCTAGATAAGATGGCACAGTTGTGCCAGCTGATCTGGATCTAAACTGATCACACATGTGTTAAAAGGTGTATATATGGAGAAAAGGGTTAAAGATGCATCTTCGTCGACAGACATACTTCAAAAATTACTTGTTAAGTGCTTAGCACAGCATTTGTCACATTTGTGATCAACAAAAACCCAGATCAGCCAGTGCATCTGCACAATCTAATAAGGGTCCTCACTGTAAGTTATTCAGATAACAAACTCTGATTATAAATTTTTGTCAAGACTCCTTTAACCCTTTCCTGTACAGATACACCTTTATTGCTAGGTTGAACAGTTTAGATCCAGATCAGACGGCACATCCGTGCCATCTGATCAGGATCTAAACTGTTTGCTTTTTGATTCATTAGGTTATTTCTGACCAAAATGCGACCAGTGCAGATCCTGATCAGACCGCACGGATGTGCCAGCTGATCTGGATCTACACTGGTCGCACATGCGTAAAAATGCGTATATATCCAGGAAAGGGTTAAATAATAATGGAACAACTCAAATTATTACAGTGGGTTAAATGGTTAATATTATTAGTATTGTTTTTTACCATAATAAGCAAAATCTTCCAAACTGAGAATAAATATATAACATATATTTGATATTTCAGGTGATAGGTAAATGTTTGGACATCACCTGTGCCTATGTAGGACGTCAGACCACCAGCTACCCAGTGATAAGAATGTGAAGTGACATTGTAATTATGTATAGTTTGTAAGTGTTGGCAACTAAAATAACCAACGAAATAACTGTGATATTTGATTATAACTGATAAGATTAAATGAGTAATCAATTAAAATTATCAAAATGATCGATGGTAACTTACTATTGGGTAAATTAAAACCTATTATTATTTAATTTAGGGGAGACAGTTTATACTGAATGGGTGATCAGTATAGATCAGATAGTATCAGGATCTATGCTGTTCTTGGTCAGAAATAATTTAATTAATTTAAAAGCAACCAATCTAGATTTTGATCATGAATGTGCAGGCTGATTAGGATAGTCACTGGTGACACAGGAAATATAAGTTTAATATTTGCAGATTCAACACTAGATTCACTGGCCTGTTTAGCTTTACTATCTTACCATGTTCTAATCTGTGTTAATTCCTTACATATAAATGGACTGATCTGTAAAACAATAGATAGGCCATGTAGAATGCATCAGTAGCTCAGTGGTTAGCGCAGGTGCCTGTGAGTCCAGGGATTGCTGGTTAGATCCCCACCTACTCCAACTGAAAACCTACTAACAGTCTTTGGTGGAGAGTTTTAATCGAGGTCCATCGTAGTAGTACTATACACCAGGCACTTAAAGGACCTAGGGACATGAAAATGACTAACACTTTTCTGGAGGTGTCACTCATATGGTCTTCTGGTAGCAACTGTAAATAAATTGTGTAGGCAGCAGTAGTCCAGTGGTAGAGTGCTCGCTTAGGGATCAAGGGGTCCCAGGTTAGAGCCCCAGTCCAGCCACTAATTTCCTTAAGCAAGAAATAAAGCCTTCATTGCCTCTCTCTACCCAGGTGTATAAATGGGTACCTGTGATGAATATAAGCCAATGTTCCGTGGCTGCCTACGGCGCCGACTGTTAACGGCTGACTTATATATCCAGTGATCGGGGGTAAAATGTGAAAGTCGGTTGAATACAGCAATTACAGACTATAAACACCTACCTTTACCTTTAAATTAAAATACACACACAAAGCCAGTCTATCCTTCACTCTTAATTGAGTTTGTCAAGCTAGAGGGTTGATTATTGATTCTAACAAAAATTTTCCTGCTGTAATGCAATTTTACTGTATTTTGTATTGAAAATACATACTAATAATCATGTATTTATTTCAAACATGACACATAGCTAACATAGACAATCATTTAGGAAATTGTGTAGAATTTGAAATTGATTGATACAGATTGTCTTATATAGTCTTCTAGTTGTTAGAAGAATGTATTATTTATCACTTTCCTTCATAGACACACCTTTATTGTTTCAGCGAACAGTGTAGATCCAGATCAGCCGGCACATATGTGCTATCTGATCAGGATCTGCACTGATTGCTTTTTGTCTCATTAGGTTATTTCTGACCAAAATGCAACCAGTGTAGATCCTGATCAGATGGCACGGATGTGCCGGCTGATCTGGATCTACACTGGTCCCACATGACTAGAACTCTTTTCAAGGATGTTTTGGTATTATTATATAATACCTTTTGGTATATGTACATCATAATTTGTAGTTTATTGCAAACAGGAAATACATAAATAAATTATATTTTTACACTAGATAAAATGTATTGTTTTGATGCAGTTTAGGACTGAATCAATATTGTATTGCATTTGTCAGGATTTGGTGGGTTTCATGCTTACTTCAAACAACCGTAATGTTTTTGATATCTCCATGAATGCAATAAATGATTGATTCTGCTCTAATGTTTACACTCCAATATAATTTAATATGGAAGAATTTTTGATAAACAAGGTAATTAGCTAGAG
This sequence comes from Corbicula japonica, assembly GCA_038501625.1. Classification (NCBI taxonomy): domain Eukaryota; kingdom Metazoa; phylum Mollusca; class Bivalvia; order Venerida; family Cyrenidae; genus Corbicula; species Corbicula japonica. Next base: position 562,261 of record JAZAYU010000008.1, on the reverse strand, counting down.
CTTTTTAACAGCAACTTTAACAACCAACCTTGTTCACAGCAAGTGTTCGCAAAATGTACATCCATGTTGGCATCATTTGCCAAAACATGAAGAACAGACCATTAGTTGAGCTGTGTTTATTGTATTAACACACCAGAGATAATTATTTTCATGGCAAAACAAATGCACTCAGAACAAAACTTTAATCCATTTAAGTTTGCTGATTATACAGCACAGATGTGCCAGCTGATCTGGATCTACACTGGTCGCAATATCAATAAAACCCATATAATCAGCAACCACCAGTTGGAATATAAGTATGAATGTGAGGTAAAGATGGAAAAATCTGTCACCGAGGGTTAGACCATTCATATCTTGGCTATTCCTCTGCAGCCACCAGTTGGAAGCTTCATATTAAAATAGATGACTGTATTGAGTCAGTTATTATATTTACACTCCTAAATATTCCTACCAAGATATTGAAAAGAATTTGTGAAATGATGGTCTTTTGAATGGCTGTTGGAACAGCCACTTTGACAACAAAGCAAATGAAGGCACACTTTTTCACAGCAAGTCACTAAATACCCACACTGTCCATTAGAAAATAGTGGTGCCTCTGTCCAAAACCACCCATCCCAAAAAAATTATTGGTAAAAAAATCTGAACAAATTCTGTTCCCGACAGAACAGGTTTTTAGACCATCACGGATATGGAAAAAAAAGGGGCTGACAATTAAAAAAATAAAATGTTCATCATTTCAAAGCTTACCGAAGGTGATAGTGTCACTATTAAAGACTGGTAAGGCTTTTCAAGCAAGAATAGGCACCAACCTGCTACTTTTGTAAGTTGTTATCATGATTTTTTAGAAGAAATTGAAAAGATGGACAATTATTCTACACCAAAGGTTGTGGTAACTATAAATGCCATTTTCTCAAAATTTTAAGTTAGTTTTAACTTCTTTTTCTCAAGTATTTCGTTAATAAAAATAAAAATTAAAAAGTGTCCACCCTCCCCTTTTTTCCCTAAAATCCAGATGAGAATCTACTGAATTTTTTTCTCAGGCTTAATACTGTACCTCAAGACAGATATTTAACAGATATTCATAGTATAAGTGTGCCATTTATTTGTGTAATATTCATGACCAAGCAATTTCTTTTGTACTATATTTTTAGCTCACCTGTCACATAGTGACAAGGTGTGCTTTTGTGATCGCAATTTGTCCGGCGTCCGTCGTTCGTCCGTAAACTTTTAATTTAAACGAAATCTCCTCTTAAATCCCTGGGCCAAAGTTGATGAAACTTGCCACAGATGTTCCTTGCATGAAGCTCTTCTAAAGTTGTTCAAAGAAATCAATTCCATGCAGAACTCTGGTTGCCATGGCAACCTAAAGGAAAAACTTTAAAAATCTTCTTGTCTGAAACCACGAGGCCTAGAGCTTAGATATTTGGCATTTAGCACTCTCTAGTGGAACTCTACAAAGATTGTTCAAATTATTTCCCTAGGGTCAAAATTGGCCCCACCCCAGGGGTCACTTCATTTTACATCAATTTATATAGGAAATCTTTTAAAATCTTCTTCTCACAAACCACAATGCGTACACCTTAGATATTTGGTAAGTAGCATTGTCTAATGGATGTTTACTAAATTTGTTCAAATTATGTCCTCTGGGCCAAAATTGGCCACGCCCTAGGGTTCTCTTGGTTTACATATAGTTATATAGGAAAAACATGAAAAATCATTTTTCTCTGAAACTAATAGGACTAGATCTTGGATATTTGGTGCTGAGTATTGTGTAGAGACCCTTTATCAACTTTGTTTAAAAGTTGGCCCTGGGGTCAAAATTGTCCCCGCCCTGGGGGCCCTTAATATGTGAAAAAGGCAAACTTTAAAAATCTTCCTACTGGAAACCTCGATGCCTAAAGCTTAGATATTTGGTATGTAGCATTGTCTAGTGGATGTCTACCAAGTTTGTTCAAATTATATCCCCTGGGCCAAAATTGGCCACGCCCCAGGGTTCTCTTAGTTTACATTGATTTATATAGGAAAACATGAAAAATCATTTTTCTCCGAAACTAATAGGACTAGACCTTAGATATTTTTTACTTTATTTTACCACACTTGCACATAACTCTTGCAAGCATTGAGCAGTTGTTGACAGGTGAGTGACCCAGGGTCCTATGGACCCTCTCCCAGTAAACACCCGATGTCAAAACGACGTTGGATTTAGGTTGGATTTTGGTCGCGACGTCGGCGACCTAAATCCAACGTAAATGCGACGTCGTTCAGACGTCGTGAAATGACGTCGGATAGACGTCGGCTTTTGGTCAGATATATTTGACTTCTTAACCTACTAGGAATAGTTATTTTCGAATAACTATTTTTTTTCTTCAAATTTGCTTTACATATGCAAAAGTTCAATTAAAAAAAAATACGAATAAAAAATATTTCTTAATTTGAATGGTTTGCTGTTCAGTGGAAGGGATATTATCAAAACCTGTGCAATCGAATCTAAATATAAACAATCCGCGCCATTTGAAACAAAGAAACAAAGAACAAGACAAAGTAGCCAAACAAACACAGAAGGGGAAAAAGGAATATTTTATATTTGCCAGAAAAGGAGGATTAAGCAAGTAAGTTTTTCGTATTCGTAGTTTGTTGTTTAATTCTAGTTTTTGCTTAAATCTTGTTGAAATGCATGCCCATTACATGTTGGAGTTGTTTTCATGAAATACGTTTCGTCCCAAAAAAGTCTCGCTACCTGGCTATTGTTATAATACAGAGCTCATAAAACACATTACGTTTAGAAGAGAGGTTTAGTGATGAATTAAAAAAAAACACCGTGATGGTATTTTTCAAACAGTGTTATTACACTGATAGTAATAAAAGGAAGAGGGAAGAGTTTCGATTTTGGTCGGATTTCAGTCGGATTCTGGTCGGAATGTAGTTGGATTTTGGTCGGAACCCGACGTCAATCCGACGTTGGGAAATGACGTCTAAAAAACTTTCATTTCCAACCAAAATCCGATGTTGATCTGACGTCGAGGTCTGACGTCAATCCAACGTCTTTTCGACGTCAAATGTTTCCTGGGCTTGTTTATGTTAACTATTAATTAAACCCTTTATTCCATATATACACATTTTATCACATAGTTGACTGATGTAGATAAGCCATCAGATCTGTGCCTTCTGATCTGGATCTACATCATTTGCATCTTGGTGAGAAATAACCTAATGATCCGAAATGTGTTGATCCTGATGGATGGCACAAGCCCTTTGCCCAGTGTTACCTGTACATCATTATCTGTACTTAAATGTTCTGCATTTTTGACACTAATTTGCAGACTGCATTTGGCATGATATTCTGTATTTTAGACCCACTCCTAAATTAATGTTTTTTGTTTATAACTTGTTAGTTCAAACAGTTAACAAATTAAAACAAAAATGGACACAATAAAATGTGCATGACTGCAACTGGTTCATGATTCTGCATAGCTTAGTGGCAAACTAAAACAAACACAGATAGAGATAAGAGTAATGGCCAATGTTAGAAACTGTAAAGTCAGTTGTTTAAGAGAAAAAAAGATTTACAATATTGTTTCATGATGTGAAATGTGAAATTAGTTTTAGTTGAAAGCCTTGCCAATAAAAATGTTTATTCATATATGGACTAGTATGCAAAAGGAGAACTTAGGAAGAGCACTTTGTAAAATATGGTAATATAATTGTATAGGGCTAACAATATCCCATGGCAACTCCATCTAGTTTTGTAATTTCCTTTCTAATTTTGATTACTCTGTGAATAACATGAATCTATGAACACGACTTATCCCTTGAGCAAGTGGTGTAGATTTGGATCAGCTTGCTTATCTGTGCAGTCAAACCATCCATCAGGGAAAAATGTACCAGTAGGTCCAGATCTGGACTGAAGGTTATAAAGCTGAGATTGGAAACCAGTCTCAAATCTCAAGCATCTGATTGGCTGAAATGGCAACTGTCGCCATTTCAGCCAATCAGATGCTTGAGATTTGAGACTGGTTTCCATGTTCAGTTTTATAACCTTGGGCACAGACTGCACCAATATTCTGTATCCATAGATAAACTGATAAAACAGGTTTGTTGTAAAACTGCTTTTTTTCATTTACTTAAATAGGTGCATTTACTTTATAGCGTTTTACCAATAGTTGCAATTACTGGTGTCATGGGTTTCCTTTGGTCACCAATGGCTTGACTGGTAATTGATAAACCTCGAACAAATTCTAGATTGTTTTAATACTGTTATAAATAAATTTAATTACAGTCACTAGGAACTAGTCTTGTCAGTTCCATATCAACTGGGAAAACTTTGATAACTTTGGTTACTCAAGGATGCCATCTCGATCTGACAAATGGTTCTGCCTTGGCTAAAGTGTGAAGGCAGAAATGGCTGCCAATAGTAACTATGTTGCCACTGTTAAACATTGGTACCATCGTGCAAATGTCATCAATTTGTCACCTATGTTTAAACTCTGAATGAACATTCCCAGTATTAGGAATACATTCTGAGGCATTTATTTGTGGAGCAAGGTCTTCAGGATGTCAGGTTAAAATACAAGTTTGTAGACTAGCAAGTTACTGTATTCCTTCACAGACAAAGGGGCAGACTGTAATACAATGCTTTAGGCTATGAACTGATAAGGTGTTCCTTTATAGACCATAGACCAATGAATGGGTGGCAGGCTAAAATACAAGTTTGTAGACTAGCAAATTACTTCACTGACCAAGGTGCAGACTGTAATACAAAGCTATAGGCTATGAACTGATAAGGTATTCCTTTATAGACCATAGACCAATGAATGGGTGGCAGGCTAAAATACAAGTCTCCAGACCATAATATGATATGGTATTCCTTAAGAGACCCCCGTCAATCTCTGGGTGGCAGATTGAAATATTGGTCTATAGGTACCATATTCATTCACAGCCCTTTGATCAGTCACTAAGTAGAAAATGAGCAATTCACTGGAGAGCCAGCATAAAGGCTGGTTACAAATCAAATCATGCTTTCACAGGTAACCATTTTTTTTATCTTTCTAGATTATATGGCATCTATCAAAAAATATATCTAATGTGTATAATGCATAAAACGTAATTATTGTGTAATATTATAGAAATGAAAATCAACAAAAATAACCTTCTCCCAAAAAGTACTGGTTTTAAGTACAGGTCAGTAATAGGCCAGAATTAGGTCATGAGCAAAGACAGATGAATATAGAGATAAGAGGACACTAATCCTGGACTATAATAGGATACATGTACATTGCTCATTGTGGTAAGTAAATGGAAGTAATTATTTTTCTTACATGAAATAGAAAACTAGGAATAAAAAATCAACAATCTTCATTTGTAGACATTGAAATCATTTTAGTTATTATGCTAATTGAATACTGTAGTAATGTGTGCTACAGCCAAGGAGCAATTGTATTTATAAGGTGTATATGTTCTTTAGAAAATGCCTTTTACACTTAGCATTTCAAATTGTGTATACAATATTTCTAGATTAATTATTGTGAATGCAGAAAAATAATACATTTCAAAAAAGATTGAATAAATGCTTACAAAAAAGTTAATGTGTACAATTCAGCTATATGGTTTGCTGAATACTGCAACACTGAGAACGTTAAAGGGCTAAGCCATGGCAAAGCCAACCACAATTACTGGCATGACAGTGAAGGACATTCGGTTTCCGACGTCCTTGGAGAAAGATGGCTCTGATGCCATGGTGCGTATCATTTATTGTAATATCTGAACTTGTACTTCTTAAACTTTACAAACATGTAAAATGAATATTGACATCATAATAGAAACCACTCTGCAAATTTCATAACTCTTGGTTATATTGTTTCAAAGTTTTGCACCATTTTATCTTAAGAGTTATTCTTTTGAGTTTTGCACCATTTTATCTTAAAATTCTTCATTTAGAGTTTTGCAGCATTTTATCTTAGAATTTTTTTGTTTAGAGTTTTGCATCATTTCATCATAGAATTGTTCATTGAGTTTTGCAAAATTTTCTTAGAATTGTACAACTAAACCCCTGTCACACTAGGGTCCTGTTCTTGCGGCGATCTCATAGCGTCCATGAATGCAGAGGTGAGAGCAGTATGTTCCTCAGCACTGCCGCAGCAACGCAGTAGCATCGCTAGCAGACGCAGTGGGATCACATAGAACACCTAGCCACAGCTCACACTTTGAGCATGCACAAAACAAATGCCATCGCTCAACGTTCTGATGAGAGCAATGGGGTAGCCGTACGGTCACCAAAGCAGCGCAGTAAGGAATCCTTAAATGCCACACAAGCTCCGCTAGTGCACACAGAGGTTGCAGTGTGAATGCTATGGTAATGGATGGTGCTTGCATGAAGGTTGCATGTCGTTGTCAATGCGACTTTACCACGCTTAATGGCACGTCTACGGTGCTTATACATATTGTAAAATTCTTTATCTGCGCTCTTTCAATGACTGTACAGTGCTGTCACGGTAATCATTGTGATCCCAATGTGCTTCTAACACGTTGTCATGGCGATCTTGTGCTCCTTATGCTTTTCTATCTTGTCCATTGGCATTTGATGACAAACACGAGCAAAATTGTAAAAATGTACCTAGATATGCAACATTCATTTCACTGTCTGATGTACGATAGCAAGTTGGGCTACTGCTGGCCTATAATGAAGGTCAAGCAGATACACCAAGATGCAGACGTTATGCATATCATTCTTACACGACAAGAAGGGCCCAAGGGCTTAGGAGATTTTGGGTTCAACCATGGCTGGACAAAGGCAGAAGGATGTGAAAGCATGGTGCACACAGTGGAAGTGCCGTAAGAGCACTGTGAAAGCGCATTGCATGCAGTGGAAGCGCCGTAAGTGTGCCATGAAAGGGCAGTGCATGCAGCGAAAGGGCTGTAAGATCGCAGGCAATCGTCAATAAGAATGCCCTACAAACATGATAGAATGCCATGTGAGCTCCGTAGCAATGCCTTGTTTGCTGTGAAACCCTTGACATCTCCATTTTTACGAAAAATATAGTATTTTTCTTGTGCTCTCACAGCATTCTGAAAAATTAAACAACGTCGTCGAAACACGCTAAAGTGTGACAGGGCCTTTAGAGCTTTGCACCATTTTATCTTAAAACTCTTTATTTAGAGTTTTGCATCATCTTATCTCAGAATTGTTCATTTAGAGTTTTGCACCATTTCATCATAGAGTTCTTTATTCAGAGTTTTGCACCATAATTACATGTATTATCTTTGAATTCTTCGTAAAGAGTTATGCACAATTTCATCATAGAATTGTTCATTTAGATTTTTGCAACATATCATCTTAGATTTTTTTGTTTAGAATTTTGCACCATTTTATCTGATAACTTTTTACATTAAATTTCAAGTCAGATTTCAAGCTTCTCATGATTGATTGACATTGTAATTACTACCACAGCTGCAAGTTTCATTACATTTTGACTGCATCTGTTATAAATATGTAACTTTGCATGCAACCCATAAAAGTATAGGGCACCCACTTTATAAGCTCTTATTTATGTTGGAAAATTGGCCACACAGTTTGATTAACCCTTTACCCCATAGATACACTCTATTGTTTGGATGAACATTTTAGATGTGCCAGCTGATCTGGATCTACACTGTAAGCGCATGTGATAAAAGGTGTGTATATGGAGTAAAGGGTTAAGTTGTAGGACAGCTATGCTTGTGATCCCCTTGAGAAAAGTCAATATGGAGTAGGGTTAATTGGTGCAAGTCATGGGAAAAACGTGTCTTTGGTCATATATTTTTACATTTTAGTTGTTACAGTATTAATTAACCCTTCATATATACGCCTTTTTAAGCATGTGCGACCAGTGTAGATCCAGATCAGCTTGCACATTCGTGCTGTCTGATCAGGATCTGCACTGGTCACATTTTGGTTAGAAATAACCTAATGAATCGAAAAGTGAACAGTTTAGATCCTGGTCAGACGGCACAGTTGTGCCGGCTGATCTGGATCTAAACTGTTCACCCTCGAAATAAAGGTTTGTCTGTGGAGGAAAGGGTTAAGAAAGAAAGTACAATTATCTATTATTTTCTTATATCTTAAGGTTAATTTTGTTTTACCTTTTGACAATATAATGTTATCCCGATATGCTCAAGTTTATGACATCATAAAAAATTTTAAGAAATGACTTAAACTGTCCGAAGATACCTTTTCCCATGATGCTCATGAATTAATGGTTAAATTTTCTGCAATATTACTGTTATCTTATACTGTTACCTGCAGCATTCAGCCCCGGACTACTCTGCCCCTTATGTGATCCTGGAAACAGACTCAGCACTACAGGGCCACGGCTCAACCTTCACTGTTGGCAAAGGAAGTGAAATAGGTATTTTGTTTTGATTTTAAGGTAACAGGTGATATCATTTCAATATTGTAGCATGGTTGCCCTGATTATTCCTGTGCCTATGTGATACTGGATGTAGACGCAACTGTCAAAGGCCATGGCCTCACTTTTACTGCAGGCAGGGGTACAGAACTTGGTGAGAGATTTCTATGTACACTGAGTGTCATATCATTTAACCCTTTACTGGCTAAAACAATGTAATTGAATCAGCTTTCTATTTATTTGAGCCAATCTATTTATCTTTTATTGTTGTCTATTGACATTGTTGTATTAACTGAATAGCCAACAGTGCATATTTAAATGTGTAGCAGAAGACACAAAATATAAAACAGAGCCGAGTCCAGTTACAGGTTTTATTAATGTTATATTGTAGTATGTTATGCTATCAATACAATGCGCAAGATGGTGGTTGGAAGGAAACTAGATGATATATTCAACAACTTTGGTGCATACTGGAGAGAAGTCACCAATGATGACCAAACAAGATGGGTAGGTTACAAATTTTCTACTAACAGTTAGGCTGTTGGAGCACACTCCCCCATGCATGTTGAACTGAAAAGAAATGAAGTCACGTTTGGTCAAATTAGCGGGAAAAAGGCAATTTATTGTTTAATAAAACTACATTTTCTGTGGTAGCTATGCAGCGTATAGTTGAATACATACTTCTAAAAACCTCTTAATACAGACATCTGACAAGAGAAGTGCCTTTCAATAAAAAAACATCTATTTTGTTCCCTATATGTATTCTCAGTGAACCATCAACTTCTTCAGCACCGAAAACATACTTTATACTTTCGCATGGTGTTTGTTTAATTTGATTTTTATTGTAAGAACCATGACTTCAACAAGAACCTGTATAATTTCCAGTTGATGTATTATATTTTTGAAAACAAAAAATAAAAATGATTTTTTTGTGTAGATAGGTCCAGAGAAGGGTGTGACTCACCTCGCCACAGCAGCCATTATCAATGCATTGTGGGACCTCTGGGCAAAAATGGAAGGAAAGGTAACTCTGGTTTTCTCTCGCAGCTTTCAAAACATTCTAAAGAACACATGCTAGAAGAAAAAGGTGGCCTTTTGTAGTATCTTAGACTAAATGATAAAAAACATAAACTGTTTTGTGCAAGTGTAAATTTGTAGATTTGAAGACTCACTTAGGCACAATGCTGTTGGTTGAATTTTCTGCTTGGGTCCAAATTTGCATTGTGTACCCAGACATAAAATTCGCAAAAAATAAAATCACAAGATTCAAAGTTATTTTACAATAAATAATATGAACTTTTACAAAAAGTAAAATCACGAGATATGAAGTTATTTTAGTATAACAAAGAATAGAATCATGTAAATTATTTTACATTATTCAAATTGTATCTGTAAAATGGGGTTAGTGTGATGGATATTTAAGTATATTAATTAAATAAAAAATGATGTGCAAAGTATTTTAGTTTCTTAATGTTGTTGCTTTTATATATAGCAAGCATTTCAAATACATGTAATATTGTTTTGTTTTGACAGCCATTGTGGAAACTTCTTGTTGATATGGTAAGTATTCTATATTTAAGTCCAGTCTGTGCCACATTCATTCTCCTTATGAATTTTCTATATTGAGGTGCAGCCTGTGCCACACACAGTTTCATACTGAGAACTTTATATCTAGGTTTGTACTGAGTACTCTATTTCATACAAAGTACTCATACATCATTGTACAGTTTGTGCAACATATAAAGTTCTGTCACTACCTAGTATATTACAGTAGCTTGTCTACAGAAGAATAGAGTTCTTTCACATTGTTACCTCCCCTTAGCGCTCTCTAAAATTGAAGAGCATATTTAGTCGATAAATGCACGCGAGGGGGCATCGTTTACTATTGTTCATATGACTAAGTGATTATAAAATTAAGAAAATGTTGATTAATCATTTCAAATTTATAAATAAGTAAGTTCAGTCAAACAACGAAGAATAAAAAAAACGTAATGATCATTTAAAAGCACATCAAGAAAGTTTATGCGCTTTTTAAACATTGTTTATCGCGGTATTTTCAGGACGCGAGTATCCAACGGATTTGTTAGGGTTTTTTATGAAAATACACACGTGAATTGTGTTTACTAAAAATAAATCTGTATAATTGACAATTCAGACGAACATTATCGGACATTTTACCGCTTTACGGCATTTTTTGTAACGCTATAATTTATAGTGGAATGAGACATAATTATATTCTGATGTAGCTCGTCGGCGACTAGGTTGATATGTGTTTTGCTTGTTTTGCTTTTGAGAAAAAATATTACATATTTACATAATAGGATGATTCCAGCTACAACCCGAGAAATGGTTAAATTGATTGAACCAAACGAATATTGCCGGACGGCAGGCCAACCAAAACCTATTAAAAAAAAATCCAGAGAGTTTTGTTGTTTTTTTTTAATAAAAACTATTTTGATGTTGAAGTTCGTAATTGTTGTCACTGAAGCTTTTGAAATATAATATTTTCATTTCTGTTTAAAATCAAAATGACCATGGACCAAAACAAATGAACGGGACTGCGATATTCAGGTCCGAGTTTAGTTTTTTGACACTTAGCTGTTGTGTACATGTGTGCCCGAGGCAGCGTGTCACTATCACGTAATCTCTCAATAAACAGGAAATTTTGGAGCCGTGACCAAGACCAAGTTTCTTAATATTAAATAATATAATTGTAAAACCCATTCTAAATTCAGTTAAATTTATGTTTCATTAATTATCCTTTTCAATATTTTTAAATCCTGAGATTTTGCCTGAAAATCCTTAGATCCGGAGAAGAACCTTACGGTCCGGAGATTTCAGATAAAATCCTGAGATTTTTGAGGTCTGCGGACATTTTACCTTCTTTCAACATCATTCCCGTAACACGTAGATATTCATGAAATGCGACTTCAACTAATGTCTATTGACTATGGCTGACGATTTTATAAAAAAATGATGTTTATAATAACATGAATAACTTAATAAGCTTAACGGGCGTTGAATACAACGACGAGTATTCAACGCCAATACATTGCTGAATTCATCCTTTTATCTCCAATTTAGAGAGATCATGTAACATAAAATATATTTCTTGAAGTAAATGCATTTTGTCAGAAAACTCGATACGCTTATATATGTGTCTGTGGAAAATATACAGTAACGTGTAATCCACAATGTATTTGTTTTCATATAAGACTTCTCGATTCAAAGTGGCAACCACGTCTTTGATTGTTTTATGCTTTTCACAGTCAAATCTTGCCGACCAGATGTTTTAAGCCTATTATATTCAGAAATTCTAAAACTCGAATTTATTATGCTTTATCATAATTATTATTATAATTTATCATTAGCTTTAAGACGACACCGTGATCATATCTGTTCATTCTGTTAGCAATGACACAGTTAAATGCCCCCTCACTTGTCGGTTTAGGATAAAACCAATATTTTCCGCACCTAACGTGGCGTACGACGCATGCGCACAACAATGTGAAAGACCTCTATTGTCTAATGATGTTTAGGTTGGCTGGGCTACACTTGAGCAAGTCATTGTATCGCTTGATATTATGTTAGTATGTGTTTAATTGGAAAAAACCTGAGTTTTGCATCATGAATTATACATGAATTATACACATTAAGCATTTATGTTTTCAACACCAATTTAATTAATACAATCCATGCTGTCTGATCAGGATCTACACATGTTTACTTTTAGGTTCATAAGGTTACTTCTGAACAAAAAGTAAAAAGCATAGATCCGGAAGGCTCTACACTTTCGCCCATGGGATAACAGCTCTATCCCATGAACTGCTGGGTTAATCAAATGTTATGTCTTTGTAGGATGCTGAACAGCTAGTCAATACAATAGATTTCACTTACATGTAAGTCAAAGGAATAAATTAATTAATTATTAATGTGGAATGCCACCTTTAATTATTCTTATTAGTTTTTAAATAAATACAAATCATGATTTTAGAAACTTCAGTTTTGTCTTTGATTTTTAATTCCAATATGAATAGCACAGAACAATTGTGAGTGATAACTGGTTAATAACATGCTCTATGATAAAGTATGTTTGTTGATTTTCTGATTTTCATACATTTTTAAATTTCAGGTCGGATGCTTTAACCAGAGAAGAGGCTCTTGGTAATTTCTTCTGTCTGCTGTCAATTTAATGTTTAAACACTCATTTTAATCCACCCTTGACTCCCTAAATTAATGCTATGGGCTTAACCCTTTCCTGTGTAGATACACTTTTATTGCTAGGGCGAACAGTTTAGATCCAGATCAGTCGGCACATCTGTGCCGTCTGATCAGGATCTAAACTGTTCGCTTTTTGATTCATTAGGTTATTTCTGACAGATGTGCTGGCTGATCTGGATCTACACTGGTCGCACATGCATCAAAATGCATAAATATCAAGAAAAGGGTTAATGTTCTTTCAAATTTGGCCAGTCTATCCATTGTTCAGACCAAAGGGTGCAGAAGTGGCATAAGATGTGTTCTGCATAAAGATTGTAATTCTTTATATTTCTTGAAAGTATTTTTTCTTATATTGTATTATTTAAGCAAATTATAACTTACTTTGATGTATTTCAGGAATCCTCAGAAAGATGGATGAAGGCAAAGCACAAAGAGGTCAGTGTAAAATTGCTAAGAAAACACAAAACTAACATTATTTTCAAGCCAATGCAAGTTTTCAAGTTTTGTGTTAGTCATATTACAAGAGAAACAAAATTTAATGTTAAATGTAGATGTTTAAGTAAGATGAACTTTGATGAACAAGTTCGATAAATTAAGATTAACCATTTACTTCATTTAATATACACATTTAATATTGCATTTTCAACCAGTGTAGATCCAGATCAGCTGGCAGAAATAACCTAACAAATCAAAAAGCAGACAGTGCAGATCCTGATCAGACAGCACGGATGTGCCAGCTGATCTGGATGTACACTGTTAGCACATGCCTTACAGGCGTATATATGGAGGAAAGGGTTAAGAGAAGATAAATTTTTGAAACCAACATAAAATGTTGAATACATCAAATTGTTTACAATGTAAGGAAAATGCTGATTCTGGAAAGTAAAATGTGTGTGCTTGTTGTTTCAGAGAGTGAGTTGCTGAAATCTGGATATCCGTCATATACCACTTCCTGCGGGTGGCTGGGATACAGTGATGAAAAAATCACCAAGGTATTTCTGCTGCAATATTTAAATTATATCTTTAATAAGAGGATTGTCCATTAAGTTCATAGTTAATAGTTAAAAATAGAACATGTTTATTGCTGCTGCAAAGATGGTTTTTGATAAATATTATGCAAGTATATATGTAATGCAAATATATTACTAAATCAGTGAATGTGAAATTATTAAATCAGTGTTTGTGTTGATCATTCCAGCTTGCAACAGAAGCAATGGCCCAAGGAGTAACAAGGTACTCATTCTGAGAATCTCTGCTTTTATAGAAATATAATACTTAATATAAAACTTGTTAGTTTGATGTTGTTAAGATTCTGCTGCTTATGGCTATGCAATTCAGATATTTTTGTTAAAGCAAAATGCAGTTTGTTGTGAATGTTGGTTGTGTAACAATGCTGGTATACATGAAGTAGTTTTACATGCACATTGTAGACATGGTGTGTATGGAAAACATTTGGGTTTTATTTCTTAAGTTTTGGGCTTTACCTGTACTTTAAACAGTCCAAATGTTTTTCATACAGAGATGAACACCAACAAATATTGATACAATTCTTATATTTACACACATTTATACTTTATACAAAAATTATGAGATTTTGTATTATTATAACATCACAAGTCAAAACATTATGCACAGTCAAATATATTGTGAGGTGCTTTTACTGTAGCCACGCCTCTTAAAGTAATATGTCACATTGCATAATTATGATTTGTTAGATGAATAAGACTTCATCATAGAGGATGAAGTTGAACTGTACTGGTAAATAATGGAGTTTGGACGTTAGCTTATAAAATAATTAATTCACTTCTATCAACTGTATTGTACATGTAGATTCAAGATGAAGGTTGGCAAAGATTTACAGGATGATATTAGAAGAGCAAAAATCTTCCGGAAGGTGATTGGCTATGACAGAATCTGGGTAAGGATGGTGTAGATTTAGTGGATAATATTTCTGTTTTCTAGGTTATCACTTATGAAACTGCTATTAAAATCAGACACTAGTCACTTATTGGTCAGAAATAACCTCATGAATCAGTAAAAGCAAACAGTTCAGATCCTGATCACACTGTAGAGATGTGCCAGCTGATCTGGTTCTACACTGTTCACTCATGCATTAACCCTTTTCTCCATATACACAACCTCTATGGCATGGGCGAACAGTGTAGATCCAGATCAGCCGGCACATGTGTGCCGTCTGATCAGGATCTGCACTGTTCACGATTTGATTTATTAGGTTTTTTCTGAACAAAAAGCGACCAGTTCAGATCCTGATCAGACGGCATGGATGTGCCAGCTGATCTGGATCTACACTGGTCGCACATGCGTAAAAACGCGTATTTATGGAGGAAAGGGTTAAAGGTGTATCTACTAGTAATCAACAATTAAAAATGTCAAAACTATCACCACAGACACATTTTCCTGTAACATGGTTCCTGTTTATTTTCATGTACTCACTCAAATACTTGTTTTCTCATGGTTTTGTTTTCTACTCCCATATTCAGATGGTGGATGCCAACCAGAAGTGGGATGTGCAGGCTGCTATAGACTGGATGACTGCTCTGGCTCCCTATAAACCCCTGTGGATAGAAGAACCCACAAGCCCTGATGATGTACTTGGGCATGCAGCTATAGCTAAGGTAAGGATAAAATCCCTTTGTAAATGCATGTAAAATTGATAATCACAATTTTTAACATATCTACACTGTTCACTTTTAGATTCATTAGGTTATTTCTGACCAAGATGTGCCATGTGATCTGGATCTTCACTGGTTGCACATGTGTAAAACTTGTATATATGGAGTAAATGGGTAATAAAACACTTAACAACTTTTTCTTTACAAATTATTATTATGTCAGTTTCTTTTTGTGTGGATAACCCTTTCTCTAATGGTATGCCATTAATTTTATTGGACATGGAGTGTAGATCCAGATATGACTGTTCCTCCATGCAGTCTAATCAGGATTATTTACCAATGGTTTAAAACCTCTGGAGAATGTTTTCAACCACAAGCGAAGAAGAAAACTGACCAAAGAACTGCCCCAAAAGCTGTTCTTTTGCAATTCTGGTTACAGGCATTGAACCCATTGGGAATTGGAGTTGCCACCGGAGAAATGTGCCAGAACAGAGTTATGTTTAAGCAGTTCTTACAGGCTAATGCACTACAGTTCTGTCAGATAGATGCATGTAGAGTGGGTGGAGTCAATGAGGTCTTGGCTATAATACTCATGGCTGCAAAATTCAAAGGTAAAATCTAATGTTTTAGAATCTTGTAGGCATAACATTTCAGAAGTGATTAGCCTACAAAAGATTATTCCTCCCCCCTCTTCCCAATATGTGATAATTCACTTTTTATTCATTTATGGTTGAATTTCTTTTAATCCTTTACTTCATATATTATGTTTTTTTTTGCACTAGTGTAGATCCAGATCAGGTGGCACCACCACATCTTTAAACAACCACTGGTTGCTTCATAGTCAGAAATAACATAATGAACTATATCTGTCCTGATCAAATGGCACCAATGTGAAGGCTGATCTGTGCCCAAGGTTATAAAACTGAGCATGGAAACCAGTCGCCATTTCAGCCAATCAGATGCTTGAGATTTGAGACTGGTTTCCAATCTCAGCTTTATAACCTTCAGCCCTGGAACTACATTTGCGTATCCCATGAAGTAAAGGGTTAACAAAAATGAAAGCAATATACAACAAATCTTAAATAAAACCTAGCCTTTTTACTGTGTAATATCTTTCTATTTTATTTATATCTACCGGTATTTCATTTTAACTGCTAAATTAAATGAGGGATGTGTTGTTGAAGTTAGTACCTACGTGATAAGTGTTTCAGTGCCGGTGTGTCCCCATGCTGGAGGAGTGGCTCTCTGTGAACTGGTACAACATTACTCCATGTTTGACTACATCAGAGTGACAGGATCACTGGACAACAGGTAAACATTACCTACTGCTTTGTGAGGACTGATGTTTATTAACAAATTGTAGTTACTGTTTGGTGCAGTTTTTGTTGCACAATGTTTAAACAATGAGATGCAATACCGTATAAGTGGTTATTTCTGCGGGCTCCAAATTCTGCGGTTTTGTTAAAATTCATGGGTGTTTTTATTTCTGCCTACATTATTTCTGCAGCATCAAGTTCTTTCATGATCGCACAAAAATTCTGCGGTCTCGGTTGAAAGTGGAAATATAAACATTGTTGTCATTGCCAAAGAAACTTATTAAAATGAAGTATAACTAATACATTTATTATGTTTGAGTTACCAGTCACCTGTAAAAGGAAAACTTTTACGCAATCGTACAAAAATCAAATCAAACCATCATAGCAAACATGGTGTAGAATTTTATAAATGTTTCTTATTGCTTTCATAAACAATTAATGTTTAATTGCTTTAATGTTTGATTTAAATTTGCGGTCATTTATTTAACTGCAGAAATAGCAGAAATAAAGTCACAGCATGAATAACCATTTATACAGTAATCTATGATAAATTTTGATAAACAGAAATTAAAATGATCTATGTTAAGATGTTCCTCATTTCATTTTGTATATCAGTTCCAACAAAAACAGGCACATGTGTAAAATGTCTGGTTTTCCAAGTTCTATTTTCAGTGTGATACTTCTTATAAGAAAACTAAACTCAACTCTGCAGTATTAACCCTTCCCTCCATACAAACACTTGTCACATGGGCGAACAATATAGATCTAGATCAGCTGGCACATCCATGATCGGCACTGTTCCCTTTTAGATTCATTGGGTTATTTTTGACGTAGAAGCCAACAATGAAAATCCTAATCAGATGGCACAGATTGTGTCCGTATATATGGAGGTTAATCAGTTTGACCACAGTTTGATTACTGATCACTTTCAGGATGACGGAGTATAGTGCTCATCTACATGAACACATGCTAGATCCAGTTGTCATCCAACATGGCAACTACATGACTCCCAAGGTAAATATGACAGATTTTAGTTTTGCTTCAATAAATGAAGAGCTACTTAAAAAGATACTTAGACAAAAGGCATTAAAAGACTCCGCTTGCATTACAGTAAACTCCAGGGGTGAGTTGCAGAAAATGAGCAGTAGTGTTTCATATTGCTTGTGTAAAAACAAATTCATGACATATGACCATTATATAGTGATAGTTGATAAATATGGTAGAGATAATTTTATTGAATTCTACCATTTTAAACCAGTAACAAGCCACAGGTTGTGATTAATGTTGTTATTCTTGTAGATGCCAGGTTTCCTTGTTGGTATGAAGCCAGAATCTATCGCAGACTACGAGTACCCTAACGGTCCGGCCTGGCAGAAGATGTTCCAGCAGGGACTGTTTGTCAAGGAGGAGCACTTGTGATTAGGCTGTTAGCTCACCATACCTTATAACAATGTTATTATTATTTAGATTAACTAGCAATTCTATTTGTAAGAACAGCAATTATTAAAGCAAGAACATTTCTCCAGTGTGATTGCTTATAATGGAACTGAAAACTACTTTTAATCAAAATATTTATAGTTGTTTTTTAGTTGTCATTGTTATAAAATTAAAAATAAAAGTCATGAAGCTTCTATACCAATGTCTTGATTACAAGTCCCAAAATTTAGCACCAAATTGGTTGTGCACGTCATTTTACCCACTAATAATCTGTAAATTTATCAACTTGCTGGTTTAAAATTATAAGGGAACAAAAATCCCAACATCACAAATAACAGAGACATATGATAAACTATACTGCCAGACGCTGTATAAGTTGTACTACAACAAATTATTGAGTTATGTAAGAAAGCATATCCACTTAAGAAAATTTTTTAATTCCTGTACAAGACTCCACTTTCAGTTTTAATTTTGAAACCTTGTGTAGGAAGTAATGTAGGGAAAAACAAACCTATACACTGATACTGTCAGATTATCTATTCAACATTTCACCAAATTTATGTTTACCTGTTAGACACATCTTGCAGTTTAATTTTGCTGTCTAGGATTATCCTCAAATCAAAATATTTGAAATTTAAGGGCTTGCCACACTCCTCACAATCCTGTTCATCGATAAAAAGATAATTGTAAAATTCTCAAAAACGGCAAAATGCCGTTAAATGAAACTTTGCACAAATGTATGTTATTAATGTGTCTTTATTTTGCAGATGGTAAGACACAGAACAGTAAAGAAAAATTGCGAGACCTAAAAATTCCCTCAACTTCTATTTACATAAATTCACAAAAACTAAACAACACAAAACATCATTTAAAATGCCCACATGAGCAATATGATACTGACAACAATTTATTGTGTCCTCGTGACTTACATATTAGTAAAAGTTTGTTTGACCTTCAATTTTCTGGTCGCTTCCTGGTCGTGTAAACAGATGATAATCACTGATTTCTCTTTTAGTAGTTGAAAGTTTTTTACAAAGTACACAACATTTTCTTGTCAGTAACATTGCACTTATGTGGGAATTTAAAATTATGTTTTGTATCGCTTAGTTTTTGTGAATTTATGTTAATAGAATTTTAAGGAATTTCAAGGTCTAGCTTGTATTCTTTACTATTCTAACATGTCTTACTGTATCCAAATCAGGATACATTAGTAACATTCATTTGAGATTTTGATAAATTTCTTTTTATCGATGAACAGAATTGGGAGGAGTGTGGCAAGCCCTTAAACACAGGTAAAAATAAAATGCTCCCACAGTTGAGAAGGAAGAATGAAAAGGTTTTTCCACTTGTCAGATGGTCAAATGCTGCAAAAATAACCTCTGTTGGTCAACACTATCCTGTGCCCAAGGTTATAAAGCTGAGCATGGAAACCAGTCTCAAATCTCAAGCATCTGATTGGCTGAAATGGCGACTGGTGGAGAGCTTTATAACGTTGGGCACAGTACTCCGTGGGGAATGGCTGTTATCATATGTGCAAGCATTGTAGATCTAGATCATCCAGCACATCTGTACTGTCTGATCAAGTCCTACACTGTTTACTATCAGATTCATTAGGTTATTTCTGGCCAAGAAACAAACAGTGTATACCGAGATCAGACAGCAGCTGAACTGGATCTTCATTGGTTGCACATGTGACAAAACCCTACATGGAGTAAATGATTAAGAAACATCATCATCATATTTTTCATTATTCCTTAATCTTTGAACTTAAATACCTCTCAGTAGCATCATAGCAAAATAATATAAGTATTATTTGTTAAGCACAAGGTAAGAGCAACAGCAGAGTAGAACTGTTTAAGTTCCTTTGAAATCCTATTCTGTTGACTTTAGATCTACTATAACAAACAACAAGTTGCAAGCATTTTAATATATTTATATTTCTTTCATTAATATTGACAAAATCAAACAAAAATCAACAACAAGAAGCTTGTCTGATTACATGATGTGTTATTTGGCAGTCTGCAGAATGAACAGTTGTAATGTGGATGATACTATTGAACATTTTAAAGCTAGCACAGTCTCCACTAAACCTGCTAAATTAATGTAATAGATTTGCCATTCTTTCAGTTTTAGGCAGTTCATTATCAATTGATATAAGAGTATTTGCAGATTTTATTCATTGAAAAGCAAGCTCTGTAGACCCTGTTCACACAGCACAGATGTTGACCTGGATCTACACTGGGCTGAAGGTTATAAAGCTGAGATTGGAAACCAGTCTCAAATCTCAAGCATCTGACTGGCTGAAATGGCGACTGGTCGCCATTTCAGCCAATCAGATGCTTGAGATTTGAGACTGGTTTCCATGCTCAGTTTTATAACCTTGGGACCTGGTTGCAAATGTAACTTGTGTTGTGCTAAGCACTTAAAGGTTTAAAGCTAACTGGTTTCTAACCTCCATCAGGTACATTTTAGTTCACACGAAAAGACAGATTCTCTCACAAATAAACGTCTCGGAGAAACATTGAAGCTATTCTTACTTGTTTTACACTGCCTCAATAAGCTCTTGCAATTAAAACATATCACAGAATCTTTATTTGTTTCAATCTGTTCATGGTCCTTGAGTTGTACTTCACCAGTACTTTTATAACACTATATCCTATGTCATGATCAAGCAGCATACTGGGTGCGGAACTGTTCAAAGATATATGGTGGAATGTGGGCTTCAACTCTCTGAAATACAATGAAGTTTTCCAGCATAATTTATAATACATACGCCTCATACACTGTACCAGAAATGATTCAAAGGTCAAACAAAAAGTATATTCAAGGGATAGAGAAATACAGGGTTAACTTTAAAAATGATTCTAGTTTTTCCGGTTTTCCACTTTCCTGGGGAGACATCGTTATGCAATCCCAGTATGTGACATTCAATCAGTACCACATGAATTGTAACCTTTTGAGTTCTGTGGCAGATTTTCATCGTTTTTTATTAACGTGTTCATAAGATACTGCAAACAATGTCACCCTGCATTTCTTTATCCATTTAGTATACTATTATACTGACATCTGCATGTTTAAATTAACTGCAATGTTTACAAACATTTTATCAAACCAGTGCATTAACATGCTGAACAAATTTAGAATCAAAGAAGTAAGTTGTGCAAGTACATGAATTATCTTGAAGAGTTTACTGTCTGCTTGACAGCAGCCAGCCTAGAGTTTTAATACTTCTGTTAATCCATTACTATCTTACATGTCACCAGTGTCACAAAGTATTTTCCTCCTTTCTCATCTTGTAAAAAATATTTATCAATTCATTAGTTGAAATCAGTGAGTGCTTTGACTATACTTTAGAGCATCTACTGACTCGCTGCATAATGCACTTTTTAAATAACCCTTAACTACATATATATGTCTTTTATTGCATGTACGAACACTGGTCGCGCATGCTTAAAAACCGGTATCATATCTACAGAGTAAAGGGTTAAATAAAATAAAATGCTAAAATCTGCCTCAATTTTAAAACATTGAATCACAAGCATCAACATTTTCTGCTTATCAGCTTTACACTTGTTAAAACTGTTTCATACATCCAGTCTTTATATTGACAATAATGTATACCTTTCTAGAGATGCCAGAGTAGTCAACAAAGTCTTCCATGTACAGCAGTAAGTTGAGGATTTCCTGAGGCATGTCTGCTGTCTTGGCACTGAAATATATGTGTCTCTCATTGCTTTTTAATGCTTTATTTTATACATTTTCTGTTATCCCATGGGCAAGATCCAGATCATCTGGCACCCCTGCCACCTAATCAGGATCTACACTGTTAGGTTCTTGATCCATTAGGTTATTTTAACCTAGTAGTCAACAGTGTAGATCCTTATCAGATGGCACAGATATGCTGGCTGATCTGGAGCTTATCAGATGGCACAGATATGCTGGCTGATCTGGAGCTTATCAGATTGCACAGATATGCTGGCTGATCAGGAGCTTATCAGATGGCACAGATATGCTGGCTGATCTGGAGCTTATCAGATGGCACATATATGCTGGCTGATCTGGAGCTACACTTTCCACACATGCCTTAAAACCCATATGTATGGAGTAAGGGGTTGAAATTAAATGTTGCATGTTGGTTTTCTGTTTTTCGACATTAAAATCAAAATGCACCTGTTTTCAATATAAAAATGTGAACAGACATCCAAAGAACATTTCTTCTGGACACACCAGCTTAGAGAGAACATTTTTGGCAGCAAAATAAATGATACTGTTTTTTCAACATCTTGAGTTTGAACTGAAGCACACAATTCTGAATAAAGGTAGCCAATTTCCAAAATATAGTTTTAACTGTTGAGAGTACCTATTTTTTTTTGTCATAAAGATTATATCTACCTACCCAGGCATGGCATCCACAAAAGATCTGATATACTGGCCCATGAGAGCCAGGAAGTGATCTGTATTGTCTACATGGTACTGTTTGAGCAGTGTTATACAACCTATCACAAAAGGCGGGGCATCCAGAGGGTCAGTGGGCTTCTTACACACCAAACCACCTAAAACAAGAACAGAGGTCTTTGTTTACATTTTTAACTACGTAAAATAGGAAAATAAAATTTTTTAACTTTGTAAAATCTGAAAATACTTGAGGAACCCTAGAATATTGTGCTAAATAACTAACAATCTTCAAAAAAATAATTCATTTACATTTGCATCTGTTCTAGTGACTCTAATGTCAGACATGGTCATACTTTCTCCAACAAAACAGTTAAGAGCAAGAAGCAACTAATGTCCCCAATTACTTGCGAAACAAATACAGAATTGGAATCCATAGAGAGTGACAAGTTAATAAGGCAGGAATTGTGCCAAATAAAGTAAATCATTAAGTTGGAAAAAAAACAACGAATAGGAACTCCCAATTAAATTTTTTCAGTAAAATACAATGTTTGAAAAAGTAATTTTAAGAGGCTTTAAGTTGGGTAATGGTTATGTAAAGCAACACTGTCTTTCATTCAGAAAAAAACATTTGGCTATGGTCTTTTTATCAGTTGCAATTCAAACAAACAAAAGTAATGTAGAGTGTTGATTCTTGAACACATCCACAGCCCTCATTGATGAGAACACTCAAAATTCCTTGAAGGGTAAAACAGACATACTGGTCCAGACAAAAGATTTGTGCCAGGATATATAACTATATGTACTGAGTATTCAACCCTTAGAGATTGGCAAAATAAAAAGGCAAAATAAAAACCAAATAAATAGGCAGTGTGGCTATGGCTAGTATTGCATAATCTTTTAATTTTCTGTACCAGAATTGACATTTTACAAAATACCTAAAAAAGAGCATTGTAAAGCCAGCAACAGGGCTGAAGGTTATAAAGCTGAGATTGGAAACAAGTCTCAAATCTCAAGCATCTGATTGGCTGAAATGGTGACTGGTCGCCATTTCAGCCAATCAGATGCTTGAGATTTGAGACTGGTTTCCATGCTCAGTTTTATAACCTTGGGCACAGAGTTCAGATACTAAGCAGAAAAAACTAGTCTGCACATATACACAATCTGCTCAGGATCTACACTGGTTGCCATATAGAAATTAATTTTTTTCAAAACATCCGTTCAGAAAAATGAATATACTTGCTCAAGTTCAAAGAAAGACAAGTTTATTTCAAGATTTACCTATAGCTTTACTGTAGGTCAGTTTGGGGATGTGAGAGATGACTAGCAGAAATATGAACAGTGGGAAGTGGGGAACCGGCTTCGTTGTGATGTATATCTGAAAATATCAACAATTATCTCTCATCATTAAACAACATAACTACATAAGGATGCAAAGCTAGTTCATGTATTGAATACAACTTGTGACTCTTTCACAAAAGAATTTCTTCCAATTGTAAGAATGAAAATGAAAACATGGTCCATGGGATTGATTCAATATTTTAGTGCATTCAATAAGTTATGAAAGACTATTGTGGTGTTTAAAGTGTGTGGAACTTTAAGAACTTCATAATAAAGTTAACAATCAAAATGTTTTTCATATCATGATGAATGCAATTAATCACTGATTATATTCTTATATGTACTCCATTCTTACAAACATGCTGAGAGTAATTCTAATCACACAGGTTTTTGAAATGGTTGTTGGAACAGCCACATTGATGACAGAGAAAATAATGGCACACATAGTCACAGTAACTAGTGATAAAAAGTGCTTGCACCTTGACCTCACAAGTTTAAACATTGTGTGCAGTCCAGAAGTTTGAGAGAAGCTTTGATAGCAGCCATGCCCCACTGCAAATATTTTTCATTGCAAAATGATAACAGTCAAAGGAAAGACTTTGGTCACATTAAAGTGCATGAAAAGTGTTAATATTTGATTATATTATGCGGTTTATCAGTATATTAACACTATGAAATGGCAAAAGGGATAACAAATAAATATTATCTACAACAAAAACACTAACAATCATTGTCATTTAATGCTATCCTTTTACTGAAACTATAAAACATTTCGAATTATGTACATGTATATACGAAGACAGCCAGTGGTTACCTTCATGAGAGGATTGTGGAATCCCGCAGCCTCGAGGTAGCCCGCCAGCTCATACATCAGTGGGTTCTCCTCCTTCGGGTAAGGTTTCGTCGGGTCTTGGTAGTGAGCCTCTATATCAGCCAGCAGGGCACTGAAACCATTATTCCCTTTTATAAGTTCATTCAACTATTACTTTTCAGGTAGATCCAAATCAGCCTGCATTGCAATGCAGCAAGCAGTGCACTAGAGTCATTCTTTCATTGTATTAGTTCATCTAAGCATTATTTTTTTATAAGAGTTTCCTGTAGATCCAGATCAGTCTGCAGTTAGATCATGATTTACATTTAGATTCATTAGGTTATTTCTGGCCAAAGTGAACAGTGCAGATCCTGATCCGAATGTATGGATGTGTATTCTGATCTATACACTGGTCTCTCATGGCACATAAGCTTCGTTCATGAAGTTTAGGGTTAAAAAGAAATAGCAGCATAATGGGTATTTACTGCACATGTTGCTTTTTATTAACTAGATTTGGAGCAAAATTTGTAAACCTCCATTTACTGCTTAAATTCATTCTTTGAATATACAAACCTTAGTCAAACACAATTAACCTTGCACATGACATCTCAATTAAGTCATATTAATTGCAAAACTAATTCAACTCAAAAATCATTTGCTGCATAATTACTCTGCTAAGTAACTGCTGCACATGTGTTAGGCAGTAAGTAGGAGTTGATAAACAAAAAAACGATTCATACCTTATGCTTAGTGTTCAACTTTTGCTGTTACCAGGCTACTTGCAAACAACATGGAAAGAGCCTCTTAGAGCCCAAGCACGGCTCTAGACCTGATCTTATTCTTGTAAAATTTACTGATGACGCTTTTTGATTGTTGGACCTTGCCACTTGAACATCTTAAATTCAGTTCAGAAACCCCCTATTAGAAACCTGGCCTTAAGGTGGTAAAACTGTCAACCAGTCTGAGATCTCAAGCTTGCAATTGGTCACAGCTGAGACTGTGGACAATTTTCAACCAATCAGATTGCTGAGATCTGAGACTGGTCTCTAATTATAGTTTATCAACAATAAACTTGATATTTGATCGCTTTGAGATTTTTTATTCTACAACGATATACTGACTAACACCCAAGTACAAGTTAGTAGTAGGATGAATAAACTGTTAAAAGATATAAATAGATTGACTTACGTGTTGAGGGTTTGGAGAGCACAAGCCAGGTTGATGGAATCAAATTTACACAAAGTGTTCAGCTCATGTGCAATCTGTTTTCGTAGCAACTGCAACTGACCAACCTAAATTTACAGATTTAAAATATAATACAGTGATTAAGGCCTTGCCGCTGGTCGGTAGGTCGTCTTGTTAAAATGTTTGTAATTTCTTTATGATAATTTATTTTTCTTAGACATTTCACATACAAGTTATCAAATTTTGTCTTAAACAACTGTGAAATTTGCATAAACATGTGTTCAGTAGTTTTCTCATGATTCACATTGTCTACAAGTTATTGGGACAACCCTGGTATATGGAGTAATGAGTTAATACATATTTAAATTTATTTTAAGAAAATAACTTTTGTATCTTCTGATCTTTTAGGCAAACATTTATTGTCCTCAATATCTTTAAAAAAAAATTGTTACATCAGGATTGACGTAGTGTTATGTTACCTTCAGCATGATATCAAAGTACTGAGGCCACAGTTTGGCTGTCTTTGTCACATAAGCACCATACAACTTCTGCGGGAGACCTAAAATTCCAAGAATGTTTATTAAAGCATAACCTACTGATATTCTTTGCAAAAAACATGTTATGAAGAAGCTGAAAAAGTAATGCCATTTATTATACTGCAAAGAAATTTCCTTGAATTTGATTGGATAATTTGACGCTGATGTATGTCCGTATTTACGGATCGGCCGTAGATATGAACTGCACGTGCCTTAATTTCCCTGTCTGGCCTCCCACTTTGTTGTCGTCCGCCATTTTGTTTTGAATTTC
This sequence comes from Corbicula japonica, assembly GCA_038501625.1. NCBI lineage: Eukaryota > Metazoa > Mollusca > Bivalvia > Venerida > Cyrenidae > Corbicula > Corbicula japonica. The sequence goes on along the minus strand of JAZAYU010000008.1, from coordinate 535,737 downwards.
CGTAAAGATGCATAATTTGACGCCGATCTTGTAAATTATAAAGCGGTATGCTTAGGGATTACTAAAATTGTTACAGAAAATATTTCTGTAATGTTTTTAACGTTGAAAACGATCAGATTATTCTCAAATTTTGTAAATAAAAATCAAATGGATAGTCCATTCAATTTCTATAGAAGTGACGTCTGCAGGTAAATTAATGACGTCAGACATGTAATTATTGAGGCTCTCAGAGGGGAATTAAGCCGTTCGGCATTAAATAAGCGAAATAATCGAAAAATCGATGTTTTCTTATTAATTTTGTCTGAAAAAGTCTTTGCAATATAATAAAACAATTATTTGGTTTCTTGACAGGGAATGTGAGGATATATTGCCGGTCTGGGTGTCATATTATCCCTCGCCTGCGGCTCGGGTAGTATGACACCCAGACCGGCAATATATCCTCACATTCCCTGTCAAGAAACCAAATAACTATATAGTATTCAGTTATGTGTTAAGATATTTCTCTGTACATTCAATAAATTATTTCAAAATGAGTTTTAAAATCTTACACTGCCTAATCCCTTATTCATACTACATGTACATCTATACATAAGCTAACTATAAGAATTTGTGATGCATCTTGAGAAAACAAGGCTTCTTGTCTCCATTTCAGCCAATCAGATGCTTGAGATTTGTCTTTATTTCAGCCAATCATATGCTTGATCCCTAGTTTAAGTTAATGATTTTGGTAACTTACTAAAATTAATAGAATAGTGAGCCCATTACATTTAGTTTGTTAGAAAACGCTGGTACCTACCCTGAATACTTTGGACAGGGGTGAGTGTTTTACTGAGATCATCTAGCATGAGCAGCCAGGACTTATCTCTGCTTCGGTACACTTGCCTATCCATCTTGAGAACAAACGTCTGCAGCTCTTTGACGTTCATGAAACACAGTAACCTGTCCAGGCCTAGCAGTCCAAACGTTCCCACTGCCCTCTACAACATGTTAATTACATGAATTGGAATATGTTTTAGCATCTAACAAAACCAAAATAGTTAAATTAAGAATTCTTACACCAATAATATAAATGAGAATATTCTAAAACAAATCTTTACTACAATGGCACAAGCAACGTCATGTTAATACTAAAATATGTCACTTCTTATACCACTTATTTCTAATTAAACAATGTGGAAAATATTGGCATACCTGAACTTTGGAGAACAGAGTTTTATTGACAATTTCTTGCTTTGTTTTGATGTCATACCAGGCTTTCATGGAGTCTATGTAGGCTGCAGCTCTGTAACATAACATAAAAACACTAGACATATCCATGACAACATGAACATGTAACTAGAACTGCTTTTGGGAAAAGCACATGTCTCCCACAAAGGCATCATCTTTGATGATGCACAGGATAAAACTGGTGAAGTGAATATAAAGATGGCAATTTATTAAAAGGGCATACGGAAGTTCTGTGCAATATTAGTCATAAACAATGTCACAAATTTTTGGAGGATCAGGAAAAACATAAGCGACAGCAAGTGAAGATTTTTTTTTTAAACAATTCAAGGGCCATAATCCTGAAGTGCCTCAAGCAATATCGATGACTTTATAGCCTGGTTAAGATATTATAGCCATCAACATTTTGATAAACTTTGATGAAGATACAATGAAAACTATCTGACTTTGAGAGATGAACCAGGTTAGTGACATGTTTAAAAGGCTAATTTCGGATAAATCAAAGGGCCATAAATGTGATATGCCTGGTGCAAAGTGGCTGGTTTTCGAACTTGGCCAAGATATTAAGGCCACACACATTATCATAATGTTAATTGAAAATCAGTTGATGAATATTTCAGTTACATAGCAGACAAGGCTTAAACAGCCAATTTTGGATAATTCAAGGGCCATAAATCCGACATGACTGGGGCAATACGGCTGGTTATCGAACTTGGCCGAGATATTATGGCCACAAACATTTTCATAAAGTATGGTGAAGATCAGATGATAACTGTTCAAGTTACAGAGTGGACAAGCCTCAAACAACTTATTTTTGATAATTCAAGGGCAATAATTCTGAGATTCCTTGGGCAATATGGCTGGTTATCGAACTTGATCGAGATATTATGGCCACTAACATTTTGATGAAGTTTGGTGATGATCCGATGAAAACTGTTTGACTTAGAGAGCGGACAAAAAAAAAAAAAAAAAAAAAAGAATTTAACAGTATGCCATTCGGTCTCACTCAAGCACCTTTTAAGTTTCAAAATGACCAAAAGGGCCATAATTCTGAGATTCCTTGGGCAATATGGCTGGTTATCGAACTTGATCGAGATATTATGGCCACTAACATTTTGATGAAGTTTGGTGATGATCCGATGAAAACTGTTTGACTTAGAGAGCGGACAAGTGTGACAGACGGACGGATTTAACAGTATGCCATTCGGTCTCACTCAAGCACCTTTTAAGTTTCAAAATGACCAAAAGGGCCATAATTCTGAGATTCCTTGGGCAATATGGCTGGTTATCGAACTTGATCGAGATATTATGGCCACTAACATTTTGATGAAGTTTGGTGATGATCCGATGAAAACTGTTTGACTTAGAGAGCGGACAAGTGTGACAGACGGACGGACAGACAGACAGGAGCAAATCAAAATGTCTCCCACACCACTACGTGGTGGGAGACATAATAAGCAAATTATGTAGAACCTGAGCAGACAGCTTGGATGTGCTACACTGCCAATGGCATAAAAGTTGTTTCTATGGAGTAAAGATTATTTTATAGTTAACAGTATGAGCTATTATCAAGAGTTAACATTTCGTTTATATGGAAACAACTGTCAGAAAGAATATATCAGTATTTTTTAACGTTTTTAAAGCTTTTTTTCCATTTAAGTAAGTGCAAAGTAATTAATGTCCAGCTGACATCAAAAACCCTACCTTGGATCTGTGATGCGTATGATTTCTCTTGCCAGGCGGCCGATAAAGTTGACACTCTCATCAACGGGCCGGAACCTCGGGATGGGTATAGCTGTAGACTGGTACACACTCTCCCAGTCTTGTACCTGACGAACAGAAATATAGAAACAAATGTAATGTGAAGATCTTGGAGGTCAGGTTAACATACAACTTACCTGTTCCACTAAGGTAGCCCACAAATGTAATACCGGTGACTGTCACAATCATATATGCTGATGGAGTGTGACCCTAATTTGTGATTATTTTACTCTTCCCTGTGAATTTATCAAACAAGAATAATATTGACTATCTAAATTTTTCAACATGTTAATCATCATTTTGATTTTCAATTTTTTTTACATTTAGACGACAATTCAATGTTAGAAATATATTTCATCTTAAAACCACTTATGTGCTATTTCTGTTATCAGATTATTATTATTATGAAAACTGAGAGCTTTAATGTTTTTTTTAAAACTTCTATAGTTAACATTTTTTAAGTTCTTCATTCCTCACATAGCACATAACTTTGTTTAGTTTAAACTAACATTTAATAAAATCCAGGACACCTACAATAATTATATCACTTCTGCTCTGCACGAAAGTGCCCTTTAAAATAAATTTTTAACCCTTTTTAACTTATTTTTAATTAATTCAATGACATTGTACATGATATGTCTTAATCATAATGTTTACAATTATAGATTCATTATGTAATCACAACTTCAGTAATCAAAGACAATACGATATAAGAATTAAGGGCAAAGTGTTTGAAATTTTATGCTAAAGGGTGCAGTTCAAAAGGGTCAGGGTGCACCACCCTCTTTTATCCAATAGATACATCGCTATCTTCTAAATTTCATTGTTATATTACCCTTATCACCTTACAAAACTAGGATACCAATTGACAAAACTCGACCTAGCTTTCCATCTGTCAGCTTAACTAACTTAGCTTAACTAACTGAATCTAACCTTAGTTCTAAGGAAGCTGTTACATTCTTGTTCTACATTGTAGTTGATGATCCTTGATACCTCTTCCTGCCAGATTTTTAGACCATAGATGTTCACATAATCCTGTATGTATTCAAATGAGCGTCGGAAACCATCCATCTGTTCTCCTAGCTGATCAAGTCTCGGCATCAGTTCACTAACCTAAAAACATCATTGCTTCTATCAGAACATTGTTAAGTAATTAAAACATTCAAATTCAGCAAGCCTTGATAAAATTGAATTCATGGAAATGCTATTTTGTTTAGTTTTATCTTATTGATTTTAACTTGAAGAAGCCAGTTGTTGCCGCTTTAACAAGGGTTTATACAGCACATGTGTTACCTTAGCTTCAGGGCTTACTTTGGGTGATAAAGTGCTCTGGCTTGTTCCAGCCTGAAGCCAAACCTATTCAATAATTAGATGTGGCACATACAGCACATGTATTTTATATGCTTTAGGGTTAAACTTCAGTGTGTTTTGCAGAGTGCAAGTTGCTAGTTGAACTAGTTCTACGGAGAAATTTTATCTACTGAAATAGCTAGATAATGTGTATACAGGCCATATGTACCTTAGCTTTAGGACTCAACTGCAGTATGTTAAGAAGAGCCCCGGTTTCATCTTAAACTAGTCCTAGAGTGAAGCTAAATATACTGAAAAAGCTAGGTGAGGTGTATACAGCACATATGTTACCTTAGCTTTAGGGCTGAACTGCAGCGTGTTATGAAGAGCTCTGGCCACCTGCTGAACCAGTTCCTTTCTGATACCATCCTCTAACAGCTGTTTGGGGTCTATCTGCATAATACATCAACATATTATCCCTTAAATTCCAGATTTTAACATAGATAGGAATTATATAACTTGAATATCAGACAAGAATAAGTAAGATCCAAAGTATTATAATCAGGTCTAGATGTTTTTGATCTCCATGTAACTCTTTTCCGGAGAGTGACAGATTTTCTATACAACATATATGTAGTGCCATTTTGAGAGTGACAGATTTTCTATACAACATATATGTAGTGCCATTTTGAGAGTGACAGATTTTCTATACAACATATATGTAGTGCCATTTTGAGAGTGACAGATTTTCTATACAACATATATGTAGTGCCATTTTGAGAGTGACAGATTTTCTATACAACATATATGTAGTGCCATTTTGAGAGTGACAGATTTTCTATACAACATATATGTAGTGCCATTTTGAGAGTGACAGATTTTCTATACAACATATATGTAGTGCCATTTTGAGAGTGACAGATTTTCTATACAACATATATGTAGTGCCATTTTGAGAGTGACAGATTTTCTATACAATATATATGTAGTGCCATTTTGAGAGTGACAGATTTTCTATACAACATATATGTAGTGCCATTTTGAGAGTGACAGATTTTCTATACAACATATATGTAGTGCCATTTTGAGAGTGACAGATTTTCTATACAACATATATGTAGTGCCATTTTGAGAGTGACAGATTTTCTATACAATATATATGTAGTGCCATTTTACAAAATATGTTCCATAAGTTTAATATGATATGACCAATATGAAAATTCTATGCATTGAGGTAAAGTACATGTTTTGTTTTTACAAAAATAAACAACACTCGCCTTAGTGTTGATTGATACATGTACTTGCTGAAGTAATTCAAATTGGAAATTGTAATTTTTTTTAGGAGAAAACACAATCAGCTAATTTTTTCATGTAATACTGAAACCTGTAAAGTAATGAAATCATTAAGATAAGTATTTGTGTAGCTTTAACTGTTACAGAACTAGAGTACCTTAATTATTCCTACAAGAGTGGTCTTCATCATCATAATCCCCTCTGTAAACACTGATATAGAGTGTGTCAACTTGGCAACCTAAAAAAAACAATTAAAAGTTCTAACATCATTAGTTTTGCTTTATATCTACAACATATGTCTGACTTAACCTTTTACTACATATATAGCACTTTTATTTCATGGGAAAACAGTGTAGATCCAGATAAGCTAGCAAATCTGTAATGTAAGATCAACACTGTTGGCTTTTAGATCTAGTAGGTTATTTCTGACAATGTAGAGAACAGTGTAGATGCAGATCAGATTAATTTGCCAGCTGATCTGGATCTACACTGTTCGCCTATATAATAAAAGTTGTATATATGGAGTAAAGGTCAACTATTCGCCAGATTACTACGGTGATGTAAAGGTAGAATATAAAATTTCTGACAGTGACTGAACCAGCATATACTACAGTAATGAGAGAAATTTAGGGAACATTTCAACACAGTTGTTGTTTGTTGTGCTCAAAATACCGGGCTGAGTAATCAAAAGAACTGTTGTCAACTATTGAATCTGAAAACATTTCAAGAAATACATGTACCAGTCAAAATAACAAGACTTAAAAGGGCACAGTTTAAGAGTAAGCTTTCGAAATATTTTCTTCCTTTTCATTTACACTATCAGATCCAGAGGGGGTTTAATGGGTTTACTTGAACCCCCTTTTGGGGCAGCATTTTTTAATTTTCATGGGGATTTGAGACGACATGAGAAGTGAGTGAATGATAAAGGTTATGACATTGAAAGTGCCCGCTTGAATAGCTTTACTGTGACGTTGATGACGTCATATTTTGTCAGACAACTGCCCCGGCACATGCAGTACATATGGTCTGTTTTTTTGTATATTTGTGTCGTTTATTGTCAGAATGCTTTGAAATTTTCAGGAGTTATGTATTAAAGATTGAAATTTATGACAGATCGTTTTCATGTTTTTCTCCTGGCCAGTTTCTGAGCCCAGACCGGTTATTTATTTATCACCCCTCATAACTGTCTTAATACTGTCCTAAACAAACCTGGAAATTTTGCATTCCACCCTGCGGATTTCAAATTTTATCTTATGGTAAATTTATTATTGATTAAAAGGCTAACACACCTGGTATCTTTCATCAAGCTGGGCAAACTCCTTCATTTTGTCCTTCTCAAGGCGCGTCGGTACCTCCTTGATCTGGCTGGTCATCAGCTGGATAATCTTGGCCAGCTGGTTGAACATCGTTTGTGGAATAATCTGTAAAATGCAATCAACATAAAGATTACCATTTATGTGCAAAAGGTCAATATTTCTAAATGAACATCGGTAGTCCACACCTGGCATGAATTAAACGACATCTTTCCAGCTAAGCCTATGACTGGTGTCACTGGGCTCACCACCAATACTGTTAGTAACACTATCAATATTAAGTAATGTCCCAACATAAGACACAAGCCAAGAATTCAGTTGTTGCCTGGAAATTAATCCAGATATCTATTACTATAACTCATCTAACTAACCAAACAAGACACTGTTATGCTGTCACAATTATATATTTTACCCCATCTCAGGTATGATATCTTCAAATGCACATTATAACATCAATAAAAATATCTCATTTGAGACAGTATTTAGTCCTTTTTCTGGAAACCATTTTAACTGTAAGTTTAGTATTGACTAGTATATGGTAGATTGTGCAGTATGGTTAAATTTGTAGACAATTGTCTAAGCACACTGCAATGGTTTATAAACTAAGCATTTATTACTTTCTACCATTAAAGATTTAAGTTAAGTTATCTACACATCCCTTCATTCTGATCATAATCGACAGTTCTATATGGTATGTTTTTTTATGTTTTCATCCTTTCCCCAAAAATGATGTAAAGTTCTCAGAAAAATGAACAAAGATAAATCTGTTTTGAAAGAATATCTTGTCACCTTAGTGCAAGAACAGTATTGTTAAAATATGACGACGAAATTTTTTTCTGTGTTTTTCGCATTTTGATGAGCAGAATAACTAAAAAATGGTTCTAAACTAAATAACATAATCAAACATTCTTAATTCTGTTTCATGCAAGAATTAATAAAAAAAATTGTTTTCAACACTAAGAGATAAACATATATTTCACTTGTGAATTCCATAAAATGAAACCTCTCTGTTGTCTTAGAGATAGTCTTTATCTCTTGGACTAGAAGAAGTGGTCTTAACAGTGGAGTAGTCTTAATTTAGGTGTAGAAAATAGTGCACAACTGTTACAATAATAATAATAAAAATAATAATAATAATAAAAAGAAAGAATAAAAAGAGAGAACAATAATATCATACACTGGTAACAACAAATTATGTCATATATTACCTGCAAAACTTTTCTGACATAGGCAACCAGCTCTCCGGAGTAATACTGTGATACACTCATCAGGTCAGAGCTCTGTGCCTGGTTGATTCGTAAACATGGTAACTCAAGAGCTGATGATAACTGTAAAAGATATGTGTCTTCCTTATTCCTGCTACAGTAATTGTTGTTATTACAGAATGTAGACACAATTCAAAATTCAATTCACTGACCCCTTTATGCACAGCTCACATCACTTTATAACCAGTGTAGATTCAGATCAGCCTGCATATCCATGCAGCCACCGGACAAACTTACTATTTTAATCAAGATTTGAGCCGGCCCAAATCTTGAAAAAATAACTATTTAAAGGAGTATATGACAATAAGTTCTAACGGACAGAATTTTTTAAAACTTTGCACAATTAAAGAGAATTCCTTCACAAACAAAATGATATAAAGAAAAATATAGCTTTCCAGGCTTGTTTTTGAGTAATCGCTCATTATTAGACCCCTCTATACGGCCATTTTGAAGGAATTTTGAGAACGCACATATATCTTTTAAATGATTGTTACATCTGGAATTCCTAATCAACACCTTATATCTATGCATTTTTTTGTTTGGAATTATGTGTATGTATGGTTTTGGGTGGAATTATGTGATATTTTTTTATATATTTTAAGAAAAAACTTTGAAAATGACCAAAATATCCAACAAAAAAGGGAGACAATTCAGTCCCTGACTGGAAAAAAATCTATATATCTTTTTTTGTAACGGACAGATTTTTTTTAAACTCCATAAAATGACACAGTATATATTTCTAAACAAAACAAAAACAAAAAAAACAGGGGCATCCAGGCTTAATTTTTTACTATATTCCTTCAAAGTTGGTCATATAAGTAAAAAATATCTCTAATTTTAATTCAATTCTACAAATATCCATCATAACATGTATAAATAGTTTTATAACATGCTCATCAAAACTAATTTCATATTTTGAAAGAAATAACTATTTCTTTATCAAGAATTACATTACAGTTACCACATTTCTTTCATAAAATTCCCAAAAATGCAGCCCTGAGTGTTGCCAAAGTTTCCATACATATCGAAAAACAACAAACACTGATAATGAATGAAAATCATATAACAATCCCTAAATCTTATGATCCATTAAGTAATTATACAATTTCTGAACAACAGATTTAAGAGATGTTACTCTAGGTTTGCCTGTGTCAAGTTTCTTACCAAACAGCTGAGAAAATCCATCTAACCCACCACGAGAGACAGCAAGTTTTATATGACTCAAATTCAAACCGGATGCTGCAATTTTCTTTGCCATTTGACATGAAAGTATTTTCTGTTTGGTTAAAAATTCAAGAGTATCAAAATTAACATCAGTCATTTTCACATGAAAGTAACATTATCTACTTCGGACGTCAAATTATCCGAAACACTTGAATCATTGTCAGGGCAAATTATCGAACCAAATAATTTACGTTTCTTTACAGCTTGGTGATTTCCATCACTAACGAACCTGCCCTTCTTGTTTTTCTCGCGTGAGGCCATTCTCACGGACGACTACTTTGTGAGAAATAATTTGAAATATTTAATTGATTGATTTTACGCAACAGTCAAAGTACTAACGTTACTCAACTTTTTCACTGAGAAAAATACATTTCGTTAAACTAGCGCTTGCGCAGAAATATGCGCGTAAACTATTGTTATATACTCCTTTAAAAACTGACAATATTAAATCGAGACAATAATGATATTTTGTTCGTTTTTTGTTACAACACTACCGGATTGTAAACTGAATTGTGATTGGCTGCAGGGTTTCAGCTATCCAATAGCAAGTAATCTTGTTAACATAATGTGTGTTTTGAATGCTTCTTGAGTTTGCAGAGAATATTATTTGTGAAACGGATGATATTTCGTGAATCACACAGTGAATGTCGGCATCTAGGTCATTCTCCAAGATGCAAATATCAGCATATTGCTTATCTCATGACATAGTTCATCATTTATTGTTTCACAAAATAAAATCAACAAATAATATTAGTATATATAAGTAGTTGTCAAAACAAACTTGCACACATGTTTTTACTGGGTATATTTTATTCAAATCCTGTTTGATAACATTAAATAACATTAAAAAAGAATGTCAGATTGTTAGTTTGTATCCTGAAGTTTTTTTTAAGGACATACAAGTACAACTTTGACCCAGGAAGCATTCACTGGTAAGTTTCAAATACATTCAAGCTGATGTAAGTACATCTGGATTCATATTTATGTACCAGAGGTGTATCCAGAGTGGGTTCGCCCCGCCCCAACCCAAAAAGTTGAAAATACTACCCAAGACTGTCCCAATTTAATACAGTTTTTGTTCTAGAAATTTTGCATCTGACCTGTGTACAGAAAGATCAACTAACATATGAAATATGTTGATATAAAAGTGTCTTACTTTCAGGAATGTAGCCCTAAGTTTGATGACTAGTGGAGGATCTCTCTTGATGCCTTGCTGCATGTAGTTAGTGTAGCTGAAGGTAAAACAACCCTTTACTGCAAATATAAGTGTTTTATCACATGTGCAAAAAGATAAGATCCAGATTAACTGCCTCATCTGTGTCATTTATTCTATGTATACACTGTTCACCCTTTTTGATCAGAAATAATCTAATGACTCTAAAAGCAGACATCAATCTGGCAGGTTACTGAACCTTGGTTAAGATCAGATTCAATTTAATGAAGACTAAATAAGTATTTCTATAGTTAGATATTTGACAACTTTTGTGGATGCTGTAGTACATACAGTTTTTCAACCAGACATTTGATCAGTGTTGTATTAATTTATTCTCAAATAGAAAGATCAAAAGCATGATAATAAACAATTTATTTACTTTAATTCTAAACACTATAGCTCTAACACATCTTGTAGTTGACATTCTTTTAACCCCCAAATGTTCTTCTAAGCACTTTACACCCACCCCTATTACATTTTCAAGGAGGGGTGAAGTTATACCTGTCAATAATTTCCCAGGCATAGGACAGATCAGCGACGATCTCTATACATATGAGAACCTCTTCCTTGATGTTGATTGTACGGATCATTTGATGCAAGTATTTACGAGTATCTGCCAAGAACTGCTTCACCTGAAGGTTGCTCTCTAACTGGTGAAATTCTTGTACCTGTGAAATTAACAGTAATCACCTTTATACACAATTATCATGAACTATGGACAACTTCTATGAAAATTCTGATGAAACTATTACAATTTTGCACAGAAATATTAGAGTTTGTGGCAAGTAGTGTACAGAGAAACTTGTTGTTTTGATGTTGCTTTTTTTAATCAAACAAGTTATGTACTATAAGAAAGCTATCTTTTAAGGTATAGTAATTACATGCAGGTTAGAATCATTCATTTTCTATGAGAGACCAGTGCTTGGAGTCTAATCAGGATCTACATCAGTTCCTTTTAGTTTCATCAGGCTACTTCTTCTTCCTGTACTGTACTACATCTCCTCTAGAGCACTGTCGTAAATTGTACTAGAAGCAACAAGTGTAGATCCTGATCACTGCATAGATGTGCATATACATCAGTATGTGTCAACATGGAGTGAATGGATTCATTCCTAAAGACACAGGCTTTGAATGTGAACACTCACTGTCTAGTCCCAACTTCGCTGCTCATCAATCACCATTGGAAAAATCTAAAGTCAATTTTTGTTTACTGTAGACAATACAGTGAAATCACATTGTATTAAGCAAGGATTTAATTCTAGCATATTTCCATCCTGAAAAAATGGAAACTCAACCCTCTTCATGAAAAAAGTTATTTACCGGTACTAATCATGCTTGCAAATAAGTCACTGTATGCCTCAATATGAAATCTTCTAATCTACTTAGCATACAACCAATCATAAGTAAAAGTATCAAAATGCTCTCACTTCTTCAAGTGCCTGTATCAACTGTACAATTTTCCTGCCAGCCGATGTAGAGTCATCATAGTTCAGAGAATTGATCTGTTTGGCCATCTCTGCAAACCAGGCTTGTAGGTTGTCTGAAGTAATATATGGGAATAAATTGAACTGTTCATATATATAAAAGCCATTTCCTCCATTTATACTGTTGTATCATTTAATTTTGCAGGGATCAAATTTTGCGCAAATGACATAAGTGACATAAATTTGCGCACTTGTATTATTCCAATAAGGCAAGATATTCAATGCTTTGGTTTGGCTATGGTTTGATTTCGCGCCTAGCGCGAAATACACAAAAAATTAAACCACCGCCAAATATAATGATACCACAGAACACATTTTATCACATGTGCGACCAGTGTAGATCAAGATCAGCTGGCACATCTGTGCCTTCTGATCAGGACCTACACAGGTCGCTTCTTGGTCCCAAATGACCTTATTAATTAAAAAGCAAACAGTGCGGATCCTGATCAAATGGCACAGATATGCTGGCTGATCTGGATTTACACTGTTCATCCATGCAATTAAGGCATATTATTGGAGGAAATGGATAGTATCAACCAGATTTTCTGTCTTTTGTGACCCATTAAACATCATGAAGATTCCTACCCTAACTCTGTGGCAACCTTCAAACAGCAATTTGATCAACCCCTGTCCTCCATAAAATACAAATTTCTACATATCTGTGACCAGTGTAGATCCAGATCAGCTGGCACATCTGTGCCTTCTGATCAGGATCTGCACTGGTCGCATTTTGGTCAGAAATAACCTTATAAATAAAAAAGCGAACAGTAGATCCTGATTAAACAGCACCAATGTGCTGGCTGATCTGGATCTAAACTGTTAGCCCACACAATAAAGGTGTGTCTATGGAGGAAAGGGTTAACACAAATTCATGCCATCACAAGTGATGCAACAAACCACAGGATGATGATAAATATCATGCGCCTTTTATAACAAATGATATTTTCTTAACATTTCTCATGAATAACATTTTGTTCTCCTGCTATACTTTTATATTTTAGATTAATACTAAAGCTGGTGATGCATGTGCGAACAGTGTAGATACATATCAGCTGGCATGTCCATGCTGTCTGATCAGGATCTGCACTGTTCGCTTTTTTATTTATTAGGTTATAACTGACCAAAAACCTTTAGTGCAGAAGCAATGGATGTAAAGGATAATCTGGATTTTCATTGGTTGCACACACATAAAAAAGGCATATATCGTCACCTTAGTGCAATAACGGTATAACTCTTTCATATTTCAATGACACTTATACTGTTATTGCACTAAGGTGACGATATATGGAATAAAGGGTTAACAAACATACCATTTTTCTCAACCCTGGTAAGTGGTTTGGTGCCGGAGAATACATCACTAAGTTCCTGTATCCTCTCACTGCCTTCCTTCTTGTAAACCTCCCACTTGTTCTGCTTCTCTGCCAACATCTGCTTGAACATCTATACACAAACAAGCTCAACATGTATATATGAGCCTCATTAAGGGGAAATATGTCTTCAGTGATACTTGTTAACATCTTAGTTATTTATATTTTTGGAAGGAACTAACAAGAAAAGAAATATACCAGCAAATCAGCACTTTATCACTAAATGTAAAATGTTTGTACTTATACTTCATCAGACTATCTGTAAAACAGATTTTGAAAATACAGTTACCTCTTTGAGTTTGAACTCAAATTGTCCGGTGTTGAGAAGTAGCTGAAAAACAGCCAGAGGGTTGTATTTACTGTCAGTCAACACCTGGTCTCGTAGCTGCTTACATCTTTTGTTGGCTTCAGCACCTGATTCAGAAACAGGCAATGAAGTAACATGTTACACAATAAAATAAAGTCAGCAACCTACATCTTTCATGGGACTTTGGCTAGATCAAGAGAGATTACTCTGCACTTTACAATTCTAATAAGACTGAAAAGGGGATTATAAATCACTGAACAGAATAGCTGACTCTGTTTGACTTTATAGGACCAGTTTTAATAAATCGAAGTAGATCTACTAGGTATATTTTTATAGCCTAAATAAAATAATGATAGCTGTTACTTCCATTCCTTGGTAATTGTTGAACTGTAATATATGACAATGTGGAGACCATAAGCATCTTCTATGGCCTTTGCCCAAGATCATAAAACTTAATCTGGAGATCAGTCTCAAATCTTAGTTTTATGATCTTGGGCCGGTATCTACCACTTTCATCTAGTTTTTGCATAAGTAGACGATATATCCTGAAAGCAGCTCTAGAAAATCTCTAATCACTGTCGACCAAGTATAAAGAAAATTCATCACCGAAAATGTCTATGCAGCTATATGACCCAGAGTCTTGGTGGGTACTCAACTGATGATGGTTAGAAGCAACCAGCCAGAAAAAACTCCATCAAAACAGTTCACTAGGCATTTGGAACCATTTGAGGATTGCATGCATGACTGTTGTAACTACATTCCACTAAAAAAGAAATTACAACAGTCTTGCATGCTGCCATCACATTGCTTTCTGTCATCCAATGGTTCTTCAACAGGTTAAGTTTTTAAACATAAATCTTTATCATCTTTGCATGGATTATAACTTGTGACACACCTTCACAGATTTGGGCTTATGGCCTAAAAGACCTGAGTAGATCCCTATCAGCCTTTGCACCAGGGTCTACTCTGTTTGCCATTCAGTCCTAAAAGCATTCTGAATGCATCTGGGAGACAGACGAAATCCTTTTCAGACTGTGAAAGTCCACAATTTCACCGTGATCTGCACTATATCATTAGCCCCATTTTGCCATTGCTTGTCACAAATATCCAGAACATTTTGTTAATTAATTTATAATAGCTAGATTTTCACTACTGACTTACTAGGCGACAGAGCACAGGTGTGTAGCATGAGCCAGCGCAGTGTAACATTACTGTCTCTCATGACATTGAGAAGCTTAGGAATACTGTCCAATATAAACTCCTCGACTAGGACACCCTCCTGCAGGTACTTCTCTAATACTGGATGTAACTTTCCTACCTTTGTTGCATATTTCACCGACTAAAATATAATAACATAGACATAAAATCATAAATTAAGTTTTAGTATACTGTGATAGATTTCTGTGATTGTTTTGAATAACATAATTATTTAAGTTCAACAGTAATTTTGTTGGTTATACTTTCATGGGCTGCTAGAATGTATTCCTTCAAAGTAACAAGGATTTGCTGGAGGTAACTTGGTTGATGTCTGACAGGTTTGCTTTATTTTATCTTGTATTATTCTGATCAATTAATATACTGAATGATATTCCTGAATCGGAGTACTGTTAACCCTTTCCTCCATATATAAGCCTTTATGGCATGGGCAAACAGTGTAGATCCAGATCAGCCGGCACATCCATGCAGTCTGATCAGGATCTGCACTGTTCGCTTTTTGATTTATTGGTTTATTCCGGACCTAGAAGCGAACAGTGCAGATCCTGATCAGACTCACGGTTGTGCTGGCTGATCTGGATCTACACTGGTTGCACATACACAAAAAGGCAAATATATGGAGAAAAGGGTTAACATTACTTATAGTAACACTCACTATAATTGCACAGTATAAAGGTTTTGGCTGACTCCAACATTGTGAACATAAACTTTCTGTGTTGAACTGTTGTTACTTAAATCCATGTAAGTGAAATATGACTATCTGTGCTGATCTTACCAGTTCCCTAACATTTGACTGGTCCAGTGTATTATTCAGGGCTGTCACAGCAGCCTTATATGGACTCCATGCATCTAACAGGTTCACCGTGAAACCCATGTACACACAGATCACCTAGCAAACAAATATCACAGAATTACCTCAAAGTATTTAATGAAATAAAATGTTTCTTATAAAATAATGCAAATGACTAAGACCTGGCCCCGTGATTATAAAACTTTTTTCATGCTCAACTCAATTCTGTGCTCAAACTTAAAATGTCTAAAACATTAACAGTCTTCATAAATAAGGAATAACTGTCTGTTCAACAGTTGTTGTTGAGAGCAATTTTGTCATATATTCAGTTTAGAATATTATATTTTATATAATGAACAGAAAGGAAGCCATCAAATTTTCATGCTCAAATTGAGTCGAGCATGAAAAAAGTTTTATAATCACGGGGCCAGATCTAAAGACTGGCCCTGTGTATGTTTTGTGTAAATATTGTTCTCTGAATTTTAAACATGAGGTCATAATCCCTTTTCATGAATTTTATAAGTAAAATCATCTAAGTAATATCCAATTAAGTACTTTAGTGAGTATATTATAAACTTAGTGGAGTGCAATGATTTAAACAAACTTTTTCAGAAACTTTCACAGAGCTATTAGTAAAAGTGTTTATTTTAGAGATTTATGTCTAATACATCAGGCCGTATGTTGAGTTTTGTAACCACCAATGGCTAATTGACAAATTCTTATAATGATGAGTCTTTAAATGTATAGTCAACAAAATTTTGTTATAAAATGAAGATACATTTTCATGAACTCAACTAAACTTAAATCAGCATTTCTGAATCAAAACAAATTACCCAGTTATCTGGAAAATGTTTGTCAACAATTTCTCTCATCTTAGCTTGCTGGTTTATTAATATTTCTGGTTCAAAGTAGAGCAGTATGTACAGCATGCTGGCCTGTGTTGCCAGGGCGGTAGATCTATGCTCCGGCAATGGGTATGAGGCTATCTGGTTGTATATATCATCGGAACGAAGCCGACCTATCACCATGTCGATAAACTCAGCATCTACAGGTACACGACTAAAACATAACAAAACAATCCATCCGAGATTACTTAACCTTTTACTTCATGGGATATGGGTGTTGTCCATGGGTGTACAGTGTACATTGTTGACACATGCAAAAAAGGTTGAATAAATATTTGTTAGAATCTTAAAAATAAACATTTCTTAGCTACAATAATTGTCACAGCCTACATGTATATAGAAATGTTTGGTTCTGTAAAGTCTGAATTTTGATCTACAACTTTCCATTTTAGCCTATCAGATGCTTGAGATTTGAGAGTGGCCTCCATTCTCAGTGCAATAGTCCTAGGACCAGGTCAGAAAAGGAAGTCTTTTAGCAGAAGACAAGTCTGAAAGAATATTGTGTTCACATTTAAATAATTAACAGTACATGCTACTTACGCAAAGTAGGACTCCGGGTAGTTGGGTGGTCTCTTAGCTCCTGGAGCGCTGGAGTATCCTGTGCTTCTCAACAGCTTGAGGACATCATCAATGTTTGAGTCTCCAGCTGATGCCTTCTGGGCACTGGAAATTACATTTAAAGAAAACTGATCTATAATATCTAGTGTGTATGAATTGTTTTAATTATAATAATAAAATACACATGAATTATTTTATTTTGGTATGAGGAAGGAACATATTTATTTTTGTGATAAAGAAGGCCAAAGAAGATTAACTGTTACTTGCACTTTTTGCTGAATTCATTTTTATACATCTTCTTACCTTTTAGATATTTGATTTTTTAACCCTTTTCTCCATACATCTGATCAGAATCTGCACTGTTTGCTTTTTTATTTTTTAGGTTATTTCTGACCAAATTGCTAACAGTGCAAATCCTAATCAGAAAAATCCTAATCAGACAGCACAGATGTGCCTGCTGATCTGGATCTAATCTGGTTGCAGATGAGATAAAAAAATGTGTATATATGGAGTAAAGGGTTAAAGCTATACTGTACCTGTATCTGTAAAAGCTTGACTGTACCTGTTTCTGTAAAAGCTTGACTGTACCTGTATCTGTAAAAGCTTGACTGTACCTGTATCTGTAAAAGCTTTACTGTACCTGTATCTATAAAAGTTTTACTGTACCTGTATCTGTAAAAGCTTTACTGTACCTGTATCTGTAAAAGCTTTACTGTACTGTATCTGTAAAAGCTTTACTGTACCTGTATCTGTAGTAGGAGACCATCATCCTCTCTCGGACAGACCCTTCTATCTTCATGTCCACAATAAGTAACATCACTCCATACAGGAACAGTACTTCACACTGAAACAGAAACAGACACTCTATCCCTTTACTTACCAGTAATACTGAAACTAGATGTGTGTTCAGTTAAACACTTTTGTTGCTCTTGGGTACTTTGTAAGAATAAAAAAATCAAAGTACAAAATGGGACTCCTTCAAATGTGACCTTGACCTGAAGATTTTGCACCTTTTCACAAAGATTAGCAATCAAGTATTTAGCATTACACAGAACAAGTAAAGCACCAAACACAATTCTAAAGAAGAACAATAATCATGTAAAATATACATGTTTTAACAAATGTACTAACTGTTTACTCATTGGGTACAGCATATATCACACAACAGTCACTAGACGCTATAAAATTCATTATACTAAATGTGATAATAAAGCAAACAGTATTGATCCGAATCAGATTGCACACTCAAGCTGGTTGATCTGGATCTACACTTGTAGCCCATGTGATTGAAGGTGTAACAGGAGTGCATGAACCTTTACTCAATAGATTATGGTTATATCATGTGTACAACAAGTGTAGATCCAGATCAGCTGGCAAAGAAACAACAGGTACAATGTTTTTGGTACTACTCTGTCCAATACAGTTGGCTTCTGGTCAGAATCAACAAGCCAACAGTGCATATCCTAATCATATGGCATGGGTATGGACGTACTAATGTGATAACAGCCATTTTTCGTGGAGTACAGGGTTAACATTAAAGTCAGAACAGTGTATACCATGAGCTGCTTGCCATCGTTGTTGAGCAGGACACTCTCCAGTGTCTGCTGTATGTACACTCCTTCATTCAAGTCCTCCAAAAACCTACAACAAAATTTTAGCATATTATCAAGTGGCATTAAACACAGTCAAATGCATGAACCATGAATGCATGATGTAACACTGGGTACCATATTCAAGTAGTAGCTTGATCATACCATTTTTATTATCCATTTCGAACGAACAAAGAAATATATACTGGTAAGTACAAATCAACATATGATGCTGAACCCTCTTACATTTGCTTCTCATAATATAATAGTGATTTAAGTAGTACACAAATTTATAACTTTAAACCCGAAATTGTTGAATAAACATAGATGATAGAATGATATACTATCTGGATATACCGATTCAGGTCTGTGACATATTTATGAACACTGGAAAAAGCTTGGTAGAATCTAGTAAGGATTTCGATATGGTTTTCTCTGAACTCTTCATCTAAATCTTGAAGTTCCTGTAAAATAAGGTTGAAGTCAATAAACCATAAGTAAATCTAGCTCTATAATAAGTATGTTGATGTTTATCTTACTAGAGCCGAGGGTCATAAGTATTTTTATTGAACCAAGCAAGGTGGACTCACTTCATACAGAGGAATCAATCAATCTCTGCCACATTTTAAATTAAACAGTTTGTGAGCGGATGTGCCACGTACATGTACTTTTAATCTCCATTAAATCTAGCACTCACTAACATTTTAACACTTGTCTTGGCATCCAAGATCACAATTCTTGACTTTATTCTTTCACAACCTTACTAACACTTCCGACGTGCACCAAGTCCTGTCAGTAACACGCGAAAGAGGAGTAGACAGTATCCAGAGATAGATAGATAGATAGATAGATAGATACACCACATTTAAATTTGTATGTGAATAATGATTGAAGACTTAACATTAAAAATTAAAATTTCAGTACCGGTTTTGTTTCAATTTTATTTTCAAAATAGTCGGTGCTTTTGAAGTAGCTGAAATCAGCAATGAGCTCCCCATATCTTGTGATGTCTTGTTGGTTGTCTAACCGGAAAACAGATGGAATGAAGTCCGACAATCGCAGGAGTTCTGCAATAATAGCATTGCCTCTTGATGCTAGACGAAGCGCATTCTGTCCACACTGATTATTCTCAGCTAGAAAGTCTGCCATTCTCAACTGTCACTGGATCACTGCCACTAAATCAGCTGTTCAGCCTGTTGACAACAGTGTTGTTCATGAGAAGCAGTCATATGATCTTGACATAGCTGTTCATTAATTAATTGAACAAAATCAAGTAAAATCTCCTTATTTTGTTGGAATATGTCATAAATTACTTTTTAAACTTGAAAACAAACATGTAGGCCTAGTGAATGCAGAATGCACTGTTCGGTAATGTGTCGACAGTTATTGTGTCCTCCCACCCGGAAGTGAATGAAGAGTTGCAAGAGTGATCTGCCATTTGTTGACAAGAGGGCGCCGTTACTAAAATGTCGGGGCCACTCGTGAATAATTTTGAAGTCCCTTCTTGGTATGTTTATGAATAAATGAGTGCAAGTATTTTGTCGGTTAGTGCAACGGATTTCCAGCAAAATGATTTACTGCATCTTCTTCAGATTTATGAAAAAATAACAACGATTTAGCCCTTTTATTGTCAAAAGATTGTTGCAGTCCATGTGTTTACAGTGGGTGGGGTAACCACTGTCTTGTTATCATTATTCAGTAGCAAATGAAGTGATCAAAGAAGCTGTTATTAAAATAACAGATGATGCCGGAAATATTTTTTGCTTATAACATTGGTTGCCATGTAAAGTTCACACATAGGTGCTTCGGAGATGAACCCAATTTTTTCCGACTTCATGGTTATTGGCTACCCCTTTGTAAATAATTGTAATGTTCCGATTGTCACTGATGATCGAGTAATTGTGGCTAAAGCTCTTAAGTCAGCGCCATTAATTCTGACTACAGAGAATTAATCTATTCATTAGTTCTGTTATTTAACAAAATTCACTTTGAAGACAATTTTCTTATCAATGTCTTGGATTGTTCGCGGTATATTATTCGTGCCTTAAACGTACTTGTGTTACTTTTTTTCAAAGTTACTGCCCTTTTTAAAAGGAACACAATGCATGATCCGAGAGTGAAATGAATAAAACAATCCCAGAAACACATCCTCAAAGGCATGGATATATTTTGGCTTTTTACATGAAGCAAGGGTGTCAGGGTTTAGCACCAGTGAACAAAACCTTAAAACTCTAAGACTGATATGCAGAATCATTTTTAAGACAAATAGCAACCCCACACACTTTTAAGAGTTGTAAATGATGTTGAGACTTTTTTAACAAGCCATTATAAATAATTGTTAGCAAACATAATAGTTGATATAAATTATAATTAAAGATTATTCCCATGAAACCAATTCAAGATCTGCTAGAAAGGCCTGAACTAAGAAATAAAGTGACCTGCATGTTTTCGTTATTCATTTCATCAGACCAATAAATTGATTGCCCTTCAGTAGTCAGATTCTCTTACTAGTAAATAATCAGTATTTTAGAGTCTAGACTGAACAAACCCATCACATTTGTTTGCTATCATCAAGATGCTCCCTGCATTTTGTTGGTGTAAATATACTCACATAATAAAAATCTGCCACTCAAATATAAATATCTTACCTAATTGTATATCTATTGACCATTTGAAATGTCCTCTGCTGAATTCCTTTGATTGGTTGCCAATAAATTTAAAGTATATTGGAACTGTTTTGCATTTACTCAATGAGATATCCCATGGGTGACTTGTGTAGATCCAGATCAGCAGGCACATCTGGCTGTCTGATCAGGATCTGCACTGTTTGCTTTAGATTCATTATATTATTTTTGTCAAAGAAGCAAAGGATGTAGATCCAGTACAGAGGGCATACATATGCCAGCTGATCTGGATCTATACTTGTCATACCTGTCATAAAAGACATATATCCATTTACTTAAGGATTAATAGACAATCTAATCTATTCCATTAACCTTGGCACTGGTAGATGAAAGAGCATTTCGCAAAGACAACATCTAGAATCCTTGTAAGTTGTAGGCTGCTTAACATTTATTTATGTCTCTCGACACTGCAGTGTGTTTATTATATATGATCAAATTAAATATATTTCAGGGCAGGAAAACCTGCTCCGGGACTTCACTTGGATGTTACAAAAGATGGAAAACTTATACAGGTACTGGTGGTAAACTGACAATTAAAAAAAAACTCCAAAGCATAAGGAGATTTTCTAAAAAATTACATTAATATTGACTTTATACTAATCCAATTCACTCTAGAACTTCAATTTTAGCTCTTTAACATTCCTTGTCATCATTTGTATTCATCCATGGTATTTCTTATGATACAAGTCAAAGACAATTGATACATTAGATGTTTATTACATCAAGCAAACAAAACAGTCAGAATTTTGATTAATTAGTAAATTTAAGTGAAGAAAATAATAAATAATTTTATGCTTGATGACACAACTCTGATGTTTTGGCATTGTATGTTTTGTCTTAATTTTATACCACTTATGCACTTATGATATTGGATGGTAACTATGAAGTTCTTGCCATTTGCTGAAGAAGTGCTAGAAAATATCTGGAGTTCCATTCATAGCATTAGTCAAGATAATTGCTGTGATTTTCCTGTCCAGAACATGATTGTTAAATCAACTAAAACTTGCCAAACACACACTTTATGTAAATGCAATTAAATATCAGTTACATGCAAGTCCTAAAGCAATAATTATTTTAAATTTACTTTAATTACATGTCTTGATATTAAAATGTTACGTATAAGCCATATCACTGGAAAATTTGTCTTCAGTGATATTTTCATGTTGTTTTTGTGTCGCCTGCAATAGCAGGTAGACACTTAGGGATGCTATTGTCCGGCGTCGTCGTCGTCGTCGGTGCCGTCGTCCGGTAGTCCCCCAACTTTAATCTGAAACTTAATGTTGCCTATAACTTTGAAAGTACTTGACCTATTCACTTCATACTTGTAATATATCATCAGCATGAACAATGCCATCTGTGACGACAAGAATGATAACTCCAGTTTCAATATTTTTTGAGTTATGCCCCTTTCAAATGCAACTTCAATCTGAAACTTAATGTTGCCTATAACTTTGAAAGTACTTGTCCTATTCACTTCATACTTGGAATATATCATCAGAATGAACAATGCCATCTGTGACAACAAGAATGATAACTCCAGTTTCAATATTTTTTGAGTTATGCCCCTTTGAAATGCAACTTGAATCTGAAACTTAATGTTGCCTATAACTTTGAAAGTACTTGTCCTATTCACTTCATACTTGGAATATATCATCAGCATGAACAATGCCATCTGTGACGACAAGAATGATAACTCCAGTTTCAATATTTTTTGAGTTATGCCCCTTTCAAATGCAACTTAAATCTGAAACTTAATGTTGCCTATAACTTTGAAAGTACTTGTCCTATTCACTTCATACTTGGAATATATCATCAGCATGAACAATGCCATCTGTGACGACAAGAATGATAACTCCAGTTTCAATATTTTTTGAGTTATGCCCCTTTCAAATGCAACTTTAATCTGAAACTTAATGTTGCCTATAACTTTGAAAGAACTTGTCCTTTTCACTTTGTACTTGGAACATCAGCATGAACAATGCCATCTGTGACGACAAGAATGATAACTCCAGTTTCAATATTTTTTGAGTTATGCCGCTTTGAAATGCAACTTGAATCTGAAACTTAATGTTGCCTATAACTTTGAAAGTACTTGTCCTATTCACTTCATACTTGGAATATATCATCAGCATGAACAATGCCATCCGTGACAACAAGAATGATAACACCAGTTTCAATATTTTTTGAGTTATGCCCCTTTCAAATGCAACTTTAACCTGAAACTTAATGTTGCCTTAACTTTGAAAGTACTTGTCCTATTCACTTCATACTTGGAATATATCATCAGCATGAACAACGCCATCTGTGACGACAAGACTGATAACTCCAGTTTCAATATTTTGGAGTTATGCTCCTTTAAAATGTAACTTTAACATGAAACTTAATGTTGCCTATAACTTTGAAAGTACTTGTCCTATTCACTTCATACTTGGAATACATTATCAGCATGATCAACAACATTGGTAACAAAAAGAATCATAACTCCTGTTTGATTATACTTTGAGTTATGCCCCTTCCAAATGCAACTTTAACATGAAACTTAATGTTGACTTTAACTTTGAAAATTCACTTGATATTCGAAATAAATCATCTTCATGAAAAGCGTCATTATGAAGAACAAGAATGAGAACTCCTGCTGGACTATTTTATGAGTTATGTCCCTTTAATATACAACTTTAACATGAAACTTAATGTTGCCTATAACCTTTAAAGTACTTGTCCTATTCACTCATCGAATATATCATCTTCATGAACAACAACATCGGTTACAACAAGAATCATAACTCCTGTTTGACTTTTTTTTTCAAATGCAAATTTCACATGAAACTTAATGTTGCGTATAATTTGAAAGTACTTGCCCTATTCATTAAATACTTGGATTGTATCATCAACATGAACAGTGCCATCGACAACTACAAAAATTATAACTCCTGTTTGAATATTTTATGAGTTATGTCCCTTTCAAATGCAACTTTCACATGAAACTTAGTGTTGCATGTAAAATGGAAAGTACTTGTTCAATTCACTTAATACTTTGAAAAACTCATCTGCGTGCACAAACCAATTTTTGAAGATGATAACTCGGGTTTCACCATTATTATAGTTATTCCCCTTTTAAATGCAATTTAGATGACACGTGTTCTGTGGTCTAGTATTGAAATCAACTTAAATAAAATATTTTTATTATATATGATTAAAAATAGGCCCACATTTCAACTTTTTCCATGGAGGCGACACATGTGTCCCGCGGAACACAACATTCTAGTTTTAAATTACCAACAACTATGTAACAATATATAATTTTTATAAAATTGATATGATTTTTTTATATTTAATTTTGCCTTGTATATTAACTCCCACAACATTCATAATATGCTTTGTCATCTGCTTAACTTTTCAACCTCATTTCAAAGTGAGACATCATCTTCCCAGAGACACATTTTGTGTTGCCTTTTTGAAGGAAAGGCTATTAACCCTTTCCTCCATAGACAAACCTTTATTGCGTGGGCTAACAGTTAAGATCCAGATCAGCCAGCACATCTGTGCTGTCTGATCATGATCTTAATTGTTCGCTTTTTGATTCATATGGTTATTTCTGACTAAAATGCGAAAAGTGCAGATCCTGATCAGAAGGCACGGATGTGCCGGCTGATCTGACTCTACACTGGTTGCACATGCGTAAAAATGCGTACCATCATCGTTTGAATATAAGCCGCACTTTTTTTCCAGGATTTGGCGAAAAAAGTTGGGGGTGCGGCTTATACATATGTTTAGCTTCCCAAGACATTTTTCCAGGCCTTCAAAACACCGATTTTTTTACCGTGGGGAATGTGTCAAGTGCACCAGTATACGGACACTGAACGAGATATTTGTCACGCCTACACATTTTTTTCGAAAAATATTATTTGATAGGTAAAAGAATGTACTAAATAATAAACTATTATTGAAATCTTTTACTCGTTCTTTTTTTCTTCTTAAAATGCGGATTTCGTAAGAACCGACATCACCATCAAGGTAATTGTTTTCACTTATTCAAATCATGCAAACTGGCTTTTACCAGTGTTTTACATATGGAAAAAGTGGGGTCCACGAGTCGATCGTGTTTTATTTATTTACGCGTTATATCAGATTGAGTACTTAAAACAAAACGTGTATCGGTAAAATCACAGTGACCGTAATGTGTGGAAAAACTCTGAAAGCCAGATGACATGTTTAAGATTCCCTTGGTAAAATCAGTGCCACTCTTAATTGGCAGCTTGGTCTCACCTGTCATAGAGGGTATGTCACTTGACTAAGGTGTGAAAAACTGAAAGCAAGATGCCATGTTTGAGATTCTTATGGAATGTTTGACAAGATATTGAGATGACACGGTCGACTCGAATTTTATTTAAAACTCGCACATTTTGGTCATATGTCATTCCTGCCAATTTTCTCGAATATTTCTCTTCATTTAAAATGTCTATACCTTCAAATTGTCAAACATAATAATTATTATGGGTCAAACGCGTACGTACTTCACTGAAAAAGTATAGCTGGCTATTGTTGCCTACGCTAAGGCACACGGAACCGGCGATTCAAAATGGCGACCAGTCTGAAAAAGAAACCGCAGCTTATACATAGAGTTAGGCTTTTTTCACCCATTTCTATCGGGGTTTTGAGGGGTGCGGCTTTTATATCAGTGCGGCTTATATTTAGACAATGACAGTATTTATGGAGGAAAAGGTAAAAGGGATTGTGTTGTCTGTCCATTGGTCCATTACAAAATCATGAAGTTGGTTTTACATGTATTTCTGACATTTTTTAAGAAACCTGTCTGATTGTCTGACATTTGTCATTTATTGAGACAGAGAAGTGCCCAGCATTTAATTATGCACCAGAGCAGAGAATTTTGTATTCAAACCCTCACAAGGTGTGTTAATACTAAAATTCCTTACACAGGTGCTATAGCAAAGGATGGTAGTTAGTATCAGCATAGTGACAGGAGACTTGCACTATGTTATTCTACCAGTCCACATTCTGTGTGAATACTTTATTTTATGTAGTTTAGTTCATTTAATTTGTTATATATTCTAACTATACTTTAACACTATTTCTTCAGAAACTGATGGTAGATGAGAAGAAGTGTTATTTCTTTGGACGTAACAAACAGATGTGTGATTTTTGCATTGACCATGCATCATGTTCCAGAGTACATGCAGCTCTAGTTTGGCATAAACATCTGGCACGACCTTTCCTCATAGACCTTGGCAGCAGTAAGTTGTATAACAAATATGGCTTCTTCAGTTGCTTACCATTAATTACTATAAGTTCTATTGAGTTTTGATGACTCCTATTTGATTAAGCCAGTAGTTGCACCATTTGTGTCAAATGTTCTATTTATGAGGGCCACTCAGCAGCATTTTTCATCAACCCTTTATCAGTAGAAACCAGCCCATCTGAGTCTGCATAGTTTGAGAATGTGACAAAAGTTAAAGACATGAACATGTCAGATTAATAGTGACCTCTCATCACTATCAGACAATTTTTAACAATTAATTTGCATGTTATGGTATTTACTTATTTCAGCTCATGGTACACATATTGGTCATATACGCCTAGAAAGCAGAAAGCCACAGCAGATCCCTATAGACAGTGAGATACATTTTGGGGCTTCAACTCGCATGTATGTGATTAGGGAGCGACCCCAAAACATTGGTCAGAGCGAGGATCCTGATAAACAAGGAGAGAAGGATGGCAACTTGCTGGGGTTGCCAGCTGATGAAACGGAGCTGGATGTAAGTGCACTTAACACTTTTCTCCATATTTACGCTTAAATCTAGAATGTGCTTTTATAAATGCAAGTGCAGCCAGTGTAGATCCAGCTCATCCATGCTGTCTGATGTGAATCTGCTCTGGTCACATCTTGATAAGAAATAACCAGATGAATCTAAAAGGGAACACTGTAGATCCTGATCAGATGGCACAGATGTGCCAGCTGATCTGGATCTACACTGTTTGCACATGGACATAGCCATACATGTATATGGATTAAAGGGTTAATGCTTGACCAAGATAACGTGATATTTTGAGACAATATAAATGATTGAAACTTAAACCTTTTTCCAAAGTGACCACTAAGTAAAGGCTAGAGTTAAGTCTGGTATCCAATCTCAGTTTCCTGGCATGAAAGTTATAACACTGAGATTGTAAACCAGTCTCAAATCTCAAGGATCTGATTGGCTGAAATGGTGACCAGCCGCCATTTCAGCCAATCAGCTGCTTAAGATTTGAGACTGGTTTCCATGCTCAGATTTATAACCTTAGACACAGATCTTTATGTTTCTCTCTTAAAGTGTGTTGTCCTTTTTGTTTAACCCTTTCCTCCATAGACACACTTTTAATGCGTGGGCGAACAGTGTAGATCCAGATTAGTGGGCACATCCCTGCCGTCTCATCAGGATCTGCACTGTTCGCTATATGATTCATGTTATTTCTGACCAAAATGCGACCAGTGCAGATCCTGATCAGGCGGCAGGGATGTGCTAACTGATCTGGATAAACAGTGGTCGCACATGCGTAAAAATGCATACATATTGAGGAAAGAGTTAATTGTTTGAGAGTGTTGAAAAACAGTAATGTTACTTCTGGTAATTCAGATGAATTTGATGTTGTATTATTCATGAGTATTTGATTTTCTCTTTTAAAGGGGAGATAACTCTGAATGGTATTTTTTGGAATATATAGTATTTTCTGGAATATGTTTATTCTTTTTATTGAGACCAAGAAACGTTATGTCCATGAAGTTATTGACTTGACAGTAGTAAAGACTTCTGTATAACCTTTCTTCAGAATCTGACGGAGTTTAACACTGCACACAACAGACGCAGCATGCCACTGACAGACAACAAGGAGGCAGTGAACCCATTGAAAAGAAAACACAGAAGTCTACATATAGCATTCTCTGATGAAGATGAAATCATTAATCCCGGTAAGTATGGTGTTATGACTGATAAAATTGTTAAATTTACTCTTTACTCCATATACGCATTTATCCCATGTTGAACCAGTGTAGATCCAAATCAGCCACCAGCACATTTGTGCCGTCTAAACAGGATCTTTGCAGCACTGTTCGCTTTTTGGTCAGAAATATTATAATAATATAATAAATAAAAAAGTGCACAGTGCAGATTCTGATCAGACTGCATGGATGCGCAGCCTTATCTCATGGATTAAAGAGTTATTTTATGTTTGCAGAGGACGTGGATCCATCTATAGGAAAATTCAGGAATCTTGTATCAACACATGTCATTGCTACAAAGGTTTGGCTTTTTATTCATTTTTTCATTTAATAAAATAACATAACATAGATACAAATGTTTTTTAAGGTTGTTTAATATTGCTGAAAACGACTTGATAGCATTTGTATCCAGGGAACACACATCCATGCAATCTTTTGTCTTCTATAGTATGCTGTTCCAGTGAATCACAAGCCAACCTGCCATGTAGAGTCAAACCTGTCTTTAGCAGCCACCCAAGGGAGTGTCAAAAAGTGGCTGCTAAAGACAGTAAAAAATTAGATCAAAATGTCAGTTTAGGTCTTTTTTAGCTCACCAGTCACATAGTGACCGGGTAAGCTTTTGTGATCGCCTTTTGTCCGGCGTCCGTTCAGCGTCTGTTCACAATTGTTGTCCGCACTCTAGCGGTCTTAATTTTTATCCGATCTTCTTCAAACTTGGTCAGAATGTTTATCGCAATGATGTCTAGGTCAAGTTCGAAACTTGGTCATGTGACCTTGAAATCTAGGTCACTAGGTCAAATTATAGAAAAAGCTTGTCCGCACTCTAGCAGTCTTAGTTTTGGTGCGACCCACTTTAAACTTGGTCAGAATGTTTATCTCAATGATATCTAGATCAAGTTTATAACTGGGTCATGTGACCCTTAAAACTAGGTCACTAGGTCAAATTAAAGAAAAAGCTTGTCTGCATTCTAGCGGTCTTGATTTTGGGTGGGATCTTCTTCAGACTTGGTCAGAATGTTTATCTCAATGATATATAGATCAAGTTCGTAACTGGATCATGTGACCCTTAAAACTAGGTCACTAGGTCAAATTATACAAAATGCTTGTCTGCATTCTAGCAGTCTTAATTTTGTTGCGATCTTCTTTAAACTTGGTCAGAATGTTTATCTCAATGATATCTACATCAAGTTCGTAACTGGGTCATATGACCCTTAAAACTAGGTCACTAGGTCAAATTATAGAAAATGCTTGTCTGCATTCTAGCAGTCTTAATTTTGTTGCGATCTTCTTTAAACTTGGTCAGAATGTTTATCTCAATGATATCTACATCAAGTTTATAACTGGGTCATGTGACCCTTAAAACTAGGTCACTAGGTCAAATTAAAGAAAAAGCTTGTCTGCATTCTAGCGGTCTTGATTTTGGGTGGGATCTTCTTCAGACTTGGTCAGAATGTTTATCTCAATGATATATAGATCAAGTTCGTAACTGGATCATGTGACCCTTAAAACTAGGTCACTAGGTCAAATTATAGAAAATGCTTGTCTGCATTCTAGCAGTCTTAATTTTGTTGCGATCTTCTTTAAACTTGGTCAGAATGTTTATCTCAATGATATCTACATCAAGTTCGTAACTGGGTCATATGACCCTTAAAACTAGGTCACTAGGTCAAATTATAGAAAATGCTTGTCTGCATTCTAGCAGTCTTAATTTTGTTGCGATCTTCTTTAAACTTGGTCAGAATGTTTATCTCAATGATATCTACATCAAGTTCGTAACTGGGTCATATGACCCTTAAAATTAGGTGACTAGGTCAAATTAAAGAAAAAACTTGTCTACACTCTAGCGGTCTTAATTTTTGTGGGATCTTCTTCAAACTTGGTCAGAATTTTCATCTCAATGATATCTAGGTCAAGTTTGAAACTGGGTCATGTGACCTTGAAATCTAGGTCACTAGGTCAAATTATAGAAAAAGCTTGTCCGCACTCTAGCGGTCTTAATTTTGGTCCGATCTTCTTTAAGCTTGGTCAGAATGTTTATCTCAATGACATCCAGTTCAAGTTTGAAACTAGGTCATTTGACCTCGAAAACTAGGTCTCTAGGTCAAATTATAGAAAAAGCTTGTCCACACTCTTAACAGTATTAATTTTGGTCAGAACTTCTTCATACTTTGTCAGAATGTTTATCTCAATGATATCTAGGTCAAGTTCGTAACTGGTTGTGTGACCTTGAAAACTAGGTCACTAGGTCAAATTAAAGAAAAAGCTTGTCTGCACTCTAGCAGTCTTAATTTTGGTCAGATCTTCTTCAAACTTAGTCAAGAATGTTTATCTCAATGACATCTAGCTCAAGTTCGAAACTGGGTCATTTGACCTTGAAAGATAAGTCACTAGGTCAAATTATAGCAAAAGCTTGTCCGCACTCTTAACAGTCTTAATTTTGATCCGGTCTTCTTCACACTTAGTCAGAATGTCTATCTACATGATATCTAGGTCAAGTTCGAAACTGGATCATGTGACATTGAAATCAAGGTCACTAGGTCCAATTAAAGAAAAAGCTTGTCCGCACTCTAGCAGTCTTAATTTTGGTCAGATCTTCTTCAAACTTGGTCAAAATATTTATCTCCATGATATCTAGGTCAAGTTCGAAAGTGGGTCAAGTGACCTTGAAAACTAGGTCGCAAGGTCAAATTATAGAAAAGGCTTGTCCGCACTTGGTCTTAATTTTGGTCCTCTTTTTCAAGCTTGGTCAGAATGTTTATCTCAATGCTATCTAGGTCATGTTCGTAACTGGGTCATATGACCTTGAAAACTTGTACACTGCCAAATTATAGAAAAAGCTTGTCTGCACTCTTAACAGTCTTAGTTTTGGTCCGCTTTTTCAAGCTTGGTCAGATTGTTTATATCCATGATATCTAGGTCAAGTTTGAAACTGGGTCATGTGACCTTGAAAACTAGGTCACTAGGTCAAGTTATAATAAAAGCTTGTCTGCACACTAGTGGTCTTAATTTTAGTCTTCACTTTCATAACCATAAGATCATGGTTCCTTTCTTGAAATTGCCATATTGCATTATGGGTTCCAGAGCTATGGCCCTTGAAAGTGCCGAAATTAACTATTTAGACCTTGTCTGCACAATAGCAGCGTCATTTTTTATTTGAATTTAATCAGCCATGTACAATACTTGAGTTACTATAAGATCTCGGTTCCTTTCTTGAACTAGCTAGATTCCGTAATGGGTTCCAGAGTTAGGGCCCTTAAAAAGAGCCAAAGTAAACTATTTTGACCTTTTCTCCACAAAAGCAGCTTTATTTTTTTATTTGATTTTACCACACTTGCACACAACTCTTGCTCGCATTGAACAGTACAGGCGAGCAACCCAGGGTCCCATGGACCCCCTTGTTTAACTGGCTGTTTAAGACAGGTGTTTGCTATTCGCAGGTGGCTGCTAAGGCAGGTTTCACTGTATTAAGTGTTAGTTTGATTGGATAATTTTGTAACTGTGACTGATATGCATAGAATTATGAAAAGAATTGATTATCTGTTGCGGGGAGTAATCTTTTCCAAGTTTGCCGCGAAACCTAATCCTCTAATAAGCATAATTAACCTAACATCACAGGGATGGTTGTACATATGATTGTAAGGCATAGAAAAGTCCTTTTAAACATGTTTGATTTTTTATACTCAGAAAAAAATTATTCTGAAACAATTTGAAATCCTTATGAAATTTATGGCAGTTGGCTTCTATTTATTTCAGCGACCAAAAATAGACACTGGTTTACCACAAGGTTCATTGACAGACAATATAACAAAACGATTGCAGAGTTTTTCATACTCGCATGGATTATATGATAGTGCACCTGGCTCAGGATTAACAGCAGCAAGCTCGTTCAGTATGGCAGCTAAACTTGGTGTACCACTCCCTAATCTCGCTCCAAATGTGGATGAAGAGATTGTTGTGCCCAAAATTAATCCAACTCCTATGGTTTCTATGACAGCAGAAGACATTTCAAAGGAGCCCAAGAAAAAGAAATATGCAAAAGAGGCATGGCCTGGAAAAAAACCAACTCATTCTTTTCTACCGGTGTGATCATCTGTTCAGCATTTGTTGTGATTTTATAGTTTTATTACTTTGACAAGTCATGAATCTTAGATTTTGCGAGTAGTTACAACTAGGAGATAAAAATCCAATGAAATCAATATTGTTATTAAATTTATGTAATTTACAAGTTTGGCA
Organism: Corbicula japonica; assembly: GCA_038501625.1. Classification (NCBI taxonomy): domain Eukaryota; kingdom Metazoa; phylum Mollusca; class Bivalvia; order Venerida; family Cyrenidae; genus Corbicula; species Corbicula japonica. The sequence goes on along the minus strand of JAZAYU010000008.1, from coordinate 503,025 downwards.
TGAACTGAGAGCAACATTGGCACAAGATTATAAAACTTAGATTGGAGACCAGTCTCAAATCTTAAGCATCTGATTGGTGGTCACCATTTCATCCCAATTAGATGCTCGAGATTTAAGACTGATCTCCAGATTTAGTTTTATGATCTTGGGCATTTAACTAACACCTTTGCGTATTCCCTGTTTTGCAAAGAAGAACAATTGATTGGAAAATATATCTACACATTTGAACATTGACAAATGAATTTTGGGCTAAAGAAGTCATCTAAGCATAATTGTTGAATCTATACATGTTTGAAGAGTGAAGACTGATGGCTCTTCAACAAGATAATATGACCGCTAAATCCTCATTTGTAATATTTCTTTTATCCACTTGCTGAAGGCCAAGAGATATTGTCATACCCTCTGTGTGCTTCCATCCAGCACAGTCTTGAGTGACACTAAAAAACTATTTATTTAATGTTTTGGGTTTTTATATTGCTTAACTATCAAACTTCTGAAGGGTGTAAAATGAAACTTCATTTTTTTTATTGCTTCGGCAGGGAGATTGACCATGTCTGTCATGACTCTCGCTTTATTAACCTTTAATTGTTTTGTATAATTATTACTTATTGGGCAGTTTTCAGATGACAGTTTGTGAAAGTATGACTCAAATTAACTCTCAATTTTAAATATTTTTTAGAGATAGATATTAGGTATTTAATGCCCAGTATTAAGTGCAGCTTTACCTGTTGTGTTCAAATGTACCGAGTTGCGACCAGTAAACAGATGGAATTTGTATGCTTTTGTTACTAATTTCAATTAAATCAAGTGATAAAAACTTATAAAGTTCTAACGGAGGTGATTTCCAAAGTTTGTGTTATCATTGCCTGGTTATGAAGAGGCTGTGTAATACCAGATTTATGACAGAATTATACCATTTAACAACAAACTACTCCAATTTTTACTTGATTTTATTTTAGATTGTTCATACCCAGACTCACCATTTTCATGCGATCCTATGATTAATAACATTTCATTTTTACAAAAATTCTTTAAAAATTGGTTTAAAAACACTGTTTGCTGTTTACTGGTCGCAACCCAATAGTTGTTCATTTTGCAGCCTAAACAATCATGTGTGTAATAAATGTGGCAGTGGATATTTAGATCTTTGATATTGCACAGATTTCTAAATGAATTCTACTGGATCATGTTAAATGTAATAAAAAGATTTCTTCATATAATGACTCCTTGGTATACTTGTTTGAAATGGTGGAATTGTGGTTACTCAGAAATTGATTTAAACAGAAATCCATAAATATGTGATCAGTACTTGACCAAATTAATTTTAGGGTTAAAAGGTCCATGTCATAATGATGTTCAATTGAAGCTTGGTTTCTGATTTGTAACTGAAGAAAGATAGGATTTAGATACCACACGACCATTTGTCACCATATGTAGTTTGTACGACCTACTCAGTAGATAGCAGATTACCGATACTGATTTTAGAGTCAAATGTAACCATCGTGTGAAAACTTATTACTGATTAATAACTTAGATCTGCCATGATTTTGATGTGAAGAGGTGGAAGGTCAAGGTCATGATGACCTTTAATTTATAATTTGTTTCCATTTAGCAACTTTATAAGGCGAAATATGTATAGGAGCAATAGCCACAATAAGAAAGCACAGCCAAAAAGTAATGAAAAGAACATGTTTATAATTGATAAGTTTCAAAAAGACCCCACAAACAATTGTCAGTTGCCATGGAATGGTCAGTAGCAAAGCATTTTGCCAGTGTGGGTTTAAAGCAGATCCTTGGGTGCACCAACCTCGCATTTGCCCTATCATTTCTTTATAAGAACAACCTGCCTATCAACTCTATGATGTTGCATGCAGAGGCGCAGAAACACGAACTTAAAGCCATATGGTTACAAACTTGATGACAACAGCACCTGGAGTTAAGAATGGTTTGAATAATAAATATTATCTATCTCTTACCTCCATATATATACACATTTTTTGCATGTGTGCCCAGTGTAGATCTGGATCAGCTGCCACAACTGTGCCATCTAACCAGGATCTGTTTTGTTTGTGTTGTCAGAAATAGCCTAATAAATAAAAACAAAGCAGTGCAGATCCTCCTCAGATGGCAAAGATGGCCAGCTTATCTGGATCTAAACTACGCCCCGGCCATATAGGCATATATATGGAGGAAAGGGTTATCATTACATAACAATTTGACCTAAGCTGCATTTATTTTATGCTTTTCAGTGAATTATAGAATTTTCCAGGTGAAATAAAAGTGGTATTTCACTGTTTTCAAACAGTGGAATATCATTTTTATTTTGACTGATTTTTTCACGTTGGTACCCAAACACAAATAGCATATCAAATGAGAACGTTTAGAAAACGGGCTCAAATTTGTATACTTGAAGTCATGACGTCACGTCATAAACAAGATGTTCTGACACTGTTACCTGCAACTTTTCTGTCATTCACGCAAATTTTGCAGTAAAAGCATAAAATAAAAAGAAAATTTGTTTTACCAGTGAAAGATAGAAATATATTTCACTCGTGAACTCCGGAATTATGTATTTTCACTCGTGGCTTCGCAACCAGTGAAAATACTAATTCCGGAGCTCACTTGGTGAAATATATTTCTATCTTATACTGGTAAAAACAAATATCCTCTATATCTTGTTAAGTAGAATGATCATAGTCACACAGATGGTCATCTGAAATTAGGTTTCCAATCAATCAATCACAGAACAACAGTTTGACCTACTGTCACCAAACTTGGTGTGTTTATTGCTCATGGTCAGTAAAAAAGAACTGATTGACTTAAATGATTTTGTGGTGATCTTCCATAAATGTGTTTTTGATAACCTGTAATTATTAAAAAGGAGTTGAAGCAGGGCTCTCACTAGACTTGCAAATCAGGGAGTTTTGTCATAATTTTACTAAATTAAGGAGAAGTTTCAAGTCAACAGCATTCTTTCCCTATACCAAATGACTTCTCCCATTGCTCAAAGAAGAGTGTCATTTTTTGGAGGCCAGTTCTCCCACAATGAAGCTAGTGTATGTAGACTGCCACTGCCTAGCAAATCACCACTATTTTTATTGAGTTCAAAAATGAGGGATGTCATTTTTTTGTCTATTTTGAATTCGAATGTTCAAATCAGTTTGCATCAGTTTTCAAGTTATTCACAAACAATCACATAAACCATGAAACAAGCTGTCGTTATCAGTAGAGCTCCACATTATTCCCGATACAAAGAAATTGTCATACAAATAAACTGACGATAATGTCCGAGTGTTCCAAAGTGTTAATGAGGTGTTTATTAATCAGAGCATGACTATCTATGGATCTACCTCTATAACTTTTTACAAGTATTTAGCAAACTATCAAAGAAAAAACTCCAAATGATTCTTAGAAGATGATCACGTACATTACTTATAATACCAGAGTATGAAAGTGTTACGTTACAAAGATTGCATGAGACGCTCTTCCAGTCAAGTGTATGTTGAAATTGCTTCTGAACGTCCGAGGAAACTGAAGCTGGCATATTTGCGGGTGAAAGCTATTAAATGTATACGGTAGAACAATTTTGTGAAAATATATGATTTCTTCGATGTGGAAAGACAAATATATAGTAAAGATGAAATACTGCCATAATGTGTTGACTAATTGATAGTTTCCTGGTACACATGCATTCTGTCTCTAAACGGGACATGCGTAATTCTAACTATTGTAAATGACATGCCAGTCCAAATATTGTCACTTAACTTGCACCCCTATATTCATGTGTCAAAGATTTTCATAGAGTAATTGATAGTTACAATAGGTGTGAATAACTTGATTTTTATTACTGAATGATTCGATTGATTTACTAAATTAAATAATCGTTAAAATATGCAGTAAATAATATAAAAAGATTTATTATTACTTTATATTTTTATCACATTCGTATTCTAGTAATATGTTCTAACCTTAAAATTTGATCATGCTTGTGTACCTTATTTTTTTCAATCCGCATTTTTTTTAGCCGTATGTTACAAGAAACATGCGCATGCTTAGAAGTCAATATTATGACATGTTATCTACATGTATTTTGTTTTCAAAAAATCATTTATCTTGATAGTATGTGTGTCAAACCTTCTAGATTGCAATTCTTGATAAAGATATTTAAGTTTTAAAAAGAAACAAGAACATTCAAACTATCATTATTGAATTTTCACGAACATTTGAATGCCTCAAATGCATTAGAATGTTCATTATCTTATCCAAACGTTAGAATGTTTGAACTTCGACTACATCCCTATCAAAAAGTCATTCTTTCAACTGAAATACAAGATTGCAATAAATAAATCAACAACAGCTGTCACTTGAAATTGACATATGCCCCCGAAATGCAGCTTTGAAATCGAATTGGTATACATATGTAGTAAAAATATGTCTGTGGATGAGATGAAGGATACTGCATGCATATAATGTGAAAGATGGAAAGGATCATTTGTTAGGTCTGTAGTTGTGAAGTTTCAAAGAAATCCCCCAAGTGTTTTTGGAGATTAGGCACGGACAAGATTTTAATATAGAAGTTAAATAGTAAAGACTAAGGGCCCTTAACCCTTGCAACAAGAGGGTCCATAGGACCCTGGGTCGCTCACCTGTCAACAACTGCTCAATGGTTGCAAGAGTAATTTGCAAGTTTGGTAAAATCAAGTAAAACTAGAAATGTGTCCATAGGACACGGATGCCCCCGCTATGCATGTTTGTCATGGTGAACATTTATAGCAAGTTAATTGAAAATCTAATAAGTAATAACAAACTCACAGCCCAGACAAGAAAATTCTGGTTTTAGTAATAGTGACCTTGACCTTGGACCTACAGGCATGGGAATTGTACACAACACAACGCCTTGTCATAGTGAACATTTCTGCCAAATTATTTTGAAATCACTCTGTTAATAATGAAGTTATAGCTAGTACAAGAAATTTCTATTTTTTGTAACAGTGACCTTGACCTTGGACCTACAGGCATGGGTATTGTACACAACACATCGTCTTGATATAATAAACATTTATACCAAGTTATTTTAAAATCCTATAAGAAATAACAAAGTTACAGAGCAGACAAGATTTTTATAACAAAATTTTATTTTTAGTAACAGTGACCTTGACCTTGGACCTACAGGCATGGGTGTTGTAGGCGACACACCGCCTTGTCATGGTAAACATTTGTGCCAAGTTATTTTGAAATCCATCCATTCATAAGGAAGTTACAGCCCGGACAAGAAAATTCTATTTTTAGTAACAGTGACCTTGACCTTGGACCTACAGGCATGGGTACTGTACGCGACACACCGTCTCGATATGGTGAACATTCATACCAAGTTATTTTAAAATCCAATAAGAAATAAGAAAGTTACAGACGGGACACGATTTTTCCAACAAAATTCTATTTTTAGTAACAGTGACCTTGACCTTGGACCTACAGGCATGGGTGTTGTACGCGACACACCGCCTTGTCATGGTGAACATTTGTGCCAAGTTATTTTGAAATAACTCCATTCATAAGGAAGTTACAGCCCGGACAAGAAAATTCTATTTTTAGTAACAGTGACCTTGACCTTGGACCTACAGGCATGGGTATTGTACGCGACACACCGTCTCGATATGGTGAACATTCATACCAAGTTATTTTAAAATCCAATAAGAAATAACAAAGTAACAGAGCGGACACGATTTTTCCAACAAAATTCTATTTTTAGTAACAGTGACCTTGACCTCAGACCTACAGGCATGGGTGTTGTACGCGACACACCGCCTTGTCATGGTGAACATTTGTGCCAAGTGTTTTTGAAATCCCTCCATTCATAAGGAAGTTACAGCCTGGACAAGAAAATTCTATTTTTAGTAACAGTGACCTTGACCTTGGACCTACAGGCATGGGTATTGTACGCGACACACCGTCTTGATATGGTGGATATTTATACCAAGTTATTTTAAAATCCATTAAGAAATAACAAAGTTACAGAGCGGACAAGATTTTTCCAACAGAATTCTATTTTTAGTAACAGTGACCTTGACCTTGGACCTACAGGCATGGGTGTTGTATGCGACACACCGCCTTGTCATGGTGAACATTTGTGCCAAGTTATTTTCAAATCCCTCTAATCATAAGGAAGTTACAGCCCGGACAAGAAAATGCTATTTTTAGTAACAGTGACCTTGACCTTGGACCTACGGGCATGGGTATTGTACGCGACACACCGTCTTGATATGGTGAACATTCATACCAAGTTATTTTAAAATCCAATAAGAAATAACAAAGTTACAGAGCGGACACGATTTTCGAACATACACACACACTGACACACACCCACCCACCCACCCACCCACCCACCCACAGCCAGGGTGAACACTATATGCCCTTCCGCCATTATATGGCGGGGGCATAAAAATAAAGCTAACTTTCAAACTTGACCTAGATATCATTGAGATAAACATTTTTACCAATATGAAGATAGCACAAAAATTTAGACCGCTAGAGTGCGGACAAGCTTTTCTATAATTTGACCTAGTGACCTAGATTTCAAGGTCACATGACCCAGTTTAGAACTTGACCTAGATATCACTGAGATAAACATTCTGACCAAGTTTGAAGAAGATCGGACCAAAATTAAGACTGCTACAGTGCGAATAAGCTTTTTCTATAATTTGACCTAGTGACCTAGTTTTCAAGGTCACGTGACCCAGTTACGAACATGACCTAGATATCATTGAGATAAACATTCTGACCAAGTGTGAAGATCGGACCAAAATTAAGACTGCTAGAGTGAGGACAAAAGCTTTTTCTATAATTTGACCTAGTGACCTAGATTTTAAGGTCACATGACCCAGTTTCGAACTTGACCTAGATATCATTGAGATAAACATTCTGACCAAGTTTGAAGAAGATCAGACCAAAATTAAGACTGCTACAGTGTGAATAAGCTTTTTCTTTTATTTGACCTAGTGACCTAGTTTTAAGGCTCACATGACCCAGTTACGAACTTGACCTAGATATCATTGAGATAAACATTCTGACCAAGTTTAAAGAAGATCACACAAAAATTTAGACCACTAGAGTGCGGACAAGCTTTTTCTATAATTTGACCTTGTGACCTAGTTTTCAAGGTCACATGACCCAGATACAAACTTGACCTAGATATCATTGAGATAAACATTCTGACCAAGTTTGAAGAAGATCAGATAAAAATTAAAACCGCTAGAATGTGGACAACAATTGTTAATGGGCGCCGTACGGACAGACGCCCGACGAAAGGCGATCACAAAAGCTCACCGTGTCACTGTATTACAGGTGAGCTAAAAAAAAGCATGGACAAGATTTTAATATAGAAATTAGGGTTAGGGTTTAGGGTTAGTTAAAGACCTTAGGGTTAGGGTTAAAGGCTTAGGGTTTGGGTTAAGTGAAAAAGCCCATAACTTGGCCAAAAATAATCCGAGCAGAAATGATATGCACAACTAGGCTTGGTGACAAACACTCCTGTGAAGTTTCAGTGAAATCCCTCAAGCAGTTTCGGAAAAGAAGCGAAGACAAGATTAAGGGTTAAGGTTAGGGATAGTTCAACAAGGCTTGGTGATAAACACTCCTGTTCCTGTGAAGTTTCAAAGAAATCCCTCAAGGGGTTTTGAAGATAAAGCATGGACATGATTTTAATATAAAAGTTAGGGTTAGTTAAAGACCTTAGGGTTAGGGATACAGACCTTAGGGTTAGGGTTAGGGGTTAGGTGAAAAAGCCCATAACTGGGCCAAAATTAATCCAACCAGAAATTCCTGATGTTATGCACAACTAGGCTTGGTGACAAACACTCCTGTGAAGTTTTAATGAAATCCCTCGAGTGGTTTCGGAGAAGAAGTGACGACAAGATTTTGCCCATAACTTGCCCAAAATAATCCGAGTAGAAATTCCTGACGTTATGCACATCTAGGCTTGGAGAAGAAGCGAGGACAAGATTATTTCGGAGGGACGGACAAACGGATGGTGCAATTACTATATGCCTCCCTTCGAATTTGACATACAATCATCAACCATTACTATATTTATACATGTTTTATCGCATGTGAAAACAGTGTAGATCCAGATCAGTTAGCACCTCTAAGCCGTCTAATCAGGATCTACACTGTGCTTCTTGGTCATAAATAACCTAATGAATCAAAAAGCAAACGGTGTAGATCCTGATCAGATGTCATGGATGTTCACCTTTGGAAAACAGCCATATCCCATTGAGGAAAGGGATTCTTGAGATTTGAGACTGGTCTCTATTCTCAGTTTTATATAAAAAAAAAATCTTGGGGCCAGATAATCAAAGATAAAACTATACAAATGCTTTAAATTTTACTAATAATTATAATGAGATAAGTGATCTTTACACTTTGAAAATTCATGAGATCTATCATACTTCTAGAACAACAAGACTTGTCTACGAAACCGGCCTAACATACACCCCATTCATTTTCCAGACTTATTGAAAATCAAATTTAAATATGTTGTCTTGCAATTCTAAAATAGTTCAACATGCTTCTGAAATAATTTGAAGATGAAACATTTCAACCATTAAACCACCAATATAGAAAAATAACATTAATCTGTAACAGTGGCCAGAGATGTATCACTTGGAAGTTAAAGTGTTTTCACTTACGGTACTCTGTTTGACACAACTTCCTGCATGGCATTTTTTAACAATCTCACCCTTACGGTACTCTGTTTGGCACAACTTCCTGCATGGCATTTTTTAACAATCTAACTATTTCCAAGTGAAAAAACAACAACATAAAATTATTAGCAATGGCAACTTATAATCAAATATAACAATTATAGTTTATGTATCCGATTATTATTATTAGAAAATTAAATACAATTTCACACCCTCTAACATAGACCATCTCCAGGAAGTTGCAAGTTCACATCAAATGTTCAAATATTTTCCTGACCATCAATTTAAATCCCAAATTTACTATTTGTTTTCATCCTTAAAACTTAACAGAGCAAAAATTTGCATATAATCACTGATGACTATAATTGCTGTCCTGGAAATCAAATTATTGCATTTTACTCCATATATTATCACCGTTCCCAATCGTTACCTTGCGAAAAGTCGCGTCGGATCCCGGAATATCCTGTAAGTATTTTGTTGATGTTGGTGAGAAAATCGATGTTTTTATATACTTATAAATATTTCCAGAGAAAACAACCTAGTGCAGGATGATCTCCTAGGAATTGGCTATAATGCTCACTTGTCGATTTCCTCCACATTTTATCGTTTTCTCAATCATTCGGTGAAACCTCCGAAATTTGCTGAAAAAGTCAACAGTGGGTCGAAAAACTCATGTTTTAAACATTTTCGCATACATGTATTCGCCTTTTCACGTGCTAATCTAGTAACTGATCTCTCTTGTACCCGATAAAAAAACGTTAAATATTTTGGAAGTCGTGGCTGGTAGATAGAGGTCATTTTACACTCAACATTTTAGGGTAACGTAAGGTAAAACGGCGATCAACTTTCGTTTTGGGGGAAACGTCGGAACCCCGGATAAAAATTTTCAGCTTAAAATGTGATCGTTTTTTTCCTTGCCGACACTATTATTGTGTGGATCCACATAGATGACAGCCCTACTTGTGTGTAGAAGCTTTCTCACCTATGCTAAAGGCCACCTGTAAAGAAAGACCACCTGTGGACAAATACCACGCTTTATTTGTCCCACAGACTGATTTAAAGAACAAATTAACCTGTGAACAAAGATCACCTTCCTTTGAACACCACTTTTGGGTTCTCCCCTGAGTGGTCTTTGTAGACAGGTTGGACTGTATTATGATTGTTAATTTAAAATGCGAGTAGGTGAACAGAACATTCTAATATAATATCAGTAATGATTTTAGTATTGAAGTACCAAACTGGAGGAACAAAAACATGCACTTTCTGAAATTCGAAAACAAGATTTGAAAATGTACAACGGCCTATTTCAGTCTATTCTATTAAGTGTAACTCTGCCCAAGAAAAATTTTAGATGCTTATATTTGTTTTCCTTAGAAACAGGTACGTTTGAAATAAAACGTTAACAAATGTAGTGGTGTAGGAGTCGGGGCCAGGAGAATGCTCAGGATTACTCTTGAACATGTAATAATCTGTCTATATCTATTTTTGTTATGTCAAACCCATACAGGGATGTTCAAGTGAACACAGACCCATACGGTGTTTTTCTTTATTTATTCATTAAAACTATAACAATGATCCTCCTAAGAGGTATCTCTAAGACAAGTCCAGTATTCTACTCAACGCATGCGATATAATAATGTCCATATGTAATTAGTAGGCGGGGCTTATAATGCCAAACTGACCGACTACTACAGAAAAGATGTTATAAAGCTAAAAGTGACATATTAAAAGCTGAAAATTTGATTAAAAACTTATAAATTTTGAAAAAGAAAGGGTTCTATTCTTTTAAACTGAAAAGTAAAGAGTTTGTGCGTTTGAAATTGTAAACCTTCATACACACTGGACTTCCGTCCCACCCCCTGCCAACCCTTACTAATTCCTTGTTTTCTTGTAAAATCAACATATGCAAAAATACACCATCAAAGGGTTGGCAGGGATTGGGACGGTTGGTCAAGCGCTTTTCCAAAACAAACATTTATGCACACAAACGCGCGCAAACGCACACACACCGACTTTGCAAATGAATCATAATAAAGTGAGCTTCCTTTCATGTTGCAACTTCAGGATAATACAGTATGTACAGCTTATGTATTATACTGCATAACACTGTCTGTAGGCAGAGTTGCAGAAAGTTAAAAAGTCGGTAAGTACAAGCTCTCAGCGGAATGAAGCTAGTATCACAACGTGTTATTCACAAAAAATAAGACACTGGTTTATTACATGGAACTGGTAAATATAAAATTAATATATATATTTGTTAAGCAAAGACAGCATGCAGTTGTAAACCCCAACTCCAGCTGCACAAAACAATTTCAATAAATGCCTCGAGGCCAGACCAGAGCCCTGCTCAGTCGGGACAATAAAGAGCCGTTCACTTCTTGGTGAACGGTTACCTTGAAGGCTACATATTGAGGTGGTGAAGGATCTAGTATTTCTTGATTTCAAATCCACGTTAATGAAGAATTGAGTGAATCAAGAGCCAAGCTAAACATTTACTATATACACATTGATATACGGCATGATGATGTCTAAATAATTATTAATAATACAATAAAAACGTTTACACTTGAGCAGGACTTTCATTTTAGTGAATCATCAAACTAATAAGGTTGGCAAAGAAAGAAACAATCACATTTTAAGCTGAAAATTTTTATCCGGGGTTCCGACGTTTCCCCCAAAACAAAAGTTGATCTCCGTTTTACCCTACATTACCCCAAAATGTTGGCGTAAAATGACCTCTATTTACCAGCCAATACTTCCAAAACATTAAACAAGTTTTGTATCTGGTACAAGAGAGATCAGTTATTAGACAAGCACATGGAAAGGCGAATACATATATGTGAAAATGTTTACAACATGAGTTTTCTGGACCCACTGTTGACTTTTTCAGCAAATTTCGGAGGTTTCACCGAATGATTGAGAAAACCATAGAAATGCGGAGGAAATCGACAAGTGAGCATTATTGCCAATTCCTAGGAGATGATCCTGCACTAGGTTGTTTTCTCTAAAAATATTTACAAGTATATAAAAACAACAATTTTCTCACCCAAATCAACAAAATACTTACCGGATATTCCGGGATCCAACAGACTTTGCCGTTTTCGCAAGGTAACAATTGGGCACGGTGATTATTGCATGGGTGAACAATGTAAGTCTAGATTAGCTGGCACATCTGTGCCCTCTGATCAGAATCTATACTGTTCACTTATAGCTTCATTAGGTTATCTCTGACCAAGATGTGATCAGTGTAAATCCAGGTTAGACAGTGCGGATGTGCAGCTAATCTGAATCTACAATGGTTGATCACATTAAAATGCCTATATATGGAGTAAAGGGATAGATACACTTGGTAATGAACATGGCACATTTGTTTATTTATTTGTTGACATGTCCTAAGCTATCTAGGCTGAGTGCCTGTCATGTGAGATTCTGCATGAAGTCGTGTTGAAATCTCTTCTAGGGTGCTGTGCAGTTTGGCAGGATTGGTGAAGAAATAAGTGAACAGTTTTCTCTCTCTAGCAAGCAATGCATCATTTTTCAACAACTGAAATATAAAACATGTACCTAAATTAACCTTTCCTCCATAGATAAACCTTTATTGCGTTGGTGAACAGTTTAGATCCAGATCAGCCGGCATGTCTGATCAGGACCTGAACTGTTCGCCTTTTGATTTGATAGGTTATTTCTGAACAAAATGTAACCAGTGCAGATCCTGATCAGACGGCATGGATGTGCCGGCTGATCTGGATCTACCCTGGTCGCACATGCGTAAAAATGCGTACATGTATATATGGAGAAAACACTAAGTCAGACTATCACTAAAACAGGTAATACTGTGGCTTCCTTTAACTTGCAATAGACAGTTGCTATCTTGAACTTTAAAAGTGACTGTGTAACCAAGTGGCTGCTAAATACAGTAATATTTATCACAAAGAATCTGCACCAGACCATTTTAAGTTATAAGCTCCATCAATGGTATGGTGAATACTACAGCAGTCTAAAATAATGATGATATATAGAAATATGATCATAAGGCTGCAGTTTTAGCAACAGAGTAGAATTATATAAATGAAACTTTTACTGCTGCAAAAAGATGCTGCAAACTAAGTGAAAACCTTAACAAGTCTGAAGAGTAAATTAAAGGTTATTACAGGTTTTCAGAGAAAATATAGATTGTAAAATAATTTCTAGTACATTTCTCTAAGATTTCAATATAAGGCATGTGTTTAAGTAACCCCTAACCTGGTTATTTGAATTAACTGCCGGTTGTGTAAATAACCATCTAAATGTTCTATAGGTTTGTCTATAACTGTTACCTGTAGATTTTATTATGCTGGGCAGATTAACAGCAGACCATTATCTTTACCTATACTGAAAGTATCTTATTATTTCCGATGATAAAAATAGTAGCAGCTATCACAGACATGCTTTACGGCCTGTACCCCTCTACACATTTTAATTTATCATGTACAATAGTGTTGATCCAGATCAGCTGGCATATCAATACCATCTGATCTGGATCTACACTGTTCGCCCATGGGATTACAGCCACATCCCGTGGAGTAAAGGGTCAAACTGTCAATCAATCATAGATTAGAACAGATTTTTAAAAAAGCTTGATAGTTAACCTTGTTCTTGTTGTCAATATCTTTGACAACATCCATGATTCCCTGTTCTAGTTGTTTGAGCATGGTACTGAGCTGTATGATGTTCTCCTGTATAGGTCGAGGGGTCAGCACTGGTTGTCCTCTCATGGTACTTGATCCTGCATAAAGCAGCTCTTCACACGCCTCCACATTTTTCTCTCTATAGGGACATTCTCAACAATTAACAATGCACTTCTATGATTAAACTAGGAATGCTTCCTACCTTGTTTATAGTAATTGAAGAAGGCCAAATAGCCCTAAAAGGCTTGGTTCATTACAAAAGTAAAGCAAAAGGCAAACAGATTTACATGTAAATACATGCACATTTAAAGGTCCTGAATTTTGTAATAAATTAAACAATTGGCTTTATAAGATTTGAGGATTAAATAAGGATGAAAATTGAATTTGACCAATCTGTAACAAAAGGAAATCAAACCGCTTGATGGAATAAACTGTATTAATGATCCCTTGATCATTTTGATTACATCATTTACTTTAAATCCTGCATAATTACACAACCTGTGTCATAATGACTTCAGTCAAATCTCAGGAGTCACACCACATGCGACATAATAACTTAAGTCAAATCTAGGGTAAGAAACAAATCACCTGTTACATAATTACTTAGGTCTAATATAAGACAGGAGATTGTAATTTTAATCATGGCTGCCTACTGTTTCTCAAACATGCTTAACTGAAAAACATGTAAAGAAATAAATAGACAGCAGTATTTAACATACAAGTACACATACATCTATACTGTCCTATCTACCAAAAGCTGACTTACAACAAGAGGACATGGTCTAGCCCTGTTGAGCTCGAGGTTTCCAGGGATCTCAAGGTATTGTCATGTTTGTTTCTAAGTTTCTCAGCATTCTCCACAAGGGCACTGTAGGTCAGGAAAAGCTGCTTCTCAGAGTTATCGCCACCTTGGTCTGAGCAGAAACACAGACATCAGTTAACCCTTTCCTCCATAGATACACCTTTTTAGCATGGGCAAACTGTGTAGATCCAGATCAGCTGGCACATTCAAGCCATTTGATCAGGATCTACACTGTTTGCTTTTTAATTCATTAGATAATTTCTGACCAAATGTTACCAGTGCAGATCCTGATTTGACGGCAGGAATGTGCTGGCTAAACTGGATCTACACTGGTTGCACATGTGTAAAAATGCTTATTTATGGCATAAAGTGTTTAAACTTATTCATAATTAGATACAAGTCTGTAGCAATGAACTAGTAGTCTGGTACTTTGCTGTATAATTAACGCTATACTTTCATCATAATTATGTATTCAATTTATTGCATGTGCAAACAGTATAGATCATGATTATTCTGAGCCATCTGATCAGAATCTACACTGTTTGCTACTCTGTCTGACAAACTCAATAATCAAAAGCTAAGGCTATGTGGCAGCTTATTTGTATCTACACTGTTTACCCATGGAAAACAGTCATATCCCATGGAGTAATGGGTTAAAGAAGGCAATAAAAGTTCAATGTAACACTAGTTTACATTGAATTGCCTTAATGCAATTATTATGATATAATAGATAACATTTTCTTGGTCAGAAAATATTAACATTTCAGATATTTGTTAGTAACAATGATAATATTTACAGAAATTTTCATGTCATTTCACTGCTGATTATTTGAAATATTTGATAATTTGTCTATTTGCATGTTCCATTTTGAGAAACCCCACTGAACCCCCTCTGGATCCACCCCAGTACATCATTTTGTATTTGTATTGTGTATTCGTTTTGTGTCAGGTATAACTAGCTCTGTATCAAATCTTATGATGAAACAGCTGCAGATATCCAACTGGCACGAATATAGATTGAAATCAGATAAAATTGCTTTAGTTAAGATTCCTTACTCACCTAGACAATGGTATAACCTTGCAGTACTTTTATCTCTGGAGTCAACAGTTTCTCGCTTGTGTCTTGCTGGTGTCAGGTAAGTGTCTGACATCACACCCTGTAAATATGCCATGTTGAAATACCGTGATAAGAATTCGCAAGTTCTTTTGATTTCAACAATTAAGGATTGAATCAATATTTGATAGGTTTTCTTTGGGTATAGAAAACAGTTGGGTTGTTTAAAGTGTGTGAAGTCCGAAGCTTGCTTCAAACAATCCAACTCTTTTCCTACAAAGATGCTGCAACTGCAAGTAATTAAAGTAACGAAGCTCTACTTAGTTACTGCTGAATTTTACCATCCAAACCAAACATACATGCTAGTTTCTTTTTTCTGGCATACTGATTCATTTTCATTTTTAACCAATTTTTATTTTGGGAACTCATTTTTAAAGGAGCAATTTACAAAGAATAACTTCTCAGTTATGATAGTTTAAATACGTCACAACACATTTTTCCATCGTTCAAATACATGACGCTGCAATATTTCTCTGACACAGGGGTGTAAGATAACTTTCCAGCACCGGTGAATACACTGAAAGTACTAAACTATTATGCAAGAAAAAGTGTTAACAGTCTGTAGTGTTAACCGTTTCCTCCATATATACACCTTTATGGCGTGGGTGAACAGTTAGATTCAGATCAGCAAGCACAACCGTGCCGTCTGTTCAGGATCTGTACTGTTATCTTTTTGATTTATTAGGTTGTTTTTGAACAACAAGCAAACAGTGCAGATTCTAATCATACTGCATGGAAATGCTGCCTGACAGGATCTTAACTGTTTTCCCATGTGATAAAGGCATACATATGTAGTAAAGGGTTAATCCCTTGAATTTTGCTACCATGTAGTGAGAACACACTTCACATACTATTGAAGTAGAACAAGCAGTACCTTTCGACTCTGGAACTGCACCTGTTGTGTGTGAAGCAAGCTGTGTAGAGAGGTCAGTATGTGGTGTAACTCCCGGTGCTTCTGTAACTCCACCTCTAGTGCCATTGTGAAAAACTCATTTCTAGACCGCTGTTGAACAAGCTCATTAATCACCTGAAATGCAAAAGTTCTAAAAGTTACTCTGTTGACAACTAGTTAACACTTGATAAAAATATAACTAACTGCTTTTAATTTGCTTCTGTCACAAGTAAGTAAACTATGTTTTGACAACTAATGCAAACTTTGTAATATAGTAATTTTTCATGTTTCTGGTTCTGTGAAAGCAATTACTGGAAGCAATTAATTAAAATCCTGAAAATCTCAATAGTAAACAAAGCAAAAGTATTTATAAAATATTTCTGTAAAATTTGTTTTTACCCCTTTAAATATTGCACGGAAAGGCATTTTTATCACATGAACTACCAGCGAAGACCAGTGACATTATTTAAGAACATCGACTATTCAATACAGTGATATCTACGTTTGAACTTGCAAACTTCAGAGAACATTCATGATGAGAACCCAATTCTAATTAAAGAGTTACCTTATCTTGGTTTGCTGTGGAGTACATTGTAGTCCTGTCTACCTAGTTTAAGGTTATGGTCTCCTGTAAGCAACCTCAGAACTTTGGTGTTGTCCAAAGAGTTACCTTATCTTGGTTTGCTGTAAAGTAGTCCTGTCTAGCTAGTTTAAGGTTATAGTCTCCTATAAGCACCTTTAGAACTTGTGTGTTGTCTTAAGAGTTACCACCTTATCTTGGTTTGCTGTGAAGTAGTCCTGTCTACCTAGTTTAAGGTTATAGTCTCCTGTAAGCACCCTCAGAACATTGGTAGTGTCTAAAAGATTTACCTTATCTTGGTTTGCTGTGAAGTAGTCCTGTCTAGCTAGTTTGAGGTTATAGTCTCCTGTAAGCACCCTCAGAACTTTGGTATTATCACAGGAGTTACCTTATCTTGGTTTGCTGTGAAGTAGTCCTGTCTAGCTAGTTTGAGGTTATAGTCTCCTGTAAGCACCCTCAGAACTTTGGCATCCTTACATTCCTGGATCAACTTGGGAACTTCATCCTCCCCAAGCACCTGAAAGTCTCTCAGCACAGCCTGCGCGGAAGCCTGAACTTTCTGTAACTGCTCCCTAAATGGAAGTCAGTAAACAATAATAATGTAAAGTGCCTTAGACTAACATTAATCATTTGAACACTTTAAACAAACAAATGTCATGAGCTGAAATTGAAAAAATTCTGCTAAAACAGTGTACTAGTAATTGTGAATGAAGCATGAATAATTATAAAGAATTAAACTTTGTGGCTTATGTGGTTGACAGGATCCACAAATTCTAATCCTCAAAAAAACAAGAAAATCTGTGAGCTCATGCTCACTAGTGATACCCCCGCTGTGTGAAATATTACTTTCAAAATGTAATTTGCATTTTTCAATAAAGATGCCCTTTGGTTTATGTAATGCACCTATATAGTGATAAAGATACCCTTTAGATTGTGTAGTGCACCTTTATAGTAAAAAAATAAACTAAAAATAGTCCGTAAACAGAAAGTAGATGAGCAAGGAGCATAAAATTGCTTAACACCATAAAGGACTTTAGGAAAAAGCAATATGCAAAACATCAAGCAGCTGCATGTTATAGTTGCTTAGAAAACTGTGAGGGAAATTCTGCATGTTTGTCATCTATTTGTAAAAAATCTAAATATTTGGTAAACAGGATGTTGATGAGCAAGGAGCATAAAATTGCTTTACACCATATGGGACTATAGGATAAAGCAATATGCAAAGCATCAGGCAGCTGCATGTTATGGTTGCTTAGAAAACTGCGACAGAAATTGTGCATGTTTGTCATCTATGTGTAAAAATCTAAGTATTCGGTAAACAGGAAGTAGGTGAGCAAGGCACATAAAATCGCTTTACACCATATGGGACTATAGGATAAAGCAATATGCAAAACATCAGGCTGCTACAAGTTGTAGTTGCTTAGAAAACTGTGATGGAAATTGTGCATGTTTGTCATCTATGTGTACAAATCTAAGTATTCGGTAAACAGGAAGTAAGTGAGCAAGGAGCATAAAATCGCTTTACACCATATGGGACTATAGGATTAAGCATTATGCAAAATATCAGGCTGCTGCATGTTGTAGTTGCTTAGAAAACTGCAACGGAAATTGCGCATGTTATTCATTTATGTGTAAAAATCAAAATATTTGGTAAACAGGAAGTTGATGAGCAAGGAGCATAAAATCACTTTACACCATATGGGACTATAGGATAAAGCAATATGCAAAACATCAGGCAGCTGCATGTTATGGTTGCTTAGAAAACTGCGACAGAAATTGTGCATGTTTGTCATCTATGTGTAAAAATCTAAGTATTCGGTAAACAGGAAGTAGGTGAGCAAGGCGCATAAAATCGCTTTACACCATATGGGACTATAGGATAAAGCATTATGCAAAATATCAGGATGCTACATGTTGTAGTTGCTTCGAAAACTGTGACGGAAAATTAACATGCCCTTTGGTTGATGTAATGCACCTTTCTAGTAACAAAACCAAAAATATTCAGCAAACAGGAAGTAGATGAGCAAGGAGCATGAAATTGCTTTACACCATATGGGACTATAGGATAAAGCAACATGCAAAATATCAGGCTGCTGCATGTTATAGTTGCTTAGAAAACTGCGACGGAAAATTAACATGCCTTTTGGTCTATGTAATGCACCTTTATAGTAACAAAATCTAAAAATATGCAGCAAACAGGAAGTAGATGAGCAAGGAGCATAAAATCGCTTTACACCATATGGGACTATAGGATGAAGCAACATGCAAAATATCAGGCTGCTGCATGTTATAGTTGCTGAGAAAAGTGCAACGAAAATTTTGTAACGGACGGACGGACGGACGGATGCAAGCACGCACGCACGGACAAGGGTAAAACAGTATACCCCCCTCTTCTTCGAAGCGGGGGTATAATAATATGATTTATTTTGCTATTTGTTCAAGCACAAAAAAAGCTTGCATGTCGTTTAATTAATTCATAACAGTACCTGTCTGTGTAAGTTCTCAAAAGAAGAATAAACATTGCAATTTACACATTAAGAACTTGCTGACACCAGTTTAGACAAAAGCTATCATCATCAACCAGAGAGATCAAAAGCACTGACACCATGATATGATCAATAACGTATATAATGCATTTTGGAGTCAAGACATGTACATGTACAAAACTACATTTCTTTGAATCATGTAGATAATGGATTTAGAAAATGGAATATTTGTTTCCTTTCTGTAAAGTTGTATTTTGCATTTCTTTTAACTCTACATATACTATCATCCTGATTTGGCCTTTGTTACTTGTAAGAAAAAAATTTATTTGCTAATCATATAAACTGGATAAAAATGATCTTATTTTAACAAATGATACTGCCTTTACCTGGGAGCGAACCCCCACTGTCACTGCGGCAGAGCCTTGCCCTGGAATCAACTGAGCTAACTGGGACAACCCCAAAAAAGGTTGATCGGATAGCCCTGATATACGTTATCATAACTGCACGACATCGGTAACGGGTTATTTTACTGATAACAGTACTGATTATATAAAGGACAAAACTGAACTTTCAGAAATATATGAAAGTTTGCACATCTTACTTATTTTTACTGGTATCTGTAGAAAAGGTTCCAGTCTTGAGAGATTCTAGAATGTTTTTTGCTGTTTGAAGTTGATTTTTCAACTTTTTCATCTCGAGTAATGCTTTCAGTCTGTCCGTCTCCCCTTTGATGTACCTGCAATCAGCAATCACAGCTCTTCAGTGGTCTATGTATCTAGTTTAGCTCACTTAGAACACCAGAACAGGCTGCTAGAATCTCTGTTCAGATAGTTTTCAATGCTTAATTACAGTTCTATTTACTCCATATATACATGTGCATAAGTGAAAAGTGTACACACATCCATGCCATCTGATCAGATAATTTTGATAAGTATACACACATCCATGCAATCACTGTTCACTTCTTGGTCAGCTATAACCCAGTGAATCAAAAAGTGAACAGTGTAGATCCTGGTCAGATGGCACAGATGTGCTGGCTTATCTGGATCTGGAACTGTTTGCACAAGGGAAAAAGGGTTAAAGCAATCCTTGGCTAACACATAGATGATGTTCATAAGGCAAATGGTCAAGCTTTCGTGGGTTTCTTAACAAATATTATTGCAAGGTAACTGTTACACATTTCTTGCTTAAAAGTACATTGAGCAGTTTATTGTGAATTTATATGGGGGCATCAACTGAACATTAGCAATCTACAATCAAGTATGGTGACTGAAGGTCAAACTGTTCATCAGTTATTGATTGACAACCAGTTTCAATTGAAGGTCTCTGTACTTTGATGCTATTATAGAATACATTTATTTCTACACCAAGATCAATGATTGTTTGTCAGAACATCCATCAGTTATTGGTCCCAAGCCACTTTTCACTAAAATTCACTATGACCATAACCTTTGACCCAATAAAATTAATATGGGACCTCTAGTGACCACTGGCAATCCATACAGGTAGGTCAAGGTCAACTTTGTAATTGGAAACCACTTTCAAACTGAACACATTCTTATCCTCTGACCTCTGACCCTTTCACCCTAAAATATATAGAGGTCATCAACTGATAATGGGTAATTAACAAAGTTTCATGACTGTAAGTTGAATAATGAATTGTTCATCAATTATCAATTGAAAACCTATTTTTATTTGAAAATCAGTGTGGCCTAGATCTCTTTCCTTTTGACCCCAAAAACAAAAGGGGTCATCTACTCCTCAACACCAATACATCTTCTTAGTTTAGTGACAGTAGCTCTTAATGTTCTTCAGTTACTAATCAGAAAATTTAAAGTTTACTGATGGTCAAATAGACAGAAAAACAACCTCTGCCACAACACAATACTCTCATTTTTTTAAACAGGGCATTTTGGATTATTTAAAGAACTGAAATGTTTTTAACTTTTAGGAATAAAACATTGTTTTAATCCCAAAAAAGAAATGCTGATCTAGTAATCAAGCATGAGAGTACTTACAGTAATCAAGCATGAGAATACTTACAGACTCTGTAGACGAGCAAGTTCCTTGCAGTCTTGTATGTTCACATCATGGCTCTCGCCTCTCACAAGTAGACTTTCAGGATCACTCACTTCCAAGATTTCAAACCTCGAATCCTCGCCACAGCCTGCCATCTCAGATATACCCTAAATATGTATTATTCAACAAAAATGTACTTAGAAAAGACTTTTTATTTCATGAGATATCATTTTAGGGCTAAATACTTGGATAAAACTGCAAGTGTGCCTTTGTGCGCACATATATATACATGCAGGTGAGCAGGTGTGCTTTGGGAATCCATTAACATTGTCATTCCCTGGCATTTGATGGTTAGCAATTGCCAAGGAATGCCATGTTTAGTCAATTTAACAAATAAAAGAACAATCAGTTTGAAGTTGTTATGCAGTAAAACCCCAATATTAAGACAACTTGGGACTGCATAAAAGTGGTCCTATTAGCAGGGTGGTCTCTTTTTAGGGGTTAGACTATTTGAGTTACTCTTTAGTTCATAATTGGTTTTACAATTATTCATGTTCATTATCCACAGCAGCAACTAAATAAAAATTAAATTACAATAATTGCATTTATGAACGAGACATTATTTATTTCATCCAAATATGATTGTCAAAAAATTTGTTTGTTCTCTGAGTTTTCCAATTCCAAATTTCTTTTCTAAGTTTAGCTGGCTCACGCTAGGGCTTTCCTTAATTACAAGTACTTTCATCTTTCCGATGTAACATTGCCATTTGCAATTATTTTGTGAACCTTTCATGAAATCAGCAGCAGTCAGTACAAGATTGACGAACATATAAATGCCAACAACACGACTTGCTTCAATTAACTCAATTAAATTGATCATCGACACACTGTTTGTTGAACATTACCTGCCCTAATGTCAATTTCTGCATCGTGTCCAAGATACAATAATCTAATTATCTTATGGTCTCAAAATCAGGGTGGTTGGGATTATCAATCTAGTTTTTCGAAGGAAGTGCATTTATTCATAGAAAAACAATTACTGGTAGATACCTGAAAGAATTGTTTCTTTGTGAAGGCAGTGAGTTGTGTAGTGAAGCCTTCCTCCGCAGTGTAATACTGTTGTACTGGTACCTGGGACAAGAACATTGCAGGGGAACCAGTTGGAGAAGGGTGAGGACTCTTACTGACTAGGGAAGGGACATCACTCTTCTTCACTCCAGGAGTCTGATACAGCTGGCTCAGTTCTGTCACAGATTTATGAAGGTTGTCCAAACAGTCGTTCATCTGAAAATTTCAGAACAAGGATCAAAAGTAATTAAGACCTGTCTTAAGTATTACTGTAACTTGATATCCTTCTTTTTAGCCTTTCCTCCATATACATGTATATCTTTTATTGCATGATCAAACGCTACAGATCCAGACCAGCCGGCATATCTATGCTGTCAGATCAGAATCTGCACTGTTTGCTTTTTGGTCAGAAATAACCAAATTAATCAATTTTAATCAAAAGGTGAAAATTATAGATCCTGATCAGATGGCACAGATGTGCCAGCTGATCTGGATCCACACTGTTCCCACATGCCATGCCATATATGCGTATATATGGAGGAAAGGGTTAACTTAAACATCAAATGACAGTTTGTAAAGACATATGAAAGACATGTAAATTTTTGTTATTTTGACCTATACATGCCAGAAACATAAAAATAGCTCAGGTGAGCTAACAATACAATGAACCTTTTCAACAAACAAAATAATAGATACAGGAAAAATTTGTAAACAATTGTTTATTAAACCTCAAAATGACAAATGTCATTTCTAGAAATGATCTGAAACATGATAAAAATAAATTCACAAGACATTATAAAGGCTTGTCAGTGGATACCGTAAATTGGGATATTATTTTGGCCTTGGGTAATAATTGGCCTTATTGGCCACCCTAATGAAAAGGCCAAAATTAAACACACCAAAATATGTCACAGGTGAAAATTTTGCCCAGGTAATGCAAACACAACAATACAGATTCTTCAAACTTCGCCGACGTTGATCACTATAAAAACGACACAGTAAATCTAATTATTTTAAATTTCAATTAGTGTATTTAAGTTTGTTGGATTATTGTTTGTTGCAATAAATATTGTGAAAATGTGAGATTGGTTTTAGTGATTTAAATATCATATCGTTATTTGCATAACACTTATATATTTTTTTGCATTTTTTTTTTACATATTTCTGAATTGGGCTGTTTAAAAAAAATGGCTGGTTTGAGTTTTCCTGTTACAAAAATGTACAACAAACAGTTACTTCCATTTTCCTACTTTGCAGAGGTGTCTCATCATGCCCTTTAAAGATCTGTGAAGTTTAATCAAAATAGCACCATCTGTTAAAAAAATATATTAAAATAATGGGCAAAAAATGTCAGGAGTGTGACAAAAAACTGTGACACTTTTCAAAATCACATTTGTTCAGACCATTATTTTACAAAAAGGTTGAGTAAAGACAAGTTTTAGTGTTGTGTTAGTAAAGTGTGCATTTATAAGGCATCAAATAATGATAAAATTAAGCATATTATACTTAAAGTAATAAAATTTATGCTATTAAGTCAAGCGTGGTAGATTAGAAAATACCTCAAGAAAATCAATACATCTTTGCTTTATACATTTATAGGACTTTTAAGATTAATAGTACATAAGAAATGTTTTGTGTATCATTAAGTTTTATGTTTCTAGATGCAATAATTATAATATTATCACCTCTATTGAAATTATATTCGTCTGCAGCTTCCTTAAGAAAATGTCAGCTAAATTTGTCAGGAGTGTGACATTATGCACATATTGCAATATTTTGTCTACATATCATTTACATGAAAACAAGAGTATGTTTTATTCTAGAAGTCTATGTCATGTGTGACAAATAGGAATGGCCGAAGTGAAACATTTTTGAGTACAAGGCACGTATGTGGTTGTCAGGAGTGTGACACACTTTCTTAACAATATGAATTTTTTATCTTTATGCGATACCACAAGTTCTAAAGCACTTATATTTGATGCTTCAACATGTATTTTAACTGAAATACACATTTAAATAATAAGAAACATTAATACTTGTATTTTAAGCACATGAATTAAAATTCTTTGATTTATTTAATATTGGTCAATAAAGCTCCATAAAATTTTTATTCTGCTACACATGAGTATAACTTGATTGATTTTGATCACTGTAAAGACTCTTCAAACATATGGAGCAACCAGTTTGGACTTTTTATGAACTTAAATTCTTTACATTTTTTTCACTTCACTTGCCATTTTTCAAATGACAATATCTCAGCAACCAGTTGACTGATTTCAAAAATCTTTTCAGTTCTGTACTCAGTTTCAATAAGCAAAAAATACAGAATAACAAGTTTGGAATGTTTATGAACTTTAATTTTTCACTATTTTTTTCACTTTTCCAGCCATTTTTTGAAACAGCCCATTTGGAAGTTTTATTTTTGTATTTGAAATAATAATATGAATAATTTTGCTATCTTTGTTGCTTTCTCCTATATGTATTGTTAATAAATATGTCTTAGATAAATGCCGACCAATCTAATAAATTAGCATACATTACATGACAAAATAACATATTTGTGTTTATTTTTCGCCACACAATGATAAATGGCCAAAATTTAACTGGCCAAAACAAAACACAGGAACTTTTGGGCAAAATGGCCAAAATATGACGACGCCAAAATATCCCAATTTACGGTATAGCCTTGAACTTATGCATACACTGTGTTAACAACAACTGATGAATAGACAGTTTCCAATCAGGACAAAATTTATAACCAATTTACGATTTTCTACAGCAATTAGGAAAATACATTGTGATTAAAATTATTAAACACATTAATGGTGTTACCTGAGCATTTTCAGCATGTGTGTTCGCTAGAGCTGTTTTGTACTCATTCTTCACTTTAGCCTCTACCACATTCAGCTTCGATGTTCTGTGTGACAATGCTGCATGATGGGTGCTACCAACATAGCAAGACAGATACATGTACTAGTCTATGTTTAATTGCATGCTTTTCCCTAAGGCACTTATCAAAATTGTCTTGTTCTTATTTGCTACAGCATCAGCACCTATGGACGGATGAATGGGTGGATGAACAGACAGGCAGATGCCATGGGGATAACAACATGTCCCCCCATACATGAGGAGGTCAAGATTGATAAAGTTAAACGTTATAAATGTTAAACATATATTGCCTGCAAGAAGTACCTTATTTTGCCTTTCCTGTTGTTTTTACAGAAAAATACCACATTTAAAATAGACTATCATCATTGTTCAAACCAAAATGTCTCGGTCTTTTATTGTCAGTATCAGAAATGCTATTCTATCTATAAAACTGTGGAAAGTTTACCTGTATGTTTAAACAACTTATTCCAGATATTGGCACATTCACAGTTTAATCCAATTACAAAACAGTTAATGTAAATGCTTGAAAATGGTTATCCCATAATTTGTTTACACCAGCTACCCATTCATAAGGCTTTCAACACAGAGCAAGAAAGTATACCTCAACAGATTCCTTCTATTAAACTATGCCAGATATTGGCATAACCAGTTTAATAGAATTACAAAACATGAAACGTAAATGCTTGACAATGGTAAGGCTTTTAATACAGAACACAAAAGTATACCTTAACAGATTCCTTCTATTAATGAGCCTGGCTCTCTTTTTCTTCAGCAGTTGTAAGTTAGCAGTGAGATGTTCAGTCTCTTCTCTGTAACATAATGTTAATGGCTGTGTAACACTTTAGGCTTTACTCGATGGGATATGAATCATTACCCATAAATGTTCCGTGTACGTCCAGATCAGCCAGCACATCTAAGCTGTTTGATCAGGAACTTCATGTTTTATATTTGCTATAGGATTAATTAGGTTATTTCTGACAAAGAATCAGTGTAGATCCAGATTATATTATTAGATGAAAAAGATGTGAAGGTTGATCTGGATGTATACTGTCATTGTTCACCCATATTACTTTGTTAGAAATGATGCATACATGTACCTGAAGTAAAGAGATAAAATAAAAACATGCAGTCAATAACTCTGGACTTAAGATGGTAAAGCTGACAATGGAGATAAGTCTCAAATCTCAAGCATTCATTCTTAGCTTTACAATCTTAGGCCTTGATTCAGAGCCACACACAGAACTTTGAAATAAGTGAGGGAAAAAAATTTGTGTATCATTTTTAAATAACTTTCTTATTTATAATACATTATGTACCACTATTTTCATTTTATTACTCAGGCATATCATGCTCATAATTATACAGTTGAGTCATACAGACTTATTTTAATTATTAGAGTTAAAGTTTCTGGACAGTTTTGTAGATTGTGTACTGTTCTCTAGTCTGCAGACATAAATAATCTACATTGTTTTGTATCAAAATAACAAGAATGCAAAACTGACACAAAATACGCCCGTCAAAATGCTGATCATCAAAGTTGCGTAACGATCCGATGAAAATTATTCGTTTTGGAGAGCAGATACCGCTAATTCAGTTTTTGGACAATTCAAGGGCCATAATTCAGGAGTGCCTGGGGGGATTTGGCTGGTTAAAGAACTTGGTCGAGATATTATGCCCACCAACATACACATGTATTCACGAAGTTTGATAAAGACCGGATTTGACTTAGAGAGCGGAAACAGTAATTTTGGACAATTCAAGGGCCATAATTCAGGAGTGCCTGGGGGGATTTGGCTGATTATAGAACTTGGTCAAGATATTATGCCCACCAATATATTCACCAAGTTTGATAAAGACCGGATGAAAACTCTTTGACTTAGAGAGCGGAAACCCTCGGAAACAGTAATTTTGGACAATTCAAGGGCCATAATTCAGGAGTGCCTGGGGGGATTTGGCTGGTTATAGAACCTGGTCGAGATATTATGCCCACCAACATATTCACCAAGTTTGATAAAGACTGGATGAAAACTCGTTGACTTAGAGAGCGGAAACAGTAATTTTGGACAATTCAAGGGCCATAATTCAGGAGTGCCTGGGGGATTTTGCTGATTATAGAACTTGGTCGAGATATTATGCCCACCAACATATTCACCAAGTTTGATAAAGACCGGATGAAAACTCTCTGACTTAGAGAGCGGAAACCCTGTGGACGCCGCTGCCCGCCCGCCCGCCAACCCACCCGCCCGCCGCAGGTGTTCCCATTATACGTCCCGTTTTTCAAACAGGCGTATAAAAAGTAATTTCTTAATATATGTACAGTTAACGCTTTCCTCCATATACACACCTTTATGACATGGGCAAACAGTGTAGATCCAGATCAGCCGGCACATCTGTGCCATCTGATCTGGATCTGCACTGTTCGCTCTTTGATTTATTAGGTTATTTCTTACCAAAAAGCGTGCCGGGTGATCTGGATCTACACTGGTCCCACATGTGTAAAAATGCGTATATATGGAGGAAAGGGTTAAAAAGGTGTCTCCATCTAACAAAAAATTATCTTTTTGTCCAAAACTCACAGATATTGACTTTATTCCTCAAGAAAACAAAGAAATTTAAATGCAGAAATAAAGTCCTATACATTTTACCACAAAATATAAATACTTTGCAGAAATAAATCAGGTCCCAAGATCATAAAACTAACATTGAGACCAGTTTCAAATTTCCAGCATCTGAATGGCTGAAATGGCGACAGGTCTCCATTTCAGCCAATCAGATACTTGAAATTTGAGACTGCTCTCCTGATTTAGTATTATGATCTTTGGCACAGTTTATATATCTACCTTAAGCTTTCCTCTGAGACTGAATCATCAGACAGAAAATCCAGGTTACTTAATGCTTCCTCAAGCTGCCGTCCCTTTAGAACCACTTCACCTGCCTCTGACAGAGCTTGAAATCTGTGTACACAAAAGTTTGGCATTCAAATGAGATATTACCCTGTTATATTTTGCTTACAAGTCCTATTACATAACAAAAGCCAGTCGCATCATGCTTAACTAATTTTCAACCTAAGAGTTTTATCATGCTGCCATCTAATAATACTTGATCCAATTAATGGACAAATCATGAAATCTCTATGCTGCAATCTATCTAGGGAAGCTCATCATCATTTAACCCTTTCCCCATAGACACACCTTTATTGCATGGGCAAACAGTTTAGATCCAGATCAGCAATTACTTCTGTGCCATCTGATCAGGATCTAAACTGTTCGCTATTAGATTCATTGGGTTATTTCTGACCAAAATGCGACCGGTGCAGATCCTGATCAGACAGCACAGATGTGCCAGCTGATCTCGTTCTACACTGGTCGCACATGCGTAACAATGCATATTTATGGAGGAAAGGGTTAAGTCAAAAGCTCCATAGAGGTCCCAGAAAACTGATTTTTACAAGCCAATACATCTGTCAAGGCAGTAGGAGCTGTTTCACCAGAAAGATTTGATCTAATCATACTGCCCACAACATTCAAAATGTACTTTTTTATTTGATCAATATTCACTGATCCATCAGTTGTGATGCTATTTGATTTGCTTATATGTCTCAATACAATATAATCCCTTCTGAAAACCATGGCTGCTTAATAGAAATTGTTTAGCATTCTCTTTTAAGGTTTCTCAAAAATAGTCAGGTGTGTACTGTAAAATTACTAGAATTCACAGTTTCAAAAGTATTTGCCACAGTTTAAAAGCTGTAAGACTGAAAAAAAGACCCCAAGATAAAACTGCAAATGTGCTTGCTGATTTGAGTATTAACTTATTAAGGATGCAAATTGTGTACAAATTTATTCTAAAGGTAAGCAGTTTAACCCTTTCCTCCATAGACACACCTTTATTGCGTGGGCGAACAGTTTAGATCCAGATCAGCCGGCACATCCTTGCCGTCTGATCAGGATCTTAACTGTTCGCTTTTTGATTCCTTAGGTTATTTCTGACCAGGATGGGACCAGTGCAGATCCTGATCAGGTGACCTTGTGAATGCATTGATAAATCAAAGTACTGAATGTACAGAAAACCAGCGAAGCGATTTTGCTTATTGAGAATAACCAGTGCCATGATTCTCATACACGTATCCATTTACGAAAAAGCAAAAGAACTTGGTTCACTCGCAAAGACCTTCATCTTGTCTAAATGATAGTGGAAATAAGGGTTTCCATGTATTATCTGGATGAAGGCTTCTGTTAACCCTTTACTCCATAGATATACCTTCATAGCTTGGGCGAACAGTTTAGATCCATATCAGCTGGCACATCTGTGCGATCTGATTAGGATTTAAACTGTTCGCTTTTTTAATCATTATTTTTTTTTACCAGTAATCACAAATTTTAGATCCAAATCAGATGGCACTATTGTGCCAGCTGATCGGGACCTGAACTGGTCACCTACAGTATGTGATGAAAGGCTTATATATTGAGTAAAGGGTTTTAAGGAAGAAATTATAATAGTGAAATCTGTGTACTGACATCCCAAAGACAGAATGAACACGAAAAATGATATAAAAAGTGAGACCCCATCGATGGGAAAGATTATGCAGTTATTTGAAATAAGAAATATATAATTGTTTCCTTCATTGTGAATAACATGTAAAGGAAATCATAGAATTGAAAATCCTACATATTAAGATAAAACAACCGAGAGTCATAACATTGCCGAAAGCATTGGAATTTAATGCTAGATAACACACATGTAAAATTGAAGACAGTTTCAGAGGAAAATGAATTACTATAGCTTATACCAAAAATTTCCACCGTATTAAGTTGTATATAATAACGGACTCGATGTTTTTTTCATGTAGCATATTATTAGAAAAAGGTGCCAGATTTAAGACATTGGTAAACATATCATTGAGTTTTGGTTGTTAAGGAGCTGGGATAAATGTCCATTAGCTTACAATCCGTTCATATAACATCAGTTTCAGCAGCAGATGTGTCGTTTTTAATTTTAGGTTTCATCATGGTTTGTCCTCTATATTCACACGTACTTTTACTGTTATTTGACTTTCTTCAAAACGCTGGAAATTGTGACGTCACTGACATTTGCATATTCAATGTGTTACTGCGCCTATGATTTCATGTACTCCGAACAAAAATAGTAGTCATCTCTAGCTTAATTGAAAACGTAAACCGAGTAAACATCTTAACCTTTGGAAAAAATGTAAATTATGCATTATTCCTGAAACAAATCATAGTCCGTTCCTTGGACCACTGATGGCCTTATTGTCGACGTGTCTCCTGCCACGTACGTGATAGCCGGACACGTACCGCGCTTGCTCGTAGCATGTTTCGAATACATAGATCTGTAAATCTTACATGTCCTTATTTCTGTACGAGTAATATCCGGTATACTAGTTTTAATATGTAAAATTTTACACATCTCAATAGTTTACTGTTTACTGATCAAGCTTATATGTGGAAATCCAATATATAAACATATTCTGCAATGATGATTGCTTCATGTTCAGTGATTTAATTGATTTCATAAAGTGGACAATTGAAGAAAAATATGCTAAGATGGAAATTTATCATTATCGTTATTGTTAATGATAAAAATAAAAAAAAATAAAATATTTCGCGAAACAAACAGTTAAGCCGCGGAACAAACGTCCAATATTGAAATGGCTTTAAAATGACAAAATAAAGAAAATGTTTTCACTGTTATTTTGAGCTTCGAATTAGCAGAAAAGATATATTAAATATTTCAGATTTAATATTTGGCTATTGTAATATCCTAACATCGGGAATATCGTTTATGTCTTTACCTAAAGGTAACATATCTGTGGCTCGCTAAAGAATCCCTGGCGGCTACAACCCCCAGATAAAATTGGTTTACTGTTGTCGATTGTGTTCTGAATTAGGGACAGCGCAGTGAAGCAGTCAAGTATTCTTTTAGCGATACTAACGTGGCAAGAGCCAACTTTAACACGTAACAGGAAACTTGGGGACTACTTTACTTACTCTGATTACTCTGAAATGCGTAAATCGCCGGTTGCCAGTGCCTCGTTTTGGTTTGATACCGATTTCAGAATTGTGATTAGTAAAACCAGCTTCGCTGGTTAAAAACAATTAAAATCTGCCAGGGAAATTTCTAGGTTACAGTGCATGTGGTACTGCATTGAATGTCACATAATAGGACTGTGTAATGAAGTCTCACAGGGACTGTGAAACTGGAAAAACTTGAATCATCTTCAAGGTTTACCCTTGTTTTCTTATTCCTTGAGTAATAATACTCACTCATCTAACTCCTGCTTCTGTAGAAGATTTGACTGGCTTACACTCTGACAGAACCAGTTCAACATTGGAGCAATAGCTTCATTTTCAAACATCCAGTCCAATGCCTCAGGGTCCAAAGCATCTATCCCTGGGAAGTGCAGACCCTTTAATGTGGTCAATAGCTGCTCACCACTCATCTTGGGAAATATGCTGTCCTTGGAACAATGTTGTGTGTTTAAATCTCTTTTGCAAGAAAAAATTTACCAATGTTGTTCCACCTCCATGACCAATTTAGATACACTACTAGCAGCTTACTGAAGGGCGGTTTTCTAGCAACAATTCAGTCTAAGTCTCCTGTAATATAAATTAGACATACATCATCAAATCTCTGATTTAATGGGCTGTGGTTGACGGGTTGGGAAGAACATAATTATTTCAACAGTTGACCTTGAAACTTCTAAAAGATTTATAATGTAATAAATGTATGTGATTTATAAATAGATAATTAAACCTAATTTAACTAGAATTAATTTACCTATAAATGAAAACAAGGCCATTACATACACGATACAATCAGAAATAAGTTTGAAGGTAAAACAATCATATTTTAGCATTTACATGTAAGTATCTTCTCTTGTTTTCATGATTAGTGAAGCATGGTACTTTGAAGGATCAGATGAAAAGCCAAAGCGAAAAAAAAATACTGTTTTATTGGACAAAGCATCAAATGTGTTTGATTACTACATGTATCTCTATTGAGATGTTTGTAAAACATGTATGCCCCCCACCCCCCAATCTGCATATTTATATGCTCTTGGTCTTATTGATCAAACTTGGAATATTTGAGTAATTGTGAGTTGAAGGTGCAATAATAGCATATTTTATATGTGTTTGGTGCAAAACATGCCCATTATATAAAAGTTTTCATGTCTTAAATCTTGATATATTTTTAATTACAGAGGTGGTAGTTTTCCCACTATGTCATTGGTAATATATGGTGAGAGTAACATCAAGATTTTTTATTAGTTTACTTATTTATTTATCATTTGATATAAGAACAGTTATTCTACTGCTTTAACTGGTTCATGATTAAAGTTAGGGGAGGGCTAGACTTGGTCTGATATTGCCTCCTGTGCTGTGAATCTCTGGCTTATCACACCTTTACCGATTTTAGCTTCTGAAACCGCATGTTAAGGAATTCCAGACATTTCAACCCAAAGACTTCAAACTCAAACCAGTTTTAATCCAGACATTTCAACCCAAGGTACATTGTATTTCAACCTGAGGACAATTAAACCCAAAGACATTTTGATCACATGAAATTTTTATTGCTAGGTTTATTAAAAAAAAAAACTATTGTGTAATTCCAACTTGTTAAGTGCATTTTTAAATTTTCGAACATCTTACTGAAATTAATTGGCAATGTGTTCGAAAGTATGTGTGTTGCTGATTTTAAATTGAATATTGCTATGTATGGCTATTTAAATAAATTAAAAAGCTAGTTTTTTTTAAATGAAATTAAGCCACTTCTTATTTCACAATGGTCAATTACTACTGATTTTGATTTCAGTTAGATTTTGGCTTGTAGCCAAAACATCAAACTGTAAACGCTTTGCGCAGTGACCAATATTTTCGTTGAGAGTAGCGGCAAAGTTTAATTGACAGAACGCTGCTCATAGTTAATCACGCCTTCCAGGTTGCTTTACTTTAAGCCACACCTTTTGTTATTGCATCGGTGCTACATCCATCATTCAAATCTTTACAAAGCATCATTTTCAGTTCAACTTCCACAAGCAATAAAAATTTGACTGACAGCAACACCTTGTATGGAAGTAGAATTCTGATTGGAGTGGCAGTTCTTTCAGTCGTCGCATGACAAAAAAGTGATCTGTGTCTTTTGAAGTGCTCCAGTGCTACAGCTTTATACAGTGATAGCTCACTCTGTCAAAATCTAATTAAAATCGAATTCTGTAGTAAGTTTTTGCATCTTCTAAGGCTGCAATGTTGTATTACTGTTACATGAATTTTTACAGGGGGATTCTGATGACACTTAAGAGAGGACAATCCACCCTACTAGTATATAGAATGGTAGCTAATTTGAAAACTGATCAGATATAAAGAAGAATATTTCAAAAATATCATCATCATCATAATCATCACATCGTCATCATTTTTGTTCATTCACAGTCATGGTTAACAGCAGCAACAAGCGATTAAAACATAGTGTTGTATCCAGGATTAAAACAAGAGCCAGTCGGAAACGACTGCACGCTCGACTATTCGAAAAGTCAGACATATTTAAGCACATTTTAAACTGGGCTTGATTTAAACTGGGGAGTAATTCAGGAGTTATGACACCCCCAACACACACACATGAACAAAAGTTTCTTAATACAAGTTATGAAATCAATAAATTACACTTAATTTATTCTTGTAGGTTTTTAGAGGGTTTACACAACCCAGCCCATACACCCCCGATCCCAAACCCATCAACCCACTATCCTTGCCCACCTATAGTGGTGTGGTGTGGTGTACTCTAGTATGGTATGCTGGTTGCTTTTGTTGGTGGTGGTGTTGCTGTTGCTGTTGGTGTTGTTGTTGGTAGTGATGGTTTTGTTGTTGGTGTTGTTGTTGTTAATGGTGGTGGTGGTGTTCTTGGTGTTGTTGTTGTTGTTGGCATTGTTGTTTGTGTTGTTGTTGTTGTTTGTGTTGTTGGCGTTGTCGATAGTGATGGTATTGTTGTTGTTGGTGGTGGTGTTGTTGTTGTTGGTGGTGATGATGGTGTTGTTGTTGGTGGTGTTCTTGTTGTTGGTTGTTGGTGTTGTTGTGAGTGGTGTTGTTGTTGTTATTGGTGTTGTTGTTGGTAGTGATGGTGTTGGTGGTTTTGTTGGTGTTGTTGTTGGTTGGTGGTGGTGGTGATATTGTTGTTGGTGTTGTTGTTCTTGTTGTTATTGTTGGTGTTGTTGTTGGTAGTGGTGTTGTTCAAGGTGTTGTTGATGTTGTTGTTGTTGTTATTTTTGTTGATGGGGTTGTTGTTGGTGGTGTAGTTGTTGTTGTTGGTGGTGTTGTTGTTGGTGGTGATATGTGGTGGTTGTGGGGGTGGTGGTGGGGGGGGTACAGTACAGTACAGTAGATTAAGTGTGGTGTGGTGTGGTGTGGTGTGGTGTGGTGTCGTATCGTATCGTATCGTATCGTATCGTATCGTATCGTATAGTATAGTATAGTATAGTATATGCCCCCACCCACCACAACCACTCAACACTTTCATCCAAAGTATGTTAAGTATGTCTGTTTACTGTTTTAAACCTTTTCTATACATATGAAAAACACTAACACTGAAACTTTAACCACAATTTCTAAGTCTTAATTCTAATTTCTAAGTGAAAAAGGGCAAAAAGTAAATATAAAAAAGCAAGGATGAGTTATGGGCCTTTGAACATCAAATGATGTATGATAAAATAAAGGTATACAAAGTTTTAAGGTTGTAGTTTTAATAGAATGAAAGTTATGAGCTTTTACCAGCTTGCACGCAAACTTAAACCTTGATTTCTAAGTCTACAAAGGCAATAATTTGATAAAATCAAAGTGTTTTGGGTCTTGGCATACATAGTCAGGGTCATGATGGTGAACAAGTTTCAA
The DNA here is from genome assembly GCA_038501625.1 of Corbicula japonica. Classification (NCBI taxonomy): domain Eukaryota; kingdom Metazoa; phylum Mollusca; class Bivalvia; order Venerida; family Cyrenidae; genus Corbicula; species Corbicula japonica. The sequence goes on along the minus strand of JAZAYU010000008.1, from coordinate 467,907 downwards.
AGCTATAGTACAAGAAGTATGAAAGTAACTAGCTTGCAGGCAAACTTTAACCTGAAATTTTAAGTCAAAAACGGGCAATAATTTGATAAAAATCAAAGAAAGAGTTATGGTTCTTGGAATACATAGTCAGGGTCATGATGGTGAACAAGTGTCTTAAGTTTCAAAGCTATAGTACAAGAAGTATGAAAGTAACTAGCTTGCACACAAACTTTAACCAGAAATTCTAAGTTGAAAAAGGGCCATAATTTGATTAAAAATTAAAAAAAGAGTTATGGTTCTTGGCATACTTAGTCAGGGTCATGATGGTAAACAAGTGTCTTAAGTTTCAAAGCTATAGTACAAGAAGTATGAAAGTAACTAGCTTGCACCCAAACTTTAACTTGAAATTCTAAGTCAAAAAAGGGCCATAATTTGAACAAAATGGAAGTTAGAGTTATGGTTCTTGGCATACACACTCGGGATATGATAATGAACAAGTGTTGAAAGTTTCAAAGCTGTATTACAAGTAGTATGAAAGTTATGAGTTTGATCAATAGCTTGCATGCAAACTTTTACCTGAAATTCAAAGTCGAAAAAGGGCCATAATTTGATCAAAATGAAAGTTAGAGTTATGGTTCTTGGCATACACAATCGGGACATGATGATGAACAAGTGTGCCAAGTTTCAAAGCTGTAGTATAAGTATTATTGAAGTTATGAGTTTGTACAGTAGCTTGCACGCAAACTTTAACCTGAAATTCTAAGTCAAAAAAGGGCCATAATTTGATGAAAATGAAAGTTAGAGTTATGGTTCTTGGCATACACACTCGGGACATGATGTTGAACAAGTGTGCCAAGTTTCAAAGCTGTAGTATAAGTATTATTGAAGTTATGAGTTTGTACAGTAGCTTGCAAGTAAACTTTAACCTGAAATTCTAAGTCGAAAAAGGGCCACAATTTGATCAAAATGAAAGTTAGAGTTATGGTTCTTGGCACACACACTTGGGACATGATGATGAACAAGTGTGCCAAGTTTCAAAGCTGTAGCTATAGTAGTTTTTAAGATATAGGTATGTTGCACCCAAACTTTAACCAAAGCGGGACGGCGACGCCGACGCCCAAGTGAGTAGAATAGCTCGACATATTCTTCGAATAGTCGAGCTAAAAAGGCAGGGTGCTGTGAAAAAAGGGCAGGGTGCTGTCAAAAAGGGGCAGGGGGAAATACGTGTTTTTCGTTAGCAAAAGGGCACTTTGCAGCATACTTAAACTTAAGTTGTTGTTGTAGTGTTTTTTTTGTTTGTTTTTGGGTGGGGTAGGGGTTGGTGAATAGGTGAATATGCTTTTTCAAACAAATCTGAATCAATGAATTATCATGTGACTAACTCTGACAACAGAACAGCCAGAGTACAAACTTGTTTAAGTTGAAAGTATATCCTTAGTTCTGTCTATCACTTAGTGATACTTTGTGATATTGTAGGTGAGATTTTGGCCAATTTATGTGATAGTCAAAATTTATAAGTTACTTACAAAAATAATAAAACCTTAAAATAATTGTGGAAACAACGTATCCGAAATTAATGCTGTCCGAAATTGCTTACACAATCACCAGTTGTAATTTCTAATGAAATTTAGATTGTACATGATGAAAATGAAATTTTATTAAGAGAACTAGATGTTTCCTTGAGTTTTTCATGTAATTTGAGCAATTTTAAGACATCAACGTATCAAAATCCAACTTACTAGATAATAGAAAACTTGGCAAAAAGTCGTACAATTTCTGTTTTGAAAGTGAGCATTTTTTCATATTTTTTAAAAGATACTGTTTTCTATTGCTTCAACCATTGAAATAATTAAAAGTTATTTTTGTGTAAACAAGTTTCCTTTCCGAATATGAATGCTTGTTGGAAAGAGTACTTTGTTAAAAACGAGTGATACCGGCAAATTCAAAATAGTGGGACAAGCGAATCACTGTATAAAATTACGATGTTTTGCTTCATTTTTGTTATTTAAAAATTACCAGATTACCTGTTTTTAATACAAAAAAATTCTGTACCAATATGCAAGACCGTTTATTGGAGTATAGAAGCAAGTTGAAGTGATGCAACAATTAATTGACTCCAAGGGTGGTCGGTCACGATGTTTGATACGACGCATGGGCACATGCTGTTGATTAGGCTAATCAGATGTTTATGACTAACAAGTTTTTTGACACTGGGTTTCTGTGTGTATTTGCAACTTGTCCAGGTATCGATTAATGACTTGTCTGGGACTAGATTTCAGACGATCCCTTTAGGGTACGTATACAGGCATCGCTGTGTTTCTATTAATTACACAAGGTAACTTGGGAAAACACAGGCATTGAATAAACAAAGGTAGAATTTGTGGTGGTTGACATTAATTATTGAAGACAAAAGGGCGTTTATCAGGAAAAGGGCAGAGTGTTTGAAATAAAGGGCAGAGGGGTGCTCTTCAAAAAGGGCAGGGCGCCGCACCCCTCTATCACGCTGTAGATCACTAAAAACATAATCATTGCATCATTGACATATTCAGATTAAATCTCTGGATTTTTAATGAAGTAGTTTTGGCAGGCCTGTGAAGAGTGTGAAGTGTTCATATTGAACTGTTATGTACATTTACTAATCATTGTTTGAGTTGTTTTATACATTATGAGACTATAAGCAGAATTTGTTTTTGTGTGTGTGTCAAAGTGAAAAGTATAATAGTCCAACAATTTTTCGTGGTACTAACAGTTTAACTGCTTAGTGCTATAATCAGTAATCATGCTGGTTGGGAAAAGACAACAAGTTTTGTTTAACTGATACTAATCTATTTACTTCAATGAGATTCATTCAACGAAGACTTTCCAAATCATATTTCCAGCGTTTTTATTAACCCACCTACCAGCCATGATATCCATGACGTCACCAACAAGTTTTCAGGGGTCATCTCAAAACAATAATACAACTAGACTAGTTTAATAAGCCTGACAGCAATTTTTCATTTATTTATTACATTGACAAGAAGCTCCCTCACATGTGATGATTGCTTACATCTGCATTAAAGTAAAAAAATGCTTTCTGAGAGCTCATTTCAGGAGCTATCAAGAATGAAGTTTCTTGATTATAAAGTAAATTGTTATTTGGGTTTTGAAATTAATTTTACACTTCTTTAATGATTTAGTCATCTTTTAACCTGTTATAACCGCACATTTTGTGAAAATGTTTAATCTGTCAAAAGTATGAATCAAAATATCCGGTACATCTGCACGCACTTCGATGTAAACTGTGTTAATGTAAAATACAACGAAAACTGTTTATACCACGAAAACTCGTTAGTCGACCATATAACTGTAACAAATGTAGTTATGAAATTTAAATGTTAGATAAGATTTCTATTTTGGAAATTAGGTGTGTCCTAGGTATATTAGGGTTGTTACATTCTTAGGTCGAAATGTCTTAAGTATTAATGGTCGAAATCTTATGTCTTATTGTTTTGGGTCGAAATGTCTTGGGGTTGAAATGTCCCAAAAACTGTCCTGAAACGTCCTTGGAGCTAAATTCTTGCTATATAGGACAATTCTTTGCTTTCAATCACTTTGTTTAAAATTCATTTTAGTCTGAATGAAACATTGGTTTTGGATACTTACTTTCGTAAAACTTGCTCAAAAACTCAAATGTTTTGTGTTGTTGTTATCACGGCCGGTATAATATCCGAGGCATCCGATTGAACCAGTCTATCGCCACTTTTGGTTGGTGCATTGAAAACATTCTGTCCAATGAAATTATTTGTTCTGTTTCCGCGGTTGAAATTGGTTCTGGCGCAGATGTCAAAATATTTCAAAAGTTGTTTTATGAATGATTAAACAGAGATTATGTAGAAACCCTTTCCCTTCAAACCCAAGGTAGGCTTTAAAACTGAACACACTTCTACATTAATCGATCACCTCAACCGAGGATAAGGTCACGGGGTGTTTCGCCCCTTGATGATTCCTCCCGTAATGTTTCGCCCTTCTTCAACTGTACAATCAAGTATTGATGGTTTTAGGCCCATATGGGGATATTCCTTTGTAAGAAAAAAAAAACCTTTGTATTTGGAAGGTATATCAAAATCTGTGTCATCCAGGCGCTTGAAAAATTTTAGTTATGCTTTAACAGGGCAACATTAACACATGCTGTTTATCCAATTATTGTACCGTTACACTTTTATGTTCAATAAGCTGCGCAACACAAACATTAATGGTGGTCTTTTCACATTGAAAATGCACGGACGATTAATGGAACTTTAATAATGTGCAGAAGGAATAGCCCGATGGTGCTATAACCAGAGTATATATATACAGAAGAAAGTGTTATGACTTATACATTCATTCCGTATATATTGCCTCTTTAAAGGGACGTGTCTAATCGTATTTTTTACGGAATGAATGCACATTATAAATCGCATTCATTCCGTAAAAAAAAACAGTATTTTAAGACAGTCTCCCCCCCAAAAAGCCAAGCCTCGTTTTCTGGTAACATGTTAACCCCTCAAGAAACCCTCTTCCCGTAAAACACTTCCTTTTAGTGGCATTATAAACATAATTAATGTATATTTCATAACACGCTTTCGTCTGTCTTTATATACTCTTGTTATAGCCCCATGGGGCTATTCCTTCTGCAAATTTTGAATTGCATTCATTCCATAAAAACCACTATTTTAAGACAGTCTCCCCTGAAAAAGTCAAGCCCCGTTTTCTGGAAGCATGTAAGCCCCTCAAGAAACCCTCTTCCAGGGAAACACTTCCCTTTAAGAGGCAATATATACGGAATGAATGTATAAGGCATAACAAGCTTTCGTCTGTCTATATATACTCCGGTTATATCCCATGGGGCTATTCCTTCTGCACATTTTGAATCGCATTCATTATGTAAGAACCTATATTTTAATACAGTCTCCCCCCAAAAAGCCAAGCCCCGTTTTCTGGTAGCATGTTAGCCCCCCAAGAAACCCTCTTCTCGGGAAACACTTCCCTTTTAGTGGCAAATATATACATAAAGATATGTATATAAATACATATAAAACTTTCATCTCTCTCTACATATACACTGATTATATCCCCCCATGGGGGATATAACCAGACTATATATACATATAGACGAAAGCCTGTTATGAAGACTACATTCATTCCTTATATATTGCCTCTTAAAGGGAAGTGTTTCCTGGGAAGAGGGTTTCTTGAGGGGCTAACATGCTTCCAGAAAACGGGGCTTGGCTTTTTGGGGGGAGACTGTCCTAAAATATCAGGCTTTGCGAAAGTTGCTGGACCGTCAGACATGTTTAGCTAAAATCAGACCAGTCCGATAATGTTTTTCAGAATTCCGGACCTTATGTCCGGCACAATTCAGTCCTTTATTTTCTGATAACGACTGAGTAAGAGTCTATCCGTCTGGCACGAGTACCGGGATTTATCTAGTCCGACCAAGACCGAGTTTTCTCCCTTGAATAAAAGGAAATGTCAAACAAGTTTCGCCATTTCATTCTAAGTTTCCAATCAAATTCTAGACTAATTTACCATATGCAACCTTCGACCTTGTACAAAGAAAATGTCGTTCTCGCGGTATTACGATGGCACTACACCATGCGAAAAAAAAAAAAAGCTGATGAAAAATGAAAAGCAAAACAATAGGAATACAAGTCCAAGCGCCCGCAGCCTAAATTTGTTTTAAAAAATGGAGAAATGGACGCCTGTAGTTACTTTTCAGAGTTTCCCCCAGGATTTCAGGAAGGGTCGTCGCAGCATAGACTGATTTTATCCATTTTGTTGCGCGCTTCAATGCGTAGTTTAATTTTCAGTCTTGTGTACATATCAGTTTTGCATTTAAATAAATAAATAAAAAAAATATATTTTGTTTTTATTCTTAAGTGGCTTTATTCATTTAAAGCCTTTTAAATGACATACATGTTAATTATAAATGTGTCTTCACACACACTGTTCTGTGGCTGCTGTAGGTTAACAGATTTATAACAAAGATTCAAAAGTCGTAATTAAATTCTTACACCAAAAAATCTATTGCTTTTTAAAATTGAAACACAAGTCCTAATGGCTGAAATTCCTCAGATCCAATCATTTATAATTAGATCTACCGTAATCCCTCATGTAATCGCCGCACTTTTTTACCCGATTTTATCGCTAAAGAGTTGGGGGTGCGGCCATTCCATAGGTGTAAGGTCTTGGGACATTTTTTCTAGAATGATTCTGCCGATTTTTTGGACGCCATTCGTTTACTTCGCGATATTACTACATGAGCTCTCTAAATAGGAGGTTAACGGACGATATGAACGAGATAGCGCCGTTTTATGCTTTACCGGTAGCGATCTAATTAAATTCATATATTTTGTTTGAAAAATGCATTATAATATTAAAACACTAACCAGCGTGAACAAATTCCATAATTTGTAAATTACTTCCCAGTTTGACCTCTCGTATCACATTTAAGAATGATTGCATCAGCAAACAATTTCACCCAGCTAAAATGTCACGTGCACACTACCATACAGATCAAAGGATTTCATAGCGGAGCCGATAAAATAACACTGCTTTGATACGAGCCGACAATCTCTTTGAAGTTGCATTTCATAGACAAGAAATACAAATGTTGAACTTAGTACAGCCTGTCAATAAAACGAAACCTCCATATGAAATTAACAGGACGGTTGATCAGAGAAATATGTACATAAATGATCTAAGGGTTTTTAAAAACAAGTTTGTGAAATTATATGACATTGTATACGGAAATATTTTAAATTGATACCGATTTTTTAATTATATTTCTATAAAAATAAAATCATTTCAAATAAGTTCATTCATACAAACTAAGAATCTCAATCATTGGTACAAGTTTGTTCATCACCCGTTACTGTTAATTGTCACTAATTGACACGTTATTCTCATCTGTCAGGGCCAATAATTGACAAGAAGTTATTTCCACCTGTCGTCTGGGACCCCAGAAAAGGTGCGAAATATCTTATTGACACTTGACATTTCAGAGGACATGAGCAGCTCAATTTTCCTTTAAAATCCTGCCTACCTAACTCTAACAATTAAATCTCTCAGATTGTCAAACACAGCGCATCTCTCATATTGTCTATCAAATTGTCTATCAAATTGTCTTCAAATTGTCGAATACCTATACATTGTCATGGGTCCTGTATACAAATCGTACACAGCAAAGGAGAAGTTGACAGTTATAGCGTATGCTGAAGTTCACGGAAACAGAGCCGCTCAGCGTGAATTCAACATTAATGAGAAGAATGTCCGTAGATGGCGGAATGAGAAAGAAGATCTTCTACGTCAGAAGAAGACTCGACGGGCGAACAGGGGCAAACAAGCAGCGTATCCTCAGTTAGAGGAATCGTTGCTTCAGTTTGTTACTGAAAGACGCAGTCAGGGAATCGGCGTGTCGACAGCTGAACTGAGGTTAAAGGCCCTTGTCATCGCCAAGAAAGATCCAGGGTCATCTGGCTTCAAGGCATCGCAGAACTGGGTTTACTCGTTTCTTCGTAGGAACCATCTGTCCATTAGGCGGCGAACACATATAGCGCAACGTCTCCCAGAAGACACTGACCACAAGCTTCTGGAATTCCAACGCTACATCATCAAGCTCCGTACCATGGAAGCATGGAACGAGCTGGACCCAGCCATAATTGTGAGGGCATTCAAGAAATGCTGCATCTCCAACAATTTGGATGGTACGGAAGACGACGTGCTGTGGGATGAGTTTGTTCGCCAGCCCACAGCTACAGAATCGGTCACCAACAACAATGGAGTCGACGATGACGATACTTTCTATACAGACCTTGAAGTACCGGGCATGACTGAGGAGCAGATAAACAATTTTTTCGACAGCGACGGCGATGAAAGCGACTTCGAAGGTTTCGAGTCCGACATCAGAAAGTCGTAGACTTCTAGAGATGCATTGCTTCACTGCCCTTCTTAGGGCAACAAGGCCCCTCGGGGCCACCACAAATATTCCAGATGGAATTAACCTTTCAAATTGTCTTAAATGTCCGAATAAATCCACGTCGATATTTAATACAAGTAATTATAATACGCTAATTTAATTTTTCAACGGTTCTCGGTACGTAACTGAACGTACGCCATTGTCTATATCTATTCACGCAGTATTAACATTGTTACTTCCCTTTTTTTATTTCCCCCCCATTATGCAAAATGGCGATATACCGGAGCTCCGCTGTAAGAACTGTGCGGCCTTTACATTGAGTTAAGATTTTTTCTTCAAATTTTGCGGTCATTTCGGGGTGCGGCTATTATACGGGTGCGACGATTACATGAGTGAATACGGTAATATCAATTAGAAATATTTATGAACACAAAACTCAAATAAATAGACATTACAAAATAATGTGCTTATTTGTAATTATATAAAGATATTTCAAGAAAACTAAAAGCATTTTTTCAATAAAGCATCTTTTGATGGTGGAAACTACGCAGTTGCAATTTTTATTACCTCCCTTTTTTTCAAGATCGGCAAAACTTGCACGAACCGCGCTCTTTTTCCGTAAGCACCGTTTCTTCTCAAATACAGAACAAACGGATCGCGAATAACACCTTTCGCTTTTTGATTGCAATTAAAACTCGTATAATTTAATACTTATACCTACCCGTGCTAAAACGAAATGATGCGCCAAGCTTTCTCAATTAAGAACAATAGGAATGCCAATAATAAATCGAGCTTTTTTTATTAAAAAAACTTGTATAATTTACACAAACTTGATGCGCCATGCTTTCTCTGATACATAAGTAAAAAAAAAATTACCGTACCATTGTCCCGTTTGCAAAACATGTAATAAAATCGATCATTTTAACTGCGCTATGTCTAGAAAGAAAAATTATAACAGTAAGCGGCTTCTGAAGTCGATCTACTGTATGATGTCATTTGTGTAAACTTTCACTGCGGCATATGACAATATTGAATATTTGCTGGATGTTACAGCATATTTTGGATTGAAAATGTGTTTCAAGTGCTTCTCTTTTGTTTTGGAGATGTTATAAGATCAAACCGACGATGTTCTGAAAACGATCTCAGCGTCTAGGTTATTTTGTTTTCGATTTAATCGAAATGTAAATGGCTTTGTTGCTGTTGTTGAATTTCATCAGAGGCTATGCTACGGAATAATCAAGATGTCAGAAAGTTATATTTTCCGTGGATATTAAGGGGATGCTTTAGTTCCTGCCTTCTTTGCTCGAAATGGTCAGATGGCAGAAGTAAGTCATTTTTATAAAGTTTTGTTCTGATTACTGACAACGGGGATAAGTGATTAGGCTACGATATATTTCACATGCGGTCATAATCAACTTTCGCCAACATGTGGGCGGAGCCGACTTGCGTTATCCATCAGTTCTTGTTACTGATTGGTTAACTCGCAAGCTGATGACGCTGACAATTATCGGCGCGATCAGCTGTCTCTTGTTTATTTAGAATAGAGTTTTATTACTGATAATGCAATCAACAGGTACACTAGTCGCTGCGGGAGGTAAGGCATATCGGATAATTTTTATGGCATGTCGCAAATTGGGTCCAGAAATTATGGCTTGTCGCATGCGACTAGCGAAAATTGCCTGGGGGAAACCCTGCTTTTCCATGAAAATAGTTTCGAAGAGACAGTATTTGATGACACTGAAGAAATTGTACCCAGTTCTGATGTACGTCCAGTGGAATCCAGACCATCCAATTCTTTTTCCACATATTCTATTGACATGTTTTGTGATAAGGACTCTAATTATGATGATGGCTGTTTAGATAATTATGAATGTTTTTATTTCCAGACAGAGTCCATCAATCTGGATAAACTTATGTTTAATGTAAGAGAATAAAAATGTTACAGAAACCTTTAAAGGATGTTGTGTCTATGATTTAATAGGCAAACGAAAGTATACAGATATTTGAAAAAAAATTCGGTCAGACAAAATTTCTTTCGGTCAGACAAGAGTTGGAAGTTTGTCTGACCGAATGTCAGACAAAGTTTTCAGCAGTTTTGCGAAGCCTGAAATATTGGTTTTTTACGGAATGAATGCGATTCAAAATGTGCAGTAGGAATAGCCCCATGGGGATATAACCAGAGTATATATAGACAGACAGACGAAAGAATTTTAAACAAATATTTTTTAGGGTTGACGGGGACACAATGTATCATTGTAAACGGAATAAATGCTATATTCACTGTATATAAACCGACTGTATCATCTACCGGATATAGCGCACTGATTGTCACAAAAACATCGTAAACAGTTCAAAAATGAGGAGATTTTGTATGTATTGTAATGAGAAATCCAATCGAGAAATACATGTTCAACAGGCGATTCTTGTAGCACTTGTTTTGAAAGACGTTATTACCTTTTTTATGCAATATACTTTTAAAAAATCGCTTAAATCACTCACACAAAGTACCGTTTGCACTGTGTACTGTTAGTGTTCTAAAATCAGCGTAAATGTTTATGTTTAAACAGGTTTTGAGAGGTATTCTCATGCTAACGATGATAAAACATATCATTTTTATTCTTACCATAATAATAATACCATAGCTGATCAGTTAAACATCAAAACATTAGACCAAACATGCATGTAGCTTCGACCCAGACTGTATCATTTATTGAACATGTTAACTCAATCATTTGTATGTTTCTAGTGATCTATGTGTATCAGTTATGGCGATTTTTTAAAGATGATTTTAGAATATTTTTCGGATTTAAGAACAACGGCTTGATGTAAAAACATGTATTAAAAGTGCTTCGTACAGAGATATGTGATGCGTTATGAAATATAAGGGCCTCGGTGCCTTTATATACTGCGGCGACACGAAACAATTGGATCTACCCGACTTCATTAGTTAAAACCCAGGTCGCTCTGAGAACTACAATTTACAACAAGCGATAATTAATGTCGTCCCAAAATGTTTTGGATTTGATAAACATAGTCTGAGGTTTTTTAAAAGTAATAGTTTCGAAACTGAAGGTTCACAATTATAAATACATATGCAGGTAGGCGTGACATACAAATTCTGAGGCAAATCAAGTTATTTAAATACTGATATTTTAAGCTGATGATAAACCATTTACTCAATGTACAACCAATGTAGATCATCGTCAGCTGGAACATCCATGTCATTTGATCGGAATATACAATGGTCACTTGTTTTCAGAAATATTCTAATAAATGTAATAGCAAACAGTGTACAGCAAAAACAACGTACTAAATATCCCATGGAGTAAAGGGTCAAATGGAACTTTAGCAAAGGAATAAATGTCTTGTTTTCCGCCCAAGGATTGACTATCACAAAGGTCTTCCCTTGAGAGTCAGGTATGTTCCCATGCTGATTTCAGTTAAAGAAATTAACAAATTCGCTTTCTAACATATTCTCATAATACATTTATACTAGCCATTAAAACATTGTTTTGACAACTGATTTGTGAAAACTAGGTGAATGCAAATTGATCAGTTACAAAACCTGACATTTTAATTTTTATACAAGCCTCCAAACTAACAATAACCTATAGTCACTATTGTTGTATCATTCTATTTTATTATTTTAAAGTTCTTTTCTTCTTGTTTTTTTGTACGCCATGATATATTATTTCATCAAATATATCCGATTTGTAGAGACAATATATTTAGACGAACTGCTCCATCTTACCTAAAAGCACACACTTGATAAAATCAGCAAATGCGCATTGCCATAAGTGATACAGATTATTGGAAAATCATTCAATGAAGATCACACTACATGATACAACAGAAATAGGTGTGTTTGCAATAAATGATAGTATGATAATGCTATAGATGATACAGTCATTACGAAACACCCCCCCTCAAACATTTTAATAATTTACACTATCTATACATTTAAAGCAATATTGTAATGTAATAATCTTTATATTAATGTCATAGAGTCATATAACTAGTATGTACTAGCCATGCAATCACCTCACTATATCTGGCATATGATACAATCGGTTTATATACAGTGATATTAGTGATGTGCACACGAAATATCATGGCGGGCGTATAAATACATGATATGAAATAATGAGTGAACGTAACTGTACCTGCATACTTATTTCGTGTGAATTATCATCTGTTCATAATTGGTATGTTAATGTTTATTACATAGGCATATAAGGGAAAGTGTTAACATAATCATGAAAGGTAACAGGTGCTAAACTATTGTAAGTTATTATAAATATTGCTGGTAATAATATAGCCCTGTATGAACATTGGATGTTCATTCATGATATTAAAGGACCTGCTACATTGTGGCCACAAAGAATAAGACGCCTTTTCTGGACGCAAAATATCATATCAGTATATTACTATACTTTTATTTTTATTGAAAAGGAATATCCCAATATGGGGATATAACCGGATATTACTGTATTGATACAAATTTTTCATTGTCTCGATGTGTTTATACATGTGTTAAGAAAGATTCTGTTTTGTTTAAAACTAGATTTCCTACCAGCGGTCTCTGTAGCTCAATTGGTAGTGCGTCGGCAAGGTAAGACGGGGGTTCGAGTCCTGGTTGAGGCAACGTTCCGACCCAAATGTGCCCCATTGGCATTGTCTGCAAGACAATTGCCATTGGAGCTCCTTTGGGCAAAGCATTTGACTGGGGTATATTACCTGAACTTAGGCAAACCCTTGTGAACATTTTTAAGTAAGTTGGAAATGTGTTGCATAAGTGGGGAGGAATGTAGATTTCACCATTCATGTCGGCTGCATCAACATGGTAAGCCAGAGGTCCAAGGTTTTAGTCCTGGTCAAGGCTACTCTTTCCAGCCCAAATCTGCCACATGGGCATTGTCAGCAGGGCAATTACCCTTGGAGCTCCTTTGAGCAAAGCATGTGGCTGGAGTTTAAACTCGTAACTAGGCATGCCCTTGCGGATATTTCCAAGTAAGTTGGAAATGTCTCGTATAAGTGGCGAGGCCTAGGACAGCTTCATCCATAGATCGTCAACATGGTAAGCCGGTTCTGATGTTTGAGTCCTGGCCGAGGCTACACTTTCCAACCCAAGTTTGCCACTAAACAACACAAAAAAATCTCCAATCTAAAACAGTTCGGAATCCAGCAGCTGTGGAGCATGGAGCACAGGCACCTGGATTTCCATCAGAAAAAATCCAGATATCACATACATGACATTACCCCCTATATGCCTATATTAACACACACAGATTATAATGCAGTTGTACTTCACCCACTAACCCATTACATGAATTTTCTAGCTTCAGCGTTGACATGTCTAGGACTCCACCGGGGATTTAACATAACCAGCAGATAGATAGACATAGAGGTTTTTCATTGCTCAAACATTTCCATGAAACTAAAATCTTCCGTTTACTGAGGCACCAAAGTTTATACTTGTAAATGGTAATGTTTACACGTGTAAATGGTAACATTTCAAATTCAGGCCATAAATGTTTACAGAATCTGGGACCAATAAAACAAAGGAAGTGTCTCCAGGTCTGGACCTCTAGACTATTAGTCTAAAAATCCGGACCCAGAGCCAAAACATACTTGTTTTTCTCAGTCAAGTCTTGACACATTGCTTGCAGGTCTGTATGATATAATTTTTAATTCTTAACATTATCATTTTGTTTTTCATGGTCCATGTTTACAGAAGTTTTTTTAAATGTTGGAGCCTTACTGTTTATAATAATTGTATCTCATAAACAGTCCTTTAGATTTTAATAGCTATCTGATGTTTTTTCTACTTTCACTTTTGTCGTTGTGAGCCATTACATGACCTCACACAGTTCTACACCGGGTAAAATGAAATGGTATGAATATAAAACTTATTAACTGAACTGAATGACGTCAGGCAATGACTACTTTGACAAAATTGTCCAGGACAGCTAGCTACCATATTTTTTTAAAACTGGTTTTGAGATGTTAGGCGATGTTCAGTGCTGACAGTCTGTTGATCTTGTTCATAAGTAGTTTTGCTGCTGCTATGTGATGAATAACTTTGTATTCACCACATACCAGAAAAGAATCAATGTTTTTTAATGTTGACATGAATTCACTATACCTTATTGCTTAAATGCTAAGGGCCTAAGTATACATGGCGAAAGGCATCTAGTGACAGTCCTTAAAAAATTAACTCCAATACTAAGCAGTAACTGTCGCAAATGTTATACATGTACAAATATATCTGTTTCAGATGACTTCTGCAGGACGAAGAAGGTTTAATGTAGTAAATCCTTGGAACAAAAATATAGGCAGGTAATAACTAGATGTGAAAAGAAATAGTTATAAGTATCCAACTAATAAACTCTTATAATAACTTGCCCACTCTTTCAAAGTATTACTTTATTTTTTTTTTGTTTTTACTTTACCAAAAACACATTTTTAAGAATTTCATGCTTATTCTTTTAAATGACTAGTTTTTGTTTTCCCAGAAGATAATATGAATACATTAATTCATGTACACAAAGATAGGAATAAACAAAGTCACTTACCTGCATACACTTTGTTTTATTTTATAAGAGCATTCAATATTTCAAGATTTTGATAAACTGTGAAACAATTTGTTGAAATCTCAATGTAGGCATTTTGTGATTTCACAGGCGAACAGGAAGAGATATAACTGCTGGAAAGAACATACGCATAGGAGAGGATGGATTTGAAAACTTTGATGATTATCTGTCAGAGTCAGGTTTGTATCTTGAATACAACTGTTATTTGTAACCACCTTAAGTTAAGAGCAGAGTGCAAAAATTAAGTCCTTTTTACAGACAGATTTAATAGTGTAAAATTAATATTTTAACATGCTTGTTTAATGACATGTTACTCCACTCATTAAAGCTTATTTCCCATGTGAGACCAGTCTATAACCAGAACCATGCTGTCTGGTTACATTCTACACTGGTCACTTTTACCGGTAAACGCTTTTGTGTTAGCGATCACTATGGATTATGATCTACACTGGTTGCACATGGGATATAACCATTTCCTCCGTAGATACACCTTTATTGCGACGGCGAACAGTTTAGATTCAGATCAGCCGGCACATCAGTGCCATCTGATCAGGATCTAAACTGTTCGCTTTTTTATTCATTAGGTTATTTCTGACCAAAATGCGACCAGTGCAGATCCTGATCAGACGGCATTCATATGCCAGCTGATCTGGATCTACACTGGTCGTACATGCGTAAAAATGCGTATATATGGAGGAAAGGGTTAAGCCATATCCATGGAGTAATTGTTAGATAATGATGAAGAATTGTTTGTATAATTACAGGGGTGAAAAGCTGTGAAGAGTTGATTAATGCTTAGTTTTTAAACAGCTTCTGTACTCATGGTTTTTGCTTTCTTTGTTGGATAGATGCAGATGTGACTGAAGAATTTACGAGACAGCAGGTTTCCTGTATAAGAGAAGAATCTCACTTTACCAGTTCTCAAGGAAGCACTACCTGTACCAGTGCTGGTTCGGAAGATGAGTGCAGGCAGAATACATCCAACTGTCAAGGTGGGGTATCTCAGAGTGTACCCAATGCTAGTGCATGCAGTAATGCATACAATAGCATCAGTACAAGCCAGTCAGCATTGTCCCAGCTCAATCAGGTAGGATTTGCATTTTCATTTAATTCCAATATTAGAATGCTATGTTGTTAATATCTATTTCTCTAAGTCCATCTTCTTGTTACTTTTTATTAATACATTAGGTATGTCAAGCTGCTTCTGACTAATTGGCTTTTCTGAATGTGGTTATCTCTGAAATTTGCATATTACAGTTTTTTAAGACAAATACGTGCATTGATCTTTGTTTTAAAATGCACTTTGTTTTATGAAATGTTTTTTTTTTATTTCTTTAATCTACGGTAAGTTTTATTATTTTCACTATTCTGTCTTTGGTTAAAATTTTGAAGATTTCCAATAGACTATTTTGAACTAAAGGATTGGCCAATTAAGTTTGCAGAATATATATATTTGTTATACATTTTCTTTTTTCTTCATTTTTTCTATTATAAAAATAACTGTAGTTTTTATAAAACAATGTACAGTACTAGAATGGCTCAGGATAGTTCATGCTATACTTGATATATAAAGTATATTATCATAATTGCAAACTTGTTTTAACAGGGTGGACCTACAAACAGATCAAAATTTGAATGGTTGAGGAACAAAAATATTGGAAGGTAGGAATTTCTTTACAATGTTATTGTATGTATACATGGACAATGTGGGGATGTAAATAGTCTTCCAATACATTCAATCAGTGTTGTTATCAGTTATCATGACCTTGGAAGGTTGTTGAATAGTACTTCTAAAATACTATTCAGGGCTTTTTCAGCTAGTCTCACAGGCCCGATAATGGGCCCCATTCCCAATGCCAAATAGGGACCATTTTTCCCAATTTCAAGAAAAAAAATCACAATTTCAAGAAAAAAAAATCCCATTTCAACAGAAATAAGTTTTTTTTGCCTATACAATATGTATCCTGGAGTACCCGGTTTCGACGCACATAAGGTTTTATAAGATATTTTCTCAACATTATGTTAAATGTTTTACTCTAATTAAATTTGCTTATATTGTTTAATCATTTGGTTACAAATCTTCTTACTTTGCAGTTTTGTTACACACTATTTGCTATAAAAATAGATCTTTTAATCCATGCATATGATGGCAGCCATCTTCGTTTTCAGTACCCTATTTTTACGCATTTTGATTGGCTACTTATATTTATCATCACCCCCATGTATACTCTACTTCCATGAAGGGGGTTGTTTGCCTTCAACTACTTCCTGAAAAGTAACACCAAAATAGCATTTTTAAATTTTATTTTAACGTGTTTTTAATCAAATTAATACAAGGTAGTAAGGATGATTCTGGGAGATTAAACTCTCTAGCTGTTTTTTATGCCCCCAAAGGGAGGCATATAGTAATCGCACTGTCCGTCCGTCCGTCTTTCCGTCCGTCCGAAATAATCTTGTCCTCGCTTCTCCTCATAAACCCCTTGAGGGATTTCTTTGAAACTTCACAGGAATGTTTGTCACCAAGCCTAGTTGTGCATATCGTCAGGAATTTCTGCTCGGATTATTTTTGGCCGAGTTATGGCCCTTTTAAGCAAAATCTTGTCCTCGCTTCTTCTCCCAAACCGCTTGAGGGATTTCATTGAAACTTCACAGGAATGTTTGTCACCAAGTGTAGATGTGCATATCCGAAGGAATTTCTGATCGGATTATTTTTGGCGGAGTTGTGGACCTTTTTACCTAACCCTAAACCCTAACCCTAAACCCTAACCCTAACGTAAACTGAAACCGCTTGAGGGATTTCATTGAAACTTCACAGGAGTGTTTGTCACCAAGACTTATTGTGCATATCCAAAGGAATTTCTGATCGGATTATTTTTGGCTGAGTTATGGGCCTTTTTACCTAACCCTAACCCTAAACCCTAACCCTAACCCTAAGGTAAATTTTGTTAACGCAGTAGAGGTTACATTTTTTGTCCGATTGTCATGAAATTTGGTCAGGATGTTTGTCCCAATGATTTCTCGGACGAGTTCCAATATGGGTCATCAGGGTCCAAAAACTAGGTCACTGTTACTAAAAATAGAATTTTCTTGTTAACACTCTAGCGGTCACATTTTTGTTCTGATTGTCATGAAACTTGGTCAGGATGTTTGTCCAAATGATTTGTCAGAAGAATTCGAATACGGGTCATCTACGTCCAAAAACTAGGTCACTGTTACTTAAAATAGAATTTTCTTGTTAACAATCTAGTGGTCTTATTTTTGCTCCGATTGTCATGAAACTTGGTCAGGATGTTTGTCCCAATGAATTCTAGGACGAGTTCGAATAAGGGTCATCTGGGTCCAAAAACTAGGTCACTGTTACTATAAATAGAATTTTCTTGTTAACACTCTTGCAGTCACATTTTTGCTCCAATCATCATGAAACTTGGTCAGGATATTTGTCCCAATTATTTCTAGGCTGAGTTTGAATATGGGTCATCTGGGTCCAAAAACTAGGTCACTGTTACTATAAATAGAATGTTCTTGTTAACACTGTAGCAGTCACATTTTTGCTCCAGTTATCATGAATTTTGGTCAGGATGTTTGTCCCAATGATTTCTAGGATGAGTATGAATATGGATCATCTGGGTCCAAAAACTAGGTCACTGTAACTAAAAATAGAATTTTCTTGTTAACACTCTAGCGGTCACATTTTTGTTCTGATTGTCATGACACTTGGTCAGGATGTTTGTCCCTATGATTTCTGGGACAGTTTTGAATATGGGTTGTCTGGGTCCAAAAACTAGGTCACTGTTACTAAAAATACAATTTTCTTGTTAACACTCTAGAGGTCACATTTTTGCTCCGATTGTCATGAAACTTGGTCAGGATGTTTGTCCCAATGATTTCTCAGACAAGTTCGAATATGGGTCATCTGGGTCCAAAAACTAGGTCACTGTTACTAAAAAAAGAATTTTCTTGTTTACACTATAGTGGTCACACTTTACTCTGATTATCAGATTGTAAAGAAACTTGGTCAGGACATATGTCCCAGTTATTAATTGGACGAGTTTGAATATGGGTCACCTGGGGTCAAAAACTAGGTCACTGTTACTATAAATAGAAAAATCTTGTCCAGGCTGTAAATTTGTTATTTCTCATTGGATTTTAAAATAACTTGGCTCAAATGTTTACCATGACAAGGTGTACTTTCGCGTACAGTACCCATGCCTGTTGGTCCAAGGTCAAGGTCACCTTTACAAAAAATAACATTTTCTTGTCTGGGCTGTTAATTCCTAATGAATGAAGTGATTTCAACATAACTTTACATAAATGTTCACCATGACAAAGGCATGTGTTGCTTACAATACCCATGCCGGTAGGTCAAAGGTCAAGGTCACTGTTACGAAAAATAGCATTTTCTTTTCCAAGCTGTAGATTTGTTGTTTCTTATTGGATTTTAAAATAACTTGGTGTAAATGTTCACCATATGGAGACGTTGGGTCTTGTACAACACAACTTTGTTGTACTCTGGTGAGTGATAAAGGGCCATCATGGCCCTCTGGTTCATATTACCCACATCACATGTAGTAAGGTTCATAACTCTAATAATCATTTTCCAGGATAATTTCCCCAATAATCTTCGAATTTTCTAAAAAAAAAAAAATATTTAACTTTATTTAACTATATATTTACTACAGACTTAAAACATATGATCCTTTCATCTTTCACATTATATGCATGCAGTATGCTTTGTCTTCCACAAGCATATTTTTCATTACATATGTTTATTTATTACATATGTATACCTATTCGATTTCAAAGCTGCATTTCGGGGGCATATGTCAATTTCAAGTGACAGCTCTTGTTTCTTATTGAAGCCCCTGTTTCATTGGGAAAGTGACGTCATAAAGTGTCGCTTATATTAAAACAGAGTGAAAACAAAAATGGCGTCGTTTGAGGTGTGCGTAGAAACGCGTTACTCGACGATAATCAAGGGACTTTTCAAATTACAAAATTAGTTTGTTTACTTTTGATCAGTGATCTGTTAAACCTACCTTTCTTGAATCTATGTATGCAACCTGTTTAAAACCAGTGTATACCGTGAAAAAATATCCCAATTTGAGCAGGGGCCTTTTTCCCAAATACCCCTTAAAAAGCCCTGCTATTAGTTACTGATAATTACAGGTTACAAACCAAAAATATTACATTTCTGTATATCAGTTTACTCTGAATATTTTAAAAAAAAATAAATAAGAAAATGGCAGTATGCTTTAAAAACAAAACCAACATGTCTATCATTTCAGGAGAACAGGAAAAGACATTACTGCCAACAAGCAGATAAGAGTTGATGAAGATGGCTTTGAAAACTTTGATGATTATATGTCGGAATCGGGTACATTTATCTCTTGCTTGTCTTTTTGGTTTAAGTTCATGTCAATACTGAAACATAAAAATAGAAAAAAGTATTGTGATGTTTAAAGTATCACAGAAAGTCTGCTATCCAGTATTATTTTTTCAATTTGAGGGGAGAAGGTATGGGGAGTGGGAGCTTGGAGGTTGGGTGGGGACAAAAAATTAGTGATATGATAACAGTCTAAAATGTTAGCAGACTCTTACTGTCTTACTGATTTCACTAAAGGGTTCTTTTAGATTACTTTTCAAATCCTTAGTATTTTTCTTAGTCTTTGTGAGAAAACATGGTTACTTGCCTGGTATATTAGTTAAGTAGGCGACAGAAAAAATATTTAAATTGGGCAGGCCTTCAAACTGGAGTTTAGTAGAGACTATAGAAATTTTGCTGAACAGTTACTCTCTGAGATATTTATGATATGTTCACTTCTTGGTTAGAAATTACCTAATGAATCAAACAGCGAACAGTGCAGATCCTCATCAGCCAGCACATTTTAGTCAGAAATAACCTTAAGATTCTTAAAAAAACAAACAGTTTAGATCCTGGAAACATGTGCAGTGCCTGTGCAGGCTGATCTGAATCTGCACTGTTTGCCCACCCCCAAAAATGCATATATAATATATGGAGGAAAGTATACACCAATAAAGCCCCAGCCCTAAACTTAAGTAAGAATATACTATTGGAAAGTCATATTTGTCCATATAGACTCCAATAAATAAATTCTCTAACAGAACACAAAAGGTGTGATCGAATTCTTTCTAATAGACGGGATTATCAATGATATTGTTACCCCCAAAAATTATCTCTGTGCCGAGCAATAATTCCCCGATAATTTTTAGTGAGCCCGCATATCAGCTAAATGTTTGTCTTTGCACCAACGAACTTATTTAAAACAATTCTGAGAAAAATGATTGGTGCATGAATATTCTGCTGGGACCACAGGTTTCGCTACACCCATCTAAGCCTTCCTGGTACTGCTTGCGCTTCCTTATAAGGTACCCAACCTGAAGCTATTGAGAGAACAGAGCAGAAAGAATTCTAAAACAAAAGGGGTGGGCGGGCGGGCAAGCTGTTTCTGAAAACCGGATACGGAAAAGAGAGCGGACGGTGATGCGTAATTTCTATCAACATGTGTAACTTGGTAACTACCGGTATCCGGGACATTTCGGATTCAGCCGCTTAGACTCACCCACTGGGTCCGGTGATTGATTTAACTGGGGTTATTGAATATAAAGTTCGTAATAACCCTTATTATCGTTAACAAACTTTTAAGAAGCTAAATATAGTGGAGTTATATTTAGCAACCTATTGGACCACTTCATGCGGGATCTCAATTTCTGTGACGTTTCAGAAATCCTACTTTCGCTTTTAATCGCGCATACCAAATTAATTTTAGTAAATCAAAATTTTATTAGCCCGAACTAATGCTTCAAATTTGTGCCAATAGTTCCAAACACATGTAATATTTCATACAAGAGCGGGTTAAATATAAGTAATGCCGCTTTAATCATCTAGGTGAGCAGAGTATATCCAGATCACATCCATACTGTCTGATAAGTATCTATACTGTCTACTTTTATATTTGTTAGTTTATTTCTGAACAAGAACGAAACAGAGTAGATTCGGATCAGACAATATAAATGTGCCAACAGATCTGTATCTACACTGTCGCACAAGTGATTAAATGTGTATATGTGGAATAAAAGGATACATTTGAATTTGACTAATCCATTTTCATCTTAAGCTGTCTTATAGTTATATTCTGTTATATGATATAACAGAAATAAGCTGTTTTCTCACACAGTCTCACTCTGGTTCTCACCTTTCAGATGTTTCAACTGTTTCATCAAGGATGAGTATATCCATCAGAAAGCCTGCTTCACAGAATAGGTCACTCAGTGTAAGTTAATCTGGATGTGAAGATGATAAATATTTATTTACATATTATTTGCAACAATAAGACCTTAATATTTAGATGTTCCACTGTTGTGTGGCAATCTACACATTCTCTCTGCAGAAAGCAATGCACAGTTTCATATAACAGAATATGCTATTATCCACAAAGGTCTAGTTTTTGTCGGCACTTTTGTGTTTTTAGCTCACCTGTTACATAGTGACAAGGTGAGCTTTTGTGATTGCAATTTGTCCGGCGTCCGTCCGAGCGCACCGATAGGCACTTGTTGGGTACCAAGATACCCAATAAGTGCCCAATCAACACACATTCCCATTCATTCCATTGTGTCTTATTGGGTACTTTATTTGCTTGTTGGGTAGTTTTAAACAAAAGAAATACCGAACAAATGTCCATCTGTAGGAAAATCAGTCTGTCTGTCGTCCCTCCGTAAACTAAATTTAAACGACATCTTCTCATATACACCTAAGCCAATTTCATCGAAACTTCCCTAGAATGTTTCTTGGAAGGTCCCCTTTGAAAATTGTTCAAAGAATTGAATTCATGCAGAACTCTGGTTGCCATGGCAACGGAAAGGAAAAACTTAAAAAATCTTCTTCTTTAAAACCACAAGGCCTAGAGCCTTAATATTTGATATACAGCATCATCTAGTGGTCCTCTACCAAAATTATTCAACCTATCCCCCTGGGGTCAAAAATGGCCCCGCCCCAGGGGTCACTTGTTTTACATAGACTTATATAGGGAAAACTTAAAAAAAATCTTCTTCTCTAAAACCACAAGGCCTAGAACCTTGGTATTTGGTATGTGTCATCATGTCAAAAATGGCTCCGCCCTGGGGGTCACTAGTTTTATTACACTGTTATATAGTAAATCTTTAAAAATCTTCTTCTCTGAAACCATAAGGCCTAGAGCTTAGATATTTGGTATAGAGCATCATCTAGTGGTCCTCTACTAAAATTGTTCAAAGTATCCCCCTGGGGTCAAAAATGCACCCGCCCCAGGGGTCACTTGTTTTACATAGACTTATATAAGGAAATCTTAAAAAATCTTGTTCTCTAAAACCACAAGGCCTAGAACCTTGGTATTGGTATGTGTCATCATGTAGTGGTCCTCTACAAAACTTGTTTCCAAATTATTCTCCTGGGGTCAAAAATGGCCCTGCCCCGGGGGTCACTATTTTTATTACATATTGTTATATAGTAAATTTTAGCAGCATTATTTTTTTATTTGATTTTACCAAACTTGCACACAACGCTTGCAACCATTGAGCAGTTGAGCGACCCAGGGTCCTATGGACCCTCGTGTTGTTGTTTGCTATTTAAAGTCAAATCACATAAATCAATTGAGATAATTATGGGAGTGGTGGTAGACAGTCATATACATGTTTATCTTACAAAGTTGTGTTTTTCAAAAATATCATATTTGATTGACTGATGTAATTAATGCCAACAAATAAAATGTTTCGTTATTCTGCATCAGACAAAATGGTGGTTGCCACATTGATAGAAAGGTGTAGTCTAAAATTGATGACAAAAATTACAAATTAAGTTCCTAATGTCAGGTTTTGATACCTTATAGCTAGAACAGAAAAATAAAACATAAATGGGGTTGGGACTGGCTAGCAAATTGTGACAAACCGGAAATCTGGCTAAGAAAACACTATATTTTGGG
This sequence comes from Corbicula japonica, assembly GCA_038501625.1. NCBI lineage: Eukaryota > Metazoa > Mollusca > Bivalvia > Venerida > Cyrenidae > Corbicula > Corbicula japonica. The sequence continues at coordinate 444,421 of JAZAYU010000008.1, read as the reverse complement.
TGTTGCCTATTGTCAGCGGTGTGCAAAAATAACCAAAAAAAAAAAAAACTAACTTTTTTGTGACCCAAAAAAAAAGTTGTTAAAAGGAATTTTGTGCTCATGCTAACTCCTAAAATTCAGGAGCTTCCAGGGGACCAGAGCTTTGACTGCTCAGATTTCTCATTTTTGCAATTTTTGGTCCATTTAGCGATACATATGGACTGCTTTGTCTGTCCATCATCAGTGACAAAAGCTTATCTTTGGCTATAACTGCCATTTCATAATATTTCTTCATCAAACTTTAAAATTATATTGCTTATGAAACTGCCTAATGATAATGCCAAAATCTTTAGGTCAAGGATGGAGTTATGTCAATGATGGAGTTATGTCCCTTTCTGTATTGGAATTTTGTCATGAAAACATTGCTATTTCATAATATTTCTTCATTCAACTTTAAAATTATATGGCTTATGACAACAAGGTTATGATGATGCTAAAATCGTTAATTCAAGGTCATGTTTGACAGAGTTATGCCCCTATAACAAAGTACTTGAGCGACACAACTGTGTTAAACACCAAGTGAAACTCTGAGCTTTGCTTGATACAGACAATACATATTTTTTGCAACAGAAACTGGCAAGCGGTGATCAGTCAACCCGATTTTCTTCACAGAGAAATTCAATAGAAACAACTTCAACATCTTCAACCAGTACTGAGACAAAATCACCAGCATATACAGGTACTTGATTTATTTTTGTAAGAATGGCTGGACACAAGCCCATTTACAATCTAAAACTTTCATAGCTTTCATAATACTACTTTTTATATTACTACTTCCTTTTCTTGCTATTTTCACTGGTTTGAAACTGGAATACCATTTTTTCACTGGCTTTGCCAAACAGCTTTTTAAAACTTATATCACATTTTGACAAGAAAGCATGAACTAAAAGGAAACAGTGTCATAGCTTTAAACCAAGGTCCATTGTTATGGTGCTATACTCTGGCACTTAAAAGAACCAGGGACGATTCTGGAATTCTGGAGTCCTCTGTATTCTATCACTATTGCACTATACTCCTAAACCTAAAGTGACTAACACTCTTCTGGAGGCGTCACTCATACGGGCTTCCGGTAGCGATGATAAATAAATCTAAATACAAACAAATGAGATTCGAGTTCGAAATACCTACGGTGTTCGAATTATCATAGTTCAAATAAAGGTTTTGCCTAGACATGAAACAGTTTCTGGTGTTTACAAGAGAAAATAAAATTGATATTTCACTGAAACAAACAAATACCTGTACTTCCTAGTTCGTTTCTACAAATTTGATTTCAGACAAAATGAGCAGTGAAGTATCTGACCAAGAGGAACATCTTCATACAACAGTACAGGACCACAACAGTGAGGAATCTACCAAGAAGACAAATAACAAACAAAATTACACTGACAGTCCTAATAAATCTTCCACAAGTGAAGAGGAAGATAGTCGCCCCACACCTATGTCCGGACACAGGTCAGATTACACAGACACTCCTCTTTCTTCACGCAGGAGTTCTTCAATGAGTCATGTTGATGGAACTGTGTCTTTTGGAGAAAACAGACTTGATGTAAATACAAAAGATTCATCAAAAATTTCAGGCTTAAGCAATAAATCATTGTTGTCATCTTTGAGGCAGAATCAGAGTATAAGAACTGACTTGCCAGACAGGTCAAGGTCTCAGAAAGCAAGTACTTCAGAGACATCAAATCTGTCAAAGTCTAAGGTAGACAGATCTTATGCTACATCAGTACAGGACGACAACAGTGAGGAATCTACCAAGAAGACAAATTACAAACAAAATTATACTGACAGTCCTAATAAATCTTCCACAAGTGAAGAGGAAGATAGTCGCCCCACACCTATGTCAGGACACAGGTCGGATTACACAGACACTCCTCTTTCCTCACGCAGGATTTCTTCTGCCAGTCATGTTGATGGAACTGTGTCTTTTGGAGAAAACAGACTTGATGTAAATACAAAAGATTCATCAAAAATTTCAGGGTTCAGCAATAAATCTTTGTCATCGTCTTTAAGGCAGAATCAGAGTATCAGAACTGACTTGCCAGACAGGTCAAGGTCTCAGAAAGCAAGTACTTCAGAGACATCACATCTATCAAAGTCTAAAAAAGACAGATCTAATGCTGAAGAACACAGTGATGAAAAGAGTGATGGTGATGAAAAGAGTGATAGTGAACAAGATTTAGACCAATCTAGTGTTGTGAACAGTGACAGTGAGCATGATTCATTGTCAGATAGAGATGAAAAGAGTAACATTCATGATCAAAGTAATATTGAAAAAATGGTTTATGAAAAGCAAACAACAGACAATAAACAATTCATAGACATGAAATCTGCAAATGAAAATATTACTGGGATAAAAATGACCTCAAAGGTCAGCGATGGTGAGGAGGAACAAATTTTTGATGAACATTTAAGTGATTCAGGCGTTGATGATGCTGAAAATACAAACCATCATGAGAATGATGAAATGGCACACTCAAAACAAATAGACGAAATGGACAATGAAGAAAAAGAAGGTTATGAAATGAATGAGAATGCTGAAGAGGATGACAGTGGTGAACTGAGACCATCACAAGCTCCAACCCAGATAGATGTAGCTGGGAACCGGAGTGGATCCATCACCAAGCTAGAAGTACCAGCATCCGTTGTCAGCTTCAACAAAACAAGGAAAAGGTACTACTCTTTATAATTTCATTGACTAAGATATCAGGCTCTTGCTCCAACATTTTCCAAATTCAAGCTCTAAAAAGTTGCTCAAGAAATGTCAAAAAGTCCACAAAAGAGTGCTTGAGTACAATGGGTGTCCTGTGTCATCACATATTCTTTAAAAAAAAAAGTTTAAACCTTCCCCACAACTGTTGTAGCTTTCAGTTTCAGAGCAGTATCTTCAGTATTGTGCTGGGCGACACAACTTTTAAATGTGAATTTGACATAAGTTACAAGTTGTTATTAGACAGAAACATTAATGTTACAGTTTCATGATTGCCTTTCCTGAATTTTTTTGTTCATCCACTTTCGTCCTAGTTTTTGTGTCGCCTGACTAGGCGACATGTAGGGATTACTGTCGACAGCGTATATTTTCCTTATCCGGAGCCTAACTTTGTCACCGTAGGTCCAAAAGACTCCATACTTTGTATGCATGTTTCTGGCAATGACTTAAAGTGCAGTGCACAAGAACCATAACTACCTTGTTCCATTTTTTAATTATTCACCTTTGATAGACTTTATAGAGCATTTCTTGTCATTCTTTTCAATTATTCCCCTTTGATTTCTAGTGCATTTCTTGCCAAGGGCATAACTTGTTGTGCATGTTTCTTGCAATGAGACAATTAAAAGGTTATTTTATATGTGAATTTTGTGCAAATACATTGCTAATAACTGTACAACAAAAAACTAATTAACATTTTTTATGTTGACTATCAAATATTTCTTCGGGCAATACATCCGACTCACGGAGTTCTAGTTTAGTATGACTTGGTAAAGGATTTTTTGTTGTTGAAAGTCCTGTTGTCTTTGTAACCATTAAAATAAAAACTTTGATACTTATGATTGTTTGACAATGTAGACTAACCACGAAGGTAAGTGTCATAACTCTTGTCTGCATTCTGTCACAGTAATGCCCCATATAACAAAGAATTTTTCATTAACATACTTCTAAATGTTCTCATGGAATGAACATCTTGGAAACCTGTCATGGTTTGACATTGAATTGGGAACTGCCGGAGCAAGTTTCATAATCGTTAAAATTGATTATAAGTCTTTTATTTTGTTATATTATTGGATTTTTTTAAGGGTAAGAATCATAATGGTTCCCTTTTATTGTAGTACTGTTTCAATATACCATTTTGAATTTAAGTTGAAGTTTTGGTTTTTGTGAGTTGTTATATGTTTATGTTTGTTTGTTTCTTAGCTTCTTGTGTGTGTTTTTTTAGTTGAATTCTGTGTGTATGACTTTTCATCAGATTACCTTTTCTGTTCTGTTTAGGTTGTCGTATTCAGCTATGGAGTTAAGCGAGGAGACACGTCAGAGTAATAGAAGCAGGTATGTATCAACGTTGTTGGCCTTTAGGTCAGCCTGATAAATCTAAAAGTGAACATTGTATGCAGCTTATCAGGATCTACACTGTATGTATTACATCATAATACATCCATGCCATCTGTTGGAGCTTCACTGTTTGTTTCTTAGTTGGAAATAACCTAATGACCTAGGGTGGCAAACAGTGTAGATCCTTATCATATGGCACAGGTATGCCAGCGGATCTGGATATACGCTGTTTGCCCTTGAGAAAAAAACATATCTCACTGAGCAAAGGGTTAAATACTTAGTACACTACCTCTGGGCATGTACCGTATAATGGGTTATTTTCGCGAGCATAATATTTTGGCTATTTTCGCGATCCTTGTGAATTCGCTTAAATAATAAACGCAAAAAATTCCCAACTTTACTTTCGCGAAGTGCACTATATTGCTTGACTGAAACATACGCTTGATAAAAGCAGCCGTTTCTCTATTTCTTAATGTTCTGGGTTATTCGAGTACATCCCATAGTGCACAAATTTAGTAAAATTTGGGCAGATTAGATAAGTACCGAAAAAATTTACGGTTCGGGAGCCGAAATCATTGGTATTTATGACAAGCGTCAAATCTGCAGATGAGCGATACTTAAAAAGTTGTTTGAACAGGCTTTATAATCGTCCTAGCCAGGTGGCTAAAGGTTAATTATCGCTTCATAATGTCTATTTCTGAGTTGGTCACTGTCATTATTCCGTAAATAAAAAACATTTTCACCTTTGTTATTAAAACGTATGTCAATTATGCTATGGGCAATTTGATTTATAACAGTTTGATTAAATACCACCGTTAAAGGCACAGCTTTTACACCATAGCAAACAGTTCTTCTAATAATACTTAATTTTTACACATGTACATTTGCTGGTACAGGATTAAAAGAAATATAGCATTATGAATGCACTGAAACAGTAAAAACGCGAAAATTAATATCTGGGGGCACAAATTTGCTAAAATTACAACCGCGAAAATTTAAAATATGGCAAAATCACGAAAATTTTCGATCGCAAAAATAACCCATTGTACGGTATGTTTTTTAGTCTTTCGTTTGTGTACTGAAGGAGACTAAAGGTTTACCCTCAGTCTATCAATCCACAAAATTTGGATCCTGCATTAACTAAAAAATTACTCAAACTTGTAAACAGCAATGTGATAATTGTGCATGGCCTTTTATTTTTCATCAGAGGAAAAAGTCAGGTGACTGTTACTAAAAATAGAAAAAAAACTTGATCCGCAATAACTCAAAAACATTCAAGATTTTTTCACAAAACTGGGTGTATTGAAGGTCAAGTCATTTACTGGCATTATCTGGCACAAATTACTGATTGGGTTTTCATCAGTAAGGCCTCTTGTTTGCTACTCTTATAGCCGTTGCAATTTTATTTTTTAAAACTAGCCAGTAATTAAGAATCCTAAAGGTAAATACTGAGTGCAGTTCAGATTTGTTAGTGTTAATTGTTGATGTCCTAAAATAATATATTTCGCAATTTGTAGAAACTGATGCCTGTTCAAATTGCTAGAGTAAACCTCTGGATGGGAAATGTGCTGTTATGTTGTTTTCTTGTTTTTACTGAATTTTAAAAATTTATTGATAGTAAGTTGTGTAATAACTTTTACTAGAATCATCACTGCCAATGAAGAATTGAGGGCAAATAACTCCAAAAACGTCACTAAGGAGAAACATTCAGGACATTTTACAATACTGGATAATAAATCCAGTTCTACAAACTTAGACAATAATAACTCGCAAAAGCCAGTTTCAGTGGCTCGTAAAAATAAAACAAAGTCTGAAAATACTGACAGTGAATCACTAAAGCAGAACAATAATGTTTATAATGCTGAAGAGAGTGACTTTCTGTGTTTAGCAGGAAGGTCTATGCATCCTGCTGAAAGTCAGGGCAATGACAAGATTAGTGATGATGAAGATGATATCATGATATTTGATGATTATCCCAACAAAAACAAATCACTTGGTGCTAAACAAAAGCTTAAAAGTCAGAACAAGAAAGCAAATGATTTCAAATCTGACACTGGTACAGTAAGAGATAATGATGGTGAAGACAATATTAAGAACAATGTTTCCAGATTTGCTAAAACTGAGGTAAAAGCAAAGAAACCTGTGAGAAGCAAAGGTAGAAGAAAAACTACCCATGGGGTGAATACTAGATCTAACAAAGTGAACAAAAATTCAAAGAAAAAGATAGTTGATGAAGTTAATGAAATGATTAATTCTGAAAATGTTAATGACAATGTTATAGATACAGAAGTTGAGGTTGATTTGATTACTGAAAAAGGACAAGATAATTCAGATTTTAGCACGCAAGAAAATATTGAACTTGAAAAGACAAATGGAGATAATGACAATAAAAGCAATTTGACTTCAGGAAAGTCATCTGCCAAAGCAAAAACTACAAGCAAATTCAAAGGTAAAAGTCTAGGAGAAAACAACACTAGCAAACTATCTAAAACTGGTAAAGGTCAGAATAAACGGAAAGAGAAAAAAGAACAAAATGGTGACACTGGTTTACAGATAAACAATGAAATGCAGATAAACAATGAAATGTCAGAGCACAGCAGTTCAGATGATATGTATGACCAGCAAAAACTGACTGAGAAGCCCCATGAAAATATTCAAAATTCTAGTAATGATGACCATGATGGGGATATAGTAACATTGTCTGCCAAAGAAACATTTAATAAAACTATGGATGATACAACAAAATCTATTAGTATTAAAAGAAAGAATACCAAAAAAGAACTGAAAAGGAAGTCTGTATCAGATGACAGTCAAGAAAGTAACAAAGAAAATGACAGTCACTCAAGCAGAAAAGTATCAAAACTAAAGAAAGCAAAGAACGAAGACAGTAAGAGAAACAGCAAATCTTGTTCGCCAGATACCTATAGAAAGAGTAAGTCCAGTCTAGATGCAGAACTGAAGTTAACAGATATGAATGGAAATGCCACGCCGGAAGCAGGAGGCAGGTTATCAGGTATGGAGATTATTACAATGAGTTACCCTCACAGGCTGATTTTCTTTTACCTGAGTTTGTTTCGTCTTTTCATATTGAGGCATACAAAGTATTATAAAGCTTATCAGGGATTGGTTAATAACAATTTTCTTTAACTTGTTTTAATAATATTTTTTGTATGAAATGACAATTCTTATCAGATTCTGTATAAGTAATTTTAAAGACATTTTTCATCACACCAGTGAAATGGGATTAGCATAAGATTATGGCTTAATACAAGCAAATAGGTTTCTTTCTGTATTATGTGTCCTAAAGTCCCATACCATGTAGATTTTTATTTTAGAGAAATTATCTATGATTCATTTTTGCAATTTCCCTTTCTAACTTATCTTGCTTTTTCATCAATGGTTGTAAAATGACTTTTTATTCAGTTCCTGTTGCTTTTGGAAGTGGAGTCTCATTTAGAGTTTCTAGAAGGTCTGAACTGCTACAGGATGTTGGCTCTGGTTATTTTGGTAAGTGCACAAGCAAAACTGTAAGTAATCCACAGATAAGGGCCCAAGAACATTAAACTGATTAAAAACTAGTCTCAGATCCTGAGCGTCTGACTGGTTTAATATATGAAATGATGCACGCTTGCTATCTTACAAAATAGAATTATTGCATAATAAAATTATAAAATTAATGAAACATACAGATCATCTTTCAGAATTTCACTCATTTTAACCCTTAACTCCTTTCCAGTCACCATCTGATCAGGATCTACACTGTTTGCTTTATAGATTCATTAGATTATATCTTACCAAGAAGTGACCATTTTAGATAGCCCATGGATGAAGCAGCTGATCTGGATCTATCCTGGATGCCCCCATGGATGAACCAGCTGATCTGGATCTATCCTGGATGCACATGCCATAAAACCTGTATATACAGAGTTAAGGGTTGATACAAGATGCTTATTAAATATAATGCAATAAATTGATAACAAGAGCATGGCTGTACTTTCTAATTTACTGCACTTATATCTAGATTGTTCATTATTCCCATTTTAAGCAGTTGTATTATGACATTTTGAGTTCAGAATTTAGTGAAGATGATAAATGTTTCATGTTAGGTGAGGTCACAGTAAGAAAGGAGCCAGTAGAAGGTCTGACACCATGTATATCTCGTGCTGGAGCTAAGAAGAGGAAGGGGCGTAGGGTAACCATTTGTTCAGAGATGAATACAGAGCTAGAGTATACAGAAAAACATTCAGATGACAATGATACAGAGTCAGGATCACTGATCAAACAGCTGCGTTACAGCACAGAATCCAGAGGTATAAACACTTGTGGTATTATTTGATTTTGCAGGGATCAGATTTGCAGCAAAAGACATTAATTGACATTTTTGTGCAGGCATAAGTTGTCATTTTCTCCATTGATTATATATTCAATTGTTTTATTTAGCACAATTTCCAAAGTATGAAATATGTGAATGTTAAACTGCAGCAAAATACCATGTTTCCCTAATGTGAAGCAGAATTGTGATAACAGAGGTGGCATTGTTATGATTGTGTTGTTCCAACAGAACTTAATTGATATTTTTAGTTCATTTAAAGGGCTGGTATTCAAGAAATTCAGACAGGGTTTTTTATGTTTATTTACTGGACATTCTAATGGCAACTCAATGTGTACCGTAAGAAAACACAGTTGAGATTATTTCTATTGAAAAAAACTGTAAAGGTACATTTAAATGTATGCCAGAAAGTGTAGATTTGCACAAGGCATTGGTAAAGATATAAAAATCTGTCATCTGTTGTGAACTGCTTCAGTGGGAATGAAGCAAAGCCTCATTTCCCCCATAATAGTTAGCAAAGCCTCATTGCTGCCAAAACAGTTACCAAAGTCATTGTACCAAGTTTGTGTATTTTCTAGGAAGTACATCATCCTTACCTTCAGCAGACTCAACGCCTATGCACATTTTTGAGACAACCCACTCGGACACGCCCAAGGCAGGAAATGTGGATTTGAGTGTTATCAAGGACAGGCTAAGTAAGTGGTACTGTAATTTATTCAGGATAGTTTCAGGTGAAATTTTGGACAAAATGATTGCCATTTTGATAGAGCTCCAGATATACGTAGGTAAAGTAAATGGTATTAACTCTGTATGGGTGAAAGCCCATCGTTCAAATGACTAGTAAAAAGAAATTAAAACTTGATTGTAATTTTTTTCCAATTCACTTTAATGTTTACCTTTATTTAATTATCAAATAAAAAAGACTTCCTAACACTCAATATATTTGAAACAAACATTTCTCAATAGGCAGTTAATGTTGTTGTTTGCATTCTGACTTTGGTATTCAAAGAAGCCATTTTCTGCCAATTCCTCAGATAGCTTGGACCTATAATGGTATTTGGTACATTCAACAACACCAATACTAACAGCAATGCTTTTACATCTTACCTGTAACAATTTACAGTTAAACCATCACCACCAATGGAAGGATTGAGAAGATCCAAGAGAACCAGGCTAGCACCTATTGCTTGGTATAAAAATGAACAGATTGTCTTCGACTACAGGAGAAAATCAGGTAAAACTGATATTAGTCTTTGGTCCTGGTCTGAAGGTTATAAAGCTGAGATTGGAAACCAGTCTCAAATCTCAAGCATCTGATTGGCTGAAATGGCGACTGGTCGCCATTTCAGCTAATCAGATGCTTGAGATTTGAGACTGGTTTCCATACTTAGTTTTATAACCTTGGACCCTGATTATATGGCATGGATGTGCTGGCTGATGTTGATCTGCACTGTTTGCTCATGGACAGCCATATCCTGTGGAGTTAAGAGATATTATTTTGTGGAGGTTCAGGCAAATCCTGTACAAGTGCCTAAAATCGATTCACTAATCAATAAAACAATGTTTATTTAAAAATCTGATCAGATGTCAGTAAATGTATTGTGCATTATTAGAAAACAATAAATCCCGTGGCATATGATTATTCACAGATCTGTGCTCTTCTTGTTATAAATCAGACATTTAATGTAAGTATATATTTTTATATAGCTGTTTATTTTAATACTATTCTTGTTAATCATCAAGCATTTATGGCACAAGGCGCTATATTTTAATTGAAATGCCAGAAGTCTTTATTAACGGTTCTATTTTACAGAAATCAAATGATCTGGGTCTGTTGACTGTTAATATTATAGAATGGCTGGTGTCCATACTGGAGATTAACTGTACAAAATGAAGTCTTTATCCTTCTTTTATATACAGGTCCTGTTATCATTGGTGTGCAGCCTTCCCTTGAAGTTAAGTGGAATAAAATGCAAGAAGAAAAGAGAAAAAAAAGAAAACTTAAGAGCGAAAGTAAGTACTGTTTAATTGCCGTAATTTATTTTCTGAAAATACATTGGCTTAGTGGATTTTGTCTGTTATTTTCATTTACATGTATGTGTTATTTGTGTCTATTTTCTGATTTATGGGCCTTTAGTGGCCATTTATTTGCTATAACTTCTACATTTCTTGAGGGATTTGATTTAAACTTCAAATATATGTTTCTTCTTATCATCTACATCATTCCTTGTCATCACCACGTCATATGTGGTATGGTTGTGGTAAGGTTCACAGCACTTACAATCATATTTCCAGGATAATCTCCCTTTTAAATTTTCCTAAATACTTGTAATATTTTACAATAACTTGTTTATTATTTGAGTCATTTTCTACAGGCTTCGAACAAATCATACTAATAATTGTCCTCCTTGTATGTGGTAACCCTAGGAATCACAGGCCCCCAACACAACCTGGTAGGCATTGTGAAAAAATCTGATGTCAAAGACTACAGTTATAATACTTGCAGTGTTACAATTTGACCTATATTTCTGTCTTGATCTTGCGTGTAGTGCCTATTGATGAAGCCTGTACATATACCAGGATTTTACTTTTGTAATATATTCAATTCTTGATGACTTGTAAAATTTTTAGTAAGGAAAGCTGCACGTCTGAATAAAACAGCAAGTACACCACGTCGGAAGTTGTCAATGCATAGATCTCTTCCGTTAGATTTAGAAAAGATACAGGAAGAACCTGTCCATGAAATCACTGTCTACAACCAGGCTTTGGACACTGAAGATTGCATAGGTAAGATACTTCCAAGTCATGATTAGGAAATTTTAAAATACTGTCCTCTTCTTGTTTAAACAAAGAAGAAGTTACATGTAGGTATTCCAATTGTCCATCAGTAAAATGTGAATTACTTTGCATACACTTACATTTGAGGGTAAGGGTGTCACGATATACTGGTATATTGCAGTACAATATTGTACTGTAATTTGAAATCTGACTCTGTAGATTACAGTAGATATAAAACTTCTTTTTTTCTTTAAAGAAAAAAGCTGTTGAGGGCCCATGAGTTGAAAAGTGTTACAACATCATACCTGTGAACCTTTATTTGTGCTCAGGTGGGAGATTGACTCCAAAAAAGTGGGAGATCAGGGTAAAAAAGTGGGAGATTTTACGGAGCGTTGTTGTATGGTAAACTGTGGAACATTTTTAGCTCTGGATAGTGAGAATATATCAAATTTACTCTTGTTTTTCTTGTCAGATATACTTTTATTCTAAGACCTCTAGTTTACAAACACTACTAAACATAAATAAAATAATTTTTTAATTAATAAATAATTTATTTGTCATAAAGAATCGACATCCAAAAAGTTAAACAATCACTATCTTACTCAGGATCGGACGGAAGATTTCCAGGAAAGGGGTTGTTTGTGTCAGTCATATGATGATTTCATTCATTCTGGCCCAAGAAGTGGTGTCAATCAACCCCACTGAACCCCCTCTAGATCCACCCTTGTTATTTGTCATATCAAACAGTGTATTCGTTAGTGACCATTACTGTTAAACATCTTCAATAGCTTTAACAGTTTATTTGTAAAGTACACATATTTTCCAATTAGCACTTTGAAATTTATCACGAGCATCAAACTAAAGTGCATGTGGTGTCTTTGATGTTCACCAGTACCCCAATGCTAATGACCAACTCGGTAATTTCATTTGTGCACAGGTAAGGCGAGAAAATCAAAAATTGTTAACAAAACATCAACCTGTCTGAAGTTCAAGGCCATGCATGACATTTCATTGACTGGTAATCCATTTACGACTTCCTATCATTCAAAAAGGCGCCAAAATATCGTAAACCAGTCTAATTTGTACTCACGTGATGTCGTATGATCGTAAATGTGTTTTAATGGGGAGATTTCGTAAATGTTACATGGAAATGTCAAAAGTCGGGAGAAATAGCATAATATGCGGGAGGCAGGAGTTTGGACTTAAAAATCGGGAGTATCCCGCCTAAGTCGGGAGGGTTCACAGGTATGCAACATGAAATTATTGCAAGACATTTTGACATCATTCAAAACATTCAAGTCATGGCATTGTCAATCTCATTTACATTACTAATGATATATGTATGATATTACTAGTCAAAAACAGAATTGATATCTATAACTATATTACTTTGTTGTGTGTTCATCGTTTGGAAGTTTCCGTAGAGTTAGTCACCTGGTTTGTGATGTTTATAGGCAAATCAAGAATAGCTTCTATTACATACTTCCTTTTACACAACTCTTAATTCTTTTAAAAGGCAAATACTGAAAAAAATTTTGAACATTCATTGCTCTACAGACTTTAACTTTTAAGTTTTAAAATCTGGTTTTTATTTATGACATTATTTTCATGTTGTAAATGTATTACAGATTGTATAGCCAAGCACGAAGGCCTGAAAGCACTAGGACCAGATCATAAGTCTCCGAAGAAGGAAGACCCCTACCTCATCACACCAATTTTCAACCACCCCTGTGTTTCAGCAGGAAACCTCACCATCAGGGGAAATGCTGAGAAACCTGAACACCTAGTCACTGCAGATTATACTGTATGTTGTAAAAACTTCTGACTAGCTTTGCAAAGTGCACTGGGCAGGCATTTGTTATCTTTTTTGTCCGGATGATAACTTAGACATTCATAGAGATATATTTCATATAAATGATTAATTTTGCTGAAAATTGAAGTCGGTAGCTTCATTGTCAAGGTCAATTACTAAATTAAAACAAAAAATTCTTGTCCAACCAGTGACTCAAAAAAAGAGAGAGATATGTTAAGATCATTCATAAATATTACATCAGGACAAGGTTAAGTGTCTTGCATAACCTTTCAAATTTGTTTAGTAGTGTAGGCCTATTTTCAGTAACATTATGGCACAGTGATAAAATTTGACAATATCTGCTTGCCTGCTAAAAAGTATATGTTTTTTATTACCGGTAAAATTTTGACAGAAAATAAAAGTGGGGCGATTGTTAATATTTCGGAATACTTTTGCTGTTTTATTATGTTGATGTTTGATGTAAACTTTAACATTTTATACAGAAAATACCTTTGGTATTAAATGTTCTTACCCAGCCCAAAACTTTATTTTTCATCAAAGTATGTTCTGATAAGTTGGTACAAATTTTCATTAAAAACTGGTGATGTTTAGAGCATAACATCTTGTGTATAGCTAAATGGTTATGTTCAGCTTCCAGTCAAAAACTGAAGTGTGGTTGTGTGTAGGGTCAGCATGCCATAATCATAATGAGTGTTGGACTAAATGATCAGGACGAGATGGTTTAGACATTTATTATTGTCTACAAAATTTTATGAAATTCTGACTTTTTTTCACAAATTCAACAGTTTTTATTATTCAACGAAAATATTAACTCTGGTTCCAATCACCAGCTATGATGACCTGACTAAAACATTACACTTCATGTTATTCATTGGTTGTTCATTGCACAGCTTACATGTACATATATAAATCTGGTTTCTTGGAATTTTCGTGTCTCCTGTTTTGCAGTTTGTATTCTCTTCAAATAAAAATCTCTCAAATATGCAAAGGATAAATGCTCAAAATATTGTTAACATTGTTAAGTTTAAATTTTGACTGTTCACTTCCAGTGATGGTGAATGAATCAACAACATTTACTAGTGCTCATTCTAGTTCTGTAAAAAGAATCTTTGAGATATATTGTTTATGTTTTCAGTTATTCAGGATTGAGTATGGTAAGGTGTTGGTGAGGATTCACAAGACATCTGCAGTGCTTGATTCTGGAGATACCTTTCTTGTCCCTATAGGTATGTTAACCATTTACTCAATGTTGTGTAAAACCTCACATGTTGCCTTTTTGTGTCACCTGCAAGCAGGTACACAAAGGTATCCAATTGTCCGTCGACGTCGTTGGCATCGTCCGGTTGTCCCCTAACTTTAATATGAAACTAAACATAACCTACAACTTTGAAAGTACGTGTCCTATTAACTTAATACTTGGAATATATCATCTGCATGAACAAAGCCATCTGTGACATCAAGGATGATAAATTCTGTTTCAGTATTTTTTTAGTTATGCCACTTTCAAATGACTATTATTGAACTTTAATATGAAACTTAGTGTTGCCTATAACTTTAAAACTACTTACCCTATTAAGTAAATAATTGGAATATATCATCTACATGAACAAAACTATCAGAGAAAACCAGAAATATAACTCCTGTTTCACTATTTTTTAAGTATGCCCCTTTCAATGTTGGCTTTTACTTTGAAAGTACTTTTCCTTTTAACTTATTACTTGAAATAGATAAATATTTTTAACATTGACAATTTTATAAAGCATCTTGTTTTGTTTTGTTTTTTTCATTAGTGTATCTGACAATACACTTGTTTGTTGGATGGCCAAAATTTAGGTACAGACAGATGATGGGTTAAATTTTGGAGTGGTTTTAATAAGTAAAAGATGGTAGTCTTCATTGCATTCAAGGTATACTTATTGGTTCCTTCACAATTTTGACAGTCTTAGTCTCAGAAATACAAGGCAATTTAGATTTAATAAATCTAATGATCTTGCCACAAAAAAAAAATTCCTAAATTAAACTGTTGAAATGAATATCTGTTCTTTAAATTTCAGGAAATTCATACAGTATAATGAACTTGCGTTCTGATGATGCTAAACTGTTTTACACCATCCATCAACAAACAGAAGATTCTGTGTCAACGCCCAAAAACTCAGAGGAAGACGGTCCTGCATAATCTGTGCTTGAAGAAACAATATAGAATGTAACTTAGGTTCTAATATTGTTTAGAGTATACATAAATGAGGACTAGGACATGTAAGAATGTAGCAAAACAACAAAACAGACACAAACATATATGCAAATCAATGCAAGTCTGGGATGACAAGTGCGAAATGCACTGACATTATTATGTGAGAGACATGTGACATTTGCAACATCAAATTTGCTGCTGAATTGTGTAACATTCTATTTCTATATCTATTCAGTAAACCTGTGACTCCTTATGAACAGACTTAATTGCATGTGGGAAAGGTGTAGATAAAGTTTGCTTCTTGGGCAGATACAACCACATGAATCAAAAGGTGAACAATATAGATCCTGATCAGATTGCACTTGTGCTGGCTGATCTGGATCTACACTGTTCACACATAAATGACAGCTAAATCCCATGGAGTAAAGGGTTCATGATTTTTGAAATTAGATCACCCTTTTGAGAAATTACTCACCTTCAGGTTTATAAGATTATTTCTCAGTCTTCGCCTTTAGGTTTCAAAACCACTTGTCCGTTCGGTTACTTGCCCGACCTAGACTTTTGTTGTCCGAAAATTCAAGATGATATAAACTCAATAAAAAAGACATATTATTTGACCTTTTTTGAATCGCTGATCTTCTCTTTTTTCACACGCTAAGGCTGTGCACCTTCGTAAAATTTTAATTGCATCGCAATAACTAATGACAAATTAAAATAGATCGGTTATTGAAATTACAAGCGTCTTACAGATAATTATTACGTTATTTGCAATAAGCGTTTAGTGTACGTGATTAGTTTAAAAATAACCTGTCATGGTTTACAAGTGATAAAGTCCGTCTGTCACGATCCTGACCGTTTGTTAGCATAAAAACCGTCCCGGACGGACTTGCCCGTTCGGGCAACCGACCAGGCACACCAAGGTTGTCCGGACCGTAATTTACTTGTCCCGGGCTTCGGGCAACCCGCTTACGTCGAAGACTGATTTCTTATTACAAAGTGAACAGCATATATCCAGATCAGACTGCGTGCATGTGCAGGGTTTTTCTTGATCTGAATTGGTTGAACATGTGATATAAGCTGTAGGCATGAAGTAAATGCTTAAGAAGTAACTATCATTTAAGGGGTTTGAACTTGTGAACTGTTGCAATTATAGGTACTGTATTGTGTTAACATTTAAAATTGTTGAATATTAGTTAAGAAAAAAATAAGAGACACATATTACTGGTAATGTTTTTAATCTCATTAACATTTTATACTATGAAAGGTTTTAATAATAATGTTATAATTACATAATTACAACAGTTGAAGATTGAGTATAAAAAATGAGTTGAAGATTGAAAAATAGAATGTCTATGTTCATGTATTTATTTCAGGCTTTTGTTTAAGCACATTATCACTTCAATGTGCGATTCTGAGTTTCCAGTTCTTTACTGATTACTTTGTCAAGAAAACATAAAATTAAAAAAAAATTTGATCGTTTCAGTGAAATATCGATTTTATTTCACTGGTGAATACCAGAAAATATCGGTTTCTGGAGTTCACTTGTGATATTTCACTGAAACAAATATCCTCTATTTGCTCTATATACACTGTAGCACAGCAAAGACGATTCTCAAGAATGTCACATAATATAAGGGGGTGTTACCAGTAAATGGCATTTCCACCAGTCTATTTTTTAAATATATTGTTATACTGGAGATGCCATAATGTGCCAATTCTGTCTGCATTAATTTTTATTACAACAGAATTTTTCTATTTCTATCATTTTTTGCCTGTCATATATTGTAACTGGCATATTTGAGGTAATTACATCAATTATAAATTAAATTTTGTCATAACAGAAGTAGAAAGAATGCCAATGTTTACTAAGTTTGAAATATATTTAAAGTACTCTACTGTATTTTGTTTTTGACATTGATTAATAAATAAATATATATATATAATTTAAGAGGTCTGCATTTTAATGGTCCTGTTTTTACACACAATCTTCAGTACCTTTATATACATTGTAACCTGCTAGCATTTTCAAAGCCTTGAAAATTTCTTGAATAAGTAGAATGAGGTCCCAACTTTGTGTACGATTTAGTGTTGTTGTTTTGTTGTTGTTGTTTTTTTTTAAAACAAAACATATCGATTCCTGCAGTTAATGGCCACAACCCAGCATAGATATTTCCCTCAGCTTGGCTTTACCAAATGAAAAAAGCAATGCAACTATGAAATTTTGGTAGATGAAATATGGTTTCTTATAACAGTCCTGCACCTTTTCTACAAAGCACAAAATCTATACACTGGTTGAATGTTATATCCAGTACTTTTTCCTTTCGTTTTTCTTTACATATATATACTATACATGTATATCTGTACAATAACATTGGTGCAGAGATTGGTTTGCTGATATTGCACCTTGGCTAAGAAAGTTTGTAAGCATTCCTCATCATCAGGTCAAAGTAGCAATCGGAATCTATTGATGCACTCACTCCCGAGTAGTAGTTGAGAAACTCGTCTTTTGTTATCTGAAATGATCATAGACTGAAATGTAAGGATTAGCACATTAAATCAATTGTTGTTACAATAAAAATGCTGTTACTTTTACATGGAGATTAATTTTTCAATATACTTAATTGACATGAAAATGCAAATTTCTGGCAGATACGTTTAAATGTTTCCATCTTCTTTATTGCTCCTAAATATTGATATAGAAAAACATGGTTTGGTCAAGACAGCACTATTTTAGGATTGGTTGCATAAGTCAGGGTTTCTAGATGTACATGGAATTTCTTATGGCATCGCTATGAGACACCAGCTAAGTTCGAGTTAGAAAAATTGTATACCCTAGAAAAGTATTTTCAGTGCATTTACATTCTGTACAAAACTGCAATTGGTATGGTCAAATTTTCATCAGACATGACACTGTACCATTTCCACAAGCTAGTGACTTAGTTTCTGGATAACAAAGTCATTGTTATTTTCCATTTGTTGCTATTTTCACAGCATCTGTAATAGCTTCAGTAATCAAACATAAGGGAAAAAAGCACACCCACTCCACACACCACCCACCCTCACAGATATGCTTTTTTAGCTCGACTATTCGAAGAATAGGGGAGCTATCCTACTCGCCCCGGTGTCGGCATCGGCGTCTCCGTCCGTTAAACAAAATATGCCCTTGGTCCATAACTTGAAAACTACTTATGATATCACCATCAAATTCTACATCATTACCAACAAGACCCATAACTCTGCTTCCAATATTTTTCCAGTTATGCCCCTTTTTCACTTAAATTTTGCGTTGAGGAAAATATGCACTTTGGTCCATAACTTATAAACTACTTGAGATATCAACTTGAAACTTGGAATATATATTCACCATCAAATTCTACATCATTACCAACAACACCCATAACTCTGTTGTCAATATATTTGAAGTTATGCCCCTTTTTTCTTATATTTTGTGTTAAGCAAAATATGTGTTAACCAACAAGACCCATAACCCTGCTTCCAATATTTTTCAAGTTATGCCCCCTTTTCACTTAAATTTTGTGTTAAGCAAAATATGCACTTGGCTTATAATTTATAATCTACTTGTGATATCAACTTGAAACTTGGAATATATATTCACCATCAAAATCTATGTCATTATCAAAAAGACCCAATACTCTGCTACCAATATTAAAGTTATGCCCCTTTTCACTTATGCAATTCTCTCATAACTTTTAAACAACTAGAGATATTACTTTGAAACTTGAAATATATGTTTGACATCAGTTTTTCAATCATTATCAACAAGACCCATAACTCTACCGGAAATATTTCTGTAAGTTATGCCCATTTTGAACTTAGTTTTTGCATTAGCCGAAATATGCGCTTGATCCATAACTTTGAAACAACACGAGATATTAACTTCAAACTTAGAATATACATGTATAGTCACTATGATAATCTTTACAATGACCACCAAGACCGAAAACTCTGCTACAATTTTTTAAAATTTATGTCCTTAAAATAGATTTTGTTTTCAAGTTTTTATGCACTTGGCCCATAACTTTGAAACTAATACAGATATCAATCTTGAAAAATATTTTCACCATCATAATCTAGATCACTTTCACTTGACCTACTGTATGCTTTTAACATTAATGCTTTTTTTTCATTTCATTCCTTTTTTTGTAACATTACTGAGGTAATTAATATTGAACTTAAAGTAAATTTCTCCAATCATGAATTATTAACAAGTTTTTTTTAACTCTTCCAAAAATATTTCATAGTTATTCCCCTTTTTAGTTCAATATTTATGGAACATTATGGAATTATTTCTGTTATTTAAAATTACTTTCTCCCATTCACTTGTTAATACTTTTCCTGATTGCACATGAGTTTGGCCATAGTTGTTATCGTTTTAATCTTCAAATTGCATTTGTTTCAAATGATTCGAATAGTCGAGCGTGCTGTCTCCTCAGACAGCTCTTGTTATGATATGACATGGCTTGAACAATTTAGTATAGGGTCACCCATGGTACATTCCTTTGAAATATTTTTAAAATCAAGCTTTGTGTCCAAGATATTTTAAATTTCACTGTAAAAGTTGATGTAACAAGACCCACACACTGGCAGCCATATTTTTCAGCAACAACTTTTAACAATTTTGATAGAAGACCACCCAAGAAATATCCCTGTGAAATATTTCTTCTCAGGTTCAAAGATTTAAGTTTTTCCTGTAAACATATTGAGAAAGCAACTCCAGGCCCTGTGTGCCATGTTTTATTTCATGAAATGACATGGCATGAAGATCAAAGAACATTCTTGTAAAATATTTTTTGAAATCTGGCTGGCCATGTCTGAAAAGGATTTTGAATATTTCAAGAATTCACAGACAAGCCCTGCCCCATAATGGCCACCTTTATGGAAACAAAACAACACACTGTTAATAGAGGATCAATAGTTTTTAGATTAGGCAGGTTTGAAAATAATTTTTAAAAGTTTTACCTATAAAACACATAGAAAATAATCTCTGCCTCCTGTAGATATTTATTATCTGTTGGAAAGCTTTTGAGAAAAGAAACCATTGGACTTGGGGAAAAATTTGCCCCAGGCTCACAATGTGAACATCTTTGGAAGAGATAACAGGACAAATCTGTAACATCAGTTCAGTAGTTTTAGAGAAGGATGAGCCTAAAAGCCTATTGGAACATTCATGTTTATGTCTGGGCTATTCCTCAGCAACACTGGCTTGAATTCAGTAACACCATGGAAAGCTTCACTAATATGTGGAGATTTGCATAATACCAGCATCTTTCAGGGTGATGTTTAAGTTATTGCCCTTTTAATGTTTCTTTAGTGTGATATTAGAAAGATTCATATCCAGCTATTTCTCTGCAACTACCAACTGAATTTAACCCTTTCCACCATAGACACACACCTTATTGCGTGGGCAGTGTAGGTCCAGATCAGCCGGCACATCTGTGCCGTCTGATTAGGATCTGCACTGTTCGCTTTTTGATTTGTTAGGTTATTTCTGACCAAAATGCAACCAGTGCAGATCCTGATCAGATGGCACAGATGTGCCGGCTGATCTGGATCTACACTGGTTGCACATGCATAAAAAAGCGTTTTGGAGGAAAGGGTTAAAGACACTGTGGGAAGCTTCACTAACCGGAAGAGAATTTAATGGTACAAATGTATCGGCATGTTTTGGTTAAAGGAATTTTTCACAAAGTTATGACCCTTCAAATTACTGTATAGTATGATGATATATCATGAGACACTTAATTTGAAGCTTCTCTAGATGTGCATACCGGTAATATTAACAATTTTTATCACAGAATAATGGCCTTTTGAAATTACAATGAATTCAATGTCAATTAGATTTTGGCTTGCAGCCAAATCATCAAAAGCTTTGTGCAGTCACCAATATTTTCATTGAGAAGTAGCGGCAAATTTTACTTGACAGAACACTGTTCATAGTTAATAATGCCTTCCAGGTTGCTTTACTTTAAGCCACAACTTTTGTTATTGCATCGGTGCTTCATGTATCATTCAAATCTTTACAAAGCATCATTTTCAGTTCTACTTCCACAAGTGATAAAAATTTTACTGACAGCAACACCTTGTAAGGAAGTAGAACGCTGCATCTTGTGAGCAATTCTAACAGTCGTCGCATGAAAAAAAGTGATCGTCGCTTTTGAAGTGTTGCAATGCAACAAATATTTACAGTGATTGCCCGCTGGGTCCAAATCTATTTCACTAATATCATCATCTTGTTCCTGCAGCTGTGGGAGTTTGTTCTTGCTTATACAGCATCTACCATTCATAGCATACTATTCCTACCTGCACTATTTTTTAGCAATGACTTGCTACATTCAACAGACCTGCATTTAACTTATTAGATGATGCACTTAATATAAGCAAGGCACCAAATGACACTTTTGGTCACAAAGTTATGGACCTTTGATTTAGCTGCATACAGTATACTGTACAGTATGCCACAACTACCTATGTACCCCAGGGATAAAACATTGGTTCTCCCAGTAACTGGCAGTTTTCCATATCTTTAATAATTGTAGGTGTATAAAATCTGCATACACAGGGGATACAGTTAAAGTCACTATTAGTTTCTCAACTTACTAAAAGATCTACTGGTCTGAAAATAAACATTACTGAATTCAAATCAACACTCATTTGCTACTGATTTATCATGTTACTCAGTAATAACATTGCATTTTAGCTATTTCAAAAGTATTGTACTATTAAAAATAAGTTGATATGTAAATGCCATGTTGTAACACATTTTGCAGGTTAATGCTTTCGTTTATTACATTTCACAGTTATAACATTTAACACTAATACCTGGCAAAGGTTTTGATAAATATTTGCTGTAGTATGAAAACAACAAAAAATTGCATTGAAGTGATACATCTGTGACTGCAACATGTTTATAACTAAAAGGCAACTTCCAACTAATGAGTATTAATTGGACTTGGTCAATAGAACACTTTTGCATAATTATTGTATGAATATCTAACCATCCTGTTCGATCAAGTGTTAGAAAATACAAAAGGCCTAACTGCCACAAAATTTCAATAGGCCATAAATCCCGAGACATTGGAGCATCAGGCTGGTCATTATTACTAGCAAGAGTTTTTATGCCCACAAGTTTTCTTGCCAAGTTTAGTGAAGATCAGATAAAAGACTTTTCAAGTTTGAGACCTGACAGAGCTTATTACATGAAGTACATTTATCAACAATTAAAGGGCCATACCTTAGAAAAAATCTGACTGGTTATGAAACTTGGCCAAGATATTATGATAAAGTTTGGCGAAGAATAGATAATACTACAAAAACTCCACATTGTCAAACTATATTTCTAGTCTTGCTGTGATCCAAGCAAAGGTTATATTTCTAATAAATTTAACTACTGACCAAGTTTGATGTATGGCTCATGGTCAAAACAACCAACCACAAGGGGTGCATGATTAAAAAGAATGTTATGGTAACCAGCATATAAATAGTAAAGACAACACAGCATTTATATAATATTTTATTATACAATTTACTAAGTGATAATAAATAGAAAAATATTTGTTTTTGTGAGATATTGGTTTTATTTGTCTTTTCAAAGGTGGCATCACCAGTGTCAGTTTAGGTTCCACTCAGTCACAATGAAATCAAAACCAATATCTCACCAATACAAATTTTCCTTTATTTTACCATCTCTAACAACTTTCACCAGCTATATCTGTGTTGGTTATTATTTTAAGTATAAGGACAGTAAGTTTTTCCAACAAAGCAATGAAAATAACGACCAAGATATTCACTAGATACAGTGAAACTATTGGGAAACATTACACTAATATCAATATTGAATACATATTTCATTGGATATCATAAAATATGTAAGAACTGATTGAAATATATCTAAGATATTGACCAGTTTTGAGCACAAAATATTGTCTTATGCTATGAAAATGTGTCATATACTTACAAATATGTCATATGCTATGAATAATTATGTCATTTGCTATGAATATATCATATGCTTATGAATATGTCATTTGCTTATGAATGCCATACACTTATGAATATGTCATATGTGCATGAATAAAACAAATTCAAAATGTTGGTGTTAAATGCAAACTTTAACATCTGCTTAATGAAAATAATTTAACAATTATAATCTATCTTTAAGAAGTTACATAAAAATTAAAAATTTCCATGTATTACCTATTGCGAATCATTTTAACATTTCTTCAATGAATTGATTAATAACAACCTAAGATTTACTAGTCCTACTGCTGGTGATTGTATTTATATTATCTACAAGCAGGCATTAAGCAAATAACCAACACATTATCACAGCTTTTCATCTTAAAACTTGGAACTCACTCTTAAACAATCATGTTATTAAAATATCAGTGGTGGGTATAAGTAAAAATGAAGTTTTCTCTCTAAAATCTTGTTTTCTAAGATGTCTAAGAAACTAACAAAAGATGTTCAAGCTCCATTAGTAAAAACAATTTAAGAATTATAGTTAACATTAAAATTGGATAAATACCATCTATCAATTAACCAATTACGCCATGGATATGCCTTTTATTACAAGGGTGACCAGTTTAGATCCAGATTACCCAGTACAGATGTGCTAGCAGATCTGGAAATACACTGGTACTCGTGCGACAAACTTTTAAAAGGATAATCTATGAAGTATAGGGTTAACATAAATTAATTTGTTGATTACTTGCTAGGTTCACCTCTCTAGCTTGACATAAAAACCAAAACAAATGGAACTTGTACTCAGAATAAGAAATAGGTCCAAGTCAGACATAAAATTCATAAAAAGTAGCATTATTATATTATTTCCGGGACAAAGTTTCTCCATAAACGATGTTGCCTGTCCTTTGCTGAACTTGGGTATTGTCATGGTGAATGCCCAAAAGGGAGAATTCTTGACTAATATAGAGAAGATTTCCACTAAAGTCTATAGGCATTCCTCATCATGAGGTCAAAATATGCCTCGCTGTCTATTGAAGCGCTGACTCCACAATAGTAGTTGATAAACTCGTTTTTTGTTATCTGAAATAATATTCACACTTACATTACAATCAACAGTTTACCTTTGTATTTACATGACAATGAACAGTTTAACTTTGTATTTACATAACAATAAACAGTTTAACTTTGTATTTACATAACAATAATCAGTTTAACTTATTATTTGACTTGCAAATTGTTTCTGTTAAAGTATTCATTATTGTTTAAATAAATATATTGTATTAGGTCTTAAAAAATATCGATATGAAAGTGTTAAAATTATTTTGTAAATTTATACTAATATTTAACAATACTTCATGTTGAACTTGTATAAAGAAAGAAATGTTAATTTATAGAAAACTTTTAATTATCTGTTGAACTCATGTAAAATATTGAACAATTACTTTGGAAATTGTTCTTTATAGTCATAGTGCATTTTTTGGACAAGAAACTGTGAACTTTTAATGATGTTACCGTTTAAAACAAAATTCAGGTGTGTTTTCATTAAAAAAAAACAACATGCATTTTAGTAACAAAAACATGGGACAATTCTATGAAACCTGAGATTTTCAAAGATTAAATTCAGCTTTTAAAATAATATTTATCTTTGTATGTGTTAAAAAAATCCACCACTTTATTCAACTAAAAAGGGGGTCAGTCAAACCAACAAGTTTTGGTTTCATCAAAATAAAAAAAAGTTGTGACCCATAGATATGAAAGTATTTTGAATAACACTGACATGCTTTGGTGACCAGGCATTCAATGAAACAGTTCCAATCACTTACGATAAAAAGGAAAATCAGTAATACAGAAGTTTACCCGAGTCAACCCTGCAGATATACCATTCTTTAAGGGACAGGCAAATTCTCTTTACAGATCATATTTAACCCTTTCTTCCATACACCTTTATTGCATGGGCAAACAGTTTAGATCCAGATCAGCCGGCACATTTGTGCAGTCTGATCAGGATCTAAACTGTTCGCTTTTTGATTCATAAATCACTGACTTTAAAAAATCTTTTCTGATAATGCAGGCCCTGGATTTATTATACAAATAAATACTAATGTTGAGGTCGATATATAGTTTTGCGGACCTGGGTAGTGTGATATCGACCGAGGACGAAGTCCTCGGTCGATATCACACTACCCAGGTCCGCAAAACTACATATCGACCACAACATTAGTATTTACTTGTTATATCATATACCCTATGAATTTAAAGCATTCTGATGAAGATGATGATGATGATGATGATAGCAAAGGTATTAATTCCCGGGGTAGTTATCACTCGCGAGTACGGAGCTCTCGACCAATCAGAATGCTTTAAATTCATAGGGTATATGATATAAACGTTTAACCCAGTTGCATAAACACTTAACAAAATTAATTATACTGAGCATAATTTATTTTGTTGAATTTATTCAAGATATTCCCGCCACTGTTTCATCATAATATCATCATTTCAAACTTAAAAATAAATTTATCGTTAAACTATTTCTGACCAAGAAGTTAACAGTGTAGATCCTGATCAGATAGCACGGATGTGCTGGCTGATCTGGATCTACTGTTCGCATATGCAAAAACCATTTATATCTTTTATAATTACATTAACCTGTTACTGTTAGTATTGGGAATAAAGTTTCACTTGAAAAAAAATGGGATTTCAGTTAAATTCATATTTAACATGAAAGTTTCCCATCAAGCTCATAAAATAAAAGGTTAGTTCAGGGTGGGGTACTATCAACGTGTTCACCTATTCTATTTATTTCTAACGAGTTTAAATCTTCCATGCATTCCTCATCATAAGATCAAAATATGCATCACTGTCTATTGAAGCGCTCACACCGGAATAATAATTGAGGAATTCATCTTTTGTAACCTGAAAATACATTTTATGCATGGGTGACAACATGCAAGAGAGTCTAGCAAAATTACCACAAGCAAAGGTACAGTCAAGCCCTCATCCTGGTCAATTGGTGTTAATTCTTTAAATTTAGGTCACACTATTCATAGTTCAGGCCCATGCCCAAGATCATAAAACTAAGACTGGAGACCAGTCTCAAATCTCAAGCATCTGAATGGCTGAAATGGCACCCAGTCGCCATTTCAGCCAATCAGATGCTTGAGATTTGAGACTTGGTCTCCAGATTTAGTTTTATGATCTTGGGCACAGTATATAGGAAGCCCTTAACCTGGCCATCTGGAATAGAACTAACTGGCCTGTAGCCGGGTCAATACCCGTCATCCTGACCTTCTCCTGTCTTGTTAGACAAGGGGAAGCTGGACTACACCTCAAATGGAAGCAGATTTTAACGGTATAGTATGCTCTATTGTCCTAGGCATTAGGCACATTCTGTTCTATTTCATTAAAACAAGTAGACCTTTTATAGACAGCCATGATGTGGAGTATGATCTAGATCTACTCCATTTGAAAACTGTGACAAAGGATGAGGGTTAGGGCTGTCCTGCCACTCAGTTTGTAAGTTTACTGTGATAACATTGTTTATGCGCTTATGTTTCTGCTTGAAATTAAATATAATTATGCCCCCCTTCGAAGAAGCGGGGGTATATTGCTTTGCACATGTCGGTCGGTCGGTCGGTCGGTCGGTCGGTATGTCGGTCGGTATGTCGGTCGGTATGTCGGTCCGTAGACCACATCTTGTCCGATCAATAACTAGACAACGCTTTGTGATACAGTCCTTATATTTGGTGTGGAGGTTGGTCATGACCAGTAGAAGACCCCTATTGATTTTGGGGTCAGTAGGTCAAAGGTCAAGGTCACAGTGGCCTTGACCACAAAAACCTTGTCCGATCAATAACTAGACAACGCTTTGTGATACAGTCCTCATATTTGGTGTGGAGGTTGGTCATGACCAGTAGAAGACCCCTATTGATTTTGGGGTCAGTAGGTCAAAGGTCAAGGTCACAGTGGCCTTGACCACAAAAACCTTGTCCGATCAATAACTAGACAACGCTTTGTGATACAGTCCTCATATTTGGTGTGGAGGTTGGTCATGACCAGTAGAAGACCCCTATTGA
Organism: Corbicula japonica; assembly: GCA_038501625.1. Lineage (NCBI taxonomy): Eukaryota > Metazoa > Mollusca > Bivalvia > Venerida > Cyrenidae > Corbicula > Corbicula japonica. The sequence continues at coordinate 417,166 of JAZAYU010000008.1, read as the reverse complement.
TTTTGGGGTCAGTAGGTCAAAGGTCAAGGTCACAGTGGCCTTGACCACAAAAACCTTGTCCGATCAATAACTAGACAACGCTTTGTGATACAGTCCTCATATTTGGTGTGGAGGTTGGTCATGACCAGTAGAAGACCCCTATTGATTTTGGGGTCAGTAGGTCAAAGGTCAAGGTCACAGTGGCCTTGACCACAAAAACCTTGTCCGATCAATAACTAGACAACGCTTTGTGGTACAGTCCTCATATTTGGTGTGGAGGTTGGTCATGACCAGTAGAAGACCCCTATTGATTTTGGGGTCAGTAGGTCAAAGGTCAAGGTCACAGTGGCCTTGACCACAAAAACCTTGTCCGATCAATAACTAGACAACGCTTTGTGATACAGTCCTCATATTTGGTGTGGAGGTTGGTCATGACCAGTAGAAGACCCCTATTGATTTTGGGGTCAGTAGGTCAAAGGTCAAGGTCACAGTGGCCTTGACCACAAAAACCTTGTCCGATCAATAACTAGACAACGCTTTGTGATACAGTCCTCATATTTGGTGTGGAGGTTGGTCATGACCAGTAGAAGACCCCTATTGATTTTGGGGTCAGTAGGTCAAAGGTCAAGGTCACAGTGGCCTTGACCACAAAAACCTTGTCCGATCAATAACTAGACAACGCTTTGTGATACAGTCCTCATATTTGGTGTGGAGGTTGGTCATGACCAGTAGAAGACCCCTATTGATTTTGGGGTCAGTAGGTCAAAGGTCAAGGTCACAGTGGCCTTGACCACAAAAACCTTGTCCGATCAATAACTAGACAACGCTTTGTGGTACAGTCCTCATATTTGGTGTGGAGGTTGGTCATGACCAGTAGAAGACCCCTATTGATTTTGGGGTCAGTAGGTCAAAGGTCAAGGTCACAGTGGCCTTGACCACAAAAACCTTGTCCGATCAATAACTCGACAACGCTTTGTGATACAGTCCTCATATTTGGTGTGGAGGTTGGTCATGACCAGTAGAAGAACCCTATTGATTTTAGGATCAGTAGGTCAAAGGTCAAGGTCACAGTGGCCTTTGCATACAAAAACGTTGTCCGATCAATAACTAGACAACGCTTTGTGATACAGTCCTCATATTTGGTGTGGAGGTTGGTCATGACCAGTAGAAGAACCCTATTGATTTTAGGATCAGTAGGTCAAAGGTCAAGGTCACAGTGGCCTTTGCATACAAAAACGTTGTCCGATCAATAACTAGACAACGCTTTGTGATACAGACCTCATATTTGGTGTGGAAGTTGGTCGTGACCAGTAGAAGACCCCTATTGGTTTTGGGGTCAGTAGGTCAAAGGTCAAGGTCACGGTGGCCTTGACAACAAAAAACCTTGTTCGATCAATAACTAGACAACGTTTTTATGTTTATTTGTATAATAAAATAAAATACTTCTCAGTGTAAAGTTGTGATTATTTTTCCCCATGACAATTTCAAGTAAAGATATATATTAATGATCCATAACATTAATTTTAAACTATTTCAATATATGCCGTGTCATAAATAGGCACTGATTATCACTCACTTGTGTTTATTAAATGCTTTGGTTTCGTATGGATGGTCACTAAAGCCTGCACATTACCGGAATTGACATAACACTAGAGCTACTATATCTCCGCCAATAGCGAATATTTGATTTAAATTACAATAAAATCCTTTGTGTTAGACTAGGTTAATCTACACGCGCTTATGTTTGTCGAGGTAAATGTAATCCTCTCATTGGATGACCTAGTTATTGATATATAGGAGTTCCACCGTCTTGTAAATTGCTTTCATGACTGGTACCCTTCATTGCTAAAGCTTACAAAAGTCTCTAAATTTCCAAAAATTTAAATTCAATGCTAATAGATATCACTTGCACGTCAGGGGGGGCATTTGTGTTTGACAAACACCTCTTGTTTTATAAGTTATAATATTAAAATGAGGCACAATCGTTTAAAAATAGAAACATGAAGTTTGAATGCCTTTCCTGTAATAACCCTTTAGCCATTGCTCTATTGATATAACTATTATTGCATGGGTGAACGGCGTAGACACAGAAGATCCATGCAAGCTGATCAAGATCTATGCTGTTCACTTTTAGAGTTATAAGGTTATTTACAGCCAAAAGCGAACATTTTAGATCCAGATCAGACATGACAGATGTACATGCTTATCCAGATCTACACTGTTTTCCCATGCAATAAAATTCATATAATGATATGGTGTAAAGGGTTTAATTCAAATTGTTGATGAAGTATAGCGATGTTATCACAGCTACTTACAGGGATTAAGAATTAAACAAAACCATTTAATTCACAAAAGCACAACTTTTGCCAGACTCATCAGGTGAAACTCTTATTCCCACTTGACAAGGTTTTCATATATAATATTATCATTTTTATCCATGTACCATTGTTTCCGCCAAGATTTCAATTTCTGCTATAATTCTATATCAAACTGATTATTCTAATAAACTATCTACATCATGCACATATGCTGATAATTATTTATTTCTACGAAAACCTTGTGGTAATTTTCATGGGTGGTAAAGCAAAACAGTTGTGCTATGCATTCCCATATCGTGTACATGTATGTGTTATGTGATAAATGCAGTTGCTGCTACATCAAAGGTTTGCTCGTCAAAATGATATCTACAAATACCAAAACACATTGTTTGAGCAAATAAAGAATGGAATGGACAAGTAAGCATGATCTGTTGTCAAACTAAAAATAAAAAAGACAATTAAACATAAATTTTCATGTGACTTCTCACAATGAATTCACATCCAATTTATGTGATATTAAAGTAATGCTTATTGACAATTTGACAAATACAAGGTGGTCTCAATGGGTATGTAAGACTGTGTTTATTCTAGGTGTTTACAGTTAAGGATTTATTCGAGTTATGTTAAATTTTTCCCACACTTTTTTAAGAAAAAAACACCACATACCCAGTCTCTCCACCATAAATTAACCTTTTACTCCATAGATACTTCTTTATTGCATGAGCAAAAAGTGTTGATCAAGGTCAGCCAGCACATCTGTGCCATCTGATCAGGATTTACAGTGTTCACTTTTAGATTCATTAACTTGTTTCTAACCATTGATGTGATGGCTATTCTTGATTAACGCTGATCACTTGCGCATTAAAATGTGTATATATGAAGTAAAGGGTTAACTGAATAAACGCTCTTGATGAATGAATGAATGAATCTGTACAGCACTCCTTTATGCCAACACACAGATACAAGACAATGACACAACAAAAACAACACATGAACACAGACAACACCACAGCAAAAAAAACTTCACACACATTATTATGTGACACATATGATTAGAAACAGACAGAAGACACCACTGCATTTGGTGAAATTTTAAACTGCCTACAACAGCATTGTGGTGCAACTAGAGACCATTTATCAGAAAATACACAGCAGAAGCAGAGTTTAAATCATTTACAAAAGCTACGAAGCATGTAGTATGTTAGTTGCCTCTATAAGTGGTAGTAATGGGGAGTGGTGTGCACAGGAATACTTCTAACATACTGTTTCAACTCACCTATGCAACATGGAATATCGCACATGCAATGTGACCATGAAGCTGTCATGCAAAATAACTCCTCAAAAATTCTGTATCGCGCTGTGAAAGCTATTTCCGACAAAAAGACTTCCAACTAATAGAAAACAATAAGCAGTACAACTTAATGCCAAGTGGGAAAAGTTACTTACAGCAATGTCAAAATACTTAGGCAAAATGTCAAAATACTTATGCAATGGTCAAATTACTTATGGCAAAGGTCAAACAACATATGAACAAGGTCGAATTACTTATGTCAAAGGTCAAACCACTTTGGATAAGGTCAAATTACTTATGGCAACAGTCAACCACTTACAGCAAAGGTCAAATTATTATGGCAAAGGTCAAACCACTTACAGCAAAGGTCAAATTATTATGGCAAAGGTCAAACCACTTACAGCAAAGGTCAAATTATTATGGCAAAGGTCAGACCACTTACAGCAAAGGTCAAATTATTATGGCAAAGGTCAGACCACTTACAGCAAAGGTCAAATTATTATGGCAAAGGTCAGACCACTTACAGCAAAGGTCAAATTATTATGGCAAAGGTCAAACCACTTACAGCAAAGGTCAAATTATTATGGCAAAGGTCAAACCACTTACAGCAAAGGTCAAACCACTTACAGCAAAGGTCAAATTATTATGGCAAAGGTCAAACCACTTACGGCAAAAGCCAAGGATTAATCTTATGGCCATATAATAAAAGTTTAAGCTAACTGGATAAAATAAAAAATATTCACTTTAGACAATACTATATACATGTAGTATGAATGTGCAACAAATAAAACCAGTACAGTGCTTGAGAGAAGGTTAATATGTTAAAAAGGTCCAATACACAAATATTCTTTTTAAAGGGGGAAAAGATAGAGGAGGAAAGATGTTACAAAGTCTTTACAGATACAACCAGGACTTTCACACTGATCAACATTTAATTTTTTCTGATTAACTAATCAACATTTAAATTTTGAGAACTCTTTGGTTATTCATAAAACAAGACTTCAACAAGTACATATAATATTCTAATATTTGACATTTAACAAGTATAACTCTAAGAAACTGGTTTAGATGTTTCATACATCGTCAAAGATATCCAAGAGATCGAAATCAAAACCAAATCAGCGAGATTTTCTCAAAATCATTTCATTTCTTGCATACTGAACATAGCTATCAGTGTTGTTCTAATTACACATAAGGAATTGCTAAGGTAAGTGACATCAAGTCAGTAATTTTAAAAAGAAATGGACAAAAATTATAAGTGCACCATTTCAGAAATACCGGTAATAATGTTAAAACTTAAAATTTCAACAAATTATTGGGAAAACAGTTGCCCAAGATTATATAACTAAATCACCATTTCAGCCAATAAGATGCATAAGACTGGTCTCCAACCTTAGTTTTCTGATCTTGGGAGACTATTGTTGTGTAAAGAACCTTGAAAGGTATGCAAGACATGACAAAACTAATATCTTTCATGAGATATTTGGTTCAGATTGAAAATTCTGTCACCTCAGGCAAACAATTACGCTCAGTGTCAGATTTTTCAATTTCAACCTCCTAATCACAAAAGAAAAACACATATTTCATCCGTGGAGCAACTACTTCTGAAAGGATAAACATTTAGTTTAATCCATCACTGGTACAAAATAAGATTGTTGATTTCACTAAAGAGCATCAGAAAATTCTGCCAGATCAATGTATTAAGGGTAAGACTGCATCAATGTTCAATGACGTTGTCATGCAGAATCACAATGACATCTCAGTGAGGTAATTCTGAGAAATCTTAGACACCATTTATGTATTGTAAGCATTTAATGGCACATCGTCATCATATGACAGACACTTTTATTGTGCACAACTAAATATCCTGCTACCATACAATGCCTTTGATAGACAAGGGTAACCATAAGGACTATTCTTTACTGAAATTCATGTCAGATTCGCATGACAATTAACCCTTTACCCCATGGATAAAGCTTTCATCCCATGTACAACCAGTGTAGATTTAGATCAGCCTGCACATATGTGCAGTCAGATAAGGATCTGCTCTATTCACTTAAAGAATCATTAATTTGGTTTATTTTTTTTACCAAAAGAAGACATTAATTCTAATCTGACTGCATGAATGTGCAGGCTCAGATCTGGACCTACACTGGTCACCCATTTGATTTAACGCATATCCACTAGTAGAGTTAAGGTTTAAATCTGAAGTGATAATATACAGTAATAGATTGTATAATATGTAGTGATCCCAATCACAAGACTGCGAATATTTCACAACAGTGCAAGATAAGCATTGGTCCATTGGTGACACTCTAGCACTGACATGGTGTGCCTAAGATAAAAGAGAACACAGTTAATCACTCTAGCACTGACTTGGTGTGCCTAAGATAAAAGAGAACACAGTTAATCAGCAACACACTTTGTCAACCAGAGTTGTGTAAATGCTTCAATCACTACAAGAAAAAACACATTATCACTGCAATGTCTAAACATTTTGACCATGTACCACCCCAAATGTTAAAAGTTTGCAAATTACTAGCATATCAATATATGCTGGCTCCAATGTGACTGTGTGAAGTGGCATACAATATAAAGGACATGCTGGCCATTTCCATTTATCAATAAAATGGATTGAGTATTTGTGAAAACATCCATGAGAACTATGGCATGCATATAATGTTTACGAATTGTGATCAGTGATAACTTGTTATATTCTGGTGAAGAGCTTTGCATGCTTTCCTGTTATACAAAATTCTGAAACAAGACCCTGATTTGTTTTCCCTGCGTATGCCAAAAAGTCATGTTGCAAATTATAACTTTGACTCAGTTGTCTAAAAGTACATTACTTGTCTTCAATGTACTCAGAGACTTGAAGTCCCAATAATATCAAAATTAAAATCAGCACATACCTTGCCATCTTTATCATTAGAATCAAATGAGTCTAGAAACTGTCTGAGACACTGGTCCTCTGTCCATTCACCATTTAGGTATTTCGGATGTTTCTTCACATTGTAGACACCCTTCAGATCTTCTACTGTGATGACACCATCTCCAGATCTGTCAAGCTTCACGAAAGCTTGGTTGATTAGACTCTTTCTAGCATTTGACATTGGAGGCTGAAACAAACAGCAATACATTCAATACTCTTTAATCTTGACATTCTCTGCGCATGAAGTGATTATATTACATGAACATTACTGGTTCATGAAAATATTTAACGCTTTTCTCCATAATATATATATATATACTCATTTTTATGCATGAACGACCAGTGTTGATCCAGAACAGCAGGCTCATCACTGCCATCTGATCTGGATTTGCACTGGTTGCTTTTAGGTCTGAAATAACTTAATTAATCAAAAAGGGAACGATGCAAATACTGATCAGATGGCACAAATGTGCTGGCTGATCTGGATCTACACTGTTCGCCCATGCAATAAAGGTGTATATGTGAGGAACGGGTTAAAAAAAGGTAAGACAAGAACCAATCTGTCTCAACAGAGCATTTGTTTTGATAACCTTGTATATATTATCTTTATGGGACAGAACATCAGAAAAAAACTTCAACAATACTTTCTCCCACAGGCTTCATCATTATAGCAATATTTAGTGTATGTTATGTTAGCACCTCATGTCTGATCAGGGTCTACAGTAATCAATTTACTCCACTGATTTATGACTTCCATTTTTTTAGAGGCCACTGTACATCACTGTAGATCTAGCTCACCCACCACATCTGTGCAAAAAAATCCAACTGTTTCATTTTTTTTTTGCAAATTCAACTGTTGCCATTCCATCAAGGACATGATTTTCATTGCAAAAAAAATATTTTAAGAAATATATTTATTGCTGCAAATTCGAAGATGAATGCAAATATTTAATTACACCTTGACAAAAAAAAACAAGTTACGTTTTCATACCCTAAGAGCTTTAAGGAATTCTTCAAAGTCCAGTGAGCCACTGCCATCTTTATCTAGCTGCTCAAACAACTGTTTTATCACAGGATCGTCCATCAAAAGTCCATAGTCATGTATTCCCTTCTTAAATTCTTTAAAATCTAGTGATTTACTTTCATCGTCATCCATGATACGGAATGTTCTGTGGAAAAAAAGGTGAAACAACATAACAATAAAAGTAATTTAATGTGTAAATTGGACAAACAGGAATACTGCACAGAAAATGGACATTAACAATGTGCAACCAGTTTAGATATAAATAAGATGTCATATCATTCAGTGACGTCCATTCAGAATCTACGCTGTTCACTTTCTGATTCATTAGTATTTTTTATAAAGAAGTGAACAGTGTAGATCCTGATCAGAGAGCATGAATGTAAAGATCAGTAGATGGGTATTTGTACATGCAAAGATATTGAATAAGACTAGCCAATGAGGGAGATTTATTCCCTACATGATTTGCAACATATTTTCAATGTCGATACCAGCACAACTAAAGACAAACATACAGAATAGATAAAACACTTTTCAATGAAACACCATTAATGCAATGTTTTCTACAACGATTTTTGGCAATACCTTTTGTATTTATTATTCTTAATAATTGGTTGGTTGGTCAGCAATATGCAGAAATAGAATGGATCAATAACAGATAAATGATTAACTATTACATGATTTATTAATTATTCAAAGAAAAATAACCAATATGCAACTGTCATTCATGAGTCACTGATTAACAGTAAGAGAAAATCATTCAGACATTACTGGTTACAATGAAATATTTGTAATTTTAACATTTTTAACCATATCAGGGCTTTTTTTCCTTCTTAAGTAGGGGCCGTTTATGGACGCCTTCCCTCAGAAAATTTCTTTAAAATCATGCAGTTTTCCCCATCAGGTTTTTTCAATTCCCCTTCAGAGAAAAAATCATGCTATTTTCCCCAAAATTATAGGGTGTGGGCCCCTTCCCCTGGTAGTGAAAAAAGCCCTGCATATACAATGGGTTTTATCACATGCCCACGTCAAGTCTCTTAGTACATGTGTGCCATCTGATCTTGATTTATACTGGACATTTCTTGGTCAGACATAACTTCATCAATCTAAAGCAAATAGTGTAGATCTTGATCAGATAGCACAGATGTGTTGGCTGATCTGCATTTGCACTGTTCACCCATCAGATGACAGCCATATCCCATGGAGTAAAGGGTTGAAGACATCCTTATAATCTAAATGAAAAACTGCCATAAATGTTTGATTTATGAATGAGTATTAAGACTGATTAACTTGGACTATCAGGATGTTTTAACAGAAGTTTAAAAAAGCTTGATAAGCAATTGCCCTGGGTTGTTTTTTTATATATATTTATAGATACGAATATTCCACTAATGTTAAGTGATATTTATTTGACGTGGGAGATGACCCTTAAAATTTTCAAAAGGTCTAATTGTGACCCCTACAATATTACTTGAATGTCATTATTCCTTAATTTTGGGGTATTTTTGGCTTTAAATGGCTGAATCCCAAAAATGTGATGAAATGATCATTCACAATCAGCAGCTAGTGGAACCTATGTGTTATGTTAAGAAATGGCAACAACAATTCAATAATACTGGTAAAAACAAGAACATATTGTCAAAATTAGGCAAGCCTGAATAGCAGATTAGCAACATTAGCTCAAACTAAAAATATAGGCGCCATTGCATTGCAGGAAATAACATGAACTTACGTGTTTACAACACATTAAAACAAATCACTTGAATATTGACACATCAAATTCTTACCTTCCGAGACCTTTGATTCCGTTAGCTCCTCTTTCTAAGCATTTTAGTCTGAGTGTTTCTAAAGGATCTGTGCAGTTCTTGAGCTTTTCTTTACTCTTTGCGATCAGTTCTCGATTCTGTCTTGATGTTGCGGCCATTGTTGTTTACGAAGTCGGCACTGTAAATTAAACGTCTATTACAAAATAGTTGTTATCCGAATTTGTCACGAAACAAATATTTTGACGGTTGATGCTCGAATGCTATATGTCTGTGAGCAAGATGTAACAAGAAGTGAAAATATTTACCTGGTCTAGTTATTTATTGATTTCGAGAACCAACTTGTTGTCGCGTGCACCTGTCACTCAAGTCTCGTTCGCGGACAACGCTCACCTGGTTGCCATGAGTAACGACGGTTTGTACCACGACTGAGACGTTTTTTGCGGCACACTGATTGCTCAATCATATAAAAGAAACATAATCAGCTGACATGTTTGTGTTGCTTATTGTTTGGACGAGTGAAATAAATGCCATTCAATCAGAGCAAAGTCCCAATTAAATAACGAGTATATTCTAGCACTGCCTTGGCCATGGAGACTGAACTTCATAGAATCACTGAATATGATTACAGAACGTATATCTTACACAAAAAGACTGACATCCCGGCGAAGAACATAAAAGATTTAATTGTTGCAGAAAATTTTCAGTTTTGATAAGTATGTTGAATTTTTCCAGAAATAAAGAATATAGTTCTTCCAATCTTCCAAACTGATCCGTGTTCTGTAAGTGCTGTCTATTTTTAAGCTATGCTGAACGCAAGCGCAATGACTGAGGTTACGATTCTTTATTATACGGCGTAATATTTAATTATACCGTGACAAAACAGCACCCTCAACAATATCACAACTATTTGTGCGCAACAAGGACTTTTCTATACATGCGATGGTCGTCCTTCGTGCACAACCCAGTTAGCATTCAAATAAATGCGAAATTTTTTCTTCAATGTCTATATGCCAGCGACCAGAATCCTGTCGCAACTTTTAACGGCTTCAGATAGTTTTTGTAAACCTTATATATCTTTTAAAAAATACATACCTGAAAAACTAATTCGAATAAGAATCAATATATGTGATACTTTTTTAAGAAACTTTTTCGTTTATTATGAAAAACTTATAAATCTCCACACATGTCAGCAGTTTTCATGTTACACCGCTATAAGTTAATTTATCTGACTGTAGTGTTTCGATTTATAAAAGGGACGATTTCATTGGTTAGCACATAAAAATCTACATGTTAACGGCATAAACAATTGTAAGTTTAAACGTCTTATTTGTGGAATATTTTTATTTTATTGATACTTTAGAGACTATTTATGTTTTATAAAAACAAATGAACTTAGCAGTGCTGACATTTTTCAAGTTGCAGTAAAAAACGGGAATTTAAAGCAGTGCGATTTCCACCACAGTTTTGATCGTAACTGCTTGAGACGTAAAAGACAGACAGACATCTGTGCTTGCCGTCAAATTATTGAGACTACCTCAACAAAAATTGTCCTTCGGCCCGACTTTTATATACTGCAGAGGTCAGTGCGCACACCGTGCGTTGTAAGTTGCTCGGTAAGGTCCGCCTGAGTTTTGTGCGCGTTTTGGATAGTTGAACTGAGAAGTGCCGAGTAAGCACGGACCACGCACTTATTACGTGCGCGGCACGTGGAGCAAGTGACGATGGGATTTTTTAAAGACTCGCAGAGACAGTGCGTTATGCGCGTCACTCGTTCTGAATCCGTAGCCTGCCCGCAGTTCGAACGCAGAGAAAATTTTGCGTGCACTAAACATGCTACGGCGTGTCTGCGTGCTACCAAATCCGTACGGAGGCGGTGCTCACCACAGGGCTTTTCATAAAAGTCAAGTCAAGTCAAGTAATATTTATTTTGAATGTCGGAGGCATATAACAAACATGTGTAACATACAATTGTACAAATACACATATAAAAACACAAGCTCTGTAGAGCTTTTAAAACCGACTTAAACATAAATAAATAAGACAAACACAGATGACAGCATAGACAGTATAACATACATACAACATGTGAAACACTTATTATTATACAACATCTTATGAACAGTTTTATTAGGTTACAAGATTGGATACAAATTTAAGATCTTAAAAACATATAATCCTAAAAAATACATGGATATGAGCATTAGATCAAAGTTGCATGTAGGTAATAAGAAGGTAAAGGTTAAGTTTTATAACATAACATTAATCAAGATTAATTAAGATTCTATATGTTGATTAAAACCTCCTAAATATAAGACATATTACATCAAAACAATAATATCATGTAGCGTACATTATTAAGTAAAGCACACATTAAAAATAAGCACATAAAACAAGATTTTAAAGCCATGGACATACATAGGTAGTAACTACCTGAAACAAACATATAGGAGACAAAATAACAAGGCTCACCAAAGATACGAAGGCTAAGCAGAACAAGCATAAACTGGCATAAAGCAGGATAAGCTAACTAGAAAGCAGAGAACCCCGCAACCAGACTGATGGTGCCCCCTGTCAACCACATGCTGAACACTTGCACTCGGGGCCATCCCAGCTTTTTATAAGGGAGCTAAATTGTCTATACGAAGTGCATTCCCTGAATTCAGCTGGCAAGGAGTTCCATAGTTTGGCTGCGGAATACCTGAACGAGCTCTTACACTGTTCTAGGTGTAGGTAGTTCTACTAAATTTCTGTACCTAAAATTGTAAGCAGAATTCTTATATTGTAATAGGGCATGGAGATAAGTTGGTCCCATTTTATTTAAAAGTTTAAAAGCCTCCAGAGCAACTGTTCTCATCCTTCGGATTTTTAGAGATGGTAGTCCAGACTTTTCCAATAAAATATCATAAGAACTTTGGTAATCATCATAAATAAATCTTAATGCGCGTTCCTGGATCTTCTCTATCTTTTTAACATTTGTCTCACTTGTGAAGTGCCATGTCAAAGGGCAATAATTTAAGTTTGACATTACAAAGGAGTAATACATAGTGAGTCTACCCAGCTTGTTTATATTTCTACCTATCCTTTTCATAACATTAAGATGACATGCTGCTTTTTTACAAATATTTGATATGTGAGTATTGAAATTCATCATAAGATCAAAAGTTACACCTAACAATTTAACATCCGGATCGCATTCAATAGAGCAGCTACCCAAATTAAAAGAAATGTTAAGATCGTTAGTTTTACGCCCTAGAGCAATAGCTTGAAATTTATCTGGATTAGCTTTCATATGATTAAGTTTAAACCAATTTATGAGACATAGGGAGTCTTGTTCAAGGGTATGTACTAAGTCCTTTGGACATTTGCTTTGGTATGAAAGTGTATTATCATCAGCATAATTATATAAAGAGCTTCTATGAACAAAAGAAAAAAATATCATTTATGAAGATGTTGAAGAGAAGAGGGCCTAGTATAGAACCTTGCGGGACACCCTTTACAATATGCTGAAAAGTGCTATATTTATCCCCTAATTTTACACATTGTTTTCTACAAGAGAGATAACTCTGAATAAGGGTGACAGAGGATTAAGATAGACCATAGTGCCTACATTTCAATAAAAGCAAATCATGCGGTAGGCAGTCAAAGGCCTTTTGAAAGGTCCATGAGCACCGCAGCCAAATAAAAATTCTCATCTAGAGCTTGTTTCCAATCCTCTGCAACGTTCAGAAGTGTAGTGCTACAGCCATAACCTGGTCTGAAGGCACCAAGGAGTGGATTAAAAATATGACTAACATGTTCAATAAGTTGGGTGTACATAGCCCTTTCAAATACCTTTGATATAACTGGCAGCAGGCTGACCGGTCTATAGTTTCCTTTGTCTAATGTACTGTTTTTCTTGTGTATAGGCACTACTTGTGCTATTTTCATTGAATCAGGAAAATTACATTCATTAAAAGATCTATTTACAATGTTAGAGATAGGTTCCGAAATAACAGAACTAGCTAATTTAACCATTTTAACAGAAATATTGTCAATTCCAGTAGCTTTTTTTACATTCATTTGGTTCAGTTGTTTAGAAACAAAATCCTCATCAATATTTGTAAAAGACATTTCTCTGCAATTTTTATCCTCCATAATCTCTTTGATTTTACATATACTTTCGTGGTTATTGTCAAATTTGATAGATTCATCCCCAATATCCTTTGCAACATTGACATAAAAATCATTAAAAATGTTACAAATTTGTTCTTGGTCAGTGACTAAATTATAATTTTCAAGAAGAACTGTATTTTTCTTAGCGATTGTACCTTTGTTAGAAAAGGCTTTATTGTTGCCCAAAAATCTTTATTATTTGTACCACCAGAACATCTTTCAATAAAATATTGGCCAATTGACTTGCGTTTAATTTTTGTAACAAGATTTCTCATTTGCCTGTACATGTGCCAGCTTTTATCAGTCTTTTGTTTCTTAAATTTATTAAAAAGCATGTGTTTTTGAAATACTAACTTCCGGAGTACAGAGTTCATAAAAGGTGCCGGGCATCTAGGCTGTTTTTTAGTTTAGACTGGGGCATGCTTATCAAAACAAGTTCTAATTGCAGAGCCTAAGGCCTCTGTAGCCGCATCCAGAGAAGGGTCCTGTGTAAAATTTGTAAAATCTATTTGGCTGAGATCTTTATAAAAAGTCTCAATGTCGAAATTTTTAAAATGTCTATAAGAAATCCACTTAGTTTTACTTCGGGGAACATTAAAATCAAGCTGAAAACATACCATGTTACGAAAATCGCTAAGACCTCAGGTAAAATTTAAAACATTAAGACATTTGTCAGGTTTGTTGGTTAAAATAACACCAATAAGGCTTGGATCTGATTTAAAACAAGTAGGTTCATTGATCATATTTGTCAAGTTAAAAATATCACAGATGTCCTGTAGGTGCTTACTTTTGTCATATTGTAGCATATCAAAGTTTAGATCCCCTATGTGTAAAAAATTATCACATTTAGATGAAATCTTATCCATTGAGTTGCATAGGTCATCATTACATGTTAAGCTGCTTTCACTAGGGGGTCTATAGACTCCAGTTATAAGCCATTTTGAGTTGTTTAAAATAATTTCTATGCCTACCGATTCTACAATCTTGAATTCTAATTGTTTCTTTCTGTCAGCTGGAAGATCAGATCTCACATAGGCTAAAACACCACCTCCAAAAGCTGTTCTGTCATTTCTCCACAGATGAAAATTATCGATTTGGAATTGTGCATCTATGAAAGTTTCATCAAGTTTTGTCTCTGAAATAAATAAAATGTCAACAGTGTTTTTGAGAAGGAGGTCCTTTATAAAAGGATACTTATAACGAAAACTTAATATTAAGGTATGCACACATAAATTTGTCTCTATGCTGGTTCCTACTGTTTGGTAAGGGTTTCGAAGATGTCATTTGGTGTATCACTAGTTGAGTTGAACGAGTCTTCTACTAAGCTTTGATCAAAGAAAGAGTCAGTAAATTAAAAACCGTTACACTCAATACACAACCATGGATCCTCTGAATGTTGCAGATCTATATATTCGGCCGGGGTAATACTAGCACATTTAATATACCACCAGTGTTGACACACTTCGCAGTATACAGCTCGATGATTGCTAGCCACAGGCCTTCTGCACAGGCCACATGGGTGTCTGACTGGGCCTGGGTTTAGGGCCACATCTCCAGAGATTGCAATTAACATCATTTGGACAGCTGTTTTCACGTGTATTGGCATAGGATCAATTTTATTTCTACGTGTATATTTACAAAGGATCAAGTTTGTTTCTACGTGTATATTTACAATGGTAGTACAGTATATAGTAGTCTGGTATTTGATTTGTAGATAGTAGTAAATCGTAGTGTTCCATATCTGTTGGTTTAGTCTGGGTATTATGATTTGGCGAAACTTTACTACCTGAACGGGCGTCGTTTCCAGTGTTTAGCACAAAAAAGTCATTCATAAGGTCACCGCGGGGAAGAGCTTCTCCGTGAACGTGACGTGGCTAGTATGGATAAGAATTATATAAAAGAAAGCTAAAAATTGGGAAGAGGCCCTGGCCTTTCAAATTGGGATATTTATGCACGATAATTATTTTGGGAAATCAAAATTCATTGAACGTTGGGTACTAGTTTATTAGTTTGAATAGTAATAAGTATCTTCAACTTAAATTTAATTGTTTTACGCACTTTATTTTTTAGACTTTAATTGTCAAACTCCCCTCGGAAGATTATGATCTATATTTGGAGTTCTTACCTGGCATTTTGGGAAGATTCTCTGCCACAGTTGGAAAAAAATACTATATTTTAGGATTGGGAAGTGGCCTTATTTAGGCCTCTGTTATATAAGGATGAAAAGCCCTGCACCACGTACAAATCCCTAAATTTTGCCCATGTTTTTGCAAGTAGACAGCACGCACTTGCAAGTACGACGGGTTGTGACCGGGGCTTTATGAAGCGCCGTGCACAGTGCAACAGTTGTTAACGGAGGTTGCTCGCTGGGTCTAAATCTAATTGAAATCGAAATTTGTAGTATTGTGGTAAAGATGTAAGGCAATATTCCAGATGAATAAATATCTATATAAGTTTACATATATATCACCGAAAATTCAGTTTGACCTATTTGATAAGTTAGTTTTACCAATTTTCAATTATTCATCAGAAGTAACCGGATTTAATAAAGGCAGCCACTGTGAGAAGGTGCATCTTAATTATTGCAAGCGCTTGTTAGGAGCTAAAATTTGCACACAAAATAATTTTGTTTATGGCGAAACTGGGAGATTACCATTATATGCTTTATGGCAGGTTAATATTGTCAGATATTGGTTGAAATTATGTTCAATGTTTGATACGAAATACCCTAAAATTGTGTATAACTTTTTAGTAGATCAAATTAAAGATAGGCCAAACACACGAAACTGGGCTTCAAACGTTAAAGATTTGCTGTCGCGACTAGGTTTTTATGAAGTTTGGTTAAGTCAGGGTGTTGGGAATTCAAAGGTGTTTCTTAATTTATTAAAACAAAGAGTTAAAGAAAAGTCAAACAGACCTGGAATGAACAGTTAGTTACAAAATTCATCAAGATCGTTATTTTATAAAGAAATAGCAAACTTTGAATACAAAGCATACCTAGATATAATCAAGATACCGAAATTTAGAAAAGCATTAACGCGACTGAGATTATCTTCTCATAGACTCGATATAGAAACAGGGCGTTGGAGCAAACCTCGTAGAACTCCAATTAACGAAAGAAAATGTCCTTTTTGTATTAAACTTGAAGATGAGTTTCATTTTGTCATAGAATGTCCGTATATGCAGATTTGAGGATTTAATGAAACCATATTATTGGATTCGGCCAAACTTAATAAAATGTGTAGAACTGATAAACGCGACAAATAAGACTGTAATGACTAAACTTTCAACTTATATATTTAAAGCCTTTGAAACCCGACAAAATGTTTTGAAATATTTTTGATATCATGGAACTGTTTTATAGTTGTAAGACACATAAAACTCTTCTGTCTCTCCCAAAACTCTGTAAGCATGTGCTTATTGTAACCGTTTTCAAATACATGTTTGTTAAAAAAAATCAAAATTTGTAATTTATGATTGTCTTCAATTGCTTACCATGTCACATGTTTTATGGTTACTGTTCTATGTATATTTGTTCATGGGCCATTATGGCTTATTACGAAATAAACTATCTATCTTTCTGTAAAACAACTAAAATGTTCTTGATTAAGGTAATTCTGTCAGAGACTAACTCAGTTATCGTACTTTTCTCCGTGATAATTTTGTGGTTTATAAATGATAAGATTGTTAATACTGATTGTATTGCCCGAAACGTAGAGTTGTGTTTTGGGACGAAGTGTGCTGAGATAATTAAAAGCTGTAGTAGGGCTGAGTCTTACGAATTTTTCTGCAGTTGCAGCTAAAGTACATTGCACTTCGAGCAACTAAAAGAATTGATGAAGACGGTCTATCAAAGCGTTTGTCTACTGTCACATCACCAACTATTTTCGGGTTCCGCAAGACATGACATAGATTATAATCGCCCAGATAGGTCCTGTTTCTATCCAGATCTTTGAATATTTATTGTTTTCATAGCGTCTCTCTCATGTACATACTTCAATATGCTGGAGATTCCTGGTAGGAGGGCGTGGCGTGTTCGTGTAAAAATATACGTTCAATTAGCGTTACCTTTTGTAGGTCATACGACTTGAAAATGAGCCGATACACGGGAAATGTGTCTTGATATGTACAGTACCGCTAAAAACACACATTTCATCTTATTGGTCCGTTTTGATACGGTAAGTTTCTATATAAAAGTCAAACGCCCACTGATATAACTCCTGCTTTGTATCCATCGACGAAGACGGCAGGGTACTGTATTCGGTTGTCCGTCCATCTCACTTTTTTCCCATCTGGATTCGTATCTCAATACTGGATGACTGGAGTTTGTTGAAACGTAGCATTAATGTATATATGGATATGGGAATTACGAAGGCCAAAGTCCGCTCACAATCCACCAAATGTATAGCAGACAGGGGCGTAGCTAGCCCTCTATTCATGTGAATTCAAAATTGTGCTAGGCCGGACTGGGGTTGTGCTCCCAAGAACAACTTCGAGAACAGTGGTGCAATCTGGCGCTTTCAGGCGATCTCAGTTGAATCATATACAGTATAGGTCTTTGATTCAACTGAGCACTTGCGTACAGGCAGCTACGCACAATACAGAATTACCTTCACTTGTAATTTAATAGTAGCCATTTTTATGGGAGTCGAGTCTTTTTACTGGTTGGTGATATTTCACTTAACTTGTCCAAGTGTCCTATGGTTATAGAAATGATGGACATCAAATGCTGTCACAATCATTCAAGGTATAGCAGAGTAATGACCCTTGGTTACTTCCAAATAACCATTTATGCCAGACATATCAGTAACTGAGAATGGTTTGTCCTGGGGCCCTTAAAGTTGGCTAATTGTTTGGTCAGGAAAGTAGATACCCCCCTATTGATTTTGAAGTAAATAAGTCAAAGGTCAAGGTGACCTTTAGTGCAAAAAACTTGCAAGTCTAAGTGTCCTCAAACTTGGGAGGTCGGTTGCTAATGAAAAGGAAAAGAACTCCATGAATTTGTGGTAACCATCTCAAACGTGGTCAAAGGTGACCTTTAATGTAACAAACTTCTCTAATTACTAGAGATGACTGGAAGAGCACTCAAATTTGTTAATTAAGTTGATTGGGCTTTGCATGTAGATGATCCCTATTATTGAATCAAAGTTCGACAGGTCAAACAGGTCATGGTGACCTTAAATGTTTCCTTTTTCTTGCACATATCAAAGAATGTCTAAGTTAGGTATTTCTGGGGTCTGGGGTAGCTAGCAGTCATTAAAAATCAGATATTTTTGGGACAATTTTTTAGGGTAATATGTATTAATATCTAAACAAAGTTTCTTGGTAATAGCATTATATTCACTATTTAGCAAACAGTATTCAACATCAACAAAATACATATACATAAAATCAAAATATTAAAAAACTAGATGGGTGTTCAGCTTTGTGAATATAAAATCCAAGCACAAAAGGGGCATAACTCTAATAAATGTGATCTTCATCTTAAGATTTTGGCATCCTCATGACCCTGTTGTCATAAGTAATATAAACTGAAAGTCTGATGAAGCAATAATAACCCTTTCCTCCATTATACACATTTTTATGCATGTCTGATCAGGATCTGCACTGGTCGCATTTTGGTCAGAAATAACCTAATGAATCAAAAAGCGAACAGTTTAGATCCTGATCAGATGGCAGGGATGTGCCAGCTGATCTGAATCTGAACTGTTCACCCTCGCATTTAAGGTGTTTCTATGGAGGAAAATGATAAGAAATCGTACTTTATAGGCAATGAAAAGTTTTCATAACAAAATCTATGTACAAAATGTTAACCTGGCCTAAAGATTTTGGCAACTGAAAAGTTTCATGAAGAAAATATTAAGAACAATTTTTTTGGCTACAGTCGGACAGACAGAAGAACAGATATTTGCTCACTAGTCAGTATCATTGTGAACTACAAAGTATGAATTTCTAATTGGAATCTATACTGTGCCATAATGATCCACGAGATGTTCAACAGTACATGTACAAGTCTTGTTTGATTACAGTGGTATCATTTTATTTCACAGGCTTATTTTCATGCATGTGACTAAACTTACATTTTCATATTCACAGTTATATTATTCTCATAGGATAATATATTGTGTGGCAAATATTCGCTGGGGTTTGATTTCACACACACTGCAGAGCGTGAAATACGTGAAAATTAAACCCTTGCAAAATATTTATTTATTTATTTTTTTTTTTTCAGGCCCCATAAGGGTAACCCCATTTATTCGTTATAAACACATTATAGCACATAACATAATAACATATAGCATTAAAAGAAAATATATATTATGTATGTATTCCTTTAACAAATCAATTTGTAAACAAAATACTATTCATATGCAAGTTAAGTCGAGTATAAACATGTAGTTTATCAGTCATTAAATTTTTTAACATGTATGCCGGCATATGGTGGAATTACTCTGGCCTGAATTTATAAAAAAAAAGATAATTTATTTTCATGGGCACATAATACTTGTGGTTTTAGTTAATCCGTTAAGATTTTTGGATTCTTAAATTCATGTGTTTTTTTTTTAATTCCAACGTATGTCTTAGCATAAAAACTGTAGTATTATTGCTATTTTGGCAATTAGACTGTAAGTTGATCTATCAATTAAAACCACAAGAACCAGTGCTTCACAAAAAAGACAATGGTTTTACAGTGGTAGCAATAATTCCTATAATAATGCAGTATATAAGCACAAGTAGCTTTTAGAAAAAATATATAATTGTATTTCATAGTATTATTTAAAGGTTTGAGGAAAAAAGACTGAAGCTTTAAACTGGTATAATATTACTATCTGATATTTGAATTTTAAATTATACGAGGGCTGTCCGGAAAGTTCATATACTACTTTATTTTTTAAACTAAAGCAATACATACATAAAACAAATTTGGCCAGCAGATACATACATATCTAACAAACAAATTTAAAAAAAACTGTCAGGCTGTGATGAACATTAACATAATAACAGTCCTTACATCCAACATATATACATAATCACGGAGCACTTTTAAACGTCATCAACGTCAAATGAACGTCACGTAATCACTCCTTCTCAAAATATCGCCCACACGATTTTACGCATTTCTGATGCCGGTTGACCCATTGCTGGTATACCCCTTTGTACCATTCTCGATCAAAACCAGATATCGCTGATCTAACACCAACGGGAAGTTCTTTCAAATCTCCAAATCTTTTCCTGCGCAATTCCGACTGTTCTAACGCGTTCTACTTAATTCGGCTCTTCTACTTTCGGTTGTCCGCTTCGTTTCTTATCTAACACATTTTCATCCCCGCTTCTAAATCTGCTGTGCCACTTAAACACAAGTTGCCTTGAACATTTACCGGTCGTATCTGCTTTTGAAATAAACTTCCACGTCTCAGTTAGTGTCATATTAGCATGAACACAAAACTTGATAACACTCCGTTGCCCCGTCCGTAAAATTGATGTCATTTTTTTTTAAACACCCCCAATGCGTCTAACGGTCGTTTACAACTTGTTTATTAACGTATGACGTCATAATTTTCACCAAATGTCATGCAATGATACCAAATAACTTCGCGTAAGTAAAAACGCGTTAGGCATAAAACTTTAATTTTTATTAACTTTTATTTTGACTAGCTACTGTCATGGAGTCAAAGTGCTCCGTGAACCGTCGGTCGTGTTACCATGGCGATGGGCGTTTTGCGAATATTATTGTTACCATGTCTATTAGTTTAGAAATATGTAGCCAATACATACTTGAGCAAAATACCAAAAACAGCTTATTGATATGACTGCTTATAATTATTCTGTAGCCTTGTCTATGAACTTTCCGGACAGCCCTCGTATATAACGAAGTGAAGTAATTTTTGTCATTTCTTTTTAGTTACACTGCATATTTTGTGTATGTAAATTATTGCTTTGTTGGTTTATTAAAAAATGACTAAAGGACATAATTTAAAACTATTTGATTTAAACCTTGCAAGAGTTTTATCATTATATATATTGTTTAAAATATATCAATATATTTCCACAATACCAGGAATTCTGCTAGTTTGTTACATTTAACAGCAGCTTCTTTATTATAACTGTAATGCATTTTCAAAAATTTCTTTAATCCATCCATTGTTGGATTAATTAGCAGCTGTTTGCTTTTGTAAAGGTACAGTTTTGTGTATGTTAACAGCAAGTTTTCTGATAAAAGATTATTGTTTTTAAATCCAAAGATAGCTACAGTTTCATCTATTTCTGTATGTGGAACAGTAAAGAAACAAATTAACTCCAATGCTTATTTCTCCATAAAAAAATATGGTGAAGTATTTAAACAAATTAAAATTTTGTCAGCAAAATTATAGTTTCCTTAAGTTTTTGGATGAAATAACAGAAAAAAAAACAATATGAAAACCTTCTGACATACAAAGTCTTGGCAGTGTGACATAGTTGCAAGATTGTTAAATTAAAAAAGTTTAATTAAAAACATATTTGCAAAATTATTTTGTTGATCCTTTTTTATCTGTAAGTACTGTTAAAACAGTAATTGATCAGGTAATAAAACAGTTATTTCATATTTGATTTTGGAACAGTCAAACAGTTGTCCCTCGGTGTCGGGGATAGTGTTTTGAACTGTTGCCCTCGGCCGACGGCCTCGGGCAACAGTTCAAAACACTATCCCCTCCACCTCGGGCCAACATTTTGACTGTTCCCAAATCACATATGAAATAACTGTATACTAATGACTGGTCAACAGTTCGCAAACATGGACTTTTTTAGAATTTCAGAAAACAGTCAAAACTACCAAATAACATTTATATAAGGTATCAGGTAATAACTGTATCTAATGAAGTAAAGGATTAAATGTATAGCATTTCAATCGTTAAGAGAGTTGAAGGACAGTGTGTACAAATATTTATAGATACAATAAGAACCGGAAATTATTATTTTAAAAATCAAACATGTTCATACACATAAAAACTGATAACAACTACACCATTATTAATACTTTTATATATATTAACTAAACTTCTTTCACTGACACAAAAGCACATTGATTCACAGTATAAAGAGCAACACAAAATAGAATTATGGTTTATCATATTATAAATAAACAAGAGACTGTCAAAGACGGGAATGCTCCCGAATGGGTACTTTGTCCCAAAAATGGTTAGTTGTATAACAATTGAGGTGAATTTTGAAAATGGTGTAGTGTTATAAAATCAGACAATTTTATAATCCAATTACAAGTAACAAAGTCGGACACGATTTTGCTTCAAAGTCATGGTGGGACCTTGACCTTCAAGGTTATCATTTCTGTGAAATAATTTTAAAAACCGACTTTAAATAAAAAAAAGTTATGGGACGAACACAAATGGGCGACAATCTGGACGGACTATTGGACATATAGACAGATGGACAAACAACCTGGCGACTATTAGCTCCCCCAAATTTCTTCGGGGAGCATAATAAAACATTGACATATTGACATAAGAACTAAACCCAAAATGAATTGTTGAATAATTTTGGTTACACAGCGTTCAAAAGTTTACAAATGTTATCCCTTTACTCCACGAGATATGGCTGCTATCACATGTGTGAACAGTGAAGATAAAGATCTACCTGGTACATCCATGCAGTCTGATTAGGATCTACACGGTTCATCTGTTGATTAATCATGTTATTTCTGACCAACAAGCTATCACGGTATATTCAGATCAGACAGCATGGATGTGCCAGCTGATCTAGATCTACACTGGTCACAAAAGTGAAAAATCCCATCTACTCTATATAAAGTAAAGGGTTAAGAAATAACACCTGGCAGAATGATTAACTTTGTACCATCTAGTTACTGATGGATAAATGAACACTTGCACTGAAATTTGTCAGCTTATCCTTAAAAAACAAACTAGTTAAAACATCATTCAAAGATCTGAAAAAAAAAAGATTTCTTAACAACAACAGTTCATCAATGGAACAAGGCTATCAGAGTAATGCATGCAAAACAACAGTTCCCTACTGGGCTGAAGGTTATAAAACTGAGCATGGAAACCAGTCTCAAATCAATAGCATCTGCCAATCAGATGCTTGAGATTTGAGACTGGTTTCCATGCTCAGTTTTATAACCTTGGGCACTTGTTTGTGCCAGAAAGATAGAGCATATTCAGAGTAAATGACTAGATTTTAATGCTACACAGAAAACAAGCCACTATAGGTATTTAAAAGTAATATATTTGAAACTAAGGAATATATACAGCCAAACCTGTCTTATGCAACACATGTTTAGCAGCCACCTGTCTTAAGCAGTAAGGAAACTAAAATAATAAAGCTCTTGATTTCAGTATATTTACGTATTAAACTGTATAGACAATAAATTCAACAATACAGACAAACCTGTATTAAAGGTATTTTCTATACAGTCAATGCTTAAGTGTTTGCCATATTGTTTAGCCACAATTATGTTGTGCATAAAGTGTTATTAAACATGTGATCACCTTAATCTCTTAACCAATTCTTATTTTCATATTTTATGTACTTTAGGCTCATGTTATAAAGCCTATTTTTAGTAACAGTCACCTGACCTTCTATCAATGGTGATCAACACTTGTGAACATACAAGAAAGAAATAATATAATAACTTTGATTTATTGTTTAATTTGATTTTCAGAATTATTTTGAATTCTTAAGACAGAAAACATGTGAAAATGTATTCGGTCTGTCAAAACCATTACACAGCTGTCAAATTTGATAGCCAAAAAAACTTTGAAAGATGTCATTTTTATTCAGAACCGATTGAATCAACTGGAACTGGTTTAAATGTATATGTCAGTTATTGCTTCATTTGTAAAAGTAAACATATGCAAAAACTAAAATAATTGCAACATATTTTTGGTAAGACATCTTGCATACTATAAACAAAAAAAAATCATATTATTGCTTTTAATATATTTTTCCACAACAGATAAAAAGAATAACCAGAACTGGTTGACAAACTGTACAGTTTTTCTATTTTTAGTAATGCTGACCTGACCTTTGACTTAAAGAGAAAATCAAAATGTTCTGCATAATCCTGTAAACACCTCAATCTGTATACCATGTTACATGATGATATTTTGTGTACTTTTGGAGTTATTGCAATATTAAGATTTGTCTATGTCAGATCTATAGAACAGTTTTGTAAGATGTCCTCATACTTTCTGCAAAAGATCAGTAACTGTTTCACTAAGTACAGTTATTGTCAGATAGTAAACTTACATGAAACACAATTAAGTGAACACTGGTGGGCAGGCAGAATGTGCTGCGTTTCCTAAAAACAACATAGCTGCAAATATTCATACATGTAAACCTTCGGTAACAAAATTGAGATGACACAGTTCTCTCTCAACAACGGTGATATCTTCTTCACGAGCAATCTTCAACAAGTGAGTCCTGAAAAGGCTGACATACTGGCATATTCTTCTAAACAGTTTCAACTCCTTTTTTAATTCTGTCAGATCAGTTATGTTCACTTCAGTGTTAGCCTCTATCCCCTTATTTGTTAACATAGAAGCACACCCACTCCTGTACAGGTTTGTTCTACTATTATTACATCCGTCGTAATGACTGGTTTGGCATTTGAGATTCTCGCCAGTTTTCTCTGTAGACACTTCTACTACTGGAAAAAGCATTTTGCAATGTACATCTTTGTGTTTCAAGTCTTTCCTTGATACAAGCACAGGCGACAATGAAGTCTCATCTTGGCCATTGTTCACTAGATCCAGATCTGAAGTCTCACCTTGGCCATTGTTCACTAGATCCAGATCTGAAGTCTCACCTTGGCCATTGTTCACTAGATCCAGATCTTTAACAAACAATCTTGCCGGAAGAGCTTTTTCCCTCAAGCATAAAGTGACAAGATCAAGGTGACTGGCCTTGATGTAATGCGTCACGATAGCTGTGACAAGCCGTATGTAGTACACAAGTGATTTAGTGTTGGCATATACACGTGTTCCATCAGAATAGAGCACTTCTTGGTAAAGTGCTTCGCTGGGTGAAAACGGTTGCAATTCTTCAATGGAACTTACAGAATCTAAAACAGAAATTAATTTCAAAACATTCAGTCTATTTTATGAATCATGTAAATGTAATTTTAAGGAATAATCAGTATTGTTAGATTCTCAAACAAGTCGGAGTTTTTGCCTTTAAATGTGTTCTTGTTCTAAGACTCCAAATATTGTCTTTAACCCTTTCCTCCATAGACACACCTTTATGACATGGGCAAACAGTGTAGATCCAGATCACCCGGCACATCCGTGTCGTCTGATCAGGATCTGCACTGTTCTCTATTTGATTTTTTAGGTTATTTCCAACCAAAAAGCAACCAGTGCAGATCCTGATAAGACGGGACGGATGTGCCAGCTGATCTGGATCTACACTGGTTGCTCATGCATAAAAATGCATATTTATGGAGGAAAGGGTTAAGATGTTATTAACTTAGTACTTGAGGTAGATTTAACAGACAATCTTCTCAAATGTAAATATACATTCTGGGAAATACATTTCCTTCATCAAAGCTCTCTATTCACAGTTCAGGGTGGAATAATTTTATATATATAGCATCCAGTAACCAAAAGAATGCTGTTTTAAAAAACCTTCATGATAGCATTTCTATTAGGGATGGGACCCAAAATTCAAACATTTGAATATTCTGTGTGACGGAAAATTTTCGAATAAGGTTTTGATATTTGAATGTTCGAGACTTTTTTTTTTTAAATACATACATGTATTCTCTCTTCCAAAAGACTTTTGCTTTAAAATTACTTTGAGTCATTGGTGATTTAATGTGTCTTTATCGGCCTACTATTCAATTACTAAATAAAAAAATGTATCTGCAAACCAAAAATAAAGTGTTTCTATCAGGGATTCTAAAATTTCCAAATCCCAATCGGACATTTGCCGCCGAAATTCCCGCCATTAGGCATTACGACCGACCCCCACCCACCCCAGCCAACATTATCCCCCCTTCCCCCCCCCCCCCCCCCCCCCAATATCATCCACAATCACACCGACGCCGATCAATTGTTCGATCTTTATTTAATAATTTTCTACGTCCCACACAAAATAACATTTTTACCGTCATCAAAGTCTCAATAAATCGGTAAGCTAAAATCGAAACCGAAAGTAAAAAGTTACATATGCACCGTTTACGTCACTCGTAAGGAAAATGCGTTGTGCTAGTCACTACGGGAATTAACAAAGTAGTCAACTTTTTGTGAAAGGCAACATTTTTAGTAAAATCTGCATTATATACGTTTGTTAAAATTTGAGTAATTGCAATTTTAAACGTCCTTTTTATTTTATTCCGTCGTCGGTCAATTAGAATTACGCACATCGAACAAACTCATCTGTCTTTAATTGCAAACTGTTATATTGTTTTCGTAAATTATGACAATCACAAATACTGAGTCTTTTAATTCAGTCATCAAACATATAGTTTGTTAATTACCCGCCTTTGACTAGCCGCAGTTCAATTGCAAATTAAATCAACTCGTCCGTTGTTAAAATGAGACCGACCATTTCCCGTTTCATCTATGCCGCACGCTATTCTAGCGGCGTGTAGTGACTGTAGTCATGGTAGCAGAGTTGTGCAGTCGGTAATTGACAGGTTTATAGCGGATTAAGCGTGAAAAAATGTACATGTAGGTAATTTCCTTAACAAGTTATGGGCCACTAAGGGAAACTTATACTGACTGAAATTTTCATGACCGATTTTTCTTACCAATTTTGAAATTTCAATCGGACATTTTTACCGAAAATCGGTCAATGACCGATTTGCCGACGATTTTAGAATCCCTGGTTTCTATTGCTCCATAAAAAACACCTTTGTGGCGTGGTCAAACCGTGTAGATCCAGATCAGCCAACACATCTATGCCATCTTATCAGAATCTATACTGTTTGCTTTTATACTCATTAGGTTATTTCTGACCAATAGGCAAGCAAACACACAGATGTGCAGGCTGATCTGGATCTACACTGGTTGCACACGCATGTTAAGGGTAAAGTATAGTTTTGTCACAGGACTAAGATATAAACTTACCCTGAGTTGCCGTAAGTGTTTCTTGACTTTCACTGGACTTCCTTTTTGAATGACTAAACGAGGTCAACAGTGACGCCATCTCATTTGTTTCTGCCAAATCTATTGGACAGAGACCATTTGATGTACGCTGTTCAAGAAGTTTGATTCCGCCATGCTGCAGAAGCAGTCTACAGACTTCCAGTCTATTGTTGATAACAGCATCATGTAGGGGTGTGATACCCTCCGAGTTGCTGGCAAGGAGATCCACTTTCCTGGGACCTTTTACTTCTAAAAATAATTACTATGTTTTATCAAATCAGGAATTTAATTTTAAATTAAATTTTTTTCAAAATGCAAACAATATTTGATATTAGTAGGTGAATCTAGAGTAAAATTCACAGTAATGAAAACCAAACAGTTAAACTATACTTGAGTGCAAAAGAAATAACTCTTGTATATTCTTGTAACATTTGTCTCTACAGAAGATTACACACTCACTGTGTTCAGGACATCCGTTAAATAACCCTTTACTCCATATATGCATATTTTATGGCATATGCAACCAGTGTAGATCCAGACCAACGCAGATCCACGCCATCTGGAAAGGATCTGCACCTTTTTTTTTTTTCAAGAATAACTTTTAACTAAAAAATCTTTAAGGCTTGGTTAAAAAGTGCAGATCCTGATCAAATGGCACAGATGTACTGGCTTATCTGGATCTACACTGTTTGCCCAAGCTACATGTATAAAGGTATTTAAATGGAGGAAAGGGTTAAACTATATTTAATTACAAAAAAACCTCATGTATATTCCTTTATCTTTTTCGTCTACATGAAATTACACAGGATACACACTGTGTGAAGAACATTCATTCTGCCACGATAAAAACTGTTTATTTTGTGTGCACTATTCCATGATATGTTTGCCTTTTGATTCATGAATGGGTTTAATAAAAACACTTCTTTCCAGATGCATGATTTCTATTGATTCTTTGATGAGGCATTTCGTTTGTGTATCTCAATATTGCCTGTTATTAACCCCAACCAAGCCAAATTTTCAAGGAAAGGTATTATGAATATGTTTTATCTTTCAGCCCATGCCCTTCTGTTGTCAACATGTTGTATTCACATTATTTTATCAGATTATCACCTAACTTGCTCAGAACATTTATCTAAATGATATCTTGATCGAGTATGGTGCTGGATTATCTGGAGTCAAACCTTACATCTCTAAGTCAAATCACAGCCTCAACTTTGTTAACCCTTTCCTCCATAGATACACCAAACCCGCAGAGAAAATTTTTCTGACACTACTAGGACTTTCATTTTCAAGTAAATGATAACTGGTCTGGGTTGACAAAAGCTTCCATGTTTTATTTACCATAACTAAAGCTTGCAATCCAATAATTATATTGTTTGTTTCTTTCCTACCAAATGACAAGGACGATATAACATTATAAAGTTTACCTTTGTTAAAGAAGACATCAACAGTTTTAGAGGGAACAAACTTCAACAGTTCCTTTGCACACTCAATGTTACCATGGTTACAGGCTTCATGCAGTGGTGTCCACTCTGCATTATCTTTAGCATTCACATCAATACCTATAGCATGAATTAAACAGATGGTTGTATATTAACCATTTCCTCCATATGTACACTTTCTTATGT
Organism: Corbicula japonica; assembly: GCA_038501625.1. Taxonomy (NCBI): domain Eukaryota; kingdom Metazoa; phylum Mollusca; class Bivalvia; order Venerida; family Cyrenidae; genus Corbicula; species Corbicula japonica. Next base: position 387,977 of record JAZAYU010000008.1, on the reverse strand, counting down.
GTTTGCGAACTACGTAGATCCAGATCAGCCAGCACAACTGTACTGTCTGATCAGGAACTGCACTCTTCACCATTTGGTCAGAAATAACCTAATAAATCAAAAAGCGAACAGTGCATATCCTGATCAGATAGTACGAATGTGCCAGCTAATCTGGATCTACACTGTTCACCTTTTTGTCGGAAATAATCTATTCAATCAAATTCAAAAAAAGGAGAACAGTGCAGATCCTGATCAGACGGCAAGGATGTGCTGGCTGATCTGGATTTACACTGTTCACACATGCCATAAAGTGGTATATATTAGTTGTAATTAGTACTTAGAGTTAACCTGGTATTTGCAGGAGCTCCTTCACCTTGGCCACATTGTTGCGAATACATGCTAGATGAAGAGGGGTCTCCCCTTTATGATTCCGCTTGTTGGCTTTCTTTGTCTGTTGGCTGAAGTTTGCTTTGTTGATATCTGTATTCTCAGTCAGACAGCAAGTGATGGTGGCATGATTTCGTGTTGTTAACTTGGTTCTTTAAACAAAAAGCATAAAATGATGGTGGCATGATTTCTTGTTGTTAACTTGATTCTACAAAAAAATAAAGCATAAAGTGATGGTGGCATGATTTCGTGTCGTTAACTTGGTTCTACAAAACATAAAGCATAAAGTGATGGTGGCATGATTTCGTGGTGTTAACTTGGTTCTACAAAAAATAAAGCATAAAGTGATGGTGGCATGATTTCGTGTTAACTTGGTTCTACAAAAAATAAAGCATAAAGTGATGGTGGCATGATTTCTTGTTGTTAACTTGGTTCTACAAAACTAAAAGCATCAAGTGATGGTGTCATAATTTCGTGTTGTTAACTTGGTTCGACAAAGATAAAGCATAAAGTGATGGTGGCATGATTTCGTTTTGTCAACTTCGTTCTACAAAGATAAAGCATAAAGTGATGGTGGCATGATTTTGTGTTGTCAACTTCATTCTACAAAGATCAAGCATAAAGGGATGGCGGTATGATATATGTTGTAAACTATGTTCTACAAACACAAAGCATTAAAAGTAATTTTCACAAACACCACAAAAACTTAAATATAGAAACTTCATGTTCTGAAAGAATTTGCACATTTTTCAACTTCATGATTTCAACAAAGTTCATATTGTATATAATGTAAAGTGAATGCTTCATTCATAAAAAGCATGGTCACATGATTTATCACAGCGTGCCACTTACATCAGAACTCCCTGTCCATGTTATCTTCTTAAATGAAGTTTCTTGTTTTCTCAACCATTAAATGTCCAGTCGATTTGGCAAGCAATTTTGGAACCTTTAGGTTCGTAGTTATAGATTTCTAATATATTCCTAATCATCTCATCAGCAAGTGACACATTTTGTGACATAAATACCTGATTTTGGCTGGGGATTGTGGGCTTGACTGTTTCCTGGCACCATTCAACTGTGGCAACAGGTAAAAGTATTGGGTCACCTGAAACAAGACATTATATTACATATTATAATATATTATATTATATCAATCATCAAACAATGCTTGTTGTATGTTGGAAAATGCATGAAACATATTTTTTTGTATTACTTGTCTACATAAAACTATATTTCAATCTTGCTTTAACATATTGAATCAAAGCATTAAAGGCACTGAGTATTTTGCTGTGTTTTAATTTCATTGCAATGATTGCTCATCATCTACTGAAATCTTAGTCATCAAATAATTTTCATAAATGCATAGCTTAAAAATAATAAAATTGATTTTCATGTTCTAATAATCCTCATTTTGTTAACACCATTATTAGCACTATTTTGAGTACTCGGATATTCACAAATCCTATCAGAAAATCGGATACAAATATTCGCCATTGCAAAGATTGTTAAATCGCAATCTTTTATTAAAACATTTATTCACGCAATTATGTATGAAATATAAACCAAAAATGATTTATAAAGTGATTTTAAACATTGTTTTTTCAAAGGCCATAACCTTTGCTTTAATAATCTGTCACCAAAATGAATAGAAATAGTTCAGTTTTTAAATAGAATAAGAAGAAAAGGGCATTGATGTTGCATGTACTGGTAGCCAAACTTGTCAAATCATATGAAAAGTCGCCATGGAATCAACCCTATGCCAAGTTAAATTATAACCCTATGGATAATCATTTTAACTAGGGATTTGTGAATTGATCTGTGAATTGTCAGGCCTGAATCGTGGATTGGATCGGATTGCCACTTGCCCGACAATCCACAGCCCTATTCTGTATCTACAGATGCAAACAATGTAAAACATATTTACTACTGATTTTGATTTTAGTTAGATTTTGGCTTGTAGCCAAAACAACAAACACCTGGCACAGTGATTGATATTTTTTGTTGAGAAGTAGCATGGAAGTTTAATTGACAGAACACTTTCATAGTTAATCATGCCTTCAGGTTGCTTTACTTTAAGCCACCTTTGTTATTGCACCAGTGGTACATGCATTTTCAGCTCAACTTCTGCAAGCAACAAAAATTTGATTGACAGCAACACCTTGTTTGAAAGTAGAACATGATGTCTTCTTATTGGAGTAGCAGTTCAAACAGTCGTCGCATGACAAAAAAGTGATCAGAGTCTTGTGAAGTGTTGCAGTGCAATAAATATTTACGGAGGTCGCTTGATGGGTCAAAATCAAATTGAAATCTATAATATAAGCAATGAGTTTCACAGAGATTGCCATCTGATCAGAATCTAAACTGTTCGCTTTTTGGTTTGTTATGTTATTTCTGACCAAACTGTGACCAGTGCAGATCCTGATCAGACAGCACAGATGTGCCAGCTGATCTTGATCTACACTGGTCGCACATGCGTAAAAATGTGTATACATGAAGAAAAGGTTTGAACCCCTTGACTTTCCCCCACCTATGCAAAAAAAACATGTTAAAACAAGAGAGGTATTCCACTGTTAACTAGGTTTGTTTGAACAGAGTAAGCGGCTCTCTAGCCATCAAGTATTCATTATCTGCCTTACCCCACCCCACAAACAATGCCATATTAACTCTTTACTCCATGGGATATGGCTGTTATTCATCGGCAAACAGTGTAAATCCAGATCAGCCAGCGCATCCATGTGATCTGATCAAGATCTACACTGATAACTTTTAGATTCACTGGGTAATTTCTGACCATGAGGAAACCAATGTAAGTCTAGATCAGACAGCATAGATATTCTGGCTTATACGGATCTACATAGCTCACACACAAGATAAAACCCATATATATGGAGTAAAGGGAAAAAACGGGGCATTTCTTACTATGCTCAGTAATGAGATAGGTTTGGACAGATGAATTGGATCTTCTGGCAGCAGGAAGTCATCAAAAGCATGCAACAGTTGTTGGCACACTCCAACTTTCAACCAGGGCAATCTGAGTCCGGGTATTACTGTATGTAACAACTGTTGACCCCGGATGTCTGAAAATTATAACAATGTCATCTAAGTTGTAAAATCGGTTCATAGCTGTAAAACCAGTTCAAGCAAATAAAATAAATTATAGTTCCAGCAAAATGTTTTTTTTTTACAGAAAAAGAATTTATTCACAGAGAATTTTGTGAATGTTACATAATATAGACCTCCAAAACATTCATAAAGAAGAAAACTAACCAAGGGCAATAACTCTGAAAGTATTGCCTGAACTATCATCCTGAAAAATAGTGCTTATGTTCTAATGTGGTAGCAACATGTATGTGTGAAGTAATGAAAGAAAATAAGGTATCAAATTCTATATTGATTCACTTATCACTGTGCGCCTCAATCCTAGTTGCATTGTTTGATATATCCTTGGCATTAACCTTTTTCTTCATGAGATATGCTCATGGATCAACAATGTAGATCCAGATCAGCTAGAAATCCATTCCATCTCATCAGATATACTCTGTTGGTTTTTAGGTGGTTATTTCTGACCAAGAAGTGACCAGTGTAGATCCAGATCAGATGGCACAGATGTGTCAGCTGATTTTTATATACATTGGTGGCACATACGATAAAACCTAAATATATGGAGAAAATGATTAAACTATTAAAACAGATCAATCTCGACCATTATTCAGTTCTAACAGAAATATTAATGGTTTGTCTTGTCCTTGAATACAAAAAGGCTTCGAGGTTATCAACTAGGAATGGAAACCAGTCTTAAATCTCAGCAATCGGGTTTGTTGAAATTTAAGACAGTTTCAACAATGACCAATGGAAATCCTGAGATCTGTGACTGGTTTTCATTCTCAATTTTATAACCTTGAACCATGACACGAATCTCTCACCTAACCGAAGTTCAAAGCCCAGTTGATCAACAGGGTTGAAGGTTTGTAATATCATTGCAATTTTAGAACCAATAAAAATTGCAATATTAGTGAGCCCCCGCAATTAACTTGATTAACTTTTTTTGTGATATTTCATTTAAATATTTCAACAGATTTCTTGAAAATCCTATCATATATGTAACTGTAAGTTAATTGTTGCAAATCATTTCCTTTACAGAAAACCATTCCAGATCAAATGTTAGCCCAAAGAGAAGAAAATATGCAAACATTAATCCTTTCCTCTATACACATGTATATGTGAATTTATGGCATGGGCAAACAGTGTACAGTGACACCTGCCTTAGCAGCCAATTGCAAATAGCAACCACCTATCTTAAACAGCCAGTTTGAATATCACCTAAACTGACATTTTGTTCTAATTTTTTACTGCTTTAACAGCTACCTGTCTTCAGCAGCCACTTCTTGTCACTCCCTTGGGTGGCTGCTAAAGACAGGTCAGCCGGTACATCCATCTCTGCTGGCTGATCTGGATCTACACTGTTTGCTGTTTGATTTAGACGGTTATTTCCGACGAAAAAGCAAACAGTGCAGATCCTGATCAAACAGCATGGATGTGCCGAGTGATCTGGATTTACACTGGTCACATAAGCATTAAAAGGTATACATATATAAATGAAAGGGTTTACAGTTTCATAAAATGCAAAGCTGAATTCATTACCCTTCAGTTGTCTTGCAATTTCATGTACAAACACACAAGTGCTGGTTCCTTGTAGAGCCTTCAATGGCTCCATGTTACCACATTCCACCACACGACAACTTTCCGTTACCATGGCAACAATACTTAAAACACCCAACAACACTTCACACTGAAGAAGAATATTGAAACTTTTCATTTTCATGTTTAGCTATTAAACTGATTAATTTAAGGACATTTTTTGGCAATGTAACATTATAACTCAATGAGATATGGCTGTTATCCATGGGCAAAAAGTGTAGATCCAGATCAGCTGGCACACCCAGGCCATCTGATCAGGATCTACATATTTTTCATTTTTTGGTTAATTAAGTCATTTCTGACAAATATTGTATTCAATATACTTTTTAAGTTGAACTAGTAATTTAACTGCAAATATTTATGTGAAGTCTGACATGCATCCTCTCAGTTGTTACATGTATGAAGTTATACACCAACCTACCCAACATTTTCAATCAACCCAGATTATGCTTTATTTTTCTTCTACAGACGGGACCGAATATCGGTGCAATTCCTTTAAAAAATTTCTTTAAAATCATGTAGTATTCGCAAAAGCTTCAGTTAATAAGATCATTTTTAATGTGTTTTATTGTGTCACACTACTTTCCCCTAAATAAAATGCCATAAATGTTTTCCTAGAATTTAAAATTCCTTAGAACAATAAACCCTTTACTCCATATATACACCTTTTTACCCATGTGTAAAAAGTGTTAATCCAGGTCAACCAGCACATCTATGCCGTCTGATCAAGATCTGCACTGTTAAATTTTTGGTCAGAAAAAACCTAATAAATCAAAAAGCGAACAGTGCAGATCCTGATCAGACAGCACAAATGTGCCAGCTGATCGCGCAAGCCATAAAGGCATGAATATGGTGGAAAGGGTTAAATTCATTAATTCATAGACACAAGTGAGGTAGAAAGTTCTCTTTCGCTTCTTTATTCTGTTTCTGATCCTTACCAGCACTTGTTTTCTTTGTCCCTGTTGTGCACTGAGGAATGCCTGCAGTGTATCAGATAGTACATTCATCATATTACGACAACGTGTGTTAAATGACATATGGTAAGACGGTCCCCAAAACATTCTAAACAACATGTGTTTGATCTTTGGCTCTGTTTGTTTATTTTTCCCTCTGAAAATATAAAATTGTTCAAAAATTAGTTTCTAAAAGGGGTAGATTAAAAAAAAAAGACAAAAAAGTGGCCTAAAATTACCAGAATTTTCCAGATTACATTTACCTCACAAAATGTTTGCTATTTATGATCTATAATTGTTGTTGTTTTTTTTACAGAATAATGATAATAAGTGAGGATAAACTAAATAATCCAAATCAAATTACACATGAAATCTTTTTCAATCTATTTAAGTATCACAGTAGAATTATTTGTGAATTTCTGCTCATTCAGTCAGTTCCATTATCAATTATGCTCTATGAAAATGGTTGAGCACAATAAATATATTGATGTAATATTGAGCTGAGCTCATGCTAGGTGGCATGGACAGTAATATGCATTTCCATTACTGCCCATGAACAGGCTCAATAAAACCAAGCCTGCAATATTTTGATTGTTGTGTTCGGTGGCTTTAAAGTTCATTTTCATCGATTTCAATATCACAGTAGCATTAATTGTGATTTGTGGAGGCTGTAAAAAAATTAATAGACTGGAGAATTTTTATTGTTTTTCAGAACAAACAACATTTGAAAAAGACATCAATGAAAACAACTTACACAAAGAACATGAAATTTTGTTCCAACATTTGGAGGATAAACTTGAACAGAAGCAGATTGTTCCTGGTATAACCTTCGTCGTCTGAGCACAACACCTCACTGAAACAAAATACGCATACAATAATACATAACATATCTCAGGGTTAGATGCAACATTTCTAGAAATAGGGTTCCTGTAGGGCAACCTTGTTTTCACAAAAGAAGTTTAGCCTTTGTGCCAGATTTTTCCATTTTCATCTGGCACTCATTCAAGATACTGTTACTGTGCCCAAGGTTATAAAACTGGGCATGGAAACCAGTCTCAAATCTCAAGCATCTGATTGGCTGAAATGGCAACTGGTCGCCATTTCAGCCAGTCAGATGCTTGAGATTTGAGACTGGTTTCCAATTTCAGTTTTATAACCTTCAGCCCAGTTCTCCAAGTCAATCAAATTATAACATCAGTATCTTGAAGCAGAATTGTTCACCTACCAGCAACCCAATCTCACCACTTAGATCCTCAGTACAAGGCAAACAAAAATATGACTGAAAATAAGATACTGTTGTTAATTCAAGGACACCAAACTTATGAAGTTTTCAAGAAAAATCTATTTTATATTCATTAAAACACATGGATCTGTTAGACTTTACAATACATTGTCTGCAGAGGCCCTGAGTATTAGAAAAGTGTTACTTTAAGTCTTTACACTTAAATGTAAGTCTAAATAGCCAAAATAAGTACACCAACCTGATGCAGTCCTCAATGAAGCTCCACTCAGCACCCTCCTTAGATTCTGCATCACAGCCGGTTCCCGCCAGGGCTGTAAGGTACACCTCCTGGAGCACCTCAGTAATTGGTGGATGTAACGTTAACACGGTACACAGTGTGGTGTAGGCAAGGTATGCCTCAGTCTCACCCACTTCATCTCTTTCATCATCCTCCTTTCCCTAAAGAATTAAAATAAATATATAGCTATGGGGCTCACTATGGGTAAAAAGGTGTTTCTGATAATACTTCTTGTCATTTTACTTGTTACTATATTTAGAAAGTATTAACAACTGAGATTCCTTGATTTTTAACTATCTTTGCTATGCAATGGGTTAACATGACCAGGGGGGTTGTATGGGAAAGCTGTTGTAAGAAAATTGATAGCATATACAAATGTATTGACACATATATACAAATACAATCATTTTAATGATGATTGCAATTGATTTTTATCCCTCTAAGCTTTTTAGATTCCAGATTGTGGATTGTGGACAAAACTGCTAAAGATTTACTTCACACTCAATCTCCAGTATGGTTTATATTTCCAGTAGGGATCCAACGATGATCAAAAATAATCGAAAGTTGATCGAATAGAACCGAAGTCGGCGATTATCTACGACAGTTTTCTATAATCGATTGTCGGTATTTGTTTTTCTTTGGGGTAAATAAGAGCTAATTGTTAGAGTAACTTCCCCTTTCTGCTTCCGTCTTGGCACATGCAAACATGGAAAAAACTGATGAAAATGAAATATATCCCTATCCAGGGAAAACTCGTTCTGTTGTGTGAGACTTTTTCGGGTTTAAAAAGAAACACGACGTTGATGGGCCACCTGTTCAACAAAATCTCGTCATGGAAACAGCGATTTGTCGCAAATGTGGGAAGTCGTATGCTAACAAGGGTAATTTAAGTCTTTATATTTTTAAATGAGAAATTGAACCACATAGTTTTTATTTAATCAGTTTTTTAGACAAAGTCATAACGATTTTGACGACGAGACTCGCGAAAATATGTGTCGCTATTTTCAGCACATGGTTACAACAAGTTTTATTTTAATATGTTGTATAATTGAGTGAATATGTCTCATATTATTATCATTTAAATTTGTTTCAATATATTGTTTAAAAACTTGTTTAATTCTGATCAGTATAAAAGTGGGTGGGGAAATTAATGAGTTTGAGATTTACTATTGTAAACCAAAATGTGTATATTTTTTAACAATAAAGCAATGAATATAGTGCAGTAGCCAGTAACTTAGTAAGGCTGCCGCTTGTTTTAATGTTATTAAAGCCAAAATACTCTACAAAAACACAATAAGACTTCGATTATTTAATCGATGATTGATCGAAATTGTCAGTCTGATTATATCCGATTATCGATTATGATTTTTTTCCGATTTTGGAACCCTAATTTCCAGCCAGTTTAATTCAGCACTGAAAATAGTTTTTCACTGTTGGGCAACCTTGAAATTATTGACCTATATTATGACATGATTCAAAAAGATAAATGAATTCTGATTCTTTAGTAATATAATTAAAAAGAAACTGAGGCAACAGACCAATCCTAATCAGATGATCCGACCCAATCTTTAAACTGGCCAATCATGAGCAAGAGTTCTGTCTGGTCACCAATTATATCAGGCTCCAATATCATAAAACAAAAGTTGGACACAAGTCTCAAATCTCTTGCATCAGGCTGACTGCAGTGAAGAACAGCATCCATTTTAGTAGTATTTTAGCCAATCAGATGCTTGAGATTCAAGACTGGTATCCAATCTCAGTTGAATATCTTGGACCCAGTTTAATGGGCCCAAGTTCTTAGGCTCATATTGTTTTAAGAAAAGACCTGGGCCCAAGATCATAAAACTAAGGTTAGAGACCAGACTGATTGCCATTTCAGCCAATCAGTACCCATGTTATAAAACTGAGCAAGGAAACCAGTCTCAAATCTCAAGCTTCTGATTGGTTGAAATGGCTACAGTCACTATTCCAACCTGTAAGATGCTTGAGATTTGAGACTGGTTTCCAATCTTAGATTTATTACCTTCAGCCCAGATGCTTGAGATTTGAGATTAGTTTCAAGATTTGGTTGTCTGATTGTGCGCACAGTTATGTCAATGGTTCATTTTAGTTCAACTAATTAACATAACTGAGAACACGAAATAGAAGCTTACCTGAAGGACATTTCTCATCAGCTGACTGATGGTCACAGACTGAGGATGGTAGCGGAACGAGAGGTGAGATCGTATCTGTATTAGGCCCTCTAAAGTGAAGTTGTCTTCTAGTGTAGCATGGATCATATTTGTGGCTGCTAACTGCATTGGAACTGACTCAGGAACATCCTGTGGTCCAAGTGAAAGGGAACATGCTAATACATGTCATTTGTAATACAATAGTTAACTTTTACTTTACTCATAGATAGTTAACCCTTTACTCCATATATACACATTTTAACACATATGTGACAGGTGTAGATCCAGATCAGCTGGCACATATGTGCAATCTGATCTAGATCTGCACTGGTAACATCTTGGTCAGAATTGACCCAATGAATCTGAAAGAGTACAGTGCTGTCTGATCTGGATCTATATTGTTCTTCCATGCAATAAATGTCAATCTATAGAGTAAGGAGTTAAATGAAATAAATCCAACTTTTTAAATCCTGCTCCAATGTATGAGCTGATCTGGGTCTAAATGCTGCACTCACAGGATAAAAGTCGTATAAATGAAATAAAGGATTAAATTATATGAAATGAAACCACTGGATACTTTTTAGTCTGGAGTTCAAATAATATGATGTTAATCTACAAGTTAAAAGGTATTTTGCTGAGACCAGTTAAGGAGTTCAAAAACTTTGGGTTTGTATTATCAAATGTAGAAATGAAAGATTTTCTGAACAAATAAATAACTACAAATAAATGGAAATAGTATCCTACCTCATCTTCTCTTAAATTAGCTGTAAACATTGAAGAATACCAGTCACCGGAGTTCAGCTGAAAAACAAAAAGTTTTAACCTTTTACTCCATGGATACTGACTACATCAAATGTACGGCCAATGTAAATAAGATCATTAGTTAACATTATGTTCACTTTTAGATCCATTAAATTATTTCTAGTCTCAAATATCAAGCATCAGATGATTTAAATTTCCGACTTGTCTCCCATCTCAGTTTTATAATCATGGACAAAGATTGGCTGAAATGGAGACTAGATGCTTAAGATAAGAGACTAGGTTCCAATCTCAGTTTTATGATCTTTGGCACTCATTTCAATCAGTTTTTGTTCTCATACTGACTATGAACTCTTCTCAACTTCAAGGAACATATCACTTTTAGGTACATTACAAAAAAGAACATATAAAAGTATATACATGTAGCTGAGGAGACATATAAAAGAAAGATACAAGTGAAAATTGGAGCAATTGAAAAAGCTCTTAAACATATATACATTGTATTATCAAATATTTCTTTAACAGCTATATGTTCACATATTGTTGTACAGCACACATATACATTGGCTTAGTACTTGGTATGTTAAGAATGACAATACTGGATGTGATTTTTCCTGAAATTATTATTATCTAGTGCACATTCTGACACAATTTGAACTCAAGAATTTTGAATTTTTGACAAACCAACAACTACTAAGCCAGCATGCTAATATGACATGAGATCATGGCCCAAGATCATAAAACCAAATCAGCAGACAAGTCTCCAATCTCAAGGATCTGATTGGCTGAAACGGCGACTGGTAGGCATTTCAGCCAATCATATGCTTGAGATTTGAGACTGGTCTCCAATCTATTTTTTATGATCTAAGGCCCATATGTCGAGTATGTTACATTTGTACAGTAGGATAAATCAACTATCCTGTACCTTTCCTTTCTTGATATCCTCAACAATATTTCTCAGATCTTCATCTGTATCCAACTTTTTCTTTAATCCTGTAAATACAGAAAATGTTATCTACCAGAAAGACAACCTCTGATCAAAGACCATTGCCATATAAAAGTTATCACCTGATTGTCCATTAAAATTTTTTTTTATAGATTTTAACCATCATCAGAAAATTATATTTTTTCTAGCAATATTTAAATAAGGCACTAAGATGAAAATATATAAAACATTCACATCCTCACGTGGCTTTTCTAGTCACCGATGCCTAATAAATACCTGAACGTCTATAAACAGTTTCACTGGTTACATCAGGTGTGGGTCTACCAGCTGACAGTAAGGGGGTTGTCAGGTTCTTCTTCCTGGGAGAAGGTGAAAGGGTAGTGAACATGTAACTCTCTTTTTCTAGGCTAACCATCTCCAGGTCCCCAGGGCTTGATCTAGTTCTTCTTTTCGGAGATATGCTGTCTGCAAGTACAAACCAGAATATGAAAAACAACTTAACTTGTTTTTGACCCTTACCATATATATGCACGTTTGACATGTGTGACCAGTGTAGATCCTGATCAGACAGCATGGATCTGCACTGGTCGCATCTTGGTCAGAAATAACCTAATGAATAAAAAAGCTAACAGTGTAGATCCTGATCAGACAGCATGGATGTGCTGGCTGATCTGGATCTACACTATGTGCTCATGTGATAAAGGAGTATCTACAGAGTAAAGATAAATGTCATTGTTTTTTTGTTAATTTATTTAGATACACTCCTCCGCAAGCTTGATCTAGTAACTATCTTTGCTAACCATGGTGATATGCTATCTGTAGATACAGGTCAGAAATAACCTAATCAATCAAAAAGCGAACAGTGTAGATCCTGATCAGATGGCATAGATAACAGCCATACCTCATGGAGTTTAAGGTTAAAATTTAAAGAGAGGACTGCTGCTATCTACATAATGTACCCCCTATGATAAAAGTGCTGGGGATATGCTATTTGTTATAGTGTCCAACAAAAAACCAATCACCTGTGAAGGAAATATTTAACATCTGCAAAAGTCATGTGTATTGTAACCCTTTACTCCATATATATCCATTTTAACCCGTGTGCGACCAGTATAGGTCCAGATCAAATGGCACAGATGTGCTGGCCGATCTGGATCTACAGTGTTCACCCATGCCATGAAGGAGTATATATGTGGGAAGTGTTTATATATAAAACACCTTACCTGGGTCCATTTCTGTTGATTTTCGTTTTCTATTCTGTTTCTCATATTTAGCAAATGTTTGCATTTTCTCAGGAGTTCTCTCCAAATTAAGCTGTCTTTCAACATCTAAATCCTGACTGCATGAAAAACTTGGTGATTCCACCTGGCTGTTTTTGTAAAACATTTCAACTGACATTGCAGTTTGCAGACTGTCTCTTGCAGCAGCTGATGTTTGTTGTTCATTTATGCAAGATGGAGTAAATAAGGACATAGTTATGTTTTCTCTGGGTGATTTGTCCACAGATGTGGCAGGCTGAGTAGTTGGCTTGATGGGAGAAGGTATAATCAAGGACACAGATCGTTTCACATATAATGGTGCTTTCTTTGAGTCACTTGTTTTTATAGGTGATGGTACCTTTATTTCCACAATTCTGCTGTTTACTGGTGTACCTGATGATCCAAGTTCTCTCTTCATTGAAGGCTGACTTAAGGATACAAGCTGCTTTGAAGATTCTGGAGTATTCACAGGTTCCGGTGATTTCATAGAGTTAGACTGTCTTACAGCCGGTGATGTAATCACAGCTTTACTATGAGACAGCAGGGTTACTGATGTGTTAACTAAAGATGGGGTAACTGGTGTCACAATTTGGCTTACAGATAGCGAGGTTACTGACATGCTTGTAGAGGATGTAGTTACAGATGTCACAGGTTGTCTTACAGAAAGGGTGGTTACCACTGTAGAAGTTTTGTTCACCAAGGGTTTGGTTAATGATGTCACAGGTTGACTAAGTGTCTCCAATGGCTGAGGCTTGAAAAACTTTGTTATTGGAGATAAGTTCATTGTTAAATGCAACTGTTTTTCTGAAAGAAGAAAATGATACATACAGTCATTGAATATTTTGCTGTATTATTATCACTAAACTCAGATCAAATTACTCTTCAATTAACTGTAACCCTTCTCTCAATCACAATTTATCCCTGTTTAACCCATTCCTGTACAGACACACCTTTATTGCTAGAGCGAACATCCGTGCCGTCTGATCAGGATCTAAACTGTTCGCTTCTTGATTCATTAGGCTATTTCTTACCAAAATGCGACCAGTGCAGATCCTGATCAGACGGCACGGATGTGCCGGCTGATCTGGATCTACACTGGTCGCACATGCGTAAAAATGCGTATCTATACAGGAAAGGGTTAATTATATAGAAACAACAGTAACTCATCATGGCACAATGAATCAGGGTGATACTGCATGTTGCTTTCTAATGAATGCTTTAACCCTTTCCTGTACAGATAGGCATTTTTACGCATGTGCGACCAGTGTAGATCCAGATCAGCCGGCACATCCGTGCCGTCTGATCAGGATCTGCACTGGTCGCATTTTGGTCAGAAATAAGATAATGAATCAAAAAGCGAACAGTTTAGATCCTGATCAGACGGCACGGATGTGCCGGCTGATCTGGATCTAAACTGTTCGCCCTAGCAATAAAGGTGTATCTATACAGGAAAGGGTTAACGCTTTACTCCATAAGAGTTCTATCACATGTGCAACAGTGCCATCTAATCTGGATCTAGACTTGCTACTTCTGCAAACTAATGTCTATTCTGGATCTAAACTGGTTGCTTCTTGAAGAAGTGACCAGTGTAAATCCAGAACATACAGCACAGATGTTCCAGCTGATCTGAATCTACATTGGTCACACACACAATATAAACTATTTATATGGAGTGAAGGGCTAAGTTCCAGGATTTAGTCATTTGAAAGGGACAAAAATATTCTATGCATATTTAACATACTTGTAGTCAAAGATAGCTTAGTTCATGCAGATTTTAAATTCGAGGTGTTATACCAATAGACCAAGTACAGTGGAATCGTGATAACTCGAAACGCGATAACTCGAAATGACGGTTTAACTCGAAGTCGGCCGCCGGTCCCGTCAATTTTCCTTATATATTCAACTAAAAAAAAGTTGCGATAACTCGAAACACGATAACTCGAAATTCGCGATATCTTGAACATATTAATAAGTCCCTTGAATAGGAAATAAGAGCAAATTAATCGCGATAACTCGAAGTACATTTACTGACACGGTTTTTCACACCTCCCGCGAGGTTGTTCGAAGTCTTTTGTTAATTGCCAACTTGTCAACAAGAGTTGTTAGTGGCACATCATTTTAATGATATGAGTGTGAAGCAAACAATAAGAGTGATTTGTCTCAAATTAGTGTCATACAAACATTTGGAGTTGTTAATTTTTCTTTCTATAAAACGTCCTTTAATTTTCTGAATTCCGTATTCCACAGCTTGTATCAATCAGCTGACGACAGTTCGCATACGGCATAACGAAAAATAATAAAATTAACTCTATTGTGTGTTTTTGAATGATGATGCACTGTATACATGTATGTCTCGTGTTGGTACAATGATATTTGTTAACATTTGTTAAAATGATGTTTCTACGTCGATCTTTTTGTATATAATCATGAAAAAAAACTGAGTAATAAAATAATTTAAAACATAATTATCTTGTTTTATTGAGCAAACTTTACGACAAACATTTGTTACGTACTTACCGTATGGTGTCGTAATAATTGCACGTCGTTACTTTCTTAATACTCGCATGGTATTTTGGAAAAGTCAAAGTCGCGATAACTCGAAGTTCGCGATAACTCGAAGTAAATCGTCGGTCCCTTGGGACTTCGAGTTATCGCGATTCGACTGTACTTGCAAAGTTAGGAGCAACATTAGGTTTTCAGGTTGAAGCAGGAGACTACCAGACAATGACACCAGCACCGATGATGCTGCCAGAAAATAGGATCGCAATGTGTGTACCTGCCACTTCTGGTAACACAATAAATCAAATAGAAGATAAAAAATAATAAGCTAATGCTTCGGTAAAAGTGATAGAAAAAAGGAAAGAAGTCGGTACATGTACTTACTGGTAAGCCGTCTGGCAGGAGAGCTCATTCTGGGGCCTTGTGATGCACTGAAGCTTCTGTCAGATAATTTTTCTTCCGAATTCTGTTTTACTTTCTTTCTTATATCATCAAGGTTTTCAACAGTTTCAGATTCTTTATTTGTTTCACTATATGGTGTTAAAACCTCTGATTTAACTGTTTTGGTACTTCTTTTAGCAACTGAACTGTTCACTGGTAATAACTTCTCAATCTCGAGAATTAAATTATCTTCATTCGTAATGCTTATGTCCTTAAAGTTCTCCTTATCATATTCACCTGCACCAAAATTGTGTGATAAATCATTATATCCCTGAAAACTACCGCACTCTTTACTGCTACCAGTTTTATGATTTTTAGAAAAAAAGTCAAGAGACTTTGATGCTTTACTATCTTCCTTAGACTTATCCGAGCCAAGTTTGTTTGTAAAGTCATGTACCAGAGAAGATATTGGCCTGTCAGAGTTTTGAGATCTTAAAGATCTTCTAGATGTGCTAGCTGTTTGAGCTGACCGGTCTGGTGTTCCACCCTGTTGATGTAACAAGTAGGAAGTAGACTGTCCACTGGATGAGGGAATACTGCACCCTCTTGGTGTATTCTGACCCAGAGGACCAGGGTTCAAACCTGTGCCAGCAGTGCTACTCCCTGGGGTGCCAGAGGTTCCACTAGATGATACTGACAATGGCGAGAAGTCTGCAATGACAAGAAGGTGTGGATTTATATCTCAGATTGAATTTAATATATTTTATAGAAATGAGTCTCATAGTAGAATGCTGTACAGACCAGGAATTCACACAAGATGTTATGTTCAGGAAACAAAATATACCCCTGGTAAATTAGTTTGTCATAAAACAAATTTAAAATGACAGCACAGTCTTAAAACAGCAACAGATATCACAAGTTAGTTCTTAACAGCATCATGTATAAATAAAACAAGAGGGCCATAATGGCCCTTTATCGCTCACCTGAATACAACAAAGTTGTGTTGTACGTGACCCAATGTCTCGATATGGTAAACATTTACACCAAGTTATTTTAAAATCCAATAAGAAACAACAAATTTACAGCTTGGAAAAGAAAATGCTATTTTTATTAACAGTGACCTTGACCTTGGACCTACAAGCATGGGTATTGTACGCAACCCCCCCCCCCCCCCCCCCCCCCCCCCCGCCTTGTCATGGTGAACATTAATGAAAAGTTATTTTTAAATCACTCCATTCATTAGGAAGTTACAGCCCAGACAAGAAAATTTTATTTTTAGTAACAGTGACCTTGACCTTGGACAAACAGGCATGGGTATTGTACGCGAAACAACACCTTGTCATGGTAAACATTTGAGCCAAGTTCTTTTAAAATCCAATGAGAAATAACAAATTTACAGCCTGGACAAGATTTTTCTATTTTTAGTAACAGTGACCTAGTTTTTGACCCCAGATGACCCATATTCAAACTTGTCCAATTAATAACTGGCAGATTCGTCCTTACCAAGTTTCTTTACAATCAGACAATCAGAGCAAAAATGTGACCACTAAAGTGTTAACAAGAAAATTCTATTTTTAGTAACAGTGACCTTGACCTTGGACCAACAGGCATGGGTATTGTACTCTACACACTGCTTTGTCATAGTTAACATTTGTGCCAAGTTATTTTGAAATCCAATGAGAAATAATAATTTTACAGCCTGGACAAGATTTTTCTATTTTTAGTAACAATGACCTAGTTTTTAATCCCAGATGATCCATATTCATACTTGTCCAAGTAATTACTGGGAGAAACGTCCTTACCAAGTTTTGTGACAATCAGAGCAAAAATGTGACCACTACAGTGTTAACAAGAAAATTCTATTTTTAGTAACAGTGACCTTGACCTTGGATCAACCGGCATGGGTATTATACTCAACACACCGCCTTGTCATGTTGAACATTTGTGCCAAGTTATTTTGAAATCCAATGAGAAACAACAAATTTACAGCCAAGACATGATAATTCTATTTTTAGCAACAGTGACCTAGTTTTTGGACCCAGATGACCCATATTCGAACTCGTCCGAGAAATTACTGGGACAGACATCCTGACCCAGTTTCATGACAATCGGAGCAAAAATGTAACCGCTAGAGTGTTAACAAGAAAATTCTATTTTTAGTAACAGTGACCTTGACCTTAGACCAACCGACATGGGTATTGTACTCAACACACCGCCTTGTCATGGTGAACATTTGTGCCAAGTTATTTTGAAATCCAATGAGAAATAATAAATTTACAGCCAAGACAAGATTATTCTATTTTTAGTAACAGTGACCTAGTTTTTGGACCCAGATGACCCATATTGTAACATAGTGGCCTATGTTTATTATCATGCATGGACACTATGTTGCAATATTATATAAATTATGGTATTAATTATTTTATATAAATTTAATTTCATTTTAATATTTGGGATAGGTCGGAGGATATTTTAGCTGCATAAAAGTTAGCAATCTTTCGGTTAAATACATGATGTTATTATTGGAGACGATTCAAATCACGGTTTGAAATATCATTCCCAACATGTAGCCTGACGCAGTAGTAGAACGTTTCAAATAAACAAAGAAAAGTTGAACTTTCAATCTGGCACTAATTAGTAAATTGTATTAAATTCTTAGAGATCTATTGTCTGTTTGCACTCCAGTACATGTAAATTATTACACAAATTTAGTATCATGATTGGCACTTTCTACTAACAAAGTTTCGCATCAGCAACATGTGTGGAGGCAGCTGCAATGTCGATCGACCTTCAAAAATACTATATAAACTGGATTGAATTTTATTTTGAGTGAAAAAGAAGAGAGACTGATTTCGAAAGTTATAAATGAACCTTGGGTTGTCGTTAATAAATTGTTGAAAACGTCTTGTGGCTTGTTTGCTCCAACCGGATACCAACCGACCCTACGTTACAATATTCAAACTCGTCCGAGAAATCATTGGGACAAACATCCTGACCAAGTTTCAAAACAACTGAGGCAAAAATGTGACCGCTAGAGTGTTAATGAACTAAGTGTGGACGGACGCCGGACATTGATCGATCCTAATAACTCAAGCCTGCGGCTCAGGTGAGCTAAAAAGTAGACACCACTAACAATTAACAAAAATGCAAAACCTGAGGGCTTACCGCCTTGGAAATTTGCATTTTACTTAAGTGACATTGTTTAAGTGTTATGCTTATTACCAACAGTCGCAATAGACTGATTTCTAACCTCTTGCATGCATTTACGAGGAAAGAATATGCTTGAGATTTACATTATGTTTGTGATAATACACGTTAACAGAATTCTTTAATAAGGATTCTGCAAGCAGCAGTGATGTTCCTTTTTAGAGTTATTTGTGTTAAAAACCCATTCAATTTTATTAGATACCGATGCTTTTGAAAATGTATTCTTTCAAGTAGATTGATTCATTTTTAGTGGGTTTCATATGTAGATGTATCATCTTAATTCTCTATTCCATATACACACTTGTTTGTTGTCAGATCTGGATCTAAACTGGTTGCTTCTTGGTTAGAAATAATCGAATTAATATAAAAGCGAACAGTGTAGATCCCGATCAGATGGTCTGATGTGCAGTGTCAAGTTTTCTTTTTTATGCAAAAAAAGTGAGATATGCAAATCAGTAATTGCCATGCCCAGATTTGACCTTGATGTAGATCTAGTAGTACACTTTCATGCCACTGCTATTAGATTTTGTAGAAATTGAGAAATATCCAACCTGCAAATACAGGTTAGCCATTTCTCTATATTCAAAATGCAGAGATTATCCAAGAAATAGGGTAGCCACTGTCAAGTAAGTATGAAAACTTTAATGACAACGTAGAGTAGGAATACAATGAAATGAAATGAAAATATAGGAAATTTGTGTCTACCTGGAGTAGCGGAACTGGATGCCTTGACTGGGGAGATGTATGCAGATCTCTGTGAGTCCAGCAGAAAGGAGTTCTGGCTAGAAGCCAAGTCTTCCTGAGACCCAAGGTCCGGTGTGTCTGCCACCTGTACCAAGTAGTCCATCTGGTCTGGCTGTGGATCCTACAGGATATAAAACTGTGGTTTATATTGTCTGCAAACTTTCCTAGTTACACTAATAAGAATATCATGGAAACCTACACAATCAAAATGAAATTACTAGAATTAAAACTCAATTATAATTGTTAATGATTTGTCAGCATTGTTTTAAAACTAAAAAACTAAAGGTTTTTGATTTTCTAGCCAGAAGTTTTTAAAGTAAAATGACTTGCATTAACTTGGGCCCAAGATCATAAAACTTAGACTTGAGACCAGACTCAAATCTCCAGCATATAATTGGCTAAAATTGATGACCAGTAGCCATTTCAGCCAATCAGATGCTTGAGATTTGAGGATTCCTGATAAAGTTTTAATATGTGCCCAAGGTTATAAAACTGAGCATGGAAACCAGTCTCAAATCTCTAGCATCTGATTGACCGAAATGGTGACCAGTCGCCATTTCAGCCAATCAGATACTTGAGATTTGAGACAGGTTTCCAATCTCAGCTTTATGACCTTCAGCCCTGATCTTGGACCCTGTAACACCTACCAGAATAAGATAGTCTCCGATGAACTCGGGTTTCAAACACATGACACCATAATCAACAAGGCTGATCACTGATCTCATGTTCTGCTCACTGACAAATATATAGCTGATTGTGTCAGCCACCTTGGCTGGGTTCCTCACTGGAATCTTTATGTTGTAAATTTCTGCACCTCCAGATATTAACAATCTGAATTAAAGTAACAGAGTATTATTTCTGAGCTAGCACTCAGACGACCACTGATATATACCAGTGGCTAATCTAATTTTGTTTATTGTATTGCCACTCACTTATATTAGTTCTTCTATAGACTTAACCCTTTCCTCCATATACACAC
The DNA here is from genome assembly GCA_038501625.1 of Corbicula japonica. NCBI lineage: Eukaryota > Metazoa > Mollusca > Bivalvia > Venerida > Cyrenidae > Corbicula > Corbicula japonica. Next base: position 367,495 of record JAZAYU010000008.1, on the reverse strand, counting down.
ATTTTTACGCATGTGCGACCAGTGTAGATCCAGATCAGCCGGCACATCTTTGCCGTCTGATCAGGATCTGCACTGGTTGCTTCCTAAAAAATCAAATAGCGAACAGTGTAGATCCTGATCAGATGGCATGGATGTGCCGGCTGATCTGGATCTACACTGTTTGCCCGTTTGCCCATGCCATAAATGTGTATATGGAGGAAAGGGTTAAAGTAAAAACTGAATGTGGACAAACGGTCAGGATTAGTGTTTTTCATGCACCATCTAGAACTAAGTTAAAGCTTTACTCAATATATACACCTTTACTGCTTGGGCGAATAATGTGTAGATCCAATCAGCACGCATATTTGTGCCATCTTTTCAGGCTTTACACTATTTGTTTTTAGATAAATAAGGTTATTTCGGACTAATAAAATTTGTGTTCCTATAGGTATAGTTTTATGATTTCACTGTATCTTACAAAACAAAAAATGCCGATTGTCCACAGACACTGATGCAGGCACTTCTGCATATTTGTCAGATATATTTTTTGTGTAAAATTTTACATCCTCCATATTCAATGAGAAGTTTGAGAAATAAGGTTTCATTTAACTGAAATTACTAAAACCAACCAAAATAGTTTTATTATAATATATTGATAAAATGAAAATATTACTTGGCATAAGATCTTTGTAGTTTATACAGACACTTAGTTGCTAATGAAATCAGTGGGGGTTCAAACCAGTTGTAGTAAAATCATTCACCTTTTTATAACCTTTGACTTTTTATTTCCAGCAATGACAGCAACTTTCCAGCCACTGAACGCAGCAGACGAATCCCCCAACATGAAGCGCCACCTACGTGGAGCAAAGGCCAGATTCTCATCAGCTGAAAAAAGTTTCAAAAGCAAACAGTGTTAACTTCACATACATGTATTATAACCCTTTTCTCTATGAATAAAGTTGTATTACATGGGCTACCAGACTAGATCCAGATCAGCCTGCACATCTGTTAAATCTGATCAGGATCTGCAATGTTTGCTATTAGAGTCATTAAGTTAGTTATCTCCAAAAAGTGCAACTTCCAACTGTTTTCTTTTTATTTTGTTTCTTTTTTTTTCATTTTGACAGCCAGTTAGTCTAAAGAGTTTTCTGATTTTTCATCTAGGCACACTAATCCTTTACACAAAGCTCAGGTGAAACCATTATATACTCAGACTAGCTGCAAGTCTACACTGTTCTCTATTCAGTTATGAACAATACATGATCTAGCTGTTATTGAACAGAAGGCGAGTCAATTTTATTATTTAGCAATTTACGATCTTAAGCCTTTTACTACATATTGAAGTGTGCCAACAGTCTATAGATTAAAGCACATCTATAGATTAAAGGGTTATAGAACATACTTTTTCTGGCTCACTTACCTGGGTATTTGCGAGCAATATGTTCATCACACCACTCATATTGTTCTTCGTCCAGCCAAGCCCCTGCCTTAGCCGAGTCATACACATAGTCTGGATGCAGCACCCACTTGCCTGTAGCACAAGCTCCAAGGAACTTTTCACTCTGAGACAGCTTTCCACATATCACATGTGTGCATATTGCCTTGAAATCCTGTCAAAAGTTTCAAATTCAACAACCATTTATAACAGAATTTTAACATGAGGTTGGCTATATAAGATAATAATTATATCTTCAGTCGACTTCAACTTAGCATTTCAGACATTTACCCTTTACTTCATATATATGTACTTTAACCAAATGTGGGATGGTGATGCAGACAACCAAGTTAGTAAGGAAGCTTGACATATTCATTAAACAGTCAAGTTAAAAATGCTGCTTCTTTTGTGTTAACATATTATTTCTTTTATTTGTCCTAAGGACCTAGTTTTTTTATCCAAATTTAAAATGAGATATCATGAAGACAAACATTTGAAAAACTTTGATCATAAATGAGTAAAAACAAGAGGCCCTTTACAAACAATAGCTGACAATGTTGACCATTATAGCTCACACAGAACCTACTTCTCAGGCGAGCTAAAAACTGTGACCGGATACTAGACTCCAATCTGATTGGTTGAAATGTGTCCAGTTTTCAAATTGACCAGTCACAGGGCAGCATTTTGAGATTATTATGCAAATTCATTTGAATGATCCTACAAACAACACAGAAATATATTTACATGATAAATACTTATATTACAAACTGTTCAACAAAGAATGATTATACCTGTAAATCAAAATATTTTCCGCCAAGAAGATGAATTTTTCGTGCTAGATCTTTCCTTCTTTGGTCCTCAATTCCTGATATAAGAAAAACCTTCTTTCCAGGGGATGAACGGCCCCTTAAACTTGCCATGTCACTTTGCTGTTAGTGCCAACTGAAATAATAATTGTGATGCAAATGACAAATTGGAGATTATTGACTTAAATGTTCTTAAAGGGATTTAACCCTTTACAATCGTGCCCTCTGATCAGGATCTATACTGTTTGTTTTCAGAATCATTGGGTGTTTTCTGACCAAGATATGACCAGTGCAGATCCAGATCAGATGGCATGGATGTGGTGGCTGATCAGGATCTACGCTGGTTGCACATGAGTTAAAACATTATCTAGCATAAAAGGTTAAACTGTTTCTAGATGCATTAAGAATGCCTCTCTGGATTTAAAATGACATATTGACCTTGAAAAGCAGTAATGTCACAGTGTGTGTGTATACATATACGATGGGTGTTAGGTAAATTCCCGGACTGTTCTCATATAATCTCAACGGCTTCATTGATAGTAATGAAAATTTGCAGACATACTAAATAAAATGTTTAAATGTGAAACAAATAAGTGGTAAATTTGAATTTTCTTTGCGCTATTGTTGCTATAGCAACATAAGGGAAGCCTACCCGGGGCATTACATAATATGTATGTGCATTAAAACCGTCCGAAAACAGTAAATATTTGTATAATTTCTTCCAATTTTTGATATGTAATTAAACTGACGTTACTCTGTCCGTGACGTAAATTTTGTGCGAAATCATAGCGTATTGCGTGCGTGACGTCAAATTAAAATGACGGCATTGTTTACCAACACACTTGCATTATGGCGTCGAAAGAAGAAATTCGTTCTGTAATCAAGTTTCATGCCTTGTTGGTTGAAACACCAACAGATTCGTATAAAAAAATAAAACGCGTGTACGGCGAGTCATCTGTCTGTCGGACATTAGTGTTTGAATGGCACAAACGCTATAGTGGTGGAAGAATTATCCTAAATGATGACGAGCGTACCGGACGTCCAGTCACCAAGAAGTCGTTAGCTGCCGTAGATCAAGTAAGAGACTTGATGGATCAAGATCGGCGATATACTTTGAGAGAATTTTCAAGTTTTACAGAAATGAGTGTGTGGCGTATTCATCAGATCATTCACGAAGAGCTAGGGATGCACAAAGTCTGCGCGAGATGGATTCTGCGGATTCTCACTGCCGACCAGAAACTACGCCGCATGGACGCCGCTGTTGATTTCTTACAGCAAGTTCAGCAAAAAGGAGACACCTTCTTACACAACATTATTACGGCAGACGAAACGTGGGTGTACTACTTTGAGCCAGAATCCAAACTCCAGTCTTCGGTTTGGAAACATCCGAATTCGCCACCCCCGAAGAAGGCCCGAGGATCACGATCTTCCATCAAGAGGATGTTCATCATTTTCTTTGATGCTAATGGAATCGTTCTCTCCCACAGCGTCCCCGCTGGTCAGACAGTGAATGCGGCATATTATAAACAGGTAACACTATTTAAAATGTTTATTATAAACGTTTGGTCCGTACCATTATTAAATATTTAGAAAAAAAATCTGGAAAACCTAAAACAATATTTCACTTATTCCGTTATAGGTGATCCAAAGGCACCTCGTGCGTGCTGTGCAGCCGAAACGGCCTGGCCTCACCAACATCCTGTTACACCAAGATAATGCGTGATGCCATCGTGCCAGAACGATGGAAGAAGTGTACGAGCGGTTGAACATTTCTCTTGTTAACCACCCGCCATATTCTCCAGATTTGGCACCTTGTGATTTTGCTTTGTTTCCACGACTGAAGGGTTACCTTCGTGGAACGCACTTTGACAACGAGGGCGACTTGACCACCGCGGTAAACGCATTTCTTGCCAGTCTTACTTTAGCTGATTTCAGAGACATTTTTACCAAGTGGTGCGAACGGTGGCAGAAGTGCATTGAATATAACGGAGAATTTTTTGAGAAAGAATGAGGCATCATATCATAAAGACCGTGCTTGTTGTGATTGACGGCGTTGAAATTGACGTCAACGTTTCGCGGCGATTGTCCCGCTGTGGCTGTACCTATGTTTATTTTTGTTTATGTTTTCTGTATTGTAGCAGATAAATGTACATTGTTATATATCATTTTTAAGAGTATGTAATGATCTTTCAGGAGAACATTAAATTGTTGAAATGTAGTTCGAATTGTCGTTTTAATACATCCAGTCCGGGAATTTACCTAACACCCCTCGTAAGATTGTTTGATCAAATACCATCTGCATCACTTATGGGCCAGAGAAATCAAAAATAGTGTGTTAAAATCCCGAATCTCAACGCTCTTTTACGTAATGGGAAACCAAACCAAAAAATTCGGTTTATCGCTGGAAGACTGTAATGGAAAATTCCGTAAATCAATAGAGTTCTTTCACATTGTTACCTCCCCTTAGCGCTCTCTAAAATTGAAGAGCATATTTAGTCGATAAATGCACGCGAGGGGGCATCGTTTACTATTGTTAATATGACTAAGTGATTAAAAAATTAAGAACATGTTGATTAATCATTTCAAATTTATAAATAAGTAAGTTCAGTCAAACAACGAAGAATAAAAAAAAACGTTATGATCATTTACAAGCACAACAAGAAAGTTTATGCGCATTTTAAACATTGTTTACAGGGTCTATTTAATTAGTATTGATTAAATAGACCCTGTTGTTTATCGCTGTATTTTCAGAATGCGAGGATCCAACGGATTTGTTTGGGTTCTTTTATGAAAATACACACGTGAATTGTGTTTACTAAAAATAAATCTGTATAATTGACAATTCAGGCGAACATTATTGGACATTTTACCGTTTTACGGCATTTTTTTTAACGCTATAATTTAAAGTGGAATGAGACATAATTATATTCTTATGTAGCTTGTCGCCGACTAGGTTGATGTGTTTTACGTGTTTTGCTTTTGAGAAAAAAAATTACGTATTTACATAATAGGATGATTCCAGCTACAACCCGAGAAATCATTAAATTGATTGAACCAAACGAATATTGCCGGACGGCAGGCTAACCAAAACTATTAAAAAAAATCCAGAGAGTTTTGTTGTTTTTTTTTAATAAAAACTATTTTGATGTTGAAGTTCGTAATTGTTGTCGCTAAAGGTTTTGAAATAAAATATTTTCATTTCTGTTTAAAATCAAAATGACAATGGACCAAAACAAATGAACAGGACTGCGATATTCAGGTCCGAGTTTAGTTTTATGACACTTAGCTGTTGTGTACAAGTGTGCCAGAGGCATCGTGTCACTATCACGTAATCTCTCAATAAACAGGAAATTTTGGAGCCGTGACCAAGACCAAGTTACTTAATATTAATTAATATAATTGTAAAACCCATTCTAAATTGAGTTAAATTTATGTTTCATTAATTATTCTTTTCAATATTTTTAAATCCTGAGATTTTGCCTGAAAATCCTTAGATCTGGAGAAGAACCTTACGGTCCGGAGATTTCAGATAAAATCCTGAGATTTTGGAGGTCTGCGGACATTTTATCTTCTTTCTACATCATTCCCGTAACACGTAGATATTCATGAAATGCAACTTAAACTAATGTCTATTGACTATGCCTGACAATTTTATAAAAAAAAAAGATGTTTATAATAACATGAATAAGACGTAAACTACTACATGATCTGCCATTTCAACGCTACAAATTATAGTTATAGAAATATGGGACTGAACTCGTGAACATTTTTAGGTATTCAAAAAGTTAACGCTTGAAGTGACAATAACAGTTAAGTTCAATTTGATGATTTGAGATAATTAATTTTAAGTCTCCTCAGATGTCAGATATCAAACAAGTTTTCACACCTCAATATGTCACCATCGTTTTCTGGACAGAATGGGAATGGGAATATTGTGTCAAATATATAGGGACAACTAACAGTAACACGGTTATGTTCAAAGTATGATTTCTAGTTATTAAACATAAAAATATTTTTAATCCAGGACTGATAAAAGAAATATACGAATGATTACAATAAATTTTAGTTTTAAACATATGTTGGAAGGAAGTAAAATAGTAAACAAAATAATAATGCTTAACGGGCGTGGAATACAATGGCGATACATTGTTGAATTCATCCGTTTTCTCTTCCAATTTAGAGAGATCAAGTTACATAAAATATATTTTTTGAAGTAAACGCATTTTGTCAGAAAAACACGAGACGCTTATATATGTGTCTATAACAAATAGACAGTAACATGCAATCCACATTGTCTTTGTTTTTATATAAAACTTCCTGATTCAAATTTGCAACCACGTCTTTGATTGATTTACGCTTTTCACAGTCAAATCTTGCCGACCAGACTTTTTAAAGCCTGCAATATTTGGAAATTCGTAAAACTTGAATTTATTGTGCCTCATCACAATTATTATTATAATTTATCATAAGCTTTAAGACGACACAGTGATCATGTCCGTTCATTCTGTTAGCAATGACACTGTTAAATGCCCCCTCACGCGTCGGTTTAGGATAAAACCAATATTTTCGTACCTAAACGTGGAGTACGATGCATGCGCACAACAATGTGAAAGAACTCTATTAACCTAATAAACAGTCATTAATTTTTATGTCATTTTTAAATAATTACTAGGTAGATATAGGTATTTTCTAACATAATGGATAACTATTTTGGAGCCACTTTTTTATTTTGACAATAAAAGATGAAGATGCAGCAACACTAATTAGATTTTTTTTCCTTAAAATTTGACTTTTTAAAATCACTAATTTTCTTATCAGATTATCTAAGTCACATGAGAACAATTTCTTACTAAATGATATTTGAGAGAAAATATGCGATGCGTTCAAAGGACTAATAGTGTAAAAATACTGATCAATGATTCCGTGTTTTTGTAAATAGCCCCCAAAGTAAGGACTTTTTAATAAAAGAAATAAAAATCGATGGGTTTCCGATGGAAAAACAGGGTCAGGTTTTGAAAAGCGAATTTTTTTATACGTTTAAATACGTTTCGGGCTTCCTCCCTTAAAACAGGGTCGGGTTTTAGGAAGTCAAAATTCTATCAGGTTTAAATACGTTATGGCTGTGGAAAGGATATGCGGCAGATTTGGCTTGGAAAGAGTAGACTTGACAAGGAGTAATCTTAGACCTCCAGCTTACTGAACTGACGCTCTACCATTTCAGCTTCCGAGATCGATGGTATGAATCAACTACATTCCTCCCCACTTATGCAAGACATTTCCAATTTACATGGCAAATATCCCCAATGGTCTGCCCAGGTTTGTGTTGAACCATTCAATACCCCAGTCACAGGCTAAGCCCAAAGATGCTCCAAGGGTAATCCAGGCTTCGCGAAACTGCTGAAAACTTTGTCTGACATCCAGTCAGACAAACTTCCAATTCTTGTCTGACCGAAAGAAATTTTGTCTGACCAAATTTTTTTTTTCAAATACATGTATACTTTTGTTTGTGTATTAAATTAAAGACACATCATCCTTTAAAGGTTTCTGTAACATTTTTTATTCCCTTACATTTAATATCAGTTTATCCAGATTAATGGACTCTGTCTGGAAATCAAAACATTCATAATTATCTAAACAGCCACAAAACATGTCAATAGAGTATGTGGAAAAAGAACTGGATGGTCTGGATTCCACTGGACGTACATCAGAACTGGGTACGATTTCTTCAGTGTCATCAAATACTGTCTCATCGAAACTATTCTCATCGAAAAGTAACTACAGGCGTCCATTTCTCCATTTTTTTAACCAATTTTCGCTGCGTGCCCTTTGACTCGTATTCCTTTTGGTTTGCTTTTCATTTTTCATCAGTTTTTTCCGTTTTTTTTCGCCAGGTGTATCGACATCGTAATACTGCAAGAACGACATTTTCTTTGTACAACGACATTTTCTTTGTACTAGGTCGAATGTCGCATTTGGTAAATTAATCTAGAATTTGATTGAAAACTTAAAAAGAAACGGCAAAACTCGTTTGACATTTTCTTTTATTCAAGGGAGAAAACTCGGCATTGATCGGACTTGATAAATCCCGGTACTCGTGCCAGATGGATAGACTCTTACTCAGTCATCAGAAAATAAACAACTGAATTGTGCCGGACATAAGGTCCGGAATTCGGAAAAAAATTATCGGACCGGTCTAATTTTTGCCGGACATGTCCGACGGTCCGGCAACTTTCGCAAAGACTGTTAGTAATCGCCTGTCCACAACACCAATGTGGCAGATTTGGTTTGGAAATAGTAGCATCAACAAAGATTCGAACCTTGGACCTTCAGCTTTCCGTGCTGACATTCTACCAATTGAGCTACCGAGGCATCTAGTACTGGTAGGATATCTACTACACATATTAAACTTTTTTTCTTTTTATAAACTTCGGCTGTTTGTTAGTGTTACCACTGCTGAATAATTAACACATTGAATAACTGGTTTGTGGCAGATTTGGGTCTCGGAAAGATTAGTCTCGACCAGGATTTGAACCTCGGACCTCCGGCTTACCGTGCTGACGCTCTACCATTTGAGCTTTCAAGGCCGCTGGTATGAAATCATGTTATTTATGGAAATAAACTGTCACATTCGCATACAAAGTCAGTTGTTAACCGACAAAGACATTACAAAGTCAAGCTGTGTTCTATAATATCCATGTTAAGTCATTAAAAGGCATTTTAGTTAGTACTATCCTATTATGATTTTCCTACCAACTTATACCAGACATATCCAACTTTCTTGGAAATGTCCGTAAGGTTCTGCCCTGGTTCGGGTCGAATACCCCAGCCACATGCTTCGCCCAAAGGAGCTCCAAGAGTAATCGACCAGTCCACGACGCCAATGTGTGATGGTATTTGTACAGTGTTTTGAAATTTGTTATAGTCAACAAGTCAAGGTTTCAACAGAACAGTTGTGCAGAGGCTCCAGTAGAGGCGCATATTTTGGCCATATTTGTTGCAATTAGATAACCATAATTTGACCCAAATGGTAACTGACAACACAAGAAACAATAACATCCTTGACCTTTTCCTAATCTCAAATCCTACCCTTGTTAAAACAGTAGAAATAACTGCAGGCATATCTGACCATGATGCAATATCTGCAACAGTTAATGCTAGACCAATTATCTTTAAGCAAAAACCAAGAACATGCCATCTTTACAAAAAGGCAAACTGGCCAGATTTTAAAAAATATATGCAATCTACCAGTGAAAACATTTTACAAAACTCAAGCTCATTATCAGTAGAGGACCTTTGGATTACATTTTAAAATTCACTGGAGACCGGAATTTCAAAATACATACCAACAAAAAAAATTGGCTCAAAAAAGTCTCTGCCCTGGATAAATAAAGAAATAAAAAAGCTAATACATAAAAGAGACCGCCTCTATAAAAAAGCTAAGAAAAATAATCACAACCATGAAATGATCATGAAATTCAAAAAACTAAAGCTTGTCATTAAAAATAAAATTAAAAGTTCTTATAACTCCTACCTAGAAAATATTCTTGATATCTCAGATAATGATAACACACAAAGCAAATTTTCTACAAAAAAACTATATTCACTTATTAAAAACTCAAAACAGGATTCACAAAATGTCCCCCTTTAAAGATCAAATAACAGGATCCTTTAAAACAAAGAACTCTGATAAAGCCAATATTCTTAACCGACAATTCCAATCAGTTTTCTCTGGAACTTCTCCACTGTCCCTGAAACAAACATGCCTAGAAAGGCTCAGATTCCTTAATCCTTCCCAACACTGTAATTATCCACAGATGCCAAAAATCACTATCAGCAATGCAGGTGTAATTAAGTTACTGGCCAACCTGAAGGCAGATAAAGCTGCTGGCCCAGATCTGATCAAACCAATTGTTCTGAAAGAGCTGAGGCATGAAATTGCCGATATAACAACCACTCTCATCCAGAAATCCTTTGAATCCGGAACTATTCCCAGGGACTGGACCAAGGCCAACGTGTGCCCAATATATAAAAAAAGTGACACCAGTGACCCCGCAAACTACCGTCCTATTTCTCTCACCTGCATCCTCTGTAAAACTCTTGAACATATTGTAGCATCCCATCTATCCTCTCACTTTACTACTCATAATATACTCTATGATCTTCAGCACGGCTTTCGTGAGAAACGCTCTTGTGAAACACAACTTATTGAACTAACTGACTATCTAACCAATAACATCGCTTCAGGCAAACAAACTGACCTAATTTTACTTGACTTTAGTAAAGCTTTCGATAAGGTAAACCACCTAAAACTTCAAGAATATGGTGTGTCTACTCAAATACTCAAATGGACTCGCTCTTTCCTCATAGGCAGAAGCCAAAAAGTCATACTAGACGGTGAATGCTCAACAGAAGTCCCTGTAACCTCTGGAGTACCCCTGGGCTCTGTCCTTGGTCCTCTATGCTTTCTCGTCTATATAAACCAACTTCCGTCTTCTGTTTCTAAATCCCAAGTCTGGCTATTTGATGATGACACTGCCATCTACCTCACCATCAACTCTTTGGCAGACTCACTAACGCTACAACAAGATCTTGACAAGATGCAGGCATGGGAGAAGGCGTTTGACATGGAATTTAACCCCTCAAAATGTCAAGTCTTACACATTACTAAAAATAAACATGTCATTAAAAACAAATATTATCTCCATGGTCAAGCACTTGAATCTGTTACACATGCAAAATACCTAGGGCTAGATCTTTCTTCTGAGCTTAATTTTAACACACACATAGCAAGAATTACAGCTAATGCTAATAAATCCCTAGGCTTTATCAAAAGAAACATAACAACTAACAACCAAAGTCAAAGAACTGGCATACAAGACCTTGGTCCAGCCCCAGGTAGAGTACGCATCTACTGTCTGGAACCCATACACCAAGACAAACATCCACAAAGTGGAAATGGTCCAGAGGCGAGCAATAAGATGGGTTAAACAAGACTACTCTCCTCTTTCCAGTGTCACGGCTAAGCAGGGGGAGCTGGGCTGGAGGTCCTTAGAACATCGAAGGCTTGATGCTAGACTTATAATGTTTTATAAAATATACCATAACATCGTAGCAATAAACCTCCCTTCTTACATACAAAGACCAAACAGACAAACCAGGCACATGCATCCCCTCTGTTTTAGACAGATTCAGGTCACATCAGATTATCACAAGTTCTCATTTTTTCCTCATAGTATCACCCTTTGGAATAGACTTCCCGTTAATATTGTAACCCTGTCTGATCTTGAGCATTTCAAGCAGGCAGTGGCTGGGATCCAATACTAGTCATGTATTCTTTGTTTTTATCTCTTTTACTTTTAATCTCCATTAAATCTAGCACTCACTAACATTTTAACGCTTGTCTTGGCATCCAAGATCACAATTCTTGACTTTATTCTTTCACAACCTTACTAACACTTCCGACGTGCACCAACTTGACCAAGTCCTGTCGGTATCCAGTTGTTTCCCCCTCAATCAAGTTCCTCACCTGGATGTTTCCCCCACAGTGCAGTTTCCTCCAGGATGTTTCCTCCCCTATATATATACTATTTAAAAAGTAGTTGTGAAAGATTGGAAAGGTTTATATTTTTACTTAAAATAAATACATAATTTTGAGGTACCATTGGACTGTTGCATCTACAATAGTTTAATTATTGATATAGAAATATAGAAATAATAATCACATTTCAATCATCTGATAATTAAAATAATCCAGATTACCATTAATTAATTTTACAAATAACATAATAATTATATAGTTTTCAATTCTATATGAAAATTAAATTGTAAATTATTTTATTGATTTTGTTAATAAATTAATGAGATTTATGTTTTTGAAATATATATCACTAGATTTACCAAGCATTTCATGGATTGAAATGTGTGAACTGTTTGAGATGGTTACACTACAAAAATTTACAAAGGCTATTAACAGGATATGGCAGGTGTGAAATACACTGCATGTGTATTTGACACATTTTAAACAGCCTAGTATCAATGTTTCTTTACAAATGACAAGATTTATATCAATGAAGAAATAACAAAGCCAACTGGTTAAAAGTAATTTTATATGATATCTGCATAAATATATATACCATCATCTTAACCACAAATCATGTTTTATATGGGCTGTTTAAAAAAAAATGGCTGGAAAAGTTAAAAAAAGTGAAATATTAAAAGTTCATAAAACTTCCAAACTTGATATTTTGTATTTTTGCTGAGAACAGAACTGAGAAGATTTTTGAAATTGGTCGACTGGTTGCTGAGATATTGTCATTTTGGCTATTTCAAAAAAAGGCAAGTGAAGTGAAAAAAATGTAAAGAATTTAAGTTCATAAAAAATCCAAACTGGTTGCTCCTTATGTTTGTACAGTCTTTACAGTGATCAACATCAATCAAATAATACTCAAATGTGGCAGAATAAAAATTTTATGGAGCTTTATTGACCAATATTAAATAATTCACAAGAATTTTAATTTACTTGCTTAAAATAAAATTATTACTGTTTCTTATTATTTAAATGTGCATTTCTGTTAAAATACATGTTGAAGCATCAAATAGAAGTGCTTTGGAGCTTGTGGTATGGTATAAAGATAAAAAATTCATATTTTTAAGAAAGTGTGTCACACTCCTGACAAACACATAAGTGCAATGTACTCAAAACTGTTTCAATAAGGCCATTCCTGTTTGTCAGAATTTAACAAAACATGACATAGACTTCTAGGAAAATTCATGATCTTGTTTTCATGTAAAGGATATGTTGACAGAATATTGCAATATGTGCATAATGTCATCATCCTGACAAATTTAGCTGATATTTTCTGAAGGGAGCTGCAGACAAATAATATTTCAATAGAGGTGATAATTTTATCATTATTGCATCTAGAAACATTAAACTTAATGATACACAAAACATTTCTTTTGTTCTATTAATCTTTAAAGTCCTATAAATTTATAAAGCAAAGATGTTTTGATTTTCTGGAGTTATTTTATCTACCACGCTTGACTAATTAGCATAAATTTTGATTACTTGAAGTATAATATGCTTAATTTTATCATTAGTTGATGTCTAATAAACGCACATTTTACTAAAACAACACTAAAACATGTCTTTATTCAAGCTTTTTGTAAAATGATGGTCTGAACAAATGAGATTTCTAAAAGTGTCACATTTTTTGTCACACTCCTGACATTTTTTGCTCATATTTTTTTAACGGATGGTGCTATTTTGATGAAACTTCACAAATCTTTAAATGGCATGACAATTATATGGATTTAAAATAATGATTCAAATTTGATTGAATAATTTTTCCAACACCTTTAACACATTATTTTATCCCAACATAAGTTAAAACAAACTTTGAAAAACTGTTTCCACACAATTTATGCTAAATGACTAATTGTTTAATATTTTATATTATCAATGCATACATAATTATATCTAGTTATAATTTATCTACCATAAACAATTACAACAAAAATTTTAAGTAAACTGTAAAAATTTAATTTAAAACCTAATACCTGATATCCTATAGATACATATTGTTTTAAACTACCTAACTCCAACTTTCTTTTTATATTTTAAGTAAAAGGATGATTTTGGCATGTTTATGTTAACTATCAATGATACTAAATATTTCATACAGAACAATATCATCATTATATAGTATATCTTCACATTACTATATAATATGTATATGGGGGAGGAGGCATCCTGGAGGAAACATCCGGGAGGAAATGTCAGTGTGGGGGAAACGACTGGAAACCGTCTTGTCAGTAACACTCGAAAGAGACAGTATCCAGAGATAGATAGATAGCAATTTGAAGAAAAATCTGCAATGTTTTTAAAAGTTTTACTTGATGTATTAGGCATCCGCTTCTGTGACCACTAAATTGCTTTCCAAGCATCAGAATTACTGTTTTGTAAAACGAAACTAGGTCATTTTAAATTTCCGCCATTGTTTTTCTGTAGTGGAGTATCTTCCCTTGGACGTTCTACATTTTGAACTGATAATAAAAATTTACTTCACAAGCCTTCGACAGTATGGATTTAAACACAGACAACCAATGCAGCCCAAATGTAGAGAAAAGAGAGCATTATAATTTCATCATGGTTATAATATGATCAAATTTTAGGATAGAGTCTATTTAGACGTTTCAACAGAAAATGGAAGCTGAAACGAGCGCAGCGAATGCAGGCTTCTATATTCTATAGAAAGATCTTAATTGACTATCCGACTTGGAAGCCGCCTTTCATTTGTAGCCATGCACATGCACAGTTGCTAAAAAGATCAATCTATTTTGTTCATTTTAAAATAGAAAAAAGAAAGTACTTCTATTGAAATTATTCGCTGAGAAGTTTGATTTTCGTAGCTTCTGATTAGATAGGGTGCACCAACCTCACACTTGCCTCAACAGGTTCTCATATCAATACACAAATACAAGTTGTGTTGGTGAAATAACTCCAACCCACCCATCAGCTCAATAATGTTGCATGCATAAGCACACAAACATATAAAACATACGATGCTAATAGAATTACAAAGCCAGAGGGGCTTTAAGCTGTACTGCTTCCTTTCTTCATTTAATCTTTATGTCATGTTTTATCACGAATTATTGTGATGAACAATAGGGCCCGAACAATAGGCCTAGTTGATAAAAGCTGGAGAGAAAATTTTACGATGGGTACAGACAGAAGTTTTACGTCATTCAGACGTAATTCGTTATTACTTTTGTATTTATACATAGTTTTCACAAAATTTTACATGATGCATATTCGAAATCGAGATTTTCATATAGTGTATATGATTGATTGCGGTTGTCTTTAAGTATTGATGTTTTATATGTTGTAGTATATGTTTTTGTTTATCCATTTTAGAAGGCTTTATTGAAAATAAGCAATTTCTTCATTGACTAACTTTTTATACTTGCAAATATTGTACTTGTTTGTATTTGTTGTCATAGATTTTGTCTTAATGAGTTACCTTCTTAACATAAAGATATTATTATTATTATTATTATTATTATTATTATTATTATTATATACGCCTCTAGTTTTGGTTTACATCAGTCTAGATAACAAGGAATCATGATGACGGAACGGGTCGGCAAACTTCATACCCAAAAACGGCTCGTGAAGTCGTAATAAAATAAATTTCAGAAATGGGGGTGCTCAGCAAACTTACCCCTAAACGAGCAGCTATTTCAACAGCTGTGGGCGTTGCCATTTATATAATTTATAGAACCAATGTTAGAAAGAAACAGTTGTAAGTTTTCCTTTAATTATATTAAATAATTAATGTATCAATACTTATTAATAAGCCAAATTTGTACATGAAAACTTTCTCCCCTACTCGATTTTTTAGAACATGCTGATCTGTAAACCTGAATCTGTTACACCGCAGAGAAGCGGGAGATTGAGCTTGGAAATGATTTGCAGAATTTCTGGAACCATCTACTGCCATTGCATATTATTCCCAGTGGTAGCAAGACATCATAGACTTTTCAACCCCTCTGTCACTTAAACATTTAACCCCTAAAATTTGTCATTTTAACCCCAAAAAGCACATCACAGAAAAAAGAAGAAAAAATCTTATAATTCATGCAATTTGTTGAAATAGAAGTTCTGTTTTAACTATATGAAAGAATATTAGGATAGGTGATAAACATATAACTCTGTGTCTTAACATGCTATCAGTATCATGTAAAGTGTAGCTATCCTAGATTTTCTTTTTTTCAGGACGTCTGAAACAGAAATTCAGGTTGTAGTGCATGAGGTAAGTAAACACTTCGGGTTAATGGTAGTAAATTCTTGACATTGTAATCAAGTTTTATTGGAACCCTTTACTCAATATATAGGCATTTAATATGATGTGAAACCAGTGTAGATCCAGATCAGCCGGCACATCCATGCCATCATGGTCGTAAAGCATGGATGTGCCAGCAGATCTAGATCTACACTGTTCTTCCATCCGGTAAAGGTTTTTATATGGAGTTAAGAGTTTATATTCCGCATATGACAATGTTTTGTGCAATATACAGTTACTACAAATTTCAAATTCAGTTAGATTTTGGCTTACAACCAAAACATCAAATGAGTAACAGTTTCGCAGCCACATATATTATCATTGAAAAGTAGCGGGAAAGTTAATTGACAGAACATTGTTCATAGTTAATCACGCCTTCATGTTGCTTTAAGTCGCACCTTTTGTTATTGTTTCAACATCCGCAAGGAGAATGAACCCACAGCAACAAAAATGATTGACAGCAAAACTTAATAGAAAGTAAAACATGATGTCTTTTGATTAGAGCGGCAGATTTAACAGTCGTCTCGTGACAAAATACATGATTGGCTTCTTGTGAAGTGTTGCAGTGCAACAGGTGTTTACGGAGGTCACTCGCTGGGTCAAAATCTGATAGTGATTGAAATCGAAATTTGTAGTAAACAAAGCAAATGTTTGGTAGTCAGATATGCAATTTGACAGTTGAAGTTCAGAAGTGGTTAAATTAATTTTTTGACACATTTGTCTCATTTCCAGGATGGACAGAAGAAAGAAAGAGCTGCTGTTGATATGGTCTTCTTCAGGTATGTAAGCATTTGTTCAACTATTTACAGGAAAGCATAATTTAGGCCTCTGTTTGATAAGTATTAAAAAGTGCTTTCCTTATTTATTGTTGTCTGTCGATCTTAGCTCTGAAAAAAAAACAGACTGATGGATTGCATTAAGTTAAAATAAGTTGTTTATAGCTAATGCCAACTATGCTTAACACACAGGTCTGAGCTCTGGTGAAAAATGAACTTTTGTGCATTATCCTGTAATCAATTTAATCTTTGTACTGTATATTATAGTATATAATTAAATGACATGTATCTGCACTTGCTTCTTGGTTGGAAATTACCTAAAAACAAAGCAAACAGTGTAGAACCTGAATATGCTTATAACTGTATCTACACTGCTTGCTCATTTAGTGATGTCTTTTGTTGTTTGATATAATATTTTAGTGTTTAGTGTTTTGAATGGAAATATTTTTTTTATTTTCAGACGTATGGGAAAGATATTAAGAATCTTGCTACCATCATGGTTCTCTATGGAGGTAACTAGAAAATTACTACAAATTTCAAAAAGATTTTGCAGTCAAAACATCAAAAGCATAGTGTTGCAACTGACATTTCCTTTGAGATTTAATGGGAAAGTTTAACTGACAGAAAGCTGTTCATAGTTACCGGTAATCATCCCTTCAGGTGGCTTTACTTTTAGCCACACCTTTTGTTACTGCTTCAGTGCTACATGTACCATTCATATCTTAGATTTTCAGTTCAACATCCGCAAGGAGAATGATCTTGCAGCGACAAAAATTTGATTGACAGCAAAAACTTATTTGGAAGCTGTTCACAGCATCATCTGATTGGAGCACCAGTTCTAACAGAAGTCACATGACATTAAACGAGATCGGCATCTTTTGAAGTTTTGTAGTGCAACAGATTTTTTACGGAGGTCACTCGCGGGTTTAAAATCTTATATAAATCAAAATTTGTAGTATATACCCGAAGTTTCATTAGGCATTGAAATTCTTGTCATACAAGCTGTAGTATGTGATTAGGACACACAGACAGCATTCACTGTCAGGGGAATGGGCTCAAACCCTATAATTTTTGGGGGAAATAACATGATTTCTTCTCTAAAAGGGAATAAAAAATCATGATGTAAAGTTACCTTTTTTGGTAAAGGTGCATGATTTTAAAGCAATTTTCTGAGACCTACTGAAGAAGAAAAATAAGCTCTGTAATGAAACCTCGAGTATATGCTAACCCATAGGTGAACAGTGAAAATCCAAATCAGCCTGCCATCTGATCAGAATCTACACTGTTAACTTCTAGATTCATTAAGTTATTTCTGACCAAGAAGCAAGCAGCAGACATCACAAATTTGCCAGCTGATTTGGTTCTACGCTAGCCACACACGTGATAAAACATGTAGATACGGAGTAAATGGTTAAAGGAGTGATTCATTGATTGTAGGTGTGGTATCTGGTGTTGGTAGCCTTATCACTGATAGCTCGAACCTACGCCGACGTCTGGATGATTCAGAATGGGACTGCCATAGAAAGGTAATAAGTTACTTCTTTCTTGGATTTGACACTAAAATTTAATATCATTTTAAAATTAAAATATTATTCTTTTATTAAGATTCCATGAGGGGTCATGCTTCAGTTTTACCTGAATAACTAAAACATTGGGATGTAAATTTGGTTGTTAATTAATAGCTGATTGACAATTTTTCAGTTATGCACAGAAGGGAGAACTGTTTGTTTTGAGAGACTAGGTGTAAAATGATACCAGTTGTTTTAAAACAGTTCTCTTGAAATTATTGATTACAAAACTCATGTGAACTTCATAGATTCTCCCTTTTCATAGTGCCATCATTGGAAGAAATGTGGACTTGTTCAAAAAGCATCTGTTCAAATTTATGTGGGCCATGCCAATTGTAAGTATTTTATTTATTACATTGTTTGTGATACAGTTGTACATGTATTTAATTAAATGAGTTGTACATGTATTTTAATAAATGAAATGAATTTGGCCTTAATGAGTTCAAGGATTAACATAGGTTGGATAAAACAATTTAACAGTTTAGGGAGAAGTTTCATTTAAATTTCAAACATTTAAGTAATAATAGTATTACATATATAAACAGTTACTGTAATGAATAACTGTGCCTTGGACCAGCTTATACTAATATTTGTTTATCATCAGACCTGTTGGCAGTTAAGTATGTAATAATTATATGGGTTTTATTGCATGTGCCAACAGCATAGATCCAGATGAGCTGGCACATCCCTGCCGTCTGATAAGGATAAATACTGCTTGCTTCTTGGTCTGAAATAACCTTAAGAAATAAAAAGTGAACAGTGTAGATCCAAATCAGATGGCACATCCATGCCAGCTTATTTGGATCTACACTGTTCATCAATGGTTAAAAGCCATATCCTTGAAGTAAAGGAAAAAGTCTGTTGTTAACACAATTGTATATATATGTATTTATTTGGAAAACAATTGTTAGATTTTTATGTAATTCATTAGAAACATTTTCAAAATTATTTCACCTGCGGCAGGTTTTTTGTATGCTGTTCATTATTACATTTCTAATGTAAAAGTTTTTCATCAAAACATCTATATTTTTCAGATATCGGTTGTGAACAACTGCTTAAAGGTAATGTTGTATGAACTATATAAATTAATGTTTTATGTAAAGTAAGTGTAGGTAACTGTTATGAACTTTGATTTTGTCTCAATGAACACAATAAATTATCAATTCCATATTTACACTCCTAAGATTATAAATTTTAACTAAAATAAGAAATAATTTGTTATAGCATGTTCTATTTTGGATCGTTCGAACAACCATTTTGACAAAAAGTGAATAACAGCCCAATTTGTCACAGCAACTGATGGCACAATATGCCTACTAACCATCGTCTCAAGTCAAAAAAACATTGTGCAGAAGTTTGTGAGTGGCTGTTAGTTAATCACTACCTGGAGTGACAACTTTGAAAATCTAAAACAACAAGCTGAGTGCAAGATGAGTGAAAATATTATTATATCTTTTAAATGTACATTAGAACTACAACTATTTGATTTGGTCATTCAGAATCTTAACCCTTTCCTGTATAGATACACCTTTATTGCTAGGGCGAACAGTTTAGATCCAGATCAGCCGGCACATCTGTGCCGTCTGATCAAGATCTAAACTGTTCGCGTTTTGATTCATTAGGTTATTTCTGACCAAAATGCGACAAGTGCAGATCCTGATCGGACAGCAAGGATGTGCCGGCTGATCTGGATCTACACTGGTTGCACATGCGTAAAAAGGTGTATATATCAAGGAAAGGCTTAATATGTACAATAAAAGAATCTGGATATGTTGATGATTGCTGGGAAACACTTGATCTTATCTTACTTTTCAGTATGGTCTAAATGAACTTAAACTGAGATTTCGTACAAGGTTGTCACACTTCCTGTATGAGAAATACTTAAGGTAAAGTTTCATTCTTCTTTTGTAGACACATGTTAACCTCCTTAGACACACCATAATTGTGTGCGTAAGCTTTTGTAGCTTGACACAGTAACATTTGAAATCTGTGTACAATCAAGAGCTGTTGTTAGTTGAACCTGATCCCATGTCTTGTAACTGACAAACTGTGCCCAACGTTATAAAACTGAGCATGGAAACCAGTCTCAAATCTCAAGCATCTGATTGGCTGAGATGGCAACCAGTCGCCATTTCAGCCAATCAGATTCTTGAGATTTGAGACTGGTTTCCAATCTCAGCTTTATAACCTTCAGGCTTGGTGTCAGATTTATGATCTTGCACCCAGAACTAACCCAATCTGCTTATGATTGATGACAGTTTCAAACTTTGAATACTATATGCATTCAATTTTGTTGTTTATTTTATGTGATAAGTATGTTTACAGGGGATTTACATACTACCAGATGAGTAACCTTGACAACAGAATATCCAATCCAGATCAGCTTCTTACAACAGATGTTGACAGGTTCTGTGAATCTGTTGCTGAGCTTTACTCTAACCTGAGCAAGGTGGGACCTTAGTTCTCTTTTTTCCTCTTGACATGTTTGTCGATTGTGCCAAATGTAGTTAAAACCATTTGCTGATATATTGAATATTTAAATGCAAAATGGAGATAAAAAGCCATTTGCTGATATATTGAATATTACTATGCAAAATGTAGATAAAAGCCATTTGCTGATATATTGAATATTTAAATGAAAAATGTAGATAAAAAGCCATTTGCTGATATATTGAATATTACTATGCAAAATGTAGATAAAAGCCATTTGCTGATATATTGAATATTACTATGCAAATTGTAGATAAAAGCCATTGGCTGATATATTGAATATTTAAATGCAAAATGTAGATAAAAGCCATTTGCTGATATATTGAATATTTAAATGCAAAATGTAGATAAAAGCCATTTGCTGATATATTGAATATTTAAATGCAAAATGTAGATAAAAGCCATTTGCTTTAAAGATTAAAATGTCGTTAAATAATCATTTTAATTATTCAAGAAATAAATAAATTACAAATGTTGTATTTTTTATAAAGTCCATGAAAGGTGGTCTATTTTCAGAAGGTAGTAAAATTGATTTCTTAAAATATTTAACAAGAAACTTTGAAGGTTGACTTGTTGGTTGTTGATTTTGTTTTCAGCCAATATTGGATGTGGTGATCTACACAGTAAAACTCACTGAAGGTATTGGTGCTCAGGTAGGCTACTTTCTTTACTTCCATATCTTTTCTCTTTGGAAGAGATCTTTTGACCTAGGCCAACAATTATAAAACTGAGAATGGAGACCAGTCTCAAATCTCAAGCATCTGATTGTCTAAAATGGAGACTTCCAATTTCAGTTTTATAATCTTGGGCCATATAAACAACATATCCACAGACAGAATTGGAGTGTTTCTATTGGTCAGATGCTATGATTTAATTACTTTTTTGCAAATAGAAAGGAGATATTTTATGTTTGAAAAAAGTAAAAAAATTTCTTTCAGAACTTAGTGGATAATATCTGTGCATGCAGTTATCATTATTCTTATCTAAGATGTTGTCATAGTTAGATATGGGGTGCCCCAGTTTGTCTAATGGTGTCTGACCTGGTTAATTGAAATGACATACTAAAGTAGAGCAAATAAAACTGTATTTATATACATACGTATTTCCAAATTGCTACATATTATATAGAAAATAGACACAGACATAACCCTATTTTCAAGGAATTTGAAATAAAATTGAACATTGTTAGGGTTTATGTTTAGAAACAGAAATATGTTTGGTTGAAATACAGCAGAACATACTTCTTGTGAGCGTGTTACATATGTTATTTATTATATGCTGATCAGTACACTTGAATTTACCATGGTTTCTTCACCATCAGAGTGCTGGCAGTCTTGCATACAAGGAGATTTTGGAAAATGTAAATTGATAATAGTTCTGACAGTAATAGTTATTAGTTATGTATTAGTTAGATTAGGTACTGGTACCAGAAACAATATTTGATGTACCAGGATATGTTTGTTGCAGGGTCCAGCTGTGATGTTAGGATATTTGGCTCTCTCTGGCATGGTACTCACAAGGTAACACATGTTTTTCTGTTTACATATAGTTAAATATAATCATGGTATTTCAGGTATTTGATGGTCATTTTTGTCGGATTTGGAATTTCAGTCAGGATCTGGGTTTAAAGTTTGCAGATAATCAAAGTTCAAAGTCATGACAGGTTCCAAGTTCAAAAATAAGGCAGGATCTAAATTAAAAATTCTGCTAGGATCTGAGTGCAAAGTTTAGTATCTTGATTCTTAGTTCAGACTGGAAGTTCAAAGTTCAGACAGGATCTAAGTTCAAAATTCAGACAGGATCTAAGTTAGGTTCAGGCAGAATCTAAGTTGAAAGTTCAGGCAGGATCTAAGTTCAGTCAGACAGGATCTAAGTTCAAAGATCAGGCAGGATCTAAGTTCAAAATTCGGTCAGGCTCTGAGTTCGGAGTTCATTCAGAATTTGAGTTTGAAATTTAAAAATGATCTGAGTTCTATCATACAGTTGATTCAATGTGTGAAAAAATCCCTTTCTGTTCCTTTGGCCAAATTTCCAGTTTTGCTATTGCTATGAACTAAAATGTAAGAATCCCGTGAAATATGATTAATGTTCTGCTTAACCCTTTCCTCCATATATACGCATTTTTATGCATGTGCAACCAGTGTAGATCCAGATCAGCCGGCACATCCCTTAGAAATAACTTTATGAATCAAAAATCGAACAGTTAAGATCGTGATCAGATGGCACAGATGTGTCAACTGATCTGGATCTAAACTGTTCACCCACGCAATAAAGGTGTATCTATGGAGGAAAGGGTTAAATGTCTAAGAACTGAACTTAGATTACACTTAACTTGGCTGTTTGATTGTATTGATTCGTCAACCAGGATTTTAATATTGTAGATTACGGAGACCAATAGGTCGACTGACAGTAAAGGAACAGAAGTTAGAGGGAGAGTATAGATATGTAAACTCTCGTATCATCACCAACAGTGAGGAGGTAGCCTTCTACCAGGGAAACCAACGCGAGAAAACTATTATCCTGGCAACCTTCAAGAAACTGGTATTGTCCATCATTTATCAAATGTTTGTTTTGATGAACAGGCCATTTTGATAGTATAACATTAACTTGGGGTTGGTGGCATTTACTTGGAGTTCCTCACCTGCTCTTTAAACTTGCGGTCTGCCTGTTATGGCAGTTTTTTATGACTTCATTGTGAACCATTTTTTTAATCATTTAAAGATACATGTATTGTTTCAATGTATTGACTAATCTATATTTAAATTTGTAATGTTATGTCAGATCATACTGATCAAATTGAAAACAAAAGTAGTGTGGTGTTGTTAACTGTAGGTATTGGTTAAGTGGAGGTAAATGGAAAAAAAATTAACTGAAATGTTAAGAAAAATACTGTGAAAAGTCCTTTGTTGAAATGTGCATGGACTTCATATACAATTATAGCAAATATTTATGTCGGCAATAGCATTTGCACAGCCTAACTATGTTATGTTCTTATCCTTTCAGGTTAATCACTTGAGATATTTTATTTTCTTCCGACTACAGATGGGTTTTGTTGATAATATTATTGCCAAATGTAAGTACAATTCAGTTAAATCCCGGTTTTAAGACTACCTTTGGGAATGGGCAGAAGTGGTCTGACTGGTCAGACTGTCTTTATTTTGGGGTAGAATTAGTGCAAACTGTTACAAGGGACATTAACCCTTTACTTCATAGACACATCTTTATTGCATGGGCGAACAGTTTAGATCCAGATCAACCGGCACATCCGTGCTGTCTGATCAGGATCTTAACTGTTCGCTTTTTGTTTCACTAGGTTATTTCTGATCAAAATGCGACCAGCGCAGATCCTGATCAGACAGCACGGATGTGCCAGCTAATCTGTATCTACACTGGTTGCACGTGTAATAATGCTTATATCTGGAGAAAGGGTTAAAATGGTGGTATCATTATCAAGGGTGTCTTAATTTCAGGGTTGTCGTTTTACTCTGATCCTAAATAAATGAAATTGCATGATAAGATATACATTATCACCTGAATGGAATTTATAAAAAGAGAGAAATTATGATAAAATTAAAAAATACTCATAAAGATACAGTGGAAAATATACTTTTATTTAACTTTTTGTCATTTACATACTCTGACGATATAAATACAATAATAACTGTTGTCATGTTGAAAAGATACTGCTCAAGTACATGCTTTAGTGATGTTGCAATATAAACTGTTTCATGTCATGGCTTAATATCATGATGTCATCTTAAAACACCCAACAGTCAGGATGTAGATATAAAATTTTTATAAATGTATGTCACAAACAATTATAGCCTTGCAAGCTAAATTGTCTTACAAAAGACAGTTATTCTGTTGGTCTACAGTGTCTTACAAAAGACCATTATTCTGTTGTTCAACTTGGAGGTGTTTATTTTGTTGGATGGCATGGAAGGTATATTCTGTACATTGATATGGATGGTTTGTGTTTCAGACTTTGCAACTGTGATAGGCTACCTGGTTGTAAGCCGACCATTCCTGAACCTCGCAAATCCAAAATATCTGGAGAGCTCCCACAGCCTGAGATTAGAGGTACATTTTATCCATTATACATATATTGTTATGAGCTTTTAATGAATTAAATTACTTTTCTGACCCCCAAGCAAGATCACCCTGCATGTCCATTCAGTCTGAGCTGGTTATCACAATTCAGTCAGTTTTTTACAGCAAACTTAACTCAATTTCAGTAAGGTAAATATTTATTTTGATACATTTATTTTTATGTTGGTGTTAAGACTGGGGTAATGAAAATAAACATTTCATCTTGGCTCATTGAAAAAGAATGAAGAAGCTTCTGACTAAAATATAAGACTGGCTGTAAGATTATTATGAATGATATTGTGTCTTGCATTTCATATTGGACATCTGGTAAATGACCCGGAGGAAATCTTGTATTGTGGTATAATTTAATTTTGCTGGGACTATTTTTTGATCATTAGATGCAAATGACTAATTCCTATGGAAATAAATTTACTTAGTTGTGTTACTCTAAGACTTGTAGGATGATAATGTGGTCAATACTCCCTGGGGTTTCATTTCGTGCACACAGCCTATTGCAAAATACATAAAAATTAAACCCAAATGAAATACTGCAGAATCTCAAAAATAAGCGCATAATTGAAGTAAGCGCATACTGAGTATAAGCACATATGTCTCTTACAGAAAACTAATACCGAAACATAAGCACATATCCGTCCCTTAAGTTAAAATCTATCTCAAAAATAAGCGCATACCCGTTCCTTACAGTTAAAATATATCCCAAAAATAAGCGCATATATGCATACCTAACTTGCTCAGTGGTTTAAGTTTCATTAAGCTGGGAGCTAAATTAGGCCTTTCAATTAAAGATAGTAATTACAGTATAATAGTATCTGTATCGTTTACAAAGATCATTAAACGGTATTAGCCAGAAAGGTGTTAACAACTCGCATTGCTATTTTCAAAGTGAACCATTTATTCTTTTGTTCGAGTACAATGAAATAAAGTATTATAGTTTTCAATGTATGTTTGGTAATATTTATGTTGCTTGAAGTAATAATTGCGTGCATATGCAGTTTTGTGTAATAAAATAAATAATGGATGAAACTCCAAATATAACTAAAAAACTCGGAAATGTTACAGCAGAGATAAAAGGAAATTATACAATTTTGCTTGTCTGCATTGACGTATGATGATCTATTGCTGTAAATTTGTAAATAAACATGCATTTTCAAATTCGTCTTTCCTCTTCAAAGACCATAAAAGTATTTTGATAATGTTTGATGCGTGAGTGTCTTTTTGTGTTATGTTGTTTCAAAAATAAGCGTATATTCCGTCAATCTAAGCTATAAGCGCATATCAAATATAAAGCATATTCAGCGGCTTTAATATAAGCTAATATCAAAAATAAGCGCATATTCGGCGGCCTAAATATAAGCGCATATCGAAATATAAGCGCATAAAAGCGTCACAAATTCAAATATAAGTGTATACGCTTATTTTCGAGATTCTACAGTATAATAATAACACAGTAAGCACTGGATGGAATACTAGTACTTGGAGAGGTTTAAAATGTTATCCCTACTTTACTGAAAAACTAATGAAAACAACAATCAAACATGTTAACAATATTGATACATAGAAAGGAAACATGTAATTAAGTGTATTTCAAAGCAGTATGTAAGTATGTTTTCTTCACAATCATTAGTTACAGTAAACAAGTAATTCCTGAATGCCAATTGATTGTTTATTTATTCCATTTCAGGATTACTACAAAAGCGGCCGTATGTTGGTGAGAATGGCTGAGGCGATTGGCAGAATCGTCCTTGCTGGTAGAGAGATGACCAGATTAGCAGGGTAGGTTTAAACTCACTTAGAGGCATTATATGATGTGGTATCTTTGGGAATATCTTTGACATTTTAGTTGTTACTATATTTGGAAAGAACTTACAACTATCTATTACTTATAGGTGATTTTATTACGCTTTTGGACTTTATAATGATAGTTTTATTGCAAAAAGCATAATAACCAATATTGTCTGCACAACTTTATGACATCATTTCAGAGATTGATATTGGCTTTCCGAAGACACCTTTTTTGAAATTCGCCCCATTTACAACCAGTATAGACCCTGTGCTACATCTTTGACTAAAAAAATAATGGCATTGGATTTGAAAGATTATAAATTTGTTGGGCCTAAAATAAAATATTTTTTGTTTCCCCATCCACAACCTACTCGAAAAAATTGGCACAACCCGAACATTTTTTTGCCAAAACCAAAATGATATTTGTTTACTGGTGTGACAAAATTTTTTTAAACAACTTTGAGTATGAAACCGATAGCAAATAACCACTGTTATCAGTAGAAAATATTGTAATTGCTTCACAAGGAATACTTGGTCATTTTGCAGTAGGGCATATCTTTCATACATGTAAACTTGGTAGTTGTTACCTATTTATATTTAAGATTGTTGGTACTCTTCTTAGAGATATTCTTAAAATTTCTTTGTGTGGATCATTTTTCTGACCTTGTCTGTTTGTTGTTTATTTTTTGTTTCATATGATTTATTGTGAATGCAAAACCAGCTTGGCGTACACATACATGCATTCTGGTCTGGATGTTCACATAGTGTGTCGGAAGACAGTTTGTTGTTGTCCATTCTGTCTGTCTTAATGTCTGGATGTCTGTCACATCATATTCGCAAATCTTCTCCTAAACTACTGGCAGGATTTCAGTCAAACTGTACATTAACACTATGTACACAGCCAACATGTGCATTTACATGAGTTATGGCCATTTCTTC
This sequence comes from Corbicula japonica, assembly GCA_038501625.1. Lineage (NCBI taxonomy): Eukaryota > Metazoa > Mollusca > Bivalvia > Venerida > Cyrenidae > Corbicula > Corbicula japonica. Next base: position 339,766 of record JAZAYU010000008.1, on the reverse strand, counting down.
TTAATTTGGTACTTATACAAACCAAAGAACACCAGAGATGACTTTTTAGCGGGACTATATGAAGAATAGAGGAGCTATCCTACTCGCCCAAGTTTTGGCATTTGTGTTAAACAAAACAATTATGCTCTTGGTCACTACTTGAGATATTGACTTGAAACTTGGAATATGTATTGACCGTAAAAATCTACATTATACCCCTTTTTCACTTGAATTTTGCTTTGACCAAAATATGCACCTGATCCCATAACTGATGCTCTGATTTTGCAGGTTTACAGCACGTATTACAGAGTTAATGCATGTTCTAGATGATCTCAACAAGGGAAAATATGAAAGAACTATGGTCTCTACTAAAAATGATACAGGTAATGTTTGGTTTAAACATTGTCATCAAAGTTAAAAGTTTTGCTTTTTAAGGCCTGTAAAGCTATGGCTGTACATGACTGAACCAAGATCCTAGCTGCACATTACTGAGCTTTAGACCTTGTTGTTCACTGAACTCAAGTTCTGGCTGTATATGACTGAACCAAGGGCCTGGCGGTACTAACTGAACCAAGGGCCTGGCTGTACATGACTAAACGAAGGGCCTGGATGTCCTAACTGAACCAAGGTCCTGGCTGTACTTCACTGAACCAAGGGCGTGTCTGTACATGCCTGAACCAAGGTCCTTGCTGTACCAACTGAACCAAGGACCTCACTGTACTAAATTAACCAAGGGCCTGTCTGTACATGACTGAACCAAGGTCTCACCTGTACTTTACTGAACCAAGGTTTTGGCTGGCAATTACTAAACCAAGATTTTGGCTGAATATTGCTGAAAAATTTAAGAGTAGCCATAAAGTCTTTTTGTTGTTGATTTATTCCAGATGGAGAGAAACCAACTGTGGCATTTAAGCCAGGCAGTGGAAAGCTTGTCTTACAGGATCATCTCATTAAGTAAGTCTTTAGTGGGATGATATGAAACACTCATTACTGATCCTTACCGAGTCCCGACTGTCACATCTTAACTATGCCTCTTCCCATTTTTATCAGAAAATAAAAGAAAGATAAAGGGCAGATGGTGTTTTAAAGTTTGCAGTGACATTTAGATGTTGAAGTTTATTTAATCTTGATCTAGAATTCTTGACTTCAATGTTTGTTTGTTTTTAATTTGTCGTTAAACAAACATCTTTTGTTTGCAAAATTAAATATGAAGAGTTTGACTTTGTTCTTTTCTTAATCAAATGGGAGGTACATGTAATTTGTAAAACAACTGTATTTATTTTTTATCATTTGAAAAACAGGAATATTGTTTAGTGGTGCAGTTGTCTGTCCATTTGTTAAAAGTTTAAGTTTCTGTTTCTATTCAATAACCGAAGAACACACAGACCTACAATCACCAGGCTTGATAGGGATATTTCTCTTGAGGGGTCTAAATGTAAAAGGTCAAGGTCATGGTGACCTTCAGTTAAAAGCTGCTTTTTTAATCATGGTTGACCTACACTCTCCAAACTTGGTGTGTAGATTGCTTAAATTCATTTGATGACCCCTGTTAACTGAGGGTAACTATCAAAAGTGAAGTTTTTCTTGCAAGTTGTTTACCAGCATCTTTAACCAAAATTAAATGTCTGAGTCAGGTGTGGGCAAAACATGGACATGAACAATGCTTGCATCATGATGCAGAATTCTTCTTCCATTGAAATCCCAATCCCTGCTTTTAATCTAGTGTAAGTTCTAGTCCTTAACCATTTACTCCCTACATGTCACATGTGTGACAGTGTAGATCCAGATCAGCCAGCACATCTGTAAAATCTTGGATCTACACTGTTTGCTTATTGGTCAGAAAACTTATTCAAATAATCTAATGAATCTAAAGCAAACAGCATATGTGTTTTAAATGTGCTGGCTGATCTGGATCTACACTGGTCACCCATGTGATAAAAGACATCTATGTAGAAAAGGCTTAAAACCTCTCATAACTAAGTGCAATCAAAACTTACTGCACCTACTATATGTACATTTATCAGGCATGTTTGATCAGTTACAGATGTTAACTTGCAGGTTTGACAAAGTCCCGTTGGTAACACCAAATGGTGATGTGTTGGTTAAAGAGCTGAATTTTGAGGTTAGTAGCTTCATATACAAACAGCTTGATTGGTAAGGTGGGGTAACCAGAGTTGATGAGATAAAATAAATGCTTCATCAGTTGTTAACAAGACTTATAAGAATGGAAGAATAAAGCAAACAGTATTGTGACTTAATTACTATCTTAATGTGAGAAATTTGTTGAATGCAGATATATTAGAAAAAGATAGAAATAAAAACTTAAAATATTTTTCAAACTTGGAAAAAGGCCATTGTCACTAGCAATGAAAGTATTGCTCATGTTAGTTAATAGCAGGTTACATGTAAAACAAAACACAAAACAATGGTACAAAACAACAAATTTTGAAAATTTTAGCTTGTCATTTGGAGAAATCCAGTATTATCTCCCAATTTCTGTATATGTATGAATTAAGGTTGTTATAGATAGGGTAAATCCAGAGAAATTAGGACAGGCTCTTTATTATGTGAATGTATATCCAAGTTATTAAATCGTGTCTATATTGTAAGCAAGCCAAAAATACTAAGGTGCTTGAACAAATCCAGAGGATGTAATTAACACACTCTTCCTGTAATTAATTAGCTTTGAATCTAAATGGAAATGAAAGGCTTCATATTCCAAATCATTTCTCATACAGCTTATAACTGATTTACATATGAATTTTGAACTTTCCAGTTACAAAATGCATTTGGTTTTTGAAAGACATATTCAGTTGTGTCTCAAGTCTAAAGATTTGACTTAACAAAAAACAAACAGAAAAAACTGAAGTGTCCGAATTTGACCCACCTTTAATTTAAGGTAGATAAAACTCGGACATGTTCAAAGTTCATCTGATATATCTATAATCTATGTCTCTTTCATATTAACCCTTCATCAAAATGCATTCCTATTTTAAAACATTTACACATCAATATGCCAGACAGTTATGGATAGACAGTTCTTACCGAAATGGCAATATATGCATTGGTATAATGAGTTTTGAATATGTATTTTCAAACTGAAATTTAATTCCTATAACAACTATACCTAGGTTTGTTAGGTTAAAATCAATTATCTGTCTGAATTATTCCAAATGAAAATTACATGTCTGAGTTTCCACGTTCAGTCTTCTGAATTTTCCCTCCTGCATCCTAGTTATACTAGCTCGAGAGTGTAGTTTATTTTTTTTATTAAATTTGGAATACTTCCCTGTCATGTAATCCAATGCATTGCAATCTTTGGACAGCCTCTGATCTAACCATTTATTTCTATTGCTCTGAGGTGATTGACAGGCACCAGAAGTTAACTGAAAACCATGTCTGAATTTACCCGGATTTACCCTACTGAACAGTGTGTGTTATAATTACAGGTAAAGTCTGGTGTGAATGTGTTGGTCTGTGGTCCAAATGGTGCAGGAAAAAGTTCTCTGTTCAGGATTCTTGGAGAGGTATGTGCAACTGTTTTGTTGTCTCTATCATAATTCTTCAAAATGAAGAAAAAAAACTGTAGAGTCCTAAGTTATGTTTTAAGAAACAAAATGGCATAGAAGGAGAAAACAAAACATCAAATAGCAATTTATTTTCTTTGTTAAGAGGGTGTTTACTCAAAGTTTAGCATTTTACTGTTTAACCTTTTCCTCCATATATATGCATTTTTACGCATGTGTGACCAGTGTAGATCCAGATCAGCCAGCACATCTGATCAGGATCTGCATTAGTCACATTTTGGTCAGAAATAACCTAATGAATCAAAAAGCTAACAGTTTAGATCCTGATCAGACTCAGACAGGATAGATGTGCCAGCTGATATGGATCTAAACTGTTTGCCCACGCAATAAAGGTGTGTCTGTGGAGAAAAGGGCTAACAGTTGTATTATTGATTTTGTCTTGTCACTAGTTAAGTTCTGTGTTTACATTGTAGTTATGGCCTTTGTTTGGAGGAACCTTGACAAAACCTGCAAAGGGGAAGCTCTTCTATGTGCCACAGGTTAGTATCTAATATGAACAATATGTATTGAATCTTGACAGTGAGTATGATTGAACTGATGGTGGAGAAACTGTGGGCTAGCCTTAAACCACACAGCCTGAGCTTCATTGGTGCTCAGTTGAGTATAATTCAACAGACATAAAAATAGATTGTTGACTGCTAGGTAAGGTGTTATTCTTAAAAACAAAATGTGTATTGAGCGACAATATATACTCTGTAAAATAAAGAACAGTTTCATAAAGGTCCTATTAGCCTAATACAGTAAAACTTCGAAAACTCTAACATCGAAAACTCGAGCACTCGGCAAAACTCGAAGTAGTTTTGCTGGTCCCGGCAATTTTCTTATATATTCTATATAAAAATACCATGGAAAACTCGAACTTCAAAAACTCGAATTCTTGAACACAGGTGTCGGTCCCTTGAAGCATATTTCTTCTTTGTTTGTATTGGAAAACTCGAGTAATAAACGACTGATAAAATTTTCGCACCTCGCGGGAGTATTTGGTAAATGGTGACGCGTGGTTTTCACACGTTGTGACGGGTTATAATTGGCAGTTTAATGTCAATTGCCAGCGTCTATTGTATTTTAATTGATCTGATTAAAGCAGGTTATGATGAAAGAAAATGATTTTATGATCACTCGGTAGGCGGCTGTGTTGAGACGAGGTTGTTTGTTGTTTATTATGTAAACGGGACCTAGTAAATTTTACACGCGTATAAAAAAACGACGCACCGTTGTAAAGTATACTAGTTCTTGGACAATGTCAACACGATAGGTTTAAAAAGCAGTTTTCTTGAAAAAATACCTCAAAAATGTTTTCAAACAGATATACAGGTTTAAAGAAAATACAATCTGAAATGTATCCTTTATAAATTTAGCTGATATTCAGATAACGTACTCAACAATAAGGAAACATACATGTGTTTATAAACTTGACTTAAAAATCGGACCTCATAAAGTGAAGCTTCGAAAACTCGAGCGCCATGGAAAACTCGAACATTTTCATAATCCCCCTGAGTATTCGAGTTTTCGAAGTTTTACTGTATGCACGTATAGAAGCACAATAAGTTTGTATTGACATGTGTAATGGTGTATTGTACTTCTCTCAGCGCCCTTACATGACAGTTGGAACATTACGGGACCAGATTATCTACCCCGACTCGGTGGAAGACCAGAAACGTAAAAACATCAAAGATGCTTACCTCGAAGATATACTGAAGAAAGTGCAGTTAGAATACATCCTCGAGAGAGAAAAGGGCTGGGAGTCTGTACAGGTGACCACAACTGCCATATATTATTGTTTACTGTATTTGTCCCCAATTAGTGCCCATGCTCCTGTGTTGCAAATGAATAAGGGCCTGTTATAGAAACAATTTTCACTCACTTTCAATACTGCTATATCAATGTTCTTAGATCATTTATGTGGTCAGTCAGGTCAGAAAATAACATTTTACAAGGAATTTCTAGATGTTTCCTCTTTGAAGAAGGGGGTGGGTATACTGTTTTACCCTTGTCTGTCCGTTATTCCGTCCGTCTGTCTGTAACAAAATTTCTGTTGCAGTCTTGTAAGCAACTATAACATGCAGCAGCCTTATATTTTGCATATATTGCTTTATCCTAGTGTCCCATATGGTGTAAAGCAATTTTATGCTCCTTGCTTGTCTACTTCCTGTTTACCGAATACTTAGATTTTCACGCATACTTCTTATACATGCACAATTTCCAGCTGAAAAGCCAATCAGATGCTTGAGATTAGAGACTGGTATCCAATCTCAAGTTTTATGCCCAAGTCTAGTGAAAGTTCTAGAATATTTTATGCAAACTGAGGTCATGGAAGCTTTACCCAGATTGTCTTTGTCTTCTTAGGACAGCTGTGTCCAAGGTTATAAAACTTAGCATGGAAACCAGTCTCAAATCTCAAGCATCTGATTGGCTGAAATGGCGACCGGTCGCAATTTCGGCCAATCAGATGCTTGAGATTTGAGACGAGACTGGTTTCCAAACTCAGTTTTATAACCTTCAGCTCAGGAAAAAGTCTGGGTTAAGTGTTAGTGCTCCTAAACCTTTAAGTTAAAGCCAGTTTCTGAGGCATGTGAACTGTGCATTCAGATTTCTTGTCTTTATAAATAGCTCTCTTCTAAATCTTTATATTTCTGGCTAGGCATTAAATGATGGGTCTAATTATATCAACTGAAGAGATAAATACTATTTTCAGGATTGGATGGATGTACTGAGTGGTGGAGAAAAACAGAGAGTTGCCGTAAGTTCGTTGTGTGTGGTTTTTTAACTTTTTATTTCATCAGCATGCTGGCCTGCTAGCTCTGTCAGAACACTAAACAAGAATTGTTGAATCTGTGGCCATGGACTCAGTCTTTTCCCTCATTGGGACTACAGTTTTTGACTAAACACAAGGTCATATCACAGTCGTCTAGTAAAAATGATCAGTTACTTGTAGGAAGTGGGTATGGACTGGTTAACAACCTACTAGATATTTTAGATTACTTCAGACTACTGTAACTTTTAAGCTTCGTGTTAACAAAACTATTTGACATTGATTTTCAACATCAGCTGACATTAAATGCCAATGTTGATTTGGATTTTCAATGTTACTGACATCGAATATCAAATTCTGTAGATTATCAGTGTTGGAATTTAAATAACAATTTATGTCAAGATTAACAAAGTCCCTAACATGGAAAATCCTTTTCAAATACTTTTACTAACACAAGACCAGTGCCCAAGGTTATTAAACTGAGCATAGAAACCAGGCTCAAATCTCAAGCATCTGATTGGCTGAAATGGCGACTTGTCTCCATTTCAGCCAATAAGATGCTTGATATTTGAGACTGGTTTCTATGCTCAGTTTTATAACCTTCAGCTCAGACCTTGAAAACAAGTACACCTCCATCACTTACTGGGTGTGCATCTTTTTAATAGGTAATGAGGTAAGACTGAGATAAAATGGAACTTGCACCTCTGGTGATAATTTTGACATTAAACATACGTGAAAAGTTTCCACTGTTGGTGAGAAGTTTCAGTGTTTGGTGAGAAAAGGGGACTTGGGCAAAAAAACTTAACCAAGTTTAAAGGGGCAGAACTATGATAAATGTAGTCAGTACATGTACATGTAGCAATAAATCTTGTTCCTCTAGTTATTATTACGATTTCAGATAATTATGAGAAGTTTTAAAGATGTTTATCCAATGGGAATTGAGAAAATTAGACTCGCAACAAACAATCAAAATTGGGCATAAAGGGGGATAATTGTAACAAAATACAGTGAAGAGTAGTGAGACTTGCCTGTGTGATTGCTACCTGTTTTGATTTCAAAGAAATCTTGAGAATTATCAAAGCTGTAGCTTGGGTGGTTACAGAGAAAAATGGACTTAAAACAAATATTTAACCAAAGTGATGACAAAGGCAAAGGGAACAGTAACAGTAGATGTTCTGTGTTAACCCTTTTCTCCACAGGTATGACTGTTATGGCATAGGCAATCAGTGTAGATCTACATCAGCTGGCACATCTGTTCCATCTGTTGTAGGCAGCGGTATTTCAGTGGTATAACACTTGCTTAGGGATGAAGGGGTCCCAGGTTCGAGCCCCAGTCCGGCTGCTAATTTCCTTGAGCAAGGAATTAAGCCTCCATTGCTTCTTTCCACCCAGGTGTATAAAAAGGTACCTGTGAGGAATATAAGCCAATGTTCAATTGCTGCATTTTGCGCCGACTGATAATGGATGACTTATATCTAGTGTTTCGAGGGTAAATGTGAAAGTAGGGTGAATATGTTTCGTACGAACCAGACCATAAATCCCTAACCTTTGATCCATTTGATCAGATCTACACTGTTCACTTTTAGATTCCTTTTATTATTCCTGGCCTTGAAGTGACTAATGTAGATTCAGACAGATGGCACAGATTTTGCTCTTCACTGGTGTCACATGCTATAAAACCCATATTAAAATGGAGTAAAGGGTTAAACATGTATACTTGAAAGCAATATTTAATTTCTCCCTTTTGCAAAGAACTTGGTGTCTTACTTTTCCTTTCTTGCAAACAGATGGCCAGATTGTTTTACCACAAGCCACAGTTTGCTATCTTGGATGAGTGTACAAGTGCAGTGAGCATGGATGTGGAGGGATACATTTACCAACACTGTCGAGAAGTGGGCATTACCTTATTCACTGTGTCACATAGAAAGTCACTGTGGACACATCATGAGGTCAGTATAGAGTAATCATTGTATACACTGAATAACTGGTCACTTATTAAAATATGACTTATTCTTCCTTTGCTTTTAGGACAATAAAATTCAATTTAAATTTTACTATTCATTAACCATTTACTTTATAGATACAACAATTACGGCATGGGCAAACAGTGTACATGTAGATCCAGGTCAGGCAGCACATCTATGGCATCTTATCAGATGTGTTTAGATTCATTCTGTTATTTCTGACCCAAGAAGCGAACAGTGTCAATCTAGATCAGATTTCACTGATGTGCCAGAATTTCAGGTTCTACACAGGTCGCCCATGTGATGAGCGTAAAGGGTTAACAAACTTTGACGAGTACATTACAAAGTTTGATCATTGTATGAGAATTGGAACATACTAACTCAACCCTTTACTCCATTAATACATGTTTTTTGGCATTGGCAGCCAGTGTAGATTCAGATCAGCAGGCACATCTAAGCCATCTTATCAAGATCAGTACTATTTTAATTTTTTTGTTCAGAAATAACCTAATAAATCAAAAAGCAAACAGTGTAGAACCTGATCGGATGACACGTATGTGCCAGCTGATCTGAATCTACACTGTTCATCCTCTTCTTAAAGGCAGATCTATGGAGGAAAGAGTTAAACATGTAGGTACCAGTTACCGGTACATAGAGGTCTGTTGCATTGTTACCATACTGCACGTATTGTTTCAGTTCTACCTGATGTTAGATGGACGAGGAAACTACGAATTTAAACGAATCACAGAAGATACAACTGAATTCGGATCTTGATGAAAAGAAATTCATAGACATTGTAACTTCAACTTTTGATTGATCCATGCAGTCCAGCCATAATGGAATGATGTTTTCTAAAAAAATGAGCAGTTGAAGTTCAAATTGTGTCAAGTAAAGATATTATTTATTCCAAAGAACTATTCATTGGAAGAAAATATACCGGTAACATTAACGTTTGTTTTATATATTTTTCACGATGAACATTTTATCATTTAATGACAACATAGAGCAACCTTCATTATTTCTGTCACTGTAAAATTCTAGCCTATGTTGTGCCAGTGAAGGTTCATCAGTGAGAATTACTGTATAATGTAAGTGTATAACCCTTTACTTCATATCAACAGGTTTTATTGTGTGTGTGACAAGTGTAGATTGAGATCATCCAGCAAGACCATGGTGCCATCTGATCTAGATCTATACTGTTCCCTTCTTGGTTAGCAAAAAAACGTAATTAATCAGAAAGCGAACTGTGTAGATCCTGATCAACAGGCACAGATGTGGCAGCTGATCTGGATCTACACTGTTCACTCATGGATAACAAGGGTTAACTTAAAAGTTTCTAACTGTGACACAAGTTTAAAAAGGGTATGTTATTAGTTATTTACGAAGGAGAAGTGTCAGAATCATGGATTGTAAGAAAAATTATGTGTTTTAAGTGAAATTGTAAAATATTTTTGTATTTATTCAATTGATGAATTGTTAATTATTTTTATCATGATTTTTATATGGAATTGTTTTAATAGTCTTAAAAAGTGTTTTCATTAAAAGCATCTATGACAGCAATAGAAACAATGACCCAGGAGTTTGCTGGCAAATGCAACTTGCATTTTTCAGGCTATGAAAATGACACAGATTTTACATCCCCACCTAAAACATGAGATTTGTCCAAAATATTTTTTATCTTTTTTTTTTAATTTCTTTTTTTAATAGACTTAAAAATGTAATATATAACATGTGATTACCATGATAATGAAATTTTGATCATGTTTGGAAAAAGAACTTGGGCATCTTTGTTCACTCGTCTAGATCACTGGTATGTCCATTATTTCACCATGCATGCATTTGGTATTAATTACACTTGCATTTAAGCTTCAACAAACATACAAGTCCTGTAATCTTTGAAAATTACCCCTTTACTCCATATATACGGGGTTATTGCATGTTGGACCAGTGAAGAACCAGATCAGCTGGCATGACTGTGCTATCTGATCTGGATCTACTGTTCTTAGTAAAAAGTAACCTGATAAATGTAAAAGCAAAGTGTACATCCTGATCAGACATGCTGGCTGATCTGGATGTTCACTGTTTGCCCATAGAGATCAGCTACATGGTTGGAGAAAAGGGTTTTGTTTTGTTTCTTGGGATGTGTTACCACATCAATTGACATAATGATCTTAATGATGTAGATGCTTTTGGTGTGCATTATTTAAATGTGAACACAATTTATTCAAAAAATCACTAAATTACCGGTACTCTAAATGGGTTCAAAGAAATCAGAAGTATATAAATCTTAACCCTTTCCTCCATAATTTTTTTTTTATGAATGTGCGACCAGTGTAGATCCAGATCAGCCGGCACATCCGTGCCGTCTGATCAGGATCTGCACTGGTCGCTTTTTGGTCAGAAATAAGCTAATAAATCAAATAGCGAACAGTTTAGATCCTGATCAGACGGCAGGGTGTGTCTATCAGCTATGAAGGAAAGGGTTAATAGCATGTTTCTGTTGCTATCAAGTACATGAACATTCCATTTTGGAGCACAGTTTTGCTGAGAGCTTCAATATGTGAACAAAAGTAAGTTGGTAAAAATAGTACATTGAACATGCATTTTATATAGTGTTAGATCACTGGTAAAATAGATTTTTGCACCTTAATCTGTGTCCTGCACCATCACAATTGATTAATCCTGTATTGCCACAATAGAGATCATTTTATTGTGCCAAAAGCTAAAGACCCACAAGTTTGCAGTCAGTAGGATGGTTAGCATTCAGAGGTTTTCTGAAGGTGAATTTCTGCATTGTTACAATTTACGGAATCGGTCAGAATCTTATTTGGTAATTTACACACCTCATTAGTGTCAGGATAGTATCTTGTCACTGGTGAAACCTCACAGATATACCCCGTGTGCACATATTAAACTGCATGAATTTTCGAAGAAACTAAATGGAACAAATAAAATGAAACACTGTCTTGGTCTATATTATTCCTTTTACTTCCTTGGCTTGTGAGCTGAAGTCCTGTCAGTCCCATGAACAAGAGAACCTCTATGTGGTGTTTAGAAAACTATTCCCAGTCAAGTGGCCAGATTATTTCATCCAAAGCTTTCAGATGTGACAGGTACACAAAGGCCTAGATTTGTGCCAAGTATTTTCAAAAGTTGAGTGAACACACAAGAGTAAATGGGTTAAAATATACAAATGATATTAATGTGGTCATTTATCTTACCTGGAGAGGTTTGTTATCTGCACATGTATCATCTGAATTAATTGTTTCCTAGTCTGAAAGGAAGCCCGAGCTTTGCACATCTGTTGGTCACTTTGTCAGTAACCAAGCTTTTAACCTGTAGTAGTTGGGCATGTAAGCTGTTGTTGGATGACCCCTATAGTTTTATGATTCAGAACTTAACAATGTTTGGGCCTAGAGTACTACTTTTTAAGACAAGTTGCCATGGTCAGTGGTAGACCTTCCCTTGCCGCCTGTGAAAGCAGGTAGACACTTGTATACTGCCCAGCAGTGGCATGAATTCATGTCAAATTTATTGACCCGACAAGCTCTGACATAACCTGGGCTCAAGATCACAAAAGACCAGTCACATTTTAGCCAATCAGATCTTTGAGATTTGAGACTGATCTCAAAAATTAGTTTTATGATCTTGGGCCCTGACCTTCACATGCAACACTGCATCTCACAACGATCAACATTCATGTGAAATATTAAGATTGCTCAATGCATGTCAAAGTTATGGTCTCTACAAATCCAGTGGGATGGATCGACTCGTGAACACATACACTAAACCATCCTTTAGAAACCAAAACTGAAAACCAAATCTAGTTTAGGCCTACTGTAAGCAGGCTCGACAAAAATGTATGATCAGCACAAGGTACAGAAGAGCTTGACATATTTTTGTGTTTGGTTCAGTCAGGACTTGTTGATGGGTAAAGGGTTATTTAAAATCATAAGCAAAGTTACTTTGATATTCCCAAAATTTAAAATTCACAAGGAAGTTAAAATCAATCCAGACACGAAAATTCTAGTTCTAGTAACACTACATGTTTCCTAAAAATGGCTTACACCCTTGCAAGTTATTTTGAAATTTGTCCTCCAGAGTTACAGCTTCATCACGAGACTGATATGCAGCCTGGACAGTCTGTGATTTTTGTTTGCCTCCCTTTCGGGGCATAAATGCCTATCCATTATCTGCCATCTGATCAGGATCTGCACTGTTTGCTTTTTATTAGGTTATATCTGACCAAAAAACAAACTGCAGATTCTGAGGAGACGTCACAGATGTGCCAGCTGATCTTGATCTTCTCATTGTGGTAAAATGTATATATATATAAAGGGTTAATGTTTGCCTTTGGCATTCACTGTGAAATGCAGGATATTTATTAATCTAAAAATACCACACAGAGGGTTCCATGTTCACCACTATATGCAAGCATGACCTGGTTCGAGATGGATCATAATTGTAGATTTTACTGGTGTAAACGAGTTGCATGTAACCCTGGGCTGAGCTATTTGGGCAGTAATATGCATTTCAAAAGTGGCCATAACCAGGCTAAAACCAAGCCTGCAATATCTATGTGGTAGATTGAGGTATTATAGAGTTGCACCCGTCTGTCCCCCAAATCTTTGTCATCAACTCATTAACTATTGGGCAAATTTCTTTCAAACATGCAAAGATGATCAAGCAGGATGTGTAAGTGATCCTAGATAAAAGATTTTTTCCTGCACGATTATTATCAGACTTATGACCTTTGTTACAACTGTTGTTGTAGCAGTGGGGCATCAGTAACCGAGGACACATTCTAGTTTCACATTTTTTTACTATTGTCCAACAATATTGACCTGGCACCTCATTTAATTTCGTAAAGGTCATAGGAAAAACACCGGTACATACATGTAACCAGAGAACAAATCGATATAATTGTTCACTCCGAACGTTAGTCAGTTGCGGTGTATTGGTATACATGCCAGACTACGGATCTGATGGTCTCTGGTTCGAATCCTTACAAACATTATTTTATAAAATTGCACTTTTTTTTCTTTTACTTGTAAAAAAATCATTTGAAATTGTTTTACTACTCGTACATCTGGTTTTAGAATACCCTTTGAATAGTGTTTTTCTACAATTTTATTTGTGACATTATGCAACCGTATAGGCTATATATGCAGTTTACTTTAGCCTATACACGCAAAATATTCAGTTATAAAATACTTCACACTACACCGGTAGTTTACACAGAAAAATAACAGTCTATGTGAGTTTTAAAAGAATGAAAATTTTTTCAAATTAAAATAAAACAAACAAAAGTGGCTAAAACATTAATTCGAACCCACAAGTTTACGTCGTTATTCTCGAATTTAAACACTTACCAACTGCGCTAAGCGGGCTTCTTACATTTTGTAGCTCATTAAAATTGGTTATACAAAACATATCGATTTAAATTAAAGTTTACGAAATATACCGACTACAGGGTCAAATTCATGAGTGCCAGGTCAATGTTGTTGGACAATACAAATTTCGATTTCGACTTGCAACCAAAACATCAAACACTATGTGCGGCAGCTAATATTTATTTTGAAAAGTAGCGTAGGGAAAGTATAATTGACAGAATGCTGTTCATAGTTAATCAGGCCTTCAGGTTTCTTATTGCTTTAAGCCACACCTTTTGTTACTACTTTAGTGAAAATATTTAGAAAACGAGAATGAACCCATGGCGGCAGAAGTTTGATTGGCAGCAAACCCTTATTCGGATGTAAAATGCAATGATTATGTCTGAGTGGCAGTTTTAACAGTTGTCACTTGACATCAAACGTGGTCGGCATCTTGTGAAGTGTTGCAGTGCAACAGATGTTAACGGGAGGTCGCTCACTCGCCAAAATCTAATTGAAATCGAAATTGGTAGTATGTTCTGTGGCTTTCAAAGCCACCTTTTCAACTATTGAAGTATGACCTGTGTCAATGGTCATAAACTTCAGTTTGTACTTAATGCTCAAACCTCTATTTTCAAAGCCCAGGCCCCAGTATCATGAACGATGTTAGGCTTAAACTCAATTTTCTACTGAACAAATATTGGTTGATTTATTAGTAATCTGCGTAAAAGCATGGAAATATTTCAATTAACATTTCATTTTAATGAGATATTCTAAAATTTATGTATTGAGTTTAAACTCAGATTTCTGAGTTTTTACTCAAACATTTTTTTTTGAATTTTTAAAATAAATTTTGAAGATAACAAAATTTGAAAACTGCATTTCAAACAAAAATATTTTATAAACTTATATTAAATCAAAAAGAGTAAGTTTTATTTCGTCAGAAATTTAAAATTATTACTTTGAGTTAAGTTTGAAATCCAACTCAATAATTTTTTGTGATATTGGGGCTAGGAGTAAATTAACTGATGTATACTGCTTAGAGTTCTTAAATTATACTGCACCGAAAAAAACTTAAAAATTTCTTTTTCTTGTAGAAAAAGAAACACAAAATTGAGTTTTGAGCATATGTTCAAACTGAAGTTTTATAACCTCAGGGCCTTAAGATGCTTGAAATTCATGTACTCCTTGTTAACTTTCCTTGTTAACTTCTAAAAGGAGTTAATCAAGATACCAATAGGACAGCTGAAGACCACCAACTTATCAATTAGCCCTTTGAAGCCTTCGAATCTGATACATGCCATTTGTGTAAATATCAAGTTGTGCTAAACCCAGGGCTAGGGGCCAATGAACAGTAGTACAGCTTTTCCATTACTGTCCATGAACATGCTCAATCAAACCAGCATGCAATTATTTGATATTTGTCCTAATGGGTGGATTCCTTAGTTCCTTTTTCATCTATTTACTTCTCCAAAATAGGTGATATTAGGCAATACATGTTTTATTATAACTTATCAGGCAACAGTTTCACAAACAAAGTAACCCCTCTACATTGCTGAACAGTTTTATTATCCATCTGATGAAAGATGAACAGTCAAGTTTGAGAAAATCAGGCTAATGATTTTACACCGACAACAAAAACATCCAAAATCACATTGCACGAAACCTCTTATGAATTTCCAAAACAAATGCATGTTTAGTGATTGTCCACATGCTGTGAGAACATATAAATAGTTCAGTGGTAGAAGTCTACACTGTCTTAAATATGTACACATTGGTTTCTTTCAGAAATTCCTTGCACATTTTCCCAGATCTGGTCCTCCAACATGTTAAGGTGTTTCCAAGTTTCAGGATGCAGTTTCCATGGCTTCCTGTGGAGTCTCCTGAAAGATTAACATCAATCTATTATTAAACATTGAATGGCTGAATTGATGTAAAGGACTTGCTTTAATTTGAACCCGAGTAGATTTTTAAAGCATTTTTTATTCGAGGTCTTCAATGGTGGACCATTTTAGACCATTTCACTAGCACTTAAAAGGTTGAAGTTTTGCTTAAATCATCTCTGTAAGCTTGTGGTAGTCAAGAATTCTTTGCTCAACAGCACCTTCATCAAACAGAGCGCCATGAAGTCTGCACCTGTAATATTAAGCCCTAGCCAATCTTGCTTTAGAAGAGAAAATTTCAAATTGCTAAACATTTTAATGAATCCTTACAATCAAAGTCAAATTCACAAGTGCGAAACATTTTAATGAATCCTTACAATCAGTCAAATTCACAAGTAGCCTTATTTATTATAAAACTAGATGAGTGTTCAGTTGAACACTTGTGTTGCCCTTTTTGGTACAATGTCGGAAAACAACAAAAAATGTTCAAAAAGGGTCATAACTCAACCAAATGTGACCTTGACCTAAAGAATTCAGCATCATCATGAGCGTGTTGTCATAAGAAATATAATTTGAAAGTTTCATGAAGAAATATTGAGAAATGGCAAAGTTATAGTCAACGTTAAGTTTTCATGTCAAAATCAAAGTACAAAAAGGGGCATAACTTCATCAAATGTGTCCCTGACCCAAAGAATTTGGCATCATCATGAGCCTGTGGTCATAAGCAATATAATTTGAAAGTTTCATTAAGAAATATTAAGAAATGGCAAAGTTATAGCCAATGTTAAGTTTACGTGACAGACGGACAGACCAACGGACGGACAAAGCAATCCCTATGTATCGCCATTTCTTCGAAAGGGCTACACAATGAGAAAGTTTGCACATTCCAACAAAATAGTCACATTATTGGTGTAGCATATTTTTGAAGCTGTTTAAAAGTTTTCCTTTAAGATATCATAGGGAAGAAAAGCCCCAAACCTTGCTGGCCATGTTTTTTTTATTAAACTTTATGGCTTGACTAACTTTCATGGAGGAAGATCCAAAGAATATTCCTATAAAACATTTTTGAAATCTGGCTGGCGCAGATTGAGATTTTTTTAATTGACAGTAAGGAAACAAACTCTTTTGAATGAAATATTCTCTTGCAGAAAAAATCTTGCCTTTTCTGAATGTCCATTGACTTTTGGTTCTGTGTCTGGTTTAGCATCACCATCTCCACAATCCATCTTAGCTTTCTTAGCACACTGCCCGTCAGCCTCTGGTTTTGATTCACTGTCTGCTTTAGCATCACCATCTTCACCTCCTGTCTTGGATTCCTTAGCATTCTCACCATCAGCCTCTGGTTTTGATTCACTATCCATTTTAGCATCACCATCTTCCCCTCCTATCTTGGATTCCTTAGCATTCTCACCATCAGCCTCTGGTTTTGATTCACTGTCCATTTTAGCATCAGCATCTTCTGGCCTGGTTTCCTTGGCAGTCTCACCCTCGGCTTCTTTTGTTGATTCAGTGTCAGCTTTAGCATCACCATCTCCGCTATCCTGCTTGGCTTTCTTGGCACTCTCCTCTTCAGCATCCTCAGACTTTCTCTACAATATCATGGGGCAAAACTTTGTTATCATACAACACAGTCATGTATTGAAACAATCACTCAATCTGTGGATAGGCTACCATCAGACTAGAAAACTGTCCCTCCTACACACCTGTCCACAACACATTACTGAACTTGGTCTACAAAACCGGCCAAAACTTTTAAAAGTTTTATTCCGAAAGTTTAATGTTGATTTTCAATGTCACTTTACCCAGTAATAGGTCATAGCTTTTGCACCAATCACTTTTCATAAAAACCTTTTCAGCAACTTGTCTAGAACTTGCGAACTTTGTTTATCAGTGATCAATTACAGAGAAATGGCTTATGTCAAATTGAAAAATTTGTAATCAAGTTCAAATTTTATGAATGAGTTAAACTTACCAGTCATGTTTATTTACATGTAGGATTTACTTCCCTTGTTTACAGTCAGACTCGCATAGGCGCATGCGTTTAATGCTTGAATAAGAAAATCAAGCGTCTCAGTGATATCACCGCGCATGTGCCAGATCAGTTTTACTGACCAAGTGAAAACAGTAATTTATGACAAAAAATTACAGTAGGGTGGTGGTTGGTAACTAGTATGACTGGTATAGTTTAACTCATTCATAAAATTAGAACTTGATTACAAATTTTTCAATTTTATTTCATTCGTTAAACTTACCAGTCATATTTATTTACATGAAGGATAGATTCCAAAGCAATGTACTCACCTCAAAAAAGGTGGTGTTTGGTAATTTTTTGATGAATATGGTAATCCTCTTTGGTACCAACATCAACAAGTTCACTTATGTGTAGAAAAAACCAAATTGACCCACACAGTAGATAACACTACAAAAACCACTGTATACATTTATGTTACCTAGCTGTTAACATTAATAGGAACAACTAAGTCCCACGACTCGCTTAAAGTAACTCTTATACTTTATCAATTCTTTTAAAGTTCATTTCAAAACACACAAAGTTCTATTTACATCCCGAAGTTAAAAACCGGGGAAATATGACTATGCTCCAATGTGCTGGGGCCGAGATGGATTCCAATGATGTTCCTTGAAACAGAGCCAATGACACATTAAGAGCTCTCGTACTATAAGCCTTGACCTTCAAACTTTTGTCCTCAAGAGTTCATTTCTAAGTCTGAACAATCCAATTTGATACTGTCTGTGAACTAACTGGATAACCAGGTTCGTTTAACCCAAGAAAAAGATGTGTTACATCTTCACCAGTTCCTGACTTCCTGTATTTTTCAGCTGCATTTAAATAGTAATACAACGATCATTTAGGATCTAGCTTCTTGTTTTCTGGGAAGGCTGGAATAAAAATTGTCCCCCAAAATGGGAAGGCCTATCTTGCCTGTGTAAACCATGACGGATGAAGGTAATACCTCTTTACTGAATGATAACGGAAACTTCTCCTAACCTCAGAGAGCGTGTCACTGCCTCTCCGGAAAGAAGTAATGGCTATTAAAAACACTGTTTTAAATGTTACTTACTTTAAAGAAGCTTTATGCATCGGCTCAAAAAGTGCCTTTTGTAATGCTTCAAGCACCTTCAATAAGTCCCATTAGGGTATTAGCCTAATTGTTGGAGGACTGGAATTAAACATTCCTTTTAGTAACCGAATCACATATGGATGCTGACCTACTCTATGACCTTTAATTGGAGAGAGTACGGCCGACAACATTGATCTATAACCACTTACTGTGCGGTATTGCAAACCTTTGTGGTAAATATCGGTAAGAGTCTTTAGTATATCCAATCTTTCCGTACGATTTGTAAGATGAAACAATCTTGGATTTGGATGGCCAATTTGCATTTTTGGTTGTACTAAGAGATCCTGAATCACTGGCAGTTTTAGAGGGCATGCTGCTAGTAAATTCAGAATTACCGTGTACCAATGTCCTCTCTGACACCAAGAATAACTCGGCAGTGGAATTGCGACATGTGTTCCAGTACCTTCGGGAACAGGCATAGTGGAGGGTAGGCATAAGCATACATGTTTCCCCAAGAAATACTCGGAGCATCTATTGCAAAAACTTGATTGTTTGTGAACCATGAACAAGACACTGGTGCCTGATGGTTCTCCACTGAGCCAAAAATATCAATAACCGAAGTTCCCCAAACTTGAAAAAATTTTGTGTACTACTGAAGGATTCAGAGACTACTCTGTTTCCTTGATTTTATGTCAACTGAACTGATCCGCTGTGTTCAGTTTCCCGACTATGTGTACTGCTCGTATTCAAATGTGGTTTTGATAGCTAAATTCCATAAATTCCAAGCCTGAAAGCACAATTGACTCGACCGTGTGCCCACCCTGATGTTTATGTACTGAACTACTGTTGTGTTGCCTGTCTTTAACAACACTGGTTTCCCTTGAATCTGATCTAGAAAATGACTGTCAAAAAGACTGCTTGCATTTCCAAGAAATTTATATGCATGTTTCTCTGTGTCAATGACCAAGTTTCTAGAATGTAATTTTTCCCTACATAATCCCCATACATTTCCTTGGAAGCCTCTGTGGTTATGATGATTTCTGCCAGGGGCTGTTGAAAAGATCAGCCCTTGAAGATGTTGGTTGGACTTTGCCATTAAAACCAGATGTGATTGCAGATGTTGTGTAAATGGAATGACCCCGTCTAAAGGGCGACTTGCTGGTTTCCAGAAACTGAGAAGGTGAAGTTGAATAGGCCTCATGAACAATCTTGCATTTGGAAAAAAGTTCTAGGCAAGATGCCAAGAGCTCTAGAAGATGCAGAAAATTTTAAGCTTTGTTCAAACCCTTGACTATGTCTGATATTGCCGCCTGAATCTTCTAGAATCTCTCGTCTGTTGGAAGAATCAGACTGAATTTCAGATTGAACAAGGCCCCAATGTACGCGATTATTTGTTGAGGTTCCAGACTGGACTAGAAGCGCTATAAACCCAGTGAAAAGCAGAAGATTGAGGCAAACACTTCGATCTGCAATTAACTGACGGCGTTCTTGATTCAGCGCCAGCCAATGGTCTAAATATTCTGCAAGACGTATGTTTTGAGAATATAAGTGAGTTGACACTACAGATACTATTTGGGTGAATACTCTGGGTGCTACTGTTGGACCAAAGCACATTACTTTCCGATGTTAGCATTTGTCTAGAAAAACAAATCTCAGAAACTTTTGATGACTGGGAATATTGGTAAATACATGTATGCATCGTGTAGGTCTATAGAGATTTCCCAGTCTTTTGATTTTACTAGATTTATCACTTTAGACAATGTGTCCATTTTAAATGTTTCTTCAGCAGATACTTGTTGAGGGTCTCAGATTTATAACGGGTCTTAACATGCCATTTTTCTTTGGAACCAGAAAAAATGTAGTTTAAACCTTGATTTTGCCGATTTAGTGTGACCATTTTGACAGCATCTTTTTCTAATAACATAGCCATTTCCTTTGAAATGAGAGGTATATCTTTTTGGGTAACAACAGTGTGTCGAACACCCATAAAAACATGAGTTTGACTAACCTCTAGCTTGTAACCCTCTTATTGTTGACAAAAACCCACTGATCTGTGATAATGGTTTCCACCTAGGTAGAAAAAAGATGAGGAAACCGCCGACAGGTACCTGTGGCTCTTAGACAAAATGATTTGCTCACCTGATCATTGTTACTTTGGGATCCGAAAATTTGGAACCGCAGGTGTATTTCCGTCTGTGGCTTTAGTACAGGGTTGGCACCAATCGACCGCCCCTGGTTTAAACCGGTGGTTTTAACCGGTTAAAACCGTCCCGGTCAATACTCCCCAAGTGGTCAATATTGGTCAATACTGGTCAATTGAACTTTTTTTCAAGATTTTTATAAAAGAAATGAATAAAAAAAACCATTAAACTCTTATTTAATTTCTACTTAAGTTACTTTAGAACTAACTTCACTTGAACATGCTTTGCACTTAAAAATTGTCTTATTTCCCTAAGCAATGTGATCATAAAATCCCCAAGCATGAGTTGTTTGGCTTTATTCTGGTGAGTTTTTAGAATAAATAAGAATTCTTTCAATTCAGTGTTTTATAAAACAATCAATAGAGTATGATTCAGTTACTTGAAAAATCTTTATTTTAAGCAAAAGCAATTTTGCACCACCAGTAGGTGTTACACTTGCGTATGACAAGAGATGGAGGGGTGTTGTGTCACACTTCTATTGTTTATTGAACTTGGGAACATGTCAATTAAGATGCCTATGTGTTTATTTAAGGATTATCCAATAATCATAAAGTAGGTGTTTTACACTTGCCAATTAACACTTGTGTTTGACAATGGATGGTCAGGTGACTGAGGGGTGACTGCACTTCTTTTGACCTCACACATCTTTGCACAAGTAAACAACCAAGTCATACTGTTTCATATAATGTATATATTGTACTGAGCACTTAGGCAAAGCTTATGGAATGTTCTAAACCGAATTCAATACATAAATTACATAAAACAGAACAAACATTATATAACTTGAAACTTTTAACATACTACATTTATTGATTTCAATCTGTTACTTATCATAAATGCCTATATGTCATGCTGTTTACATATACACTATAGTTTACATGTCCTTAAGAAAATGTGTCTGTAAGTGTTGAATGCCCAAAACTGAATGACCATATATTTTAGAACAATACACATTAGAACTCGTGCATTAAACCAATGAACTAAACAACTTTTGGTGGGTAAATTCAAAAGATCTTACCCAATCAAAGGAAATTATTTTCCACCTATTTTGCTTTGCTTAACCGGCAGAAAATATATTTCTATTACTTACTGAACATAAGAACATAACGTCGATGAACATATAGTCGTCACATTTTGCTACTTTTAGTCGCAGCTCTTTAACCAGTCAAGGTTAAAAGCGTTCAGGTGTATCCAACTTAGTAAAGAGACGCTTATTGGACGTAGTTATAACTTTGCTTACTTGATATCATTAAGAAAACACGATGAGAAGAGCCTTTAAAGATGGTATATACAGTACCGACGACTTCAGGACCTCTGGAACCTTAACTCGTCAACAGCAATGCCCCTAGGTCGGCAATGTGGTCTTTAAGTCTTCATTCATGTTAAATCTTATTTCTTTAATATCAAATACCAAAACAACTTCATTAACATCACGAAAACACGAACTTATAAAACTGAAACTATTATATTTATATATTCAATACATTATTGCCATCAAACTTAAATTGATTTACAAATAAATGAAGCTAGTTTAAAACACGGAGGCACCGTAAAATAACAGGAGAAATAATGGAAAACACGGCAGTAACGTTTATTAAGATATCTAAACAAATCATTTTGCATTTAGTTCCACAACTTCCAGGCTTTCCAAAAAAGTAAAGATATAGAAAATCGGACCATTAGAAGATACTTTACAGGTTTTCTGAAATGGACGTTTTTTTTTAATATAAACACTTTTTGTTTATCCAAGGTAACCAAAACCACGGAGGTACCCCTTTACCGGTATCTTTATAGATAAATCTTTAAAAGACGTATTTTATCTAAGTCTTCGGACGGAAAAAATGATATTTCTGGCTAAACGAATATTTAGAGACGAGAATTTTCATTTAAAAATGATTGTCCGAAAATTTAGACACATGTACATTAATTGACACGTCTGTAATTGTAAGCCTAGAATAAGTCAACACATGTCAGACGTTTCTTCCTTTGAAATTTCTGCTTACTTTAGTCCCTTAGTCAAGCAATTAACTCCATAGTTGTTAAATAAACATCCTATTGTTGTATAATCAGCATTGCCCAAAAAATGTGATAGCTGTTGCAAATAAGGGTGCAATAAATTAGTTACATACTGCTAATTGGGCGAAGTGTCAGTACTGCAGATACAAACACAATCTGATCCGAAATAAGCAACAATTATCACAGATATGCCGTTAATCAAACATAAGCTGATTTAGAAATGAAATTATCCTAGTTTGTTGATGGTTTCAAATTCTTTTGTTCAATAGCGTTGAGCGATTTTTGAGTGGCGCGCACCGTTTAAAGTTGGCGTCGGCGTCTTTGATGTTAAATACACAAGCATCGCCGACATTTTAGATCAAAACGGTCAATGAACAGGTGTTCATAGCAAATTGGATGATTTTAGTCAAAGTACATGTAACAATTCTCGGATATTAAGGGGCAAGTATTCGCATGATTAAAAATATATGTCATTCATATCATTTCTCACTCATTATAAACATTATAACATCGGACTTAAACATCTTAAATGAAAGTGCATGGAAGGAAATTTACTTCGTTCGTATTAGTCTGTTTTATTAAAATTTAATTTAAATGTCCCATTTTTAGAGGCTGAAAAAATTATTCTGCCAAATAAATTTGTGTCCGCACATTAAAAGGGTCCGAAGACTTGGACAAAATATGGTAGTTAGGAACCTACATCTTGCATAGGCACAGTTCTTCTTGAAAACTGCCCTGCTGGCCCTTTATCGGATCCTATGTAGGTCAATTACCCTTTTAAAATGTGATTTTTGCATTAATTCTCAACATGATATAAAATTGAAATATGCATAATAATTGTCAGGAATTGCCACAACCTGATATAAACAGCCTCCCCACGCAGCCAAAGAGAACAGAGGAAAATAATTTATAAGAGAATCAATTTCAAATTAGACACCACAAACAATTAACTATGAAAGAGAACCACCTTGGAACAGTGATTGGCAAAGTAAAAGTTAGGGACATTAAGTCGTCACCTGGGACCTAGAGTCGTCACATTTTACAAATTGAAATAACTAGTATATGGATGAAATTTGTGATCTAAGGGAGGGTAATCTCACAAGGAGAATTATTCAACAGGTTAACAATGTGTTTGCATAAAATAATAAGCGTCTAAGATAACCAGAGCGATCATTCGCCCAACTCATATAAAACTGGCTCCATGTCGTCGCCCGGTGAAACGGATTAGCTCGAATATATGGCATATTTTCTATGGCTAATTTTGTTGACATGAAAACTTAATTCTAAATTGTAATGAAACTGATAAATAAAAAAATTGTTTATCTTCCAAATTATTCCAGCACTGCTTCTTTTTTGCTACATAATCGAGAAAGAATGATTCCAAATTAAAAATGACGACTTTAAGACACCGACGACTTAAGGTTGCTTTACGTTACCAATTAATGAGTTGTGTTCATTTATGGAATATCCAACATTAAAACATAAATGAAGTACCATTCAGGCCCTTGCAGGAGCTTAAGAGCCTAAAGGATTTTAAATGATTCTAAGAACATTTTGGACAGTTTTGTTGTGAATAAAATTTAATTGACCAGTAATGACCAGTAATGACCACTATTGACCAGTAATGACCACTATTGACCAGTATTGACCACCGGCCCGGTCAGTACTCAATTGACCGGTCAATAAGCCAACCCTGCTTTAGTAATGGAGTCCTAGAAACTCGAGACTGCCTATTGCCTTTGTAAGGATCGAACCCCTAAGATCTCTTCTAGGTCCCTGTAATTTGCTGACCCAGAGTTCTTATGAAAACTTGTTTATGAAGAGTTTCGGGAGATTTCCTCTTTTGTCTCCAGAAAAACTCGGGAACTAAGTCACTCAACTGATCCTTCTGTTCCTTCCTGGTTTTCAATTTAAACTGAAGACCAGCATCAAAAACGTCCTCTGCTGTAAGGGATAAGTACATGACTTTTGACTAAATGTCTTTGATTGTATTGAGTCCAGACTCTGAAAACAACTGCTTTACGCCGAATAAGAAGATGGAAAGCATCAGCCCTTCCAGCTTGATCTAGTTGACATATCAAAAAGATCATGTACTGTCTGTACTTATTTGTCCATACTGACTTCTTTTTCTTTGAGTGTAGACAACAACGTCCTTAAACGCTGCTGAATAATCTCGTTTTAACTTTGATCTTTGTCTTACTAACAGTCTCAGTCTTCGAAGTGCAATGTCAACGTCCCCGCGAGGTGGTTGACATCAAAGGAAGATAGATAGGCTACAGCTTTGATGTTCAACCATGAAGCCAGATGTCCTTGATAACCCAGTGTATCTATAGATTCCATAGGCTGAGAGCATAACTGTCTACTCTTAACCCATGCTTTAACCATATTAGTACCATGGCATTACTGTAACATGGGCTTTAGTAAGTCGTCTAATCCAGGCACATCCAGGAAGTCTTTGCTTTTCTCATGAAATGGAAAATACAACTTTTATTCATCTTTATTAGCAGATATACACTCTGGTATTTCAGTTCGATTTTTTTAAGAACCGATACTTGTATGACATCCAAGACCAAGCCATCAATGCCACTGTCAGAATGAGAAGTGTCACAGCCAAACAACTCCTTCCGAATAATGGGAGTTTCTGGCTTAACATATTTTGTTTTGAATTTATCAACACACCCTGTAGCAGAAAACTGATACTGCCAAGAAAAAACTGAAGCAGAATCCTCACAAAGCCCAAACACATCCATATGATCGTGTTCCCTTGGGTGTAAAGACAAAATGTCCTCATAAATGCCATTGTAGAGACTTATTATATTTCGAGGTCTGCGTGTCAAAGACTCGCTATCCTCGACGTCAGCTCTCAGCTGGGCTGAACCCACTGTATGCTGCTGAGTGTTTGAAACAGTTCTCAGCGAGGCTAAACCTCCTGTATACTGTAACACAGACTTCACTGACTCGAGAGATAGCAAAATTTCTCAAAACCAAAGTCAAACTTACGTTCCATGGCCGAAACCTGTATATCCAACGCATGTGGTTTCGAAGATTTGTTTGAATGCAACGATTTCTCACTAAAAACTTCGTCGTCCATAGCTGCAGCACGAAATGCTGCTTCAGCCATTATAAAAATCCACAAAAGAAAAACACTGAACTCCAAAAAACTCTAAACAATCCAAAAGAGAAGTATCAAAACACGTCCGACTGTTTTCATGCTAAAAGTAAAACTGATCTGGCACATGCGCAGTGATATCACCGAGACGCTTGATTTTCTTATTCAAGCATTAAACGCATACGCCTAAGCGAGTCTGACTGTAAACAAGGGAATTAAATCCTACATGCAAATAAATATGACTGGTAAGTTTAACGAATGAAATAAAATTGCTAGGCTGCTCTAAAGCTATCAATATATGAACATTTGAAAGCAACAATCTAGCATTCTGCGGTGTAGTCGTCTTTTAAGTGAGAACACCTGGATTGTTTCGGGATCAAATAACTGTCTGGGTAAACTAGGAACTGTCAAGCATTTAATGGGTACAATTGCAAAAAAGTTGGTAAAAGTTTAAAACGATTGTGACAATGGACAAGGTAAAAAAGAAGTGAAAAGCTTTACATGTATTTGTAAATTCTGCAGTCAGGTTTTTATCACAAGCAGCAGTATTGGACCCTACACGCCACCCCCCCCCCCCCCCCAACCCCACCTTCCCGAACCCTGTGCTTGAATTTCACTAAATGACCTCTTAAAACAATATAAAGCACCACATTTATACATATAATAAACCAAAAATATGATTTAAATAAAAAATACTGGGTATACCTTTAACTGCCGCCTGTGGTTTTAATAAAAATAGATCGCTTTTTTGAGTTCTTTAAACATAAAAATATCCCTGCAGGTTACCAGAAGAAAACTAAGAATATTTTATATAAAGAGGCCAAGACTGGTTTCCTTGCTTAGTTTAAAATTTTTGCGCCAGAGAAAGTGAGCTAAGCTGCCTCCCATGCAAGACCTCAGCACAGTAAGCAGTAAGTGATACTGGATCTGCAGATACAGAAGGTACTTTGTCCAATGAATGACATTTACCAACACAGCTATATAGACGAGATTTAATAACTAATATCATTACAAACAACAATACCTTTCTCTTGATGAGATGGCTGATGTCAGAAGTTTTCACATCTTCCTTCAGGGCTGGGGGAGCTGCTTCTGATGTACCCGAGCATGACACCAAGCCACCCTTCAACACAAAATAGAATATACCAAGCTTTATATAAAATCCAAACAACAATTTATTTAATAGACAGATTAACTAGATGGGTGTTCAGTTGAACACTTGTGTCGCCCTCTGGTGCTATGTTGGAATAAAAATGCAAGTACAAAAAGGGGCATAACTCATCAAAGAATTTGGCATCATCATGAGCGTGTTGTCATAAGCAATATAATTTTAAAGTTTGATGTAAAAATATGAAGAAAAGACAAAGTTATAGCCAATGTAAAGTTTTCCTGTAAAATTCAAGTACAGAAAGTGGCATAACTCCATCAAATGTGACCTTGAGAATTTGGCATCATCTAGAGCGTGTTGTAATAAGGCCAAAATAAAAAATAGCTGTGGTTCAGGAAACCCGACCGACCCTATTTTTAACTGCCGACGTTTACGATTTTTTTTTTTTTGCATTTCCGGAAAAATAGTTGCCCACAATGACGTTTTACACTGCAACATCATTATATCGCGGACCTTGGGGTCCAAGTCCGCCAACGCGATATAAACGGAGCGCGATATAAGTAAATAATCACGCTAAAACAACTAGAATCTATTTGTTTTTGCTGTCAGATTCATGTATATCGCGGTGTTGCGTAATTAACACGCCATGAAATCTACAGGTACGTCAGGGAGTACGTTCTGTGCTGGAAAATGTTTAGAAACAACTTTTTATATAATTTTTTATGTTTTAAAACAACTTTTTGTATAATATATTAAGATTTATTTTTAATGAAAAGAAATTAATTTATGTACAAAGATCGCCGTCATTAATTTCCAACGGTGTCGATACTTTCAACTGAACGACGATCTGCTGGTCGATCAAGGTCAGCGATGTTAGTTCGTCGTCGTCCGTCGTCAACCAGCTTGATATATCGATGAGCAGGAAATATCAAAACAACAAGAAAATTCGTTGAATTTATATCCCCCGCTGAGTACTGGTTATTACTAACACAACAGCTGAAGTCATAGGGCTTTATTTAGATATTTATCAAGGATGGCAAAAAATGTGAAAAAAAAAAACTTCAGATGGTGAAAAGGGTTGGGCAGCTCACCAGAATATAAAAATGAGACGAAAGTCTTCAAGTAGTTGAAATGAAGAACGCAGTAGTAAAAATATAGTGCTGTATTTAAAGAAATCCATGCAGAAGTTTCATAGAAGTAGCATATAAACGAATACTACTCTATATGCATAGTGCATAACTTATCAAAGGGCCATAACTCTGTGTTAAACGGTCAGACAAGAACAAGACAACAATATGGGCATCTTGTCTTGGTATTGATGGTTTCCATAGATTCCTGCTGAGAAATAGCAAGGAAACAAATACTGCTCTACAAGCAAAATGCATAAATTATCTAAGGGCCATAACTCTGTGTTAAAGGATCTGACTGAAACAAGATGACAATATGTGTGTCCCCTCTTGGTATTGATGGTTTCCAGAAAGTTTCATTAAAATCCATCCAGTAGTTGCAGAGAAATACCATGGAAACAAATTCTGCTCTATATGCATAATGTATAAGTTATCAAAGGGCAATAACTCTGTGTTAAACAGTCTGACTGGAACAAGATGACAAAATTGTCATCTCGTCTCAGTATTGATGTTTCCCAGAAAGTTTCATTTCAATCCATCGAGAAGTTGCAAAGAAATAGAGCGGAAACAAATACTGCTCTATCATGCATAAGTTATCAAAGGGCAATAACTCTGTGTTAAACAGTCTGACTGGAACAAGACAACAATATACACATCTCTTCTTGGTATTGATGGTTCTCAGAAAGATTAATTGAAATCCATCCAGTCGTTGCAGAGAAATAAAGGAAAAGAATACTGTTCTATAATATGCATAATGCATAAGTTATCAAAGGGCCATAACTCTGTGTTCAATAGTCTGAAAGGAACAACAGGATGATATGCGCATTTCCTCTTGGTATAATAGATGGTTTCAAGGAAGTTTCATTGAAATCCATCCAAAAGTTGCAGAGAAATAGCGCGGAAATAAATACTGCTCTATATGCATAATGCATAAGTTATCAAAGGGCAATAACGTTGTGTTAAACAGTCTGACTGGAACAAGACCATGACATGCGCATCTCTTCTTGGTTTTGATGGTTTCCAGAAAGTTTCATTGAAATTCATTCAGTAGTTGCAGAGCAATAGCGTGGAAATGAATACTGCTATATATGCATAATGCATAAGTTATCAAAGGGCCATAACTCTGTGTTCAACAGTCTGACTGGGACAAGACGACAATATGCCCATCTCCTCTTGGTATTAATGGTTCTCAGAAAGATTCATTGAAATCCATTCAGTAGTTGCAGAGAACTAGCGCGGAAACGAATACTGCTCTTTATGCATAATGCATAAGTTATCAAAGGGCAATAACTCTGTGTTAAATGGTCTGACCAAAACAAGACGACGATATGCGCATCTCCTCTTGGTATTGATGGTTCTCAGAAAGATTCATTGAAACCCATCAGCTAGTCACAGAGAAATAGCGCGGAAACGAATACTGCTCTATATGCATAATGCATAAGTTATCAAAGGGCAATAACTCTGTGTTAAATGGTCTGACCAAAACAAGACGACGATATGCGCATCTCTTCTTGGTATAGATGGTTTTCAGCATGTTTCATTGAAACCCATCTGCTAGTTACAGTGAAATAGCGCGGAACAAATATTGCTCTATATGCATAATGCATAAGTTATCAAAGGGCAATAACTCCGTGTTAAATGGTCTGACCGAAACAAGACGAAGATATGCGCATCTCCTCTTTATATAGATGGTTTTCAGCAAGTTTCAATGAAATCCATTCAGTAGTTGCAGAGAACTAGCGCGGAAACGAATACTGCTCTTTATGCATAATGCATAAGTTATCAAAGGGCAATAACTCTGTGTTAAATGGTCTGACTCGAACAAGACAACGACATGCGCATCTCCTCTTGGTATTGATGGTTCTCAGAAAGATTCATTGAAACCCATCCGCTAGTTACAGAAAAATAGCATGGAAACAAATACTGCTCTATATGCATAATGCATAGGTTATCAAAGGGCAATAACTCTGTGTTAAATGGTCTGACCAAAACAAGACGACGATATGCGCATCTCCTCTTGGTATAGATGTTGTTCAGCAAGTTTCATTGAAATCCATTTAATAGTTGCAGAGAAATAGCGCGGAAACGAATACTGCTCTATACACATAATTCATAGGTTATCAAAGGGCCATAACTCTGTGTTAAATGGTCTGACCGGAACAAGACGACGATATGCGCATCTCCTCTTGGTACTGATACTTCCCACAAAGTTTCGTTGAAATCCATCGAGTGGTTGCAGAGAAATAGCCCGGAAACGAAATGCGGACGGACACCTTGACGCCGTGACACCGTGACGGACGGACAATGCCAAAACAATATCCCCCTCCCGATTTCATCGGCGGGGGATAATAAATTGTTTTGTCGTTTCGTGCTCCATGCCTATTATGGTAAGCAGCTTGAAATAAATGTCGCCGATATGCGGTTTGTCTCGTGAACGAAATTCTGCCAGTACTGTATCAGCTTGCTGTTTTTCGCGCCTATTGTTTGTCACAAAGGGGTTTTGATGTAAAATCAGAAGAAAGAGAATTGTAACAAAAACTTTCATTTAATAAATGATTTATTTTCATACGTTTGATGATAAATTGTATCTGTTGGTGAACTTGTGCATCGCCTATAAACTCACTGCATACAAAAAGTAATAAACAACGTTTGCCGATAATGACGTAATACGACATGAAAAAAGCGTGCATTTCGTGAATTTGTCGCCAATGTTGATTGGTCTTTTTACCAACCACGTAGAATGAACAAACATATTATACATTGTAAATGTACAAAAAATTTGGTAATATATTGGATATCGCGACATAACGGTTCGTGATATAACGGAGCTGCAGTGTAATTGCATGGGGAGTTGGTTTTAACATTATTTTGACATCAGACCGGTAAAATTAGAAGGAACTTCGACAATATTTCACGAAAATCCGGATCACAAAAATAGGTGACAATTAGACCAACACTACTCCCTTTTTTATATTGATTTACATGCAACATCGTCTTTTTAATAAAAAAGATTTCATGTGGTAAAATATATTAATTTACATACATCTGACAACATGTTTAGTGCAAAAATCACTTAAGCTTTTATAATTTTCAATAAATATATTTAAATTCAATAATTTCAGATTGATGGTACAATCCCACTCTCAGAGCTGGCAGCATTTGGTATAAAGATGCTGAAGATTTCATGAAGAATTATAAACAGTCTGAAGTCCGTCAAATTCATACGGACTTCGGGACAAAAGATTTTTTTGATATGTAAAAAGGATTATGCCCGACACTATTTGGGGGCTTGGTTAAAGCTTGTCTGCCGTAAGGTCAGTTGCAAATGCCAATGGAATATTAATATTGGTTAAATGTGATACATAAAAAAGCAAAAATCAACAATACCACAAGCTGAAAGTAAGAAAATGATATGCCTTATACCTACCTATCTACTACATGAATGTACTGCTAATACATTTCTAAAACAAGCTCTTCATGCCGAAAGAGTCGCTCATATATAGCTCTATATATATAAAAAAAAATAAAAAAATAAAATTAAACAAAATCCCTACCTACCCTCCTACATTTTTCTAACAGCGTTTCCTGAACCACAACTATTTTTTTATTTGGCCTAAGCAATATAATTTGAAAGTTTGATGAAAAAATATTAAAAAATGAGAAAATTATAGCCAACGTTAAGTTTTCGTGTGAAAATCCAAGCACAAAAAGTGGCATAACTCCATCAAATGTGACCTTGACCTTGAGAATTTGGCATCATCTCGAGCGTGTTGTCATAAGCAATATAATTTAAAAATATGATAAAGAAATATTAAGAAATGGCAGTTATAGCCAACGTTAAGTTTTCGTGACGGACGAACGGACTCCATCAAAGAATTTGGCATCATCATGAGCGTGTTGTCATAAACAATATAATTTGAAAGTTTGATGTAAAAATATTAAGAAATGACAAAGTTGTAGCCAACGTTAAGTTTTCGTGTAAAAATCCAAGTACAGAAAGGGGCATAACTCCATCAAATGTGACCTTGACCTTGAGAATTTGGCATCATCTCGAGCGTGTTGTCATAAGCAATATAATTTGAAAGTTTCATGAAAATATTAACTAGATGGGTGTTCAGTTGAACACTTTTATCGCCCTCTGGTACAATGTTGGAAAAAGATGCAAGTTCAAAAAGGGGCATAACTCCATCTTGACCAAAACAACATCTAGTCATCAATATAATTTGAGCAATATAATTTGGAAGTTTCATGAAGAAATATTGAGAAATGGCAAAGTTATAGCCAACATTAAGTTTTCGTGACGGACGGACAAACGGACCAACAGACGGACAAAGTGATCCCTATGTATCGCCATTTTTTCGAAAGGGTGACACAAAAATGACAAAATTATAGCAGTTGAGTTTTCGTGTAAATAATCCAAGTACAAAAAGGGGCATAACTCCATCAAATGTGACCTTGACCTTGAGAATTTGGCATCATCTCGAGCGTGTTGTCATAAGCAATAGAATTTGAAAGTTTGATGAAGAAATATTAAGAAATGGCAAAGTTATAGCCAACATTAAGTTTTCGTGACGGACCGACGGACTGACAAAGCGGTCTTTATGTATCGCCGTTTCTTCGAAAGGGCGACACAATTACATCTAACGTAACTGTTGGCAAGTAAAAAGGGAGCAATTATTTTTTCAAAGTCAATAATCTATTTCATTTAATATTCTTTAGATACACTTTAAAATCCAATGGTCTCTCTTTGTTGTTGTTTTCTATCTTGTCATTGGTTCATTGACTGCTGAATGTGACGTGACACTGTCAATATGGTTGGACAAAATCTTTTCTAATCCAACCTTGAATCTAACAAGCACAGTTATCAATGTATAACCTCTAGCATAATCATTTTGAACACACTACTGTCTTAGGCATTGCCACATGTGCAAGTTATTTTGATAATCATACAGACTTTTGCAAAAAAGGAGAATTTTCAATGAAAAAGCAGAAGAAACTTAAAATACCATAGCCTCCTTTGCAAGGTTTTTGAGTTCATCCATATTTTTTTTCTCGTCTTCAACATCTTCAATCTTAGCTTTGATGTCGGGCAGAATTTCATTGAGATCATCTACTTCCTTTTTGGCTTTATAAATCGGGTCATCAAAGTCCTTTGTCTCCTTTTCTGCATCTGAAGCCTGCATCAATACAACAGGTGATCATTTAAAATTACACAATGTAATTCAAACAAAATTTCCACTTTTCCAGTCAGATCAGCTTCAAGATCAAATTAATACAGCAAATAAAGGTTAAGAATATAGAAGCTGATGTTTTATATCCAAGAAACAAAAAGTATGGCTGCAACAATAAAATCAAATCTGTAACAAAATATTATAACTGAAATTTTGTAACCAAGTAAAAGGTTCCTGAACTAACATCCTTTCAAATAATTGATTATTCATACATGTAGGTAGTTCCTTTTTCTTAACAGGTCTGATGTGGGGGCTATTAAGGAGCATGTTGTCACTCACCTTGTCCAGTATTTTGTTAAGGTTGGAAATTCTCTCTTCTATGACTTTGATGGCTGCCTGGTAGCTGTCTGTGGACTCTTGGAACTGTTTGTTGAAGCAATATGCGAGACCCAGCTGGTAGTGTCTGAGTTTGATGGTTAAAGAAAGGTCTCAGATTACCAGCAAAAACTGAGATCTAGCAGGGCTTTTTCAGGGGTTTTTGGGAAAAAGGCCCCTGCCCAAATTGGGAATTTTTGACGCGGTAAAAAGTCAAATTTGGGAAAAAAGTATCAACAAATCAACCCAAATTTGGAAATTTCAACATTCATTTAGCTGCACTATAGCTTGATTTGCCTTGCTTTAGTGTTCCTGGAAATGTTACAAATCTCTTCCAGGGTTTGTTCTGACAGCTTTATAGTTGTATCACTTATACAGTAGAATGGCCATCATCGGATCCTTAGAATCTTGGCAAGTTTCAACTGACTGGGAAAGAACTTTTGAAACATTTGATGTTTTGTTCCACAATGAGTTTAGTTTTGGAGTACCCTTGGCATGTTTTTTCGCGGCCTTTTTGCATAGTTATTACTATTATACGACATTTTTAAATTTTCGTCACTAGTTTTCGCGGGCCAGTATACAAGCCGGTACTGCACATACCATTTTTGATTCATCCTTTCTGTTTTGTACGCAGTCGAACGATTATTGCGAAAAAAATTTTGTTAACGAAATAAAAATATAATTTCTGTTAATATTCAAACCATAATTTGACCATAATATAAGTTATATGAAATCATGGGCGCCGCGCTTCCTCTTCAACTTGCGTTACGGTAAATACCGGTTTTTACACCAGTACATACATTTTTCGTGGAAAGAAGTTTTCACAGATCGCCGATAAACAATTGATTAGGAATTGAAAAGTCTCGATATTATTGTTTCTCGTTTATCATTTTTTAAGAAAATGCGTTTCGATTCAAAAGGGGAATAAATTTACCAGATTGGGAATTTTTTTCTTGAATTTGGGAAAAATGGTCGCTATTTTGGATTGGGAACGGGGCCGAATATCGGCCCCGTGAGATAGGCTGAAAAAGCCCTGTCTAGTCTATCTGCCAGAAAAACCTACACGATATTTGAATTCAACCAAATATATGTTCCAACTGAAACTGTGGTGCTAAAAAATTTCTAGAAAACCATATATTGCTTTAAAAATCTACGTTTCATCTATCCATAAACATAGGAAATCGGGGGTTAACTTACTTGTAAGAAAATTACTGATCTCTAACCGAACAGACCCTATTATCACACAGTGCCAAAAATATACATCCGCTGATCCGGAACTAGTACACCTCTACCAGATATAGGCATGAAATTGCTTTCATTTATTTTCCTGACATGTTATTTCTGCAAACAAGTCACAAACAGGACGATTTTTAACGGTTAAGAGGCCCCCAAATGAAGAGAAACAAGGCAGTCAGAACGACAGCAATATCCCCCGCCACAGATGTTAATGTGGGAAAGGTTATGGATGGTTAAGAGCAAACTAAACAATAGCTCTTTTCACTTCAGTGTCATGATATCCATTCCATGGGTTCAGAAGATATGAACTGGACATGAAATGCATGGTTCAAATCTTCAAACACCTCTGGTGACCTTGAGCCGGCCATGTTGGAACATGGGTTTTGCACACCGTCTTGATGGGGAGAACATTTGACTAAAGTTTCATGAAATTCCTTCTATAGGTTGAAATGTTATGGACCGGACACAAATGTGCGCGCACGGAAGGACGGACAAAGACCATTCCTATAGCATATACCGTATAAGTCGTTATTTCTGCGGACTCCAAATTCTGCTGTTTTGTTAAAATTTATGGGTGTTTTTAGATATGCGTACATTATTTCTGGGGCTTAAATTATTTTCGTAATCGGACTAAAATTCTGCTGCCTCGGTAGTAGGTGGAAATACAAAGATCATTGCCATTGCCATACCAACTTATTAAAATAAAGTAAAAACTAATGCATGTTTTATGTTTGAGTTACCAATCACCTGTAAACAGATGGAACACCTTAACGTAATTGTTAAAAAAAAACAAAAAACAACCATCATAGCGGAGTAGAATTTTATAAATGTTTCTTAATGCTTCCATAAACAATAATTGCTTGACCTAGGTGCAAACAATATTTATGTGTCACATTTGAAAACGATGCGTCTATCCAATCATTATCTGACATGTGAAATATTTTCCTGCAATTTACCTGTGTTTTAGTATTATAATGGCATGGTTTGAACAGCTTTAAAATATTATCAGAGTAAAACCAGATTAACTTATCTTTTAGTGTACCGGTAAATGCAACAGTATCCAAGCTCACAAAAATAATTTTATTTAAATATCGTGTAATAAAGCACGTACAACTGTTGTACATAGCCTTCCCTTTTCATCTATTTCAGTATGCAACACGTTGAGAAATGTTGGCCGTCATTCATTATTTCTTTAAACAATTATTAAGTCAAAATGATCTAACGCACACCATGACTGTTATAATGTTAACAAAGGGATAAATATTCTGCGGATTTTAAATTTGCGGTCATTTATTTAACCGCAGAAATAAAGTCACCGCAGAAATAACCACTTATACGGTATTAAAATAAACTTCATTCGAATGTACCACGGATGAATACAGCGTGATTTGGTGTTATTCAACCTGTCAACTGTCACTTACATGCACACCTTCTTGAAAACAACATGGAATATAAGTATCATTCACGTGTGTTGGGTAAAGATCGTGTGATCCAGCCCGAGTGAAATATGCACAAGGGTGAGTTACCGCCTAAGTGCATATTTCACGAGGGCCGGATCATGCGATCTTTACCCAGCATAAGTGAATGATACTTTTTCTTGCATAATGTATTTATTTTGCTCATTTTGAGGTATTTTCCTGTAAATTTTTCTTTGCAGTACTTTTTATAGTAGTGGAGTGATATACGAGACATCCCACTGTTCACAACTGCGTAAGATGTCATATAAGGCGCGTGACTCATTCTACATGGGGGGTGTAGGATTGAAATTTTCTAAAAAAAACACCGGATGACCTAATCTGGTATGCAAGAAGTTACAGTATTACATATTAACATGGGTGAAAGTTGAAAAAACTGAAATCCTGAAAATTTAGCTGGGGGTCCAGGGGGCACTAGGGCCTCCGGTAGGTCCAGGGGAAAGCCCTGGTGGGGGGACTCGGGGAGGGGGGGGGGGGGGCAAAGCCCCCCGAAGCTCCTGGAAGATAGCAATTTATATACCCTTGGGAAGCCATTTCTAAAGTGCATTTGAGCCTTTTTGAAACACCAAATTAAGACATCTGGAGGCATGGGTTCATTATTTATTGTCATTAAGCTTGGCTTCAACTATGCCTCTCATCTCAATTCAGTGAAAATTCGCCAAAAACAATATAGAACTTCATGAATATTTTCAATAATAATAAAATTTACGTATTTTTTTTTCTGCTTTTTTTATAATAAATATCTCCAATACAAAGTATGTACATAATTTTTTCGCGTTCTAGTTTCCAAAGGACGTAATTGGACGGCATATTCCAGCGTTTTTTTTTCCTTCTTTAACTACCTCCGCAAAACGGTACCAACCTAAAGCTGACCGGAGTCTTCCCAATTTAAAGTACCGGACTTTCCCAATCCCCAAAGCTAATGTTTCCAACAACAAACAATGCCGTTTCCCATTGACAAAAGAGTTTTTTTTGCAAGAAATGTCGTTCCGCGTAAACAAACCGTACTGTCAAAGGGGTGTAACTCTTATCAACGCTCCGGTTAGACTCTTACTCAGATGTTATCACTAAATAAAGTGCAGACATGTGACGTCTTTGATCCGGTCCGCGTTTTATACACGTCCTTTTTTTAGACTGGTTTACGGTCAATAATTGCAAGTTGACGGATTCTTACGTATAAAATTGAAGCGCAAAGTCCAGTCTCCAGAAACTGAAAGTAGTTCACAAACTTCACACCAACGTCTAGAATGAGTGATTATTCAAAGGAAGCGGTTAAATATGAACACTGGCATTCTTTTGTTGCGAGATTTTGGGTATATATCGACCGATTCCATGCCATTGGCGACGAGTCCCGAGTCTGAGCGATTTGAACCAATGAATGTAGGTACCGGTATCGAGCAACCTCCTGTACTTTACCCCGTAAATCGGACTGAAACTAAACTTGAATCCAGCCTTCGGACATATTTGGAAACCAAATTGAGTCCCACTCAGAAGCTATCCTTGAGCTAGCTGTAGCACAAAGAAACATTGTCTCGACCTGACACTGAATCCAGCCCCCACTCCTTCCATTATAATTTCAAATGCAGCTTCATCAGATTCATTTCACAATAATTGCAACCTCAAAGAAACTTTTCCTGCCAATGGAAATTATTTTTCCATAGACATGCAGTCATTGGATTGGCAGTAACATAGTTCTGGCATAACAGTTACATCACTTAAGGGTTTCCTGTTAAGGAACCGGACCTTATGATGCTTGGTGAAGCTGAAAATCCCTAGTGTTTATTTACATGATTTAAGAAAAAATCCCAATTTCGGTGATTTTGTGACTGATTTTTTCCCCAATTTTAAGATTTTACGACACGAAAATTTCCCAATTGTAGGGGAAGGGGAACCTTTCCCCTTTAGGGAAAAAAACGCTGTATTCTGATGTAGACCTACTTTCATTTTTGATTTTGTGTATTCAGCTGTTCAGATATTAAATTTTCTCGCGGCATAAAAAGTAAAGAAAAAAAACGTAGGACTATCAGTATCCGTCTACCGACACAAGACCATTTCAGTTGCAAGATAATTACAAACGCATAACTTGCTACGCTTTCTCTGCGAAATAAAAAAATCATT
Source organism: Corbicula japonica (assembly GCA_038501625.1). Taxonomy (NCBI): domain Eukaryota; kingdom Metazoa; phylum Mollusca; class Bivalvia; order Venerida; family Cyrenidae; genus Corbicula; species Corbicula japonica. Next base: position 301,213 of record JAZAYU010000008.1, on the reverse strand, counting down.
CGAGCACCTTCTGTGTATTTTTTACACTCTATTGATGTGCACACAGCTACACGACCTTCATCTGCACACGTTGTTATTCTCCCGAGAGGGATAAGAATAATGACGTCATTCAGTGAGCTAATGCTACAGCCACGTGCGTGTAAAGCAAAAGTTTTGTTTAAAATAGCGACTTGGGTTTTCACCGGATGTAAACAAATATTCTTCACCAGAGCTGAAGGATACATGTATAGACCGAGCAAAATCAGTATCGTATCTAACGTATGACGAAAGTGAACACCAAGATATCAAGTCGGCAAAATTAATGTTTTCATTTTTGTATTTGCAAAAAAGGAGCCGGCGAGAATTTTTAAATATCCGGGTCGACGAGAAAAGTCGATGGCGTCAAAAGCCCGCCAAATAGGAGCCCGATAACGATTGGAAGATGAACAGATAGGATGGTTACGATTGGACGTTCAAAATACCGTCATTGCTATATTTGGAAACATGGAAGTCCTTACCGTTAATCGTCATCGAGCGACTTCAGAAAGAGTGCCCCCCCCCAATTTTCTCAACGGATTTACGCGATTTGGAAAAACAGCCTCGGCGTCCATCACAGATCCAGAAATCTGGCATGTATTAATGGCAAAGAAACTTGATAAAACACTCATGCCCCAAGTATGAAGGATACGTTTCTGCTAGTAGTCTGTTATCTGGTTCTAATAATTCTTTCTGTAGTTCTAAACATTTGTTGAGATCTTTTATGGCTTCTTCATATTGTTCTGCAATAGCAACAAGTGAGGAAATGATGAATCTAAAAAAAAGACTTTAGGGAAATTTAAATTACAAGTCTTCCACACTATAATGTCCTCGTCTACATGGGCATTCTTTGGTTACAAACAACACTTAAGGATTACATTAGCTTTAAACTAATCTGTACTCTTAAGCTGCAAACTTCAATGTTACATACCTGTTTCGAGACTGACCTCTCCAAGCTTCAGGTGTGACTCTGCTGCTCTCAACCTTGCTTCCTTCGAGTCATCTCTGCAAAATACAAGGTCAAAATTAATATTATTTCGAAATTTCAAAACAACCATACAACTTTAATAAGGCGAACACCCGATTCTGTTGTGGTCTTCGATCAAGCATATTTAAGCAAAAATGTCAATCTTATTATGTACTGCAAATACTCTAAATAATAAATGAAATTATTCTTATAAAAGCTCCATTTAAAAGTTAAAAAGTTTTTGGATCATCATACCCAAGCAATGTATCATTGAATATGATTAAGGAATAATCCAAGGTCTGACCTAGTGACTAAACATTAACCTTTAGACAGTTGGACGGTTTTGAATAGTGGTCCGTTTCCAATCAATATTAAAGTTGTTTGGTTATAGTGGAAGGACGAACAAATTAATGCATTTTTCTATTCAGGTATAAATAATGGTGACAAAAATGTAAATTTCATTTAGGATCTTGTCCATCTTGATCCGACATTTATTTGTTACTGAGTTTGCCGATCATTATGCAGTAATACAATTCTGACAATGTTAAATAAATGTACTGGGATTTTGTCAGCATTTGCCGTGAAGGTTGAGCTGTTCAAAGTTCATAATCAAACCAGTTCTCTTACTTCAGGTAAATAAGTTTGGCAAGTTCCAGCATTTCCCAGGCAAGCTGCAAATTGGATACATCATCTGGGTTCTCCTGTAAAACAGAAACAATTCTATGTTAACAAATGCATGCAGTTATCTCTTCAAAGTCAAACTACAGCTTTAAGAAATCTTGAGAAATACAAAATAGGTCAGTATCAAGGTTTTGGGAAGTTTTACTGATGAATACAAAATAGGGAATAAAACCAGTATCAACAAGGCAGTCAACAGCAATATCCACCGCCACATGCAGGAATGTTGGAAAAGTTATGGATGCTTTATTACAAATTAACAAATATATCTCCAGCAGTTTGGAAGTTTTGGAGCAAATATATAAGACATGGCTAAATATGAACCTTCAAAGACAACTAGTGATTTTGACCTTCAGCCGGCCAGGTTGGAACATGGGTTCTGCACATCATCTTTGTGGAATGAACATTTGACTAAAGTTTAATAAAATTTATTGCAGGGGTTCAGAAGATATGAACCAGACACAAAATACATAGTTCAAATCTTCAATGACCTTGACCTTGAGCTGGCTAGGTGGGAACATGTGTTCTGCACATCATCTTGATGGGCTGAACATTTGATAAACGTTTCATGATATTCATTCTAGGGGTTCAAAAGATATGAACCAGACACAAAATACATAGTTCAAATCTTCAAACATCACTGGTGACCTTGACCTTGAGCTGGCCAGGTGGGAACATGGGTTCTACCAGTGTTCTCCAGAAAATAAAAAAGTAGCAGGTTATTTTTTAAAGTAGCAGGCTGCAGTATCATATGTCGAGCCGCGACAGGGGAAGGGTACGGGAGGGGTTTCCCCTTGCCAGGGGGGTACGGGGGCCTCCCCCGGAAATTTTTTTGTTTTAACGGTGCAGAATGGTGCATTTTGAAAGCTATTTTGTTGTCTTTTAAAAGCTACATTTTTAAAACAAAACCAAAACCATTGTTCAAAATTTATCACTTTTATTAAATGACAGTTAAAAAAATCAGAGTCATCAAATTCAACTGCAGAATCATCAGATTCTGCCATATCAAGGGCAAGAAGAGCATTTTTGAAACTGTCCTCATCTCCAGTGACTTGTTGGACCTGCACCTGGACATGCTGATCTAATTCTTCAATAGTGGTGATGTAACTGTCATCATCATTCAGTTGTAAATCTGTTAAATTGAATTCAATAAAAGTGCACTAAATACCCGGTATATTGTGTAATTTTGTCACAAGTAGAATAAAGCTAAAATTTTACTTTAATTTAGCAACCCCAGTTAATCAGAGATTATCCAATAATTGGCCTGGAAATCGATAAAATTCATATACCCATTGTTGAATTTTCGTAATAAAATTATTATTTCAAATAGCATCAAAATAATTTTGACATGCTTTAAAAGCTAATAATAGTGTGATACCTCACTGGGATTTTAACAGAATTGTTTATTTATAATAGACATTTTCTTTAATTAAATTGGATTTATAATTTAAATGCATAGGTCCATCAAATTTAGTGAAAATTATCTATTTCATTGTATTTCTATAGTTACATTTAACCATAATAACAGTTATTATGCATTACAAGCCTTTTGGTCTGAACTTCTAGTATCGTGGGAAATATTGCAATCCAATCCTCATGTATATTGTTTTTGTCCGTTGGCAATGTTTTGCTTAAGTATAGCCTAATTACGCGAACTATGTAATCATTTCTTTATTCTTACAATACAGGAATACCTGATTATTGGTTAGCGACCAGCAACAACGAGTGTCATGCATTCATTTTCGTGTATTTCTTGACTTAATTTGCAAAGCATGTACTTTCGTTTTCTCCACGTCCATAATTATGTCATTGCGCATGCGCGCCTTTCCGCGAGGATAATTATAGATATTAGGTTATTTAATCGGCAGTATGCCAGATTTCACAAGGCCAAGTAATTTTTATGTTTGTTAAAACAGTTTATTGCTTAAATGCCCGTTTCAATTTGTATTTCCATTTATTGTGAGGTATCTATTGCCTCTTACAAACTCGCAAGGTAAAATCCTCTTTGCTCTATGAGGCTAAGACTATTTTACCTCCCGAGGTGTTTTGTGACGTAATTATAAATGCATGAGGTAAAATCCTCTTAGTTCTATGATGATTCGTAACGTTTACCTCCTGAGGTGTTGTGGTGACGTAATTTACCTCGTGAGGTATGATAGGAGGTAATGAGGTCCGAGTACTATTTAAAGTGAGGTGTCTTTTAGCCTGCACCTCACTCCGCGACCAGAGTCCAAGCAGACCAGTTCTGTACTACCTGTAGTAGACTTGACCATTTCTTGGTATTACCAAACTTGCCCGCCTTACCAAACATATTAGTGGTAATTATTATAGAAGTTTTATGCAATTGTTATTGCATTTAATTTATTTATCCCATATTTATTAATTATTATTGAATATTCGGGGAACGCTCGGACACTCCTGTCATACCTCACGGGACTTTTGCATGATTATTTATTTTATGCCTTACGTACATAATTTATTATCTGCGTTAGTGCATTGAACAGAAAATAAAACTTAAGTTAAACGTTATATTGCCTTCCTGCTCCTTGTCTTGGTTTATAAATACTACGCCCGTCCCCACCCACATCCTTGTCCACTCAGTCAAGCGTACACCTGCCCATCGACGCTACCAGAGACCTGACCTATCCGTGATAACAGGTTGACCGGGCACGGGTGTTACAATATTATCTAAAAGATGAACTAAATTTCATAATTATTACTTAAGTATTATCTGAAATATCAGTAGTTAAAGTTTGGACTCGCTATATTTTAGCTCCCCCGTGAACTTGCAATATTTTGACAGGTCGTGCTAGACACCACCTGTCTTTGTTCTCATTTGCGGGTTACTTAATACCTAGGCAAAGATATAGTCCCTCAACTTTGCCGTTGGACAGCATAAAAAGTTTAAATTTGTCGAAAATGCACCATACACCATTTTAATCTGCAAAGTCTGAAGTTTAATTTGATACCAAAATCATTTTTCGGAAACGTAATTAAGCGAACCGCATCACGCGCCGAACTACGCAAATGAATGGAAAATCCCCAAACTGGACGCACGTGGTCGATCGGCCGCCATTTGCAATTTGTATTGTAATCGCTTACAAACTTAAACAGTCTTGTTCACGCTTATTTTTCATTAAAAATCGGCCGATTCTTATAGAAACAACTGCAAAATCGATCTGGTAAGATCAATTTAATTATTTCTGGGCCTTTAGAGAAATCTTATATTTGTCTGGTTTTACGAAATTTCGAGTATTTTCATCCGTAAAGTTTGCGTCAAACACTGAATCAGACCGTTTGTCAAATTGACTTTTGCCAGCGTTTTGTTTCTAACATCCTTTTGTGATTATTTAACATAAATATTAATCGTTTGAGAATAGAATTAATTCATTTATTTTAATTTATTTGAGACATGAGGGTCTTTTATTCTCATCTGCTGACGTCTTGTTAAGACTAAGAAATAATGCAGACTAAGCCCTGTAGTGTATGCTGTAATTTTTATTGCGAATTATCGAAAGTTATTATATTCTAATATACTTAAAACACTTATATTATAATATTATTTACTTATATTATTTTCAGGTGACTGATATTCTGTCATATATTACCATGAATGAAGCTTGCCAGTCCCTGTGAAAGTCTAAAGAAATTCTATCAAGTTCTTCAGAATAAGAAAGTGGAAGATAACTAAAGTAATAAGAATAAAAGAACTATTGAAACATTAGAAATTATTAATTTAGGAAAATATCTGTATAAATTCACAGGACCTGTTCTTTTGTGACAATTGAATCCAAGTTGAAAAATCCAGCTGACAAAAATGTGAAATCACAGAAAAAAAACTGTTCTGAATCCTTGAACAGAAAGAAATTAGCATCTATGAAGAAAGGGCTGGGTGTAACAAGAGCTGTCAGAGGAGACAGCATGCTCGACTATTCGAATCATTTGAAACAAATGCAATTTGAAGATTAAAACAATAACAACTATGGCCATACATTCATGTGCAATCAGGAAAAATATTAACAAGTGAATGGTACGGGAGAAATTCTTTTCAAATAACAGAAATAATTCCTAAATGTACCATAAATATTAAACTGAATAGGGGAATAACTATGAAATATTTCTGAATTTGTTAGAAAACTTGTAATTTTTTATTAGAGACATTTACTTTTAGTCAAATATCAATCACTTCAGTAATGTTACAGAAAAAGAACTGAAATGAAAATATAATGGTAGTTTGAAGTCAATCTCACTAAAGTCAGATCTAACAAAATGTTAGATCTGATGACGGCCCGTAGATACCGTACATAAGCTTTAGCGGTTTTTCCCGATTTCTATTTTTAGAAATTATCAACACAGAAAGCATGATATACAGCGCTCGCAAAATGATCTGAAGATGTTATTACATTAGAAATAATTGCAATACTACATAAACACAAAAAAATCAGCAAAATATGTCTTACGCAGGCTCTCAACACTTTTTATGGTTTAATATAGAATGTTTACTTTCACTTTCGCGATTTTGTAGGCGACAATCTGATTGGTTCAAAAAGGTTTGTGATAAAAGCACGTTTTAGCTATTCGTCGTCAGATCCTGATAGCGTAGCGGTTTTCAGGATATGATTTTAATCAGATTGGTTTGAAGTTGATACCTTAAGTATTTGCAAAGTTATCGATTAAGTGCACTTAAGTGAAAATATAAGTGAAACTAGAAATGTGTCCACAGGACACGGATGCCCCGCTATGCATCATTTTCAGACACTCAAGTGCAATGATGGGAATAATACGCGATACACTGCCCTTTCATGGTGAACATTTGTGTCAAGTTTTTTTGAAATCCCTCCATTTATAATGAAGTTACAGCCTGGACAAGAAAATTCTATTTTTAGTAACAGTGACCTTGACCTTGGACCTTCAGGCTTGGGTATTGTGCGGACACACTGCCTTTTCATGAACATTTGTGCAAAGTTATTTTCAAATCCCTCCATTTATAACAAAGTAACAGCCAGGACAAGATAATTCTATTTTTAGTAACAGTGACCTTGACCTTTGACCTACAGGCATGGGCATGGTACGTGACACACCGCCCTGTCATGGTGAACATTTGTGTCAAGTTATTTTGAAATCCTTCCATTCATAACAAAGTTACAGCCTGGACAAGAAAATTCTATTTTTAGTAACAGTGACCTTGACCTTGGATCTACAGGCATGGGTATTGTGCGGACACACCGCCTTATCATGGTGAACATTTGTGCCAAGATATTTTGAAATCCCTCCATTCATAACAAAGTAACAGCCTAGACAAGAAAATTCTATTTTTATTAACAGTGACCTTGACCATTGACCTACAGGCTTGGGCATGTACGTGACACACCGTCTTGATATGGTGAACAATTATACCAAGTTATTTAAAAACCCAATAAGAAATAAAGTTACAGAGCGGACACGATTTTGCAAGAAAATTCTATTTTTAGTAACAGTGACCTTGACCTTGGACCTACAGGCATGGGTATTGTACGCGACACACCGCCTTGTCATGGTGAACATTTGTGCCAAGTTATTTTGAAATCCCTCTATTCATAATGAAGTTAAGGGCCGACTGTATATTTTGCTTAACACAAAATGTAAGCGAAAAAGGGGCATAATTTGAAAAATATTGGAAGAAGGGTTATGGGTCTTGTTGGTTATGATGTAGATTTTGATGGTGAAAATATATTTCAAGTTTCAAGGCAATATCTCAAGTAGTTTTAAAGTTAGGGGCAAAAGGCATATTTTATTTGACACAAAATATAAGAAACTAGAAATGTGTCCATAGGACACGGATGCCCCCGCTACGCATGTTTGTCATGGAGAACATTTATACCAAGTTATTTTAAAATCCAATAAGTAATAACAAACTCACATCCCAGACAAGAAAATTCTATTTTTAGAAACAGTGACCTTGACCTTGGACCTACAGGCATGGGTGTTGTATGCGACACACCGCCTTGTCATGGTGAACATTTGTGCCAAGTTATTTTGAAATCCCACCATTCATAAGAAAGTTACAGCCCGGACAAGAAAATTCTATTTTTAGTAACAGTGAACTTGACCTTGGACCTATAGGCATGGGTATTGTACGCAACACACCGTCTTGATATGGTGAATATTAATACCAAGTTATTTTAAAATCCATTAAGAAATAACAAAGTTACAGAGCGGACAAGATTTTTCCAACAAAATTCTATTTTTATTAACAGTGACCTTGACCTTGGACCTATAGGCATGGGTGTTGTACGCGACACACCGCCCTGACATGGTGAACATTTGTGCCAAGTTATTTTGAAATCCCTGTATTTATAAGGAAGTTACAGCCCGGACAAGAAAATTCTATTTTTAATAACAGTGACCTTGACCTTGGACCTACGGACATGGGTATTGTACGTGACACACCGTCTTGATACGGTGAACAATCATACCAAATTATTTTAAAATCCATTAAGAATTAACAAAGTTACAGAGCGGACAACATTTTTCCAACAAAATTCTATTTTTATTAACAGTGACCTTGACCTTGGACCTACAGGCATGGGTGTTGTACGCAACACACCGCCTTGTCATGGTGAACATTTGTGCCAAGTTATTTTGAAATCCCTTTATTTATAAGGAAGTTACAGCCCGGACAAGAAAATTCTATTTTTAATAACAGTGACCTTGACCTTGGACCTACGGGCATGGGTATTGTACGCGACACACTGTCTTGATATGGTGAACAATCATACCAAGTTATTTTAAAATCCATTAAGAAATAACAAAGTAACAGAGCGGACAAGATTTTTCCAACAAAATTCTATTTTTAGTAACAGTGACCTTGACCTTGGACCTACAGGCATGGGTGTTGTACGCGACACATCGCCTTGTCATGGTGAACATTTGTGCCAAGTTATTTTGAAATCCCTCTATTCATAAGGAAGTTACAGCCCGGACAAGAAAATTCTATTTTTAGTAACAGTGACCTTGACCTTGGACCTACGGGCATGGGTATTGTACGCGACACACCGTCTTGATATGGTGAACATTCATACCAAGTTATTTTAAAATCCAATAAGAAATAACAAAGTTACAGAGCGGACACGATTTTTGAACATACACACACACTGACACACCCACACACAGCCAGGGTGAACACTATATGCCCTTCCGCCATTACATGGCGGGGGCATAAAAAGGGGCATAACTTGAAATATATTAACAGCAGAGTTATGGGTCTTGTTGGTAATGATGTAGAATTTGATGGTACATATATATTCCAAGTTTCAAGTTGATATCTCAAGTAGTTTATAAGTTATGGACCAAAGTGCATATTTTCCTTAACGCAAAATTTAAGTGAAAAAGGGGCCTAACTTGAAAAATATTTGTAGCAGAGTTATGGGTGTTGTTGGTAATGATGTAGAATTTGATGGTGAATATATATTCCAAGTTTCAAGTTGATATCATAAGTAGTTTTCAAGTAATGGACCAAAGTGCATTTTTGTTTAACGGACGCCGACGCCGACACCGGGGCGAGTAGGATAGCTCCCCTATTCTTCGAATAGTCGAGCTAAAAAAGTGAAATAACTTCCGAACAAGATATTCACCCCTTCCCAATCAGCAAAGAAAATGAAAAATAAAATACACAAACAGCTTCAGTGTCAATTCTGGCAGACAGTGGAATAAAGAGAAATATACATCCGTTGACAATTAGTTTCCGCAGATAACCCAAAATTCACTCGTTTCAAACAACACATATTGAACCTCCTTAATTATGTGACAGACATAATTAATGAGGAGATATTTCTAAGAAGTGCCAAGAGTATATATCCTGTTTTTTGTGTTAAAAAGCCACAAATAAGGAGATACATTGACAAGTGTGCAAATGTTATTATAAGTGATCATCTGCGCCAAAGAGTCGTTGGGAAAAATGTGCCCGGCAGAAAACTTTAATCTATTATTTTTTTTGTAAATTTTCAAGATTAACTTAAGAATTTATTTAGTTTCTAATAGCTGAATTGCATTTGTGATGAAATAAAATAAAATTGTGACTTAGATGATGAAAATGTTTGCATATGCAACTCGGTTTAAGTGATATATCTAATTTTTTTTAATTGAAAAATAAATTTCATCAACCTGATCCACTTTTTCTTTATTGAGTTTCACCCACAATGGTTCATGCTTAGCTAATTGTCATCACTGAAAGGAGCATAGATTGATCTGTAAATATTCCAAATTTCAAGAAGATATCTCAAAAAACAAAAAAGTTATGCAAGTTTCACTCCAATAAACTATTTCTCGGTTCCGCCAACTTCAAGCTTCCACAAGCAATTTATATAAGGAAAAATTTCAAGATTTCGGTAGATTTTTCCGTACTTAAAAATGCCATAACTTTTTTATTTATTAAGATATTTTAAAAAGGAAAACAGTTCCAGAAAGCTTAAAATGAGTCTTGTTAAACAGTGTTAATAAATATCACAAATCTTTAACTTTAAAAATTAGCTGGGGTTGCTACTTAATTTCTTAATCTTTAATTCTACAGAAGATGGATTTCAAATTTTCAGCTGGATGGGTGTAGTATGGCCGGCATAGATATTGATGACTTTTTTCATAAATAAGATTTCATGTGAAACTGAAAATCACCTGCATGCAATCATTCAAAATCGAAGTGTACATATTACCTTTCGTCCAAAAATATGACATTTTTCTCTGATTTGTTTGATTTTCATTTTTTGTTTTCTTTTTTTGATGGCATTTCAAAGGCTTCTATACGTATCTTTTGCGAAGAAGGCAAGCGAAACATCTATTTAAAGCTTACTGTATATGCATTTTTCACGGATACACACGACTTTGTTATTTCCAGTTTTGCGGAAAACATTGAAGGAAGACAAATGCTCAGTTTATGAATTTCGGCATGATTCGGAAACCATACATACTGTCTGCATCCGACCTGCGCAAACGGATGCGCAGTAAAACAATAACATCCGGGAAGTGTTTTGTCGATACATTTGTCGATATACTTTTGGTTTCTGTTTATGCGAAACCGGTTTTTTTTTCGGTGAATTTCTTTTTTTGAGAAAGTAGCCGGCGCTCATTTCTTAAGTATCAGGCAATACTGCCGGCCGCAGGTGCTTCTGGAGAACACTGGTTCTACACATCGTCTTCATGGGCTGAGCATTTCAAACACCACTGGTGACCTTAACCTTGAGCTGGCCATGTTGGAACTTGGGTTCTGCACAGCGTCTTCATAGGCTGAGCATTTGACTAAAGTTTCATGAAATTCCTTCTAGGGGTTCAGAAGATATGAACCGGACACGAAATAAATGGTTCAAATCTTCAAACACCACTGGTGAGCTTGACCTTGAGGCGGCCAGGTTGGAACATGGGTTCTGCATGTCGTCTTGATGGGGAGAACATTTTTGACTAAAGTTTCATGAAATTCTTTCTAGGGGTTGAAAAGTAATGGACCGGACACGAAATGTGTGGCACGGAAGGACTGACGAAGACCATTCCTATATCCCCCAGCTGCTATGAATAAACACCATATTGTGAACAATTGTTAGTGTTCTGCTTTTTTCACTATTTACCCCATCCTGTGATCCATCTTGTGATGTCGTTTCATCCCCTTCCGCAGTCTCACCCTCGACAGCTTCCCCCTCGGCATTTTCCCCTTCTGCACCGTCTTCTGTCCCCTCACCTTCCTCCTCTGTCCCCTCGCCCTCTTCTCCGTCATCAGCACTTCCCTCTTCTTCATCTTAAAATACAAACAAGAAATAAGTTTCCACAAAAATTGTCATTTATGACTGCCATCTTTGATTGACTCTATAAAAACATCATTTTCATTGCACAAACTCTGCTAATGTGCAAAAAAAGATCATCTTTTAAATAATAAAATAAATGATCATCTTTTAAAGTACTGTACTGACACATATTCAATGATTTCATGCGCTGCTAGTAAGATGTACATATTTCAGTTTGAATGTAATATATCAGGCTTTCAATCAGTTTCATAACATTAAAATATTGTTCATCTATTCCTCTACAAAAAAGAATCTACACCAGATACAAGTAATCAGTACCACCCAACTTGTTATTGCTTCAAGGAACTTCATGATAATTTATTATGCTGAACATTTCTCCTGATTTCAATATACTTCAAGGAGTTCAAGAATTATCCGACAGACTGAAAGATGGATGATGTGGTTATTAAATGCAATCAGGAGCAAATAAAAGTGTACGAGATTTCACTGTTACTTGGACTTATGTCCATCCGGTTTGTTTTAGCAGAGTGCTAACTAGTAGTTCTAAGTAAAGTAAAACTGTATCTTGTAATACCAACAACATAAAGTTCCTTCTGATGCAATTGAAATTAAAGCATCTGTAACTGTTTTTAACAAGATATATATCTCAAAGTGGAGGTTATGTGTTTTAGCACTGTGACAAAATGGCAGTTATGGCCTAAGCAACCAGTCAAGATTTTTTACACATTCATAAGCACTTTTAATGTTTTAATCATTTTGGAGTCTGTAATCTGGGTCTACACCAATTGCAGTCAATAAGCCCATAAAGTCAAAGTGTGTCTCATATATTGTGAATTAATAGCACTTGCAAACAGAATACTGAATTACGGCTGTAACTTAATAACAACAGTTAAATGCATGCATCCCCCAATAGGTTAGTAATAATCCTGAAATAACAAAGATGTTCATTAGATTGTGCAAAACCAATACAAATGTACTGAACACAAAACTGTAACACAACAGAACATTGCAGATGAAAAATGGTGCATTGTTATGTTCAATAAGCATAACTGGCTGCAAGTAAACCTTTCTTTTCTGTCATTTCCACATCCTCATCTTTCTTTTCTTCTTCATCTTTTGTATCAGTTTTTTTCTCTTCTTTTTCATCTTTCATTTCAACATCTTTAGCTTCTGATTTTTCTTCTTTCATTTCAGCATCTTCTGCTTTCTTTACATCTTCATCTACTTTTTTCTCTTCCTTTTCCTCATCTGCCTTTTTATCCTCAATTTTATCTGATTCCTCAGTTTTGTCTGGTTTTTCATCTTTCGCTGAGGTGTCATCTTTGTTTTCTTTGCTGTCTTTTTCTGCTTTGTCATCGGATCCTTTCTCTTCAGCATCCATGGCTATTTCCATGGTTTCACCACCTTCCTTTTTCTTCTCTGCTTCTTTCTTTTCTCTTTCTGCCTTTTCTTGTTCGTTCTCTCCCATTGCATCATAAACTTCTTTCCTTAATTTTTCCCTCTCTGTAGCTTTCAATATTAAATTTGTATTTAACTTTTTATTCTCTGCTTGTTAAATCATGACAGGCCTAAACATTCAAATGTTCTAGTAATGAATATCTAGGCAAGTTATAAACATTCTACTCTCGAATTTGTAGCAAGTTTGATCAAAAATTCAAAAGTTTAGCATAAACAACAAAACCAGGGACAAAATACACTCAAGTTATGAAACTTGCTATTGTGATGTCAACAAAGCTATATCTTACCGGTAAATCATTACCGAGAAAAAGTGAACTGAAAGAAATGCTATGCCTGCCCACCCAACAACATACCCATATCTAATTACCAGGGTTTTCAAACAGTCTATAACCAGCATCTACAATGAACAAGAGAGCCAAATGGCCCTATATTGCTCACCTGATTATTGGATACATGAAATGAAAGGTAGAACAAAATGCTAAGAAATAAAACTTTTTCAAATAGCTGGAATAGGAATATCTCTCCATGATGTTTTGTTGCAAACTTTGACTCTTTAAAAAATTATCAAATATACAATCAAAGCTAACAGGCTATTCAGTATTGGGATAATGGAATTGAACTAAATGGAAAAGAAGGGAAGAGAAAAGAAGATTCGGTTACTGTCAACACAAACATTTTGAGCAAGTTTGATGGAAATTATATGGCCTCTATAGTTTTAAAATGTTATTTATTTTAAATTTGATAAGTGACCTAGTTTTTGATTCATAATGACCTGTTTTCAAAAGGGACCCACATCTCCACAAATACTCTGAGCAAGACTGACGACAGTTGGTTGAAAACTGTGGCCTCTATCATTTTAACAAAGTTGACATCAAGACATGTCGGACCCATCTTGATCACTACAGCTTTCTCTAAACGTTGGCTCAGGTGATCTAATATGAAGGTGGAGTCTATTACATTTAATCAGCAGGTCAAGTGTTAAAGTAACTTTAGAAGAAAGGAAGATATATTGATACCCTCAATTTCTCCTTTCTCAAACTGTTCATCTTTCTCTTCTTTCTGTTCAGTGGTTTCATCATCTGTCTCCGGAACTGGTTAACCAAACATCAAGCATTATTTTATGTAACAAAAGCAGGGCTTTTTTCCTTCTCCAGCGGCCTTTAATAACACATTTCCCTCCAAAAATTTTCCTAATTTTTCTTTCTATTTTTTTTTATCCCCCTATAGGGGCAATATGACACTATTCCCTCCAAATTACAGTCTATTAAACCCAAATCAAGATGGATGCACACACTAACCCACTCACATACATTGAAATGTCAATGTGACAATTAAGTTGAGCTCACTGTATGCAAACAGGCTCAACAAAATGGAATATTCAAGAAATCTCACCCACTAAGTATTTTTGTGAGGAATAACCAAAGTTTTGTGTTTATAAATAAAACACAGCAGTAATCAAATTTGTTTATTTTATCCTCACTTTAATAGGGTTTTTTTTGAAGATTTATATTTAAGTATGACTGACCATGTAAAGGAAGAACAATGCATTTTCCCCAGTTTAAAAGGCGCAAGGGCCCCACGCTGAAATGGTGGATATAAACCGGATTTGTTCAAAGTTTGGTGTAGAGCATTTCTGGTTTCTCTGTGCATTACTTAGTTCCAAGCAAATCGTGTTGCTCATATTTTTCAATTAGAGTCTTTTCTTTAAAAAAACCAGTCCAAGACAGAGAATCCTAACAATTTTCTTATCACAACAGTTTTCTAGCTAAGATTACATTTGCCTACCTCCTTGCAAGGCATTTCCCAGCACGCCATTCTCCATTCGGGCCAAGTCTAGCAGCGCCTGTCCATAACAGAAGTAAGCATCAGCACACTCCTTTGCTGTCTCCCCATATGCTTTAGCTCTAAATTCAGAATCAAACAGTGTAATGGATGAAAACTGGAACACAAAAACTACACAGCATGTAAACATCCTTTTAACAATATTCACAAATTATGTGCTCGTAATGACTGTTAGAAAACCAGAAATAGGCTTACAGGTTGTAACACTATGTGTTCCTTATCTTGATCATAGTGATCATTTCAAATTCTCTCAAAAGTAAACTTTTGATTCATAATAAGCCATTCATATTTTATCATTTAGTTAAACTTTAAGCTTGTAGTTATTACTTGTCTATAGACTGGGAGTATAATTCATAATCAGGTGTTCTTTTTTCCTTATATAAAAGATGCTGAAATATGGCATCACCCCCAGGAAAAATAGATAACTTTTCCCCCTTTCCCAGATGAAAATTTCCCCATCAAAAATAGCCAAAAATGTGAAAAAGAAAATACAAAAATAATGTTTTGCAGCACAGAAACTTCACTGGTGTAAACTAGTTGTTAAAAATCATGTCATTCTCAATTTTGATAGATTTTAATAACAGTCATTAAATTTAGATAACGCAAATGCTAATACATGTAGTTCTTTGGCTATTACTGGCATTAGAAACACCATCGACAGTTTTTGTCAGCTATGTCTTTGCTAGTGAAACATGTTGGCAGCACAAACAAACAGGTGTTTTTAAACAGTTACCGAATGGAAATTTCATTTTTGAATCATATTAAGAGTAACAGCTTTGTTTGCTAGTTTTAATATGTACAACTATTACATTTGTATTTCCCTAAGATTTGATAAGGCAATAGAAAATTAACTCCTAGTTTCTCATCCAAATTTTGGAAAGAAATGGGGCTTTTGGGTGGGTTTTATCTTATTTTTCATTCTCACTGCGAACGTATCCATATATTTTCAGTTTCTAACAAGGCTTGTGTAGGGCAAAGATAAATAAGTGTCTAGCCAACTATGAATTTGCACTGAAATGTTTCATATTGCATTTTCGTACTCTACCGATTCATACTCGTAATGTTAACTTTGATGTACGCATTTTTTACAAAATAGAAAATGTTCGGGCGGATTGATTATCGAGGGGCGGGCAGAAATGAGATTCAAGGAATCAATTTTCTATTGCCTAAAAGTGATTAATAACTTTCCCCCAAACTGGAAAAACATGCAATTTTTCCCCTCTTAACAGGCTAGGGCCGCAGAAAAAACTGGTGTATTAAAACAGACAACAGGACTACTTACAGTATTTTACAAGCTTCCTGGAACTGGTTTACAGCTGTTGGGATCTCGCCACACACCATATTTCTCTTGCCCTGTGCAAGAATATTTACAGCAGACTGACATGCCTCCATTCTGAAATTCAAAAATCGATCTTAACCGTATGCTTGATAATATCATGAAACTCTTACCTACAAATAAAATTGTATCAAACATTTGCATCATGTGAAATGAGTCAAGCTAGCTGGAGCTAATCTGTCAATAGATAAGCATTCAGAAAATGTTCCGGTACATTCAACACATAAAGCAGTATTCTATATTGGCGATCACAACACCGAGTGCAAACATTTCCAGTAAATAAGCTGTGTTCAGAAAACACATATGCCACCGTAGCGAAGTTTGTCACGATACAAATTTTAAATGATAGCACAGTGTTAAAACAGCAACTAAAATCACAAGTTAGATCTAGATAATAAAAAATAACTTTCTAGTGCCAGAACCTGTAGATGAAAAGAACAACATAAAAATCAGGTAAAGTAACCTATGATCTCAGATTATAAAGTGCAGATTATTCAAGACAAAATTGCGACAAAATGGGAAGATAACCCAACAAGTAAGGTACAGGGCTCGACATTAACTTTTTTGTAGTCTTGTCCTTTCGGACAAGTGCTTTCAAAAAACACTTGTCCTGACCAGACACCCACTTGTCCTGACTTTCGCACAAAATGTATGCGGGAAAACATTGAAACAACAAGTGTTACCATTTCTACAAATTTTATTCAATATAACAAAAACAAAACATCAACTAGGCAACATGAAAAAGACCTGTTTCAAAATCTTTAAAAACAAATTTTAAGTGAGAGTATGAGATACAAAACTGATAACTGTTACATTGCTTTCGGGAAATTCCAAAATAAAGTCAGAATAAAAACATTGAATGAAGCAATACGCTACTTTCAGATCAGTATTTCCAGTCAAAATCAATTAACCACTTGGAAACAAACCCTCTCTAGTGTTTTTTTCTCATAATCTTTTTAAGTTTCTTCTTTTCTCTTTGATTTTTTTCTTTATGGTCGTCATCTTTAATTTTTGAACTTGAAAAACCGAATTTCAACAAGCAGGACATGGTTGCCGCATGCTACATGTAAATAAAACGTAAACAAAAATTGATGTAAAACTTTCAAGGGAGGTTACTGTTACCGAAGGAGCTCGAGGAAGTGTTTCCGGTTTTAATATTCAGGACGTAGAACTTCGCAAACTCCGTAAGATTATTGCTAGTGAAGTGTTTTGACGGCAGATACCTATTTAATAAGCGACCAATCTCGTTAATTGATTTTCTGTAATTTAGACATGCATTTTAATTTCCAAAACAACTTGTCCCGTCGGACAACCAGCTTTCGGATGTTACTTGTCCGGACATACTTTTCACTTGTCCCGGACTATCGGAAAAGCGTTACTGTCGAGCCCTGAAGGTAGCCACAGTTATGTAACTTGTCAGGGTCATGACCGGTGAACTGTTAAGTGTGTAAACTTTCATGCAAATGCTCTTTGTAGAAATTGAAAAATATCCAACTTGCCGAAAAAGGTTAACCGGATGGACGTTAATCTTGAAATTGGGAAAAAATCAGTCGCAAAATAAGCCAAATTCGGATTTTTTCTTAATTCATGCAAATAAACAGGGGTTTTATTCAGCTTCACCAAGCATCATAAGGTCTGGTTCCTTAACAGGAAAGCCTTTAGTGATGTAACTTATGCCAGAATTAAGTTACTGCCGATCCCATGACTGCCTGTCTATGGAAAAATAATTTCCATTGGCAGGAAAAGTTTCTTTGAGGTTGCAATTAATGTGAAATGAATCTGATGAATCTGCATTTGAAATTATAATGGAGGTGGGGGCTGGATTCAGTTTCAGGTTGAGGCAATGTGTTTTTGTGCTACAGCTAGCTCAAGGACTCAGTTTGGTTTCCAAATATGTCGGAAGGCTGGATACAAGATTAGTTTCAATCTGATTTACCGGGGAAAGTACAGGAGGTTGCTCGATACCGGTACCTACATTCATTGGTTCACATCGCTCACTCGGGACTCGTTGCCAATGGCATGGGATGGGTCAATATATATACCCAAAATCTCGCAACAAAAGAGTGTCAGTGTTCATATTTAACAGCTTCCTTTGAACTAGAACATGGACACATGTAGTAGTGACCTTGACCCCACACACCTACTTTCAATCCCAAGCAGTCTTCAAAGAAGCAACCTAAACACTAAGTTTCATCACAATATCTCATTCCTCACTAAAGTAATTTAGCATAAAAAGGTTTTCTATCCTAAACTTTAGTAACAGTGACCTTTACAACAGTGGCCCCACTTCAATCCAAAGTGTCGTCTTCAAAGTAGCCACATATACAGCAAGTTCATCACAATATCTCATTCCTTCTAAATTTATTGAACAGAAATGGTTTGAATATGTTAATAACAGTGACCTTTACTTAACTTTTTTCTAACAACTGTGTGCTAAAACATGTTTAAATATGTGAAGCCTTTCATTAGAAATCATCCAGAAACCATTTTTTCTATTTTTAGTAACAGTGACCTTGACCCCACCAAGCCTATTTTCAATACCAAGTTTCGTCTTCACAGACACTACCTATTAGCAATTTTCATCACAATATCTCATTCTGAACTACTGTCTACAGTTATTGAGCATATACAGTTTTTCTATATTTAGTTACAGTGACCTTGACCCCACTGGCCTTACTTTCAATTCCAAAAGTCGTCTTCACAGAAACCACCAATACACCAAATTGCATTCAAGAATCTCATTCCAAGCTATAGTTACGGAGCAGAAATGAAGTGTTGAAGTTAAAATAACAGTGACCTTGACTTTGAACCCACATGTCCCAAAGTCAAACCTAACCTGTATCTTGTAATGTTACATCTGTGTCACAAAAACAATTAAATCTATGAAGTATTTCATGAGTTATCGTCCAGAAACAGTTTTTCTATTTTTAGTAACACTGACCTTGACATTGACCCCACCAGCCCCAAAGTCAAACCTGACCTGTATCTGTGACGTTACACCTGTGTACCAAACATTTTTAAAATATTTGATGCCTTTCATGAGTTATCATCTGGAAAGCATTTTTCTATTTTTAGTAACAGTGACCTTGACACTGACCCCTCAAGCCCCAAAATCGAACTTGACCTGTATCTTACGATGTTACACCTGTGTACCAAAAATAATTTAGATCTGCAGGGATTAAGCTAGGAGCAAATTTTAGGGAAATTTAGGGAGAAGTTTTCAGAAACAGGGAGAAGTGACCAACGCGGTCGGTCGGGTTTTAACCAAACAGCTCTTATATTTTCTCTTATACACCCATACATATTATAAAACAACAATACTGATTATTTAATCTATTTTATTCTACAAAAAATGACAATAATAAATATGGCAAGGTATTCCTGTGGCAGAAAATGTAAATTTGCCTTGGCATTTTGGACAGCAACCCCACTTTTTCCATTGAAACTTGTCTAGCAGTCTGCATCTGTTACTGGAACTTGCATCATCAACAGAGGTCTTGTGTTCTACAATATAAAAAAATACCAGTTGTAAATATATTGGAGGCCTGACTATCAGACACAAATCACAATTCATTTATTTTATTTTAGCATCGTAATTCACAAATGAAAATTCAGTCTGTCATTTTTCCTGAAAGTATTCTGGTGTTTTAGGGGAATTATAAGGTTTTTATAATTAAAATTACTCCTGTGTGATTATTTTGTCATATTTTCTCGTAAAAATCAATACTCACCTTTTTGCAATTATTTTTCTAGCCGACATCTGGAGATGACTTCCTTCAATCGAGTATCGAGTCAGCAAACAAATCACACAAAAGGTCCATTGCATTATTAATTTCTCCCAGTCTGATCATAGACAATCATCTTAATCCAATTATCACCTCGTACAGGTTCTCAAAGTGCCATAAAACTCGCAATTAACTGTCAAATTAACAAGCTGTCATTTTCAACATCCGGATAACTTACATCATTATCGCTTATGTCATTTACAATAAGAAAATGCTGAAGACTAACGAGCAATTTTATTGGTTTATTCTGTATACACCAGCCAATAAAAATCTCATTTTGTGAAGACTGATTAGGTAATCAGGTGGAATTTAAGACATGTGTTTGTCAATGTTTATAATTGAGTAAGTGAGCATTTGGGGGATTATTGGCAGGTGTTTGATTGTTCCCTCAGGCAAATTCAACAGGAAATCGAGGGCGAAGTAAACTTCGCTTTTCCATGCAAATAAAGCGAAGTCAGGCCGGTCTGGGCGCTTTCTTCGCCTGAATCGCCTTGATTCTTGATCCCTGATCTGTCAAGACTTTCACGAGTTATCATCTGGAAACGAAGAATCCAACCGACCGCCATAGCTCACTCATATATACCCCCTCCAATTTCGTTTGTGGGGGTATAATAATCGCTCATTCTAAACGTTGTTGTGAAGTTTGTGCAAGAGTCTTAATCTCACAACAAAAGAGTGCCAGTGTTCGTATTTAACGGCTTCCTCTGAAAAATCGCTCATTCTAAACATTGTTGTGTAGTTTGTACACTACTGTCAGTTTCTGGAGACTGGTCTTTGCACTTGAATTTTATCCCTGCACTTGAATTTTATCCCTAAGAATCAGTCAACTTGCAATTATTGACTGTAAACCAGTCTGAAACTAGAAATGTGTCCAAAGGACACGGATGCCCCCGCTATGGGTTTTTCATAAAGCTCCCAGCAGTAGTGTAGGACAAGTTGTGTTCACGAGATATATTCCTATTACAAGAAAATTCTACTTTTAGTAACAGTGACCTTGACCTTCGATCTACAGGCATGGGTTTTGTGCGGACACACCACCCTGTCATGGTGAACATTTGTGCCAAGTTATTTTGAAATCCCTCCATTCATAACAGTTACAGCCTGGAGAAGAAAATTCTATTTTTAGTAACATTGACCTTGACCTTGGACCTACAGGCTTGGGAATGTATGTGACACACAGTCTTAATATGGTGAACAATTAAACCAAGTTATTTAAAAATCCAATAACAAATAACAAAGTTACAGAGCCGACACAATTTTGCAAGAAATTTCTATTTTTAGTAACAGTGACCTTGACCTTGGACCTACAGGCATGGGTGTTGTATGCGACACACCACCTTGTCTTGGTGAACATTTGTGCCAAGTTATTTTGAAATCCCTCCATTCATAACAAAGTTAATGGCCAAGTGTATATTTTGCTTAACACAAAATGTAAGTGAAGAAGGGGCATAATTTGAAAAAATATTGGAAGCAGGGTTATGGGTCTTGTTGGTTATGATGTAGATTTTGATGGTGAAAATATATTTCAAGTTTCAAGGCAATATCTCAAGTAGTTTTAAAGTTATGGGCAAAATGCATATTTTGCTTAACACAAAATATAAGAATAAAACTAATGTAAATGAAATTATCAAAGGGCCATAACTTTTGAACAGAACATGTAAGAGCAAAACCCCACCTTTATGCACAACAACATATCAGGCCAAGCATTGTGGTAAAGTTTCATTAAATTCCCACCAGTAGTGTAGGAGGAGTTGGGTTCACAAGATATATTCCTATTAAAACTAATGTAAATGGAAGTATCAAAGGGCCATAACTTCTGAACGGAACATATAAGAGCATAACCCCACCTTCATGCACAACTACATATCAAGCCAAGCATTGTGGTAAAGTTTCATTAAATTCCCACCAGTAGTGTAGGAGGAGTTGCGTTCACAAGATATATTCCTATTAAAACTAATGTAAATGGAAGTATCAAAGGGCCATAACTTCTGAACGGAACATGTAAGAGCGAAACCCCACCTTCATGCACAACTACATATCAAGCCAAGCATTGTGGTAAAGTTTCATTAAATTCCCACCAGTAGTTAAGGAGAAGTTGCGTTCACAAGATATATTCCTATTAAAACTAATGTAAATGGAAGTATCAAAGGGCCATAACTTCTGAACGGAACATGTAAGAGCGAAACCCCACCTTCATGCACAACTACATATCAAGCCAAGCATTGTGGTAAAGTTTCATTAAATTCCCACCAGTAGTTTAGGAGAAGTTGCGTTCACAAGATATATTCCTATTCAAACTAATGTAAATGGAAGTATCAAAGGGCCATAACTTCTGAACGGAACATGTAAGAGCAAAACCCCACCTTCATGCACAACTACATATCAAGCCAAGCATTGTGGTAAAGTTTCATTAAATTCCCACCAGTAGTTTAGGAGAAGTTGCGTTCACAAGATATATTCCTATTCAAACTAATGTAAATGGAGGTATCAAAGGGCCATAACTTCTGAACGGAACATGTAAGAGCGAAACCCCACCTTCATGCACAACTACATATCAAGCCAAGCATTGTGGTAAAGTTTCATTAAATTCCCACCAGTAGTTTAGGAGGAGTTGCGTTCACGAGAATATCGGACGGACGGACAGGAGCAACTCTTAATGCCCGTCGCCATTTCATGGCGGGGGCATAAAAAAGGACGTGTATAAAACGCGGACCGCATCAAAGACTGTTTCACTGCACATGTCTGTACTTTATTTAATGATAACGATTGAGTAAGAGTCGATCATTGATAAGATTTACTCCCCTTTGTATGGTACAGTTTGTTTACGCTGAACGACATTTCTTGCAAAAAACTCTTTAGTCAATTGGTAAACGGCACTGTTTGTTGCTGGAAACATTAGCTTTGGGGATTGGGAAAGGTGCAGCACTTTGAATTGGGAAGACTCCGGTCAGCTTTGGGAATGGTACCGTTTTGCGGAGGTAGTTAAAGAACAAAAAAAATCGCCGACGGCCATTTCCTAAAACCAATTATAAAGTTTGAAGTTGCAAGCTAAACCAAAGACCTATATAGATAAATAGATATGCATCATTGCATTTTCTAGCATAAGCACGCGGCCTGCGTTATCTCGATCACATGATTGCCATCTTTGATACCGAAAGCCTTCGTCAATTCTGTCCATCATTAAAACTTTTTTAATGAATGGTTAATACAAATTTGACTTGCATTAATTTAAAGAAAGATGCATATTCTTCATCATGAAACTAAGGTTTACTCTATATTTATTCATATAACAATCAAAATCACCAAAATTGCACAATACCGTTCAAAGTGCATCAATTGGCCAGCAGAAAGCAAACATACAATGTAAAAACTAGATGTTTTTTGTGAAAAACGCATGTCTCCCCCCTGCGCCGCCCCCCCCCCCCCTGCACCCAGACCCCTGTGACCTTGACCTTTGACCTACTGATCCCATAATCAATAGGGTTCTTCTACTCAATAAGGGCTATTACCCTATTAAGTTTGAATGCTCTGGGTCAAGCGGTACTCCAGTAATTGACCGGATACGGTTTTTACTCTTCGGGGCCCATGTGACCTTGACCTTTGACCTACTGACCCCAAAATCAATAGGAGTCCTCTACTCAATAAGGACATCCATCTTATGAAGTTTGAATGGTCTGGATAAAATAGAACTCCAATTATTGAGTGGAAACGGTTTTCACTCTTCAGGCCCCTGTGACCTTGACCTTTGACCTACTGACCCCAAAATCAATAGGGTTCTTCTAATCAAAAAGGGCTATCACCCTATGAATTTTGAAGGCTGTGGGTCAAACGGTACTCCAGTTATTGAGCGGAAACGGTTTTCACTCTTCAGGCCCCTGTGACCTTGACCTTTGACCTACTGACCCCAAAATCAGTAGGGTTTTTCTATTCAATAAGGGCCATCACCCTATGAAGTTTGAAGGCTCTGGGTCAAAGATTACTCAAATTATTGAGCGGAAACAGTTTTCACTCTTCGGGTCACTGTGACCTTGACCTACTGACCCCAAAATAGGGTTCTTCTACTCAATAAGGGCTGTCATCCTATGAAGTTTGAAGGCTCTGGGTCAAAAGGTACTTGAGTTATTGAGGGGAAACGGTTTTCACTCTTCGGGTCACTGTGACCTTGACCTTTGACCTACTGCCCCAAAATCAATAGGGTTCTTCTACTCAATAAGGGCTATCAACCTGTGAAGTTTGGAGGCTCTGGGTCAAAGGGTACTCAAGTTATGGAGCGGAAACGGTTTTCACTCTTCGGGTCACTGAGACCTTGACCTTTGACCTACTGACATCAAAATCAATAGGGTTCTTCTACTCAATAAGGGCTGTCATCCTATGAATTTTGAAGGCTCTGGGTCAAAGGGTACTCGAATTATTGAGCGGAAACAAATTTCACTCTTCGGGCCCCTGTGACCTTGACCTTTGACCTACTGACCCCAAAATCAGTAGGGTTCTTCTACTCAATAAGGGCTATCACCCTATGAAGTTTTAGGGCTCTGGGTCAAAGGGTACTCAAATTATTGAGCGGAAACGGTTTTCACTCTTCGGGTCACTGTGAACTTGACCTCTGACCTACTGACCCCAAAATCAATAGGGTTCTTCTACTCAATAAGGGCTGTCATCCTATGAAGTTTGAAGGCTCTGGGTCAAAAGGTACTTGAGTTATTGAGCTGAAACGGTTTTCACTCTTCGGGTCACTGTGACCTTGACCTTTGACCTACTGACCCCAAAATCAATAGGGTTCTTCTACTCAATAAGGGCTATCACCCTATGAAGTTTGGATGCTCTGGGTCAAAGGGTACTCGAGTTATTGAGTGGAAACGGTTTTCACTCTGGGTCACTGTGACCTTGACGTTTGACCTACTGACCCCAAAATCAATAGGGTTCTTCTACTCAATAAGGGCTATCACCCTATGAAGTTTGAAGGCTCTGGGTCAAAGGGTTCTCGAGTTATTGAGCGGAAACGAAGTGTGACAGACGGACTGACGGACGGACAGACAGACGGACAGGGCAAAAACAATATGTCTCCCCCAGAGGGGGGAGACATAATTATGCCGATCTTATCATACCTTACAAAGGCCTTAAAAAGATGAGATAATTTAATCATTGTGTTCAAGAAGTATATCAAAATAACATTATAACACGATGATGGATTATAAAATGATATAAACACGATTAAAATCCAGTCAACACGTAAGAACAAAACAAATTACTAAACTTTCATTCATTTTTCTATAGCTAAAAGTAGCTATATAGCCCGAACAAGCTATATTGCTCCTTTTGGAGAACAAGAGAACCTGATAAAGTGAAAATAACGCTTCGTCACGTGATGAGATTCTCGTCCAGTCCACGTATCAAAACGAGATTTACTATATCAGTTATAGAGATGCGAATCTGTGTAATATATAGGTCTTTGGCTAAACCAAGCACTTCACCCATGTATGATTATTGTCAAACTGTTTTTAAAAAAATGCAAAGGTATTTCCAAGAAAACAAATCTGAACTTATTCAATTCAAATGATTATCTTAGCCATTGGGTATTCATACGGGGAAAGCCAAGCAAAGCGCCCAAAGGGCGCTTTGCGGGCTTTGCCCGCCTATAGGTAATGCGTATGCAGCGTGTTATTAATGGAAATGATCAATTTCAAAAGTGAAAATATATACCCGATCGACCAAAATTTCGGTTCCCATTCCATGGCGCCATATTGAATTTGGACTTCCTTCCGGTTACGCTAAAGTACGGATTACGAACGTTACGTCAACGTACTAAAACACAGATCGCGGTCCAAGTTTTAGACTCTTTCACAGTTGATAAAAACTAAACGACGACAGTCTACCAAATTTAAGACATTTACCGTGATAAACGTTTTAAGAAGATAAAGAACTTATAAAATGCATCCTGGAATCTTCATGAATGCAAAAGTTCATTAGTTCTTTAACATACATTTATCTTATTTTTCATTGTATGCCCTGTTAATCCACATAACTTCAACAGCATTTAGTGCAATTTAATGATTATCAATTTTTATACGAGTCATTATGACACAGTGCACAAAATAAATACAAAACTGTCTGTCAATTTGTTAGAAGTCCTGTCCTGCATTTTCTTAATAAAAAAAAATTGTGTAAGGGACAGACCTGTGTCCAATAACAACACAAATTTAATGAATTATAATTAATTACAAAAAAAATTTCAATTAATTGAAAATAATTAATTACTGACAGATATTAAATTATTTTAATTGTAATCAATCTATTAATATTTTAAAAAGTGCAAAATAATTGCCAATTAAATTCAATAACATGCAGCAATCTGTCACAAACATGGCAATAATATATTGACAAAGACAGGTTATTACGCAGTAGCTGTTATCACCTAGGGTTATGCATTTCACACCAAAGAGAAATAAGTGTGATTTGGAGATGAATCTGAAACTGATGCACATACATTTCACACCTACTGGTCTTCTAAGAAGTAATTACTGTAATATGGATACGAATATCAACTGAATCGCAAGAAAAAGTAGTTTGCAAGTAGCATAAAGAAAGAAAATTTGTTCCATGGCTCAACCAGCATTTTCCGCACTAGTTTATTGGATCTTGGAGGGAAATGGTTAGACATTAACGGTGTTGACTGACATACATTGAGAAGTTATGTTTTTGAAATGCAATTTTGACTAATCTGCATCATATCAACTCCAAATTTCAATGGCATTAAACAAGTAAACAATGTTGAGAGCCAAAATCACATGATGACCCCATGTAAAGCACTATATAAATCATAAATCTGTCGGTCTAAGCATCATGATGGTATTTGTGAATATATTGCAAAACAATTCAATCATCATGTTTACCTTAAATTAATATTATTTACTTAATTATTGCTGTAAAGTAATTAGAGTTATCATTTTACGAAAAGAGATCTATTAAAAATTTCAAAATAATTTGATGGATTTATCTAAGCTGCTGTTTATTTACACAACAGAAATTAAGCTAATCAATAACTTTTTACTCAAACTCTTTATTATCGACGCATCTCTATCACCAAGATAAATTAGTTATGTTGAAATAGATGAAAAGGGAACTTTGAAAGTAATCTAACCTGACAAATATGAAAATATTGCAGGCTCGGTTTCATTAAGCCTACTTATGAACAGTAATGTTCACATGCATTTCCATATTTGATAGCTTTGAGTTTGACCTAGATATGCCGAACTCTGTCATTTCTTGGTAAATGTTACACTGATATGTTAGTTAAGTATTTTTACCAAAATACAGAAGAAATGAAGATTTATTGAACTGCATAAGAATTATTATATATTTCAACAAGTACGCAGATAACACAGGGTTCCAGCTGGTTGAACAATGCTATCTTAGCAGTTCTTTGGCTTTCCCCGTTAAATAGGTAGCACCTATAGTTCATCAGGTCTAGGAAACGGCTGTTTTTACAGACTGTCTGTAAATTTACAGACTGTCAGTTTCTTTATAGATAAATCTATCTGTAAATTTATGGACAAGGGTAGTTTCAAAAGGTGTCAGAAAATTAAATCTTGGTTCTACACTACACAGTGATAAAAATGAATGAAAATCTACAAATAAGTTAGTATGTTTTATTGTAAAACAACATAACTTTTTTAAAGAGATCATTATTATGTTCAGATGATTGTGTGGAATGTTGCTAGATCATTGATGACAATGTTGGAGAAGAAATAGCAATGTAAACAAACTTCCATTATTTTTGTTCAAGTCCTATGTCATGCTCTTTGCTATTAGAATTAACAAAAATGCTTTAGATTTGTGAATTTCTAAAATGTGTTAACTTTTGTATCAACCCTTGTCCATAAATTTACAGACACATTTATCTATAAATAAACTGACATTCTGTAAATTTACAGACAGTCCATAAAAACAGCCGTTTCCTAGACCTGTTCATATTAGAATTTTGTCATTATGATACGTCGTTCAACACACAGATATTTGCCAAGATCCATTCTTATTGACAAATCTGCTGCTTATGGTGAAGTACAGAAAACGTTTCATATCTTGTCGACACTGCTAGGAATGTCGACAGTAGGAATGTCCTTAAATCGTGGATACTTAAAGAACACAACACGATAATCCGAATATACCTCTCTTGTTCAGAGGACGTGCTGGTGCCTTCCGAAGCCATGAAAAACTCGAAAATCACGAGATTTTACTAAATTTTCGCGCTAACTTTTTGTCAACAGAACACCGTTGACGTCACAAAAAGCAATACCATCCTGTAGGGTAAGACAACCGTATTAGGACATTGACTGTTTCACTGCGCATGTCTGTACTTTCAGCAGACAGCGACAGTCGTAAACCAATTTTGTCTGGCGGCTATAACCGCCAGAGAATCCTTAGCGTGTTTCAGTTATCTTTCCTTGAGGTTTAAATTAGGAGGTATTCCCCACGTTTACAAGTACATAACAACACCAGATAGTGTTAGGTTTAAAAATACAATGAACTTGGAGTCATATTACAGATGCATGTTTACCATTATCCCAACTGGGTTGCTGAAAGCAATTTGATGCCACTTAACCTGGCCACTGATTTATTGCCATACATATGTTTGGAATGCCTAAATTTCTGCGATATGTTAAACCTTCGAGTTGCACAAATGCTGCACAATGTTTGCCATATCATGTCGTTCAGTGCGCTACTTACACCTTCCAGTTGCTGGTTTATAAAGTATTATCTGTACTTCTTCTAATCTTTATCACAAATGTTGCATATTTACTCGATCATGTATATCCATGTCAAGGTTTATCATGAATTATTTTGATGAGCAATAAGCCTGCTTGAGAGAGAATTTTTAAATAGATACAGAGAGCAAGTGTGACGTCATCCAGCAGAGGCCTCTAGAGTTTGGTTTACAACAGTCGTTTATTTTCTGATAACGACGGAGAAAGAGTCTAATTAGGACATTACGGACAGGCAATTGCGGACCAGACATAACAGACCAGATTAAGGGACATTACGGACCAGTATAGATAGATAAAGAATATGAATTTTATATCAATGAAAACAAACCGTACCTTATTTATGGACATATCCGACCATCTACGAAATATACAACAACATCGATTTGATGCCAATGTTCATTTTCTAGTAGAAATATTCTTAGCTTCGTATGTTTTATATGTTTGTGTGCTTTTGCATGCAACATTGTTGAGCCGATGGGTGGGTTGGAGTTATTTCACCAAGACAACTTGTACTTGTTTTGTGATACGAGAACCTGTTGGGGCAAGTGTGAGTTTGGTGCACCCTAGAACATGGTTAAAACCCCCAGTGGCAATTTGTTTTGCCACTGACCGTTCCAAGGCGGTATCCCCAAAGGTTCTCTTCTTCGTTAATTGTTTGTGGCGTCCTATTTGAATTGATATACTTATATAAAACATGCTCTCTCTCTTCCTCTCTTATTTTTCGCTGCGTGGGGAGGCTGTGTTTTTTTAGTGTGGCGATTCCTGATATGCATATATTACTTTTTTTGAGAACTTCTTTTTTAATGGTAGGAAAGTTAAACTCTATGACATGCACAATCCAGGAATAGACACATTCAGAAAACTCAGCCTCCTGAATAGTCAAAAGTAACGAGGAAGAAGGTATCAAATGACCATATCAAAAAGACACAAAAATGCACAATATAAAATGAGAAACTGATGACTTCTCGCATTGGAACTGTCAGTAGCAAAGCGTTTTGCCACTCAAGGCTTTTATCCTAGTTCTAGGTTGGAAAGCAGTTAGGTTTCATATGGAAGTAAATTTAAAAAAATCGACACAAAATTAATATTTTTGTTTTCTTGCCGATTTAACTCCTTGCGATCTGGTCCAAGTAAAATCACAGATTGCCTTCCCATCCCACAAAAGTCATTGGCTTCTTATAGTTTGAGACCTTTGGCATTTAAATATTGTCGAGTTGTGGCGGGGTTATATGTAATTTGCCAAAGCAACTAGTGTATGTTTGTTTATATGACAACCCGAATAGTTTGGTGCATCCTTAAACCCCAGTGGAAATATGCTTCGGATTGTTCCAGGACAATAACCGCATCAGTTATTTCAATGGTTTGTTTTATATATTGCCTGTGTTTGGTTTCCTATGCATTAATTTCGTCTCAATATATGTCAAGAGCTACCGAGAGAACCTATGTCTTTATTTAAGACTGTTCAATCTTCTAGCCTTGAACAATATAAAAGGGTCTGTTAACAAGGTGGCGATGCCTTAGACCGTGGCTGATATACCAACTATATAGTAATTTTTTCTCAAGCTACTTTGCTTATATGATTGAATGAAATGTTGAGCTACGTGATTGGCAATGATTTATTTTGAAACTAATTAACGTTGATTACAAAGACTTTTTGGCCTCAATCCTTATAAGCCTTCTCTCTATGTCACGACTTTCTAACCATGGACTACCTATCAAGCAGCTTCAACTCTGTGGACGTCAGCCACTACTTTTATGTTGGGACTATGGAGTCCTAACCGTATGGAGTTCCAACTCCTACAGACTCTATGAATCTTGATAACAGATTGTTCGGTCTATACTGCCTTCTCAGAGAAGCTGAGCTTCATAAGAGACTACGACAGCAGTCGAAAGAACCGTACACTGTATATCTGATTCTGCCTTTGTGTTACAACACTATAATTGTACTACGTACTAAGTAACCTCCCTGAGGAGCAAGCTCAAGGAGAGAACGCGGAAACCTTTCGGTAGCGCAAAAATTGGCCTCGCTAACTACTTTAAGCCAGCCAGTTGGCCTCGCCATCTATCTTAAGCCAGCCAGTGTTGTATTACACAACTTCTTGTTGCATTTAAACAACTTCTTGTTCCAAAAGTTGAAACCGACCCCTTTATATTTACCTTACATTTGACAACACAATGGTTACAAGCTACAATAAAAGCTCGCATTATTTTCCTTAAAGGGCAACAGGACTATATAAAACCTCAAGATGGCGCTGGGGCAGGCTTTTCTATAATTTTATGCATTTTACACATCAAGGAGCCCTTTTTTCAAAATTTGAAAAAACTACTGAACAAATTTTTTTGAAAATTTTCACAAATGTACATTCTAAGCCTTTTAAACATTTCATCTAAAAATTTAAGTGAAATACTAATTATAAAGGTGACTCTCATAAAAAGTTTAAACCTGTCAGACAGAAAATTTTGAATTTGAATTTCCCGGGAGGTGTGTCTTACTGATAAAACACTGTGTTTGTAAACACAAGCACGTGCTAATGTTTACATTCAGCAGCAAGAAAGCATTTACAATATGACTGAAGCTTAATCTCACAGAGAGTTATGAAAGTTTGGCTTTTTATCCTCTGTGCTCTATGTTGCCTAAATTATTTCCTTTGCAACAGAAACTGCCATTTATAATAATGTTTCCTTTCAATATCATTAACAAATCAACACATAATAGTTTTATATAAAGAATCTACAAACGTTTAAAAGTTTCCCTCCTTTTTCAAAGATAGAACAATAGCCTGGTATCAGTAAACAAACCAGATTTCTGCTACTTCAAAGGTTACAACAGGATCGCAAATTAATTTTGTGACATTATCTTTTTATGTTGTGATAATATAAACATTCCTGGCTAAAGTTATGAATGAAATATTTAGTGTTGGACTGCTTGTCTTTTACAACAAATAGGAAAATATCAATTTAAATTAAAGAACACAAAAACAAAAACGAGAGGAATAAGTCCAAGATATAAAGAAATTAAAAGGAACCCTGTAAGGAAAAATAAAAGTTCATAATCAGTGTAAAGGGAGTATTCATTCTATCGTCTGCTGTTATGCAGTGACTCACTCTTTACAGGCTATTTTTACTACAGTTAATTATAACTGGCAGATAGCTTGTATGTAAAGCCACACCCCAAAATACTCGCTGCCGAGGCAGCGAATGTTGCCCCTTTAAGACCAAAACGTCTTTAAATCACAAAATTCACTAAAATTAATAACTTTTACAAAATGACAGGCTGAGCTTTCTGAATGTGGCTCCGACCTACTTCACTTTAGACTACCGCGTGGTTCCGGGGAAGCTGGTTTAAACGGCCTCACGTAAAACCGGCCTCAAGTTAAAACGACCTAATTTTGGTTAAAACGGCCTAACTCTTTGTTCAAAATGGCCTCACATTTTTATTGTTTTGGTTAAAATGTCCTCTCTTTCAGTCAAAACGGCCTCGCTAATTGGTCAATAGTTTTTTTTAAGTGATGCCGTTTGTACAAAAATGAGGCCTTTTTCATGGGGCCGTTTATTACCCGCGGCCGTTTTTACCGCAATCCTGGTTCCGGTCTTTTTGCAGTTGCCTGCTTTTGAAATTATTTGATATTCGTTTTCACTAAGCACGTATTAATTTATATTTAAAATAGTTGATTGCAATATAACCCAAATCATGTGATTTAAAGGTACAAGGTATCAAGTCAAATAGGCCACAAAAATAAGTCAAATGGGCCACATATTTTTTACATATTTGAAAAAAAAATTGTCATTAAGAATTTTATGTAAGACGTTAGAAATATTAAGAAGGTATTGTTTAAATTATAGAAAGGTTTTAAAATAATTATCAATTCAAAGTGGGTTAAGGATAATATATCAGAACAGTCCTTCAAGGAAATGTTTATTTCATGCTGATTGCTCTTTTACTGTTTTGTTTATATTGCGTTTATGGAAAAAATTGAGTCATATTCTTTTTCTTGTGTTTTCAAAATATTATAAATATTTGTCCACTTGTTCCTTTCTTTTGCAATTATTAAGGTTTTGGGCCAATGTTAATAAATTACCAGTAAATGTTTTTGACAAATAATGAGGCAACTTTAAAAAAAAATCACAAAACATTACAATGTATAATAGCCAGATCATGAATGTATTGAACTGTGTTTTATACATTGAAAACACAATGACTTCGTCATATTAATATAATGAAAATACAGTATACGAGGAATATACGTATATGAAAAAAATACAAATTAGTCATAATTTTGTGGTCTATTCGATTTTTTTTTCAAAATCGATAGAGGCGTGGCCTATTTGACTTTTTTTTTTGGCCTGTGACTTGTGGCCCATTTGACTGTTGACTGTTTCACTGCGCATGTCTGTACTTCATCAGACAAGCAGACAGAAGTAAACCAATTTTGTCTGGCGAATATAGTCGCCAGAGAATCCTTTGCGAGCTTCAGTTATCTCTATTTGAGGTAATAGGAGGTATTTCCCACGAATACAAGTACAGTACATTCTGCTGGAGATTAAAAGCACCATCAAATGTTTGAACAATACAATAAGAGTCATAGTACATGATGCATGTCAACCATTATCTCAATAGCAATTTGATGCCAATTCATTATCGGCAAAGACCTTTATATAATATAATATATACTGGTCTTTGCTATCGGTCACTGATTTGTTGCCATACATGTGTTTGGAATGCCTACTATACTGAGATATGTTAAACCTTCGAGATGCACAAATGCTGCACAATGTTTGCAATATCGTTTCGTTCTGTTTATACCTTCTACTTGCTGGTTTAATAAAGTATAAGCTGAACCTCTTCTTTTGTTTATCACAAATGGTGCATATTTACTTTTTATTCATGTCATGTTTTATCAGGAATTATTGTGACGAGCAATAGGTCTAGTTGATAAGAAGCTGGAGAGAAAATTTTAAAATAGATACAGAAAGCAAGTGTGACGCCAATCGGATGGTTCTAGTTTTTGGCTTACAACAGTCGTTTATTTTCTGATAACAACGGAGAAAAAGTCTAATTTCCAAGGTACAGTAAGTGTTTTTCCAGTTAATCTCTAAATTTTAATGAATTTACTTTTTAATTATTATTCAATAAAAAGGTTATAAATAAACGATATTAAAATTTATACGATCAATGTTTTATTCATGAAATAACAAAACATCTTGAATAGATTTTGATTAATTTTGCTCCAAACTTTGGTGCGCAAAAACTGGTGACGTTTTTGTCCTTTTTCACGGCGGCCATAACATACCTCGTGGGCTAAGCGAGTAAGTTACAAAATTTGGAAGTTACAGTGACTTTTAACTTCTTTTTACAGCATTAGTGACAAAAGTGGTGATTTGCAAACTATTCATTCCACTTGATGGTCCAAAAATTAACACGATCAAGCAAAGATTTCTTTATTGAACTTGCCCAAACTCATCCCTAAAATTTACGAAAATTTATCTGTGGCGTTAAAATATTGCCAGTGTAAAAGTTCATGCTTAAACAGTGAACCGATTTCTCATAGTAACATTTAAGTTCCTCACAATTGTCTTTACATAATTTCTTTAAACATGGGTCAAAAGAATTTAGCTGAACAAGGTCAGTGATATTGCCCTTTTGAACAAGATTGCTTGAACAGGTCTAGGAAATGGCTGATTTTACAGACTGTCTGTAAATTAACAGACTGTCAGTTTATTTATAGATAACTTGGTCTGTAAATTTATGGACAAGGGTCGGTACAAAATTAAACACATTTTGGAAATTCACAGTTCTAAAGCATTTTTATTGATTCTGATAGCAATGAGTGTAGCATAGCACATAAACAAATGCCATGGATGTTTGTTTACACTGATAATTCTAATACATCTTTTCACTGTAGACCACTGACTTTCTTTGAATTAAAAAATCAGGGAACCCTTTGTTTTGTGTGTTTGACAGGCTGCAAGTATATTCCAAATATTCCCCCTTTCCTTTGTTCACGTCGCAATTTTCCCCCTCCAAAGGGCTGTGACCCCTTCCCCCAAAAGTGAAAAAATACACTGTATTGTTGTCCAGGGTTTCAAAGGTTTTCCATTGACCGACCAAGACTGAAAGGCACTGTGTTTTTCACTAAAAATGCCCTTAGCAGTTCCCGACTATTTCCTTAGTGATTTAAACACATTTTCTTTACATCTCCATCAGCAAAATACTGGGCATTAACTATCACTTGTTCTTTTATTAATACGTCAGTGCTGCAATCGGCTAGTACTGAAACATGCTTATTGACAAATTCTTAAGAGTTTTCACAACTAACTGTTCTGTTATGGTAACAATAGTCTCTAGCACCGTGATTGTTGCGGTAGTTAACTCCAATTCTTACATTCTTTTCCTGGATTGTGCACATCCATTCTCAGGGCTTTTTCAGGGGTTTTTGGGAAAAAGGCCCCTGCCCAAATTGGGAATTTTTGACGCGGTAAATAGTCAAATTTGGGAAAAAATGTATCGACAAATCAAACCAAATTGGGAAATGTCAACATTCATTTATCTGCATTATAGCTTGATTTGCCTTGCTTTAGTGTTTCTGGAAGTGTTACAAATCTCTTCCAGAGTTTTCAGCTATACAGATGTATCACTTCTACAGTTAATGTAGAATGGCCATCATCTGATCCTCAGAAACTTGGCAAGTTTCAACTGACTGGGAAAGAACTTTTGAAACATTTGATGGTTTGTTCCACAGAGAGTTTTGGAGTACTCTTGGCATCTTTTTTCACCGCCTTTTTGTATAGTTTTTACTATTAAACATTTTTAAATATTCGTCACTAGTTTTCGCGGGTCAGTATAAAAGCCGTTACTGCACATTCCATTTTTGATTCATCCTTTTTGTTTTGTACGCAGTCTAATGATTAACGCGAAAAACATTTGTTCACGAAATAAAAAAATAATTTCTGTTAATATTCAAACCATAAATTGACCATTATTTAAGTTATCTGGAATCACGGGCGCCACGCTCCATCTTCAACTTGTGGTACGGTACATAGCGTTTTTTACACCACTACATTCATTTCACGGAAAGTATTTCTTACAGATCGCTGATAAACAAACGATTCGTGTATATTTGGAAAGCCTCGATTTTATAGTTTCTCGTTTATTAATTTTTAAAGGCAAAGGCGTTGCGGTTCAAAAGGGGAATAAATTTACGAGATTGGGAATTTTTTCTTGAAATTGGGAAAAATGGTCGCTATTTTGCATTGGGAACGGGGCGGAATATCGGCCCCATGAGACAGGCTGAAAAAGCCCGGATTCTGTATTATTTAATAGCTTTCTTCAGCGTTTTTTTTCCTTCTTTAACTACCTCTGCAAAACAGTACCATTCCCAAAGCTGACCGGAGTCTTCTCAATTCAAAGTACCGGACTTTCCCAATCCATAAAGCTAATGTTTCCAACAACAAACAGTGCTGTTTCCCAATTGACAAAAGAGTTTTTTGCAAGAAATGTCGTTCCGCGTAAACAAAGAAAGTGTTCAAAGGGGAGTAACTCGTATCCACTATCTGGTTAAACTCACTCAGTTGTTATCATTAAATAAAGTACAGACATGTGACATCTTTCATCTGCTCTGCCTTTTATACACGTTTGAAAAACGTATGGGAACGCCTGCGGCGGGCGGACAGGTTGGCGGGCGGTCAGGCGGCGTCCACAGGGTTTCCTCTCTCTAAGTCAAAGAGTTTTCATCCGGTCTTTATCAAACTTGGTGAATATGTTGGTCGGCATAATATCTTGACCAAGTTCTATAACCAGCCAAATCCCCCCAGGCACTGAATTAGCGGTATCTGCTCTCCAAGTCTAATAATTTCCATCGGATCGTTACGCAACTTTGATGATCAGCATTTTGACGGGCGTATTTTGTGTCAGTTTGGCACTCTTGTTTCAGACTGGTTTACGGTCAATAATTGCAAGTTGACTGATTCTTATGGATAAAATTGAAGCGCTAAGACCAGTCTCCAGAAACTGAAAGTAGCTTACAAACTTCACAACAACATTTAGAATGAGCCATTATTCAAAGGAACTGTTAAACAATTATTTGGACCAAATTAATGTAGGTACCGGTATCGAGCAACCTCCCGTACTTTCCAACGTAAATCGGACTGAAACAAAACTTGAATCCAGCCTTCTGACATATATGGAAACCAAACTGAGTCCCACTCAGAAGCTATCATTGAGCTAGCTGTAGCACAAAGACACATGCCTCAACCTGACACTGAATCCAGCCCCCACTCCTTCCATTTATATAATTTCAAATGCAGATTCATCAGATTCATTTCACATTAATTGCAACCTCAAAGAAACTTTTCCTGCCAATGGAAATTATTTTTCCATCGATAGGCAGTCATTGGATTGGCAGTAACTTAGTTCTGGCATAACAGTTACATCACTTAAGGGTTTCCTGCTACGGAACCATACCTTATGATGCTTGGTGAAGCTGAATAAAAACCCCTAGTGTTTATTTACATGAATAAAGAAAAAATCCCAGCTTGGTTGATTTTGCAACTGATTTTTTTCCCAATTTCAAGATTTAACGACCCGAAAATTTCCCAATTGTAGGGGAAGGCGACCCTTTCCCCTTTGGGAGAAAAAACCGCTGATCTTGTAAGTTCGAAACTCGATCTGAGATTATTCTCTTTAAGTACAGGGTTTTGCTTTTTTTTTATGGGGAATACAGGGCATCAATCCTGAAATTGCTTTATCAGGGATCGTAACACATCATGTCAACCATTATCTTCTTGGGGTAGTTTTGGATATTGCTTACAATACTTGCGAAACATATCTTCTTTGAATTCCAACCATTTAAAATGTGTTAACCAAGATTTCAGATTTTTT
Organism: Corbicula japonica; assembly: GCA_038501625.1. Classification (NCBI taxonomy): domain Eukaryota; kingdom Metazoa; phylum Mollusca; class Bivalvia; order Venerida; family Cyrenidae; genus Corbicula; species Corbicula japonica. The sequence goes on along the minus strand of JAZAYU010000008.1, from coordinate 263,725 downwards.
TTCACTCATTTTTAAGTCCTATTTCCTTGTTGTTTTAACATTCTCGTTATATGTCACATCTCGTTTTTGTTTCGTTTCATACCCCAGAAGATAAATTATGATACTTGTGCTGTAATGCTATGATAAATTAAAACAGCTAAAGTTTGTAAGTTTTTACTGTTTGCAGATTTTTTTTTGTTGTTGCAGGTATGATAATGAATCCAGAGAAACTTAAACAGCTCCAAGAGCAAGTTCGAATTGGTGGCAAGGTATGAGTTCAAGTTTTCCAATAGAAGAGAAGCAGTTTTAGGCAGCACTTCGGTATATCATTGCAAGCAGAAGTGCTAAAAAGCTTTAAGATAACATTGTAAATTTACAAGATTAAATTGAAGAGTGTTTAAAAAATCATCTGGGATGAATAATTGAATATATTCTAATGACTGTGGAATACCAAGCAAATTTGTCAAAAGTTCTGACAATCCTGTCTTGCGAACAGCAATCTGTATGACTTTGGTGGAACAATAAAAATGGGAGTCCCTAAAGCTGTTGACAGAGCACCAAGGTAATTAACTCTTTACTCTAAGGCTGTTTTCCGTGGGCTGTTTGTGTATGTAGATCTTGATCAGATGTGTAAGATATGCGGATCTTTTCTGACTGATCTAGATCTTCACTGTTTGCACATGCAATAAAACCTGTATATACAGAGAGAAAAGAGGGTTAGTCTTTCACAAATCAACATGTTGCTATTTTCTGATCGTGCCATGAGATGGTGGAAGCGAGTTTCAATATAACACGTCCTTGATTCCTGATTTCAGTTATATCGTCTGAGAAACATGTCCTCATAGCTGAGAAAGGTTTGACCCTGAAGTTTTGATTTGACAAGTTTGTATGAAGTGTGTACTGTTTCCTTTTATAGGGTACTGCCAGACGAAAGAAGAAGGTCGTCCATAGAACAGCAACCACAGATGACAAGAAACTGCAGAGTTCTCTGAAAAAGTTGTCTGTAAATAACATCCCAGGAATTGAAGAGGTAGTTACAAAGCTTAGTGTTGCCAAGTGTAACTGTAAATAAATTACATTCCTGTCAATCGGTAAACTGATGGTTAAAACACCGAATTCTCTTGAAGATGTATAATCAGTTGGTAATCAGTTGGACATTTTAAAATATTTATTTTTCTCAACTGTCAAAAGCTGCTGGTAGTCCATAAACAGATTTATTTGCTCCAAAATAGATATCTTATTCTAAACAATTTTTATATAGTTTTAAATTACATTTATAGTTATTGTGCATTATGAGAAGTAGTAAATGTTACATTGTATCTGTGAATTTTGTTCCAGGTGAACATGATCAAGGATGATGGTCAAGTTATACACTTCAATAATCCTAAAGTACAGGCTTCACTAGCTGCAAACACATTTGCCATTAGTGGGCATGCGGAAAATAAACGTAAGTCCATCATAATAATTATTTGTTAGAGAGGGAGACTTTGGAGAAATAGGAAATTAATGCAAGAATTCATGTTTGTTATTTAAATATAAGATAGATCCAGCATTAAAATATGTAGAACCTTTGGTAAAATTAGGTTTTTGATAGGCAGATAAAATTATGTGACACAAAAGCATTTTTTCTCTAATCATGAAGTATATTTAACCTGTTTGTACTAAGGATGGGAACGAGTAGCAAAATCGGTACTCTGGTACAGGGATCTTGTTCCGATCGAGTACTGAAAACCTTTCTGTAAAGTAAGAGGAAATGTCAGCTTCGATAAGTTCTAACGATCGTACCGGGTATAATCATGCCAGACTGTCGGTCATTATCGATCACTCAAGAAGATACTAGTACACAACACAGGAAACAAACATACCTTAATGATATTTAATCATGTTTAATGCATTTGGGGCATCAACTTTGAAAACGTTTAGCCAAACAAACAACCATTAATTAGCTCATGTCACTAACTAGAACATCACTGTAAAATGTACTCAACATGAAAATATGTATGTTCTCTTATCGGATTTTATTTCAGTTTTGCAAACTTCCAGTCAACAATCGCATTTACTCAATAAACCCAATCAAATAAAAGGGTGACAAGAGAAGCATAGTACTTACAATATAATTAGATGCTTATTTTCATGATTGCATATTGTCTGTGTTACGGCATCAAACAATAATGTCCATTAGTTGCCAGTTATCAGACATTTGTGCCTCTAACTGTTATCTGGTTAAATGAAAATCAGGTGCTAGGTGTTCACAATCAATTGTCAGTCGGAAATTTGTAAGATTCCATAAAGACAACTGTTATGAAAATTGGTTTATTTTTTGTTACATTTTGAGTACTAGAATACTTTATGAAATACAATGTACTTGGTTAGTCGAACGTTAATTGAGTACCTGAGTACTCGAATACTGGTTCCCATCCCTAGTTTGTACTGACATGTCTGTTGACATGTATTTCAAAGAGGTTAGTTGTTCTGTGTGCTGACACTGATTTTGTACATTAAACAAAATCATCAAATGACAACATCAGGCTGTCAACCGATTCCTATATTCCTATATTTCTCCTATATTTTGGATCAGAATCCTATATTCTGAAAAGCCTCCTATATTCCTTTATTTCTCCTATATTTTTATGTATATTCCTATATTTTTTAGTATTTGTTTTGCCGATTAATGAAGAGAGTAAATATTGCTTTGATACTGCTTTTGCTTTCGTCTTTTTATTTCTAGAACAATACTCAACTTTTAGATTGATGAAAACTTGGCAGGTGGCATTTACTTCAGTTTTAATCTGATTCTCTAACAACTTTGTAGCAGGTTTCTGAGTATTAAGTCTTACCTAACAAAAACAAATTTTCGTTTCTATGCAGAATTCTTGTTGCAGTTGCAACCAAATGCAAAAAATGTTAAAGATTGTTAAAGAACTGCAAGGACTAGAGAGCTTATATTTGGTATAGTGTATATGGTCGTCTAAAATATGGACCCCTTGGAAAAACATGCTTGACTGTGAACAAGAATTCTTCAGCTGACTTTTGTGTCCAGTTTTCCAGTTATCAAACTCTGTTGGAAAAGAGTGTATGCAAAAGAAGGTGTCTTTACAAAAACAAAATGATTCAAAAGGCAAAGTCAAATAAAGGGAGGTAATAAAAACAATATTGTTTAAAAATTTGCAACAACTATTTGTTCAATAAATTGAGATAACTTCAATGAGCCTAACAGGTATAATGTCCTATTCCCAAGAAGGCTTTGGTTTTTGAAAATTATTGCGTTTGTATAGAAACTCAATAGCAGTTTGAATTAAAGTTCAGTTATGGTTATAAATTGATACGTTTTTATCATTTCTCTTGAAACTTGTAGCAATATTCTTTTTATTAAGGTTAACTAACTTATTTGACTGTAGTACTGTTCCATGCAGATTAAATAAATAAATGGAATTATGTTAAAAATCGCTTATTCCGGAACTTCTAGAGTATTGAAGGGCATATAATTTTGTATGATGTATTGCCTACAGGTTCTCAATAGAGGTTGTCCAAAGTAAGGCATTGGGGTCACTTTTGACTGAACACTTTTGGACATTGTAACCCAGATTTTTACACCAAGCATTATGACTTGGTGGATGGGCCGATGCTGTGTACAGTACTATTTATCATAGAAGACAAACAAAAACTGAAAAATCCAGCTTTGTTAATGCATTTTCTGCATTTCCCCCTTGTTTGAATGGTCATTCAGATGCTGGTGATGTGCTTGATGGTGCTGATGTTAAAGTCAATGGTTTCCATCATTTTTACAGTAGACATTTTGGACCTTGATAATTGTAGAAACAGTAAATGCACAGGTGAAAATCATTTGTATAAGTGCAAGTAAATAAAACTATTATCAGTTCCAAACTCCTATATTTTGCCTCAAAATCATCCAAAAACTCCTATATTTGTTGCAAAAATATTCCTATATTTTTCCTATATTTTGGAGATGACCTGGTTGACAGCCTGCAACATTGTGATTTCTGTAAATGATGAAAACTTGGAATTACCATTTGATATGTATATGAAAATATCAAAGCGGCTTTTTTCTCTGATTGCATAGAAGTCACTTTAAATCACATTTGTATCATTCGTTTAGACCAAGAGAACTCTAGTGTAGAATTGTGAAATTATTTATTTTTTTATTTACAAAGCCCTTTTACTATGACCAATCGAGCAATAAAAGGTGCATAAATGATAAAAGATGATGAACATTTTACTCAATATAATTTTCCAATTTTGCAGAAATATCCGAAATGTTGCCTGGAATCTTAAACCAACTTGGTGCAGAAAGTTTAAGTAGTTTAAAGAAACTCGCATCCACTGTAGCGGGTGGGGAGTATTTCCGTAAGTATGAAGGTGTGTCCTTTTACAAATACTACTCTGAAAATCATCGCTTATTTGTGGTCATCACCCTTTCACTCCATATACAGTATATGGGTTTTATATAAACATTCGTTGTATCAGGATCTACAATGTTCGAGTCTTGATGGGAAATAACCTTATGATACAAATACTGAACAGTGTACATCCTTTGCAATAGCACAGATGAGCCAGCTTATCTGGATTTAAATGTTTGCCCATTCCATTCAAGTCATAGAGTAAAGGGTTAAATATATATATATGGAAGAAAAAACAAACACAGGAATTTGAAGTTTTTCATTTCAGTAATTAAACATACTGTGACTTACATCATATGAGGTAGATGCAGTGTATTTTTAATGTATTTAACCCCTTTACAAGAGAGCAGGAATGTGGCAGCTGATCGATTTAATTCTGTTTGCCCATTGGGAAACAGTTCTATCCCATGGAATAAGGGTCTTCCTGTCAATCTGCATGGTCTGATCAGAGTCAGCACTGTTCAGCGATTATTATGCCCCCGGCATCTAGTGATTGAACCGTCCGTCCGTACATCCGTCCGTCTGTCCGTCCGGTTAACATTTTTCGGCAAGTTGGATATTTCTCAATTTCTACCAACAGCATTGGCATCAAAGTTTACACACTTACTTAACAGTTCACAGATCATGACCCTGACAAGTTACATAACTCTGGGTACCTTATTTCTGGTGTTATCTCCCCTTTTTGTACTTAGAACAATGGTTAACCTGTTTCAGCAAGTTGAATATTTTTCCATTTCTACAAAGATCATTAGCATGAAAGTTTACAAACTTACTATACAGTACACAGGGTATGACTCTTAACAAGTTAGATAACTCTGGCTATCTTAATTCGGGGTTTTCTCCCCAATTTGTACTTAGACATAAATGGTTCACATTTTTCGGCAAGTTGGATATTTCTCAATTTCTACAAAGAGCATTGGCATGAAAGTTTACACACTTACTTAACAGTTCACGCGTCATGACCCTGACAAGTTACATAACTCTGGGTACCTTATTTCTGGTGTTATCTCCCCTTTTTGTACTTAGAAAAGTGGTTAACCTGTTTCGGCAAGTTTAACATGAAACTTAATGTTGCCTATTACTTTGAAAGTACTTGTCCTATACACTTCATACTTGGAATATATCATCATCATGAACAACAACATCGGTTACAACAAGAATGATAACTATTTTTGAGTTATGCCCCTTTCAAATGCAACTTTAACATGAAACTTAATGTTGCCTATTACTTTGAAAGTACTTGTCCTATTCACTTCATACTTGGAATATATCATCATCATGAACAACAACATCGGTTACAACAAGAATGATAACTATTTTTGAGTTATGCCCCTTTCAAATGCAACTTTAACATGAAACTTAATGTTGCCTATTACTTTGAAAGTACTTGTCCTACTCACTTCATACTTGGAATATATCATCATCATGAATAGCAACATCGCTTACAACAACAATGATAACATCTGTTTGACTATTTTTGAGTTATGCCCCTTTCAAATGCAACTTTAACATGGAACATAATATGCTGAAAGGTATACCTGTTAATTCAAAGGTCATATTAACAGGAGATTTAAATGAAAATTTACTGTCAGAAGGCAAGTCAGCTGTATGCAGTCATCTTTGAAGAGAATGGATGCAAGCAACAGGTTAGGGATCCTACACATAACAGTGGGTCTTGCCTCGACCACTTGTATACAAAGAATGTTCCAGTCTCAAATACCTTCGTACATTCATGTTACTTCAGTGATCACTGCTGGGTTTCCTGTCACTTTAACATTACTTAATACAAGTGTTTGATTTGTCAGCATGTTTGAACTGGGTTATTGAGAAAATATAACTGCCAAGTTTTATAAAGTAATTGTGTTTAATAGTGAAATATATGAAATAGATGAAAAGGGGATCTTTCAAAGCGACCAAACACAACAAATTTAAACAAGTGCAGACTTGGAATGATTTAGCCTCCTCATGGTCAGTAATGGAAATGCAAGTTAGTAGGGGATTCTTGGCCTTACACCAGTTGTTACATCATTCTCACAGCATGGCAAATATTTGTCACTGTATATAAGATGTATACACAAGTAAATCAGTACAATAATTCATAACAGACATGTTATAGACATTTGCTGTGCCTTTTCTATGAAGATGACAAATCTTGATGCATACAAGCCGGCTTTCTGTGTCAGAGATAACTGAACTTTTCTGTATAAAGGTAGTTATCATTTTTCTTATCTTCTGTACAAGCTAACATGGTATTTTCATGTATAATCTGCTATTCATAATCTTTTATTATAGGTTACTTTACTTTATGTTAACTTTTTCATGAACAGGTTCTGGCACCAGAAAGTTATTTCCACTATTTAGAACTAATTATTGATTTCAGTTGCTGTTTTAACACTGTGATATCATTTTAAATTTGCATCATGACAAACTTCGCTACCGGGGGCATATGTGTTTTTCTGAACACAGCTTCTTGTTCAATATATTTCTTCTAACACTCCTGTGACTGTCAGTTGGCTGGCATAACAATAGACAATAGGGTTTATTTGTAACATACAGACAACAGTGCGTAAAGACTCGCTTATTAATTCAACCCTTTCATGAAGTTACATGATGACTGTTGTGTCCATACACTTCTCAGGATGAGCATCCGTCTTACAGCCAATGGATTATTGTCCCCTTACACTGCTGGCATTTCAAGAGAAACTTCAGACCTCTCAGCTAGACAAAGCTACCCTGCCTCACAAGTAATCATTATTTAAGTTATCAAATATAAATATTGTACCATTTAACTTGGTATTTGAGAAACAGACTTTTTATAAGCTTGTTATTACAGGTGGTGGTGACTCCAGTAAACCTAACACAGAAGATATTGACGATGATGATGACGGTGTTCCAGGTAATATTGCAGGAATTATTTCATCATCTTTTCTTATGGCACCTATTGTCTTCCACTTGAAATATTTCATTACTTTTAAACATGTTTCTTCCATGATCCAGTTAGTGCATCTCTTCTTATCAAGACGAAAACTTGGAACTGTCATTTGATGGTGACTTGAAACTATCCTAGCAGTCTATCTCATCGTCAGAAGCTAAACACCATAGAAGTTGTTAACTTTTTGAGCTACATAGCTATCAAAAAGCAGATTTTGTTGTGGTTGAAAGTTTGCCACCAGTTCAGGAGGTACTCCCACATACAGTATCTGTTGAGATAAATAGGTTGTAGTTGAATTTTATATAGTAGCTAAATTTGCCTCGAAAATTAAATTTGTTATTGTTGAACATGCACACTTGTTCCTTCAGTAACTGATTTCTGTATATGATGAAAACTTGGAATTACCATTTGATACACAAATGAAAATATCAAAGCGGCTTCTTATCTGATCATACAGAATCTTGTTCATTCTTCCCAGTAGTAAATGTTGTCCATTTTTAAGCGGTTAAAGGTACATTTTATAGACAATTCCTATGGAAATTATAATTGGTTATAATTATTGTCAAATATATCCAGTACACACTTGTTCCTTCAGTAACTGATTTCTGTATATGATGAAAACTTGGAATTACCATTTGATTGCAAATGAAAATATCAAAGCGGCTTCTTATCTGATTATACAGAATCCATTCTACAATAAAATACTGGAGGCTGTTAAAATACCCAATAGCCTAAACTTCATCAACATCATTTATTGTTAAAAACTGATTTTAATGTTGAGCCTACTCACAAGAACAAATGCCATTTGTGACTAGTGTAGACCTAAATAAACCTGCTCATTAAAGCACTTGGATCATCTATACATTTCACAATTGAGTTTGTGTATTTGAGAAACTAATAAATTTTTACATAACTTGATGTACAGATTTTAGGTTTTTAGACATTGTGAGATAATACAGTGCAAGTTCATTACACAAATGTAGGTGAGTTAATATTGAGGGCTGTTAAAGCGGCATTTCTTCAATTTAACCCGCTCTTGCATGAAATATTACATGTATTTGGAACTATAGGCACAAATTTGCAGCATTAATTCGGGCTAATCAAATTTTAATTTACTAAAATAAATTTGGTCTGCTAACTAAAACAGCGAAAGTAGGATTTCCGAAACGTCACAGAAATCGAGTTGCGCATGAAGTGGTCTCTTCGTTAAAAATCGGTGTTAAATATACCTCCACTATATTTAGCTTCTTAAAAGTTCGTTAACGATAATTTAACAATATTATTGAAAATCCTGTCTATAAAGAAGAATTCGATCGGACTTTTTGTGTTCTGTTAGAGAGTTTATATATTGGAGTCTATAATTATGGACAAATATGATTTTTCAATAGTATATTCTTACTTAAGTTTAGGGCTGGGGCTTTTAGTCCTGGAAAGCAGTTTTGTACATTTAACCATTCTTCAGTATGGTGTTTGAATCTCAAACAATCAAAACTATTTCATAAACCATTTTCTCCATGGGCCTTCACAGCTTGTTTTCTATAGACTGAGAAAGGCCTATAGACTGTAATTCAGGGAAAAGGCCATTATAGGAAATGAAAACACCTATGTTAACCTTTAAGGAAGACAGTATTCTTTTGATGAAATTTTGGGAAAGTAAAGCACCTTTTTTCCTGGTGTTTACTTTTTCATTAGGTTAAGAAAATAACGCATATTATATAGCAAGTGAGAAACTTCTGATCTGTATATGATGAAAACTTGGAATTACCATTTGATAAACAAATGAAAATATCAAAGCGGCTTCTTATCTGATCATACAGAATCTTGTTCATTCTTTTCAGTAGTAAATGTTGTCCATTTTTAAGCGGTTAAAGGTACATTTTATAGACAATTCATATGGCAATTATAAGTTGTTATAGTTATTGTCAAACATACCCGGTACACACTTGTTCCTTCAGTAAATGTTTTCTGTATATGATGAAAACTTGGAATTACCATTTGATTGCAAATGAAAATATCAAAGCGGCTTCTTATCTGATCATACAGAATCCATTCTACAATAAAATACTGGCTGTTTGTTCAGAGACAGAACTTGCAGCATCCTATATATGGGTGCCAATTTTCCGGTTTTTGCTGGAATTTCTAGTTTGTTTTTAAAGCCTGATTATTCAAATTCATGTAAATCTGTTGAGTTAATTGGGGTCAGTAGACTGTCATTAGACAATGATATAAACCAAAAAGAGAAAGATATTTCTGACTAAAAAGCAACCTACATGTATGCAGATCCAGATCAGATGGATCTACACTGGTCACACACATCATAGAACCTGTATATATGGGGTAAATGGTTAAACAGCTTAAAAGATGACTGATCTGCACTTCTCTGGATATTAACACTTTTCATATGGCTAGCAAAATAAAACATATCTGGTAAACAAGAAATTTCTGTTTATGATGAAAACTTGGAATTACCATTTGATATGTGCATGAAAATATCAAAGCGGCATATTTTCTGATAAAACAGAAATTTATCTTCTACACTCTAACTTGATGCAGCATCGGTTCTTCTGTAAATTCACAGCTAACAGTTTCCAAAACTGCAATATGTTTATAACAACACACACTGTTTCATCAAGTAGGGTTCTGTTCACCATTTCACTTCATTTTGGCGCTTTCTCTTGTTTCACATTGTATTTTTAAACATCACTTAACAGCAAACACTTGATATTGAATGCTGTGTAAGCCTGTGTATAAAAGTACACTTTTTTAAATTATAAAGTTAGGCTGAAGCCTGTTTTCAAGCACACAAAATACCAGTAATGAAAGTAATTAAATGTGAATAAATTGCTTGAATAATAAGCAGATTGTATGGTAGAGTTAATTTATGTCTATATATTTAGCTTTTTGATACATTCAGTCGTTAAAATTTTATCCACAGTGCATGGTAGGGAAAATAATGAAAGAGTCCCTGTTATTTTAAATACTAGATGGATCCAGCATTAAAAAGAATCTTTGATAAAATTTGGTTTTTGATTGGCAAATAAAATTATCACAGCTTTTTTTCTTATCATGAAGCATATTAAATCTTTGTGTACTAACCTGTTTGTTGATATGTTTTGAAACTGATATTGGAAATTCAATAAAATCATTCATAGAAATGAAATGACAGCATTGTGATTTCTGCATATGATGAAAACTTGGAATTACCATTTGATATGTATATGAAAATATCAAAGCGGCTATTTTCTCTGATTGCATAGAAATCACTTCAAATCACCGTCATCCACCTACCCACACCCCTTTAGCTGTATACTCGTTACTGGATTTACTAGAATCAAAATAGACTGATCTAGTAGAGGAATGTGGATAGTTGATGATTTATCACTGCAGATTTTATGTATATGATGAAAACTTGGAATTACCATTTGATATAAAAATGAAAATATCAAAGCGGCTTCTTATCTGATCATACAGAATCTTTTTCATTCTTTCCAGTAAATCCATTTATTGTTACTGATCCCAGAGGGTACATAGTATTACAGTGATTGCCTTGGCTTTCCAGATATCACAGATCTAGTTTCTGGACCATATATTAGGTTGATGGATTTCAAATAAACTTCATACGAGGTTCACTTTAAAAAGGCATACCGTCACCTCCAAGAACCATGGCCCTACTTTAGAGGTCAAGGTCACTCTTGTTCTTTGAATAAAAGTTTTCTGTATATGATGAAAACTTGGAATTACCATTTGATACACAGATGAAAATATCAAAGCGGCTTCTTTTCTGATCATACAGAAACTTTTACCACCAAACCTTGAGAAGTAAGCTTTTGGGATAAAAAAGCTGCAAAAGTGAGCTGATGTACAAGGTTAACAATGATACAGTACAATGTATATACAGGACATTAAATGGACCATTAGATGAATGTCCAGCATTTGTATTTTTTTATGGTAAATAATGTCACAGTATACTGTATACTTTCAGATCTGGTAGAAAACTTTGATGAGGCATCAAAAGGAGAAGGGGACTAAGCTGGAACATTTTCTTCATCATTCATTTCTGTTAACATTACTGCAATCGTAGGAAGACTGGAGTGTGCAAGTGATAATTCCTTGTGTCTGCAGTGTGAACGAATACTCCCCTTATCTCCCCTGCTAGTGTGTGCTGTATTACAGCCAGAACAAACTTGAAGATCAATTAACCCTTTCCTCGATATATATGCATTTTTATGCATGTGCGACCAGTGTAGATCCAGATCAGCCGGCACATCCCTGCCGTCTGATCAGGATCTGCACTGGTCGCATTTTGGTCAGAAATAACCTAATGAATCAAAAAGCAAACAGTTTAGATTCTGATCAGACAGCACGGATGTTCCGGCTAATCTGGATCTAAACTGTTCGCCCTAGCCATAAAGGTGTATGTATACAGGAAAGGTTAAAATATCTATTTATGTACAGATACTTTAAAACTTACAACCTATTGTAAAAAAATTGTATTGAATTATTATGTGCTCATATTAATTTTGAAGTTCCATAATTTTTATACTGGAGAAATCTATCACTGTAGTAAATACATTTGTATTTCTTACTCGAGATCCAATTTGGCTTACATGCTTGTGAAATCACATATTTACTCTGTGGATAATTGAATTCAAGGTGATGAAACTCTCAATAAAATGTCCTTACCCTGATTCATTTATCATGAAAATAAAATCTGTTTTGGTATGTTTGTATGTTATGTTTGTTGATGAACTTGAAAGCAGCACTCTAATTTACTCTACTCCAAAAATATGACTTGCTCAAACTCCAAGCAGCACTCATATTTACTCTACTCCAAAGATATGACTTTTATGGCATGGAATAACAGTGTAGATCAAGATTTGCTGGCAAATCAGAATTCTGATCAGGATCTACAATGTTTGCTTCTAAGCACAGCTAAAGGCATATCTATGGAGTAAAGGGTTTATTTGTTGGTATACAATTGCTCTTTTCACTTAGATGGCAGCATGTCTACTTGATCTGCACGGGTTCTGAACCTGTAAAATTCAGTGTCCAACTTGATTGGACTGTTAAAACCAGAGCCACACTAGCTCATTAAAGGTGTAAGACCTGTAAATAGACTTCCCTATATAAACTAAGTAAATATGACATGTTTCAAAAGTCTGGCAATCATAGCTGGTACCATTTGAATAAGGGCTAACTTACATGCTTTTGAAGCTAAGTGTTTCTACTGTCCATTTCCAGCAAGAAAAGTAGGGGTCATGTATCAATTAACAGATTTGACAGCTTGAAACCGGTGGTCTGTTTTTATGCCCCTGCCATGAAATGGCGACGGGCATTAAGAGTTGCTCCCGTCCGTCCGATATTCTCGTGAACGCAACTCCTCCTACACTACTGGTGGGAATTTAATGAAACTTTACCACAATGCTTGGCCTGATATGTTGTTGTGCTTAAAGGTGGGGTTTCGCTCTTACATGTTCCGTTCAGAAGTTATGGCCCTTTGATACTTCCATTTACATTAGTTTTAATAGGAGTATATCTCGTGAACGCAACTCCTACACTACTGGTGGGAATTTAATGAAACTTGACCACAATGCTTGGCCTGATATGTTGTTGTGCATAAAGGTGGGGTTTTGCTCTTACATGTTCGGTTCAGAAGTTATGGCCCTTTGATAATTCCATTTACATTAGTTTTAATAGGAATATATCTTGTGAACGCAACTCCTCCTACACCTCTGCTGGGAATTTGATGAAACTTGACCACAATGCTTGGCCTGATATGTTGTTGTGCATAAAGGTGGGGTTTTGCTTTTACATGTTCCGTTCAGAAGTTATGGCCCTTTGATACTTCCATTTACATTAGTTTTAATAGGAATATATCTTGTTTGTTATATTTTGTGTTGAGCAAAATATGCATTTTGCCCATAACTTTAAAACTACTTGAGATACTGCCTTGAAACTTGAAATATATTTTCACCATCAAAATCTACATCATAACCAACAAGACCCATAACCCTGCTTCCAATATTTTTCAAATTATGCCCCTTTTTCACTTACATTTTGTGTTAAGAAAAATATACACTTTGCCCTTAACTTCGTTTGGAATGGAGGGATTTCAAAATAACTTGGCACAAATGTTCACCATAACGAGGCAGTGTGTCATGACAATACCCATGCCTGTAGGTCCAAGGTCAAAGTCACTGTTACTAAAAATAAAATTTTCTTGCAAAATCTTGTCCGCTCTGTAACTTTGTTATTTCTTATTGGATTTTTAAATAACTTTGTATAATTGTTCACCATATAAAGACGGTATGTCACGTACATTTTAGGTGGAAGGTCAAGGTCACTGTTACTAAAATTAGAATTTTCATGTCCGGGCTATTACTTTGTTATGAATGGAGGGATTTCAAAATAACTTGGCACAAATGTTCACCATGACAGGGCGATGTGTCGCGTACCATGCCCATGCCTGTAGCCTACAGGCTGCAGGTCAAAGGTCAAGGTCACTGTTACTAAAAATAGAATTCTCTTGTCCGGGCTGTTACTTTGTTATGAATGGAGGGATTTCAAAATAACTTTGCACAAATGTTCACTATGACAAGGCAGTGTGTCCGCACAATACCCAAGCCTGAAGGTCCAAGGTCAAGGTCACTGTTACTAAAAATAGATTTTTTTTGTCTGGGCTGTAACTTCATTATAAATGGAGGGATTTCAAAATAACTTTACACAAATGTTCACCGTGACAGGGCGGTGTATCGCGTACCATGCCCATGCGTGTAGGTCAAGGTCATTGTTACTAAAAATAGAATTCTCTTGTCCGGGCTGTAACTTTGTTAGGAATAGATTGATTTCAAAATAACTTGACACAAATGTTTATCATGACAAGGTGGTGTGTCCCGTACCATGCCCATGCCTGTAGGTCCAAGGTCAAGGTCACTGTTACTAAAATAGAATTTTCTTGTCAGGGTTGTAACTACATTAGGAATAGAGTAATTTCAAAATAACTTGGCAGAAATGTTCACCATGACAAGGTGGTGAGTCGTGTACCATGTCCATGCCTGTAGGTCCAAGGTCAAGGTCACTGTTACTAAAAATAGAATTTACTTGTTGGGGCTATAACTTCTTTATGAATGAAGGGATTTCAAAATAACTTGGCACAAATGTTCACTATGACATTGCATTGCATTACCACCAACTTCTTCACAGACATTTCCGTAATGAGAAGACAACAGTGCCACAAATACAAATAATTTACTTGATCATCAAGTTTATGCATATTCTTATAATTACTCGAACATCACTGTCTTTGAAATGCTATTATTCCCATCATTGCACTTAAGTATCTGAAAATGATGCATAGCGGGGGCATCCGTGTCCTATGGACACATTTCTAGTTTAACTTCTGTGTGAACTTCAAAACTGTTTTACATATGCCATCCTAAAACCAGGGCCTTTTTTCATATACTGCATTTCCAAACATAAATATGCTATCAGTGTGTCAGTAAAAGCATCTCATTTACTTAACATGTTCCTTTCAGGCCATACTAGCCATTTAATGCCCCCAAAAGGCAAAAAAATTGGGACTATTTAGTGTCGGCCATTGTCTGACTAGCCCGAGTAGGAACATTCGGTGGACTATTTACAAGTAATTAGCCTTAAAGGAGCATTTGGAATAAATGATGAGAATCTCAAAGTTTCAAAAAGGGAAGCATAACCTTAGAGCATTCACGTACACTTAATCGGGAGCCGTAAATCTGCTGGTTATAATAGTATTAAATGAAAGGTGTGTTGGGGTTCAAAGCTTAGTTTTTTATCGCTTGATGATGCCAGCCCCAGTGTGTGGGCTTGGATGGCAGATACAAAGGGATACATCAAATGATATCATGCAACATGTTCAAGGGAAAATATGAAGCCTGGTTGAGTAAAAAATATTTTAGTTCAAAACAATAAAACATGAGAATAATAACAACTTGAAATAACTTCATGTAGTTCGGTGAGAAAAGTTGTATTTTGTAGCACACATTCATGTAAATTCATTTGTAAACTTGTTTGTGAGCACTTTTTATCCTGAAAAGGTAACTATGAATACCCTTATGAGTTTTGCAACATGATGACAACATCAGAAATTGTTTTGCCAAAACCTTTTCAATAGTTTTAGTTAAAAAAAGTAAAACTAAGTTTGCCTTCAAGGGGTTACAGTCTTGTCAATTGTAAACAGAATTTTGGCAGAAACATTTAACAAGTATTCCAAACACGTTTTTCCTCTGGTGATCATCTCTCTGCAGTATTGGATGACTCTGATGCTGTGGGTTGTAGTTCACTATTTGAGTCTATCGGTTCAGGTTCACTATCCGTGCCTGCTGTATAAAGGTCCTCGGACTCATACTTCAACTCTTCCATCTGCTCTATCAGATAATCTCTGTTCTCTTTTAATCTGCAGAAAAAATCTATTTCATTGTTAATCTTTATTACAAATATTTGCAATAAAGTACCTTGTTTTTAATTGACTCATAAAATCTATAAACTGCATACAAGTCATTGCTATTTGAATCTTCTTCCGAGTTTGATATACTTGTATATCAATTTTGCATCAAATTCTTGATAACACAATGTATAATAAACCCTCAATGGACTTGACATAATAAAGTGAATAAAAAAGTATTTTGAATAAAATAATAATAGTAACAGTGTAGACCTTGTCCCTATAGCAGAAATTCAAGCTGATCTTGGTCTACTCTAGTTTCAATGTGAAAAAAGTTGATCTTGATGCTTAATGGGGAAAAGCAAAGATTACTGTGAAATTATCCATGGCAATCTTGTTTCAGAATTCTGAATTTCATTTCAGTTGATAAATTAGATCATAAAAATTAAAAAATTGAAAACTAAGTATTGCCGAAAAAAGTATCAATCATTAAATTATTCTTCTCATTTGAAATGAATAACCCTTCCATACATACATACATCAGTGCCATCTGATCTGGATCTGCACTGTTCATATTTTTATTTATTAAGTTATTTCTGACCAAAAAGTGAACAATGCAAGTGCTGATCAGACAGCACGATTGTGATGATCTGCTATGTAAAGTTACTGACTGTTGTTTAACATCATCTGTTTCTGTCTCCACTGTCTCACTGGACTGGTCCTTCTGCTTTTGTCGGCACAACTGCAACTTGGCTGTCTGGAAACAAAGTGGTTTTCTTTGATTTATTACAGTACTGTTGAATAGCTTGACAATGTAATCTTCTGAAGTGGACATAAATTAGCTATTCATCAACTTTCTGCAGCAAAAGGCACATATACCACACATTGGACATAGCTTTTGGACTAATGATGTGACTTGCAGCTAAGACAAATTTCTTTCCCATATAAAACAGTTTTTAATGGCAGAGGACTAGAAACTTTTAGGAATATCACCATAGCAAGTTTCCACTTTTATTTTCTTTAGGTGATAATAGACTGACAGTTTACTGGTCCCAATATCCTACCTAACCATTGTAGTTTTGGGTAGTATTATTAGAAAGTGCACTATCGGTGCTGATTTTAGAAATGCCCCAAGTTTTGTGAATTCTTGTTTTTTTTTCAAAGAAAAATATTACTTAACAATCAGGTCTATGCCCATTTCAACCCGAAAGTTATTATATGCAAATCAGACTAAGAATTAACGCAATCTGATCAGTGTCTACACCATTTGCCACTCTGAGTGACGCTTAATTCAATTGTACATTAAATTTTTGTATGCTCATTTCAGACTATACAATGTGGACAAAGTGATCCCTATATATCGCCCTTTCAAAGAAAATGACAAAGGGCCCAAAAATGAGCCAAAAATAATCCGAGTGAAAATTCCTGACAACATGCATAACTAAGCTTGGTGAAAAACATTCCTGTTAAGTTTTCCATCAGCGGTTTTGGAGAAGAAGCGAGGACAAGATTTTACTGGACTCGCATTTTGGACGGACGGACGGTGTGATAACTATATGATTCCCCTGAGGGCGTAAAAATAGGCTTGAAATGAGTATTAATCTTTAAACTTATTTTTATAAATTCCGAGTTAAGTTTATACCTTAGTAATGTCTATGATGTCCTTATAATATGTTGCGATATAACGGAAAAAACATAATCAGTAATGAAGGAATGAGGGTTCATATCATTTCTCCCTGAAGTCTTCTATTCTCCCTGAGCTGAACTGAGGGAGAAGTCAATTTGACCTAAAATATCAATGTAGCAAGAGCACCTTGTAGTAAAAACTTACCAGCTCTAGTTTTGATTTCTCAGCATCCTGGATTTTATCAATGATCTCTGCTATAGACATCAGGTTGTTCTGTGTGGCAAACCTTGCCTTGATGGCAAGCACATCAGCCGAGATCTTGTTGAATGTTTCTGTTATCTCGTGAACCAGCTGTCGGTACAGTGGGAAGTTATAGTTGGGTGCACCGTGTAGGTATGCCTGAAAACCTCTGAAAAAGTAGATTATTACTTTGAATTGATTTCTTAGAGATATTTTAACAACGAAAACGTTAATAAAGCAAATATGCTGATAGCTGTTAATATGCACTGTTTTAGTATTCTGAAAGTTCTCTTTAACCCTTTCCTCCATAGATACACCTTTATAAAATTGCTTGGGCGAACAGTGTAGATCCAGATCAGCTGGCACATCCAAGCTGTCTGATCAGGATTTGCACTATTTGCTTTTTGATTTGTTAAGTTATTTCTGACCAAAAGCAACAAGTGCAGATCCTGATCAGACGGCATGGATCTGGATCTACACTGGTTGCACATGTGCAAAAATGCATATATATGGAGGAACGTGTTTAGCCCTCTAACAGTGTAACGGAGGGAACTATAGGTTTGCGTTAAGTCCGTCTGTCTACAAATCTGGATCCAGCAATAATTCAAAACGTACTCGAGATCTTTTTGAAGAACTTGGTATACATTTTTACAGCAATGTGAGAATCGTACATGACCTTTTATTTTTTAACACAGGTCAAAGATCAGGTTACTGTTATTTAAAAAAAACAACAGAAAAATATTGAAAACCCAAGTAGATCTTTTGCGAAACTTGGTATACATTTAAATATTATTTTAAAATTATGCTTGACCTTTAATTTTTTCATAAGAGGCCAAAGGTCATGTGCCTGTTACTAAAAATAGAAAAACTTGATATTGCCATAAAGAAGTACTGGAGAATTATTCATGGCCTTTATTTTTCACAAGAGGTCAAAGGTCAGGGGTTTTTTTTATTAAAAATAGAAAAACTTCATACTGCAATAACTCAAAATATGTAAGATGTGATCATGAAACTTTGCATATGGATTAAGGTGTTTACAGGATTATGCACAACATTTCATTTTCCAATGTAGGTCAAAGTTATGACAGTGGTGCTAAAAATAGAAAACTCAAAATGTGATATTTAACGCCTTTCAGTATTTGAATTTACATAAGGCAAGTAAAATGATTGATCGGGGTTTTCACCCTTTGGGGACTCATGTTTTGTGTGCAATACTCTGACAGCCTTGTTTAACATGTTTTAGGTCCTGGATTTTATTCTTGCATGGGATAACCATTTTAGGATCCAAATCCACACCAAAAAACCCAAAGCAAAATACAGAAAGTATACCGGTAATTGTCAGTAAAATTGACCCTTGCAGAAATTGTTGAATGCAATCAAGAGCTTAATGTGATGAATAACACAGAGGTTTAACAGGGTCTCACTAGACTTGCAAATCAGGGAGAAGTTTTGTCATAATTTAACTGAATTAAGGAGAAGTTTGCAGTAAACAGCATTCTCTATACAAAATCACTTCTCCCATAGCTCAAAGAAGGGAGAAGTTTGGTCCCTTTTGGGAGACTACTTCTCCCAGGTCTCTCTCTATTGAGAGCCCTAAGGTTAACAAGTTAACCCTTTCCTTCATAAATACACATTTTTAGACATGTGCAACCAGTGTAGATCCAGATCAGCCAGCACATCCATGCCATCTGATCAGGACCTGCACTAGCAGCATTTTGGTCAAGCCAACAGTTTAGATCCTGACCAGATGGCATGTGCCGGATGATCCTGATCAAAACTGTTCGCCCATGCCATAAAAGTGTGTCTGGAGGAAAGGATTAAACAACAAAATAATAGCTTACTCTTCAAACATGTGATAAGTTTGCACTCGTTCCTCTTGCAAAGCATAGAACCTGGACATAAGTCCTTTTGGAGTATCATCTATTACTGGTACATTACTGGAAGGATTAGCAGGGCTGGAGCTACTGGAACTATTGTTGCTCCCCTGAGCTGATCTCAGTTCTCCCATCCTTCCAGCTACAGCCAAATTACTGCAAGATCATTCACATAACTGACTATTTATATATAATACAACATAAAAAGTGGGCCATTATGGTACAAAATTGGGCCTTTTAGGACCAGGCCATTATAAAACAGGGCTTTTCTGTCCTGACACCTAGTGAGATGCTCAACCATAAGGACCTGGTTTTAGGACAAAATGGACTTCAATAGTGCATGTTTTAAATTTTGACTTGGTACAATAATACATATAGGGTGAGAAGCAGCCACAAATGGATATTCAATAAATTGACTGGTTTTATGGGTCCTATACACTAGCACCAAACAGCCCAGAAATTAAGAACAGCATATTCTGACCTGAACTTCTATTGCAGATATAGGACTAAGAAAGAAGTATAGCTTGTCCTGATTTGCTCATCATCGGACACCCATCCACCAATCCATTCCGTTACTCTCCATTCACCGACAAAAGTTGTAAAACAGAATAGTCAAGGGTTGGTATCTTCAAATGGATTTGAGTAAATTAGCCTTAGCGGCTCTTAGGCTAAGGTGTTGTACAGTTCAGTAAGCCTACACAGAACACCTAAAACCAAAACCAGTCACCATTCAGGGTATTATTAGATTAATGGCTGCTGCTCTCCCTTCATCAACATAATGAACATCATGATCTTGAGTGGGGTTTTTGTTGTTTTGTTTTAACTAGAACCATAGACCAAAGACCTATATTATACATAGATATGCGCCTTCGCTTTATCTCGCATGTGCACGCGGCCTGCGTTATCTCGGCGAGTCACGTGATCCCTAACCGCGTCATAGTATAAGTAATCAATATGGCTGTCAATTCATACATCAGAAACTTTCATTTTATTGACCATGAAAACTTAATGTAATTAATAAAATATTTTAAATAAAAGTAAACGTTTTTAATGCTTATTATATCTTCTTTTCGCTTTGTGGCAACATTATAATTATATTCTTATTGCTCGTATTCCTGTAAATATCGTTTATCGAACAACGTCCCCAGAAAACGTCCCCGGAAGTGGAAACATAATTTTCTGGCATGCGCACTTCGTCAAAGGGCAAGTAATTTTCAAGGGAAACAACCTAAAAAGTAACGCTTGGTCACGTGACGAGATTCTCGTCCAATCCACGTCAAAAAACCAGATTTCGACGAGCGATAATGTAAGTAGCTATTTTTAATCGCGGAGTCTATCGTTTCACTTATTCTTGCAGCGGTTCGATCAAATTTTAAATAGACGCAGTAAATTCTCCAGATAATAATAGCTTCTTTTTAAATACTCGTCCAATAAGAATTCATGCATATAATTCTTTGTAACCAAACTCTTTACCTCAGACATATTTGTTAATATGGCATCGGAAAAATGAAAAAACGGATATTATGTTATTAATTTCCTAGCCAATGCTCGATGGAATTCAATAGAGAAATAATTAAATTTTCGATCGATACCCGATTTGGTAAGATTAGTGCAACATTTGTCGAGATGGTGATTTTTTTCAAAAGCTGTGTTTACATTTGGGATTTACAAAATGGAGGTTTTGTTATTAACCTTTACTGGCTTGTACATTCGGGACACGAATTTTCAGAGAACTTGATTTTTGATAGTAAAGTTGGTGTGGATAGACTGATAACGATCCCAATATATCAAAAACAAAACAAAAAAGATGAGTTTATGTAGTGTAGACCCTGTGTAGACCCTCATTTTTTTAAACAAATTTTGGAGAAAACGGGATCCGTCTTCAAACTCAAAGCACCTGTGGTATCGAATACTTTTGAGTACGAGAGTACGAAACACATTTTGCAATAAAATGTTGGGTGTCTGTTGGAGTTTGTTAAAAGGGTAAAAGCGTTATAGGGCCTAAGAAATAATTGTGAATAATTCCGTACAAAAAGTAAAATATCGAAATAAAATGCACATTTAACGCGAAAATCGTTTCAATCGTTGAGTACAGTATACCTACTTGACCGAAAATTCCGAATGATTTGTTTAGGTCTCGTTTTCAGTTCAATATGTCTGCGCCCATGAAAGAAAATAGTATCTTTCGAAAAAAGTTAATTCTGAAGTGAAATGACATACAAGGATGAACATGAGGCTTTTGTTAGTGGTTATAATGGTACCACAACTTTTCATATCGCTGTCACGGGGCTAGCATGTCTCCTTCTTGTTTACATACGAGATGCAGCTGTTGTAACGTTTCCACATCTTGCAGAATTGAAACATAACCACTGGTAAGATGAGTAGAGTTTTGTTTTTATAAAAAAGAAACAAGTTTTTGCAAACACAGATTTTAGAAGCCAATCTCCCTGATAACTGAGTTAAAAGGTTCTCGGGCACGCTTTTTGAATAAACACCATACCATCAAAAGATTTGATACCAGTGAAATTTGTTGACCAACAAGCTAAAGATATACCATGTAACTAGTTACTGAACCAACCAGATTAAACACTGGAAGTGATGCAACTCGTGAAGAAACATCTGAGATGTAGATGACAAGGCATTGTTGGACTCACTGACTACTACACCAGTAAAGAAACCAGAGGTGTAGAATTCCACTCGGCCGCTCGCCATGGCGAGTAAATGATCCGTTGGGTCGAGTGAAGCGGCCAAACATTCGACCAACCGGGCGAGTAAATTTTTCAGCAAAGCACATGTGTTTTCTTTGGAAAAATGAAGTATGTTCACTTTGTTTACAAAATACAATTCGATTTCTGGTATTTCGGTCGATTTCCGGTGTATTCTGAACGTTTCTGATGTAAAGGTAACAGCAGCGATTTATTTTTATCCTCATTGGATTTCCCAAATCAGAACGAGGCTGCAAGTGCACATATTTTTCCGCTATATGTCAAAATGTCAAAACAAATGAAGATAACGTTTTTTTACACAAGGTAGGGGTGATGATGAAAAGCGAGAGAGTGAACAAGACAGTAAGAAAGAGATAGAACGAGTAGAAAAACGAAAATTGCAACAGAAAGAGTATTTTTTTTTAAATGTAAGGGCGAGTGTACTTTCTGTAAGGGCGAGTGCACTTACTCATTCACTCGACCTGCAGGGCGAGTGGGTCAAAGAAAATTTCTACACCTCTGGATACTGTCTGGGCCAAGACATTTTGACCCCAGACATTATGACTCTTAGAAGTTAGATGTTTTGACCCCAAGACAATTCAACCCCAATGACATTACAGGCAAAAAATATTTATACTACTGTTGTATCATTATATTTCACAGGTGTTTTTTCATTCAAGGAAAGTGCGTGAAATTCAACCCCAGCGAAATGAAACCATCTAATATCTAATTTTATGAGAATAATGCAACTGCGTGAAATCATACTAGTGCAGAAATATCGTTTATGTTTACCCACTAAATTAAATGTTTCCACAGTACTTATTATGTTTTGTTAAGTGTATAACTATTTTAGTAATAGTTTATGTAGTTTTTTAATAAGTAATCTAAATTAGAACACATATTTAGGTATCTTGGGATTGTAACATCATGGTGTCAAAACGTCTCAAAGATTGGGGGTGGAAATTTCTTAGGCTAGGGGCCGAAATGTCCCATAAATTTTCTTGGGGTCAAAATATCCTGGGGTTGAAATGTCTTGCTACCAAAATGAACGATTTTTCTGGAAATCTTGAATCTGACCATTGTATTTGGCAGCATTGATTTGAGTTAAAACAAGTTATATTACATAAGTTTTGGTTTCTTATTTCATTTATTGCTCATATATTTCCAATTAGGCAATGTTACTTGCTCTAATTATCTTTAATATTATAAGGGTAATTATATCCATGAACAATAGAAATGAATCATGGCAACTATCCCCTGGTGGGGATGGAGCTTTTTACTGACAACAGCTTAGTTTACAGTGTATCAGACTAATCAGATATAGGAAGCAGTGTATACCAAATTACCTTACTACATAATGAATAAAAATGTCCATTTAATCATAGTTAGAACACATGTATATCTAGTTCTTGTTCTTAGCTGTCTTCCTGATAGTCAGTTGTGGTGTGTTTTTTTTATTCAGGCTTGGATTTGTGTTGGACTTCCTGCTGGTGCTGGTTCCACTACAGTTCATCATGTCATTGTTCGGCCGGTACCACATCCTGGCATTCAGTAGTCTGCTGCTTTTACTGGTTCTCATTTTCACCATCAAACTACAACAGAAGTGTGTGAAGTCAGTAAGGCAGACTATGACATTGAAGGATTTGAAGATGGGAAACAGACGACCATTCATTACATATTACAGAGCATATGCCAATGTGATAACAGCATTTTCAATACTTGCCGTAGACTTCCGAGTGTTCCCCAGATACTTTGCTAAGGTGGAGACCTATGGTACAGGACTGATGGATGTTGGAGTTGGAGGATTCCTGATCACTAATGCTGTGGTCTCACCTGAAGCCAGAGGGATAATTTCTACAGACAGGTGATACTATCATAGTTTTACAAAACAGAATTTCGGTGAAATTTTCAATATTGGCACAGACTTCAGAATTTTGGACATAAAACATTGATAAAAAACATAGTTCAGCATTTAGAAGACTATAGTTCAGCATTTAGAAGACAGAATTTATTTAATGAGATAATTTTCACTGATAGACCTGCTTTTTGACAGTTTGGAGTATCTTGGCTTTCAGTCATCATGATCTAGTGATAGAGTGCCAGACTGAACCCATCAGGGACTTTGGAATTTCAGTTTCCTCAGTCTTCATGTTGTGCAAGACTGGTTGTAACACAAGAAGCAACCATGTAGGTCATTAACCCTTTCCTCCATAAATACACATTTTTACACATGTGCCGTCTGATCAGGATCTGCACTGGTCACATTTTGGTCAGAAATAACCAGATGAATCAAAAAGCAAACACTGCAGATCCTGATCGGACTGCACGAATATGCCGGCTAATCTGAATCTACACTGCTCGCCCACGCAATAAAGGTGTGTCTATGGAGAAAAGGGTTAATATAAGTTGAAAGAACTTGTTTCACAAAGTTAAAATTAATTATTTTTAACTTTTAAACTGAACAATCATCATTTTGCAATTAAAATTTCAAAACTTTTTTAAAAAGCTTTTGCCAGTTTGTTTATTTGATTTATTAGTGGTAGCACTAACATAAAGTTATTCATCAATGAATCAATTGAAATGTTTGAATTTTTTAAAAGTTAAAGAAGAGATTCATTTTCTGGTAAGGTCTTTTGTGTCATTTATGGACCAAATAATTCTTTTATATTCTCTGTTGTAGCAGAGTCTGAGTATTACCTTGTAATTTTACATCTACAGGGTGGAATTTGTGATTATTTCCCTTGTATTGGTACATTTACAGGGTGGAATTTGTGATAACTTTTTTTCTATTTTTACATTACAGGTAGGAAGTTGTGATGGTCTCCCATGTATTGTTACATTTCATTTACATGTTGAAGATGTTATTATCTCCCTTGTTACATTTACAGGGTGTTAACATCGGTGCTGAAGTCAGTAAAATCATCTGTTCCACTCATGTTGTTAGGTATGGGACGTGTACTGGCTGTGAAGTCAGCAGATTATCAGGAACATGTCACAGAATATGGCGTTCATTGGAACTTCTTCTTTACACTTGCTGCTGTCAAGGTAATCCTAGCTAGCTCAGGCCTTCTTAAGTTACCCATTACTCCATATAAACATGTTTTAAGGGATTGCTCTGTTCGTCATTGCTATATCATAGACAAAAAAGAAAAGTATAAAAATCTCTCAAATGGCACAATGCAGTTCCATTAAACTTTGCACAAATCAATGATGTAAGTGTATGATTATTTTACATACGTTAAGAAAAGTTAGAACAGTACAGAAAAATAGTTAGACTTAAAAAAATCCCTGAAATTTTATTTGCAATTTATCACCAAAATGAAGCAACACAAATGTTCTGGCTGAATTGGATCTATACTGTTTGCCCACACAGTAAAGGTGTATCTACGGAGTACAGAGTTTAAAATGATCACTGGTGTGAATATATACACCAATGTGATAATGCCAAAAACTTAAGGTCAGTGTGACATTTGACAGAGTTTTCCCCCTTTTTGTACTTTGATTTTATCATGAAAACTAAATGTTTGCAAAAATTTTTCCATTTCTTAATTTTTTTTTTTCATCAGATTTTCAAATAATACTGCCAACAGGGTCATGATGGTGTCAGTTTGCATTGATAAAGTTTTGCCCTTTTTGACTAAGTACCAAAAGGTAACACAAGTGTTCTACTGAACTCCCATTTAGTTGCAAAAAAAAACACAACAAACATTAGGCCAGTTGATTAGACTAGTGAGACCTGCAAGTACAGTAGCTTAGATAATGGACTACTGTGTCATTATATTTAGCAGCAGTTTAATTTTCCCATATTTCATGCCATGGAAAGTGCGCAAAATATTAAACCCCAGTGAAATCAAACAATTGAATATAAATCTTACAAGAATAATACAAGTGTGCAAATTGATGTTTGCACAAAAATGTCTTTTTTTTTTACTTGGAACAAAATTTAATTTGATTCTGTGTTGTACCACCAGAACTGTGGAATATGATAGTGTTCTATTTCAGATTGGATGTACCATATTGTTCTCATCTGTGTTATACCACCAGGACTGTGGAATATGATAGTGTTCTATTTCAAATTGGATGTACCATTTTGTTCTGTGTTGTACCACCAGGACTGTGGACTATGATAGTGTTTTATTTCAGATTGGATGTACCATATTGTTCTCTGTTATACCACCAGGACTGTGGAATATGAAAGTGTTCTATTTCAGATTGGATGCACCATTTTATTCTATGTTGTACCACCAGGACTGTGGAATATGGTAGTGTTCTATTTTAGATTTGATGTACCATATTGTTCTATGTTGTAACACCAGGGCTGTGGAATATGATAGTGTTTTATTTCAGATTGGATGCACCATTTTATTCTATGTTGTACCACCAGGACTGTGAAATATGATAGTGTTCTATTTTAGATTTGATGTACCATATTGTTCTATGTTGTGACACCAGGACTGTGGAATATGTTACTTTTCTATTTAAGATTGGATGTACCATTTTGTTCTGTGTTGTACCACCAGGACTGTGGAATATTGCTGGAGTGCTTCTCATAGCTGCTTATCAGGTCAGTTGGGGGCAGTTTTTGTGTTGCCCTTTCAAAGAATAAGCGATACATAGAAATAACTTTGCCCCTATTTTTACTTGGATTTTGACAAGAAAAATTAAGGTTGTCTGTAACATTGCCATTTCTTAATATTTCATTTTCAGGCTTTCAAGGTTGTAATGATGCAAAATCCTTTAGGTCAAGGTCACATTTGATGGAGACATTAAACTTAACATTGGCTATTACTTTGCCATTTCTTAACATTTCTTCATCAAATATTCATAATATTGCTAATGACAACACGGTTGTGATATATTGCTAATGACAACAGGTTATGATTATGCCAAATTCTTAAGGTCAAGGTCACATTTGATGGAGTTATGCCCCTTTTTATATTTTTTTTTCTGACAGAGTACCAAAAGGCGATACGAGTTTCATCTGAGCACACATATAGTTTACAATATTTCCAGATATTACTCTACCACCAGAACAGGAATGTTATCAGCTTTTTTTGTTGAAGTCAGATAAAATATCTGAACTATACAGTTGTTTATGGTTTTATTGTCAAAAGTCCTCTACACAACATTATTTAGCTCTCAATTTATTAACAGAAAAGTGAACAGTGTAAATCCTGATCTGATAAGCAGGCTGGTAAAGCTGGTGCAAAATACTGTGCAGATCACCTTTGGTTTAATAAAGATTGGGATTTCTATACCCTAAATTTCAGAACACCTTAAAGTTAGCTTACACTGTCCTTTAGTTTGGAAATAGAAGTACACTGGCTGGGAAGAATAGTTTGGCTTTTATTCATTAGTACAATTTTCAAGCTTTAGCTAAATGATTTTATGGCCCTTTGAAGTGGGAGGCATTACAGTTGCACTTGTCTGTCTGTTCGTCTTATGTATGTATGTCCGTACATAATACATCCGTACATCCCCAAATCTTGTTTTATCAACTGCTCATTAACTATTGGGTGGATTTCTTTCAAACTTGCACAGATATTCGAGCAGGATGTGTGGATAATCAGAAAGAAAAGAATTTTTCCTGCAACAATGTTTACCACAGTTTTGAATATGTTACAAATGTTGTTGTAGCCATGAGAGCATCAGTGTTTGAGAACACATTCTAGTTAACATACATGTTGTAGTTTTTTTAACATAGATAATTTTCTCAGCAACCACCAGTTGAAATTCTGATGTCTACGAGTAGTTCAGTGGGATATGTCTTATATCTCATGTGTTACCTGTTTAGATCCAGATCAGCTTGCAGATCCATAATTCTTTTCCTGATCTGCATGAGTCACTTCTTTGTCATGTAATCTTTAACAATGAAGATCCTAATCAGACTACATGAATGAGCAGACTGATCTGGTCCCAAGGTTATATAAAACTGAGATTGGAAACCAGTCTCAAATCTCAAGCATCTGACTGGCTGAAATGATGACCAGTCGCCATTTCAGCCAATCAGGCGACCAGTCGCCATTTCAGCCAATCAGATGCTTGAGATTTGAGACTGGTTTCCATTCTCAGTTTTATAACCTCTAGCCCAGGTTCTTCACTGGTGTCACATGAGATATAAGCTGTATCCTGCCGAGTAAAGAGTTAACATTGTTTCTAACTTATAAGATGTCATTACAGCACAGTTTGACTTATGATGGATTGAAAGAATATATCATCAAGGGTCTTGATGGCAAAGGAGGAAGATTGGGACTTGTGGATGCTAATCGTGAGGGGATCTATTCTTGCATCGGCTTTCTTAGTATTTACATCATGGGGGTTCAGCTAGGAAAAATTCTGATGAAAAAAAGGTCAGACATTAGTGAGCATGTTGTATTTCACTGTTTTGATGGTCAGAAACACTACCTTTTAGTTTACTAGATGTGCATTCAGTCTTTTAAAGAATATCAGGAAGGAAGGTTAACACTAGAATATTGAATGACAAAGTTAGGTAAGTGATCATAAATTTTGTTTGCGCTTAGCCAAATGATTAACCATTTCAGCAAGTTCAGACTTCATTCAAGATATGTACCAAGTTAATAGATGATGTCTTTGATAATATCCGGATGGGTTGTACTACACTTTACTACACTTACTTAATTAAAAAATGCTTTCATTGTATTAATTTGTCCTTCTGATCTGTTATCTTTTCTCATTCTCCTTCAATTACTCCATGTAGATGCTTTTTGATGCACGTCCGACCATTATAGACCTAGATCTGATAGCACATCCATTCAGTCCAGTCAGGATGTACAACATTAATTTCTTGGTCAGGAATTACCAATTGAATCTCAAAACAACCATTGTAGATCCTGATGACTGCACAGATGTGGAGGCTGATCTGGATACTCTTTAAACCCTTTCCTCCATAGATACACCTTTATTGCATGGGCGGACAGTTTAGATCCAGATCACCGGCACATCCGTGCCATCTGGTCAGGATCTAAACTGTTCGCTTTTTGATTCATTAGATTATTTCTGACCAAAATGTGATCAGTGCAGATCCTGATCAGACGGCACGGATGTATATATATGGAGGAAAGGGTTAACTTATAGGATATAGGCCATATCCATTGACTAAACAGTTAAGGCCTGTTTACTTAATCCTGTAAAACTGTCTTTTCTGGCTCCTGTAACAGACTTGTACCATGAAACTGGCCCCAGATCATAAAACTAAAAACTGTTTTAGTATGTGATCAACTAGACTGATAGATATAGGAAAATTCCAAAATATATCCGCGTGTAACACTTAGTCTTGCTGGCACCAAGCTTGTGAGGCCAGAGCCTAAGCTTATAAAACAAAATCTGGAGACCAGTCTCAAATCTTAAGCATCTGATTGGCTGAAATGGCAACATCTGATTGGCTAAAATAGCGACCAGTTGCCATTTCAGTCAATCAGATGCTTGAGATTTGAGACTAGTCTCCAATCTCAGTTTTATGATCTTGGGCCTCTGATGCTTTGAATTCTGTACAATTCAATTCAGAAACACATTTGTTGATCTGTTCTATAATTTACAGGGAGCGTGTTGTGGATTGGATAAAGTTGTGCATAACTCTAGTTATCATCAGTTCTACGTGCTGGGTGCTGCTGTACTGTGCTGACAGATATGTTGAGCCTATCTCCAGGCGCTTTGCTAATCTGGCCTATCTACTCTGGATGGTTTGTAACCTGACTCAGAAATTATAAAACTGAGAATGGAGACTAGTTTTAAATTTTAGAGAGATTGAAAGAAATGGAGACTTGTCTCCATATCAGCATATCAGATGCTTGAGATTTGAGACTCGTCTGTAAACGTTATAATTTTTTGGCCGTGATTTCAGATTATCAGATAATCTCTGACCAAAGCTTGGAGAATATAGGTTGGCATTGTCCATATATGTGTCTTCACATCATTCCATCTGTTCATCTAATAGTCCATTTGTGATCTTATAATTATATCTGATATTTTTATAACTGAAACTTTTTCTGACCAATAACTAGACAAAAATTACACCCTTGGTCCTCAGAATAGTACAGAGGTTTGTCATCACATGTAAATGATCATAATTTTAGGTCATTAGGTCAAAGGTTAAGGTCACAATGACCTCCAACTCAAACCTTGTTTGACCAATAATGATAGATTTGGTAGGGAAGTTTATCATCACTCCATTACCCTGTTATATTTTAAAGTCAGAATTTGGTTAGGGTCACAATTACTCATAGTGTGAAATCTACTCTTGGTGTAATATCCTTGTATGATCAGTAACAGTAAATTTACTAGGCATTTGGCATCTAGGCGAAATTCATGTTTTACAAACATCTCTTGTTCAATTAGAGTAAATTGTTCTTAACTAATTCAGGGTGACATTGTTTATTCAGAATTCTATAAATTGTGTTAAATTTAACAAATATTTCGACATTTATGTTCAGTGTTACCTGGCTTTGCTTTTTTACATCAAATATTGTTGCATTTTGCCTATCCAGACTAGAGATTTTACCTTCGAATTAAACAGTACAATCTTTTATTTATTGTTTTTTTTTCTAGTTTTCATACTATACATGTTTTTTTAACATGTTTTATTACGGATGTTTAATAAATATAATGACTTGATATACTGCATATAGTATACTCACAATACTTATTACCGCGATATACCTATTACCGCGAGTGCCTTGGTAAGAACAAATTCACATGCATACATGATGATGTCACTTCTTTTTCTGTTGGGATTTGTTTATATTATCTCCCAAAATCTCTCAAACAAATTGAACAGCAAAATATATCAAGTTCTAAATATCCGCTTTTAAACAGAAATAATTAACTTCATACAGAACTGGATAACAACTGTTTATCAAAAAGCATAACTTCAAAAGGTTTTATATATTTAATTCCATGAAGTAAACATTTTTCAGTTACTAATGATTTGTTCTAGCAGAATTTAAGTCAAGTAAGCTACATTTTCTGTTCCTGTATCCTAATTGGCTGAATCGTGGTAATATGTATACAACGAAAAACCAATGGCTGACACAGTGGTTCATTGCAAAATCAACTTTTATTATAAAGGATTCCGAATTTTCAAAAAAAATCATCTGTTTTCTAAAGATAATGGATAGTTTAAGTTACATTCATAACAGCTGATTGTTGTTGTTGTTAATTAATTTTAATATACCCTGGCAAACTTAAGACTCGTGGTAATACGTATGACCAGGATAATATATTTTATAAATGATTTCAAAAGAAATATTACAAAACTTTGTTGGTGAAATATTTTATTGATATTCTGATGCAAAGTGTCTGGAACTGGTGGTCAGAAAATATACATGCCAACATGGCTTCAGATACTCTGACAATTGGGATGTCCATGGAAATTTGAATTGACATGATATAGTTGAATTACCAGGGAACACTTCTGTTTGTCCAGTGCAACATTTAGCTACAACATATATAATAGTTATACAAATTAAGAACTAAATTGCAAAACAAATGAAAAATTGGCATTTACAGATTATGGCAAGGTTTTACAGATTTTCATATTTAACCCTTTCCTTGATATATACGCATTTTTACGCATGTGGGACCAATGTAGATCCAGATCAGCCGGCACATCCGTGCTGTCTGATCAGGATCTGCACTGGTCGCATTTTGGTCAGAAATAACCTAATGAATCAAAAAGCAAACAGTTTAGATCCTGATCAGATGGCACGGATGTGGCGGCTGATCTGGATCTAAACTGTTCGCCCTAGCAATAAAGGTGTATCTTTACAGGAAAGGGTTAATCTGTATAAACTAGATTACTGTAAGTTTTTTGTTTGGTTTGTTTTTCAGCTGGCATTTAACAGCCTGTTGTTACTGGTGTTTCTGGTTGGGGACATAGCAGTGACATGTCTGCACCATATCTCAATGTCAGCTCACAAGAAAGGTAAACTACTTAACACATTTCGAAGAATATTTAGCTGCATCTTGGTTAATTATTTACAAAATTGTATTTTATGGTTAAACTTCTGTTTTGAGCACAGAAGAGCCAGAGGCTCATGCTACATGCTTATTGAACAGATATTTGCAAAAGATTGT
Organism: Corbicula japonica; assembly: GCA_038501625.1. Classification (NCBI taxonomy): domain Eukaryota; kingdom Metazoa; phylum Mollusca; class Bivalvia; order Venerida; family Cyrenidae; genus Corbicula; species Corbicula japonica. Next base: position 231,439 of record JAZAYU010000008.1, on the reverse strand, counting down.
AAAACTAAGATTGAGGACCAGTCTCAAATCTTAAGCATCTGATTGGTTTAAAATGGCAACTTGTAGCCATTTCAGCCAATGGGATCTTTGAAATTTGAGACTGGTGACCTGATTTAGTTTTATGATCTTGTGAACTTGTCTGTCAGGTCTGTCATCCATCTAAAACAATTTGCATCAAACAATATCTCCTTGGATACCAAATTTTGCCTGATCCTTCCTGGTATTGTCCTCTTTCAAATTTGTTCAGTTTGTGACCGTGAAGATTCCCAGCCACAGGGCTTGTAAGAAATCCTTTAAAATCGTGTTCTTAACAACTGCCTGCCAGATTTCAAATCAAATTGATTTACACTGCAATTTACTTTTTTCTCCAAGGAAAAGGAGATGCCTATTTGTGTATAAGATGTTTGTTTATTTATCTTGTGTTGTGTATTCTCACACTACCATTTGGTTTTAGAATCTCCAGATGACAATCAGTCCAGTCCTTCAGAGAGGTCCCTAGACTGCTACACAACCTGCGATCTCATTAATGCTGTCAGTTATAATGGACTCTTCTACTTCCTGTTTGCCAATGTGCTGACTGGTTTAGTTAATATGACAGTGAGAACTATATACCAGTCTAATCTAGTGGCCATGTTAATATTGACTGGTTATATGTTTGTGCTTTCTGCTGTCACTTATTTCTTGTATAAAAAGAAAATTCTTTTAAAATTTTGGTAACATACAATTTGCTTTGTTCTTTTCTTTTTTAACCAACAGCAACAGTATTTTTAGCGCGACTATTCAAAGAATATGTCGAGCTATTCTACTCACTCTGGCGTTGGCGTCGGCGTCCCGCTTTGGTTAAAGTTTGCTTGCAACCTACCTATATCTTAAAAACTACTATAACTACATCTTTAAAACTTGGCACACTTGTTCATCATCATGTCCCGAGTGTGTATGCCAAGAACCATAACTCTAACTTTCACTTTGATCAAATTATGGCCCTTTTTCGACGTAGAATTTCAGGTTAAAGTTTGCGTGCATGCTACTGTACAAACTCATAACTTCAATACTACTTATACTACAGTGTTGAAACTTTCAACACTTGTTCATCATCATGTCCCGAGTGTGTTTGCCAAGAACCATAACTCTTATTTTCATTTTGATCAAATTATGGCCCTTTTTTGACGTAGAATTTCAGGTTAAAGTTTGCGTGCAAGCTACTGTCCAAACTCATAATTTCAATACTACTTATACTACAGCTTTAAACTTTCAACACTTGTTCATCATCATATCCCAATTGTGTTTGCCAAGAACCATAACTCTAACTTCCATTTTGTTCAAATTATGGCTCTTTTTCGACTTAGAATTTCATGTTAAAGTTTGCATGCAAGCTACTGTACAAACTCATAACTTCAAAACTACTTATACTACAGCTTTGTAACTTTCAACACTTGTTCATCATCATACCCCAAGTGTGTATGCCAAGAACCATAACTCTAACTTTCATTTTGATCAAATTATGGCTCTTTTTCGACTTAGAGTTTCAGGTTAAAGTTTGCATGCAAGCTAGTGAACAAACCCATAACTTCCATACTACTTATACGACAGCTTTGAAACTTTCAGCACTTGTTCATTATAATATCCCAAGTGTGTATGCCAAAAACCATAACTCTAACTTCCATTTTGTTCAAATTATGGCCCTTTTTCGACTTGGAATTTCTGGTAAAAGTTTGCCTGCAACCTAGTTACTTTCTTACTTCTTGGACTATAGCTTTGAAACTTAAGACACTAGTTCACCATCATGACCCTGACTATGTTTGCCAAGAACCATAACTCTTTCTTTGATTTTGATCAAATAATGGCCCTTTTTAGACTTAGAATTTCAGGTTAAAGTTTGCGTGCAAGATAGCTACTTTCATACTCCTTGTACTATAGCTTTGAAACTTAAGACACTTGTTCACCATCATGACTCTGACTATGTATGCCAAGAACAATAACTCTTTCTTTAATTTTGATCAAATTATAGCCCTTTTTCAACTTAGAATTTTAGGTTAAAGTTTGCGTGCAAGCTAGTGTACAAACACATAACTTCCATACTACTTACACTACAACTTTAAATTTTTTAACACTTGTTTATCATCATATCCCTAGTGTGTTAGCCAAGACCCATAACTCTAACTTCCATTTTGTACAAATTATGGCCCCTTTTTTACATAGAAATTAAGGTTAAAGTTTGTATGTAAGCTTGAAAAATCTCATAACTTTCATACCATTAAAACTACAGCTTGAAACTTTGTACAACTTTATTTTATCCTTCATCAGGTTGATGTTCAAAGGCCCATAACTCATCCTCGCTTTTTTTAATTTAATCTTTGCACTTTTTCACTTTGAAATTTTTAATTAAGACTTAGAAATTATGGTTAAAGTTTGCATGTTAATGTTTTTCTTATGTTATGCTATATTAAGGTTTAATACAGATGAACTTAACATACTTTGGTTGAAAGTGTTGAGTTGTTGTAGGGTGGGTGGGGGGATACACTACACTGCACTACACTACACTACACTACACTACACTACACTACACTATGCCATACCATACCATACCATACCATACCATACCATACCATACCATACCATACCATACCAAATACCACACCACACCACTCAATATCATTCTACACTATACTATATACTATACTATATTTTTTACATTATACTATACTATACTATGCTATGCTATGCTATGCTATGCCATGCCATGCCATGCCATGCCATACCATTGTGGGGGGTGGAGGGGGTGCAGGGTCAAGGTTATCTTAGTGCTGTACCTTCCCCCTACTATTCTATATCTTAGTGCTGTACCATACCATACCATACCATACCATACCATACCAACATACCATACTATACTATATACCATATCATACCATACCACATCACAACACACCACACCACATTATATACTGTACTGTACTGTACTGTACTGTACTGTACTGTTTTGTAATGTACTATACTATACTATACAACAGCACACCACAACACCACACTATACCATACCACACCACACTATACCATACTACACTACACTACACGGCACCTTTCCATGCCATACCATACTGTACTGTACCGTACCTTACCACACCACACCATACCATACTATTCTATAATAGACCATACCACACAACACACCACCAAACCTCACACAACACACCACCACACCAACACATACCATACTACATTATTTTTTGTTCTAATTATTTATACAGCCATAGCAAGAGGTATAAGCAAATGACAAAAAATGGGATAATTGGGCATTGAGTGGTTAAGGGGGTTGGAGGGGGGGGGGGCGGTTGGAGTCGGGCTGGGATAGTGGGTAGATGGGTGTGGGATCAGGGCTGTATGGGCTAGGTTGTGTAAACCCTCCCCAAAAAACCCTACAAGAATAAATTATGTGTAATTTATTGATTTCTTAACTTGGATCAAGAAACTTTTGTTCATGATTGTGTGTGTGTGTGTGTGTGTGTGTGTGTGTGTGTGCGCACGTGCGTGCGTGCGTGCGTGCGTGTGTGGGGTGTCATAAACCCCTGAATCACTCCCCAGTTTAAATGAAGCCCAGTTTAAAATGTGCTTAAATATGTCTGACTATTCGAATAGTCGAGCGTGCAGTCGTTTCCGACTGGCTCTTGTTAAGTGTTAGTCTGAAGAAAGGCATTGTGAAGATATTCAATAACTTCTGAAATTTGAATATGCATGTTTATGGCCTAAATCGTTTCTGCAGAATGAAAACCATTCTGATTCATGCCAAGAAAAGGTATATTTTCACACAAAATATTTTATCTCCTTTCTTAGGAACCATCTAATCTCGCTTAGGACAGAATAGATGCACACATTAATAATCATTAATAATGGTTTACTGTAAATGTCATGCATGTTTAAAAATTCATGATAACAAAAAACAGAACCATTTTGATGAGTGCCTGGCTAGTTCTTACATCTCGGATGTCTGGCGTTTTTTATACTGCTTATTAGTATCCATTCTTTTCTAATGATCACGCCGTGCCATTCGATTGATTCATAGATGTTTGACAGAAATGAGTGCAGTTAACAGCGAACAGTGTAGACCCTGATAAAATGTGTGGATGAGCATTATGATCTGAGTCTACACGGCTCAAAAATAAAGTTAAAAGCTGATTTTCCATCTTTTTAAGTCAAGTTTTATATCGCTCTACAAATGATAAAATTGTTATTTATTGTACAGAATCTGTTTTGATTCCATCTGTATCAGAATGAAAGAAAAGTTGTTTTTTTTTCAGATAGATTTTATTGCACAATACAAGAATATCACAGAATTTCAACAGCAGATTTCCATAACAAGATAGCAGGTGCGGGCAGGTGAAATTGTTTCGAGTTAAAATAGTTACTGAATAAATGTTGTTCCACTCTTAATATACAGAAGTTGGTTATCAACTATTAGCTTGTACAGTGAAACCCCTCTTTTATGACCAGCACTGGGACTGGACACAGATAGTCTTAAGGGGTCACAAACATTGCAAATGGCGAAAAGTGGCTAAAATTTCAAAAATGAATTTTGGGGGAAATACTTATTGCCACCTAGATTTTAGTAAAGAAATGTATTTAGCTTAGGATGTAGTTAATGTTTGCAGGCTCAATTTAGTCTAATTCATGTAACAGTAAGTGGTCTTAATTCCGGGTAGAAATATTATGAAAAACTTAAAATGGACACTGAAGTATAATCAAGATAGTCATGCACTCGATGTGGTCTTTATTCGGAGAATTCCTCTTTTTATTTAACAACTGGCTCAAGTGAGTCTTTCTGCAGCAAAACCCGTCATAATGACCACCCCAAAATAATGACCACCACGATAATAAGACCAGTATTTAAATGTCAGTTTTGTACAAGTTTTTATACCCTGTAGTTAAGACAACCTCACAGTTAAGACCAATGGTCAATTCTGTCCCAAAGGTGACCTTAATAGAGAGTTTTGCAGTAACAATGAACGAAAAAATAAACTTCTGACATATATGATGGAACGTTTGTCCTGGACAGTGCATGGATCTAGATGAAGTTTTCTTTTTAATCTGAGATGTAGAACTCCTGATTTGCTGAAATACCTTTTTAAATTTTTTTTGTGCAAATACCTTTTGAATTTTATATATACTGATATCCTTTCATTTATTTTTTAAATGGTGGTAAATGCTCATTTATTTCTCCACAAACTTTAGAAACATAAAGCATAAGAAGATAATTGAGCTTTGGCTTCATGTTCTGAACATTTATCAATAAAACAGTTATAAGTTAACTCAGTATGCTTTCAGGTTAGTAAAATACCCTTTACAAACATCATGGGGTAAACAACAGTTCATCTGGAGCTCTACAACCCACTTATTATGACTATTACCATAAATGAATGGAATGTTCATCAGAAAGACTTAGTACAGGTTTTTTTTGCAATATTATTAAAGATAGAACATTACATTAAATAAGTGAACAGCAACTGAATTTTCGAATAAAAGAACAACTTTTCAACAAAATAGTGAAATGTGAAGAACAAAAATATACTGAACCATTACTTTAACTTTATTTACAGTGTCTCAAGGACCCACTTTTATATCACAGCTTTTAAGTTTGCTTTCCAAACTTGCGATGATGCAAGTTTGAAAGCTGTTAATTCAGGGAAAATGGTAATATTACTAGTGATGATGATAATAGGGTATAAGATACATGATAGTCGAGCCGGTTCATTAGCGCAATGAATAACCTGTTCATAACCATACCAAACTGGTAACAATAAACTTAACACATATGGGCTGTTTAAAAAAAATGGCTGGAAAAGTGAAAAAATAGTGAAAAATTAAAGTTCATTCAAATTCCAAACTTGTTATTCTGAATTTTTTGCTTATTGAAACTGAGTAAAAAACTGAAAGATTTTTGAAATCGGTCAACTGGTTGCTGAGATATTGTCATTTGAAAAATGGCAAGTGAAGTGAAAAAAATGTAAAGAATTTAAGTTCATAAAAAGTCCAAACTGGTTGGTGCATATGTTTGTACAGTCTTTACAGTGATCAAAATCAATCAAGTTATACCCATATGTGGCAGAATAAAAATTTTATGGAGCTTTATTGACCTACATTAAATAAATCAAAGAATTTTAATTTATGTGCTTAAAATACAAGTATTACTGTTTCTTATTATTTAAATGTGTATTTCTGTTAAAATACATGTTGAAGCATCAAATATAAGTGCTTTAGAACTTGTGGTATCGCATAAAGATAAAAAATTCATATTGTTAAAAAAGTGTGTCACACTCCTGACAACAACATAAGTGCAGTGTACTCAAAAATGTTTCACTAAGGACATTCCTGTTTGTCACAATTTAACAAAACATGACATAGACTTCTAGGAAAAAACATGCTTTTGTTTTCATGTAAAGGATATGTTGACAGAATATTGCAATATGTGCATAATGTCACACTCCTGACAAATTTAGCTGACATTCCCTGAAGGGAGCTGCAGACAAATATAATTTCAAAAGAGGTGATATTATTATAATTATAGCATCTAGAAACATGAAACTTAATGATACACAAAACATTTCTTATGTACTATTAATCTTAAAAGTCCTATAAATTTATAAAGCAAAGAGGTATTGATTTTTTTGAGGTATTTTCTAATCTACCACGCTCGACTTAATAGCATATATTTTGATTACTTTAAGTATAATATGCTTAATTTTATCATTATTTGATGCCTAATAAATGCACCTTTAACTAAAACAACACTAAAACTTGTCTTTACTCAAGCTTTTTGTAAAATAATGGTCTGAACAAATGTGATTTTGAAAAGTGTCACACTTTTTTGTCACACTCCTGACATTTTTTGCCCTTTATTTTAGAACATTTTTTAACGGATTGTGCTATTTTGATGAAACTTTACAAATCTTTAAAGGGCATGATGAGACACCTCTGCAAAGTAGGAAAATGGAAGTAACTGTTTGTTTTACATTTTTATAACAGGAAAACCCAAACCAGCCATTTTTTTAAACAGCCCATATGTAACAATAACATGAAAATGAAGTTTACATAAACTCATTAGAAATAGAACATCTAAATTAAATTACATATTTCAGCATGATAGCAACATTGTTAACAATAACATATTTTATTGCAGATATTAGTAAGTGGCAATTATTTTTGCTTTTTTCGGGACGATGTATTATAAAACTTTAAGCAGAAGCACAAACAAAGCTAAACAACTATAGTAAGAACATGAGAAACATGATCTGAGTTTTTTTTGTTGTTTTTTTTGTGACTAAGAAATTATAGTAAAGATCTTGACTACTTCTCGAGCTATTTAAGTGTAGTTTTTTTCTATTTTAGCTAGCAATCTCCTGTGCCCAAGGTTATAAAACTGAGCATAGAAACCGGTCTCAAATCTCAAGCATCTGATTGGCTGAAATGCCATTTCAGTCATCCAGATGCATGAGATTTGAGACTGGTTTCCAATCTTAGTTTTATAACCTTCAATCCAGATCTTAGAACTCTAGTGAGCAATAAAACGTCTGGCAAAATTCTCATATTGCCATTCAAATGTATAACAAGTTTCGTGAAAATATCTCGAATACTTATTGAATATATTATTGAAGCATTAAGGTTTTTCTATTTTTTAGTAACTGTCATCTGACCTTTGACTCTACTGAAATATAAAAGATCTTGTAAGTTCTAATCTAAATGGTTTACAAGTACCAGATACAACTTGTCATGTCTTAAAACCATCATGAAAACAATATCTTCATTGCTCTTTACTTTTTCCTCCTATTCATCAGATTCTTAGGGCTAGAACCGCATGCCTGGCACGTGCATGTAGCCTTTGGTTTCCAGCAGACTTTGGTGTTGTCCAGATTCAGGAATCCCTTATAGATCACATTTCCAAGATTTGGGTCATCTACAATATCACATTTTAAAATTTATTTATTTTATTTTTTTAGAAAAAATCTTGTTCGTAGGGGAAATATTTTTTTTATATTTATTAAGAACAACAGCAAATAAAGCGGACCGTGATATCTTTCATTTGCTTTGGAGATATATCCGAATCTGCTTAAATACCATTTGCTCAAAAGTAATTCATTCATGAATTGTAAAAGCAATCATACTACGCGTATCCGTCTCTTTACAAGAAAATCAACAATTGAAATACTTGGAACTTGATTTTGCCATTGTTTTTTTGGGTGTTTTTTTTTGTTAAAGTGCCACAGATGTTTTTATTATTTGTTATAAGAATTTTGCAGGGCCAATAGAATAAACATACCCGATCGTTTTTCCGTTGTGTCGCCCTATGATACTTTTCATAACAAAAATGTAAAAGTTACTGTCAATGTTAAGTAATTTCCGTGACGGACAGACTGGTCGACAAACAAACAACCAAAGCGATTCATATGTAAAGAACTTTCGGCGAAAGAGCAACATTATTAACAAACCTCTTATCTTCCACAGTGTCATGGGTCCCTTCCTTGGCTCCATCGGATCGTTGTTCCAGCAATCTACGGAGAAAACATAAATATGTACGTGCGTGTCCTTCCTGGCCTTATAATTACTGCATAATAAAGATGTGCTAATTAGAATTCCAGGAGCAACCTTGTACCGGGTGTTCTTATGTATTTAATAATATTGCTGACTGAATTACAAAATAAGCATTATGTTCATCCTAAGCTCATAGTATTTGCAGTGTCAAGTAACGCCAGAAAGTTCAGTATCAGCGAATCTTGAACACAAATCGTCCTCGTGGTTACAGCACCACCTTAGAGCTATTGCTGCTTTGACATGAGGCTCTTTAGCAAAGACAAGTGTCCAAGGTTATAAAACTGAGCATGGAAACCAGGCTCAAATCTCAAGCATCTGATTGGCTGAAATGGCGACTGGTGGCCATTTCAGCCAATCAGATGATTGAGATCTGAGACTGGTTTCCATGTTCAGTTTTATAACCTTCAGGCCAGATTCGTAAATCTGCTATGAGAACGCGTATGTGAAACGCTCAGAGTAATTTCATATAAGTCGGTGAGAGACATAATTAAGGAATGATTCTTATTTTGGTGCGGTTCATGCACATTGGACGTTAGCTCTTTATGGTAAATTTGCCAGCTCTCGCGTGCACGTCCAATCTGCATGGACCGCACCAAAATAAGAATCATTACTTATATTTACATTTTATTCATTTTTTCTTTAAATAAACTTAAGTCGAACGCTTTCAAAAATTAGTATTAAGTGAAAAGGGGGGAGTAATACGTGGGAGTTTTCAATAGTAACAGCCATGACGTTACTGACGTCATTACGGGTCATGCGGTTCATGCAAAATGAACCGAATTTTTTTAAACGAAGAAATTAATAGGAATGTAAATATTTAGGTCATGGAAAGTTGTCAATTGCTACTGCTGGGACCGAACAGTGCAGAATAATTAGATGGCTGTGCAGAGATGTTTCTAGCAAAAACTGAAGGACTGCATACGGCTATTTGAGAGCAGTGTATTATTTGAATGAAATCATTACCATCGTCGTCAAGGAGCTGGTTACGGATGTCGATGAGTCCCAGTGCCTGATAATGCTCCAGCGCATAGCGCTTTAACATTTTCATTTTGCAGACATCATCCTTACTTCCGGCCAGATCTTCCATATTTGCGCAGTCCTCCATATTGCACAGTGAGCGTAGCTTCTGGATGCAGGTGCTTTCAGAGAAGCAATGCTGCATTTCCTGACCGTCTCCCTGGTTATCTTTCATACGTTCCACGTCCTTTTTATCGAACAACCATTCGGCGTCTGGCAGTTTTACTTCCTGTTGCGGCGACGTTATTGCCAACTTTGCCTTGGCAAACTCCGTTCCGTATTTTATTAAACCTTTCAAAACATTTTCTAGGCATGTGAAATTTGGATAGAAGTATCTCATGTCGACAATGATTCTAGATAGATTTCCAGCCAACCCCAACAGATTCTCCGTTTTCCATTGCATGTCACGCTCTCCATAAACTTTTGCTGCGTTTAACTCGTATTGTGCACGCTCTAGCATCGCGCCTGTGTTGCAAGCATTTTTTGCAATCATCATTCCATAGCTCTCTAAAACTGTCGCATTTCCCGTAGCAATTTTCTCCGCTAAATACTTTGCTTCTAGAAGGGCATTTTTACTGATATTGCTAAGAATAGCATCAGCCACAGAACTGCTAGTAAGCATTGGAAGGCTTATGAGAGCGGTATTGAGTTCGTTGATTTTTGCCGCTGCATCCTGTCATACACAAATGTAAGCTGTTCTTAATTGTTTTAGTATGTGATCAATTTAACCCAAATAAAATCTACATATACCGATTGCCAATTGTATCAAACAGACATAACTACGGTACAAACGTGTTGAAGTTGATGTATAATACATATTAAGACATGTTCCAGTATTACGGGGCAATAACTATTGAAACTGAAACTATAGAAAGGCAGAGTTGTGAGACAGTTACGCGTTGATTTGGATCACTTGTTATAATCAATCACTGTTACATTTTAGTTAATTAATAACAGTTTTATAGTATCAATGTATGGTATTAGACATCAAAATGACTAAAACTTGTATTTAATATCACGCGTGTTGTCATAATTACTTACATAAATTGACTGAAAACAGGGATGTATCCAATGTGTCGTAGAAATAAAAGACACTATGCATTGTTTAATAGTTTTAGGTTTGGGGAGTTTGAGCTCCACTAGAATTATTCCCTTACTGAATGCCAATCAGTTTGCTTGTAGAGTTGTTACATCATTATGCACCCGATAAACATTTCTTGCTTAGTTTATTATTTTTAAATCTCCATTGTATTCTAAGACTGATAGATATAGGAAAATTCCAAAATATATCCGCGTGTAACACTTAGTCTTGCTGGCACCAAGCTTGTGAGGCCAGAGCCTAAGCTCGTAAAACAAAATCTGGGGACCAGTCTCAAATCTTAAGCATCTGATTGGCTGATATTGGCGACTGGTCGCCATTTCAGATAATCAGATGCTGGAGACTGATCTACAATCTCAGTTTTATGATCTTGGGTTCAGGTAAAGATATCGACTTAACTAACGGCTCATGAAACTGATCACGGGACTTTATTAAAATGAAATATATTTTACACAACTCACAGCTGGTGTAGTTTTCAGACGATCAATAACAGCTTTCGCCATGATGAGCCTGTCAGGGAGTTGAGAAGTCGTATCAGCGGTATCATTGACTCCCTCGAGGTCATTTATCGCTGACGTCATCTTATCTTGGGTAGCTAGAAATAAAAAAAATCTACCACTCTCTGTATTTGTATTTCCATTTATTTATCGTCGCTACCGGTTGCCCATACGAGCGACGCCTCCAGAAGAGTGTTAGTCATTTTAGGTTTTTGGAGGATAGTGCAAGATACAGAGGACTCTCCAATTCCAGAATCGTCCCTGGTTCTTTTAAGTGCCCGGTGTATAGCACCACTACACTGAACCTCGGTTTTAAGTCCATCCGAACGACTATAATATTTATTAGTTATTTTAGTTGGAGTAGCGGGGGATCGAACCAGCGATCTCTGGACTCAGAGGCAGACGCGCTAACCACTGAGCTAATGATCCGCTCTACCACTCTCTTACAGAGAACGGATCATACACTAGCTCTTACACTATCGGCTCATTATATGTAAAGTGAGTGTAAGGAACGACAACTCTGCGAAGGAGATTGCAATTAAAAGCTGTTTCTTTACTTAATCGTGCTGTTGAATGTTCGTATAATTTGCATACATAGAAAACTGTACATGTATTTTGAAATAAAAAATTCACTATAAATTTGAAGAAAAAAATGGCAAGAAATGCCAATCTCCTTCGCAGAGTTGTCGTTCCTTACACTCACTTTACATCTCTGCGAAAGGCCCAAAGTCAAAATTTTTGACATAACTCGACAGCCTTATTTTATACAGTCATTATAATGAATATGAAAGCGTGTGGATAAACAAATGACAGATATCTTAACTATCTTTCATTCAAACCAAAGAAACCCAAACAATTTTAAATGTAATTGGTGAACTATTTTTTTGAGTTAAAGTAAAAGTAGTTGAAAGTAGTCCCAGCCTATAACAGAGGTGAATGTGATAGTGTAAGAGAGTGAAGAAATGCATACCTAAATCGCAGGTGGATGAGTCAAACTGGGACTCGAGATAAGATTTTAGAATCATTAATCTGCCGTATCCCTGCATCTCGACCCACGCTCCACTCTGGTCACGACGTGTCATTCCCCATCCGTACTATAAATACACGTAGTTCAAATTTCTTATTTTGTTAATGAACGCTGCCGTTTATAAATCATGTAAATAGGCTTGTAAATATAAAACTGATCCAGTATTTAAATGCTACTGAGCTCACTATTGAACAAAAATTGTACTGGACTATTTTATAAATATATACGACAATGTAAATTTGATTTTAAACCTGTATTTATATTTTTTTAGAAAACAATATAACTCAGGCCGACATTTTACGCGTTCTTTTGTAGAAAATTACTATTTCTGTAGAACAATATGTAGAAAACACGCCAGGTCAGTTGCGTTCCACATCCAAAGGAGCACCTTAGGGACTTAAATGAATGTTTATACACGATGTCTTAATGGTCGTTCTCTTTATTGTGAAGATGAAGGAATTGCGTTAAAAATACTTTATTAACGTGAAATATTTATCATGTAAGATTTTTTTTCATATAGGCCTACTACAGTATAATAACATATAAAAAGGCGTTACCTCAAAGCTGAACATGCGCACTTCCGGTTTGTTCGGCGTGACTGTTTTGTTGACACCACGGTAGATGAAGCGTGTTCCATCCCCCGCGACCCAAGGGTTCTCAATAACGTCACAAGCTGTGGCCGCTGTAAAATATAATGTCACTTTAACCATGGTAACATTATACGGACTGCATTACAAACGACTGGTCCCAGGTCCACGGCACAGATAATTGAACAGACAAACTCACCGCGCATGCTTATAACGGAATATAAGAAAATCAGTTGCATTATTGTCAGACAAAGTTTGCCCATATAAAGAGTTTTGTGCTAGAAAACCACTTGTTTTATGTCATTTACGTTACCTTACTATGTCTTATTTAACACAATTCCAATTTATCTTCCTTACCTGCAGGGTTATTTCCGCAGATTCCAGAGGCCTGAATTTTAAATGCGAGGAAGTTGTTGCAACGTTTGTCTTCATTCCAAGCGGTGTGCATGGGGTCCAACATAAATACAAGCACGTGATCCCCTGCAAAAAAGCGTTATGTACTTCGACAGCGAAAATTATTTCCTCTCTTTGTGAACCCAATGCATGTATTCTAAGATCACAAGTTTGATAGAATTCACTTCGCATCTTATGGAAGGACACATGTTCAACATCTACAGTAATGAAAGTGAATTTGTCTTTGATAACAAGTGACCAATATGAAGAAGTATACTGAACTTGCAAAGTTGCAATATACGCATTTGCAATCATGTGATTTACGGGTTTACAGTTGCACATCTTAATCAATGTTTGATTTCTTACCGCACAGATCCATAGGGTTGTTCATTTGCTTTGCCTTTTCCAGTAGGTTTAATCCCTTGAGGTCAGCCAAAGCTAAAACAGAATATGAAATTTCTCAACATATTCATGAATTTAAAATACTCAAAACATTATTGATAGTTAAATCTAAGGAGACACAAAAATAAATCTTAACTTGTCAAAAAATCTTCGCGAATAAGAGTTCATTGTTTGCCTAATATCAAAACCTCGTGCCGACCAAATTTTCAAAACACACACACAGACACACTTTTTGGCAACGCGGGAATCAGAAAAAAGCGCGAAATCTGGCAAAATCTCGTTCCTCTATACCAAATGGGAAATGTTCAAGAAAAGTCACGTGTTAAAATATCGTATTCTGATTGGCGATATTTTATTTTTATTCTTAATTTTGCACGTCATATTTAGCACGGCTTACTTTTGAAGAGTACGGGTGTACCGACAAGACGATCTCCGTACTTGATTGCCGGAATGTTCGGTTTTTGCCCACTCGCTAGCCGCTGTTCGCATTCCTGCTGGGTAAGTACCTCGCTGGCATTGAAGGCAGTTATAAAAGTTACGGCGAAGAACCCAGCGGTTGCCGGAACCAAGGCCGGTAACGTGCTATCTTTCGCAGTCCCTGCGTTAATCTAGCAAAAATATGTCATTCAATTTTACACACTTTTTAACACTTTATCTAATGCTCGGAACCAACCGATTAACACGACACAAAACAGCATAATGCCAGAATTTAATGCGACAATGTACACTACAAGAAATTAGTCATAAAAGCACACATACATTGTATTAAATTTTAATGAATTTTTCATACTAAAATCTCTTGCAATAGATAGCTTATACAGTGTTACCATGAATACGAAGTTTCCCGTAGCCATGGCGGCTGACAGTGATGGCTTCGTAGCGTCCATGTTGATTATCGGCACCGGGTCAAGAGTGATGCTGGGTGTGAGGGAAAGATCTATGCCTTAAGTAAGAATAGAATACTAGTATTTGTCAAGCTCGTTAAAATTTCTAAACAAACTGTGAACATAATTACCGTCTGAAATGGTAAATGTCTACAAATGTCTTTACTATACTAGTATTGCAATATTATAAATAAATATATCATTTTAACTTTGAAATATTTACATGAAGTAAATGATTATCAAACTTACTGCTGAAGTCACACATGATTCGAATTTCGCCTTTTGCGAAGTATTGTGTTGTGTAAGCTGGCACAGTACTCTTCAGACGCATTTCCGACACGGCATCTGTGATTGAACAAGATATAACAGAGGTATCGTTTTCATATTTTGATTTTAAATTCTATAGTCTACTATAAATCTAGCAGATATGCACAAGTTAATGACCATGTATAATAAATAAACTAGTTTATTTCTTGAAAAAAAAAAAGTAGATTATTTTTAGACGAATTATTTCAATATAATTTAAGGGAAATTTAGGTCAAACTATTTTCATTTACTGTTCTAACATATCTGAACGTATGTATTATAACATTTATTTGTGCAAAGTTTTATTGAAATGAAGTTTGTTGTTAGACAGCTTTTGATAATTTTCTTTTTAATTGATTAAAATGCAAAGACGATTGTAGACGGCCCTTAAAGGAAAGGCTTGAAGTTACCTCTGTTTGCGCAGGTACTGCCCTGCACGACCAAGGTGCTGTTGCTCTGGCGGATCAGTGCTGAGATGTCGTCTTCCGAGGTCAAGGACGCTCTGCTCAGAACTGAAATCCCACAACACAATTAATGTTTGGAATGAAAATTCATTGTGTGAAATATGTTTTTATATGTGTACAGTGTGTGTGGAGAAAGTGCGTTACGGGAATGTATTCACGCAGATTTTAGAAATAAAACAAGTAATACTTAAGATAATCTTTATTCATTTTTTATTTCGTGTGTTTATTTGACAAGAAATTGATACGTGCAGCTCAATACGTTTTTATTATAATTCTTAAAGCAGCGAAGTGATGTGTTTTTGAAATAGTGATTTTTGAAAAGATTATTTAATTGTCGACAAAATGATGTAAAATTTATTGGAGTGAAATAATTGAGTGTACGGATTTTTCAGATCAATGAAATTGTTCACTTAAGAATTTTGAAATGAAAACTTGAAATGTTAATTCTAAAGACGTAAAAAATGGATGGTTTGAATGAAGATGATATCGAAAACACGAATGACATTGATTCCTGCTACGAGAGAAGAGATTATGAATTAAATTTCCAGACAGGAAAAAACAAAATAGAGAAGGCTGCCGAGCGTGGTAATATCCAAGTTAAAGTCACCGGTGGTGGAATTACACTTTGTCTGAATGCAGATTTATATGACAAGGTAAGAGAAGCTTTAAAGCTCTTTTATAGCAATGAAAATCATGAACATTCGTGTACTCATATTCCGGTGAGAGATAATAAGAATAATCTCGTGGAAACCAAATATAAAGTGATAAATGGTAGAAATCATCTCTACACTTTAAATTTATATCACACCAAATGTTCGGCACTTGTTAATGGTAGAAAAGCACAGCTGTTTATTGATACAGTCCTTCCAGCTATTTTACAAAGGATAGAATGTAATGTTATGAGAGAAAACATTATCTCAGACACATGCAGTGATGAGACAAGTGTGATATGTGACGAATCAACGTATGTTAAAAAACTTTCGGATCCTTGGGCAGATGAATCTCAAATTGAATGCGACACCCTTCCGCCAATAATGAGGCAAGAAAACTTTAACAAAGATATACTGGGAAAAGATGACAACACATCACAAGTGAATGAACTGAAAAAAGAAAACAGAAAACTTAATGAGCAGATCACAAATATGACGACAATTATTGATGATCTTACAAATGAAAACAAAATTTTGAAATCAACGATAGCAGACTCCAACGCTGGGGCAATGATAGTCGAAGAAGAAATGAAACGACTAATGGAAAAGAATACGCAACTTTTAGCAAATCAGAGATCAAATGAAAATAAATCAAGCAATGTGGATAATAAAGTGCTCACACAAATATTTGATGCATTAAATGACTTGAGGAGCCGAACAGATTCAATATATCAAGAAATCAACGCAATTAAATGTCAGCCAAAGTATTCATCCGCCATGAAGTGCACGGAACATCATCATCTATCTCCTGCACTAACAACAGAGACTAACAGCAGCAAAATACGAATTGCAGAGCCCAGATCACCTGCAACAACACCAAAACAAGACCAAACTGGACATAAAGAAAACCTAACCGTAAATCAACAGCCCAGATCACATGCAACATCGCCAAAATTAGACAAATCTGGACGTAAAGTAAACTCAACCTCAAATCAACAACATCAAAACCAAAGTTTATTACCTGCAACAAGGAAACAAACAATAAAAACAACACTGCTACTTGGGGACTCAATAATACAAAAACTTAACCCCAAAGGACTCCTGACCAGTGTTCATAAGCATGCTATCCCAGGAGGAACCATCAAAGATGTCCTGAATGACATTCACTCTTTCAACTTATGTCACTTCAATACAGTGATTTTATATATTGGAGGTAATGACTTGTCAAGAACAAATGATCATGAACTCACAGAAGAACTATATGATCAGCTACTTGCCTTGATAAAAGCAAGCAATCCCTCTATTAAGACTGTAGTATGCAAATTGGCTCCGAGAGGTGACGTTGATGTTAGTATCCTCAACACGATAATAGATCGATTGGCTGCACATCACAGCTGGGTCTCCGTTGTAGATATCTTCAACGACTTTTACGATAAAAATGGAAATCTACAAATGAGGTTCATGGGACAACAAGACCACGTTCATCCATCTCCATCAGGAATAAAGAGAATTGCCGGATCTATTCACAGGGAATGCCCTCTAGTAGATGACTTTACCAAATCCACATATTCGACCTACAGACCTCAAAACAACTCGCACACAAACACCGGATTGATCCGGAAATACCCGCATAATTCTCAACCTCAACCAAGATGCATGAAGTGCAATGGTACAAACCATAAAACATTTGAATGCAGGTTTAAGCAAGGAGTTAAGTGCTGGTCATGTGGTATGTATGGACACAAACAGGAAACATGTTGGAATGCTCTATAGGGACTAGGCCAAGGAGCCACATCAAACAAACAAATTCAAACACTTAATAGTTTCGATATTTTAACAGATATATGTAGTGACTGTAATCAGAATATTTGCAAATGTAACAGTGTTTTACTAAAAGAAGAAATAACTATAACTAATCTCAATTTGAGCAAAAAAGGTTTAAATATTGGGTATTTAAATGTTCAAGGAATTTCCTCAAAAGTTGATGAGTTAAGATTATTACTAACAAATAATAACATACACATTTTTGGCATCAGTGAAACAAAATTAAATGAAAATCATCAAACAGAATTTTATCAAATTAATGGATTTAGAGCTTTTCGCAGAGATCGAAAAGAAAACAGAGGTGGTGGTATTTTAGTGTATGTCAAAGATAATTTAAACTGCAATCACAGGGAAGATTTAGAGAATAGGGATATTGAAAGTGTTTGGTTGGAATGCAAACCAACAAAAAGCAGGCCATTTTTAATTTGTTTACTCTACAGACATCCTGAATCCAGAGTAGACTGGAAAGAAAAATTTGAAATTCATCTAGAAAAAGCACAATTAGAGGAAAAAGAAATATTAATTTTAGGGGATATGAATAGAGATCTTTTAAATTCTCAGATTAAAAATGATTGGACTAATTTTATGTTTGGCCTTGGATTCACACAAATTATTGACGAACCGACTCGAGAAGGGCTAAATTTTAAAACACTTATAGATCATATTTATACAGACAATGCAGACAATATTTGTAATTTTTCTGTTCCTAAAATTGGGATAAGTGATCATTATCCAATATTTTGCAACAGAAATGCAAACTATAAAAATTTATGCAATTCACATCAGTTTATAAAATACAGATCCTTTAAGAATTTCAATAATGATAATTTCTCAAAAGATTTACGACTTATTGATTGGTCAACCATTTTTAATGAAACTGATCCAAATAATGCTGTAGATTCTTTTATGGACTTATTTATAAACGTCTTGGACAAACATGTCCCGGTTAGACATCACAGAGTAAAGAGGGCAAATCAGCCTGATTGGGTTAATTCTGATATTCTAGATGCAATAAAGCAGAGAGATAAATTTAAAACAAAGAATGATGTTGAGAACTATAGATTATTGAGGAATAAAGTAACAAGTCTAATGAATGCAGCAAGAAAATCAAGTATTGAACGGAAAATAGAAGATGGTCAAAACAATCCTGCTAATATTTGGAAAATATTCAAGGAATTCCAAAATCCAAATGGACACAAATCTGCTATTAACCAGTTAAATATTGATGGTTTTGAACTAAATGACTCGGAAACTATGAGCAATTATTTCAATTCATTTTTTACTAATGTTGCTACTTCGCTAAAAGAACATACAACTTATTCAGATTTTCCAGAAATCAAAGAATATGTAAATGGAAAGGTACCTAAAGAAATGTTTTTCAACATTCCATATATTACTAAAGAAAAAGTGTGTAAAATGCTTAATGATTTAGACACATCCAAAGCCACAGGTCTGGACAATTTGGGTCCACGGCTTTTGAAGATGTCGGCCAATGTAATATATCCTGTAATACATCACTTAATTAATTTAAGTATTAAAGAAAGCACAGTACCAGACTGCTGGAAACTAGCTAAAGTTAATCCACTTTTCAAGTCAGGGTCTGCTCAAGATGTTAATAACTACAGACCAATATCAATTTTACCTACATTATCAAAATTAATAGAAAAACATGTTCATGATAGTTTTATGGCATATTTAAACCATTACAATCTTTTAAGTAAATCACAGAGTGGATTTAGAAAAAATCACAGTTGTGAAACAGCATTAGTAAGCATGTTAGATAAGTGGATCAAAGCATTAAATGAAGGAAAATTTGTTGGAGTAATCATGATTGATTTCAGAAAAGCTTTTGATCTTGTTGACTTTGATATCTTAATAAGGAAACTAAAACTATATAAATGCAGTGATCAAACAATTAAATTTTTCAAATCCTATCTTTATGAACGAAAACAAGTTGTCAATTTGAACGGTGTACTCTCTGGGGAAGCTGAAATCAAATGTGGTGTTCCCCAAGGCTCAATTTTAGGGCCTCTACTTTTTCTATTATTTATTAATGATTTGTCACAAGTCTTATCGACAGCTGTTAATAGCGCAGACTTGTATGCTGATGACACTACAATCAGTGACATCAGTTTTTCCAAAAATATACTACAGCAAAATCTTCAGCATTCATTAGATATTCTTGAAATCTGGTGTAAAGAAAATGGCATGGTGCTTAACACTGAAAAAACAAAGGTCATTTTCATCACAACTCCGCAAAAAAGAACCAAAATGGGAAATATTCAGCTAAATGTTAATTATAAAAATATCAGTTTAAAACTAACAACAGGAGATAAACTGTTAGGCGTACATATACAAGATAATCTTAAATGGGATGTCCATGTTAATAGTATAAAAAGAAAAATAGCCTCAAATATATGGCTTTTATCTAAAATAAAATACTTTATACCCTTAAACAGTAGAATAATGTATTATAAAGCTTATATACAACCGCATTTAGACTTTTGTAATGTTATTTGGGGAGGCACTGGAGGAAATAACTTAAATAAACTACTCTCGTTACAAAAAAGAGCATGCAAAACAATATTTGGACCAGAATATGTAAGTTTTAAGGATGCAATGAACAAAATTAATTCTCTTACTATTCACCAGAGAATTGTACTTCAGAAAGCCAAATTTATGTTTAAAGTGCATAATAAACTTGTACCTGAATACATACAAGATATGTTCCAATATAGGGAGTCATCCGGTTTCAATATAAGAAATTCCAGCTCTACAGATTTTAAAGTACCGCGACCAAGAATAGAATTATTCAAGGAAAGTATGTCTTACTCTGGATCCAGGATTTGGAATAGTATACCGGAAAGCATAAGATTAAGTAAAACACTTAATCAGTTTACCATTAACCTAACAAATTGGATAAAGCAGAACTAACTATGATACATACTTCCAAAAACCGCACACCATTTTTTTTTGATAATATTCAATTAAACTCTAATACATTGACTGTAAAACATTTTGATTATGATTATTTTGACGATTTAAGTTAAACTTGATTGATCATGTTCTTAACTTTTATCGATCGCATTATATATGTATATTAATTTAATATTTTTTCATGTCTCTGTTTGTATTTTGCATATCATTGTTGTTTCTATGTTTTGTTACTACTGAATATATGTATGTACTTATTAAGAGGGCCCCAAGGGAGATTAGTTATTTTGACTAATTGGGTTACCCTCTATAAATAAAGACATTCATTCATTCATTCATTCATTCATTCATTCATTCATTCATTCATTCATTCATTCAATATAAATTACGAACTTACTATTTATTGTTACCGACTTTTTCACCGTGTCATTTACGGAAGCTTCTAGCGTCCAAGGAAACGAAGCATCTGGAAACCTCGTGACATTGGAGGACAAACCATGTACTACCACACTCACAAATCCGCCGCATGCCTCCTGTTGAGCACAGAAGGTAACATGTTTAGAAAAGGATGCGTGTTCAATCAGTAAAAAGAGATTAAACCCGACTTAACCCTGGATTACGGGCCACAAAGTCCTGAGAATATGTGTGTTTTTCTTCGGACTGTTGGAAGTGTAGTTGTTTGGTATTTGTTTAAATGCAGTAGTTTGTTTGGAGAAGATCCATTTTATTTTTACTGAAATTTGACTCAAGATTATATGCATACCCGTAAGTTGTCTCTCTGACGTAAGGCTCAGATTTAAATCTCAACCCTTTCCTCCATAGATACACCTTTATTGCATGGGCCAGGATCAGGATCTAAACTGTTCGCTTTTTGATTTGTTAGGTTGTTACTGACCAAAAAAGCGAACAGTGCAGATCATGATCATGAACAGACGGCACTATGAAGGAAAGGGTGGAAGTTTGTTCTGTTGGACAATAGTTCCGTAAAGACGCCTTTACAGGTAGCATTTGTAGAAATTATTATTGTCGTGAAGACAAAGAATAAGAAATGATTTTATTATGACAAGCATCATACTGATTTCTGCATCTTTATTCTTACAAGACCACGTTTTCACCTTTTGCTCTGATTTGATTTATGTTTCTACACCATGATTTAAACGCATTTAAATTGTTTTATGCTCGAGCATTAATTTTGATATCAATGTTTTATTTAACTTATTTTGTGCTGATAGGCACAGTTTTGCAGGAATAGATGTTTGAGATTTGAGGCTAATCGCCCTTCTCAGTTTCATAAAATTGTTCCTTAAGCTTATTCGGTACTCACCTGAACCGTGTACGGCTTATTTTGTACTATGTACCGGATGTGACAGTCAACTTCAAGGACGGGCTTGCTCATGTCTGTAAATAAACCAAGTTTCTAATTCTAATGTTTAATAAAGTACAAAGGACTACTTTTTTAATTATTTCCACGCTTTTTTTCTACACGATCGTTTTCTAGAAATACGACAAAACCCTTCAGCAAAGACTTAAAACATAAAAGAATATTAAATTAACGGACAAACATAAATGCTATCATTTGTGCCCATATTTTTTACAGTAAAGTGTCAATCACTCCAGTACAACTGATATATTATTATTCCCGGCTCTCAACTGTTGTCACAAGTTTTACCTTAACAGGACCCAAGATCATAAAACTAAGTTTTGAGATCAGTCTCAAATCTCAAGGATCTGATTGGCTGAAATGGCGACTGGTCGCCATTTCAGCCAATCAGATGCTTGAGATTTGAGACTGATCTCCAGATTTAGTTTTATGATCTTGGACACAGATCATTAATTAATATGTAATACATGGAAACAATATTATCGACTTGAACTTGATAGCTGACAAACAGCACATTTATAAATTATGAGAACTTTAGAATGGTTCAGTATCTTTTTTTTAATCAAATATGAATTTAAAATGCTTTCTTAAAAAGATAAAAATATCAATACCAACACCTAGCAGCTCAGAGGCGGATCCAGTAGGGGTTTCGTCTATCACCACTTATAGGCAGCAATACTCAATTTTTCAAGGGGGAATTCAGTCTTAAAGTTGGAAATTATCACGTAACTACCTAAGACTGGCCTTTTTTTCGGCGTTATTCGGCGTTAGCTGTCTAAGCTCACGTTTGACCTAGTTTTTCGACCAATGAAATATTGTAAATAAAATTTATTATGCAGCGGGAAAATCAAATAGATAATTTTGATTGGTTATTAGTGGGTCTTGATAATGATTACCGTAACGATTTTTATATTGTGTGTAAGTATTTACCTGGCGCTTTATGTTCGGGCATTTTCGTTTTAAAAAGCGTTAATTGTATTGGAGAAAAAGATATTTACGGTATAAATAACCAATTGTAACGTGCCCCGAGCGGAAGGCACATAAAACCGACTACTTGTCTCAGCCTATATATATAATTTTTCTCTAAAAAAAAATGATCTCAAACAAGATGAAGCAAGGTATATTATTTAAAACAATATAATAAATTTTTCTAAGCTACTTTGCTTCAAAATGACTACAATGATTTCAGAAATGATTGGGACGAAACGAAATTATCAAGGTTAGAATCAGCCGAACATATGCAAACAATCTCCAGGACAATGAACGCCTGGACAAAATGATTGGTTTCATACTCTCAGGCATCCACCCTGAGCAAAATCTGTCTAAAACAAAACAATCTAACATTTCATGCACACTCTCAGTGCACACGCTGAGCAATAAAATATAACGATTATTCATTCCAGACAATGATGGTTCGAACCAAATATTTTAACACACAATCACACTCTTACAACAACCATATCTGAGCACTTTAAATTTCAAACAGTGCTCAACAAAGTCATGAACAAATCATAATCAAAACAAACCTCAAGCAAAACGCCTTCAAACATACCCTCAACACTAAAACGCTGCTGAACAATAGTGTCTCAGACTTATGTGATATCCCGAGGATGCGAGAACCTCTTCGTCAGCAATAGTCTGGGAACACTGTCTAACCTGAAACCTATCCTCAGCACCTATTCTGAAGCTACCTAAGGGACAGAAGTGTCTCAGACGCATGTTGTTCCAGCAATTGTCTGAAGGCACTATCTAGAAACCCTATCCTCATCACCTACTCTGAAGCTACCTTAGGGACACAAGTGTTTCAGACGCATGTGTTTCCAGCAATTGTCTGAGGACACTATCTAAATACCCTATGCTCAACATCTACTCTGAAGCTACCTTATGGACACAAGTGTTTCAGACGCATGTGTTTCCAGCAATTGTCTGAAGACACTATCTCAAAACCCTATCAACCCTAGCTTCAACCAATACTATTCACATCATACATGTTGAACGAAACAACCCGGTCAATATGCCCTAGTACAGTGATGTACTATATTGGACCTATAATGCAGACCAAAATGTTGAATCTCAACGATGTGAATACCTCGACACTCGGCGACAGACTGCCCTGTATCAATGAACGGTAATTGCTTTTATACCATCTGACGGAAGTCCTCGGACTTTACCGTTCAAACATGCTTATTTAACACAAAGCATTAAAATAACCAAAAAGATTTAGCAGTTAGACTCGGCCCAAGCTAAATCTTCAAATAATTTTCCTCACACAATTAAGTCAATTGATGGCTTAAATACGATTTTATATGGAATATTCATAGGTGTCAGGTAAACACTCGAGTACAATACACAGTGTAAAACGACAGAGAAGTGCAGATATTTCTGGTTCTTACTGGTTCCTTTCTAGTTCCTTTGATACTGATTGTTAATTTCAAGTCCAGATATTCAAAACGCCTTGGTGTAGTGGTTATCACACTCGCCTCTCAAGCGGAGGCCCCGGGTTCAATACTCGGGAGGGACACTTTCTTTTAAAGTTAATTTACGTAAAAGTTGGTAGATTTCGCTCTTGTAACAAGTTGTTATTATTTTCATTTATTGTATTTTAATGACATTTATTCATCATTAGTGCTAACTCTACAAGAGGTTTTTTTATTGAAACTGAATGTACAGTTAATGTTAGACAGTCTTCTTTAATCGTCGTATTATCACCAGACAAAATTTTTGCACGGTCTTTATTTCTTTCTTTCTTATATATAAAAATCTTTTCCATGAACGCCGTTTATCTTTTTTAAAGATATTTCTTGTTTAAATTTAGCATCCGCCCAGCTATGGCGATTATCGATTTAAAATAAATTGACAACCATTTACTTTCGATTCGGATTTTGCACTAATAATCAATGTACTGCATCCATGAATTTTGGATTCAGATGTTACTCACTTTCGACAAAAAATGTAAGGGTCTCGCTCATTTTTCCTAAATTTAATATAGTAATTTTTTTTTATTTTGTTCTTAAGTTTTTGAGAATTTTGCAATTCAGTTCACCTGCAATATATGAAATCACGAGTAAGAGATGTCTGTAAATGAACAGTAAGCTCTCACTCATGATTTCGTATATAGAAGGGACATATATTTTGGACTACTTTGTCGTTGAGTTCCTGCGAAATTATATCAATAATAACATTGGTAAGTTAAAGATAAATTTAATACATATATTAATCACTAGAAATACGATAAAATGTTGAAAAACGCGATTCTACGAAGACAAACAAATTGTACAAATTGTAAATGATCGGATGACAGTTGATGAGATCAAACTGATGTGGATATTTTGTCAAAAAAGTGTCAAACCAACAACCTGTTTCTTCGGTCCACTTAAAAGCTCCCATCAATATATGTTATCGATATGTTAACCTAAAGATCTTCAAACGACGATAAACCATAGTCCAAAAAACACGCTTATAAATTATAAATATCCTTTTTAAGACTCCATCAGATAATTATAATAAAACGCATAAATATATTATCCAGTAAACAGTGCCCAAGGTTATAAAACTGAGCATGGAAACCAGTCTCAAATCTCAAGCGTCTGATTGGCTGAAATGGCGACCAGTCGCAATTTCAGCCAATCAGACGCTTGAGATTTGAGACTGGTTTCCAATCTCAGCTTTATAACCTTCAGCCCAGGATATCGGCGCTTGCGCTCGGTGTCAATTCACCTGTTGAAGCGGCTACCCTGGCTTTCAACAGTCATCTAACCATAAAATTGACATTTCGCAAATCAAACAAAAAAAAACTCTTAGGAAAACCCCAAATCAATTCGTTCTTAAAAATCAGTTTGTGGGCAAATAAAAATTAGTCTTTATTCACCGGTGGTCTTTGTTAACAGATGGTCTTTAGCTCAGCTTTGAGTGTATTGATATTCATCCATAATTTAGAACACATATTTTAAAAGTACTGTATCCTTAAATCATATATTTAATCAAGATGCAAAATCTAGCATACGTAAACGTAAGGTTAGGGTTTCATCCCATAGGTTAAAAATTAAAGCTGGCAGATGGGTAAGACCAATAAGCATTCCTTTAAATGACAGAAAATGTGTTATCTGTAATACACTGGAGGACGAATATCATTTTGTATTAGAATGCATTCAATATAGAGAACTAAGAAAGAAATACATAAAAAAGTATTGACATAGACCAAATATGATTAAGTTTGATGAACTGTTGAGAACAGATAACAAAAGTGAAATTAGAAAATTAGGTATATACATTTTAAACGCTTTATCTAATAGAAAATTAATGTTTATGTATGGTGGAAACTAACAAGCCATATTTGTCATTTTATTGAGTAATAAGTAACGTGTGTAAACGAGTCATGCAATTTTGATTATGATATTGACAACTTAAATTGTTTGTTAGTTAAAAATAGTACAACATAGTATAAAATTGTTCTGTTATTTGAAAATATTACCTTCTCCGATGTTGTGTCTTAGAAATGAATAGGTCTGAAATTGTTTATACCACTATTAATATACCTTGTAATAGTTGTGTTATAACAAATTTATATATTTGTCATGGCTGTTCGCTATCTTGTACTATGCAAAATGTTATCCTCATGGGCTTTTAAGTCTAAAGGAAATAAAATTACGATGTTCTGTCTGTCCGTATAATTACGATGTTCTGTAGGGACCATCGGTGTTGTTGAAGGGAGTTTTCGTTAGATTTTTAAATCCGTCTGCATGTAGAATTTAAATGTGATCCGTCTTCAAAGTCGAGACGCAACAATGTGTGAGGGTTGCTTGCGTGCTAATTAATAGAACCTGAGTAAATATGAGACATTCTTAGACATATTTATGAAATGAAAATATTTTCAAATGATCTTAGCTTTTACCTTAACATCACAAAATGGATGCAGCAATGCACATTACAAATACAGTTGAATTTGCTTGAAAGAGGACTTCTAATGTAACGTTGATGTATAATGTTACCAATTTTGTATGTTCTTCACGTGGCTTTATGGATTTACAAATATTCCCCTGACTGAACAATTTCTATTGTTTGATTTGAATTGTGTTGAACGAAGGTAATTGAATGGAAGCTCAAATTTCAAAAGCAAAGTTTATCTGCTTGAAACAGCTAAAATATTTTTGTCTCTTGGGACCGGTTCATGATGTCCCGAGATCACCATTATTTACTGCCATTTGTTGTTCTTTAAACAACAAAATGCTATTTATTTTTGCGAAAAAAATTCACTGTGAGCCACTACAAAAGCGATGGATGACGATTTTAATGTATACTTTATCCACCTTCGTAAACTGCTACACTGTGGTCGTTCTTTTCTTGCAGGAAATCGAGGACAATGTTGTTTTTTGTTATAGACAACAACAACAGAAACAGCTTCGTGTTGAGTATTGTACAACAAGAAAAGTATAACACAGATGTGTTATATGTGCACGACAATTCAAGGAAGTTTGATGTTTGGTGTAAGAGTTCATACAGGTGATGGATTGTTTGTAAACAAAGAAAGAATTAAGTGATAATATATTGTTGTCTTTTATTGGCGAAGGGTATTGAACTTCGAAGGATGTGCGTGTGTATTAGTTGTGGAACGCGTTGTATACAAAGAAGGGAGAAGTTTGAAATGAAATATACCGGAAATGGTATGGCCTGGGGTTTATGTTGAAATGTGTTTATTGAACATTTTCAAGTTTGCAGTAAATGCAGGGAATGATTTGAAAACAAACGAATTGAACAGTTTTCCGTTTTAATATAATGATAACTAGCTGGAAAATAGTGGAAGAGATGGTTGCTATGGTAACATGCATTAGAATTGCCAGAACTATATGTATTGATATGTATTCATTTTAGGATACAAAGTAATTTCTCACTTTTTAAGGATTTACTACCTTCCCCCTTTCAAATTTATCGCTAAAAAGAAAAGTTTCAAAATTTCAATAAGGGCAAAATACCTTTCAAAGAAACTTTGCACAAATGAATGTTAATTTTGTTTCATATATAATAGTTTGATAATTTCTTTTTAATCGATGGTCGAACAAGGAGGAGTGTAGTAGAGCGTTAAGAGCACTCAAAATTTCGTAAATGTAACTGATTTTTAGCTCGACTATTCGAAGAATAGGGGAGCTATCCTACTCGCCCCGGTGTCGGCGTCGGCGTCCCCGTCGGCGTCCGTTAAACAAAAAATGCACTTTGGTCCATAACTTGGAAACTACTTATGATATCAACTTCAAACTTGCAATATATATCCACCATCAAATTCTACATCATTACCAACAATACCCATAACTCTGCTACAAATATTTTTAAAGTTATGCCCCTTTTTCACTTAAATTTTGTGTTAAGGAAAATATGCACTTTGGTCCATAACTTATAAACTACTTGAGATATCAACTTGAAACTTGGAATATATATTCACCATCAAATTCTACACCATTAGCAACAAGACCCATAACTCTGTTGTCAATATATTTCAAGTTATGCCCCTTTTTTCTTATATTTTGTGTTAATCAAAATATGCATTTTGCCCATAACTTTATAACTACTTGAGATATTGCCTTGAAACTTGAAATATATTTTCACCATCAAAATCTACATCATAGCCAACAAGACCAATAACCCTGCTTCCAATATTTTTCAAATTATGCCCCCTTTTCACTTACATTTTGTGTTGAGCAAAATATACACTTGGCCCTTAACTTCGTTATGAATGGAGGGATTTCAAAATAACTTGGCACAAATGTTCACCATGACAAGACAGTGTGTCGCGTACAATACCCATGCCTGTAGGTCCAAGGTCAAAGTCACTGTTACTAAAAATAGATTTTTCTTGTCCAGGCTGTTACTTTGTTATGAATGGAGGGATTTCAAAGTAACTGGGCACAAATGTTCACCATGACAAGGCGGTGTGTCCGCACAATACCCATGCCTGTAGATCCAAGGTCAAGGTCACTGGTACGAAAAATAGAATTTTCTTGTCCAGGCTGTAACTTCGTTATGAATGGAGGGATTTCAAAATAACTTGACACAAATGTTCACCATGACAGGGCGGTGTGTCGCATACCATGCACATGCCTGTAGGTCAAGGGTCAAGGTCACTGTTACTAAAAGTAGATTTCTCTTGTCCGGGCTGTTACTTTGTTATGAATGGAGGGATTTCAAAATAACTTTGCACAAATGTTCACTATAACAAGGCAGTGTGTCCGCACAATACCCAAGCCTAAAGGTCCAAGGTCAAGGTCACTGTTACTAAAAATAGAATTTTCTTGTCTGGGCTGTAACTTCATTATAAATGGAGGGATTTCAAAATAACTTGACGCAAATGTTCACCATGACAGGGTGGTGTATCGCGTACTATGCCCATGCCTGTAGGTCAAGGTCACTGTTACTATAAATAGAATTCTCTTGTCCGGGCTGTAACTTTGTTATGAATGGAGGGATTTCAAAATAACTTGACACAAATGTTCATCATGACAAGGTGGTGTGTTCCGTACCATGCCCATGCCTGTAGATCCAAGGTCAGGGTCACTGTTACTAAAATAGAATTCTCTTGTCTGGGTTGTAACTATGTTACGAATAGAGTAATTTCAAAAGAACTTGGCAGAAATGTTCACCATGACAAGGTTGTGAGTCGTATACCATGTCCATACCTGTAAGTCCAAGGTCATTGTCACATTTACCAAAACTTGAATTTACTTGTTCTGGCTATAACTTCTTTTTGAATGAAGGGTTTTCAAAATAACTTGGCACAAATGTTCACTATGACATTGCATTGCATTACCACCAACTTCTTCACAGACATTTCCGTATTGAGAAGACAACAGTGCCACAAATACAAATAATTTACTTGATCTTCAAGTTTATGCATATTCCTATAATTACTCGAACATCACTGTCTTTGAAATGCTATTATTCCCATCATTGCACTTGAGTGTCTGAAAACGATGCATAGCGGGGGCATCCATGCCCTATGGACACATTTCTAGTTTCACTTATATTTACACTTAAGTGCACTTCATCGATAACTTTGCAAATACTTAAGGTATCAACTTCAAACTTCCATTATATTTTCATTTCAGTTCTTTTTCTGTAACATTACTGAAGTGATTGATATTTGACTAAAAGTCAATGTCTGTAATAAAAAATTACTAACAAGTTTTCTAACAAATTCAGAAATATTTCATAGTTATTCCCCTATTCAGTGTAATATTTATGGTACATTAAGGAATTATTTCTGTTATTTGAAATGAATTTCTCCCTTACCATTCACTTGTTAATATTTTTCCTGATTGCACATGAATGTATGGCCATAGTTGTTATTGTTTTAATCTTCAAATTGCATTTGTTTCAAATGATTCGAATAGTCGAGCATGCTGTCTCCTCTGACAGCTCTTGTTCATTATTGTCATTGTATATTTTCATAAGTAGATACTCTACTGAGAGCTATGTAAGCCATTCCTCCTTGGAATATCATTTTCCCAATATCAACAGGAGATGAAGATAATGTTAAACCTTGCACTTTGTGGACAGTTACACTAAAATTTAATTTTCATGAAGAAGTTGGAAATTATCATTGCGCTAACCACATTACAATGAATTTGCTTTAGATAAACTAAACAGTGCCTTTCAAAATTGTCCTACCACGTACATGGTATTATTTGTTGGTACTTTCAAGATGAAAATCTATACTAACTATATTATATTCAGACACTGCATCTTGATATATAAAATTATTCATTACTCCTACACAGCTAGAATCAGACCAGTGGGTTGGGTACAGTGTGATATGTAAGACATTTCAACGATTATATTATTTCTATGTTTTCTATGTTTAGAAGCGTTCCTCAGTATTATTTTTAGAAAATAGCAGTCATTATTGCATATTTAAACTTATACAGTTACAGCCGATGATCCTCCATGTGAAATTTGATGTCATTTTTACAAACTTTTATGTAGTGAAGGGACCTGTATGATTGTGCTGAAACCCCATATCATTTCACTAAGTTAGTACAGCTTATGCTTCAACTACCATAAAAATGTTAGAGGAATTGACAAGTGCATTTGGTGCTGTAACTACTGTGATCATATAGGCGAAGTGCATAGTCAATCATTTGGTTTATTAGATAATCAATGAAAAACAAGTGTGTTGGCGAAATTTTGAGATACCGTATAGCGGGTTATTTCTGCGGGTATAAATTTCTGCGTTTTGCCCTCAAAAATGGATCCAAAAATTTCTGCGGGTTTTATTTCTGCGTTTCCGTTTCCCATGAAGGATAAATTTCTGCGGTTCAGAGGTTGTAAGGTGTCGTAAGAATAAGTTTAAAAGTAGTATGGGCAATTTATAAATTTTCCCGACGTGGGCGAACAGACAGATTAAAAAAGTTAAAAAGTCATTTCATCAGTTTGTCAGCCAATATTTTCCTACGCAGTGGGCTAAACTTAACATATGTGCGGCTAAGCTATATGCGATATGCCTGCAACAAGCTGGCGGCAGAACAAAAAATATTACAATGGCTTTTAGTGTAAATTGACCCGTGGTACTATATTGCCCTTGCTTTACTTTTTCCGCAACTATTTACACTGAAATTTTATGTCGCATTTGCTCTCGGTATCTGACAACATGTAAGACAACACTAGACAACAAGCACGTACCTTGAGCAACAGCAACAACAACAGCTACGAGCACTAAGACCTCAACTCTCGACGCTGCGGATAAACTCCACTCCTCCATCATGTTCTCGCGGCTTTCAGAGAACAACTGCCAGGAGCTATATAGAATTCCTATACCCGGAATACACCTGAATATAGATGTCACATAATCTCCCGCCGCTTTCAGGTCGAATATTATACCATTGTAGCCTAGGTTACAAGAGTAATAAGGTAACGTTAATATTGATTGGGCTGAATTATTAGATCACCTGTACCACAGCGTTCGGGGTATACGAGACCGGTGCCTATATCAGCATTTTTTAAAATGAAAATTGAGGTTTTAAAAGCTTTGTTCTTGAAATCTAACTTTCGAACAAGATGACTTTCCTGAAATGAATTATTGATAAATATTCAAACAAAGAGGGATGGTATTTGTTTATAATATATAATTTACGTGTCTTTGTTCCCGAACAAGATTGTCAAAGGCTGGTATTTTAGAACATCCATTAGTAAAGTGGAACTTAATAAATGTTTTATGTGGAACGTGAAAATTCACTTGCCAGACTAATTGAAAACATCTCCAGTAATTGACAGCTCAGCCGCAAAAATCAGTTATTAAAATAATAATAGCAAATGACAAAAAATAGCTGATATGTAAACGTAACATCGCAATGTTATGATCAATAATCAAATTTAATTGAATTGTGGAGCAAACCGTGGGTTGGAGTAACGGTAATACACCAAGGCGAATCCGACGGGGCAAGTGTGAAGTTGGTGCATCCTAGGATCGGGTTTTAGCCCATTGTGGCAAAATGCTTGCCACCCTGGTAAGAGGCCTGAAACTGAAAAAAAATTCAACTGACCGTTCCAAGGCGTCAGCTCCTCAGATACACATTAACATTTATTTCTTTCCGTGTCCTTTTGGAAATGATCATATTTTGGAAATGATCATATTATAAACACGTGCCTCTTTTCCACTCTATTTTTTGCTGTGAAGAGATTGCTATTTTTTTCTGAACGAGGCTATTCCTCTTGGCCCTCCTTTACTTTATAACACAAGTCAAAATAAAACTTGTGTTCCCTTTATGACAAGAGTCCTTTTAACAAATTTGATCTGTTTTTACTGGATTTTCAGACATATTTTTATTCATCATTTTTTCTTAATACTTCAATTTAACCCGTTCTTTTATGAAATATTTAGCTTCTTAAAAGTTCGTTAACGAAAATTTAACAATATCATTGAAAATCCCGTCTATAAGAAAGAATTCGATCGGACCTTTTGTACTGTGTTAGAGAGTTTATATATTGTAGTCTATATGGACAAATATGATTTTTCAATAGTATATTCTTACTTAAGTTTAGGGCTGGGGCTTTAAAATTTGTTTTAATGACATAAACTTTGAATTTTGGGTAGGTCATTAGTATCAGCTGGAATATAGTGGGCCTAGAATTTTCTATCCTTTTTATCTTTGAGTTATACCCTCTAAATATGGTTGTTAATGATGAGTATTAAAGCTTACTTTGTATCTAGATTATCGACATAATATCAGAATAAATACGGGCCTTTTAGCCAGTCCTGTTGAAAACCTTATCGAAATGAGGATATGACTTCACTTTCTAAAATCTTTAGCATGTATCGATAACTGTGTTTACCCCAAAATCAGTTATCTCCCTATTACGAAACAAATCGTTTGCGAAAATCATTTCGGTTAGTTTTTAATGAAAATAACCGGTATTAATTATGCATAAATGAAAAAGAGCCCGACATCATAATCCTTGCGAAACTGGATAGTCCAATGAGTTGACAATACCGTGAACTGGCGAAATAGAACGCCGCGGACGTTAGCACATTGATTAGCCTGAGATGAATGCTTGCATGTTATTCACTTAATGACAATTATAATTATAAACACGGAAATTTGTTTGTCTACATACTAAAACAAAAAGAATAATAAAAACAAAAACAAGCATTGTTGTTATTAGACATGTCATTAATTAGTCGTGCGTAATATTTACGTAGAGAAACAATATGTTAATTTTTAAAGTTTGTTTATCGGTCAGTTAACATAGCTTCAGGTTAGTAAACACCAGATTGAAGCATATAAGTGAAAACTTCCGCACCGTTTATGGTCACTAAACAGAGTTGTGTGGTCTTACGTTTCGCAAAACGGTCGGAAAATCCCTGTTCATCCTCGCCCGCCGCCTCATCCTCGCAATTGAAATGCAAAATCTCGTTGTTTTTGCATACCACTTTTAACACACTTCATAAGTTATAAATCTTTCGTCCATATATTTTATGACTATTTGGACTTAGATCTAATCGAAAACGGTTTATGACACGGCGGCGGTTGTTTCATCTAAAAGATCGTTTAAACCTTTGGAAACATCTCAACAACAGATAACTGCTCTGCGGCGGACATAAAACTTTGCTCTTCACTTCATTTTAGTGTTCTCATTATGACTGTTCTCTTCGCTGTGTAAAAAAGATTTGTGAAGTTAGCGGCCTAGCGGCTTGTTTTTAATACAGTTAGTCTCAATCCTGTGCTTGTCAGCAAGAATCTGTGACTACTATTTATCGTAGTTTCATCAGATCCCTTACCAGAAAAAACAAACGAGTTATCATTTGGTACTCTAGATATGGCATGGTATAGGACGCCAGCGTTTCCTTCAGTTTAGCATAAAAAACAGCGTTTCTTTCAATTCAGCATAGTAAACCTCAGTTCAGCAAAGTGAACTTCATTTCAGCATATTGAACAGTGTTTCCGGCTTCAGTTCAGCATAGTGAACAGTGTTTCCTTCAGTTCAGCATAGTGAACAGTGTTTCCTTCATTTCAGCATAGTGAACAGTGTACTTCAGTTTACCATAATGATCAGTGTTTCTTGCATTTCAGCATAGTGAACTTCAATTCAGAATAGTGAATTTCAGTTCAGCATAGCAAACTTCAATTCAGCATATTGAACAGTGTTTCCGCATTTCAGTACAGTGAACTCCAGTTCAGCACAGCGAACTTCAGTTCAGCATACTGAACAGTGTTTCCTGCATTTCAGCACAGTGAACTTCAGTTCAACATAGTGAACTTCAGTTGAAGAAAGTGAACTTCAGTTCAGCAAAGTGAACTTCAGTTCAGCAAAGTGAACTTCAGTTCAGCATAGTGAACTTCAATTAAGCATAGTGAACTTCAGTTCAGCAAAGTGAACTTCAATTCAGCATAGTGAACTTCAGTTCAGCATAGTGAACTTCAATTCAGCATAGTGAACTTCAGTTCAGCATAGTGAACTTCAATTCAGCATAGTGAGCTTCAGTTCAGCATAGTGAACTTCAATTCAGCATAGTGAACTTCAATTCAGCATAGTGAACTTCAGTTTAGCACAGTGAGCTTCATTTAAGCATTTAACTTCAGTTAAACAAAGTGATTTGTGTTTCCTTCTGTTCTGCATAGTGAACAGTGTTATACGCTAACGTTTTAATGTCTTATCATTTGTCATATGATGAAATTTTTGAATAATGTTGTTTTCATAATATTTCTCATTATGGTAGTGTTAAATGCTTCACTGTAAATTTTATGACAGTAAGCAATGTTATTATCCTTGTAACCCATTTGTAAAAATAATTATATATGAAACTTCGTGATGTGATATTAACATTTTAGTTACTCATTTTAACATAACATGTCATTGCTGAGTAGTTTTGTTGTTAATTTTTGACGTATATACTGTTCAGTTATTCTCTGAATGAATTCAGTGCAAGTGCAAAGGATTCTGGATAATTTAACATTATTATGATTATTCGAAATGTTTTATTTTAAAATGTTTATGCTTTGTTTGTGGACAGTTGCTTTTAGTATAACACAAACACAAGCAAACGGAAATTTGCTGAAAGAATTCAATAAACAAATTGAACTAAAATCAAAAGCTTCGATAAAACCGCCAAGTGAATCTGACAAAGTTAATTTTGGAAGTTCGAAAATTCTTCTGGATTATTTAGACCTTCTGAAGAACGGTAATGGCGTATCAAGTAATATACGAATTCCAACACAACAATCTGGTCTGTCGTCAATAAAAAGTAGAAATGACAAGGTCAAAGCGGACAACATTGAATCAACAAGAACGCAAAGAACGGAATTACTGAAAAGAAGACTCCTCAATCAAATTATAAATACGTATAGGGGAACCAAAATCAATCAGTTTCACGAACAACCGGTGCAAACGGACCATCAACAGTTACGTGTGAAACAGCCAATAGTTGAAACAACTCGGACAAGTGTGACTCATCGAGATAATACAACAGTTTCTAAACATGGTACTTCAACACTGCCAGGTTTTCGTCTCGGAAAAGATGAACAACTTAAAACA
This sequence comes from Corbicula japonica, assembly GCA_038501625.1. Taxonomy (NCBI): domain Eukaryota; kingdom Metazoa; phylum Mollusca; class Bivalvia; order Venerida; family Cyrenidae; genus Corbicula; species Corbicula japonica. Next base: position 195,378 of record JAZAYU010000008.1, on the reverse strand, counting down.
ACCACTAAACCTTCTTCACCATTAACATCTCCGAATCATTCGATGTCATCAACAAAATCTTTGCAACCAGCCACAAAATCTTCGATATCATCCATAGAATCCTCGCTTACAGACACAGAATCTACGATATCAGACACAGTAACAATTTCAACAGCTAAAATTTCATTAAACGCAACAACTATTGTATCGACGAAAACAAAAAACATTACAACAACGACAGAATCAACAATATATACAACGGATATTTTGTTGCCACCGATAGTGAATTCGACATTGCCAAATGTTCCAGTACAAACAAAAGGTCAACCTAAACCAACTGTGACTGTATCAAATTTGAAACAACCATTTGAAAACACTACACCAGTCTATTCAATTACAAACACCACAATGTATAAAGCAAACACAACAGTATTTTCGCCTTCGTCGAGTTTAATTCCGAAAGCCAATGAATCTACAACTACACCGGTGACTTCAGATTTTAACAAAGCGAACAATAAAACTGCTGAAATGAAGCTGAATTCTTCCAGTCATACTACTGAACGAATTTTATCTAGATTACAACATACTTCCACAGCGCCACTAACAGTCAGTCCATTCTTATCATCGTCACCGGAAGTGATCAGTGTCACTGAAGGAAATTCAGTTTCAGATCTTCCTGTAGCTTTGGCACTGACAGGTGAAACAACGGCTCCGAACAACGCGTCGACTTTCCTAAACCAATTAAAGAACACGAAATTTTGGAGTAATTTACAACAAAAGAAACCTGAACCAACAACGCCGAAAGGTTCCACATGCGATGATAAATGCGCTGTTATAGAAAATGTTTGCCAAAACGGTGCCACCTGCATCAGTTCGTGTTCCGGTTTTACCTGTGCATGCGCGTCGGGTTTCACTGGCTACGTTTGTGACAAAAAGATCGAAAGTGAAACGACAATATCTCCGACTGCAAAGCCATAGATGCTTTTGTTAGCATAGCAATGGTTAAATGCAACATATAAAAAAACCTTTTATCTCCTGTTACACGTGTTAGCGATAAACACATACATTTAGTAAACAAGACAGTGCATCTTTGTGTTTGCTGGTTTTACCTGTTTTTAACCGTTATAAATGCCATGTTCTTTAATCTTTAAATCGTTATATGAAGCAAATAGTGTAATAAGCAATCAACAATTGGCTTTCAATCTTAACATTGTTGGTACGGATTGTTAACCATTACAGATACTGGTGGAATCTTCAACACTCATACGTTACATCCACCACTGCCTCCACACACAGCAAAAGGCAGCGAGGAAAAAATACATGGGTTAATAAAATGATCTATTTCAAATAAGACATAACAAAAGAATGAACAGTCTTAGTAATAAAAGTAGCAATACAATTTGCGGATGAGAATATCAACCAGGTACTAGGGTGCATCAACCTCACACTTGCCAATCAGGTTCTCGTGTGAACAAACAAGTGCAAGTTGTCTTGGTGAATTAGCTCCAACCCACCCTTTAACACGCAAATGGTGCATGCAATGTTGGAACTAAATGAAAACAAACATATTATGTTATGTCATAAATGTCTCCACGCTCTGCGTAAAACCACCTTTAAATTAAACATTTCCAGAAGACACGGGTTAAGAAAGACCTTGTTGTAGCTAATAGTTATTTTAAACCAGCTGTGTTTTTGAAATAAATTTGGATATCGGCGATAAAACTTTCAAATAGTTTTTCTTTGTTTGTGGTACCGATATCCAGTGTATGTTAATTTTTCTATTATGCAAATATTAGGTTCATTTGGAACATTAAATATTGTTTCAAGCTCTTGAAAGCAAACAAGCTGTCAAATATAAACCCCGTTAGCTGTTGCACGTGGGACATCGCCATCCAAAAATGGAAAATTAACGATATTAAAATCAAAATTATTTCTAATGTGATATATTTTTTTATATTTTCTTTAAAAATATTTAGAAACAACTATGTTTATTTGCTTTTTTGATGATTTTTCATTATTAAGCTGAAGTTCATAAGGATATAGTTTGCAGATCACAGATGGAAAACGATTATTATCTGCATTTAACAAATCGTCAAATTGCCTTGAAGAGTTGTTAAAGTCTATAATAATGTCATCTTGATTTTCGATAAAAAGAGATAACAATAAGTCTCTTTCATAGCATTGTAAAAACCAATCAGCAACTATGGGTGCTCAGATATTATCCAGCAAAAGAGAATGACTCGATCACTCAGTTTTTGACAAGTCCATAAAAAATAAATATCAAAAGAACCATCTGTAAAAAGCCAAACGTTTTTTTCTATGAGACTAGTTAGCTTGTGATTAATTGAAGTAGTTACTTATCTTGTTTTGGCTTTACACTGATTTTTGACATAAGTAAATATGTTCTGTAACAATATCAGTCTTTGAAGAAGAAATCAGTTTATAAGAATTTGTACTATTAAGCTGTTAAGTTTAAATATAAATATGTTATATTTAAAATATAATGTATCCACCACACTATAATTACATTATATGAAGCTTTATCGGCAAGTCTCAATACACGGCTGTTATAAAAGTCTTGAATTTCCTTTTCGGCGTTAGCTGTCTAAGCTCACTTTTGACATAGTTTTTCGACCAATGAAATATTGTAAATAAAACTTATTATGCAGCGGGAAAATCAAATAGATTATTTTGATTGGTTATTAGTGGGTCTCGTTAATGATTACCGTAACGATTTTTATATTGTGTGTTAGTATTTACATGGCACTTACATGTTCGGGCATTTTCGTTTTTAAAAGCGATAATTGTATTGGAGAAAAAGATATTTACGGTATAGATAACCAGTTAAGTCAATTGATGGCTTAAATACGATTTTGTATGGAATATTCATGGGTGTCAGGTAAACACTCGAGTACAATACACAGTGTAAAACGTCAGAGAAGTGCAGATATTTCTGGTTCTTACTGGTTCCTTTCTAGTTCCTTTGATACTGATTGTTAATTTCAAGTCCAGACATTCAAATCGCCTTGGTGTAGTGGTTATCACACTCGCCTCTCAAGCGGATGCCCCGGGTTCAATACTCGGGAGGGACACTTTTTTTAAAGTTTATTTACGTGAAAGTTGGTAGATTTCGCTCTTGTAACAAGTTATTATTTTCATTTATTGTATTTTAATAACAGTTATTCGTCATTTGTACTAACTCTACAAAAGGTATTTTATTGAAACTGAATAAATATACAGTTAACATTAGACATTCTTCTTTAATCGACGTATTATCATCGGACGAAATTTTTGCACGCTCTTTATTTCTTTCTTTCTTATATATACAAATCTTTTCCATCAACGCCGTTTATCTTTTTTTAAAGATATTTCTTGTTTCAAATGAGAATAATTTAAATCATGTCGGGGTGGTCGATCGTGTTGTATTTTAGGGTATAAGTATGCGAAGAAAAACAGACCTTCATGTGAATAAAAAGAGCACCTTGATTGCTGACAGAAACTGCAGTTAATGTTACACGGTATGCAGGTGTCATAGGCCTGAATTGTATACTTGTTTCGTCTATGACAACCTAGCAGCACCGACAAGTACCGTACAGGGAGACAATTGCCAGAATGTATTGGCCAGCAATATCTCCAATCCTCAGTGTATGGACTCGTATCCCGTAGGAAGATCCGCAGACTTATCTCGTTGTCAAATTGTAATTTATGCCTTTGGACACCACACACTGGACTTTGAAAATCAAATGAATCACAGTCGACACAGCCTCGTTACCGCTCGAATACAGTTCCCTCGACAGGATTTTCCCGCGCAGGTGAAAGATACTACAAGCCACATTCTGCTTGTTGTATGTTAATAAAAACCTAACATTTTACATGGCTGAACCTTGCACGTTTTCACTAAATAAAAAAACAACACACGATCGTGTACTGTATATAGTTTTTTCTGTATTAACAATAAAGACATATCAATAAACAATACTGTGATTGGCTGGAAGAAAAAATGAAAATAGTCTGGGACCTCATATGTAAGAAACATGCGATGCACGCCGATATCACCAAAACATTGAATTTGTGGTTAGTCCAATACTAGTAATAGCAATGCCCCGGATGCAAATATTTCTAATTCTGATATAAAAAATGTCCCAGAAAAAAGTCAAAGAAAACAGAAAGAGTGTAGATATCATTGCATGACAAAATTGAAATTGGACATAAAACAAACCATTTAAGAGGTCGCAAACATTGCAAATGGCGAAAACTGGCTAAAATTTCAAAAATGAATTTTGGGGGAAATACTTATTGCCACCAAGATTTTAGTAAAGAAATGTTTATAGCTATGGATGTAGTTAATGTTTGCATGCTCAATTTAGTGTAATTCATGTTCTAATGACCAAGCACATACTAAAACAAAAGAAAAACCATTTGCATGAGAACTCTGAAATTCATGAACAATATACCGAAGCAACTCATATCTGAAATACGTATATGCTAGTCTACAATGTTTAGTGCCAATTCGTCTAAAAAATGTTAGTGTTTTCAAGAAAATCAAAAAAATCTTACTTCCTGGTTCAAAATGAAAGTAGATTTCTATAGATTTCTACTTTCGTTTTGAACCAGGAAGTAACTTTTCCTTTAATTTCTTAATTTCCTAACACTATTTTGACAAATTGGCACTAAACATTGTAGACCAGCATATACGTATTTCAGGTATGAGTTGGTTTGGTATATTGTCCATGAATTTCAGAGTTCTCATGCAAACGGGTTTTCTTTTGTTTTAGTATGTGTTTGATAATTAGAACATGAATTAGACTAAATTGAGCTTGCAAACATTAACTACATCCTTAGCTTAATACATTTCTTTACTAAAATCTAGGAGGCAATAAGTATTTTTCTCAATATTCATTTTTGAAATTTTAGCCTGTTTTCGCCATTTGCAATGTTTGCGACGCCTTAATGTGCATGTCTCGTCTGAGTACACATAGAACACATTCGTACCGTACAAAGTCATCCATTTCAATTAAATAACAGTCAGATGCCAACAGATCAGCATAACCAGAATTGATTTCTGGCACTGACATAAACAAAATTATTTGCTCAATGTTATAAAACTGAGCATGGAAACCAGTCTTAAATCTCAAGCATCTGATTGGTTGAAATGGTGACCAATTGCCATTTCAGCCAATCAGATCCTTGAGATTTGAGACTGGTTTCCATGCTCAGTTTTATAACATTCAGCATTGGTCTAGTAGAACCTACGACAACAATAATGTAGTCACCTTCAAATCAACAAGGTTTTCAGAACAAAAACATGAAAATAGTCAGCAAATTATAACTCTTTCACGCTCGGTGCATTTTTTTAAAACAAAAAGTATTATATCACAAGTATTTTGAGCTTTGTGCTTAAGGTTGACACCCCTTGAAGCGTTCTCATGAGACCAGACTGTTTGGTTGGCCCGCTGTCTGTAGTTTCATCACGTGATTGTAGATCTTGAGGGCGGGGCCAAGCTTGAGTGACAGACCTTGTAATACGTCTGATCTCTTCAGCAGTAGCAGCGACTGACCGTCGATCTCCTATAATAACAAAATAAACAGACAACCGATTACCATTTGAAAAATTTAACCCTTTACTCCATGGCATATGGCGGATATCCTATGGGCAACCAGTGTAGATCCAGAATCTAAACTATTTTTGTCACTTCAAGGTCAGAAGTTATCTGATAACTATTAAAGAGAACATAGTAGTTCTAGATGAGGATACGTATGTGCAGGCTGATCTAAATCTACACTTTTCGCACATGTGATCATGCCATATCCATGGAGAAAAGGGTTATGGATGAGAATTGTACGAAAAGTAACATCTGACGCTATGTCTCGACTTGGCCGACTTGCATAAGTTACGTTGAGCGAGTATTCATTTTATGTAGCTATGTAGCGCCAATTTTGAAATACATGTATGTACGGAGGAAGGTACTTCAAATTCAACGAGATAAATAAAACGTTTACTCAGGTTACCTAGTTTTAAAACTGAATATATCTAGGAAAACGTTTCCGTACTTTGTACGTAAAATTTTTATGGAATGGGCACAGAAACTGAAAACTCACTCAGTAACAAATCTTGGACTGCCTCAGTTTAAATGCCCCTTGCATTATTGCAGCTACGGTTAAGTAAACAGTGAAAAGAATACCTGGTTCTTGAAGGCCTCGGCTTGTTCATTGAAACCTTTTTCGTGAAAATATTTGACCACATCATGGATGCTCCAGTTCGTGGCGTTTGGGTACCTGTCGTCTGCAACCTCAGATTCACTTGCAGTGCTAAAATATATTGAAGATATTCGTTTATTTCCGTGAAATATCGATTTTATTTCACCAGTAAACACCAGAAACTGTTATTTTCAATCGTGGCACACCAACTCAATTAAGTATAAGTTTCTGTTGTTCAATCATGAAGTAAAATCGACATTTCACTTTAACAAACAAATTTTCTTGCCATTTTATATTTTCTTGTCACACAAATCCGAAAACATGTAATAAGTTTAAAAAAACGTGGTTCGGCAAAAACATTGCTGATATAAATAGCATACACATTTGAAAAAAAGTGAAAAATCGCAATTTTATATCACTGCGAATACTACACCATTCACTAGAAAACACTGAATAAGAAACTAATTGTTTTCGTTACGATAGAAGGGAGGTAACATAGACAACGCCCGTAACAATTTATCAAGCTGGTGTTCACGACCGAAGTGAAGCATGTTTATACATGCATTCTAATTCTAGTTTCTTAATTGAATAATGATATGTTTCCGAATAACTCTTTTGTAACAAAAGCCCGTTTTGTAAGTGGAGTAAAAAGAAAAATCATGATCAAGCCAATACAGGATACAATCTGTAATAAGACAAATACACATAGCAGAAACGTCTTCTTTGTTTAATGTACCCGTGAGATTTTTTGACAGAAAATCAAAATAATAATTAATGAGACTGCATGCACGATATATACTTACACTTTGAATCTCCAAGTTTTTTCTACCACTTAAAAGTATACAAACTATTCTTATGTTTTATTAAAATAAAGTCCTAGAATGAATTTGTTCAAAGGGAACGGACAACTTAGGTCAATTGTTCTCATATGAAGCAAGCCACGGCAATCGTCCATGCACAAATATGCAGCAGGACAGAACCACCGATATTTTGCAAGCCATCTAGGTGGAGTCCTCATATGTTGTCCTTGCCCCAGCTGGACTTGAAAACCGCCCGGAAACGGACATCCCGAGATCACAAGGATCGTAGAAGAAAGAACCCACAACAACGTGTAGGTCTAAAGGTTATAAAACTGAGCATGGAAACCAGTCTCAAATCTCAAGCATCTGCGCCATTTCAGCCAATCAGATGCTAGAGATTTGAGACTGGTTTCCATGCTAAGTTTTTTAACCTTGGGCACAGATGATTCAGGCTGATCCAAGTTTACTTACCCATTCTTCAGGCGATAGCTTGAGCAAGATTCTGAAAGCATAATGAACAGTAAATATTACAATAATTGTAACGTAAACATTCGTATAAATAAAAGTTTAATACTTTAATTCTATAATGAAATGCCATCTTGATATTGTACATGCGTTTCATGTTACCACCATTTATCGTCGCTTTAGTGCAATAACGGTTTATTTTTTTTATTTCAATGGAACTCATAACGCTTTTGCCCTGAGTTAACCATATACAATCAGCGCTGTTGACTGCTTGTTAGCCGTCTATAAGTTCTTGCAATAAAAGTACGGCACCTTTCTCCAATGTTTCTGTTTTAGAGACTGTCAAAATTGTTTTCACTATTCTACTGATCAAAAACGAAAAAAGGGACCTAAACGCCAGATTGCTTACTACAAAGTATAGCTCGAAGTCTGTAATTATTTGATAAGTTGTGTTTCGTGTTTTTATTGTTAATTAGCTGGTATGATCACATAATGTCACCTTTAACTGCAAGAATCTTAAATATCACAAACGATGTTAAAGTTAGTGTCCATGTTTGTTTTCAACACAAACGCGTATACAAATAAAGCAGGCTCAAACAATATTACTTTCTATACAGTTACAGTAGGTATAAACTTCTTACCAGAGTCCGTGGATTTCACTGTACTGTATGCACCGTTACAGTAGGTTTAAATATCTTACCAGAGTCTGCGGATTTCACTGTACTGTATGCACCGTTACAGTAGGTCTAAATATCTTACTAGAGTCTGTAGATTTCACTGTTCTGTCTGCACCGTTACAGTAGGTCTAAATATCTTACCAGAGTCCGTGGATTTCACTGTACTATCTGCACCGTTACAGTAGGTCTAAATATCTTACCAGAGTCCGTGGATTTTACTGTACTATCTGCACCGTTACAGTAGGTATTCTCTTCGATCTCGTCTATGTTAACACCGTCGTTAACACATTCGCTGCATACCCACTTTCCTGAAACAAACATTCATTTATGGGCTAATGCAAGAAATAATTAAATATTCATAATGGTTGACGAGGCGAGACGTTTTGTCCTTACAATCAAGTATGCATTTTTTTTTCAAATGGAACGTGTTTCCATATTAGAATATATTGATACATGGGGATCGTCATGGCAAAATATGTCTTCGGAAGGTTGACGTTAATCCTTGGAATGAAGGCTGAAGGTTATAAAACTTAGATTGGAAACCAGTCTCAAATCTCAAGGATCTGATTGGCTGAAATGGCGACTGGTCATGAAGTTGAGCAGTCGATATGAATTGGTATGCAATTCGCAGTATGTTAACATTTTTCAGTCAAAATGTGTAACAAAATTACCAATTAGACATGAGTTAACAACAGAAAATGCGAGAAAAAATTCACATGACACCCGTTCCGGCGACACGCCCCATATTTAGGGCATTATTGGTTCCGTTTTGATAGATTGTATAGTTTTGGGTGGAAATTCACCCAGGACTCAAAGAACATAAACCTGAGTTAGGAGACCAGTCCGAATTCTCAAGCATCCGATTGGCTAAAATGGCGTCTGGTCGCCATTTCAGCCAATTAGATGCTTGAGATCCGGGATTGGTCTCCCGTCTTATATTTATTGTCTTGGGCCCGGAACTTAGCCCATTGTCATAGAACAAAATAAGATGATTGTTGCAGTCCCTAGTTAGACTTTCTCAAAAATTGAGTATTATAATGAGTACCTTGTGGTTTATCTTCAACTTTCGGCATGTGACACAGCATGTGATATCCTTTGTCACACGCGTCACAGAACAGCATGCTGTCCTGAAAAAAAAGTAAATACAAATGTTCAGTATATGTTGTAGGACATACCCATGTTAGGAATTTTGTAGAAGTTACATATATTATGCAGACACCTTTACTTTTTACTTAAAGTATTTATAACCCCTAAAGAATAAAGAAGCTTTTGTCTTCTTACAGTGGCTAGTTGTTAAGCAGGGCGTTTTCACATGCATGGCTTGCTATCTATACATCGTTTGCAGGATGCGTAGAACGTTCCTGCATCCAGAACTACAGCATCACTGGTGCAGGAATAATAACCAGTATATATTGACTGCTGTATTTCATGTCACTAAGGACTCACTGTTTAATGAAACGGTGTTTGAATTGAGTTAAGAGCGCTGAATTGTGAAGTTATGTTGAATACGACTGCCATTGCACGTTTAACTGATTAATAAATTGATTGTAAGTGTTTCTTTGACTAATCACGTATTGATTATATCAGAAGCTTAAGTAAATGTTGCAGTATTGCTTGGGTTAAATAAGTAGGGTGATATTTACAGTCCCAGGCTTTATTCCGCACACGACGTAACGTCATATAACACGTCACATCAAACTAGGACAGGGATGCGCAAGATTGGACACAGATCATAAAACTTAATTAGGAGACCAGTCTCAAATCTCAAGTATTTGATTGGCTGAAATAGCGACCGCCATTTCAGCCAATCAGATGCTTGAGATCTGAGACTGCTCTCCAATATAATCTTGGGCCATTATCTTCAAAGGATACTTACTGGGTCGTCGGGGTTGGAGCATATACAGCAGGTCTTACAGTCTATACATTGCCACGCCGTGTTTCGAGCACGTGTTGCCAGCTCGGGAGAGTAGTTCATGCACGAAGGATGTGCTTGAATATAAATAGAATACACATTACAACAAAGCGCCGGAGTGCTCATGATTTGCTAGTCTAGTTCAAGAAACAAGGAAGTTAAACTTTTTAACATTCGCCTAGCAATAATCTAGGGCAGTGTAATAAATATCTTTTAACTTAAGATATCACATGAAATATATACCCGGTATGCAAATAGAAATGATACTTGCGTCGGCGTTATCCTCTGATAATTTTAAAAGCTTACATACATACATGGTTCGACATTTTTGTCAACTTCAAAGCTTCATAGGACAAACGTGACACGTGTTGACTTACACATGACACTAACACACCAAACTTGATAACAATTAAGATTACCTAAATTGATGATATGAATTGCTGATATTGCTGCTAAACTGCCGATATATTGCTGATATTTCTGCTATAGGCCTATTGCTGATATATAGCTGATATTGCTGATAAACTACCGATATATTGCTGATATTTCTGCTAAACTGCTGATATATTGATGATATTGCTGCTACAGGCCTATTGCTGATATATTGCTGATACTGCTGCTAAATTGCCGATATTTTGCCGATATTTCTGCTATAGGCATATTGCTGATATATTGCTGATACTGCTGCATAATTGCTGGTATATTTCTGATATTGCTGCTATAGGCCTATTGCTGATATATTGCTGATACTGCTGCAGAATTTCTGGTATATTTCTGATATTGCTGCTATAGGCCTATTGCTGATATATTGCTGATACTGCTGCTAAATTGCTGATATTAATTTGCTGCTATAGGCCTATTGCTGATATAATGCTGATACTGCTGCTAAACTGCCGATATATTGCTGATATTTCTGTTATAGGCCTATTGCTGATATATTGCCGATACTGCTGCTAAATTGCTGATATTGCTGCTATAGGCCTATTGCTGATATAATGCTGATACTGCTGCTAAACTGCCGATATATTGCTGATATTTCTGCTATAGGCCTATTGCTGATATATTGCTGATACTTCTGCTAAACTGCCCATATTTTGCTGATATAACTGCTATAGGCCTATTGCTGATACTGCTGCTAAACTGCCGAAGTATTGCTGATATAGGCCTATTGCTGATATATTGCTGCTAAACTGCTCAAATATTGCATATAAATATTACTGCTATAGGCCTATATCTGATATAATGCTGATACTGCTGTTAAACTGCCGATATATTGCTGATATTGCTGCTTTAGGCCTATTGCTGATATATTGCTGATACTGCTGCATAATTGCTGATATATTGCTGATATTGCTGCTTTAGGCCTATTGCTGATATATTGCTGATACTGCTGCAGAATTGCTGATATATTGCTGATATTGCTGCTATAGGCCTATTGCGATATATTGCTGATACTGCTGCAGAATTGCTTATATATTGCTGATATTGCTGCTATAGGCCTATTGCTGATATATTGCTAATATTGCTGCAGAATTACTGATACATTGCTGATATGGCTGCTGTATTGCTGATATTAATTTAAGATAAATAAATAAACAAATAAATAAATAAATAAATAAATAAATAAATAAATAAACAATAAATAAATAAATAAATAAATAAATAAATGAGTTGCGATCAGTGTAGATCCATTACCAACATGCACATGCATAAAGCTTTCATAGGTTCTGCAAAAGTTAACAGCTGCACTTGTTTACGTATATGAGCACATTCAAACATGGGTGTCCATCGGGGAAATAAATGGTGTAATAACAATTTATTAATTATAATGACTTTCCGGACTCTTGATTAGCCCTGTAATTTACGGATGCGCCTTTGTTCACATGGGCGGTCAGTGTAGATTTAGATCAGCCTGTGTATATTAGTGTAGTATGAATTGGATCTATAGGTTTTTTCTTCTCGTTCAAACCTCATCTAATCATTTTTACAGCGAACGGCGTAGATCTGGATCTACACTATTTGTCTAAGGGATAAAGCCATGAAGGCGAAAAGGATTGACACTAAGGTTTATTTAACATACCTTTAGCATTGCAATCTTTGCAAAAAAGAAGTTCCTCAGGTTGGCCTAGTCTGTTTTCTTCCTTGGTCTTCTGGCAGAAGTCGCATAAGTGAGGTGGCATAACGGGTACAGGTGCCGACTCTGGCTCCTGGGCTGCTATCGCCGCGGCACGATTCTGGGCAGCCGACTGACTCACGCTGCGGTTTAACTTTGATAGCTAAATAAAAGACAGAGAAAAGTGGAAAGTATTAAAACTAGAAACTGAAACCCCTGTCGGAACCGTTAAATGATTCCCTAGGCAAACATTTCTACGAAACTTGAGCGTCTTGGAAACCCAAACATTGTGTAACGTTTTATTTTCTATTTTTATCTTGTATTCGCAATCATTCGCTATTAAGTTTAATTGGGAAACGCTTTAGTTCAGCTCTAGAATGCTTTCTTATTTTTAAACCAGTTCTCGTAAAGTTTTGATGGGATGTGGAAAATTGTAGGACTCTCACTCTGCGATCTCCGGATCACGAGTCCGATGCTTTAATCCCGCGACCACTTCCCCTCCGAGGCCTCTAGCCTTATATTAACATCGAGGCATTTTTCTCAATGCGCCCCGGCGCAGCAAAGGGTCGCGAGGTCACAATATTGAGGGTAGTAAAAATTTTTATTTGTAAATATACCGTTAAACAGTGTTAAATGCGACTAACGATCTAGATATATGTACATATATATGTAGTATATTTTCTAATGATAAAGTACGCGTAATATATATAATATTTAGAATGATATACATCTATTAATACTACTATTATACTTTAAGTTTCGGTGGTCTTCCTCGTTTCGTAGTTGTACTCATTGATCTCTGAAGCAATGATTGTCCCGTCCCAGGCTGCGAGTCGTTCCGGCGGGGTGGCGCAAAATAGCCGTTTTTCAAGCAATCAAGGCGACCTGCATCCACTTCGTTTTGTATAGCCCAGTGCAGTGGGTACGGTCCTATGTCCTCGTCATTTTCTAAGAGCCAACTTTCTATCTCCCTTGGGGTGACCCCCTCCGTCCCAAAGTCATCATCATCGTCGTCACTGTCTGTCTCCATTTCGTCATCATCTATGATGTCATCCGTCACTGACTCGAGTCCTCGTTTAAGAAGTCGTTTCCGCTCTTTTAATATGTTGATCACCGCTTCATTGATTTTATCACTTGCCAAGTTAGAATTTAGCACGTTTGACACGTAATTTCTCCTCCTAGACTTGGTGGCATTTCTGTAGCTTGTTCCCCTTTTGTACACTACTTTAATAACAATGCCTTTATCGACCAATTTCTCGAGATGCGCTTCCGTCTCTTTGCGGTTCAATCCATGTTTTCGCTCAACAAAGTGAGTAATGCGCTCAAGATCCGGGCGCGCTTTTCTTTTTCTTAACTGATCTATGATATCCAAAATCCAGTCTTTGTGTTTCTCCGTTGTCTGAGAAGACATCTTTATGGTATCCAGCTAAAATGAACGAAAAACAACACTTTCAGAAGCTTAAACTACATAAAAATGTCACGTCCTGTATTACACTTCCCGTTCGCAATCTGACACGACTTATAAAATCACGCATGCGGAGACGCACCGCAGAGCATTATGGGTCCGATTTATCGCATTCCGAATTACGTCCGTTTAACCTTTGTGACTTTGTGATAATTTCCGATTAAGATTTATTAACAAATATTCCCAATCCTTTCTAAAAATAAAAATAACGCATAAATAACTGTTAAACAGCGTGATATCGGCATATGCATTCACAATAAATGTTATCCGCCGTGTTTACACGCGCTGATAGTGTGGCGTGTATACTATTATACTTAACAGTTTGTAGACCGCACTACTAGTTAATACATTAAACAGCGCAGTTAGATCAATACCGCGAGCTTTATCGACGATTCGTGCGTAAACAATTTATTTTCTTCTCATTCCTTCCATGCAAAATAAATTCAAATGGAGATTCATGCAATTAATCACAGAACTTCAACAAGTATCCACACTACCTCGAACAAAATATAACAACAACAACACGTAAATTTGTAATGACAACAAAAAGAAATGCGCGTCAATGGCGAAAGAATGTAAGAAAACATGATTAAGCCTTGGGGCAATGAACTAATTGTACTACCGCATAATTCATATCTACACACTAGAGTTCCCAAAGAGGTTTTACGGAAATATATCCGAGTTAATAAACAAAATTTAACTCTTAACAGCTTGATAATATGGTTGAGAATCGCCCATACAAGTTACAGAACGTTATCGATAACTAGGCAGCCATGTGACAGACAAAAAGTTTATAAGCAAACAAAGTTTTTAAAATTTGATATCGCTATGTTTGGTGCGTATTGAACATTAGAAATATATCTAATTCCCCTCATGATCCGATAGCAGATCATTCTTGGTTATATAAACTGAGTATCACATGACTGTCTACTTATCCTAGTAAGTTATACAACAATTATTGAGCGTCGTGTATGATGTATCGGTTTGGACAAAATAAAAAAAGTTTCCCGTCGTAATCAACCAATCAGATTGTTAATATCAGGTTTATAGGGAAACGAAACTAAATCATAAAAAGTCAACCGGAGGATTTTACAAAGAGACATGTCATGTTACTTGCCAGCAATGAACAAGTATTTTCGGTATTTTCCAATTTGAACCCCGTACAAAATGTAATCGGTCTCATATTACGGTTCAGTATAGGCCTACTCCAAATAAAAAACACAATATTTTAATCTCGCGACTTCCTATCTTAATTCCACATCCGGGTTTACTTTCAGTACCTTTGTATTTTTCACATTTCTATTTTTTTCTACACATAATGTTTTAACTCAACCGAGAAGCTTTTCTTCAAATTTGACTGCGTAACTTGCAAGCCTTGCAACTCTTAAACATACATTTAGTGTTGTCATGTTCTACTTACTTCCCTTTATATAAAAACCAGTAGAATAAGTAAGTCCTGTGGTACAAAGCGCCTTGTTATAGCGGAGCTGCCATTGCAAATTCGAACATATATTTCTATGTTTGATCAAACGGACGAAAAAGTAATCAAAAGCGCAAGAACGCGTAGGCTAATTGCGAGGCTTGGATCAAAACCTAGGTCACTAGTTCAATTTGAGCAAAAATGTTAATTTTCCATTGATTTTCATTAGACTTGGTCTGAATGTTTGTCTTGGTGATCGATGGTGAGTTCGAATCTGGTATATGTGATTAAAACAACCAGACCACTAGGTTGAATTACAGAAAAACTTCGTTAAGTCACCTTAGAAGATTACATTTTCCGTCAGTGATTCATAGAAATTGGTCAGAATGTTTGTCTTTGAAATCCCGACTGGTCATTTCAGCCAATTAGATGCTTGAGATTAGAGACTGGTTTCCATTCTCAGTTTTATAACCTTGGGCAACAGTTTCTATGCTAAGCATGCTTGACATTTGGCTCATTTGTGGTCATAACAAGAGTTTTTGTCAATGAAATTAAACTAACTACTAAAATCTTTAAAATCACTTTTTCTTCAAGATTTTCATAAAATTTGGCAAATGAAAAAAGAAAGACGATCATATTTCAAAAGGGCCAAGTACTACATCCTGAATAGGCGAATGGACCCTATCAATTATAAAATAAATTCTGCCCCACCTATTTATTTAAAGAAGTTAAAAAAAAGTTCGCCCTAATACATTTTCTTGTTGCCTCGTGCCACTGGGGACCTCTATTCGGAAAGAGAAACAAGCAACCCGAATCCACTTCCATCTGTATTCGGCAAATAGAGCTCCGCGGGAGTATTCACCGACTGCAGATTTCTAGGGAGTGTATATCCTGTCACACTACGGCCGCGTCTTACTGCGATTCCATGGCGTCCAAGAACACCGAGGCGCGCGCAGCAAGATCTGAAGAATCGCTGCAGCAACGTAGTGGTATCGCAGTTGGACGCGTTGGAATCGTATAGAACGGCGCGCACTTCAAGCATACACATAACAAGCGCGGTCGCTCGACGTTTTGAATAGAGCGCAGAGGGGTCTCCGTAAAGTCACCATAGCAACACAGTATGGTCTCCTTCAACGCCACAGGAGCTCCACGTGCATGCACAGAGTTCGTAGTGCAACGCTTGTTAGTTCGTGGCGCTTGCATAGAGATTATACGGCGATCTCTAAGATGTCACTGCGTCTCAAGAGTGCCTACACGGCGCATCCACGGTGCTTGCACAGAGTGATTTTTATATTTTATTGAGCTCTTTACAAAGCTTGTCCGGCGAACAAATTTAACATTATAGATCTTATTCATTGAAGTAATAACAAAACTGGCATTTCATAATAAAAACGCAAATTCTCTATCGATTTTTTCACTCGTGTAACATTTTCCATCTGTAACTATAATCGAAGTCTAGCAATTAAATAAGACAATATACTTTAGACAATATTCTTTAGAGATGAATGTCGAATTCTTAACGAATTGATGTGTTTACTTATTCATGTCTGACGTTGTGTACGGCATGCGCTGTTGCGCCGCATAACACCTTCGCCCCATGAACGAAATCGACTACAATTACGCGGTGATTTTAAACGCATAAACAGGATTTACTTATGTGACAAAAAGGCACATTTTCGCCGCATAAAAACATTAAAACGCTTGCTTTTACAAAAGTTGTTGATAAAGTTTTATCAAGATCGGTATCACTTCACCAAGCTTTGAACTACACTTTAAGAAACATAAATTCTGTCAAAGATTGAGTAAGATCGGATTAAATGTGAATCAAACTAATCGATCTGTCTGCAAAAACGTATGACCTGACATTAAGCCCGACCTAAACTAAGTTAAGCCTCTTTATGTGGCTAAAAGTCGCATTTGCGTCCCATATAAGCAATTTCCGCTGTATGCGTTGAGCGTCGCCACACAAACGTTGTCGCCCTGTTTATGCGTTGAATCACCGCATAAAACGAAAAAAAAACACGTTTACGCGGCGATGCTGCAATGCGGCGGTACAATGCGTCACGCATCGCCTAACTTCAAGGTGTGAAGTTAGCTGCCAGTTGCCAGTTGCCAATTCAATTCCAAATAACAACTGTAAGGTAACTTCACATGTCACAAACTAATTTTGGACTGGCAATTGGCAACTGGCTGTCAATTTGATTTAAGCCGATGTATTAAAGAAATAAGTTAAATTGGCAACTGGTTGCCAAATTGAAATACCTCGATGATTAAGAAGATGTTTTTTGAATTGGCAACATGCAACTGGCAGGTGGCTGCCAATTCGACTTTATTTCATAATTTTATATTAACGAAATATGATGAACTGGCGACTGGCATCTGGTTGCCGATTAGAATAACCTCGCTCCTTCATACGATTGGTTTGAATTGGAAACAGGCAACTGGCACTTGTGTGCCAAATCGACTTTAATTAGTACATTAAGGAAATATGTTGAATTGGCAACTGGGTGCCGATTCGACTTATTACGAAGATTTGTTTTCGAATTGACAAAATCAGGGTGCCAATTCGACTTTATTTCAAATATTTACGAAATATGTTGAATCGCCAACCGGCAACTGGCACCTGGAAGATAATTCGACTTCATTTAACATATTGACTACATGAGTTGAATTGGCATTTTGCAACTGGCATCTTGGTGCCAATTCGAATTACCTTGCTGATTAAGAAGACTTTTTTGAAAATAAGAATTGGCACCCAAATGACAGTGCCGGTTTCCAATTAATAAATCTTCCGAAGGAGCATTATAATTCGAATTGGCAGACAAATGTCAGTTGCCAGTTTCCAATTCAAACAATCTTTTTAATGAGCAAGAACATTCGAATTGGCACCCAGTTGCCAGTTGCCAATACAACATATATATCATTAATATATGAAATACTATTAATTCGAATTGGCAGCCAGCTCACAGTTGCCAGTTGCCAATTCAACTTATTTCTTTAAAACATGGACTTAATTAGAATTCGTAGTAAGCTGCCATTCGCCAATTGCCTGTTAAAAACTCGTTTGAATTGGCTGTTGAATGGAATTGGCAACTGGCAACTGGCATCAAACTTCACACAAATAACAAATGTTTGACATATAGTCAACAAACTTGGTTTATAGATTGGTCTTGTTGATAACTGAAGAACGGTTTCACATATTGTCACCAAGTTTTGTTTTTACTTAGCTTATGGTATAAGTAGATGACCCCATTAATTTGTAGTTTTGTTTTGAAATCTTCCTCGAATTTCGTAAAAAAAGCTTTTAATTTCAGAATTATATAAAAAAACATAAAGTAGTTGGATATAGTTGGATCAACGTTTGCACGTATTTTTTATGATCTTCAGTATTGTAAAGGGTTGCAATTGCTATTACCTTTAAATTCACTTGTGTTTCTAAGAAAAACTTATTCAAAGTTTGTGCAAAACCCCCACCCAAATTACTTAAATAGATATTTGGATTTGCACTTGCCTCCCTTTTAACGACATTATGAAATCGAAGCCTGACACCCAACAAGCCCTACCGAGTTACTTCAGACTTGAGCAGCATTCAGTACGGTTTATGATAGTTGTTGACGTCGTCGGCATCGCTGTCCCGATTTGGTTTAAATTTGCGTGCAACTTACTTACATCTTAAAAACTACAAATGCTACAGCTTTTAAACTTGGCACACTTGTTTACCATTATATCCCGAGTGTGAATACCAAGAACCATAACTCTTACTTTCATTTTGATCAAATTATGGCCCTTTTTCGACTTAGAATTTCAGGTTAAAGTTTGCATGCAAGCTAGTGTACCAACTCATAACTTCAATACTACTTATATTACAGTTCTTTCAACACTTTTTCATCATCGTGTCCCGCATGTGTATGTCAAGAACCATAACTGTAACTTCCATTTTGTTCTAATTATGGAACTTTTTTACTTTGAATTTAAGGTTAAAGTTTTCATGCAAGCTACTGTACAAACTCATAACTGTCATACTACTTATACTACAGCTTTAAAATTTTCAACACTTGGTTATTGTCATATCCCAAATGTGTATGCCAAGAAGCATAACTCTTGCTTCTGTTTTGTACAAATTACGGCCTTTTCTGACTTGAATATAGGTTAAAGCTGGCATTCAAGCTTGTAAAAGCTCATAACTTTCATACTTTTTATCCTTAAGCTTTGAAACTTTGTACCATATTATCATACATCAGGTTGATGTTCAAAGGCCCATAAGTAGACCTTACTTTTTGATTTAATTTTAACTCTATTTGATCCTAGAAATTAGAAATTTAGACTTAGAAATTATGGTTAATGTTTGCATGCTAATTCCTTTCTTATATAATTCTATAGAAAATGTAAAATACAGATGAACTTTAAATACTTTGATAAAAAGTGTTGAGTGGTTATGGGGAGGGTGGTAGTGAGGTGCAGGGTCATGGGTACCTCCCTTCTACCATAAAATACTGTATACAGTGCCATGCCACAATACACCATACCATACCATACCATACCATACCATACCATACCATACCATACCATACCATACCATACCATACCATACCATACCATACCATACCATACCATACCATACCATACCATACCATAGCATAGCATACCATACCATACCATACCATACCATACCATACCATACCATACCATACCATACCATACCATACCATACCATACCATACTTCGACACCACACCACACCACACCACACCACACCACACCACACCACACCACACCACACACCACTACATGCCATACACTATTATACATGTATGGGATAATCAGGTGAGCGAGTTAGGGCCATTTGGTTCTCTTGTTCTTATTTTTCGTTTTAAATCTTTATTCGGCGATAGCAAGCGGTATAAAAATGAAAAAAAGGATAATTGGGTGTAGAAGTGGTTAAGGGAGGTGCAGGTGAGCAGGGATTGTGGGTAGATGGGTGTGGGATTAGGGGTGTATTGGCTGGGTTGTGTAAACCCTACAAACACCTTAAAGAATAAATTAATTGTAATTAATTCATTTATTAACTTGGATCAAGAAACTTTGTTACGGTCAGATAGGATGTTTCTCGTTTTTTTGTCAAAGTTTTTAACTAAAACCAACCTTGTGTTTAGTTGTTAGTGGGTGTGGTGGAGATGCCAGTCCACTTGTAACCTGTTCCATCACTCCAAAATCAATTTTTCTTTCAAAACTCACGCCATTTGTTGTGGGGTGGATGTGGAATGATCAGATTGAACTCCTGACTCACTCTCCAGTTTAAATGAAGCCCAGTTTAACATGTGCTTTATTTCCGACTATTTGAATAGTCGAGCTAGCACATGACCTGTCAATCTATTAGACGGATGAACGGTAGATAATGAACGTTAATTCTCTTAAATAAAGAACGAACATGTCGGCTTTCCAAATGGCACAGCATGTGTGTGGGGGATGCATGCGTGCGTGCGTTCGTTCGTGTGTATGTGTGTATGTGTGTATTTTAACTAACACCCAAATAAGTGTCTCTTGGGGAGGTACAAAATAGACAAAAAAATTTGGTTTTACAACAGTTTAATTCTTATCTTATTCAGGCAAAACTCAATACCATGTAATTATATAAATGGTGTCCAAACATACAAACATGTATAATAAAAGACGAAAAGATGGCAATGATGTCTCCAGCACAAAATAAATATATGATTTTAACAAACAGCAAATGCAGTAGAAATAAGAAGCTAAACGTTACTTTTTGTAGTTTATATAACTATGCTTACTACTATACCGCTGGAAAAATGCATGTAACGTCAGGTCATCTTTTTGTAAAGCTACCATAAAAGTGATACCAACGCTGTTTAACAGGTTAAATACTATCACAGAATTGTAAAGGTTTCGTGTCAATATACAGAATAATAACAACACAAAGAGGTTACTCAAATAATTATGAACATATTGCTATGCGAAATTACAATGGAGTGTGTTATATCTGGACTCGAGAGCACCAGAACAAATGAGGTTCTTTGAGAGAATGTACGCCGAGCGGAAACAAACGAAGCTGTAATCTAAGGCTCATTTCAGAAACACAAAATCGCCATAGTTTGTGCTATAGTTCATTTGACTGAAAATCCGAACACGCCATCAACAGAAAGTAGTATAAACAGCAGTTAAGCGCCACCAGGACGGAAGTTTTCTGTTATTGCCAGTAATTTACCCAAATTTTATACACAGGTGAAAAAAAAACAACAAAAAATTGGCTTGTCCAGCAAGTTAAAGTTTTTCGTTTTCCAAAATAGTTTGTCAATATCAAGTGCCATGCGATGTCGTACTTTTTTCGACAGCGTTGTTATTTAGGCTTCAGCAGATACACTTCCTCTACAAATGTCTTAATGCCCCAAGACTCTTGCCATTTTGTAAACGCATCCTTCACATCTATCTTTTCGATGCTGCAGAACTGCTCTGTAAACAGCAAGTTTATATTCATAACAATGATTTCAAGCTGTGGAAAGTCAGCTGCACAAACAATGCAAGATCGAAATCGCTTAATAGACAGAAAAATAAAGTCTTTAAAATATCATGGCTGCAAGTTCATTCTAATTGTGAAAATAAACGTTAACGGTATGCAAGTTAAATCGATGAAAAGTTTTATTATATGATTTTTAAGAAATACTAGTATATGTATATCTTAGTGTAAAAGAGGGAAACGAAATTCCACTATTTGAAAGCGTCATAATACAGTAATGATATTCATAGAAATCCTACTAAAAGGTAAAGCTTTTGATAACAAAGATCGAAAACACGTAAACTTTTGAGAACAACGATCGAAGACACGTAAACTTTTGATAACAAAGATCGAAAACACGTAACTTTTAATAACAAAGATGGAAAACACGTAACCTTTGATAACAAAGATCGAAAACACATAACTTTTGATAACAAAGATCGAAAACACGTAACTTTTGATAACAAAGATCGAAAACAAGTAAACTTTTGATAGCAAAGATCGAAAACACGTAACTTTTGATAACAAAGATCGAAAACACGTAACTTTTGATAACAAAGATCAAAAACCCGTAAAGCTTTTAATAACAAAGATAGAAAACACGTAAAGCTTTTAATAACAAAGATGAAGACGAACGAAATGGCTTAACATAATTTTATAATTTCGTTTCTGTAAGTGATAATTTAAATCAGGAATCTAGAAAGCTTAGCTGCTAAAATGCAAAAAAGAACTTTTCTTAAAATTGAAGTAACATTAACTATCGAAAAGTATCAGGAACCATTGACTGAAAATCTGAAAATAGAGTATTTACTAGCCTTCGATAGCTGGTCCGACATAAGCTAATAGCGCAAAATCAAATGGGTTGCGGTATATCGTGTTTACTTACCAAAACATTTAGAAACATCATCAACTGAACAATTGAAAGGTGGACCTGCAAATGAAAAAAGCCAAACTGTTAGACATCTGTCTTGAATTTTGGTTTAAAACAACCCAAACTAACTGCAAAGTGTATGAAATGAAATACTTGTCACCAAATAATACGATAGCCTACAAACGTTTTCACGGAAAGAACTTTATTTCACTTCGAATAAAATAAGATATACTCTATATACTCTATTCCAAATGAAAGTGCATTTTTTTTGTTTGCGCCCGAAAAAAAAAGTGCGCACTTTTTTCTGGAATAGAGTATAGTTGTCATCGAAAAAAAGAAAACTAGGCAGCACTGACCAGCAAAAACTTCGTTATCTAACAGGAAACAGTCCAAGATGTACCGACAACCAGGCTTCATCAGGTTCTTCAACATTGTGGCGTATCTAAAAATAAACAACGTATAAGTATTACTAGACTATTACTTATTGTTTGGGTATTCGTGCAGTACCTTTGTTAATCATAGCATGATTAACTTTTAATCAAAGAGTCTGTGTTCATCACCTGGAGAGGGATTGAAAATAACCATGTTGTCTAGCAATCAATTAATCAATGTCTTTTTGTATTTATTGATTGTTTTCTTAAACTAATTCAAAACCATTTACACCGCAGGATTAAAATAAGAACATTCTTTCACGAAAGGAATGTAATTATAAAAGTTGTCATTTAAAAACGAATTTATTTCAAGTTTTCTTCCTAATGAAAATTCTTCATAAAATAGGACAGGAATCAGTGTAGTTTTGTGGTTGCCAGTCCTTTAACTGCATGAAATGCATTTTTAGCAGAAATAAGGATAACTCGTGCAAAACCGGTTCTTGCTCAATTATATAAAATGATCATGTCTCTAGCTGGGAGCGAACTCGCAACGTCACGGCGACAGCGCCTAGCCCTGCAATTCCTGCAACGCAACCAACTGAGCTAGCCGGGACAATCCCAAAAAAGGTTGTTCGGATAGCCCTGATATACGTAACCATCACTGCATGACATCGGTAACGGGTTAAAGTTTAAAGGTTTAATCGAATGTTTTATAGTCAAATGATTACAGATAAAGAGTAAGGTGTCTTATAAAAAATCAATATATAAACAGAACGTGACGATTTAGAACTTTGGGTAAGAGTGCATAATGTTGCCGGTTATAATGATGTATGTAACGGAAATGCTGCCGATTAATGCAGCATACTGCTGTTGTAAATTTCTACAAATCTGATAAAAGTTCTTTATATACATAGTACCTTGCTCACTGCTTTAGAATGTTCTTCACATAAGGTTTTATTTATGAAGATAAATGCATACTGCATAATTGGTTGGATGTTTAAAGGCTAGTAAATAAGCATGCACGTCACTGATATGGTTTGCTAGAGGTCTCTCCGGTGTAGAAATCTTGCCAGTGGCCTGTTCTGGTGTACCATATTTAGTCTTACATCAATAGACTTGTCACATCTTAATCTGTAGTACATTTGATTAATCCCACCAAAGCATACATAGTGTTACGCTAGATTAGGGTATTTACTCCTAGACGTACATCGGACAGCTCAAGTTTGAACCGGTTACCTTTTTCTGTCTTTCACAGGAAGTGCAACAAAACCTCCACGGTCCCAGATACAATCCATCTTCCCACAAAGAGCGCTGAAAATACACGCATAACTTTATGAGATTTTGATACATTCGGAAGGTTTCGCCTTGCTTTATCCTGAACTAAAGTTTCATTCGGACGTCGCGTACGTTTGACGTTAACCCTTTACTCCATATGTACGGGTTTATCGCATGTGCGAAAATTGTAGATCTAGATCAGCTGGCACATCCATGATGTATTCGCTTCGTGGTCAGAAATAACGTAATAAATAAAATAAGCGAACAGTGAAGATTCTGATCAGATGGCACGGGTGTGCCTGCTGATCTCATTCTCCACCGTTCGCTCATGGATAAAAGCCATATCCCATGGAGTAAAGGTTAAACTAATGAGATGTTAACAAATTTATTCATTTATTGTTAAAACAATATTTTTAAAAATATCGAGAACAAAACTTTATGATATATTTGTTTGTTTTGATAGTGGAATCATGACGTATCTGCAAACAAGATGTCCGGCGAACTTGTGACTTGGGATGAAATCGTTATCTTAGATACAAGACTAGTGATCTGAACGCTCACTACCGCGAACGTGACTCGTTTATAAGCGAAATATGCGTTAAAATATACTATTTTGAATTGTCACTAGCGTAATGACATTGCACATGTATCTTCGTCTGCAAAAATGTTTACAAAAAAATTTGCTTGCTATTAATAAATTAAATATTGTTTGCTATTGCCTGCTTTGAATTCTGAAACATATATTAAAACATGCCACGTTTATGAATATGAATATGAATCACGTCAGCCATGCAGCCGGATCCAGGTTCGAGCCACTTATCTATCTTGTAAAATGTTGTTTAAGTTGTTGCCGAGAGAGCCGCTTTAATGTAGAAGGTTTTGTAGTCATTATCATATGAATGTGCGAGAAACGTGACTTTCATTCTCATGTTTGCATTTATCTGAAGATAACTTATTGATTAAGTCGTGTACTGACTGTTGGGATGATGGGGCAGATTAGAAAAGGTGTGGTATAATACCGCCAGTCTCCCAAGTATTGTTCATTTCAAGTGATAAAGCAACTTTAAAATACCCATACTACCACAATGTCTTGTAAACAAACTGTAGGACTTTATAGTCTGCATTGTCTTATGAAAAATTAAATTGTGCCATCAACTTTAACGGAAGATGCAATATTCGTTTACATTTATTCAGAAATCTGAATAAAATTAAATATTATCGAATATGGTCGAAGTTCTGGTATAACAGAAGATGGTATCTAAAGCAGTCGCCATTTCAGCCAATCAGATGGTTGAGATTTAAGACTGGTCTCCAATCTCAGTTTTATCTTTAGCACTAGTGTAGCAGAGCGGGATGTTAATTAGGTTAACCATGACATGAATATCAAATGAAGAGATAAATGATGTTATCTCAGTTATGAATAATTGAAAAGACTTACCTGGAAAGATCAAAGCAGTCGCATCTGTACAACTTAATTGATTTCCCGTCAGTCGCCTAAAAACAACAACAACAACATAACACCCTTGACACATATACATAATTATGTTGGATGTTGGTCTTCAGGGTTTACTCTATGGATGCGGCAAATATAACTTTTACGATTTGTGTAGACCCCGAACAGCCTGCACAATAGTTTAGTCTGACCTGGAAAAATCTTGTTCGTTTTTAGATTCATCTGCTGTGCAGGCTGGTTTGGGTCTACACTTGTCGCACATGGGACGAAAGTCTTAACATCGGGTAAAGCTTTAATAAATTCAAACAGGAGAATAATAAAATTGCATTCCAAAGGACAATGTTATAGGTAACCAATTATCATCCAGTTACATATAAGTGCAATTCTGACACGTATTAAGTAGTTTTTGGCAAATGGACCTTTATAGTTTCAAAAGTACAGAATGAATAAGCTACGAGATTTATCTATATTAGTCATGTTAGTGACAGAACTTGCAAATAATTATGTGTACCTGTTTATCGTCTGAAACGATTTTAGCGCACTTTGCAGGTAAATTTACTGAAATCAGATACGGATCTTCCAAGTGCATTGATAGTATCAACAATATTTATGTGATCTTGCGAAATTGTCACCAAGGATAATTGCTTATCAAGTTAGAATCCCTGGGCCCATGATCATAAAACTAAAACTGGAGACCAGTCTCAAATCTCAGGCTTTTGATTTGCTGGCGACAAGTGTCTCAGATGCTTGAGATTTAAGACTGGTCTTCAACCTCAGGTTGTGTCGGGAGATTCAAGGGTGATACAATGTCATCCGATTTAAAAAGTGAAAACTAACTGAATGGGATCCAATTCGTGATAATTAAGCAGTAAAATCTTTGCGATATTGAAGATGCCATTTCAGCCAATCAGATGCTTGAGATTCGAGACTGGTTTCTATGCTCAGTTTAATAACATTGGACACAGGCTTTTGAATTCAATAACACACTTTTAGATTAGAAAGGTATCATTAAAGGCATCGGACTCTTGATATGACGGTCGCTGGTTTAGTCCACGAATTTCGACATACGGCTCAAGCACATGTTTGTCACACAGGAAGTAGTCACTGAGCGTGACAGTACACACTTCCCATAGTACTTTGGAGAAAATGGCGAAACCAAACAGGAGACTAGTGATATTTTCAGTACAGGCAAACCTGTGCTCAAGATCACCTGTAAACAAAACCATCTGTGGGTAAAGACCACATTTTTGTATCACTGACCGGTTTAGAAAACAAATTCATATTTGGACAAAGACCTCCTATCTTTAAAACCCATTTATTGGGGTTTTCCCTGAGTGGTCTTTGAGGACAGGTTTGACTGTATTGACGGTTTAAGCATAAATAGAGCACTACCTTGTAGAGGACTCCGTTGACCCCATTGAGCTTCTCTATTGTGTAGGGTATTTTGTGTTCCTCGAAGAACTGCCGACAGGCCGAGTCCACACATTCATTGCCTATCACTTCATGACCCTGGTCCGACAACCTGAAACAACCAGACAAGTATTAGTGTGACTGATGAAATGCGTTTTATGAAGAACTGTAAGCAAAAAAAACCCCAACAGCACATTACTTACTTCACGTGGGGCGAGGGCAGAGGGTTGACATAGGGTTTTGCAGCTCTTGTCACGCGTTCTTTATCTTAGGGCTTCACTGGAACACGTCTACGTGGTATCTTTTGTCAGAATTCTGTTATTTATTCAGTTTGTTTTATGCAACACGAATACATTCACGACAGCGCTAAATGAAAAATTTTCCGTCATTCTTGAAATAACAACAAAACACTTCCTTTCTATTCTCTCTATTTCACATGGATTGTTCTGGTCGTATTTATTAGAATGTGTTTAACCCATTACTCCATATATCACACGGGTGACCAGTGTAGATCCTGATCAGCCAGCATATCTGTGTCATCTGGTTTCGATAAACAGTATTCGCCTCCTTGGCTGAAGGTTATAAAGTCGCCATTTCAGCCAATCAGATGCTTGAGATTTGAGACTGGTTTCCATGCTCAGCTTTATAACCTTGGGCACTGGTCACAAATAAACTAATAAATCTAAACATGAACAGTTTAGATCCTGATCAGATGGCACGTATTTGCCGGATGATCTGGATCTAATCTGTTCGCCCATGAAATAAAAGCCTTATCTAAGGAGTAAAGGGGTAAGGGGAGAACTTTCAAATAATGAGACGAGCTTTTGCTTAAAGAACGCTCAATTTTACAGATGATCTAAATATTGACCCCCTGTATTTGTCATCGGATGATGAATGTTCGGTGACAGCGTTGTTTTATTATACAGATATCACAGCTATTTTACATCAGATGAACTATTTCTAATTCAAGGAGTATGACTTTTCTTTGAAAGTGTTGCTACGTGCTGCGAGGCAAGTATTCTAAACACGATCTATACATGTTTTAAAAGAAATTAGAAACCAAAATATAATATCTGTACTTTGACAAAATAACAAATTAAAATATAAATGCAGTAAATGACATCGACGCAAAATGGATCTTGATTCCTTTTCAAAAAGACTGACAATTATTACGAAATTAAATGTGTAATTAGGCAAATACCAAAGTTCGTCTGACAATGCGTTTGCCCCATTGGAGATAGTAAGAGATGTAATTTTAATGATCCCCCAAAACCAAGCTTGCGAGACAAATAATACGACAAGATTCGCGAGTCATCATGATAAATGATTTTTTAAATATAACATTACGATCATCTCACAGTTTTACATCCTGCCGTATTTGCTTTTCAAAATTTAGACCAGGTATATGTACCCCCTGTACCGCTGGCACTGTTGTCAATGTACTACTCTTGAATGCCACTGAGAAATGAACGCAAACGATTAAAATGGTAAAAATAAACAAGGCCATGCTCTCTTCAAATATTTGAAAGGCTAAAGACGGTATTAAGACTTAAAGTGACATGCAAGGCGGTTTTAACACTGTCCTGTAAAGAAACTCACGAAAAGTGTAAAATTATTTATTAGGGAATTAGTAAGTAATACTCTCAATAAATATACTTATTTGAATGTTATAAAAAGATTAAGCAAAATCTTCCAACCATCAGATGAAAGGCACAAGTGATTTTATGACGCCATTTAAACATCGTGAGAACGATGAGGTTTGCATATTTTTCACATTTTTCTCCGGATATCAAACGTCATTTACGTAGGGTAAGCTTGCGACACTTTAAAGAAAGTTATGTTTACCTCTAAGAAACATCAAAACACATTTTTCTACCAAAAGTCGTGCGAAGTTCTTACCGATTCGAGGGCCTCAGAAAATATGAAGCTAACGCGAATGGTGTATATTTATTAGCGTCAATTTAATGTTATAAAATATTTCATCATAAACAGTATCACCATGCGATTATGGATATAAAATTTTACAGGAAAAGCGTTGCCCAGTGTATGTAATAATAGACCTCTGAAGTTCGAAAGTGTTGGAAATATATAATAGAAACAAGCATATTTAACACAGGAACATGTAGCACATGCATTGGGGGAACATAGAAACTGCGCAGGACGCTATTTATGATTGCAAATCTTCAAGAAATTTGTTGATTATTGTCAATCAAAGCCAACGAAGCCAGGAGCTGGCCATTGGGAATCGATGAAATCTCCCATCACTCCGTGTTTAAGAAGAACTTCAAAACTCATTAGAAACAAACCATTTCATGTCCAATGTCTTTCCACAGAGCGGTACAAAAACTCTCTGTCCTTTCTTTCCTCCAGTTAGCTTTTGGATATGCTTCTCTAACATTCTGCAATTAATAAAATATTCATTGCAATATTATTATACGTGGACATTAATTTTCATGTTTTTGTTTGCACACAAGTTCTTCCATTTCAAAAAGCAAAATTATATCTTTGTGGGGTCGTAATTTAAATGACATTTAAAACTGTGATACACGAATATTATGTCGCTTTATAATTATTTGTATTCAAATTGAATTATCATTCCTAACACCATTTTAACAGGTATTTCACAAAATTGAAGAGTGAAATATAATTAAATTTATAAAATTACACCAAAGTGGCAGTGGAAAGGTCATGTTTACTATACTTCAAACTTTATGACGAAATAAACTCTGCTTGTGCTGTTCTATACAGGACATTGACCCGCTATCTAAGATAACTCTGATGACAAGTTGTGTTATATACTGAAACAAATACTGGTGACCTGTCGAGCAATATTCGATGATCTGGTCCCGAAGTTATCAAACTGAGAATGGAAACCAGTCTCAAATCTCAAGCAACTGATTGGCTGAAATGGCGACTGGTCGCCATTTCAGTCAATCAGATGCTTGAGATTTAAGACTGGTTTCCTATCTCAGTTTTGTAATCTTCAGCCCGGATCGCAATGCAGTGTGCAGTCACTTTACGAAAATTCGCTTGATGACGCTACAGTTCACGGGACCAGAGGGGCTCAGTGGGGATGCCCGAATCCCCTTGTTGGGCAGCATATTTTTATTTTCATGGGGATTTTGGCCAGAAAGTCGGAAATTATCATATAACTACCATAAGGCTGTATCAAACGAATCACCTCAGTGTCCAAAATCATGTATCCGGCCCTGGTTCATTGTATTTAGCAGAAATTTCAGATTTATACGAAGTAAAATATTTTCACCCGAAAAAAATCCGAAAATTTTGCTTCCGACCCTGTTTCATCATATTATTCGAAGTGAAATAATTTAAATCAATAAAGACATACAGGTACAGGACGAAAGTTATATAATAGAGGTTTTATTCAAACAGTTTCTGATCCAGTCTCGAAAGGTAGATATTTAACTCGTACTACACACTCGTTTGATCCGTCCACCCTCGGGCCGAAACCAATTACTACAGTAACATTCCTGTTTGATTAAATTCCCTCTGGTAAGATGCAAAATAACTAGACGAGCGACCGATTGTGTCTAAAATTAATGATTTTGAACGATGCAAAATTTAAATATTAAAACAACAGCACATTAGTTTCTGAGGAAATGAAAACATTGCAATTTTTGAGACATATTTTGCGATGGAGCTGATTGGCGTATACTTCAGCGTGAACACTTGAAGTTAACGGAGCTGCTCGGAGAGTACTTACGGGTGAACTTTGGGCATGTGGAACTTGGTTTGGTCCAGGGACCACCTGTAGTCCCAGTCCTCTACTGTCATATTGCTGACGTCAGCATAGTCTCCAAACTGGTTCAACTTCCCACCACCGTTCATTATAACTGGAAGGAAATTGTAAGCTTCGTAAATCTTTACACTACATGTTTTCTAGTTTAATGAATCTGATTATTAGAATTTTGCAGGTTTTATTATTAAACCCACATAATTATCATTTCAAATAACATAACTTCACACAAAACTCAGTAGTTTCTAGGTCAAAATATAGAACACAGTAAGCTGTTCGATAAACAGATAGGTACCATGACAGTTCTTTGTTGGATTTCCTTCTTTACTTTTTGTTAAATAGTAAAACCAGAGATTACAGGTTCTATTCTATTCGGTTCTACAAAAGAATTTTGACCCCTAATGTGGCAACGGTATACTTCCTTGATTTAACTTCTTCCATTTTTTTTTCTAATGAAAAAAATGTATGTCCGTTAATGCTCGCACAAATCCATGTTGCTATTGATGGAGAAAATTGTAGAGACTTTTATGACAAAAACAAAACAACACCAACAACAATGATCAAATTCAAAATAACACGGATTTAATTAACCAGCGGAACAGCTTTATTCAATGGAAACTGAAATAAGTTTCTTGTTGAGCGAATGAAATATAAAGAAGGTAGAACAAAAGCTGTCAGAGGGACAGCGCGCTCTACTATTCGAAACATATCGATGAAAATAAATATCTTTGACATAATTTATTTTAAAATAAAAGTGAATCAATTTGAAGATTTAAAGTACAACAATTATTGCTAAACATCCATGTGAAAACAGAAAAATATTAACAAGTCAATGATAAAAGAGAAAATTGATTTCAATAAAAGATTTAATACCTTAATGTAGCATAAATTCGGAATTGAAAATGGTGATAATTATAAATTATTCTTGGATGAGTTAGAAAATGCTTTAATAATTTATGTTGATGAACTGTTCTAAAATATATGACGTTAATTCCTATTTTTCACTATTAGAGACAATACATTAATTTTTCATATATTCTAACTTAAAAATTAGAACAACAGAAAAATATTTTAGGAAGAGTAACGGGAAATTTTCGGAAATGAAGCCAGTTATCATTTTTGGGTTTATTTTATGTTTCCTATCAATCACCTTTTGGGAATGTGTCAATCACCTTTTGGGAATGTTACACTTGTGTTGACTGATGTTCAACGCATGAAAACTTTAAAGAAAATTCATTTTTTTTAACTTTCGGGGTTTATCATTTTTGACGTAAAAAGCTTTTGATAATGAACAGATCATGATATGTGACATTTATTTTAAGTTCTATCATTTGAATAATATATATAAAGTTATGGGCCATATTTTTTATATTTTAAAGAAAATACCCAGTGAAAAGTAGGCATAAGTGTAAAGATATTTTTGAGAGTTGCATTGTTAAATATGCTATAAGTGTTAACATAAGCGATCATATAGTAGTTTGAAACGGAGACTAGCCAGATGCTAGCGGTATAGTCTGTTCTCCGGTTCGAAATTTATGATCTTAAGTGTCCAAAATCAGTGCCCAAGGTTATAAAACTGAACATTGAAACCAGCCTCAAATCTCGAGCATCTGATTTGCTGAAATGGCGACTGGTCAGATGCTTGAGATTTGAGACGGGTTTCCAATCTCAGTTTTATAACCTTCAGCCCAGCACAAAGATCTGTTTACTTAGACTTTAAAGCAGCCCTATCTGTTAGTTTAATTTGAATCGGATGGTCTGTTAAGCTGTCATCAAAGATGTGTATTATCAAATTCCTCACACCACTAGCAGCGAATACTGAATACTGATGTGGAATCCACTGTTTGTCGCATACGTTTGTTTGTACTGATGTAAACATCATATCCCTTACGTTCAATTTTGTCGAGTCATCGTGATGTTACGGAAATATTATTAATATGTTTATGATAAATATTTATGATATTTAATATCACATATGAAAAGTTAATGTGTTTTCTATAGAAAGAAAACAGCGTAACCTGATGAGCGTTTATGATCTATCAGCGTCGATATCATGCATATACATGCACTACTAAATTGTACAGCAACTTTTTGAGAGTAAACATTTATTCAAAGAGCAAAAACACATAAATCTAAAAATATGCTATTTCCAGCATGTTTAAAGCGATATTATTGATAAGTTGTTTTTAAAATGTCACAAAGGCAACCTGGATCATCGACAGCATGTTAAGACATAACAGGCAGTTAAGTTATTAAGTGTGCAAGAACCTGAGAGGCTATCAACCATATACTCCTATCACAGTGAGAATGGATCTACACAGGTCGCTTGCGGAGTAAAGTGTTAATCTTCTAATGCTATTGACGAATAAAATTGTCATCGTACATTCAGACACAAATGCGTTAAGCTTGTTTTTATATTACAGCTGTGTGTTTGAACGATCATAAAACCCGCGGAATAAAAGCGTAAAAATCCTGTCATTCCAGTCAACCAACGAAACACAGTGATAACCTATGTGACGTCATTAATTTTGTTGTTCCCTAGTCTAACAAAGCGACCAATCACCGACGCACATGTTTTTATGAAATACAAATTACTCTTTCTTTAACTAACACTCGCGTCAGTTTTACCTCTTTTTTTTTAATTCCGCAGTTTTTAAATGGTTAATTATTTCTGTACAGTTTCACATCGGTGTGTGGCTCTTAGGTAGTTCACAGTCATTTCCTAAATTCAATTAACACTTAAATTTTGTTCAGGGGTAGAGTAATCAAACAGAAAGGCATTAAATGCCATGCAGATTTGAAAAGCTTGATTTAAGCCACTGGAGTCTCAGGTGGTACCTGGGTAATGGAATCATGCGCTGGTTCGTACATCGTAAACATACATTGCATACTTGACATAATACCTTTGAGAATTCATATACTGCTGAATTAAAAGAGCGCTCTAAAAGTACACAAACTTAAGATTCGTGATAAATGGAAATATATATGGCATTTTTTGTCAAAAACATCAAATGAATGTTAATTACTGACATCAGAGCGAATGACGCAGGTTAAATATGCATGCACAACAGGGAATTCTGCAATAGAAAAAGAAGCCTCACTTCTAAGATAGGAGAAAGGGAGAACGAGAAAAAAGAGGCATTGAGGGAGGGAGAATGTCACTCAGAAATAATTACACCAAAATCAATTGAAAACAAATAGAACCAACCAAATGACAGCAGTGAAACACTCGGGCCACAGCCTTCTAACTAATAGAACCAACCAAATGACAGCAGTGAAACACTCGGGCCACAGCCTTCTAACTATTAAATAGATCTGAAAAGTGCGAAGCCGAATACAATCGGTAATAAATTAAAAATGTATGAAAATAACTCATATTCTCTTTTTCTGCCATTGCGTTGCTGATTTAACTCTACGTGCTTTAATCATAGTGAGGTCATTGGGTACCCAGTGCTATAAGTGACTGTTGTTCTGTGTTGCATGCTTTTACTTGTTCGAAAGGGAAGATTTGTGGGTAGATTGTGTGGGAGGACTGTTCGGGAAGGCTGTGTTGGGTTCCTGTGTTGCGACGCTGTGCGGGGAGATTGTGTGGGTGGACCGTTCGGGAAGGCTGTGTTGGTTTCTTGTGTTGCGACGCTGTGCGGGGAGGTTGTGTGAGAAGACTGTTCAGGAACGCTGTGTTGGTTTCTTGTGTTGCGACGCTGTGCGGGGAGGTTGTGTGGGAAGACTGGTCGGGAACGCTGTGTTGGTTTCCTGTGTTGCGACGCTGTGCGGGGAGGTTGTGTGGGAAGACTGATCGGGAACGCTGTGTTGGTTTCCTGTGTTGCGACGCTGTGCGGGGAGGTTGTGTGGGAAGACTGATCGGGAACGCTGTGTTGGTTTCCTGTGTTGCGACGCTGTGCGGGGAGGTTGTGTGGGAAGACTGTTTGGGAACGCTGTGTTGGTTTCCTGTGTTGCGACGCTGTGCGGGGAGGTTGTGTGGGAAGATTGATGGGGAAGGCTGTGTTGGTTTCCTGTGTTGCGACGCTGTGCGGGGAGGTTGTGTGGGAAGACTGATCGGGAACGCTGTGTTGGTTTCCTGTGTTGCGACGCTGTGCGGGGAGGTTGTGTGGGAAGACTGTTCGGGAACGCTGTGTTGGTTTCCTGTGTTTCGACGCTGTGCGGGGAGGTTGTGTGGGAAGATTGATGGGGAAGGCTGTGTTGGTTTCCTGTGTTGCGACGCTGTGCGGGGAGGTTGTGTGGGAAGACTGATCGGGAACGCTGTGTTGGGTTCCTGTTTGGTGAGGTTGTGTGGGAAGACTGTTCGGGAAGGCTGTGTTGGGTTCCTGTGTTGGGACGCTGTGCGGGGAGGTTGTGTGGGTGGCGGTGGGCGTACGGAGGCTAAGGGGCCTGTATTAGCAGGCTATGTTGGGAGGCTGTGTTTGGAGTCTGAGGAAGAAGTCGGGAGGCTTGAGGGCAGGTTGAGGCTGAAGAAAGGCTGTGAGGGCAGACTGTGTGGAGAGGTTGTGTGGAGAGACGGGAGGCCGTGTGGGCAGGCTGAGGGGATGCTTATTTTGGAGGCCATGTTGGCAGGCTGTGTTAAGGCTGTGTGGGCATTTCTGATATTTCTTTCAATATGAATTCAAGTAAGAACCATTTATGTTTCGTGATAGTAACTTCAAAGAAACGAAATTATAAAGCGACAAATACCTAGTCACTGTACCTATGGATTTTAATGACACTTAAGATTAAATTAATGACAACCACGACGAAGAAGACATTTTAATTCAATGTAATTGTGTTTTGTATTCTCACACGGATACAACGAAGAACATTTGTTTAACAATCCACTTTCATATGAACAAAGACGCCATGACCACTACGCATTACTTAATTACGAGCAACGTGATTAGTGTTTCGACAAAATCCAAAAACTGCTGTGTCATCGTGATATAGCAGTTTATCAAAGCGAAATGAATGCGAAGTTATTATCAGGTTCAATGTCAAATTATGAATGTCACTTTATAGATTTCTTCACTGGCAATGAACTCTCCGTTCTGTACTTTACATTGAAGGCGTTCACTTAAATTCTGTGAGAATATCAGATTAAAGTTTTAACTGTATCTTTTTTCCCTAAGAAATTGTAATGCCAATGTTTAAGGGAAAATACAATTCTGCTCAAATTATTTTTCTATATTTTTGCCTTTTTGTAAACATTCGATATGTATTTTAAACGTCGTGAAATAAATTGCATTCACTAGTGTCTCGTAGCGGCTACTTAACCAGAGAATTTTGTTGTTATATTGATAATGTTCAGCACTTTCTCTTTTGAGCCTAAAGGGCTTAGTTCAGCTAAAAAAAACATTGAGGCAAAATATTTCATTTCATTTTTACACGGGTAATGGCCCAACAACATTTTACACGGGTTATGGCCCAACAGCAACCATCTCCGTCAAACTAATTTATAAAACGATACGATTTTCGATCTCGGCACGGGACATCAAACTCAAAGGCTTTAAATAAAATATTCTGATGGAAAAGCTCACAATCAGAGCATGAACTCAGGAAAAATACGGAGCCTCCGGGGTGACATTGCTATTTTGTTAAGCACATCGATAATCAAATAGGTTATAATGAATTAGTTTTTCGATAAACCCCATAATTAATTAGTTTTTCAATATATCCAATCGCTATCTCGAAAATTTCGAATTGATATTTGGATACAACAGTTAGGCAGATCGACTGTGATATATTAAATCATTTCATTTTTTTAATTGGTATTGCCGCGCTATTTTATCATTATTTTATGTTTTATAGTGTTTCTTTTTTTTGGTAATCTGTGTACAACATTAAATGTGCGGACAGCATTGTTTTTCTTTATGTAGACTAAAGGTCAATTTTAATTATTATTGTTTCAATTTGGTCGCTGCTGATGTTGGGGAAAATTCGCGGGAAAATTTTGTAGAGATGCGAAGCATAAATTTCACATACGAACACTTAACACTTTTCAGAGTTATTGCATCAATAGATGTTGAGGGTAGTATTTTAATCGGCGACAGTATTTTCATTTTTTTTCCATAAAAGACAGTTCTTTTTTTAACTTGACATAGTTTCAAAAGCGGACAACGTTTCCAATTTCTGTTCAAATCTGACAAATATATAAAGATTGTTACCGCGGCACTTTACACTTTGAACACAAACTTCGTGTGAACTTAACGTGTCACACTTCACATATTTGTGAAAAATATTCACACGTTGCGTACATTCCACAAAATTGTGAATTTCATTCAGTCATGGAAAACTTTCACTTTTTTTCAATTTATGATTTGTGAACATTTTGGCTAAAATACTTAGTACTACAGCTCTAGATATTGTTCTGTGCAATCATTATTTTATTTTATGCTTTTCAGTGAATTATAGAATTTTCCCGGTGAAATAAAAGTGGTTTTTCGCTGTTTTCAATTAGTCGAATATCATTTTTATTTTCACTGTTTTTTTTTCACGTTGGCACCCAAACTCATATAACATACCAAATGAGAACGCTTAGAAAACGGGCTCAAATTTGTATATTTGACGTCATGACGTCACGTCATAAGCAAGCGGTTTTGGCGCCATTTCTTGCAACTTTTCTGTCAAATTCGAGCAAAGTTTGCTCTAAAAGCATAAAATAAAAAGAAAATTTGTTTTTACCACTGAAAGATAGAAATATATTTCTATCTTACACTGGTAAAAACAAATCTCCCCTATATCTTATCGATCTTTATTACTTTATCAAGATTTAGACATGTGTTACGGTAAAAAATGTGACGATCGGGCGCACGTGCGAACGAAAAAGGGCTACTGCTTCCTGCCGCGAAACCCGAAAATTTCGAGGAAAATGAAATAAAATAGAAATGCTGTTAGATAATATACATTTTCTATTGTAAACATCAAAAACGTAATTGTTTTTATCGAGATACTAACTGAATAACCTCCAAATAAGGAAAAGCTAATTTGGTTTCATGGGAAATAGTTGGTTTTATCGAAAGGCTGGATGCGTTTGTTAATTCACATTTAAAATCGTTTATAGAAATAAAGATTCTTTATAATGAAAACTAACTGGGTTAATAAAACAATATATAGCGAAAGTATTAAAGGGAGATGTGCAGGGTCGAGCAGGTGTACTCGGTAAAATCGTAAACAGATCGATCTATGTAACACTTACGTGTACTTTTCACTAAACTCTACATTTCAAACCCTCCAGGAGGAAGTTTTCGGTTAATTTTACCATTTTACCGGACCTGAAAACAATCCGCTGAAGAAATCCCTATACAAAAATACATTCTATATTTAGCGATCATTCTATATTTAGCTCATCGCTGAGCTTACTATTCGTGGTGGGCCTGGTGGCTCAGGCATTTTGAAACAAATGGCGACGTCGATAGTCGGCAAGGTACACCGAATGCGTATTTTGGTTGAAGTGATCACATGACAATCCCAAAAACCACCGCGACTTTACGCGGGAAATACAAAAATAGCTGACCTATGCGCGTCGCATAGGATAGGAAACACCTTTTATATATCTCTTTTTTTCATAAAATATTGGTTTGAAATATTTCGGGTGTAAATCAATATTTGAGCTTCAAATAATGATATTCAACTGATTAATAACCCTTTTCGCAAATCTGTTCCATTCATCAATCCTGCACATCTCCCTTTAAACAGAACACAATGCCACTGAAGGGTTTTCGTAGCACGACTTCCCTTTTCTAAGGTTAAAACCTATATCGGTGTAGGGGATTAATAAACATGAAGGTGGATAAGAAACGGATGGACTTGTAATCCCTTAGCAAACCGAAACCTATGTCGGGTCATACCTAAAACAAGTGTTCAAACAGATTTGTCAAATAAAATGAAGTGTCTGTGATAAAACAATGATTTTCGGCTTGTCGTTCGATGTTTTTGTACGTGAGCGTTATGACACTTCAAACCTAAGAAGTATTTGTTTGTCCAATATTTAATGGCCAATTTGAAGAAAAGTGATAAATATCGGTCCGTGAGTATTACAATGACGTTGCAACATTTCAATTATTCGTAAAATTCTCTTGAGAAAAAAATGAACTAGGACAAGAGAAGTGTTAAACAAGAAATATCTTTAAAAAAGATAAACGGCGTTGATGGAAAAGATTTATATATACATGTATATAAGAAAAAAAGAAATATAGAGAGGCGAAGCAGACTCAGTTTAGTTATTTTATTTTACTTGTTATAGCTGTTGACGAACCCTCCCTGCCTTCTTAGTATGACCTAGAGATTAAGCGACCGAATCATGACAACTCACAAATTTATTGAAAATGTCTTTCAAACAAATGTTGAAGCTGTTGCAACAATTTCATACGGTGATAATAAGTCGATAAAAAAAGTGAATTATGCATATCAGGAATTGCCACATTCAGAAAAAACAGCCTCCCCACACAGTCAAGAAGAAGAGGGAGAGAGAGCATGGTTAATAAAATGATCAGTTTCAAAAATGACATAACAAAGAATTAACGAAAATGAGAACCCGAGGGGTTACCGCCTTAGAAAGGTCAATGGCAAATCAAATCGCCACAGGGGTTTAAACCAGAAGCAATGCCTTACATTAAGTCTTGATCTACATTTATTCAGTTTCAATAAAATACCTCTTGTACAGTTAGAACTCAAGATGAATAAATGTCTTTGAAATTTAATAAATATAAATAACAGCTTGTTGCAAGAGCGAAATCAACCAACGTTTACGTAAATTAACTTAAAAAAAGTTGTCCCTTCTGAGTATCGAACCCGGGGCCTCCGCTTGCGCGGCGAGAGATATAGCCACTACACTACAGTGAACTTGACTTTCGCACTTGAAATTAACAATCAGTATCAAAGGAACTAGAAAGGAACCAGTAAGTACTAGAAATACCTGCACTTTTCTTTCGTTTTACACTTAGTATTGTACGCAATACGCAAATGTTGACCTGAAACCCAAGACTATTCCATATAAAATTGTATTTAAGCCATCAATATTGACTTAACTGGTTATTTAAATCGTAAATATGTTTTTCTCCAATACAATTATCGTTTTTAAAAACGAAAATGCTCGAACATGTAACTGCCAGGTAAATACTTAAACAAAATATAAAAATCGTTACGGTAATCGTAAACTACACCCCCACTAAAAGCAATCGAAATAATCTATTTGATTTTCCCGATGCATTTAATAAAATCCCACTAGATACCTCTCCGCCCTGCTAGATGCCTCTCTGGTGTAAATAGCTACCAATCGAAATAGTTTATTTCATTTTCCCGCTGCATAATAATAGAATACGAGTATTATTTACAACATTTCATTAGTCGAAAAACTAGGTCAAAAGTGAGCTTAGACAGCTAACGCCGAATAACGCCGAAAAAATTCCTATGTTTTTCTAAATTCCTGTTGACATATAGCTGCATCTTCACAGGTCAAGGTCGAATTCTTCTTTCTCATATGTCTCATATGTCCCGGCTAGCTCAGTCGGTTGCCTCGCCGGAAATGCAGGGCTAAGCGGCGCTGTTCCCGTGAAGGTACGGGTTCGCTCCCAGCTAGAGGCACTATCATTTCAATTGTCTCATTTGCATATAATATTAACTGTATCACTATATTAATCATATAATGACTGGAAAGGAGCGAATTTCGAAAAAATTTTGGAATCTTGGACTGATCAGCACATTTTAGGATCACTTGTGAGTTTACTGCATAAGACAACAAGTTTGGCTTTAAACACATTTACATAGTTTACAGTTCTTCTACAAGTTTGTATGATAAATTCTGATATTAAAAAAGACCTCATATTTTCATAATGATAACGTGAACAGACACCTTTAAGTTTGTTTATAATGATGAACCTTTGTCATTTCGTTGCCAAAAGCCGATTACAGTATAAAGAACATGGCGATTTCGCCGAGTGTAAAGGCCGTTTAAATAAAAATTGTTCAAACACTTTTAACTGTGTCGATAACGAGAAAAGTTAGGAAATAAATTTTTAATGGTAGTGATTCAGCAAAAAACAAATCAAGCTGGAAACGTGTTCCTGGGAGAGAAAAGCAAGCCGTCGTCCGTCACACATTACAGCATTTTACTCGTCTATTGAGGTGTACACAATTTTTTCTCAATAAGACATAAAGCAAAAACTGAATTATTGATAATCAACTGACAAGCCATTAATTATAAAACCGGAAAACAGAGCTATCTTCTTAATGTTGTCCAGGAGAGATTAAATTTCGCTAATGAAATTTACGAAAGCATTACACTGCAAAATTCGTCAAATTGAGCAAAAGCATGGGTATGTTCAAAATATGACACTTGGGATATGATAATATGAGGGTTTGTCAGTTGTTCATTAAATACTTGACATCTGAAGAGAATGAAATGTACGAAGTTATAAAGCGGTTTGCACAGTCAAGATTTTAACGAAGATGGTGATAGGTGTGTATATTATCCCTTTATAACGAAGTAGAAAACGCTTTAAGTCAATTAGATCTACTGGAAAATGCAGACGCACCAGGTAATGAACCCGAAGAATGGCAATTGTCCGCTAATAAAGAAGTATTCATTCAGTCAATACAGTGAAACCCCGATATTAAGACCAAAGAAACATAAAACAGTAAACAACAACATGTGTAAATAAACAATCAAGCAGTAGTTAGTTTCAGTAGTTATATACAATTTTGACGTTGTATTCAGAATGTCTCTGAATTTGCGACCTAGCGGACCTTTCAGGCATCATAGCGGCCTGGCTGCGGCATACCGGCTTATACCATACGGGATAGCGGTCTGGCTGCGGCATACCGGCTTAAACCACACGGGCTAGCGGCCTGGCGGCCTAAATCTTGCTGGCAAGCGGCCTCGTAGCTAGCAGCCTGGCAGCCTAGTGACCTAAATCTGGCGACCTAGCAACCGATACATTGCTGGCTATCGTTCTGGTAGTTAGATGCCTGTCGGCCTAGCGGCCGAAGTATTACAGCCTATTATTGTCTGGCGGCCTAGCGTCCTGATGGCGTGCAGCCCTTTGCTTGGTAGTTATTGTTCAACAGACCGCTGTACAAAGGATTCGTTTGCCAGATTGTAAGTTCACAATTTGTTGTTACTGCCTAAATAAGGAACCGCTGTGCAAGTATCAAACAATCATGTTTATGTCCCTTTATTTACTCTGTAATTCGCTTATCTGAATGTATTTAATATAAACACCGATGGTACCGCTTGTTAGAGAATTACGAATGCGCACAAAACAAAGAGTTAAGTTTTGGTCTTTACATTACTATTTTCATTCGAAAAGATGATTTAACTAATCATCTTTTAATAAAGAAACAAATATTCGTATATGAGGAGCTGTGACAATATATCTATCAATAATGACTTTGCAATAGTATGGCGGCTGATTTCTGCCATTTAGTGTATTCGAATTGGGAGGCGAAATGTCAAAGTAACGAAAACACGGAATCGTTCTTATTTTTCGTGTCTTCGCCTTCGAGTTTTCGTGTATTTCATGAACTGCGAACACACGACGAATATGAAGTTTTCGACCTTTCATGTATTCGCC
This sequence comes from Corbicula japonica, assembly GCA_038501625.1. Lineage (NCBI taxonomy): Eukaryota > Metazoa > Mollusca > Bivalvia > Venerida > Cyrenidae > Corbicula > Corbicula japonica. The sequence goes on along the minus strand of JAZAYU010000008.1, from coordinate 153,144 downwards.
TCCCGGTAAGCATGGGGTACTACTTAAGTGCGGGTTTCAGTCCATTTCGCAAAATGGAGGTCTGACTTGCTAAATGGGCCTATCAATCATCCAATTATGCGTATTCATTTTGTAATTTGATATTTCCCTGTTTGTTATTTTTAAAGACAGTATAAAAAATATGTTTTTGTTTATAATATAAATTATAATGTTATTTAAGTCTATTTTTCAAGTTTCCAAAACGAAAAGCGATCAAAACAAAAGTTCGTGTGTTCGCCTCTAAAAGTTCGTTATTTCGCCGTCAATATTTCGTTACTATGTGTAATTGTCAGGAAAGTCAAAAGGCGAACACTTGACAGTAAGCAGTTTTCGACCTTTCGTATGTTTGTGTGTCAGCCTACACGAAAAATATCCATAATTTCGACCTTTCGTGTTTTCGTCACTCCGGCAGTTTGCCTCGCCGACAACGCACGAAATGGCAGAAATCAGCCATCATACAATAGAATAATTTATTTGGGATGGGGATATATTGAATTCTTATGGTAATATAAGGGAATAGGAACCACTTTCTTTTTGCTTTTTGCAGATGTGGAGATGTATGTTAGTGACATTGTCAATCATTTTGTAAAACATTTAACAAAAGAAAACCTAAGCTAACTAATAGTTTTGCGGTATTTCGCGTAAAATAAATAATGCAGAGATTGGTTTGTATTTGCTTTCAACAACCAGCGTTATTAACAAAGTGGTTATATTTTTTTATTTCATATATCAATCAGTCAATGCATTGTACTTACAAAAGTGCAATAACAATAATAAATTAATAAATTAACGTTTATTTGAGGACGCTAATTGGTGTGTCTATTGTAAGCTCGTGAAGGGGTTTTTGCTGCTCGGACATCCGGACCCAAGTTCATAAGTCTGAGACTCGTCGTTAATCCCAAGCATCCTTCTCCTTTAACATTAAACCAACTCAGTGCCCAGGGTGATGAAACTGAGACAGGAGACCTAAACATGTCAGCAAGACAGGTGCTTGAGATTAGAGACTGGTCTCCAATCTCAGTATAAGAATCTTCGACCCAGATACTGGGGATTTGAAACTAGTCTCAGTTTTAGTTTTTTGATTTTGTTTATTGTTTAACAGACATGCAACACGAACAAATATGAGAGAACAGTTTATATATAAGGGTCGGTTCACATAGGTGTCTTAAAAAGGAGACAATATCGTATAAGGTAACGTAAATGCTCTCGGGAGCTAGAAATCACTTCTAGCCTGGATCGAGCAATATACTGCAAGCTACTCCGGAGGCATCATAGTCCATATGTATGCAAGCTTAACGTAAGGAAAAATAAGCAGTAAGATGCTAGGTCTGATACGATACTTTGAGCCCTAATGCTTGTACAAAGCTTAAACATATAACGCCGCATCGTAACCCAGGATCGATGGTAGTTCGGGTTAAATGTACCACTACCTACGTTTCATTAATCAGAGTTACTTTGTTGCTACTATCTAGCTCTGAATCGAGAAAAGAACTGTTAACAAAGCCACAGCAAACTTTTCATTTCTACCGAATGCAACTGATTGTCCCTCTAATGCACGGGTGAAGCAAAAATACTACGACATCGTTGGAAAATAAATAAATAAATAAATAAATGAGAAAAGAAACACAAACAATCAAGCAACGGTAAAGAATACCAACCAAACAACAACAAAAAAAGTAACTCATGTTTAATGCAATATAATAAGGTATTAGCATTACGAGTTAGCATAACGTAAATATGCCATAATCCGTATTATATAAACCATATTAATATTCATAATAATAAATGCTCTACATGTATATGATGCAATAATCAAATATCATTTACTTACGCGATCCATTTGTTGTTGTTGACATGTTGATTATCCTCGGTTAATTCACTTGTCACATTCATACATATACAGCTCAGACGCTGATGCAAATATTTATATACATTCACGCAAATATTGATATGCGCATGCGCCAAACATTCAAAATCATTTCCAATCAAGTGATTTTTAAAACGAGGCCTTATTAACAGAATAATAGAATTTTAACAATTATGTTATGATATATTAATCCAAATAAAACATCACGGGATAAACAATGAACGAAAAGTAAACATTGGTTTACAACCGACCATTATTTTATCTCTCTCTATATTATGTATCATAATATTTATGGTAAAGTTTACTAAGACGTTCATTTACTTGATTTGTTAAGACCCCAAACCTTCTTTTTTTATAAACAAAAATATAGACTTATGCGAGACAAACAACAAAACGTTCTCTTTACAACTTATGATTGCAACTTTCCTTTATTAATTTCATTTTAATAGTTTTTACACAGTACAAAGTGCATATTATTTTTATAGAAATTATCTAAGTAACCACGATCATTAAGCATATCTAATGCTTTTGGATAATGCAATTTCCACAGTTGTACGAACCCATCTCATTTTTATCATTGTCACAAAACACAAAGAAAAAGAGAGAGCAAAAATGCTTACTTTAAAAAACAAAATTTAAACTATTGATACATCGTATTTAACAATATGGTAGCCACTGCTAAGGCCAGAGGATTTGTCTCCCTTGGAATGCTTAACTACTGAATGTTTTCATCCCACTTTGTTGTTGAAAAGAAGTCGTATTTAAAAGCATTTTCTCCGCTATCGCGCATCACCAACCTATTCAGAATGGATATCACCTGACTGTTAGAATAACGTGCACATATTATTATTGGAAAAAAATAACACATGAAATCAATCGCTTCAAGCGTCAAGTGCATTATTCAAGGGGTCTAACCTAAAGTAAGAAGATCGATGCTTTAAGACGGCCATTTCATGGAGAGTGGTGTCAATTGGTGATAAAACAGCATTGTTTTGTTTACATCGACCACTAATTCAGTAAAGTAAGTACATTTTCTTGTATTATAGGTATTGTGTATGAGATAACCACCTAGCCGCTTGTTTCAGACATCTGCTTTTGGTCCGTTTTTGTCTGTCCATGCAGTGGTTGAAGCGTGAAAGAAAGGATAGCGACATAGGGTTCCAAACTCTGCAATGTCTGCAGACTGATTTTGGGAGCTTTAGAGATTTAGATTTCGCCTTGCTGTGTTTGCGGGGTGCGGCATACATTATTTAACACTTTAGAACGTTTCCTGTGCTAATAGGAGCCTCTGTGTTCATTTTTTTTACATTTAAGACAATTTCATGGAGAACTGTCTCACTTTAGGACAATTTCATGGAGAGCTATAAATTTTGGAGAGGTTAGACACTGATTAGTTTATAATGAACAGAAGTATATCTGTAATTTTTATTGTAATTGTACCATGTATTGAACATGATTATATTGGCAAGTCAAGAACTGCACCCATTAAATGCAATGAGCACAATTAAGACCAGTATATCATTGCTTGTTAGGTATCCATGACTGTACTATACTTTAGTGCTTAAAACGGATTACGCGACACAATTTCACCTTAAGACATCCCATTTTAACGTATGCACCAGTCGAAAAGTCATATGAATCCACTCTCCCACCCCCACCCCCTTGCCGGAAGTACGGGCGGGAAAAGCCATTTTTAACCATTCGGATGTCTCGGCACTGCGAGGCAAGTGTGATGGTTTTGATTTAGCGCCAAAGTGTCCTTGATTTTTATTATTTACACTAGTCAAAAGTTCTAAGTGCACACTTGATAAATGTTAATTTTTCCAATAATTTGATTGAATCTTTCAAAATAGTGTAAATTACAATGAAGAAGAATCAATATTTTATTAAAGCACACCAAAAATTTTAAGTCTGCTTAGCCAGATTAAAAAATAATAATATTTTAGCTCACTTGTTCTCAGAAAGCAATTCTCAAGTTAATTATCATTGCATCGGCTATCATTTGTGATCGTTTTCTCATCTCTGTATAATTTAAATTTCATGCAGATTTAAAGGAAATACTGTAGTTTGCCATTCCATTGCACTGAAATAGCTTTCTGTAGCTTTGTAATGGTCTGCTGGGCACGATGAGCCAACACACTCAACTTTATTTTATCCATAACGTTTTTACAGGATTTCAAGGAGAAAATTCCATTTTTCACACAATGTTTTGTGCCAAAAGTTTTTGAATTGTCTAGCAGTTTGGGATGATACAATTTTCTATTATAGATGTGTAACAGCCTTTCCAAACGAAAAAAATGTATTCAATTCGATAAAATTGACCAGTTTTCGGATACGCCTTTTGACCGAATAAGCGTCATTTTCGAATAATTCGATTTTGAGGTTTATTGAATTTCTATAAATTTTAGTTTTAAATTTTATTTATTGGACACTTATCCAACAAATGTTACACTAATTTTTTCGAGTTTACGTTGTTTTACGTAAATATGTAATGACGTAATTGAGTAACATCAGCGTTCAACGTAAGCAACGTAATCAATCTAGAAAATAATATCGTTTGATTTTCTTCTTAAATTAATAAAATATGCAAAAATAAGGTATTTCTTTTGCATTTACGAAAACCGTCAATATTTGTTTACAACAAATTTGAAGTTGTGCCAGTGAAAAGAATTTTGACGGCAATGTCGTTGTCTGCTGATGTCAACCGTTTCATGGTTAAAATTTGTTGGTGTGTTTTTCGTGTTTGTCTTGAGTCGGTGAACATGTGAAAAACAAAAAAGATTGTAAAAAAATAAATTTCGCTTGCCGCACGGGGATAATGCATAAAAAGCGTATGCCGACGTGGATGACGTAAAACGTAAAACATATGCACAGTTTTCAAAAAATTATTGTTGTTTGATCATTATTAACATTAAGTCAAACTTTAATTCAATTTGAATAAGTTTACTTTAAGATATTAAAAATTGAAAAGTGTGCACTTAGAACTTTTAACCAGTGTTTTTAGCGGTAATTTTACCATCAGGCTGTTCCCACATGGTGGGTATTTTACAAGGTATCTGCTTGGGCCAAAAGCAAAGTGTCTGCTAGTCTGCAGGGTTACGATCCCCTGCCTTTAATACCATCTTCAGATATAATCAAGTTCTGATTAAAATCAATTTAATCAGATATTTTTAGTAGGTGCACTTAATCCCTACTGTTCCCAGTGTTATTGGCGTTTTTGCTGAAACTTTCAAAGTTTATATAATTTCCAATCGACCAGTATTTCGACATTGTGTTAAATTGACTACATGCAAAACATATTTATTATGATGATTTTAGTACACGCATTTGTTCTCCTCACCTTTTTTATTTTTATGTGGATGTATTCTTTTTAGGGATGGCAACGAATAGCAAAATTGTCATTAGAATATTTTGATGTACAAGTATTGTAATATTCGATAGTTATTTGTATTTGCGATCTCTTTGCTGGAGTATGCCGTATGTGTCTGTCAAACAACACTTCCGGCTTAATAACGACTTTCCAATTATAATAACGTTTCACATCAGGTCATGCTAAAGTAAGATCAAATCTCGATTTCTAACATTTAATGATCATGTGCTGTCCGCTTACTGATAAATAACATTAAGTTACTATAAAAGAAGTCAGTGTACTTTCGTCGTCTTTTGTACGTGCATTTACGGGACATAGTAATTTTATGGTGATACCGTTGTCGTCACGGCAGTTACGCATGTTGAATTGAGACGATAACTGCATTAAACTTTTAAGTTTCTAACTATTGGAGGAAGCAGAATGAAATCCAAGTGTTGTTAGCATATTTAGCATTTCACTTGTTTGAGTTTGCACGTGACTGCAATACCGATCGGGATTGGATGCGCGTGATACTGATTATGCAAATTATCTTTATTATGACAATCATTTGATAGGGCTTTTTACCTTTTTAGCTTTACCCAATGGTAAAGTTTTGAATTAAAACATACACCGGCATTAGTGAATTCACACCTCATGGCAAAACTCTTTATTAAACACCGGTCCGTATTGTTATCAAGAAGCCCTGATAATTGATATTAATGGTCACTCAAACTGCCAATCACTGTTAATTGGTGGAAGTATATTGACTATGACACTTCTTATAATAACACCAGGTGTTTCTGTTCATTGTACATCGAATTTAGTGGAAAATTAAATGTCCTGACCAGAAATAATTTACATTTATTCGCTTTTCTTTGTATTTCGTTTAACAAAAATTAATATTCGAACACTTAAAAGTATTAGAATGTCTCGTTTCACAGATGTTGATCTAGGTGATAATAATTTCAGCGGTGATGGAGACGTAAGACGTATTTTTTTCTTTGTCGTCTTCAGTGGTGAGGAGATATGGGATAATTTTCTTTTTTTCTTTCGGTTTCCTTCCATTTTCTTCTTAGATTCAACACGGGTTTTCTTTTTCTCATGTTTGGAACTAGACCTAAAAAATGAAAACAAGAGTTGGTGTTAAATCCATTAACAATGGCTTTCTTATGTAAGTCTCCATGAAATTGTCCTAAAGTAAGGCGGTTCTCCATGAAATTGTCCTAAAGTGAGACAGTTCTCCATGAAATCGTCTTAAATGTAAAAAAAAATGAACACAGAGGCTCCTATTTGAACAGAAAAACGTTCTAAAGTGTTAAATAATGTATGCCGCACCCCGCAAACACAGCAAGGCGAAATCTAATTCTCTAAAGCTCCCAAAATCAGTCTGCAGACATTGCAGAGTTTGGACCCCTATGCCGCTATCCCTTCTTTCACGCTTCAACCACTGCATGGACAGACAAAAACGGACCAGAAGCAGATGTCTGAAACAAGCGGCTAGGTGGTTATCTCATACACAATACCTATAATACAAGAAAATGTACTTACTTTACTGAATTAGTGGTCGATGTAAACAAAACAATGCTGTTTTATCACCAATTGACACCACTCTCCATGAAATGGCCGTCTTAAAGCATCGATCTTCTTACTTTAGGTTAGACCCCTTGTATTGTATTACTCGATAATTTCCGGAAAGTTTGTGAACAGATATAGCGCACCATTGTGTCATAAAGCATTTTCATCGACTCTTAACCTCCACTAGCAATCGACTGCCATTTTTTTTTCAAACATTCAAAGACGAACTTTGAATATGGTACACACACAATCTCAAAATCGACATATATTCTCGCCCATGACACCCAAATAGTTTATTTTGTTACTCGATCGATATAATTTGATTTTCTGGCACGTATACTATTGTTTTGAATCCAGAATCAGGCTACTGACTATGTTTCCCCTGGGTTATAGTATAGAATATTATAACCCAGGTTTCCCGCAGTTTTGAAAATGAGTATCATGCACAAGTGGAAAATGTGGAATGTTGTGCACACAGATTTTCGTACTGAGCTGTCCGATGCAGTGTTTTCGTATAGTTTATTCACATTCGATGGTTGTTATTAAACTCATTTTTAATAATATTTTAATCTTAGACTTAAGAACTAAAAAAAACCTGACAACTATAGAATAATATTATATAGTTATTTAGTTTCTTGACAGGGAATGTGAGGATATATTGCCGGTCTGGGTGTCATATTACCCGAGCCGCAGGCGAGGGATAATATGACACACAGACCGGCAATATATCCTCACATACCCTTTCAAGGAACCAAATAATTGTTTTATTATACTGCAAAGACCTTTTCAGAAAAAATAATAAGAAAACATGGATTTTTCATTTATTTCGCTTATTTAATGCCGAACGGCTTAATTCCCCTCTGAGAACCACAATAATTATATGTCTGAGGTCATTAATCTACCTGCATGACGTCACTTATATAGAAATTGAATGGACTATCGATTACAACACAAATATTTTCTGTAACACTTTTAGTAATCCCTAAGCATACCGCTTTATAATTTACAAGGTCGGCTTCAAATAGAGTTCTTTCACATTGTTACCTCCCCTTAGCGCTCTCTAAAATTGAAGAGCATATTTAGTCGATAAATGCACGCGAGGGGGCATCGTTTACTATTGTTAATATGACTAAGTGATTATAAAATTAAGAACATGTTGATTAATCATTTCAAATTTATAAATAAGAGAGTTTAGTCAAACAACGAAGAATAAAAAAAAACGTTATGATCATTTACAAGCACATCAAGAAAGTTTATGCGCATTTTAAACATTGTTTATCGCGGTATTTTCAGGACGCGAGTATCCAACGGATTTGTTAGTTTTTTTTTATGAAAATACACATGTGAATTGTGTTTACGAAAAATAAATCTGACGTGTATAATTGACAATTCAGACGAACATTATCGGACATTTTACCGTTTTATGGCATTTTTTGTAACGCTATAATTTATAGTGGAATGAGACATAATTATATTCTTATGTAGCTCGTCGGCGACTTGGTTGATACGCGTTTTGCGTGTTTTGTTTTTGAGAAAAAAATATTACGTATTTACATAATAGGATGATTCCAGCTACAACCCGAGAAATCGTTAAATTGATTGAACCAAACGAATATTGCCGGACGGCAGGCCAACCAAAACTATTTTTAAAAAAATCCAGAGTGTTTGTTTGTTGTTTTTTTTTAAAATAAAAACTATTTTGATGTTGAAGTTCGTAATTGTTGTCGCTGAAGGTTTTATATATAATATTTTCATTTCTATTTAAAATCAAAATGACCATGGACCAAAACAAATGAACGGGAGTGCGATATTCAGGTCCGAGCTTAGTTTTATGACACTTAGCTGTTGTGTACATGTGTGCCCGAGGCATCGTGTCACTATCACGTAGTCTCTCAATAAACAGGAAATTTTGGAGCCGTGACCAAGACCAAGTTTCTGATATTAAATATAATTGTAAAACCCATTCTAAATTCAGTTAAATTTATGTTTCATTAATTATCCTTTTCAATATTTTTAAATCCTGAGATGTTGCCTGAAAATCCTTAGATCCGGAGAAGAACCTTACGGTCCGGAGATTTCAGATAAAATCCTGAGATTTTGTAGGTCTGCGGACATTTTATCTTCGTTCTACATCATTCCCGTAACACGTAGATATTCATGTAATGCGACTTAAACTAATGTCTATTGACTATGGCTGACGATTTTATAAAAAATGATGTTTATAATAACATGAATAAGACGTAAACTACTACATGATCGGCCATTTCAACGCTACAAATTATAGTTATAGAAATATGGGACTGAACTCGTGAAAATTTTAGGTATTCGAAAAGTTATCGCTTGAAGTGACAATAACAGTTAAGTTCAATTTGATGATTTGAGATAATTAATTTCAAGTCTCCTCAAATGTCAGATATCAAACAAGTTTTCACACCTCAATATGTCACCATCGTTTTCTGGGCAGAATGGGAATGGGAATATTGTGTCAAATATATAGGGACAATTAACAGTAACACGGTCGTGTTCAAAGTATGATTTCTAGTTCTTAAACATAAAAATAATTTTAATCCAGGACTGATGAAAGAAATATACGAATGATCACAATAAATTTTAGTTTTAAACATAATGTTGGAAGGAAATAAAATAGTAAACAAAATAATAACGCTTAACGGGCGTTGAATACAACGGCGATACATTGTTGAATTCATCCGTTTTCTCTTCCAACTTAGGGAGATCAAGTTACATAAAATATATTTTTTGAAGTAAACGCATTTTGTCAGAAAAACTCGAGACGTTTATATATGTGTCTGTGGCAAATAGACAGTAACATGCAATCCACATTGTCTTTGTTTTTATATAAGACTTCCTGATTCAAATTTTCAACCACGTCTTTGATTGTTTTACGCTTTTCACAGTGAAATCTTGCCGACCAGACTTTTTAAAGCCTGCAATATTCGAAAATTCGTAAAACTCGAATTTATTGTGCCTCATCACAATTATTATTATAATTTATCATAAGTTTTAAGACGACACCGTGATCATGTCCGTTCATTCTGTTAGCAATGACACTGTTAAATGCCCCCTCACGCGTCGGTTTAGGATAAAACCAATATTTTCGTACCAAAACGTGGAGTACGACGCATGCGCACAACAATGTGAAAGAACTCTATTATGCATTTTTACGGAAATTCTAAACAAAATAGCGGACGACAACAAAAGGAGGGAGGCCAGAGAGGGAAATTAAGGCACGTGCGTTCATATCTACGGCCGATCCGTAAATACGAAAAAAAAACCATAAACGGCAAATTATCCAATCAAATTCAAGCAAATTTCTTTTCAGTATAATAAAGCATAACGTCTATGGTAGGCTTAACTCATGTATCAAGACCCTTAACATTCGTAAATGAATAACCTCGTATGAACAGTTTTCAATTTTATAGATTGCGGGAAACGTTCCCACGACATAGGATAACATGCTAACGTAATATCAACGCATAATGACGTCATTTTTCAATTGTCCTAAAATAAACACAGCTGACCATGATTTGCTTGCTTTTGCTTAGTAACGTGTGGTTAGATATTGCTTTAAAATTAAAAAAAAATAAAACGACAACTTGTCAAGAAACAACTTCTGAGTAAAAAAGCAAGACAATTTATCAGTTCGTATTTCGGACTTTGCACAAAATATCATAATCAAGGTAAGCTTTTACACTAATTATTTTTGTAATAAATTATATTGATAATTTTTATTTAATATGCAGTTTTACTCTCGTTTTCCAGCCTTGACTGTTTAAAAATTCTCGAGAAAATTTTAATGTATGTCATGCACAGCCTGCCTTCAATTTCTTACAACCTCAAGTACTCTAAAAACACAGTCACTGATATTTGACACTCTCTTACACTATCGGCTCATTACATTCTTTTAGCCTAAGAAACTTTTGTAGAAATTTTACAGGTATAAAGCAACATGTTTTCCATATTCATAAATGGTTAATGTGTCACAATCCTCAGGGAAGAGAACTGTGTGGAATGCGGTTGCTGCCTCATGGTGATCAGTAGCTCACTATCAGCTGCTACAGTATACAGTAGTGAGAACCATATGTGTCACACTTCAGCTTTTTAAATAAATTTCCTTCCAACGCCGACAACGCTTTCAGCGCTTTGATTAAACACGATGCCACGTTTTCATTACTTTGTGTCCGTTATGTTGTACACTATAATTCATCACATACGAAATTTTGGACAGAAGTAATTTTAATGATGTGTACACATAAAGAAATGATGCACAGTCGGCAATTTTTTGTTAGACTTCCAACAAACCTAACGTTAATTGAAAAGTGTCAGTAATGATAGTGTACATTTAACTTCTGTTAATTAACGACTAGCTGTTTGGAAAGCTAAATCTTGTGTGAACTGCCATAGCCCAATGACCACAAGGTAAAGGGAAACAATAAAGGAAATGAACTGACAAGCCTAATGGATTGATCTCCCCTGTAACAAATGCGTTTTACACATATCTTTGCAATACATGACTTATAGCATGGATATATTGGTATCTATATATTTTCAAGATATATATTAAACTGTAAACAGTTGCTAACCGATGTGAAATGAAATTCCGCAGAGCAGAATTTGAGTAAATTCTTTCATCCCAGACCAAATCTTTAAAATGACCAACTGCTCTCTTTTGTGTGTCTCTTTTCATGTAATGCGCGTTTAACTTTATTTAACTTCTTTAAAGGCCCAATTAACTTGTCAAACAGCATATTTTTTATTAACCTAAACATTTTAGATTTCACCTGTATGCATAACACAAAAAATAAACCTTACAATAAGAAAAGGGTATTATCTTATTGATTTGCAGCATGTTTTGCGGATCGTTTATCTTGTTTACAAAACAAACAGCGAATCTTTCGGAGCTGATTTTCGGCAACTCTCGACAGGCGACGGTCGCTAATTATGCAGAATTGATGACGTATTCCCACTAAAAGCCGTTACCGGGATGGGTCGTATAACATTTACATCTTTCTTTGTTTACCTTGTAATGAAGTTAAAACCTTAAGAATCTCTATTTCTCCTCGTCTTTTTCTCCCAATGTTTGCATGATTTTGTGTTTAAAACTTTTATGTAAATAACGTCACCGCGTTCTGCGTTCTTACGGCCCACGTACGGAAAAAACCGATAACTTTTCGCCGAATGATTGTAAACATTGGTTAGTAATTTTGTGGGCTACTAAAATACTGTGACGTTTTAATTCGGACCGGGTCTCAATGATTGGGGATTGTTTGAGAACATAAATATTTGGTCATTTATACTTTCTTTTGAAAAGGGTCAACGTGGTTAATTAATTTTCACAATAAAAAAAAACGTTTTGACAAGTTTATTGGGCCTTTAAAGTGAACGTTTATTATTGATTGGGTTTACCATCATCTACAAATTTCTTGAAACCTCGAAACTCGTGACAACATTAGTTTCTGTTTCTAGTAAACTTTAGTGACCCCTTAAGCTTGGTGGTAGATGCGGTTCTTGCCAGATGTTCAATGTTTAATCCTATAGTATTTAAATATGTGTTAAAGTCATGTTGATCTTTGCAACGTAAGGCGTGGATCTTTAAACTTATGACCATCGATTTAAAAAGCAACTTATTCACAATCTAAGGACGAAGTTGTGTCCTATATTACGAGTCATTTCTTAATGCTATTTAATCTGGCCATTTCTTTGTGTTATTACATGTCAAATATTACCTGGCAATGCTCATTTATTAAACTTATCATAACCGTACAGATCAATTTAATGTGATAAAGAGTAATATTTGTAAGTACAGAAGACAACCGACTGGGCGGGGAAGATACCATTCTTACACAATCGAGAGAAATCACGATGGTGGGTCTATTTGGGGTTGGGAAACTGGCGCAAGTAAATAATACTGTAGTAAAAGCCGTGCAAATACTGAAAACATTGTCGGCACTGGTGACGACAAGTGGGCAACACTACATGTACACATCATCAACTACAAACACATCAATCCGCTTAATTAATATTATAATGAAAGTCCAATTATTCCAGAGGTTTGGTGTAAATGTTTGACGTTAAGTATAATTGGGATATCAGTATCAAGATTATTTAAAACTGATCATTTATTTTGTTTAATGTAACATTGTTTTATTTCTTATTATGAAAAAAAATCCCTTAAAGATTAATTACGTAGTTATTTAAAAAGATCGTTGAGTTTAATTCCTTCTTAACTCAATTTCATTTACCATCGAAGATAAATTGTGCTCTAAAGAACTTATCTTTTGGTTATTTACTTTTTCTTAATATTTAAAATTATTAAAAGAATTGTTAAAATAAATGTTATAATAAATGAAAACTCAGAATCTATGACAAGTTTGAGACTAAAATCAGATAAAAACATGGAAGTTTGTCATTGTTAACGCATCAGTCCTTGGCAGTTATAATATTTCTTACAGTTTGGCTGTTATTTTCTACTAATATTGATTTAAATTTGATTTATTAAGCAAATAATTTGGTCAAATGACATTTGCGTTTGACGGCTAGGTGAACGAAAAGGTTTTTATCATAATCGTAAATGTATCGATCTTCATTTAAAAACTGAACAATGGTATCCTCCACAAACCTATTAATTTCTGTAAGAGTCAAACCTGACGTTTAGGTCCAAATAGAAAACTACATGTAAATTATTGTTAAATTTGGTAGAATCTGGATCTGTTGTTAAGTTAAAACTTACAGCTTTTAAATTATTACTACAACTTGTGTTTTGACGTAAGTTACATAAATTTGAAAAAATGTTATAATTTTATGTACATATATTAAACTATTTTATTGAAACTTGAAACTGACTGGATAAATGTGGCTTCAGTCCGTTTAATTGGAGTTAAAAGTAAAGTTAAATAACTTAATGATATAATAAGTAATCGGATATGAAAAATAGCAAAGCAAATAAAACGAAAGGTCGCGTTTATTGAATGGTACTAAGCGATATGGGTCTTGTTTTGTCTACTGTAGTATGTCGTTTGAACTAGAAACATAATACCTTACTACAATTTAATGGCTAATTACGTTGTTATTTGAATTGATCGTTGAATTTAGTTTCTTCTTAACTTAATTGCATTTTCCGTTCAAGAGATATGGTGAACATGGATAGCTTAGCTTTCGGTACGTTCTTTTTCTTAATATTTTTATTTATTATTAAAACACTATTACAAAGTTATAATAAAATATAATAAATTAACATTTTTAAATAATCTTTATTAAATAGAGCATTAAGGTCATTTATGCAAAGTTGAATTGCAAGAAAACAATGCAACTTTATTTGATAGATCAGCCAGATTCAAATAATTGACTCAATTTTGATCAAGCAAAAACCAAAAAATGGGCATCTGCGTTTGTGAAAAGGAAATACGTTTTTATTTAGGCAATAATGTATAGACTTCAGAATAAACGTGTGGATCACACCATTTAAACAATAAGCTCAAAACATAACAATTGCTTCTTTGTGTCAAATGTTCAGTTACGGAGGAAAACTGCAGGTGCCTATAACACATGGTTTATAATAAACACTGCACTAATTACAGTATACATCTTCTAAACATGTTATTGTTGACTGGAAACATAGTTTAATGGATTAAACACACAATGTTTATGGAATATAAACAAAAACGACTGCTATTTTATAAACTATCACGAGTACATGTATGTCAAGATTTACAGAAAATAACTTTATAACAAATACAGAGATGCATTACCAATTAAAAAGAGACTAGTAACGTACTAACATACATGTAATTGTACGTATATGTATTAATAAACAAACTAAAAAGTCAAATTCAATAAAACGTTTCTGAATTTACAATGCTAAACAAACGAAAACAAGTTATCCAACAGTTACGGAGGAAAAGTTACGGAGGAAAATGTATTAAGTAGGTGTATGTTGTTCATATTTTTCTAGATGTTAAAAGGTACATATCATCAGGTTATATGAAACAGACTGTTTGCAGTCTGTCTTCAATCAAACAAACGCCAAATCATGCATTTCAAGTGAACTTTGTTCATAAAATAAGAATGCAGACCACTGTACATCACTGTCTGTTACATCACTTACTGCTCGCTCGCGCGATTCTGGAAAAACTCTTTATATACTCACTTTTCGCTCGCGCGATTCTATATAAACTCTTTATCTACTCGCGTGATTTAATCAAAGGACTGGAGGTACTGATGAGTCGGCCATCAAAACACAATTGAAAAGCAATGGATTTTTGGGTTTGATTAAGTTGGACCAGAAATAAACTTTCGCCTCAAGAACGGGGAACAATTTACTTTATGTCCTCCGAGACATAGATCTTCGACCCCAAAAACAATTAATGTCCAATTAACAAGTCAAGACAAATACTGTTATCAAGTTTGCAGACGTGGTGACATGGAAAGCGAACCTGATGGTAGGACAATATGTCTAAACTCTAAAGGCATAATTTGAATATGATTGGACTTGTAGACAATAAAATGAAATTGACCAATCACAATTAAGTGAAGGATATCATACTTCATAGGTCATAAGGTCAACAGTGAAACAACGCTGGTCAGTTCTCAAACACAACGCTTTATTTAAAGATATTACTCCTTTCGTCCTTGCATTTTGCATTTAGAGAGACTTTTTAATTTTTCATTTTATCAATGAGAGTGCAATGACGAATGGAATATTACCTTAATGGCGTGAATACTTTTGTAAGTGTGGAAGAATCCTGTGAGCAGTTGTTTGCAAGCGCAGTATCATTAGACAGCACCTAAAATTCTGAGTTGAGATACGGTGACACCAATGACAGAAAAAAGTAGCTAAGCTAGTCATAATCTTTGAATATTCAAACTTGAAATCGACAAACAGAATTGGGTCACATGATTTAAAATAATACTACAAGTGACACTATGTTTTTTTTCAATGGTTCTATTATTCAGCAAATAATGTTCAAACACACAATTACACTGATGCTTTTTTGTCAACTGATGTTTTTTCAATGAGGTGCACATTAAAACGTTTTGGTTATATTTTATATAACTTGTCTCCATTTCACATCCACTATTTGTATCGACATTTGTGATTTTTTTATTCTTGTCCATTACAAAAGCAGCATGCTCCATTGCAGGAATTAGTGGCAATCTAAAGGCTGTATGCTCCCTCAGACAGTCATAGACAGAATTGTCAAACTGGTCTCCTCACAGCATTCCATGTAGAGCTGTTATCCTGAAATATTAATTTCAACAAATAACCTATTTATATTGAAGTTGTAATGATTTTAGCTGAAGTGTCTTTGTTTTCTTTAAATTAAGGGTAATTTTGGTTATTAATTGCCAGAATCCACCAAAAAGTTACATTAGATGAGTGTTCACTTGTGTCGCCCTGGGAACTAGATCAAGTTAAAAATGCAAGAACAAAAAAAGGGAATAACCCCATATTGACATAAAGAACTTGGAGTCATGATGAGTGTGTTGTCATGAGCAATATAATTTGAAAGTTTGATGTAGAAATATTAAGAAAAGTCAAAGTTAAAGTCAACATTAAGTTTGTCTGTTAAAAAAAAAGTACAGAAAGGGATTAACTCCATCAAATGTGACCTTGACCTGAAAATTAATATCAGCTCAAGCATGTTGTCACAAACAATATAATTTGAAAATTTCATGAAGAAATATTAAGTAATGGCAAAGTTATAACCAACATTAAGTTTTTGGGACAGATGGACGGACAGACAAAGCGATCCCTATGTATTGCCTTTTCTTTGAAAGGGCGACACAAAAAAATGACCCTTTAGATTAAGCAGCTAGTGGACACCTGGAAAACAATACATCAGTACATGTATCAGCAAGAACAACTTTGATGTCTGATCTGGATCTGATTGGAATCTACACTGTTTACATATTTGTAAGAAATAGCCTCATGAAGCTTATTATGAACCGTGTAGATCCTGTTAAGACTGCACAGATATGCCTGCTGATCTGGATATATACTGGTCACTCATGTCATGTATTCATGGAAGAAAGGGGCAAAAACAACACAGTAATTTTTATATAGGATGATTAATTTTCTTGTGAACTGAGGTCTCACAAGTCAACACATACATATAAACACAATTTTATGTTTTCATGTTACAAGATACAAAAATACAAATACCAACATATACAGATAGATTTAGTGTGTCTCAATCATACATTCATGCAGCTTTAATAAATGAAAATAAAAAATGCAAACCTTGTCTTCATTTTCTACAGTAACATTCATATTCTGCTCCCTTGTGTTCTACCAATTCTGCAGACATTTCAAGTCCACAGCTTTCACAAGACTGATGATACACATGGCTGAAAATAAATGTTGTATTTTAATCATAACAAGTAACCAAAACCAATTTCACTGTACTTTTTGTTGATTATGAAGTTGTACATAATTTGATGTTGCAGGTTAGTTAACAGATTACAATGTTGTCATAATTCATCTATTTTTATAAATATCACAAAAAAGAGGTATTTCTGGTGTAAGCTTCAAGCCATCTTCAGTTCCTATAGGCTCATACACAATTTATCCCATTTAACCTTTACCTCCATATGCCTTTATGGCATGGGAAATCAGTGTAGATCTAGATCAGCCGACACATCCATACTGCCTGATTAGGATGTAAACCGTTACGGCGTTAGCTTTTTTATTCAAATTTCAATAGGTTATTTCTGACCACAATGTGACCTGTGCAGATCCAGATCAGATCATGACAAGGCATGAAAATGTGTATAATATTATAGTAAAGGGTTAATTACTACAAAAAAACACCTGCATTTTGATACTTCATTTTATTCCTTGGATACACCTTTTAACACATGAGCAACTATTGTAAATCTAGGTGCTGACACATCTCCTTCCTGTTAATTAGAGCTTTAAATGTATCTAATGAACAGAGTAGATACAGTATGATGAGACCTCAAAATGTCTGATGTGCAAGCTGGTCTGGAGCTACATTTGTGCTATCTCTATCTGATGTGGATTTACACTGGTTACCCATGTGGTAAAATGGCGTGTAAATGGAGTAAAGGGTCAAGTTATTAACCATGAAAGTTGAAACAGCATTGGATTTTTGAGACACATTTATATGAGATTACCCAACTTAAAAAACAAATTTATAAGCAACCCATCGTGTTAGTTCAAGGTGGCCCACAGATGAATATTGTTATATATAATGTTAATAATCAAGTGAATTCAAGTTGACCTTGTTATTGGGTCAAAGGTAGTCATATATGCCTGATGCAGAAGGCCAAGGGTAAATATGACAGCCCGAGGCCCAATAACATGTTCAAATTCATATGAAGACTAAACTGGGCCAATACAGGTGTTTTGGACCAATATGAGAATTGCTGGGCCATTATAAAATACTTAAGTATTGATCATGTTGATGTGGTGTACCATGTAGTGTCTGCCAGGAAAATGGCATGTTCAAGTCAGGTGATGACATGCCTCGAGATTTTGCCACACTGCAGTCATGTAAAAGAAAAGGGCAAAGTATGCAATGCCTTTACTGTATATTAATACAGGGCTCTCACTAGAGAGAGACTTGAAGGAATTAGTCTCATCAAAAGTGACCAGACTTCTCTCTTTGTTGAGCTTTGTTAGAAGTCATTTTGTATTTACGATATAGGGAAAGAAAGCTGTTGACTGCAAACTTCTCCATAATGCAGTAAATTATGACAAAACTCTCCCTGATTTGCAAGTCTGGTGAGAGCCCTATTAATAGTCCTGATTTGCAAGTCTGGTGAGAGCCCTATTAATAGTCAATTAATAAAATTTAATATACCATTATCCTTCTTCCACTCCTCTTCCAATTTCATGCTTTTTGAACCAGAGATGGCACATTTCTTTCATTTGATTTTATCACTGAAATTAACAAACACAAAATTGCAAGGGTGCAAGTTAGGATTTCTAAAAAACCTGAAATCCTGAAAATTTATTTAGGGTAAATGAAGAAAATCAATCATTTTTAGACACACAAAAACCTGATTTTCAGGCAAACGCACCCATGAAATAATAACAATTATTTTGATCTTTGCTCAAATTACAAATATTCTTTATAATAAGTTATTTTATTTTTTAAGTGAGTGATCATAACAATTAGTTTACTCTCATTTTGTACTTTGCTAGAATGGTCTTTCTTTAGATTGTTTCTATTCTGCATTGAAATCCATTCAGTCTGAGGTGTGAGGTGTATCTACAAAAAGTCACCCACAATCTTTTGGACTGTGAAAAATGTTTTTCCTTTAGTTGCTGTGAAAAAGAGTGCTGTCATTTGTTTTGTAGTTAAAATGCCTGTTACAACAGCCGTTCAAGAAAATTTCATTAAGTTATATTGATTAACTGTTGATTAACTGAATTAAGTATCCATATTGTTTCATCACTGCCAGAGTTATTATGTGTTTCCTTCTTTTGAAAAAATAAAATATGGATCCAGGCATGTCACTTTAAAATTAACCAGAAAGTATCAGACTGCAAAAAGTCAAAAATGTGTTGACTGCTCTTATAAACTGGTCAAATTGGGTTATCACTAAAATTCACAAAGTGGGTTCCTTTTCAAATAACTACCGGTAATTTATTTTACATTGCTGATCAGAATTCAAGTCTGGGTAAAAATCATAGAATGAAATAGACATAAATTTATGTCTTAAGTAGTTTTGGTTTATTTTACCTAAAAAAAATTGTAATGGAAGGCTAATGAATGAATACTTGTTACTTCAAAATTATTGAACTGAAACACTGTGTAAACCTAGGTTCACTTCAATACTTAATACTGGTGTAACATCAAAAGGGAGACAATATATTCATTTTTATAATTTGGCACATGTTTGTAGTGAACAAAATGTATATCTTTGGTTTTCATTTCATAATTTATTGTCACTTTGTTAGGCAATTCTACTATTAACAAGACTTAATTTAACACTATGAAACTAATTTGAGTTATTTATCAAATTACAGGAACCTGAATTTCCATCAGAAAATATTCAGATAGGAAAAAAAATTACATTTTCCCAATGCAACGGATTTGTACCCCACCCATTAACATGTTAAAATAATTTACCAGTTGCAATGTTGACAGCGTTATCACAGCTCAAGCATTACAAAGAAACTAAAATACACTGTTTAAAATAATTACATCTCCTAAACAGTCATTCTGGATTTAACTCGAACATTATTTTCTACCTTCACTTTTGTTGTCCACTTCATTGCATGACGTCAAACAGTTCTATACCGCTTCAAATGGTTCAAATGGTTGATACATGTCTGACCAGAACCAAAAATCAACTAAACCTGTTTATGAATAATTAAATCAATTAATAAATACTTCATTCTTTCTTCCGGGATGCAAAATTTACCTGAAATGCATTTAAGAGATACTATTAAATAAATATTGTGAAGTTCCCATTTCTGTATAAACTTGGTGAATCCCTGAGGTGCTACTCTTTTTCTTCTTATGGTTTTCCCTGGGTAATTAATTTTGAGAATATCTGTTCTGATTAAATGACCTGTGAGACATATGGAATGGAGTGTAAGACAAAACTGAAAGTAGGAAAAACTTCTGATAGCGGATTTCCTAAGGTCTACATATAACACGCAATTATTGAAAACATTAGATTTTCATTTCTTTGAAATTTTATACTTCAGAAAATCTTGTGTCAACTATGTAGCTGGTTAGGGTTTGGAAATGGGTTAGATCTGGATATTTTCTGATGGAAATTCAGGCTCTTATGATCAAATGCATAAAATGCATTTATTAATATATCTGTTAAATCAATTCATGTATGAATTTTAAATTACTTTAAACAAAATTTTCAATAGATCAAAATGTTATAAAAAATCATTGTGAATCAGATGCTTTATGTTTTACTTTAAAGCATTCAAATGGGAATATAATTCTTACACGAGTGATGATATTTTACCAAGTAATTCGTTAATCGTTCAAAATCCAACTTTTTTCAATGCAATACATTGAAATAATTTGATTACTTACATCTCTACAAGGTTCCAATTAATATCCACAATGATTAGGGCCCTAAATTAAAAAAGTTTCGCTTAGCCCTACGGTCGATTTTGAGACTCCTGCTTTCATTTTGGAGAGTGCATTAATTAATTAAATGACGTAACCGTTCAATAAAACCCAAAGAGCCAAAATCACGTTTACTGCGGTGCGATGTTAGTCTTTCGAATCTAAAATTTCAAGTTTTACAATGATTTTGTAACGTAGGCTACCATTCGAAAACCACCAAATCCACCTCCATTTCCATATGAATAATTCTATTTACAAAGAGAACTTCTAATGTCAATATACATTCAAATATAACCTGGGTGTTATAAAAACATTGCATCACGAAAATAACTCGATAAATACTCACTGTTCATTTGATTACGATGGATTTTTCGTCTTCACCGAACGTTGTCGAATCCAATATTCCGCCATCAGGTATTCATGCGCGTTCATGACTCAAAATCTTGTCGAACGTTCCACGAGTTAAATTTCTTCAAATATTGATTGATTCCATATTTTTTAATATAAATTTTATCGTTTTGCACAGAATTACAAAATTGACCGCTTTGTAGCATTGACTTACTTTTTGAAACTAAGAACTATATTCTAGGGTAGCAAGCATACATTCTATGGTAGCATGCAAGTACTGTCGTTACTACATTGAAATAAAGAAGGTGTTAGGACAGTATTGCATGCAACCCTCAAATTGTTAGGTTCATAGTAAAGCAAAAACGATTGTCGAAAATTGGTTTTCACTGAGTCTGCCGACTCAAAAACAAAACTTGTCGCTTGCACAATTCAGAAACAAGAAAAGTGTATTCTTTTAAGAGACTGAATAAGTAAAAATGTTCGACTGAGATAACTAATTATTCGTAGTTCGTAATAATGTATTGAGTTATAAAAGATGCCTACTCAGACTGTGCAGATGCGTACCCGTCATTCAACAGATGCGACTAAAGATGTGGCCCTAAAGGTTAATTAATTTCTTTGCGTTGGTAAATGACGTAAAAGTCATCGCTATGTGTTTATGTGTGCGTTTGCATTTTCAATAAATCTTTTTTAACACGTATATAATATGATGTATATTAGAAAAGTTCGAGGTTTTATTACAGGGCAGTTTTCAAACATCGTTAATGATAGCTTTTCCTCCACAACATTCAATGTAGAAAATGCCTAACTGTATTAAAGTGATATTAACATATCTATCTATTAATGCTTATTGACTTCAGTTCTATAATTCCATTTTAATTACAAGCAAAGTATCAGCTTTCATAAAGAATACGAAAGCTCATGCTGTGGTTATATCATTTCACTCAATTTATGGAAAATACCACTTATACTTTGAAAATCGTCATTATCAAAATATTTTTAATAAAATTAGTCGGTAGATTACAATTCGCTTTAGAATATAGGCAGCGGTAAAAATATTCCATGTCGGGGTTTAACCAAGACAAAAAAGCATCTTAGCGTTAACAATATCAATGAGCTTGTTATTTATTTGACTGGATTAAATTCACAAAATTGACACTAAGCTGCCAGTTGCCAAGTGCTAATTGAAACGATCTTTTTTAATGAGCGATATTATTTAAGTTGGCATGAATCTTAAACTTTCCCTGATAACGTATATCAGGGCTATCCGATCAACCTTTATTGGGGTTGTCCCGGTTAGATCAGTTGGTTGCGTTGTCGGAAATTGCAGGGCTAGACGCTGTCGCCGTGACGGTTTGGGTTCGCTCCCAGGTAGAGGCAATGTCATTTGAAATTCACAGGAGCGCTATTTGTGAAGTGTGGCAAAACGTCTTCCCGTACATAAAGTCAGTACTGTTATTATTAAAAAAATCCGTTACTGATGTCATGCTGTGATGATATCAGGGCTATCTGATCAACCTTTATTGGGGTTGTCCCGGTTATATCAGTTGGTTGCGTTGTCGGAAATAGAAGGGCTAGGAGCTGTCTCCGTAACGATTCGGCTTCGCTCCCAGGTAGAGACAATGTCATTTTCTATTGTCCAAATACCCATCGGGGGTGGGTGTAATATGTTGTCTGTGATTCTTCAAAGTTCAACAGTTTACAAAGTTCTTTCATCAGATCCGATGAAATATTTGGACCTTGATCCGAATGAATACGTGTTGGAATCCCGTAATTTACAATAATTTGACTGTAAAATGCTTCTGCTGTTGTTTGCAGTTTGTTTGTTTTTTGATGTTAGGATAGTCAAAGCATCCCTTGTGAAATGGTCAGTGATCATTAACACGTTACCAATACCACCTTTGCATTGGTCTATCGTAAGGGAGTCCACGCAGGCTTATTCCGGTGGCTAGGTTGTCTGTATGGAAACCAGCTGTGCCCAAGTGTTAGTTGGTGTCTTTCTTCGAAGGCAGCGATCACATTGGTCAACCCATTTTTTTCAATTTCCATAGTCATGAATGACCTAAAGAATCTTACTCTTATTAAGGATGTTGTTCTGCGTTTGCAGAATGTCCCACATCAATGGTCTTTAAGAGGTTTGTTGAGTTTACTAAAATCGTTAATAACTTTTATAATAACCGGCATACTAGAAATGATCGGAGCTCGTCGGACTTTGACAGTGTTGACCTTTCCAAACCTTTTCAATTTTCCGGTTCTGTTTCAGTTCCCATCTCACTTACCCCATGACCTAAAAATATAACTTTCTTTTGTAAAAAATGACAATGATAATTTCAAGTTACATTCTTGTAATATCGTCAAAACAAGATCTAGTCTTCCTAAATGTTGTTCAACACTGTTGCTGAAAATAATCAAATCATCCAAATGCACATTTTCAGGTTATTAACTCCCAGGCATTTTTCCTGGTAAGTAGCTGATAAGTAGCCGGACTATTGCCAAAGGGCACTTTTACATGGTAAATTATGTCCTCTGTTTATTACTTTTCTCCACATTTACCAGATGGTATACATTTTCATCTCTATAGCACAGTCAGTAAGATCCTCTTAAAACATAAAATATTTCTTCAATTCGCGCTTAGCCATATGCATCATTTTTCGATTAGATTTCTTATTAAGCATGTGGCAGTCAATGCACATCCTCAACTTGTCGTTTGTCTTTCCTACCGATACCACATTGCTACCCCAGGGTGACTAAGATTTTCTAATAATACCACAGACGTTGCTTTTTTTCAAAATTTATTATTGATAGAGGTGTCATCCAGTGTCTCCGTTTAAGTTTGTTGTCATCTATCAAATCACTTCGGTATTTTATCTTGTCGAATTCCCCTATATCAGCATCATTTTCAGAAAAAAATGTTTATATATTTTAGCAGTAACTTCTTCACTTGTTTAGTTTCTTCGTCATTTAAGGTTAAATCAATATGGATTTCCTCAAAAATTTTGTTGGTGACTGGTTCATGTTCTATTTTCGAATACACTTTCATCCATTTTTACTGGCTGCAATTCACCATGTTGCCGCTTTGCTGTATTGTTACTGTACTGGTTGTTACTTTGGTTAAATTTACTTGCAATGCTCCATTCTTCTTGCATTCATAATGAGTGACTGTTAGCGTTATATCTATTATATCAGGTCGTCGTGAGGTTTCAGTTTCTTGATTAATGGCACATGTCGGAGCAATATCTAATTTCTTATCTGTATATCCTCTAATTGTGACTGACACCTTTGAACCAATAATAGTTTTTGTTGTTTCTCCATTTCTTATGATAACTGTCCTATGTTTGTTCATTTTAGCTCCTTATCCCTGATATGAAAACATCTAAATGTCAGGTTCTAAGATATAATAAAGCTTGCCCTTTGAAGGTACTGTTCTCTAAATTGTTCCTTAATGTTTAATATGTTTGTGTGCTTTTGCATGCAACTTTGTTGAGATGATGTGTGGATTGGAGTCATTTCACCAAGACAACTTGAACTTGTGTGTTGATACGAGAACCTGTCGGAACAAGTGGGAGATTGGTGACACTAGAACCTGGTTTAAACCCCGGTGGCAATTTGATTTGCCACTGACCGTTCTAATGCGGTAACCACTTGTTAATTGTTTGTGATGTCTGTTTTAAAGCTGATCATTTTATTAACCATGCTATCTTTCTTTTCTTCTTCTTGGCTGGGTGGGGAGGCTGTTTTTTCTGAATGTGGCAATTCCTGATATGCATATTTCACCTTTTTATAATGTTTGTGACTATTCGTTGAAGTATGTTAGTTAGCAAAGTTTTACATCAACAAATTCTATGTTTTATATATGTGATAGATTTTAATTCCAGATGTGTTAGGCTTTTTTGTAAAAACTTTCACTGATCCTGGAAATACAAGGTCTTTGTGTATCATGTAATTGTCTCAAGTATGACAACAGCTTCATTAGAGATGTCAATTAAATTAGGACCATGCTGTTTGTCATTGGTGCTACCATCAGGCCCTATAACAGCTGCACTTGTCAGTTTTCCTGACAGTTAGGTGCAATGTGTCCTGGCTTGTTGTCCTTAAAGCAGATTATTCTCTGTCATTCTGCTTGTTTTCATTCTTTGCAATTATGTGCAATGTGGCCAGTTTTGTTACATCTGACCTTTTCAATTGTTTTCTGCACCTCTTCTATAACTCCATCTAGCATGTCTTGAGCCTCTATATTGGTGTTGTCCTCTGGGTGTAAATCCAGTTCGCTGTTGTTCTTTTCTCTTATCTCAGAATTTGTTTCCGTTGCAGATTTATATTAGAGTCCTAGGTAAAAGACACTTCTAAGCATTTCTTCATCGGTTAGTTTCGATCCTTCTATCTCGATATATTCAATGGCCTGGTGAGTTATATAGGTTAGGGTAGGTTTATTTTATTGGTTTCATTTTCGCGTTTCTAAGGCTTTTCGGCATTCATTTAAACCTTCTTCTTCAGGGAGAGATGGGTAAAGCATAAAAACATCAAAGCAAAATAATATTTTTGTCTAGCTTTTTTTCGGTAGTTTTCCATTTTATTCAGAAAGTCTGTTGTATCCTAATAATAACATGGTGTGTTTGTAACATAGTCTTCAAGCTCTTTCTCTGCTATGCCAGCCATATTTTTCTGTTGGTGTTCCTTAAGCATCAATAATAGTTCTCACAGGGCGTCCGTTATTGTGAACTCAGGGGTTGCAGTTTTGTTTACCATTTTTCGAGTATTTTTGGAATTAAGCAATTCTTTAGTTCCTTATAAGCTAAGCCACTCTCGTACATTTCATTTTCCATGGTTTTTACTATTTCAAAAGCATCCCCATTCGTCTGTTGATAAGTGCCAGCTTGGCTTAATCATCATTAATTTTTTTCTGTATACTGATCAATGTTCAAAATCACTCTGTCAGAACCTTTATCTGCTGGTATGATGACAGTGTAATTGTCTTTTAAGAGTGAAACAATAGCGTTTCGTTCTTGGTTTGTTAAATTTGGTGTTATCTTACGTCTTGGTACATTTTTGTTAATAGATGGCACAAACCATAACCCCTTTTCAAGTACTGACATTTCTACCTAGGATAATACTTTATGTTAAATGTTAATCACAGTTCTTCGTATGGGCAATTTCTGTTTTCTTTCACCGTTATGTGCTATTGGCTCTCTTATGTTTTGGTCTTCATTTTTTTGTTTATTAAGGTATTTGTATCTATATCCTTTTAAATACTGGTTGTATTAAAACCTTAGGATAAGTCGTGTTTATAAGAAACCTCAAACCAATCTATAAATTTTTTTAATGATTTTATGTATATTTTTTAAACATTTAACTGCGCTTGTATGTTGTATTTTTTTAAAACAGATCAAAATTATTGTTCATCAGTCTTCAATTAATAGTCCGATTTTTGTCTGTGCTTTTCGCATTTTGTGGATTAAAGATAAGGTCTTCATCCCCAATACCGGGTGCGCTTTCAGCAACAAGTGTTATATAACCAAGCTGTTGCAAACAGCTCCGCCTCAGTAGCCCATGCCTGTGCCTGCCCATCATTCATCATCTGATATCTCACATGCTCCTTCAAAAAAAAAATCAACAAATTGTTTAAATTTTGTTCTATTTTGATTCATGTAATGTAAAACATCATTCCGAATAGCAGTGTGTTTCTTCTCTGCATTATACAGCAACCTGAAAACACACCTGTGATAGTAATTACGGTCGCACAATACTTTTATAAAACTAGTGTGAAGAACTTCTAAGTTTGCATTCTGTTAAAAAAACTTGTCGTGTACCCAAATGCTTCTGATTTTCTTGTTCTTGGTTGTCTTTTAATTTACTGCTATTTGATTTAATCTAGAATCAGTTACCTCAGTTTCTCTTAGATCAAACTTAACCAATTGTCGCCTTTAAAAATCTGCCACACGATTCGAAAGCAATGGAACAAAGTTTTCGTGATGCACCTTGCTTTATCTTTTCACATTTCGGAATTAAATATTCATCAGCCTCCAAATCCAATGTCCATTTCAATCTTAATTCGTTTGGCATAATACCGTCTTCAAGCATTTAGATAAAAAGTCTCTCTG
This sequence comes from Corbicula japonica, assembly GCA_038501625.1. Classification (NCBI taxonomy): domain Eukaryota; kingdom Metazoa; phylum Mollusca; class Bivalvia; order Venerida; family Cyrenidae; genus Corbicula; species Corbicula japonica. Next base: position 125,805 of record JAZAYU010000008.1, on the reverse strand, counting down.
GGATTGATATCTCAGTTTCTTCTCTAGCACTCGATATTGTCCCTCATCTAACACTTGTTGTAGACCTGTATTATTAGGAATTAAAATGTTTTCTACTTTTCGTTTATCCATGAAGGGATAGTTAATATTCACAGATCTATTTAAGCTCTTTTATTTCAAAACGTTTCGGCCATTATCTACTTACATTTAAAATAATTCACCAATTCCAAAATTATTCTTTTTTATCATATGTTAACGAAGTGTTTCCATCCCCAAAATACTAGTTATCCTATTATAAAAATCCTCCTCCTCCTTCTCCTCCTCCTCATCAGCATCATCACCACAACCACCACCAAAATCATCATCATCATCATCGTCATCATCATCATCATCTTCATCATCATCATCACCATCATCATTATCATCATCATCATCATTGGATTATCAATTACCAAAAACAACATGATAATCAACATCCTTTCACATTATTGGTCTTGCGGACCTCCATATATTCAGATATAAGATAATCAGTACATGGCCTTTAATGCTTAAACAACATTAGTGATAATCATGTTTTACTAAAATTATTTAAAATTATTTATAAAATAATTTGGGTATTTTTTCTTTTAATATAGATTATTATCAGTTTTTATCATTATTTGCTTACAATATGACTCAACAGAAATTTGGCACAAAAAAAACTGTGTGGGACTGGCGCGACGTCAGACGTCAATTGTCACGTCATTGACGTAATATAAACATTACTATTTTATTCCTGTATGTCACGAGGGGAATGGCCTACAACCGTAACCGCTGGTGAAGAGAAAAAAATATTCTGCAATTTTCCGGTGTGGTACGTCGTAAGCTTTGATTCATCTTAATTAATATTTCAAGCATTTCTAAGGAAAATGGAGAACTTGATTCGTTGCGTGTTTGGTTGATCTGCAGGCAGGTATAATATGATACCAATATATCAAAAAATCATGAGTTATGACGAACATTCCGACTCTGAATTGTTTAAAATTGAACGATAGGTGACGAGTTTATTATATTTGTATGCAGTATTTAGTTGAATTCGTTAGCTTCTTTTCGTTTATTAAAAAACACTAAAAACGACAAATAATTTGAAGGATATATCATTATTTTCGTTTTATGTATACATGCTCTTGCACAACCTTTACCTCAAATGCACAACATAAATATTTGGTCAGCTTACAGAAACAAACCAGATACTGCATACTCGCCAGCTAATTCATACACGCATGAAATCACGTCCCCCGTTTTTTCAAAGAAATGCTCGAACTTTTTACAAAAACCAGTCAAAGCTGACCTCTTTCCTGATCAATATAAACGTTTTTCAGTACCGTCACCGGACAATTGCAGAACATTTTTCTCGCTTCACCAGCGGTAACGGTTGTCCGCGATCCGTCCCCACCCCCGCCCCTCAGTGATTGTGCGCTTTGATAAAAAGAAAATGTAGACTTGTTGTGGCAAAATAAAATGAAGAAGGCCGATGACCGAAACGTTTTGAAAAAAAGAGTTGAAAAATTTTTAAGTTTGTGATTAAAATCTAAACACTTCAGAACAACAGTGAAGCAAACTGTCGAAGTTTTGTAATACTCAGCTCAATATATTAGCTACTACAGGAAATGACCTGTTTGTTATTTGTGACTCGTACCCAGTAGATGTGAATGACATTATATTATTGGCTGTTAAACGGTCTTTATTAACGATATCGAGCGATAGATATTTGATTAAACAGCCCTAGCTACAATAACAGTATAAAACCTATACATGCTTTCATACAAGCTGGTAAAGTTATTCATAGGAGTTCCATTGGACATTTAATAACTTAATACTTGTATTGAAGCCCATTCCAATACATACTAATTAATAACATATTGAAAATATTCGGAATATACTGAAAGTATGAAAGGCTGCTTTGATGAAATGACATCAAATGTTCGCTTGCGGTCAAAGTCAGCGTGCATGGTGAACCGATCACCGGATTATTTGGTAACAACCATGAAGTTACGGGAGCGAGTTCAGTCTGCCAGGTGCGGCGACCAGCATAAAATTTACCGCAAAACGATCCGAAGTTTACGATCTGCTCCTCCATTTCAGAATAGGAACTTGGATAACTATCCGATGCCGTATAACCGAGAGGATGCGGTTCGATCCGCTAAGGGCCATCGGACCCAGAAAAGGGATTCTGCACGTCGGATGGTTCAGGCACGGACGGACAGTGGTCTTATGAGGGATTATAGTAAACAAATGTTCGACTTTACGGTAAAGAATGTTAACAATCCGAATTTAACTAGGAGTATAAAGGAAAATAATGTACATTTACACCGTCGATCCAAATACGTGAACGAAAATGTAGTGTCAATTAGGACTAACGGACCGACCCCAGATGGAAGTATGCTTCACAGCAGGAGACCGAGGGTGTTGAACTCGATACGTGTCAGACCTCACCCGGACTTCGAATCTCGCTTCCATCATGACCGGTCAAATTCGGGTCTCAGTTTACAGCATACGATAAGTGACAAAAACCGCCATTATCGAGTTCTGAGTAGAGCGGACTCGGCTCTTGGTGACGCCTCATTGGATGGCAGTGACTTCGTTTTCATACCTGTGGATCTGAGTAGTGAGACTAACGGTCTGTTGAATGGAGCTCAAACCAACTTCCGGCGCGAAACAGTTGACACTGTGATTTCCAATTATACGGATGAAGAGAGTTTGGATGCGGTGTTTGGAAAGGACCCTTTTGATGACGTCGATGAAAGAAGCAGTTCCATTTGCGGACATACGAAACCTATGAACCAGTCTTGTCGTCTAAGTCATTCCTCATTACTGCCGCCTGACATCTCGTGTAACCTGCGTCTCGTATCTCTCGAGGAGGAAAGCTCTTCAGAATCGGAGGTGGAAAAAGAACAACCACCACCTGAAGTGAAGAAGCCTGACCCACCCTCACCAGTAAAAACGACAGGAAGGTAATATTTTCACAGACACATGTACAGTCAAACCTGTGTGGAAAGATCACTCCTAAAAAATTCATTGATTACAGCATGGGGAACATTTATCTTTAACTTTGTTTCTGGAAAATTAGCACCTTTTTTGGGGGGTGGGGGTGGGGGGGGGGGGGGTTGGTTGGGGTTGGGGTGTGGCAAGTGACAGAGGTGCATTTTCTAGGAGTGGTCCTCAACACGAGTGTGACAGTTGTAAATGTAATAAACACATTATGTATTCTAATTATGTTGTTACGTTCTTGTCATTGTTAACTCTATGTCGTAGATATGTAAATAATTGTTCTGTTTATGCCTGTATTGGTAATATGATTAAACTTTCAATGACTTTTAAACGTATAAACCGGATTAGGATAAAGACGAATTCCTATAACGCATAAACTAGAGTTAATCATTCCTTTTTAAAAACAACGTTGTTTTTGTGTTTATTTTAAACACGCTTTTGTTTTATATTCTGGTTGTGCATTTTTTATTTATATTTCTGCTTTCGTCTTTGTCACTTTCAGATATTACGCGAAAATAACACAGTACATGCTGCTAGAAAATACTTCAGATTTCTAACAAGTTTATAACCAAGTTCAAGTTTTACTAAAATTTTTTTTTCAAAGCAAGATCAAATTTTTATTTTATTTTAATTTAATACCGACCATACAAAGTATTCATGGCAAATGTTTTTTCGGTAACTGGGATGACTTAAACATAAAGCTCGTTCAATCATGACAACATAATCATCGCGTTTGAATGTTGATCGAGATCAACCTGTCCAAAACAGCGTCCACTGTCCGCTATTGTGGCGTATGTAGAATGTCTCCCCGTACATATAGTCAGGAAGGTTAACAATTAATAATAGGTTACCGATTTCATTTATCAAGGTTAGCCACACAGTCTGCACTGGATAGCGCAATCGGTAGCATATTCGGATTTGCATGGCAAGGCTCTGTCACCGTAAGGCACGGGTTCGATTCCCAGCATGGTCAATATCATATTATGGTTCAAGCAATAATTTGCGACAAAAACAGTGGATTTAGGATGCGGGTTCGAATTTCGACAGGAAATGATTTAAGACAATCACTAAGGATCTTTGATGAACGTCACGCCTATGACTTCCAATGACGAGTAGAATGTTGTCAAACTGAGGCTGGAGTATCCAGACTCCGATAGGCGATGGTTAAAGTTAAGCACGGTCTAAGAATTGACCAATCACTGGCCAGAGTTTTCTTACAGGTCTCCGATCTCTTTATGAAATTTTTAATGCGAACCACTGGTCCTCAAAAGAATTGTTCAGAACCATTAAAAGTATGGGAATAAGCTGCTTTAAAAAAAACAGGTCACCCAGTTTGTCAATAAGCCGCTTAGGACATGTAACTCTGTAAAACTTTGTTAGATATGTGATAAAAATCTACAGTATTTATCTAAACTCAAGTGTTCCTCTTGTATTTAAAAAAAGATATTGTGTGCTTTATCAAAACAGGTTGCGCACATTCTATCTTGCTTGGTCATATTTATGGATACGATTGAGGATTTTTTTTTGTATATATCTTATCAGTTCCGTGTTCAAGTGTATCTATAATCGTTTTGACTTCAAATCATATCGTGAAAAAAATCAAAGTAAACAATAAAAATTTGGAATTGCAATATCAAAGCATTTTTTTCGTTTAGAGTAGTGTCTACTGTTTTTAATCTGTTTAAAATATGCCGAATATAAAATTTTGATAACCTATGTTTTCTGAACAAAACTTTTATATTCAAATAAATGACGTCCACTTAACGAAAATTAGGAACATTATTATTAAGTATTGAATTCGCTCTAAAAGCAATCGACATTAACTTTAACAATGGCACAATTCAAACGATTAAATATATATTTTAGATAAGAAAACCAGATTTTAACCATGATAATTTTTATAAATCATAATCAGTTTAATCAGCACAGAAAAGTCCATTACGACCATTTGAAAAACCTTTTGTAAATGTATTTAAATAACTTATTGAGTACGAAGAATTAATGTTTTCAAATGAAATATGCTTTACTGATATTTTTGTAGCCTTATTTTTGTTGCGTTAAATTGTTTGGTTTTCAGCTTATACTTTTGATCTTGTTCCCAGCATGTACCTTTCGTCTCAGCGTCACAGCAAGAGCAAATAACCTCCCTAAATAACCAGGGTTCCAGACGAGAGACAGACTATTGTTTTGTTGGATCCAGTTTTAGTGTCGTTTATTTATAATTGTTTTCGTTTTCTTGATTTTATTCATAAACGGAAAGCTAATGGAAGGTGAACGGCCTCGCCGAAGACACAATTTTAGGCGATGTTCATCACACGACTAATGTGATGGTTATCACGTGACTACTGTTCTGGTTATCACGTGACTAAGGTGCTGGTCATCACGTGACTACTGTGCAGCTTCGGGTTGTGGGTTCGATCTTCTACATATCATGATTTCTTACCCCGTTATAATAAGACTTTAAACCAAGCTACCGGTAATTTTTGGCGAAACAAGATATATATATATATATATATATATATATATATATATACAGAAATATCGTCAGATATGGGGTCTCTGTAATAAACCTTAATCAGGGGTTGTATATATATACTAAGAAATGTGGTAAGTTACGGGTCTTACTTCGATATTATACCTATATGTGTGGTTCTATAAAAGTTACGGGGTATATATGGTACCCCGCTAATTAAATGTCATTTCTATGCACTATCTGACCTTGTAAGTACTATAAGCTGTAATATAAAAATTTGGTTTATGATAAAAAAAAATTTCGGGTTTTTTTTTATAGACCGAAAATAAATTTCGATAATAAACCGTGTTACGGGAATAAAGTTTATCGTACTTAAGAAGTCCGAATATGCATAGAAATGGCATTGAAAATTACGGGGTACCATATATACCCCATTACTTTATAGCACCTCACATAAAGGTGTAATATCGAAATTAGACCCGTAACTTACCACATTTCTTAGTATATATATATATATATATATATATATATATATATATATATATATATATATATATATATATATATATATATATATATATATCTAACATACGCCTTAGGCAGACAAGAAATATGTAGAAAGCAGACTTAGGCAGACTCAAAAAATTAGGCAGACAAAACGTAGTCTGCCTAATTTTTGGCCTCCCTCAGCATTGAACAAAATCGGATTCTGTTTACAAAATTTGATAAAACAGTCAAATTTGAACCTTATGCCCCGAACAACACCTTTTAACATTAACATCAAGTATCAATTGTCGAATAATTATCGATTGAAAATCGACCATGTATATTTGTTCCTATATACTAAATAGCCCTTAGGCAGACAATAGAAAATACTGTAATTTTACTTAAATTCGATGTATATTAATATTTTCGGTATTAAATATTTCTTAGTGGACTTAATGAAATAATATGATGTGCGATTTATGCTAAAAATAATAAAATTGAAAGAATGTGTATATTTTGGTTTGTTGATTCATACTACTTTTAAATTAACGGACTTTCCGCTGACTCGGATAACATCGGGAATTTCCGTGAAAAATAAAATGGCCGCGCCCATGACATTTTACTGCAACTGATGCTGAAATAGCTTCATAAAAGTTTTGTCAAGGTAAGTTTTAAATAAAAATGGTTTTAAATAGTAAGAATTAGTAGTATTATCACGAGGTTGGGTTTCTGGTGTTTGCAATATGTTAACGAAAAGTTTTCCTTCTTTGATTTGGGCGTGTGACTTGCTGATCTCAATGACTTAATATACATTTATAGAAACTGCTTTTCTCGGTAATATACTTAATTGTAAAACTACTAAGGGTTTCAGTCAGATGGGCCTATCCGAATTGATAAACAGCCATGTCCATTGGGATCACGAGCGTACGGCAAGTACCCCCCCCCCCCCCCGACTTATCTCATACTGAAAATATGGCCTTCGTTATTTCATACATTAAAACAAATTATCTTGAAAAGAATACGTTAATATAACCAGTTATTAAATATCTCCAAACCGTTTTATTTCATTTTTTATTAGGCCTATTGTCTATTGACATATTTTAGACGTTTTTAAATGCCGATGTACGAAATGCGCGTGACGTCATGTATAGAAGTAAAGATCGGGGGACATGTCAAACATGGCGTTTTCATTGAGTTAATCAACTGTGCGCTAGTTTTAAATGGAATTTAAACAGAAGAAGTTTATTTTTAAACATAGTCAATAAAACAACTGAAACTGAAATTATTCGAAAATTTTATTTAAAATCAGAGACTTAACGTCACCACTTTTGAAGAACATTACATGTATCACTAAGGTGCGCCGTCATTTTTCTGTATGTTTTATTTTGAATCGTGTGATGAACGAAAACATGTTAATTGAAAAAAATTATCTAGTCAGATCAAACGGATTAACGTATACTGTTTTGCATTTAGCAACTGAGGCATCAACTTCCGTCACACTATGGAGGATTATTAAAAACGTACATGTATATAAATATGACATGGAGTTCTTGTTTTCTAGTCGATAAGTTGTACGGAATTCCGTATAGGCCATCGTTGTTTCGCACTGTCGATCCTAGGGCGAGGGCACGGAAACGCGGAAACACGATGCGAGATCGCGAAACAACGATGCGAGATCGGGAAAACACGATGCGAGATCGCGAAAGTACGATGCGAGAACGCGATTTTAATTTCGCACCCTCGCATCGTGCTTTCGCGACCTCGCATCGTTGTTTCACGTTCTTGCATCGTGTTTTCGCATTTTCGAGGTGTCGCCCTCAGGACAGCTAGATCACGAAAACGCGAAAACACGATGCGAGATCGCGAAAGTACGATGCGAGAACGCGAAAACAAGATACGAGGACGCGAAAGTAAGATGCGAGATCGCGATATCAATATCGCGTTCTCGCATCGTTTTTTCGCGACTTCGCATTATTGTTTCGCGTTCTCGCATCGTGTTTTCGCGATTTCGTGGTCTAGCCCTCTGGACAGCGAAACCCCTAAAACGCCAAAACACGATGCGAGGGTGCAATATTAATATCGCGCCATCGCAGCGTTGTTTCGCGATCTCGCATATAGGTTACAGTGGTTGGCCTAAATCACTCGGTAACTGAAGTATCCTCGCCCGAATACTTATCCTGCAGCAGAGAAAATAAAACTTTAATCAACTTGGTTGAAATTTCCAAATGTTGTTGACGGTAGGCTCTACTTCTGCTAGTAAGTCTTAATTGACCTTACGCTACGGCATCTGTAGCCACGCCAACCGATTCTCAAGGGGAACTACTCTTCCGATGTCTGTCAATGGTTACCTAAGTTGGTACAGTCGCGAACACACCCAACGATTGTTTTATTTACTTACTTTAAATACAACTTTTTGTCACGAAAGAAACAAAAAAGAAGCCATCATATAAGGCTGTTGCCTGGATGATTTAAAAATAAATAATGGTAACGGAAATACCATTAGAGAACGCGAAACAAAGATGCGAGATCGCGAAAAAACGATGCGAGATCGCGAAAGTGCGTGTTTTCGCGTTTTCGTGTTCTCCCCCTTGCGGTCGACAGGGCGAAACAACGATGGCCCCAACGGAACACCGTAATTTATATCCCAGTGTTGGCTGGTCCTACGTGTTCTAGATTCCCACAAGAAAAATTTTGATGCAAGGCATCAAAGTCGGCGGGAGAAGGATTTTCATGTAATTACAACAATGTAATCACACTGCTTTGAAGAAATCTGAATGACTGAGATTATTACGTTCTATTACTACAAAAATCAGAACATACGCAGTGAAACAGTCAACATCCCGATAGTACGGGCTTCAGTCTTTTTCAAAAAGCGTCACATGAAAAAAATCAAAGCACTGAAAGGGCTGCTTGCACAAGCCAGCGGAGCGTAACCATAATCAAAATAAAACAAACACATAATGTTCAATGTAACAGGAATTCCAGTTTTATTCCAGTTATGAAGATTTATAATAACTAAACAGAATGAAGAAACTCCCATAGAAGACATGTTATGTGCTTGCAACATTGTGGGTTTCCTATGTTGAATGACATAGAGATAAGTGATATAAGTTAAATTGCAGTGAAATTTTCACTGTAAATAAACAAAAACAAAAAAAGAAGCTGTGTTTGGACAACACATATGCCCCGGTAGCGAAGTTTGTCATGATACAAATTTAAAATGATATTTAAAACAGCAAGAAATCTCAAGTTAGATCTAAATAATGAGAAAAAAAAGAACTTTCTTGTGCCAGAACCTGAGAATAAAAAGTATTTTACATGAAAATCAATTAATGTAACATATTTATAATCTAAGATTACAGTGTACAGATTATTCATGACAAAATTGGGAAAGTTACATATTTTATGTAATTAATGCTTAGGCATTATTACAAATACTGATGATGCAAGTTTTTGTAGGGTGGATATTAATTAGAGGCACATGATTGAAATTGAGAAATATCCAACATGCTGAAACAGATAAACCATTTCTCTAAGTACAAAATGGGAAGATAACCTCAGTAATAAGGTAGCTGCAGTTATTTAACTTGTCAGGGTCATGACCTGTGCACTGTGAAGTAAGTGTGTTAAATTTATTTTACTGTTCTTTGCAGACAATGAGAAATATCCAACTTTCAGAAACAGGTTAACCATTTATCTCTTAGTATAAAATGGGGAGATAACCCCAGGAATAAGCTAGCCAGAAATAAGTAACTTGAAAGCGTCATAAACTATGCACTGTTAAGTGAGTGTGAGAACTTTCATGCCAATGCCCTTAGTAGAAATTGAGAAATATCCAACTTGCCGAAACAGGTTAACCATTTATCTCCAAGTACAAAACGGGGAGATAATCCAAGAAAAAAGGTACACAGAGTTATGTTTCTTGCTAATGCTCTTTGTAAAAATTGAAAATTATCTAATACAATAGTTGCTGGAAATGGGAATATTCAACAAAATAAAACTGGTCAAAATATTGACAAAGGTAATTTTTGGGGAACTGTTTAAATAAATGAGAAAGGGGACATTAAAAGCAATTAAACAGGACAAATACAAAAACATTACAGGATACATGTATGTTTGATCGAGCAATACCAGGATCAAATACATCACTGCCCAGAATGCCTATTGCCTAGCCCTGGTTTTATGCAACTTAATATTTACACAAATAACAATTTTGATGATAATTTTATATTCATGCTTTATAGCAACACATCACAACTTAAAACAATGCCATTAGCCTTATAAATGTCATTTAGTAAATAAAAGAGGAACAACAAATTTTTTTGTGTTAGTCATATAGTTTGGAAATTGTTGGGTTAGCAAAATTGTATTTATTTCATATATTGTTATAGCTTATTTCTTTACCTTGTACTATGTCTCTTGAATATTTTCACTTTCAACGTAAATACACAGGGACCCCGTGAAAGGCTGTTTGATCTTGGTTTCATGTATAACAATGTGTCAGAGGAAGCCAGAGTTATGTTAATGTAACCATATTTTTAGGAAGTGTCCAACCTTATAAATCAGATAAAGGGGCTCTTTAAATTCATTTCATTAGCTAAAGCCTTTAACAGACACCCTTTCCCCACTGTTATCTGTCAATTTTATTTAGACACTTTTAATACATGCACCACATCTATCAGATCTATATATACATTCTTTGAATCTTGACCAGAAAGTACATGTACCTAAAAGATCTAAACATTAACAGACTCTGATTAGCCAAACTGATATGCATGTTGATATGGTCTAATCTTATGGTCTAATATTGTCACACATGGAATAAAAGCTGCATGGAAAGAGTAGACACAAAACATGGAATACTTGACTTTTGCACAGAAAATCAATTTCTAACTTCAACCCTTAACATATGCAAACAGTGTAGATCTAGATCACCCTGCATCTCTGCTGTTTAGTCAGAATCTGCACTATTCACTTTCAGATTCATATTTAGTTATTTCTGAACAAAAAATGACCAATGTAGATCTGATCAGATGGCACAAATGTTCAGTCTGATCTAGATCTACACTAGTAACACATGCAATGAAAGGCACATTTTTATAGCAGAAAGGTGCACTTGATCAATAATTTTTAGTTTTGCCCCTTAGAATGACATGAACAATCTTTCTTAGTGAATATTATCATCTTCAACTAAAAATTTAGAAATTATTCTACATGTACATCATAAAGCTATTACAGTTACTATAACTATTAAAGTTAATACATAGGTAATTATAATATATATAATTATTCTTAGTTTGTCATCAGAAATATTCCATTTAATACATCTATGTTCTTTCAATGCCATTTAGTTAAATTATTTTCATTAGAAGATATCATTTAGGGATTTCAAAAGATGCAGATTCTTGCATTTTTATGCAAGCATATTTGATTTTTTTCACTTTTGACCCCCTGGCTAAGTTTAATATGTTCTTTTAAATATGTTTTTTATTCACAAATTTATCACATCTAATGAGCCAACGACTGTTCTTTGCTAGTGAAAAGTCTCTTCAGAGAGGTGCAAGTATTTCGGATTTCAATAGCTTTTGAAAACCAGGGGTTGTTTGTCCCTGTTGAGAGTTTTTAAGGGCTCATAATCAAATAGTTGCAAGTTACATGTATATCTTGTGTTCAACTTGAACTTATCTACTTATAAAAGTGCTTTACCTTCATTTAAATATATGTTCAGAGGTCTTATTTAAGTATTCGTTTTATAATTAAAATGCAGACACAATTTTTATCTTTATTCTTGCAATATCCGACCATGATTTCTTCATCAAAAGAACCAAAGCGCAAAATCAGGAACGGTCAAATGTAGACAAACTAATTTGCTTGCATCAAAATGCAAGAACCTGCATCTATTGAAATCCCTGGGGCAGGAAAATTAAGTCTGACATGGTTAATTTTCAAGTTTAATCCAAACTGATCGTCATAATTTTTTCCTGTTGTTGCGATAATTACCTGGCAAAAACTAGATAATTTAAAAATTAAAAATACCAGTTTCTTTAATCCATGTGTGAAGTGGTCATATTGAAAAAACAAAAAGTATATCATTGAAACTTAGGAAGCTAGTTTAAGCTATTCTAGTAAAAAAATACAACTATTTACCTTGTTAAGACTTGTAAACCTGGACGGTGTTTAACTGCCAGTGTGATACAGAACTTTGTTGTCCAAAGTGCTTGAAGAGTCTATCTTTAGTAAGACTACATCCTCACCAGTAAATGTAAACAATAATCAGATGTGTTTCCATGCAGCTGGTTTTATACAAATCATTATATGCAAAATATGCCAAACTGTTTTAGTAAAGTTGATTGCACATTTATGCATACAATGACTGCACACTATTTGGGATAGTTTTAAACAGTTAAAACCGTTATGCCATGACCTCTTGAAATCACAGTAATAATTTTTTTATCCATGTCTGTGTTTATTTGCAATCCTTTCAGGATTTCACGTACAATCTGTGATGTTAGTTCCACTTCCGAAAAACTCAGTTTGCATCATTTTTATAACTTTCACAATTTAAATTCGCACAAAACATTAGAAATTTGTTCTAACGAAAGTGTTCAATATTTTTGGGTAACACAATCAAGGGGAGATCACCGGAGTTGTGTGTAGTTTGGACTAAACGCCGTCTGTGTTACGTAACAATGTCAAACCCGTAAAACGATCGACGCGGTATATATAACAAACATTAACAAACAGACCATTGCAAGATTTAAAAAGCAACGTACCATAATTTTATAGTATAATTAGGTTTTGTCCCGAAAAAACAATCTCACCAATTATGTTCCACAAGATCACAATAGGTATAAACGCAGTGCAAAGGTCAGCATCCCTGACCGATTATACGGAAACTACGTCTTGCAATGTACAATTAAAACAATGGATGACCAGTATCGCAATTGTACATTTATTCAAACCTTTGTTTCCGAGCAAAACTCTCACGAATTATGCTCCACAACTTCCAACAGGTACACCTACAGTGCAACAGTCAACATCCCTGACCGATTATACGGAAGGATCGGCTTCCGTTGTTTTCAAAAAATAGTCACGTGCTCAGGAGAACTTATTATTTTAAAATTTAAGAAAAATCAAAAAAATCCTACAAAGCGATGTCAATTAGTTCCTATGATACAATTCGTTAACCATTTGTTAATAAGTTCTTTTGCACATAAACTCTCATTAATATATATATCAGAACAAAAATATAAACATTTATGAAATTATGCTATTATCCCCACAAAAATAGTCACGTGCTCAGGAGAACTTATTATTTGAAAATTTTTAAAAAATCACTGAAATCCTACAAAGCGATGTCAACCAGTTCCAATGATGCAAATCGTTAACAATTTGTGACTACTTTTTTTTGTAAAACATCTCTCATTAATATATATCTGAACAAAAATACAAACATTTCTGAGATTATGCTGGACTCCTTCTACATCAAATTCTCAAAGTAAGCACAAATATAAGTCGGCCGCTTCTGCGGCCGACTAATCAAATCAAAACAAAGGCAAGGTAATACGAACAATAAACATAGAAATATACGCTGATTTAATTCTTTTTTTCTGGTGTGTGAATAAATGTTTATGAAAAAAAACTTCGAATATGATACGTATCAAAATACCACATGTTCAGTTTGATTGATACTGTTCATGGGCAGTAAAAAACAAAAATGCATAGGTATAACTGTCCTCGCCGCCTAGCCCCAAGTTGTGCGCTACTCAATGTATACACAAATATATGTACTGCACATAATAAACGGCTTTCAAAGATGGTAAATAATAACAATACTGATTGAAACTATCAAAAACTGAAATGAAGCTCTATAAAAATATCGTTACCCACTAAATAAATATTTTCCTCAGGTCTATTTTTTTTACTAGAACGAATTATTCATAGTAGCCGTGAATATTCACACTCCGGTCAGCACTCTTTGTGTGCCAACGAAAATAAAGAAGAGTATAAGACATACCCCAATTGGTGACTAGAGCGGATCATATTAATAAATAAAGAACAATGTCTCTCATGTGCCGGATACCTCGCGTGTTTAGTCATCCGTTATAACGGGGGGTGGGAGTATTAAAATTAACATGTTGTGGTAAAACTGTGTTTATCTTAGAGTGAAAAACAGATTGTAAAGAGTGATTAAAGTTTTTAACCAAAACATCACAAATCGGTTGGAACCATAAATAACTTCTCCGTAAGGCGAGGGTGATTACATTTTGACAGTCAAAATGAAGTTTGAGAACTTCCCCGGTCTGTTTGAACTGCGATGACGTCACGCGTAACATCACAAAATGGAGATCAATACACCATGAAAACAATGACAACGTGCCATAGAAAAGTTAATTTTTGAGTTTTAAACTTGATATGTATCAGTTTTAAAGAAAACTCCAGATTATGCAAATAGGATTTTGTTGTAGTTAACAAAACAGGTATTAGCTTTTAGTTTTTCTGCTTTATAAAAAAAGAAATGGTCTCTTAAACTGTTGGGTGCATTTTATAAATGAGCTGGGACAAACTATTTTTATAGCAATAACATCAATATCTTGCGAGCTTGGAACATCGCTAAATTCAACATGTTTGCTTTTAGATTCATAAGGTTATCTCAAACCTATTTTAGTGTACATTGTGTATTGTGTGTTATGCACCTTCTTATGGCTGTAAACAATATCTTGAACTAGTGTTTTTATATTATGAGAATTTATTTTTGAATCTTAGTTATGTAAATAATAATGTGTTGCTCTTTCGCCTTTAGGCATGAATCAGGCCGCAACAGAGATTGAGCATTCCAAGATTACTCCCGGTTTTTTTAAATATAACACCATTTGTAATGTCAGAACTTTTGCTGTAGTTTTACTTTAGAGTTTTGAAAAATGATAATATGGTAAGATATAGTATACTTTTACTCAGGTAACAATGTTGTGAGATGTTGTGTATTAAAAGTATCTTTTAAAATATATACACTGTCTATAATAAATCTGCTTGTGCATACATTTTCAGATCAGCAGTACTGTCTCATTTCAAGCCTGAAGAGTCTTTTCAAGCCTGGAGAGTATCCATTGACTGTGAAGTGGGCCTTCTTTCCATGTTAGGTAAAGCAGGTTATTGTGGTTAATTTTTCTAAAGAGGACCCAATAGAATGGACTGGTGTACCATATGGGTATTCTATTCTATTTCTATACATTACTAATGTTTCATTTAGACCAAGAAGTAAAAGGTGTAGATCCAGATCAGACAGCATGAATGTGGCGGCTGATCTGGATATACACTCAGGTGATGAATGGCATTTCCATGCAGTAATGTAACTAAGCCCAACTAATTGTGTGCAAAAAGGGCTTTCTATTTAAATGATGGTCGCCCATACAACCGTAACACCCCTTTACCATACAAAACAATGTTGAAAATTTTTGTTCTGTTTCTATATGCAAGTGACAAGAATCCTTATCCATGGAGTAAAGGGTTAAAAAACCTAGCAAACAAATTTAATGATTCCAGAAACCTTTCTGTAGCCTTTTGTCATATATTGTGACATATGGAAGTCAAAACTGTTGCAAGGCTCAAAATTATGATATTTGATTTTAAAATGAAATGAGATCAGGTTATGTGTATTAAGTATACACATATTCATCACTGTAAACAAAGCTAATATTATTTACCAAAGTCATTACACCTAATTGTCAATTTGACATATGTTATTATGTAACATTTCTGTTTTAGGTGTGTGGTGCTGTCATGTGATTAACTTGGCTTCAGATTAAATAAATATGTTGCAACCTCGAGTACTGTGAAACAAATATGTAAGTTAATTTAGCCTCTTGTATCTCATCCCTTCGTTCTCAATATATCTGCATAATAGTTATAAATATATAGAGTTCACTAGTTTTGCCGTTTTTAGGGCTGAATATTTGCCCATTCCCTCTTATTTCCCCCTATCTCAGAAAAAAATAATCCCCTAAAAAAAGGGACCCCCCAAAAATGCACATTAATGTTTAAGAAACATCTTTTAGTTATTAGTTATTTAGAATAAAATGTTAACTTTGGACAAGTATTTATCATGTTATAAAAGTTCAAGAAAAAGTCAAGAACAATTTGAATATGATTGATAACTGTGAGTGACACTTTCCAAAAACAAGGTATGTACTGGTATATGACTAACATAAACTTCATCTTTTTAACCGTCCCAAAAATCCACTTCCCGAGGGTACAGGTACTGATTCCAAAATTTATCTAGTGCGCTGATGTAACACATTGGCTCACATTGTCCGCCACATTCCACCTGGCAATACATTCTCTTATATTACTCTTGTCTGCCTAATGCTGACGAAATATATTATACATAATGTCTCCCTACAGCTGGAGATATATATTATAATGTATAATATCTGCCTAAAGCTGTCGATATATATAAGTTCTGCCAAACACTTTTATTTTAGTTTTGTGCATAATATAGCTTGTATTCATATTACAGAAATGGTTGATATAGAACAGAAAAAATGTATTTGTAACCCTGCTATGGATGTGTTAGTATTGAACTTGTAATAGTTTGCCATAGTTGAGCGCTGGCCTGGCATGTGGGTGGTACCTGGTTCAATTCTTGGTTCCAATGTATGGATTTTTCAGAACCCTTGTTACATGAATATGCTTATGTTTTGCAGATTAGCACAAAATAAGGTGTTTGAAATACAATTTAAAACCAAGCTTTTTTGTTGTTGTTATTTTCAGATATAGATTGACAGAGGATTAACTGCAACTCAGATTGAACTGGACATTGATTAATTGCAACTCAGATATAGATTGACAGAGGATTACCTTCAACTCAGATTTAACTGGACATCGATTAATTGCAAGTCAGATAGAGATTGACAAGAGGATTAACTGCAACCCAGATTGAGATGACTGTGGAACTGCAACTGCAGATAGAGATGTAGAGAGGAATGAATGCAACCCAGATAGAGATGGTTATAGTATGAACTGCAACTCAGATAAAGATGGACAAAATTAACAGCAAAAAGATAACATATTGTTGTGCTGGGCTTGTAGGTTTGTTGTGCTGGGCTTGTAGGTTTGCTCCTTTTTATGATAACATGAAAGACTCCAGGAAATTGTAGGTAACTGTAATTTAGACTGGATTTTATCAATCAGAGGGAAGTACAACAGAAAATGGACTGTTGAACGTTTGTTAAGATTATGAAAATGATTTTTTTTATCCATGGGCTAGACAGTATAGATCCAGATTAGCAGGCACATTTTTATGTCATATGATCAAGATCTACACTTTCCTCTTTTGATGTATTGGGTTATAATGACCAAGAAGCAAACAGTGTAGATCCTGATAAGATGACACAGATGTACTAGCTGATCTTGATCTACACTGTTCACACTTGCATTGTGTAAAAAGATAACAATTTCAGAGAGAAAATACCCGAAGTAATAGAAAATTGATAGTGTCTTTGTTTATGAACACCACTAGCAAATAAAAATGATTATTCATTTACATATTGAAATTTGGAGAAATAAAGCCCAGCAGTATTGTTTTCCTAATAGAATTAGGTTAATAAACACTCATACCACTTAGCCAACCTGATTTTTGTTAATTCGTAATATTTGTCTTATTTTTGCATTCTTTTTATGCCCCTGGCTTCTAGTAATTGAACCATCCATCTGTCCGTCTATCCATACGGATGTACATCAATCCAGTTAACCTTTTTCGGCAAGTTGGATATTTCTCAATTTCTATAAAGGCCATTGGTATGAAAGTTTTCACACTTACAGTTCACATGTCATGACCCTGATAAGTAACATAACCATGGGTACCTTTTTTCTGGTGTTATCTCTCCATTTTGTACTTGGAGAAATAGTTAACCTGTTTCCGCAAGTTGGATATAAATTTTCTCAATTTCTATTAAGAGCGTTGGCATGAAAATTTACTAAACATTGCACGTGTCATTGACCCTTACAAATTAAGTAACTCGGACTGTTTGTTTCTGAGGTTATCTCTTTATTATGTACTTAAAGAGAAATGGTTAACATGTTTGGGCAAGTTGGATATTTCTCAATAAATACAAAGAGCATTGGCATGAAAGTTTACACACTTACCCGTATTAAACAGTTCACATGTCATGACCCTTACAAGTAACATAACTCTGGCTACCTTATTTCTGGTGTTATCTTCCCATTTTGTACAGGGTGAATAAGGGTTGAGATAAATGAATAAACTGTTTGGGCAAATTTAATATTTCTCAATTTCAATCATATGCCTCTAGTATTTAATACTGTAAAATATTGCAAAATTGTGTACTTGATTATCTTGAATTAAAAGTTACTTTTAAATTACTTGATTTTTATGTAAAATTGTTCATCTACAGGTTTTGGCACCATCAAGTTATTTCCATTTTTACAACAACTTGTGATTTTAGTTTCAGTTTTAACATTCTGCTATCATTTTAAATATGGTATCATGACAAACTTCGCTACCAGTTACGGTATACATGTATGTGCTTTCCAAACACAGTTCAAAGTTGAAAGGAGAAATTGAACTTTAATACAGTATTTTTTTCTCTTGTAATTTATGTATTACATATGTTCTCAAACACGCTGTGCAAGTTACATATTCAAGTGTAAAGATAACAATTATACTAGTTAACCCTTTCCTCCATATAAACACATGTGCAACCAGTATAGATCCAGATCAGCCTTTACATCCATGCTGTCTGATCTGGATCTGCACTTGTCACATCTTGATCAGAAATAATCTAATGAATCAAAAATCAAACTGACTGAGTGCAAATCCTGATCAGAGGGCAATGATGTTTTTCATGTCATGTCCACTTTTCACTGAGATTTTCCGATTTTTTATGCATTTGGTTCATAGCTTTTATAGCTGAAGACATAGACTTTAACATGTTGAAACCTGGAATATTTTCACCATCATAATCTTTATCATTTTCAGCATGAACCATAAACCAACTTCCACAATCATTTTTAAAAAAGTTTACCCATTTTCCCTTGAAATGTGCATTTTAGTTTCAAGGTTATATCTTTTTTACATTTATAAGAAATTTAAACAAATCTAATTATAAAACTAAATTACTTTCAGCATGAGGTAGTTTACTGCCAACAAGAGCTATAACTTGACCAAAAATATTTTGACTTAAATTGTTACATGTACTTATTACTAGTAATTAATATAAATAAGGCTGTTGTTATTCCCTGATGAAGATTATTTGAATCGAAACGTCGGAATAAATATAACAACAAAATAAATCGTGTTAGTGCATATTATTTCCCTAATTTTATAAATAAAGCTAGAGCTTCATTGATTTTATAAATGTTTACTGTCAATAACTTACACATTTTCTATTTAAACTCTTCCTAAAATAGTTTTCAGTTATTTCCCTTTAATAAAGAATTCTTTACTTAAAACTTGTTTTTATTATTCACATGAATGTTTGGAATACTTTTGATACTTTTTAAATTATTTACTGTCTTTAAATGAATTATATCAAAAATATAATTATTTTAAAATGAAATTTATTTGAAATAATTGTATACTGATGTGATTAGAATAGTTGAGCAAGCTATCTTCTCTAAAACTTGAAATCAGATTTTTATCAAAATTAGCCCCACTAAAAAGGCTGAACATGTATATTGTGGTATATCTTAAACATGTTCAAGTATTGTCTTTTTGTTAAGCTGTACTGTAACACCATGAGGAATATATATTTGTTTTCTCATAAGAAAAATTGAGTAATAATGATTGTCAACTATTGTCAAAAAGTATGGAGATTTTTACTTTTCACTAGAAATACTGCAGCATTTGATATAGATTAAGTGTAAAATTTAGAACAAGTGAACATATACAGGACTCATTTATCATTTTTGATTGGAGGATGGGTTTGAAATTTAGCACACTTATTGCTGACAAATCGCACATTTATACATTTATTAATAAATGTATTCAAAGGCAATATTATTTGTTTGTCTTTTCATTTGTTGTAGTTTGTCAAATTGCTAATATGTAATGGAGAAGGGAAAATTCCCTGGACACGCTTTCTAGAGGGTAAATTTGCATAGGTGTGTGAGGCGCTCTCTGTGATCTAGGACCAGGCCGTGTTGTCTGCAGCACCTAACAAATGACAGGAGACTTAGGCTGCTTATCCATACCTCAGTGTACGTGTCCGTACCGCGTCCGTGTTCGTCTGACGTGGAACGGACACGGAGGTATGGAATAAACCCAACGTTATCTTTGGTGAGTGAAAAATCGCGGACACGGACGCGGAACGGACACGGAGGTATGGAATATACCCAACGATATCTTTGATGAGTGAAAAATCGCGGACACGGATCACGCATTACGGAACCATGGAATAGCGGCCTAAGGCACCAGTATTCCATAGTTCCGTGATGCGTATTCCGTGTCCATGTCCGCGTCCGTTTCCGCTATTTTTCACTCACCAAAGATATCTGTGTATATTCCATACCTCCGTGTCCGTCCGACGTGGAACGGACACGGAGGTATGGAATATACCCAACGATATCTTTGGTGAGTGAAAAATAGCGGACACGGACAATGTTTGACCATTGTTGCACCGCACCGATCAAGTCCTAGAAATATGAACCGCACCGATTTTACATTTAATCAAACGGTCGTACAGATGAATTTGACCATTGATGCACCGCACCGGTTTTGTGCTATCAACATGACGTAGTTAATGGTTATAACACAGGGATAAGAAGAGTTTTTGAACATGTATATCTACACTACTCAAAAGTTATGTGCACACTTAATAACTGTTGATTTTTCGAACTATTTGAATCTTTAAAAATATTCTACAATGTAAATAGCAATGAAGGATTATCAATATTCTATTAACCCACACAAACAAATTTGAATCATCTTAGCGCAATTTAAAAATAGAAACAAGTTTAGCTCACTGGTAAACAGAAAGCAATTCTCAAATAAATAATCATTGCATTCCCTATCCGTTGTGATCATTTCTCATCTTTGTATCATCAGAATTTGATGTAAAAGTCAAAGACGTGTTATGTTTTGTCATTCTATTGCAATTAAAAAAACTTCTTGTAGCTTCGTAATGGTCTGCTAGGCACGATGAGCCAACACACTCTTTTCTGTTTTATCCATAACGTGTTAACGTGAATGTCAAGGAGAAAAATCTTTTTTCCCTTACATTGGTTTGTGCAAAATGTTTTTGAGTGGTCTAGCGATTTGGAACGATGCAATTCTCTATGATAGGTGCTAAACAGCCTTTCCAAAGGACACGGACAATGGTTGACCATTGTTGCACCGCACCGATCAAGTCCTAGAAATATGAACCGCACCGAGTTTACATTTAATCAAACGGTCTTACAGATGAATTTATCTCTTCTCATCTCTGTGGCTTATTCAAAACCTTTCTTACATTATAATTTAAAGTTTAGATTTTCTTTTTTACGGCATTAGGACATCGTATCGCCGAACGCAATTTTTCTGTTGCAAGTTCTACCGATTTTTCAGGAAAAAATCCCAATTTCTATGATAGCAAAACGACGCGCAATTTTCCAATTCTCAGGATATGGGTCAAATTCACAAAATGATGAAAAAAGCCATGTATATAATCAGAGCTGGACGATTTAAATATAATTGTTAATAGTAAAAACGAAAACCATAGGGGAACTGGTTTTACTTTAAACCACTTCTCTTCTAGATCGGTATTTTGAAAATTTTGGTTGACCGTCTATTTCATTTTCACTAAATTATACTAGACTGTACATTTTTGCACACTAACAGAATCACACTGGACATAGCTAGCGACGCATCTATCGCGCCAACAACGAATTTCTGTCGCGTAAATAACGCATTTTGATGGCGTATTTCATGGCAAAAGAGCGTCACCGTAGTAAGTTAACACTTTGTATTTCTTTAGATGATGATACAATGGCAAGGGACTGATCGCAAAGTACCCCCTCACCATTCTAGTTTTTGTTTGTATCACTAGAAAATGCACAAACCTTGCTGATTTTTTGGAGAATTGCCCACAGTTTTGCGAGGTAGGTGCAAAATGTTGTGATTTCAAAGAAAACATTATTTTGTACAGTAAAACTAGGCATATGCCCATTCTTACCAGAATATAAATATCGGGGGAAGTTATCATTTGACAAATAATACATTTCTTGTAAAATATATGCATCTTCTGCTTATTTAGCTGAGAATAAGTGAACTGACAGAAATTTGTCGTTGGCGCGACAGACGCGTCATTAGCACGAAAGCTATGTCCAGTCAACAAATCCGACCGTTAAGATATTTGCTGGAAAAAATAATTGCAAAGCACTATTGCAAAATCGCATAGAAGTGTTCAAATCTGCTTTAGATCCATATTTTAAAAAAGGAGACATGAAATTTCTTATATATCTTCTTTCAGAATAAAGTATAAAAACCAGACTTAGGTACACAATTTGTATGTTTGAAAGTATGTATCTAAAAGTTTTAATTACGAAAAATGCCCTAAAAACAAACACATTTTTTCGTGTCTGCCTATTTTTACATACGTTATACGCATTCGGCAGACTTTATATACATCGTCAGATTTAGGCAGATTATTTATTATATATAAGCATTAGCATTACATATAATATTTATCGCCAGCATTAGGCAGACAAGAGAATAAGGCATATAATTATGTACAAGATCTCAAGTAATAGGGTTCGGCAGAAAATAAATTGCTTTCCAAAAGTGGATCGAATAACCCGGCATCTGTTTAATACTTGAACAAGAACAAAGAAAAATTGTTCGCAACGTCATCTTACGATATTCGTAGCCAAATTTTCCTCTATCTCGAAGAATTCGCAAGTTGCGAAAATTCGTAAACTCTGTCGTAACATACGGTAAAAAAATCGACCCCGTAACGTTCTTGTAACTGAATAAACTGCGCAGATTCATCATATTCTCAGGAGAGTGGTCTTACTTTTTTGTACTTTCTCAATATTCCTTTAATCGAATTTATTTTTAAATGTTCATTATAGATGAAAATGAAACTTTAAAAACCACCAAATACGACAATATGAAAATATTGCAGACTCGGCTTGATTGAGCCAGTTAATGGTTAATGGAAATTCCCATGCTGTTTAGCCACCCACGGGTAAAGCACAACTCAATTTTCAATGTACTCGTAAAGCCTGGTTAACACTGTCCCTGTATACAGCCCAGGTGCTTCCCGGTTCGGACATCGGGGTCAACCGGCACAACAACCTCAGCGACAGCGGAAAAACTCGCATTGAATCGGAATAAACCGTGTTGAACCGGCGATTACCGGAAAGTTGACCCAGTGTTGTTTTATTTTATTACAACCGGGACTCCCCGGGAGCGAAACCAAATGCTGGCCTATTTCGGGGAGATCCGGGGCATCACCGTAGCTCTTACGGCATGATTCGTCTCTCCACCTAAAGTCCACAGGGTCAAACCGTATTAAACCGGCATGTACTCTGTCCAAGTTGGAGATATGGTGACTCCCGGTTTGGCCACGTTGTCTCTGAGGAGAGCCGACGTACCCCCGACTCGTGCTGGTCGAACTACGGTTTGGCAAGGTAGCAGCGGGTAAATTTCGATAAAGTGACGGTGGAGTCTCGATATGGCTACGATGAAGCAGGTGGATGCCGATTCAACTACGGAAGCCGTATTTAAACCATGATTTTATATTTGAAATTCATTCATCCCGATTGATTGCGGGTTTTCCCGGCGTAGCTACAATTGTGTCCTGATTGGTCCCGGTGTACAAACCGGGACGCACCGGGGCTTTATACCGGCACAAGGCTTCACATTTTCATGACAGTTATTGATATTTCTCGTTTTTTAACTGTTGATAAACTTCTCGATCAAAAATATCATGGATTCAAACACGACCGCTAAAATTCTCCAAAGATAATGGATTGAAGCAACGGCGATCAAATTCACGATTGTGGTTAGAATAGAAATAATTAATTGCCGACGGTCCACATTTGGTCTTTGTTAACAGGTGGTTTTTAGCACAGGTTGGACTGTATTGTGTTTGTTTGTTTTCAGTAAGTTTGTCTATGTCATGAATGTCAATCTAAAAGTCGATGGGACTCAAATTTTTGACTTCGGGCCGTTTTCTATTTTTAATCGCTTTTAATTAGTCTCAGAGATGATAAGCCTCTGTATGCAATACCTCCACTATATTTGTCCAAATTTTTTCTTGTATTGAATTTGAAACAGGCAATACCTTACAATATACCAAAGATTTTAAATTTTAATGACATTTTGCACAAAGTGGGTGGTTTGCACTGGCCCCAAATAATCCACAAAGTAGACAATTTTGGCTCAGCAAGTAGGACCGTTGAATAAATAAACATTTTTGCTCTGAAAGGTTTACTATATGCCGATGTTTGACATGTCAATTACGTCATTATATGCCTTGTGTAATTCTTACGAATCCGTAACTTCGGGACGCGTTACGAGAACGCGAAGTGGTGTTTTGAGATACCCGTGTAACGTTACCTTAGCGCCTTCATAGCGATTTCGTAACTCATACCTTAACTTAAGATACGAACATTTTTTTCAAGATACTGGACCTTCGGAATCGAATCCCATCAAAGCGAAAACTGGTTTGCAACCCAGGAAACAGTCATCGAGAGTGATAAGTTGGAATAACTTGTTTTACAATCAATAAAAATAAAATCAGTTTAAAGCTGAGTTTGTCTGCATTATTCTGAGTGTTTTATTTCATTGTCGTGTGTCTTTTGTTTAATATTTCCATAAAATATATCATTTTCAATTTTCCATCTGCATTTTAAGTGAAAAGCGAGGTCGAAATAGCAAGCATAGACGCCGAAAAATATTACAAACCCAATCGTTAATAAGTTGATTCTATATTTTAACGTTTCCTATGCGAATTAAGTAAGATAATAAAAAACATCAATAACATACTTTGCAAAACATTGCGTTAGCTTAAAACTTGTTCAGCAGTTTGAAACATGCAGATATAGTTTTTGCGAAGTTTCTCGCAGGCATAACTTTGCTGAGTTTAACTTCACTGATAAGACATATCAAAGCTAGTTATATGTAAATGAGCGGATTAAGATTCTCGCAGTATGATGTGCTTGATATCAAATTAACGGAATAGGTAATGTCTATTAAATGATTCTCTTCGGAAATTTGCCAGATTTGTAGAAGTGACGTCACGCAGGTAAAATAAGGACGTTACACATGTGATATTGAGTGTAATGTTTTCGGAAAACACAAATCGAAATAAACTATGAAACGGCGTTTTGCATTAAAAATTAATTACAGTAATTCAAAACAATTATTTAGTTTTTTTAAAGGTTTGTGATATTGTCGGTCTAGTTGTTAAGGAACTTCATGTAACACACACCCACATTGGCACCGCTAAAGTTATTACATTTAACATCGAGATAATCATAAATTATAAAGTATACATATTTATCTGCCGTATTCTTTTGTCTGCCTATTGCTGACGATATATATTATATATTATGTCTGCCCAATGATGGCGCAGTATATATAATATATAATGTCTGCCTAATGATGACGATGTATATAAAGTCTGCCGAATGCGTATAACGCATGTACGAAAAATTAGGCAGACACAAAAAAATGTATGTTTGTTATTTTTAGAAATTTTTGTAAAAAAACATCGTATGCATAATTTTAGAGGCTTTTTAATGGTAACTATGAGAAAAAAAATAGATATTTTCAAATAACAAAAAACATACAAATTGTCTGCCTAAGTCTGTGTTTTATACTACAGTCTGCCTAAGGCGGAAAGCAGATATATATATATATATATATATATATATATATATATATATATATATATATATATATATATATATATATATATATATATATATATATATATATATATACATATATATATATATATATATATATATATATATACGACAGCCTTTGGTGAATGAGTTTTGCAGAGATTTGCACTATCATCCCGTACGATACTCTATCATTTATATTAAGTGCACATTACCCATTTGTGCTGTCTTTGGTTACGATATTGAACTCAAACCAATTCAGTTGTAGAAACATGGTTTCGGCATGTTTTCTCCACAACAATGCTGTATTGACAATAAAGATCATCCGCCTCTTCTTAACATTGAAGAAAATGAATTTTATCACACTTTTTATTAATAAAGTAGACATGAAAATCTCATCTTTGATATAAAATGAATGTGACATTTCGAATGTTGTTGTCAATTCTGCCATAACAGATTCTTTAATGACTCTTGGCTACACATTAAATATTCAAATTTTATCTAATCTGGCTTCCTTTTGCTGAATAAGTTAAATTTAAATCTCTTTTTATTGAAACAGATTGAAGGCGTATTTACTCTTATCTGTTCCCTGCTTTAATTACACTGATAAATTTAAACAGCGGTTAAAGTAAACGTTGCTAGATTTAAGATTTTAATAAAATTGAATTGAAACCACTCTTAATAAAAAATAGACACAAATGAAGTAGCATTTCGGTTAAATAAAGTACCAAGTGCGCACAAAAGTGCTGTTGAAAACAAATTTCTGATAAATACTATTTAAATATTTTAGCAGTATTAAGAAATCGGTCTCAGCTTATGCCAGATTATGACTCTCGTTAAATACTGTTTGTTTATGATCTTTAATACTTTTGTGGGCGTTCCTCTTTGGACTTATTGATACAAACTGTTTTCTTATTTTTAAACACCGTAGTACACAAAAGTAATTGCAAAAGAATCTGTCTGGTTATGTTTCGTTTAAACTCTAATTTAAGATCGGAGATGCCCCGCCCAACATACCCCCTTCTGCAACTAAAGCTCTAACATATATGTTCCATAAACCAACTACTAATGTTGATTACGTACAATTATATTTAATAAGTTTTCCATTAAACTTGCAACATTTATCGGTAGTTTAAATAAGTATTAAAATAATATATATGAACGAACACATACTTATTCGTATTGTTAGATCTGTACTTGAACTTTCTATGTTCATGAACGTACCCCGTGTGTTATAAAAGTATGAAAAGTATAAGCTATGAATACTTAATATCGTCAAGATGTAAGACGAACATTAAATGAACAGAATATGTAGCTTTCAGTTCTTACGCACTTATGCAGCTTTAATGTACAGAAATGGATTCATTTAGTTTGTTTGCAATTTCAGCCAGATCAATAAAATTATTTAAAAACAAGTTATTAACAGAGCATCCAAAGAAGAGCTTACAGGCTAAATACAGGTACAATTACGGTCAGAATAAGTAGCAACACGTCTTATGCCTTCGAAGAATTTTGATAGACTTTATTAGAAAACAGTATTTACAGTATTTTATTGCAGAAAACTCTTATGAATTCAGTTTGTAACGGTTTACAAAATGGCTTTTAGGTACTAGTATCTTTACGACCTACAATGAAACATTAAAAAAAACGGTCAACATATGCTCGCCAAAATAATATGAATTAAAAGATTATATAATCAGATCTATAGATCTATAAATGGGACAATGTTGGCTTTTCTTATAATGTAATGACAATAAACCTTTAAGTGATTTAAGTGCACATTTAGTGACTTATATTCTACTAACATTATTATTGTGAATCTGACACTAATGGAATAATTCCGACATTACAGCCTTCAGCTTATCGTACTCTTGGTTAAACAAAATTGTAATACATGTACTGTAGACATTACTAGACAACATAATGTATACAATTTCAATGACTGATTGTTCACTTTAGTCATCACGGAGGGTGGAACCCGGAATTACCAACTCTCATGCGTTTTGCTTCATGTTAGCATTATTGTCATCGTATATTTCAGAGGAAAGAAGCAGGTGAAAATCGTCATAGAGGAGGAGTAAGCGTTTGTTGCAGACGACTATATTTTTCCCTACCAGTAAAGTCCATAACTGGCCGTAAAATTCTGTATTTAGTTATTATAGACAATTTGTTCCAGTTGGCATATGTTTTGGGTTATACATCATTAGCTTTACTCAATCAGCTGATAATCTTTAATGAGCCAATCAACAACAGCTCGGACCTTTTATTATCATAATTAACCCTTTACCCTATAAAAGCAACAAGTGTAGATCCATATCAGCCGGCACATTCCTGGCGTCTGATCTGGATTGACACTGGTCATCAAAGTCATAAATAACATAATAAATCCATCAGCGAACAGTGTAGATCCTGATTAAATTGCATGGATGTGCCGGCTGTTATGGATCTACAGTGTTCGCCAAGCGATAACAGGCATGGGTTAATGTGGGCAATACTAAAGTATGTCCATCTGTAGATTGGCTCTACTGATGTTTAGAAATTGGGATGAAATAAAATTTCTACTGCCTACTGTTGCCTGGCAACCTTTACTTTTCATAGATTTTATTAAAGCAATGTTCTCAGTATTTCATGCTAATTTGGACTTTACTGGTGCCCAAGTACTGTTAACACTATTACCGAATTCATATTTTGCTCCCTCGTTAACACTCAGATCACTTCTAACACTTTATAATTTCTTTTTTTTCTTGATGAAACACAGTGATTTTAATAACAGTATCGAGTCCTTTTCTTCGTGCTTTTAGTTAGAAGTAATACCAAGGTGCATGTAATACACCTATCCGCACAGGAAGTAGGCACCAGTCTGGGGATTATAACAACGTTTTTCACTGGCTTTGTTGTGAGTTGTTGAATTTTAAAGATGTAAGACCTGTAAAATGTCTTCCTTATACATTAGCAAACATGATATATTTAAAAGCTGGTACCAAATTAAAATGAGGTTAAATTATACCGGGGAATGCTTTGAAAGCTAAGTGTTTCTACTGTCCAATTTTAGCTAGAAAAAGTATAGGTCTGTGTATCCATAAACGGAGATCTGGCACCTTGAAACCGGTGCACTGTTTTTTCCACTTCTGTGTGTACTTCAAAACTGTTTTACTTATGCCATCTTATAATCAGGGACTTTTTCATATATAATGCATAATCAGACATAAATTTGCTATCAGTATTTAATTATTAAATACGATTGTGTAATAATTATCATGAATCTATTTACATATTTCACTTTCATAGTCATCGCCTTTTTTCATATACATATAGGCCTAGGATAGTTATTAAAACCATGATGATCGATGCCTATCAAAGGGTCTTATAAAATCACCACACGCCCATAGCAGGTGTGGGCTACCCGACAGGCCTGTCTCTCGAGGTGCAGGCTGTGGTAAGCCAGGTAGCAGATTCAAAAATCAAATGATACCGAGATATCGGTGTATGCCATTTGCCTCTGCATTCCAAAGTAGTGTCTATAACATCTCTAACAAATAGAAGAAACTATAATTTCTTGTACGTAGTCTAGTTAACAAAAGCCTAATGTATTTATTCTATACCAAAGTCTCGGATGATTTCCTTTATGTAGCAGCAGTTAAACTATTAACATTGATAATCGTTAACTTAAGATAATAATCAATGCAGATTTTAAAAATATTTCTCAGAAAAATACTTCTGCTTCAAGGGATCGATATTATAAGTGCCAATTTCCGCAAAATCACGTTTTGATCCGCTTGATTTTGTTCTGTAGCAAACAAGCTATTAAATATTTAAAGTTCAATGCTCATATTTATTGCATAATAACTTTTTAGTTTTTCAATAAATTTATGTGATGCAATAGATAAATCGCACACTAATTATTGTTATTGTTCCCGATGAAGGGAAGAACTCTCAGTTATGATTGCGAGTGAATCGGGTTCCAGGTAAATTGAACTTCGTGAGTCCATGTCAATAATTACGTGAGAAAAGTTGTGAAGCATTTTATGTGTTTGTATCTCTTTCATTTAACAAAGCTTTTAACTTGATAAGTTGTTTTATACGTATCGGCTGAATATGCATGTGCCATGTCACTAAGGACTCAGTTATCAACTTTATGGATAAATATATAATAAATTTTGATTCTTTTAAAACAAACGCACATTTCAGGAAAAAACCTCCTGAGCCCGAGCCCATACCTGAGCCCGTCAAGGTCAAGCTAGTACTGAAGGGCCCACACTGCTGGGTTGATGACGCGACCGTTACCAGTGACGAGGAAGCAGACGGCAATCCAGAGGGCGCTACGTGTAATATCGAGATCGAACAACAACAACAACAACAAGATAGCAACGCAGAAAAAGTTAACAATGTACAAAAAGCAGACGGTAAGCCCAGATCTGCATTGAAAAACGCTACAGCTGCAAACGTAAAACAAACGGGCAATACGGCTGTTAACCATATGAACAATCAAGCAATGAAAGACGCTTTTGAAAAAGCTGTTCAAAATGTGCAATCAAAACCAGGTGAAATTCCTGAAAATAAAGATAACACAAATAGTCAAAATCCGACAGAAGTGGTTAAAGTAGATACTGAAGAGGAGAAAGAAGTAGAACCGGTAATTGTACTGCCACCATTCCTATGTCCAAGTTCCGAGAAGAAATCGCGAGAGGCAGCTCTTAAGGACTGGTTGGCTCATACATGCTTTCATTCTGGCTACAGGGGCCTTCCCATTGTGTGATATAAACTGTATAAAATAATTAGTAGTTGTGGCTGTTAATTTTGTAAAACAATATAAAAATACTTTCCTTTGAACTGACTTTACTGATCTTCCGGTTGTCCTTCAGGTAGATAGGTATATAGTTTGTGTTGATTTCTGGCCTTTTCAGGTTGTCATCAAGATAGTAGAACAGCAGATTTACAGAAGTAAAAAAAATACCCTTTATTATTTGCAAATGCCTTTGCATATATAAAAATAAAGAAATGTCGTTTGAAACATATAATTTCTTTTTTTTTCATTCCTGATTAGAGCTAACAACGGCTTAATTTTCAAAGAACAGTTTATAATTTTCATTAGTTTAAATTATGTTTAATGGCAATAACTTATTGTACCACAATGGAATACTGTTACGATTATGATTTTTTTAATATGGTATACATCATTACAATAAAAGTTGTAAAAGCATATTAACAAACATATGCATACTGTTTAATGGTAACGGCAAATTGTAGCTGAAATGACTTACATAAATTCGGTGATCTTTAAAGCGTTAGTTAGTTCTTTATTTTAACACAAAATTCCTCTTGAAAGCCCTTACGCCTATGTAAAGACAGCAGCATTGCCACTGACACAACTTCCTTCATCTAAAAAGCTCTAACGTTAAGAGAGCAGCATTGATCAAGCTCTATTCCTCCTTAAAGCCCAGATGTTTAGACAACAACAATAACAAAGCTCTATTTCTTTTAAAATCCCTAATTCTAAGACATCATCAAGGACAGAACTACATTTCTACTATAAGTCTCAATGCAAAGACAGCAGCAATGACATAACTACATTCCCCCTTAATTAATGTCAAGATAGCAGCAATGGCATAACTACATTTATAGATACATACTTTTGATAAGCAACAATGACGTAACTACATGACTCCATAATAACTGTTGAGAAAGCAGCAATAAGAAAACAGCATCCCCCCTTGATTAACGTTAAGACATCAGCAATGACATAACTACACTCCCCTCATAAATGGTAAGCCAGAAGCAATAACATAACAACATTCCCCTTTTATTAATGTTAAGGCAGCAGCAATCGCATAACTACATCCCCCTTAAGTATAGGTAAGACAGCTGCAGTGACATAACTACATTCCCCCTAAAATAATGTTAAGACATTAACAATGACATAACTACATTCCCTCTTAACTCATGCTAAGACAGCAGCAATGACATTACGACATTCCTCCTTAATTAATGTTAAGACAGCAGGAATGGCATAACTACATTCCCCTTTAATTAATATTACGATTATAGCTGCAATTTCATACCACATTCTCCCTTAATTAATGTAAACACAACAATGAAATAACTACAGATCCCTTAAAAGTCCTTGTATAATTAAGACAACAGCAATGACATAACTTCATTCCCACTAAAGTAATGTTAAGACAGCTGCAAAAACATAACCACATTCCCCCTTTACTAATGTTAAGACAGCAGCAATGACATAATTACATTCCACTTAATGCGAATTAATGTTAATTACATTCCCTCTTAATAAATGTTAAGACAGCATCAATGTCAAAGCTTTATTTCTTTTTCAAAACCCTAAAGCTAAGACATCATCAACGACACAACTACATAATCTACTAAAAGTCTCAATGTCAAGACAGCAGCGATGACATACTACTCGTACATTCCCCCTTAATTAATGTCAAGACAGCAGCGATGACATAACTACGTTCATAGATAATTTATTTTAATAAAGCAACAATGACATCACTACATGTTCCCTTAATAAATGTTAAGAAAGCAAGCAATGACATAACTACATTCCACCTTAATTAATGTTAAGTGGCAACAATGAAAAATCTACATTCCCCATTAATAATGTTAAGACAGCAGGAATGACATACTTACATTCCCTTTTAATGTAATGACAGCCGCTAATCTTTATTCCTCCAGAAAGTTCTAGTGTTAAGACAGCAGCACTGACAAAATTATCTTATTCGTCTTGAAAGCCCTTATGTTTTGACAGCAATATTGACAAAGCTTTATAATATTGCGAAATTTACGAACTGTCAAATGTAAATTTTACAAAAATATTAATTAATTAATTGTGTTATATGCTCGAATATTAAGACTTAAGCTTTATCTTTAAATGACGAATTATTAATTATTGAATTTTTATCGATTTTATGGATATTCGTATGTACCTTTTCAAACTAGAATTTGGTGTTCCATTTATCACTTGTCGTCTGAAATTTCATTTGTAAGGGACATTACTCAAAAATAGGGAAACAGGAGTAATCGTTCTTACTGTCACCGATGGCTTTGTTTATGCAGATGATATATTCCAAGTATTAATTGGATAATACAAGTGCTTTCGAAGTTAAAGGCAACATTAAGTTTCATTTAAAATTTGCTTTTGAAAGGGGCATAACTAAAAATAGTGAAACATGAGTTCGTATTATTGTTGTCTCCGATTGCTGATCATATATTGACAATATGAAGTTAATAGGACAAATACCTTCAACGTTATAGGCAACATCAAGTTTCATGTTAAAGTTGGGGGACTACCGGACGACGACGCCGCCGACGACGGCGACGCCGCCGACAACGGCGACGCCGTCAGACAATAGGATCCCTATGTGTGTAGGGCTATCGCAGACGACACAAACTGCAATATTGTGGAAGTGTATTATGTTGCTGATATGATTCTGGCATTGATTTTAACATTTTATAAAACCTTTATTAAAATATGACGTCGCTTCCCTTACAACAATTCCGACGTCCTTAAATGGCCTTAGAATTTTTAAGGTAGATTTCACTTAACACAATATTTTAGACAAATAAACTTCACCGTTTTACAATATTGGATTTAGGACAATAAACTGTCGTATACTATTGTATCAGTTCACGGATACTTGGCAAAGAAACAATTTGCACTCGGACGAATACTTTAAAGTATCCACTTCATTTGAAAGTCATAAAAAGTTATGTTAACTAAATTTTGCGCAATAAGCAGTAAAAGCAACAGTAATTATATCTTTTATATAAATTATCCCCCTTGTGGTAGAAATGGTTTTATAAAATTCGTGTAATCTTGAGTTTTCTGAGTTCCGTGCGATCTGTGACCGGAGATCTGACCTTTTCTAGGGTGAAGGTTTCTCAGTATGATTAGTAGTGAGATAATTATAAACAAACAGGGCTGAAGATGACAAAAATTGAAATTGGAAACCAGTCTCAAATCTCAAGCATCTGATTGGCTGAAATGGGAAAAAGAGGAGGACCCAAGATCATAAAACTCAGATTGGGACCAGTCTCAAATCTCAAGCTTCTGATTGGCTGAAATGGCAACCAGTCACCATTTCAGCAAATCAGATGCTTGTGATTTGAGACTCATCTCCAACTTCAGTTTTATGATCTTGTGCCCAGGACCATACTGGTCCCTTATTACCATTCTAGCGTTATATATCTTGTACGCTGTAACAACGAAGCAATTTAATTATTTATGTTATCAGACAATTAGCTGATTATTTTATTCACCCCAAAGTGTGAAGTGATTGCTTTAATGAATGTATCTCCGTTATCTGCGGGTAACCTGACAAGAGCGGACTTTGTACCAGCGGTATATGCATGTTCACAGCTGATTTAGGTCAACATAGGACAGTCTTCTCGTTTTTGCTGACTGGATAAGTCGCTTAAAGGTAAACCATTACTTTAAGCTTTTCTTTTTTTACTATTTTTACATTGCACTATGTTATTTATTATTATTTTAGCTTTAAATCGTATACCTTTAACATCTGTTCTATGATTTAATCTAGTATAATCCAGTAGCGGACAAAATAAACATAGCCTTTTAAAGTATCTGCATCAACATAAGTGTTTTATGATATGTACGATTTCGTTATTTTTTTTCTGTAAATGTTATCTAGGAACATAGTTACTGTCAGCTTGTTTGTTAAAATGAGCAGCATATCTAAAGAGTTACAAATAACTAGTTTTGGTCTTAATTTTTAACATGACCAATACAATCTTAAAGCGACTTAACATTTTTCCCCGTTGAATCCAGTCTCAAATTTCTAACCGCCTGATGATCAATTTTGAGATTGTGTTCTGTTTCACCCAGGTACCAATGTTATAAAATAAAACTTGTAGACAAGTCTAAGATTTCAGCAATTTTACTGGTTAAGACTAAGAACAGTCCAGAACTGACTAATGAAAAAGTGGAGATCGAAGACTAGACTTCTAACTCAAATTTAACCTTAAGACACGATTGCTTATATCTGAGACTTGTATCCAAGCTCAGGTTTAAAACCTCATTTTGTTTACATTATCATAGTTTAGTTCATCGCAAGACTCGTTGATTGTATGTCCGAAGTTGTCCTTAAAGACCTGTGCCCAAGGTTATAAAACTGAGCATGGAAACCAGTCTCAAATCTCAAGCATCTGATTGGCTGAAATGGCGACTGGTCGCCATTTCAGCCAATCAGATGCTTGAGATTTGAGACTGGTTTCCAATCTCAGCTTTATAACCTTCAGACCAGGACACAAAATCATATCTATTTCAGCCAATCAGATGCTTGAGATTTGAGACTGGTCTGTTATCTCAGTTTTATAATCTTTGGCCCAGACTAGAAGAGATGAATATGGAAGAAAGTGACAATGCTATTTCTAATGTTCTGGAAAATGTTATTACTACTGTAATTTTTGTTTAAACAGGGGAAGTGTAAACAAGGACCATGTTAACTAACAGCCGGCGGCTAGCCATCTGGTTAGCCGTCGTAATTTCACTTTTTGTGCCATCCGTAACGTCACAGTCATGTCGACTGCCGCCGCGTTGGACCGTTAATGGAGAAACGCCCATGGAGCTCACGCGCGGTGACGTCACAGTCGTTGCTCTGCTGCAGGCTAGCTGACCATTGTGTCTTTGGCAGGCGTCCGGGTAGGTCAATCAGTACAAATAAAACTCTTCGATAAATTGTTCAACTGCTGTAGTATTTTCTATGTCAGTTGTATTGCAGATCTGAGAAAGTGACAAAAGTCTTGATATTTATTTTACATTTGTGGTAAACATTTTCATTTATTTTCGTTTCAGTCTGCAATATTATACAATAGGAAGCCGTAGGCTGTCCCCGTTCACTGTCGGATACCTCCGTCCATAATAATTTAAAAATGCTAATAAATAATCTGTGACAGGTAGTGTTGCTAAAATTTATGCATGAAAACGCAAAACGGCACAGTGTTTTGCTGTTTAATGTATAGAATTCGCTCGTCTATAATCACGGATGCAGAATAAATAGAATAACTTCACTTCAAGGACGTAAATATTTAAGGACTACAGTCAAACCTGTATTAAGCAGCCACCATTGGGAGTGACAAATGTGGCTGCTTAACACATTTGGTTGTTTAAGACAGGTAAAAAAGAACAAAATGTTAGTAAAGGATATTCAAACTGGGTGTTTAAGACAGGTGGTTGCTAAATGCAGGTGGCTGCTAAAACAGGCTCAAATGTACTTGAATCATAGAGGTTGGGGCACCAAACAATATTGCATGTGATGAACTCTGCTTCAGTTTTCCGATTCGTGAAGCCATGACGATCATCCAACTGTACATGAGCCAAGGTAGCCAGCATAGATGTTATAAAGTCTGTTTGTTTAGAGAAGTGTTAAACAACGGTTTAAAACACATTTTCTTATATGTATGACGACTTCAACGCGGAAGCAAGTTGTCTAGCGAAAAAAAAAAACACAACTTTTTCAATTCAGTATCAATTTGTTTGTTGTTTGTTTATCTTTATAGCTTGGAAAATATCAAAGGACAACTGCAGAGACAAAACGTGACCGACATTCAATTCATCATCATCAACGATAGGGAGCAGCATGCCTTGGACAATGTAGGCGAACTGGTACGACGTGTCAGTTTCCCCGTGTACCAGGATACCGTGAGAAATCACATTTGGCGCTCACTTCGTGGTAGAAAGGACGATCTGCTAATTTATGACAGGTTTGCGATTAAATGTTTATATGTTGCTTTTAAAACACAGAAAACTATTATTAAAGCGAATTCTTGAAATTGGCAAACAATTGTTGTGTAACGGATTGACTAGGCCTTGATCACGTAATTGCCTGAAAAGGTGGACAAGATCAGACCAGCATTCACCAATTTCGATGAAATTTTGTTTTGTTGGAAGAAAATGCTATTCTGCTCCGCTAAAAGTCTAATAATCTGCTCTGTTAAATATCCAATTATCTGCTCTGCTTGGTTAGTTAGTATCTGCTTGGCTTGACGACTCATTATTACTCATTCACTGCTCTGATTGATGTCTTTTCCTCTGCTCTGTTTAACGCCTTATCCTCTGCTCTTTTTTATTCCTTACCATCTGCATTGTTGATACATTTTCCTTTGCTTTGCTTGATGCTTTATCCTCTGCTTTTTCCTCTGCTCTGTTTGATACTTTTTTTTCTCTGCTCTGCTTGATTCATTTATCTCTGCTCTGCTTCATTTTCTATCTTCTGCTCTGCTTGATTTCTTATCTTCTGCCCTGCTTGATTCCTTATCTTCTGCCCTACTTGATTCCTTATCTATTGCTCTGCTTGATTTCTTATCTTCTGCTCTACTTGATGCCTTATCATCTGCTGCGCTTGATTCCCTTATCATCTGTTATGCTTGATGCCTTATCACCTGCTGTGCTTCATGCCTTATTCTCTGCTCTGCTCGATAACTTATCATCTTCTGTGGTTAATACCTTATCCTCTGCTCTGCTTGATCTTTTATCCTCTAGTCTATGTGATCTTACCTTCTGATTGATTCCATAACATCTGCTCTGTTTTATGCCTTATCATCTGCTGTGCTTGATTCCCTTATCATCGGCTGTGCTTGAATTGATGGCTTACCATCTGCTGTGCTTGATGCCCTATTCTCTGCTCTGCTTGATAACTTATCCTCTTCTGTGATTAATAACCTATCCTCTGCTCTACTTTATCCTTTATCCTCTAGTCTATGTGATCATACCTTCCGATTGATTCCTTAACCCCTGTCCTGCTTGATGCCTTATCCTCTGCTCTCATTGATGCCTTATTAACAACTATGCTTTATCCCGTTCTCTGCTTGATTCCTTATCTTCTGCTCTGCTTGATTTTCTATCTTCTGCTCTGCTTGATTCCTTATCTTCTGACCTGCTTGTCAAGTTGATACCTTATCTTCTGCTCTGCTTGATTTCTTATCTTCTGCTCTGCTTGATTTCTTATCTTCTGTGCTGCTTGATTCATGAACTTCTGCTCTGCTTGATTCCTTATTTCTGCCCTGCTTGATTCCTTATCTTCTACCCTGCTTGATTCCTTATCTTCTGCTCTGCTTGATTTCTTATCTTCTGCCCTGCTTGATTCCTTATCTTCTGCCCTGCTTGATTTCTTATCTTCTTCTCTGCTTGAAATCTGATCTTCTGCTCTGCTCGATTTTTTATCTTCTGTTCTGCGTGTTTTTTTATCTTCTGCTCTGCTTGATTTCTTATAGTCTGCTCTGATTGATGCCTTATCTTCTGCCTTGCTTGATTCCTTATATTCTGCCGTGATTGATTCCTTATCTTCCACCCTGCTTGATTTCTTATCTTCTGCTCTGCTTGATTTCTTATCTTCTGCCCTGCTTGATTCCTTATCTTTTGCCCTGCTTGATTTCTTATCTTCTTCTCTGCTTGATATCTCATCTTCTGCTCTGCTGGATTTTTTATCTTCTGTTCTGTGTGTTTTTTTTTATCTTCTGCTCTGCTTGATTTCTTATAGTCTGCTCTGATTGATGCCTTTTCATCTGCTATGGCTGATATCTTATCATCTGTCTGCTTGATGATTTATCCTGTGTTCTGCCTGATGCATTATCCTCTGCTTAGGTTCATGTCTTGTTTTTCGGCTCTCCTTGACCCCGTAATATTGTTTTTTTCTGCTCTTCTTACTAGTATTTGCTCATGTTATCCCTTCTGCTTAAGGCCTTATAACCAATTCTACTGCTTGACCTATTTTCTTATGCTGATTGATGTCGTGACATTTGCTCTGCTTTTGTACTGTTATATTGTGTAAATATTGAGATGCGCTCAACCAGAGGCTAGGCGGCATGGATAGTAATCGCATTTTCATTACTGCCCAAGTGTCCATGAATATGCTCAATCAAAAAGAGCCTGCACTATTTTCGTTTGTTTGTGTCATATAACAGCTTAAAATATCACAGGCTACTATTTTGAGAAGAACGTGCCAGTATTCGAATCCCCACAAATGTCTATCTTTGGATTCACAGTTTGTATGACTCTGCAGTGGCTTATTTTTTGTCTCTTTTTTTTAATTTTAGGTGTGGGTATCTGACATATCATATTCCATATCCAAGAAGCCTTTTGAACCGTCCCGAATTCCAGAACGGTCTTTGGAACACATATTTTAGCAATCCTTGCAACTGCCATTCCGCACATTCGTCTTACGTTCAGCCCGAGACCCAACAAGCCCATCAACCTTACAGAGGTCAATCCCAGCATGACCACGGCCAACAACAACATCAACATCATCATCATCACCATGGACACAGCCGACATCGAGTAAGAAGACATCAACGCCACCCGGGACATAATAGTCCCCAACCATCATCCGAAATTACTCTACATAGAGACCGATGGTCAGAAATATTTTCCAATCGAATTTCTAAATGTCGTTTTGACGACACGTTGTGCCATATATTATATTCTAATGGCATTAGATTCCGAAAGCGACATGAACGTTTTGTAAACAGGTTGCTCTCACAACACTGAGAACAAAGGACAGATGTGCATACGAGATGTTTGTGCCCCACATATGTGGATGCTGCCGCATGCTCGTGTACACGTGCATCTGTTACATTTGATCGCCAAAGTAACTTAGATATGGCGTACTGCTCATGTCCTTCTCATCAAAGTGAAGTTTCTGACTCATGCGTGTGTAAAGCCTGTAGTAACTACGTTCAAACGACAACATGTGCTCCTGTCAGCACACAGGCTTGACAGTGACAGACAGCAGACAGTGGCTCCGGATGACAGTGACCTTCTGTTGGGTCCTGACATTGACAACCGGCGGAAAACGGTCGAATGAGCTGACAGTGACCTTCACTAGGTTCATGACAGTGACAACCTGCGGAAAACGGTCAAACAAGCTGACAGTGACCATCACTAGGTTCCTGACAGTGACAACCGACCGAGAACAGTCAATTAAGCTGACAATGACCCTCTCTGGGTTCCTGACAGTGACAACCGACTGAAAACGGTCAATCAAGCTGACAATGACCATCACTAGGTTCCTGACAGTGACAACCGACTGTAAACGGTCAATTAAGCTGACAGTGACCCTTTCTAGGTTTCTGACAGTGTCAACCCGCTGAAAACGGTCAATCGAGCTGACGGTGACCTTCTCTAGGTTCCTGACAGTTACAACCCGCTGAAAACGGTCAATCAAGCTGACAGTGACCCTCTCTAGGTTCCTGACAGTGACAACCCGCTGAAAACGCTCAATCAAGCTGACAGTGACCCTCTTTGGGTGCCTGACAGTGACAACCGGCTGAAAACGGTCAATCAAGCTGACAATGACCCTCTGTGGGCGCCTGAGGGTGACAATCGGCTGATAACGGTCAATCAAGCTGACAGTGACCCTCTATGGGTTCCTGACAGTGACAACCAGCGGAAAACGGCCAGTCAAGCTGACGATGACCTTCAGTCGGCACTTGACAGTGACAATCGGTCACAAACGGTCACTCAAGCTGACAATGAACCTCCCTAAGTTCCTGACAGTGACATCCGGCTGAAGGCGGTCAGTCAAGGTGACAGTGACATCTGCCTGAAAGCAGTCAAACAAGCTGACAGTGACCTTCTTTTGAATCCTGACAGTGACATTTCCCGAACAATATTCATACTCGCTGACATTGACCATCATTTAGTTCCTGACAGTGACAACCTTAAAATACTCCTTTCACTTCTATCGACTAAGAGAAAAAACCTTCAATGAGTTTGTAAAGATCTTATAATAATCAAACGCCACTACTGAAATTGGTATTAATACCCTGGATCGAGAAAAATAGTCCCACACAAAGATATTTTGAAGAAAGCGATGAAAGCTAATCGTTTCTATGCTAACTGAAGGCAGTCTGACGTCAACTATAAACAATGAAGTGTACAGCATAAACCTGAGGGTGGCTGTAACACTGAGACCGTTATATCATCACGTACGTCTGCCTACAGCTGGTTTATCATACATCTGTAAGCTCGTCGACAATAATAAATTACATTATAAACTTTAGACCTTTTAAAAATAAAATTCCTTCTCTTAGCTTATTGGCTTACTTATACATGTACAAAGGTACGAAATTTTGGAGTATTTTTATCAGTTCAAAAACAAAAATGCCGCAGAAAACTTATGGAGTAAAAGGGAGATAATATCCTGGTAGAAAATGCATTGACGAGCTTACATATGTTGTATTTACATATGTTTTTTTTTTATATTTTAAATGTGAACATAATGAAACCATGTAACAAGAAAATCAGGCTTTTCTACAGCCTTTTCAATATGCAAATAGCGTCATATAAATCTGATGATGATTGGACAAGAAACCTGAGAGGGTGTGTCCCGTCTGACGACACGCTATTTGCATATCTGAAAATATGTGTAGGAAAATCTGCATATAACAATTGATTGCCCAATGTATTGCTATAAATCTTTTGCTTGTTAATAGTTTCTATCTATATTTACAAAAATAAATAGTAAAATAAAAAAAAAGTGTAATAAATTGTTGCTCCATTTTTTGATTATTGCGAACATAATGAGGTAAACAAAATAACATGATTTTGTTTAAACATTGTCTCCGGACATTGTTTATATACGTTTAGGTTTCCTTATATCCTGTATTCCAGACTGAGCTTCCCTGAAATACGGTCAGTTAGTTTGGAAGTTTTAGAATCCGGTCAAATACGAATCAACAAAACCTATCTTAGCGATGACTAACAGTTTTAGTACCATGGCAGTATTTCTGTATCAAGTAATTAATCTGCAACGTGTCTTTATTCTTTTATTTAAGTAACGCTTAAATGAGGTAGTGTTATCTGGAACAAATCGAGAACCATAACCATCTGACTAATTACCGAGATCTATACACATGTAACACGTCAGAGAGGTAGATATGCTTTCTTCGATTTACCAGTTGTTTGCCCTTTTCTCCATCACAATAGTTCCTTTGAGCAATTAAAATCGTAGATATCAGCGATTATCAAATAAATTTAAAAAAATCAATTGCGCCTGTAGAAATGATTCAAGATTCAATAGTTTATTGTGATGCAGGCCTCCGGCCCATACAGAAAACACATCAATACAACATGATATAGCTATTTCAGTACAAGTGATCACACAATACTTTTAACATTCCATAATATAACATTCGATATAAGGAAATATTAAGTTGAATACTTATTAAATAGAGAATATAAAGTGCTATACCAGCTTTAAATTACAGCAAATTATTAACAAAGTGTTTTGATTGAAGAAAAGCTTGGCATATTCAGTAATACTGTTCAAAAAGAGGTCTTTGGATAAGGCCAATAAGGGCAAACAACTCACCCAGCCTTGTCGAAACGAAAAGCAAGGTATCTGAGCGAGAAAACAAAACCTAACAACAGTACAATAATAAAGCAGCGTCATAATACAGTAAAACACATTAAAATTTAACAAGCATCATAATTCAAATACAATATTGTAACTATGACAATATGCATTATATATCATCACCTGACATACTTAATGAGCTAAATGAACTATACAACAGTTGAACGGAGAACAAAGCTATGGTAAACAAAAGATGCCAGACTTTTAATTGTTTGATCGTTTTGAGAAGACATAAGAATATTAAATTTATGGAGATTTGGATTCATATAATATTTCTTATCAATATATCGTTCACTTAATGATTTATAAAATGGGCAAACAAGGATAAAATGATACTTATTTTCAATTTGATCATTTCAATAGAAACAGGTTCTTTGCTCTCTTGCTAAACCAATATGTCTGCCTTTTTCTATAAGAAGTGGATGCGATGATGTTCTTAAAGAGGAAAAATAGAATCTAACTTTTTGAATATCAATTAATTCGAGATACCTTTCGAACTTAAAATTTGTTTTAAACAAGCAATATGATGAAAGCTTTAAGTTTTGTTTACATTCTTCTGACCATTGTTGTAAATATTGGTCCTTAAGTCTTTGTGAATATTGGTAAAGAAACAATACCGAATTTTCAACTGATAGTGCTTC
Source organism: Corbicula japonica (assembly GCA_038501625.1). Lineage (NCBI taxonomy): Eukaryota > Metazoa > Mollusca > Bivalvia > Venerida > Cyrenidae > Corbicula > Corbicula japonica. The sequence goes on along the minus strand of JAZAYU010000008.1, from coordinate 82,954 downwards.
CCAAATGTAACCAAACCCGTTTCTATATAAATTTCTTTTCACAGATGTAACCCAATTTGAATAGCCTAAACTATCGTAATGTAATAACATAGCATAGCACTTTTTCACATATCTATTAGAGGGCATCGACAAAATTTTAAGCCAATACTTAATACATCGTTTCGAAGAAATAATATGTAAAGGGTAACGAGCACAATCTCCAAGCACTGCGGCATTACAAGCTTGCAGTGGTGCCGACATATATCTTTTACATGCATATAAATGTACTTTTTCTATGGAATACATATAATCAATCCCCCAAATCTCAGAGCCATATAGTAAAATTGGAGCTATTTTTGAATCAAATAACTTAAAAAATACATTCCTCGGCAAAGGGTGTAGATGGTGGAGAGAGGATAACAATGTTACCAAAATACGCTTTGCCTTTTCTGCCATATTTTCTGCCATTTTATACAAGGATACTTGGTTACTAAAAAACATACCTACATAACAAAAGCCATTAACAGTTTCTAATTCTTGATTGTTGTAAAACCATTTTTCATTCCTAGACAACGGACCACCATTTCTAAATACTAAAATTTAAGTTTTTTCAATATTAACAGTTAGTTTCCAGTCGGTACAGTAATCATGTAAAATATTTAATTGCCTTTGAAGACCGATAACCGTGTCAGCTGTCAACGCTACATCATCCGCAAATAATAACATATAAGTATTTGAGCAAAATCTGGAGTGAGCTGTATACCACTCAAACCACTATTTTTCATAACCTCGTGTAATTCATTTATAAATAGCGAAAATAAAATTGGGCTTAAGTTACAACCTTGACGTAAACCAACAGGACAATCAAATGTATCGCTAAAATCAGCATGGTTACGGACACATGCTTTCACGAATCGGTATATACCTTTAATAGAGTTAAGGAGGCGGCCCTTTATTCCGTGTTGGTAAAGAATATTGTATAATTTTGACCTATTAACGCTGTCAAACGCTTTCTTAAAGTCAACAAACGCTACGTAGAGTTTTCTCCCCCTTTTAGACAATTGTTTGTTTACCATAGAGTACAAAATAAATCCGTTATCAATGGCAGAATAGCCTTCCCGAAAGCCTGCCTGTGCTTCCGTAATTCTGTCGTACGCATTCGCAAAGAACGTAATCCGTTTATTTAAAACATTAACGTAGATTTTACTCAAAGTATTTAGTAATGCAATACCTCTAAAATTGTCAGGGATATTAAAGGAACCCTTCTTGTGAATAGGAATAAGAACTGAAAGTGACCACCGATCAGGGAAAGTTCCAGAAACAAAAATTCTATTGAATAATTTCCTTATGTAAGGTAATAGAGGTTCCATAGCATAAATAATATGTTCCGGTAATAAATCACCTGCAACTGATTTCTTAAGTTTCAATTCTTTAATACAAGCCACGATTTCACAATCCGAAATTAATGAATTAAATACTGACTGTTCAACATCATTTAGATTGTCAAATTCTTCATCAATATCATCAGAGGTTTCACTTTGTAAAGATTCATTGTAATTATCTTGGAAAACCTATTTGAAGTGATCATACCACTTTTAGTGGAAATATTTGAAATTGGTTTAGGTTCATTTTGCGTTTGTTTTAATTTTGACCAAAATTCTCTCGGAATGTTTACTGAACTAGAAAGTCCTTCTATTATATTTTTATCAAATATTTTTCTCTTCTCTCGGCATAAGTCGTTATACGTACGTTTAGAAATCAAGTAATCATTTAAATTGTTTACATTTTTACTTGCTCTAAATTTCCTTAATTTTCTGTTTTTCTCCTGTTTTGCTTGTCTACAGTTTTTATCGAACCATTTATTTCGAGCATTCGATAATACATTTTTTGTATATCTTGTTTTTTTTTTATGTCATTACAGCAAATTAAAATAAGGTTCTCAAAATCAATAAGTATTTTATCAACACTCACAGACGGGTTATCAAAACATATATCAATTGTATAAAAATTACCAAGAGAAATACTATTTTCAATGTTACTTCTAAAATTAACTTGGTCATCCGTATTGCAGGGGGTCCAACGTATTTGGTTTTTTCGGAAAAGTAAGTGAGCGACATGTTCTCTGCGGAACAAAATGGCGGAAAATTGTGTGATTTGGTGCATTTCAGGAGATATTTTGACCTGGTAAGTAGATTTATATCAATGTTATCGTAATATAAATACGCCTACCCGGAGGCCAGATGTGTAAGCTCCACTCGATTTTTTAACTTATGTTTCTAGAGGCCTAAACAAAAAAGTTATTGAATGTATAAACTGAAAGATTGTTTGTTTACAAAGTGAAAATAGAAAATTTTGTGACTTAAAACTGTGTTTTTAGTCAAAACTCGTTCAATGGTAAATGTTTACAATCACTCCTGTCATCCACACAATAATAGTTTACAATTTCAAAAATAGCCTTTGATGCCAAAGAATAATCAACAACACTACAACCTTTTGTATCAATAAAAGTAAAGTCCCCATTTTCTAAACGACCATTTAGTATGGAAACATTATATGATTTACAAAATTCAAGCAGCTCTTTACCCCGAGCGTTTAAAACAGTCTGATGAGTGCCTATGTGATGTAACTGTGTTATGAAAAACATGTGAATATTCATTAAATTGTGGGATATTAACATCCATGACAGTAAAATCATCGGCATCAGCCGTTCGTGCATTAAAGTCACCACAGAATAACATATATTTTTCGAAGATATCGTCAATATTCAGAATCTCATTTTCGAGACGCGTTATCATAGAACTATGGTAAATATTTCTCTCCAAAGATGGGGAGCCAGCTGGTGGCAAATAGACACAAATATATAGGACATCTTTATCTAAATTAAACATATTTTTATCAAAAGATACTATAATACCAAACTCAAAGTTAGGATTTATACGTTTAACATACTGTTCCAATGATTTATTAATGATGACAATTACTCCACCCATATTTCTACCTCCTCTTGTTGATTTTTAGCTGGGCAAACTAATACCAAAAAGTCTACAAAATAATCATGTAGGTTGGAACAAACAATTTCCCATGTTTCGGTAAGACCAAATACATCAATTTTTTTTCAAATAGTTCATAAATTCAACATCGTCAAGTTTAGATCGGAGACCTTCAATATTCCATTCTAGAAAAGACAGTTTATTTACAGGTTTAGGACCTTGGCCACAATCCTATGAATCAACATCAATAGGTTCCTTGTGCTCTGCTAGATCGACTATCGACACCTTCTCTCTGTCACAGCCAGGCACCTCACTTAACGAGGACTGTAATCCACTAAATCGAACAGTCTTACGAAAAACTCTTGATTTGGTAGACTTTGATTCATCTGTATTATTACCCGTTAATTCACACAGACGACCACCTTTAAAATAACCCGTTTTACCTCTGGCTTTGAAATCACGAAGCATCGACCTTTGCCTATTTGTAAGATCATTTGAAACACGGATACCATGCTCTCTTAGTAAGTCACGACCCGTGAAGAGTCTAAATTTATAATCGGCATCTCTAAATTTAACTAGGACCATTCTGGGTTTATCGTCCACTCGCTCCCCTAATCTTTTAGCAAAGACGATCGAAGCATCCTCATCTGGTAGAGCAATTTTACACACTTTCTCAGAGATCGATTTTAACAGGGAATCAGAGGTTTCATCTGGGCATTCTTCTAACCCAAACACTCGCATATTACATTTACGATATTCAGACTCTAACCTATCAACAATATTTTCAAGGTCTTCACATTTCCGGCAATGATTTTCGAAATTTGTGTCAAGCGCCACTATATCATCATTGGCAACTTCATCATTATATTCCAGTCGGTCCAATTTAACATCAACATCAGTTAATCTCTTTTCGAACACTACCTGAGTACCCCTCAACTTGTTTAATTTTCCCCTTCATAGACGAAAGATCAGATTTCATACTCGATAATTCAGACTTTACAGACAAGACTTCAGATTTCACATCATTGATCAACTGCATCGTTTGTATCGCGATATAGCTTTAAGGATTTCCTGCGTATCGGAGGAAGGTCCAGGATTCAGTTCAACATCAGCTGCCAACATAAGAAGACGCTGTGCAAAATATTCATATAACGTAGCATCTGAGTATGTGCCTTCATATGTGTGAGCAATGTACTCGTATGTTCCAAAACGCCAGCAACGTAAAGGTTCTACATTAGATGCCATCTCGTGGACAGTTCAACAAAAGTCGACTCCATTCATCAATGAAAGTAATACAATTAAATAAGAATAGTTTACAGATTATTTATCATAAGCCACATAAAAATCGTTAACAAACAAGGTTTGAACATCCTATTGCGCATGCGTAATAATGTGACCATACAAAGGTTGAGAAACAGCAAGCTTCAAGCTATGACAATTATCGCCACAATTACATAATCGTTCCAACAAACCCGTATTTTTCCAAAATAAAAGCGTTTATGCTTGATGAAAAATGCCTTCTGAAAAATGCCTTTCGATTGGATGTTTAAGTTCAATGATTGAGTAGCTTTACTGCCAAATGCGAATACTGAACCTTCACAGAAAACTACAAATCCTTTCCGCCAAACCCGTATTTTCCCACGGACAGAGCTTTGTGGAACGAAGAATAAAATGCCATCTGAGAGTCATTTCCGAGCGGAATCCTTAGTTTCTGTATACATGTGATAGCTTCCGGTAACTCGGCTTCGGCATGAGAACGGTTGAATTCAACTTCTACAGGAATATCTTCAACCGGAAGTGACGACATTCCAGTGATAAAATGGAACAAATTGGTAGCCTCCGTATCTAGAAAATATGGTGTATACAGATGAAAGGTAAATATGCAGCCGACAAAAACTATTTCAAATTGATTCGTTTCAATTAATTCTACACTCTAGCAAATAGGTGAGAAAGCGCAACACACCTATAATTATGTGAATAATTGTGTATTTGCAATTGAAATCCGGTAAATAGTTTCTTTACAATTTAGATTGCTTTCGGTGTATTCATATTCACTGTGATGAAAACCTTAGAAAACGAATAAAATATTGCTGACATCATGGGTTTTATAAAAGCCCGCTGTTACTTAGATTTCAGCGTCGAAAAATGTACAGGATGATGGTATGGGTTGTTTATGGGGAAAAAGAATGTCATTTTTAGCAGTTTACGGTGGTTTACGAAATTCCGTTCTGGTTTCAACTTAGTCAGAGATGCCCCTTACTAAGGAAGTTAACATATCGAACTTCAATAAAATCAAGTCAATCATTGAGAAAGATGCGCGTTTCACTGTCAAATGACAAACTAAGGTTTAGCATCTGTTTACTTCATTATGAAGAGAATTCTTAAGGTTAGGAAAATAAGTGTTCGGTGTATCACCTAATTACTCACAAGCCAAAACGCAAAATAGTACTATGGCTAAGAAACTTTCGTAAAAGTACCCAAAGAATAAGAATATTTCATATTATTTCCTAATCTAATAACTTGTGATGAAACATGTGTCAATTTTTATGAGCCGAAAAGAAAAGTTTAAATTCTCCAAGTCTCGAATGGAAATACCAGATTGATTAACTAGTTATCAATTTAATTTGCATTGCCTATTGGAAGCAAGTTGAGAATTTGAATAAACACCAGCAGACCAACTGGTAGTTCTGGATTCAAAAATCAACTATTTACCGCCTTTTAACGTATCATTCATCACTTTAACCGTTCACATTTACTCGTACCTGTCATCATTTCTATGCAACTGAGTGTGTATCCCTTTGCCCTTTCTTCCTTGTCGTCTCTTGCTTTTAATTTAACAAGCTCCTTTTTCAAACATTTTTTCAAGTATTCGGCTGTAGCCTCTTCAGTGTTGGTATGCAACAGGTGTCTATCGGCTTCTGGAATGTCAGCGGTTCGATCCAGAAATGAGTGAGTATTCAAACCTTTCCTCAACTGGTCTAGCGCTGCCGCTCGCTTCCCGATCATCTCCCAGCGCAGTAATGACTGAGTTAACTCCAACCTATTCTGCATCTGCATCGAAAAGTGGCAAAATTAATTTCATGCTGACAATGTGACAATTTAAAATGACAACTAATTCAACGAATTCAAGAAATTTCCGAAGAAAAGTCAAATCTTTGTACTTTGACGCTCCGCAATTGTTTTTTTTTTTCTTAGAAAACCACACGGTACCCTTGTAGCTAGCTAAACGCCAATATATAGATTTTCCTGTAGTTGAATAATTATTTGTCTTTGTACATAGCTTTTTTAAATGTTTTTTTTTCCTTATGTTTATGTTGGCCATTATTGTCAAGGATTTCCTTAAACAATAAGAGATTATCACCAGCAGAGCATCAGTCTTAACAATACTGCCGCTTAATATTTACACCTCAAGTATTGAGTGTGGAAATGTATTACAGGCACATGCTCGTTAGCTATCCATAACAATAAGAGACTATCCTAAATTGATTTTTAGACTGGCGCATGCGCGGTCGTTAACTTCGGGTGTATCATTGCGACCACGAGAGCGTATCAAGTAAGTGGGGTTTTGTGGTCACCGCGAGAGCAGGCCGAAATGTTCTGCACAAGTGTGAAGCATAATGCAGCACACCGTTCCACGAATGCTGAGCGATTGGTAGTAAGTTTCCGTGTAATTTTGGAGCATCCATGCCAAAAACGCCAGTTAACAAATGAAGAGTGAAATCACGACCAGCTACGGCAGTGAACAAGCAACTGGATATGCATGAGTAGTTTAGTTACGCCTGAAAGATTTCGTAGTTGTGTGGCATAAAATGTAGTGCATTTTAAGAAAATACATATAATATTTCGAGAAGGAATGCGAACTTTGAAAGATAATGCTACAAATAAAAACAAGAAAACAATTTTATGATGTTGTTCGAACAACTATGAAAGGATATTAAAAGAACGATTAAAAACAAATCAGTCACGTGACAAGCGGGAGATAGCGTGGGTTGCCATTTTGATTAGGTTGGAGTAGTTGTGGATCGAGATTTTGCTCGGCTTTCAAGGACCGCGCCGGGCCTCCCCAGCTATCATAATGGTTGTCGCGCCCGACAACCGTTAACAAGCTTTGATCTATTTCCAACAAGCGTTAAATTCGCCGACGTCCTTTTATTCAAAATCGACATGTCATAATTTTCTGTTTCTTGCATTGCAAACACAGATCGCTTTTCAATACACACCGCATTCAAGGTTAAACAATGGGCGATTTGACCAATCACAATCGATTTCTTTACTATCAGCTGGATAACTCCGCCTCTCCACGTGGTCGAATTCGCAAGTCTGTCGGTGTCGTTTGATCGTATTTTGGCTCTGCCGACAGTCACTGTTGATATTCTCAATTAATAGCGGGTGTGTTTGACATAATGTTCAATGATTTTAATAAGATGCGATCATGAGTAATAATTTGATTACTTCATGTGTGAAGTGTTGTAGCATTAAAAACTGAAGAAGGCCAATGGCCGAAACGTTTTAATAAAGAGTTTTTAAACTGGTTATATACTTATTATCCCAACCAGGATAAATTAAAGGATAATAATTTGGTTATTCTTTGTTCTGTGATTAGAAGACAAACACTTCGAAAATTGTACTGTATACATGTATGAAAATAATTGCGCGATAATTGATTTGCTTTAAACAAATCTATTGGCAAGTTGCAGTTAGAACTTAAATTGCAAAAGAAATGCATTCTGTGGCATTTTACTGCGCTATCATCGTAACGATCAGTTCATTTTCGTCGGACACATTTTCAAGTATGCATGCGCGAAAGAACGACGACTCGTCGATTCTATCTTATTTCAAGAGAAACCGGCCTTGTGAGGCTGATGCCAACTCCATCGGGCATTCTGGACTTCAAAATTCTAGAAATGAGATCGAGATCATTCCGGATAGCCCTTCAAGAGCGACTCTGACGACGCCAAGTACCCCTTCACGTCGTGAAATTACTTTGACGCCGGACGCGGGACCCCAACATGCCGAGACACTGAATCAACGCCGGCTACCCCGAACAGCCAATTCGATCCAGTAAGGTGTCGATCCTAAGAGGAAGAAAGTCTACTCCTGGTTGCAAGAACTTGGCAATGGTTTTTATATATATATTTACTTAGCCTTGTGACTTGCATTAAATAAATAAAATAACTCAATTTCATGCTACTATAATAAAAAGGGAAATATGCATATCAGAAATCGCCACACTCATAAAACACAGCCTCCCCCTGCAGCAAAAGAAGAGAGGAAAATAAATGGTTTGTTTGTTGATTGTTTAACAAAAAAGAGAACCGTATGGGTTAGCGCCTTGGAACAGTCAGTGGCAAAATAAATTGCTACTGTGGGTTTAAACCAGGTTCTAGGGGTGCACTATATAATTTATTATACCTGTTTGTGTTAACTGAATACCTATTATGATATTATTTTTATATATATGAAGCTGTCTATATGTTTACTGGTATCGTAAATTAATTTAATTTCAGATTGTGAGTGGAGGTTTTCCACCTTATCAAGAGTGAAGACAAAGCTTAGAAGCAGGCTTAACAGTTCAACATTCAATTCATTGATAATGATATCCAAGGACGGTCCTGATGTACTGAAGTTTGATTATAATAAGGCAGTAAGCACTTGGGCCCAAGCAAAAAAGAGGCGTCTGAAAGTTTAATCCTAATCCTGTCAGTTGTAATGAAACACTGAGTTTGATATGTGTGAGATATCTTGGACAATGAAGGTGAAAAACTAACTATACAGAGTATATAGTTGACATTGTAACTTGATGAGATCAGATCAGTTTATGTAATTAAAACACATGTTGACATACTGTTTACACATTGTTTCACATTATTTATGTTTTTTAACTTTGTACCTTTCTTGGCTCTAAAGAGATAAAAAAAACATCTATGTACTATATACAGTTGTTGCAGTAAACTTACAAATATAAAACTGTATAAAATGATAGTTAACAAATAAAGTTTCGCGAGCTAAAATCCACGAACAGTCCAGCGACAACCCTTCCAAAAATCCTGGGGAGACCGTAAGTAAGTTGGCGAAATATTTTTGTTAATGCTTTGTTGCGATCGACGTAAAAATTAAGATTGTAACTGTTTCAGTCTCTTAAGGTACGTGAGCCTTGTGCATTTCATTGTTGACACTACTCAGTTGTGGCAGAGCCTGATCATCGTTATTCTAGCACTTATCAGACGCTCCTGCATCAAAATGACCCCGAACCTAAGATTAAGGTGAAAAAAGTGGAAAGCCTAATTTCCTTGCATCAAAATACAAGTACCTGCATCTATTGAAATCCCTGAATATACCGAATTATTTGCTAATGTTGATGATAGTAACTGTCACAAAGTTTAACGAAAAAATCACACATAGTTTCATATGTTTAAAGTAATGATATTTGTGCAGGGCAAGTTCGATTCAACCAGCGCGCCAGTCTTTCAACGCTTTCAGCGCTTTGTTTTCATTTGTTTTCATGATACCAAGCTTTTCCAAATGCAAGCGATTGGCCTATGGGCTTTTAAACTCTCCAGGCGAAATTTCAGATGACATTTATTTTCTTCTCAATTCGAAAAAATATCCGTATGGGTTTTGAGCTCTCCAGCATCTTTTCCAGTCTTTATGTCGAACGCTATCGCCAATTTATCATTGGAAAAGTGTTAACTTTACTGTATAATTATATTTTCTGTCTCAAATGCAGTAACAAAATAAACTGCGCTATAAAAAGTTAGACAAATCTTCTTTCTGTCTAAAATCAATGTATGTGCGTTTAGAAAAAGGTGAAATGAGCATATCAGAAATTGCCACATTTAGAAAAAGACAGCCTCTCCACAAAGCCAAGAAGAAGAAAAGAGAGAGAAAAAGTGAGCATGATTAATATAATGATCAGCTTCAAAACAAACACCAGAAACAAGAATGTGAACCCGAGGGGTTACCGCCTTGATACGGTCAGTGGCAAATCAAATTCCAGGGTGCACCAACCTCACACCTGCCCCAACAGGTTCTCATATCAACGCACAAGAACAAGTTGTCTCGGTGAAATAGAAGACATTCATTTTTTTTAACAGTTTAGAATAGGAACATAATACTAAAAGTCGGCAAATGGCGTATATTCGTGTTCATTTATTAGAATAATTACGGAAATGGACTAAGCCATTGTGCACAACATATCTTCATACTATGATGGTAACTTCTGCCTAATATTTGACAATCAACCATAAATGACAAAGATATTGACCGGACACCAACTACCGTCAAGAAGCACGGGTTTTGTGCGTTCTCATATTATGCTGGTCATTTATACCAAATTATTTTAACATCAAACTAAGGATAACAAAGATATAGCCCGGGCATGAGCAGCTTCAATTATAAAGGTGTATGTATCAAAACTGAAGTTAAGAGGGTTGCCTAGACCTTGACCTAGGAACATGGGTTGGGTTTTGTGCGCTTATTTCAAGCGTTACTGTACTTTCTTCAAGGAAGCCTAACATTAATCAATTTTTGTTATCCTGACACAATTTGCGTAATTGTAATAAACTTTTAGAGTTTAAACTCAATATATCATACCGTGATCATCTGGCATCTTGGCCAGCCACAATTATCAATGTACCCCAGTGAATCACTGTCCATGGCAGCTTCAAGCTCTTCGGCACTACTCGCGTTGTTTATCTGCAAGGAAATACTTCTTTACTGATTTTATGAAATCATAATACATATGTTACTATATATAGTAACAAATTTACGTTGAAAAAATATTATTACTCGGCCTCGGCAGATTTTATCGCATAATTGCCCCGCACGTGGAGGGCAATTATGCGATAAAAGCCATGGGAAAAGACGCACGTGCAATGCTTGGTTTTGCATTACGCAATTAGCGGCATTCACGACAGCAAAATGACCACGGGTAGCGTACGCTGGAGTCGCTCGCAAATAGAATTCTAGATTTAGATGGAATTATTGCTAAGAGGCTTCAAGAAAGCAATCATTTAACCGAGGAAGAAGCTAGACTGTTTATTGACAGTAAGAAAAACAAAGCCACTATTTCCAAAACGAAGTGTGATGTAAAGAAATTGCGCGAGTGGTTGGTTGAAGATGGAGAGCAAAGGGAAATCGAAGAAATTCAGCCGAAGGAATAAGACGTTCTGCTTTCTATATTTTTATTAAGTACCAAGAAAACTAAAAACTGCGGGAAAAAATATTAAAGAATTCGAACCATCGACGTTAAGAGGGAAGCGTGAAGCGCTACCTGAGCGAAAAGGGGTACGAAAGTAACATTTTCAGTGATAGAGATTTTAAGTTGACAAGAGACACTTTGAAGGCCAAATGTATAGATTTAAAGGAAAAGGGATTAGGGATTTCACCGGTACAGTAATCGAGGGGAAACAGAACAATTCGGGCATTTTATCTCTTCAGCGGGGCAATTATCAACATCCGCCCCCGACCACCCATATATTATTCTCTAAATAAATAATGTTTCTACTATATGGCAACAACTGACAGATTGTTTTTATCACATGTTTATAAAATAAAGTAATGTGTATAGACGTCTGGGCCAATCTGACAAATCTGTTGGCTTTTGTAATTTAGAGCAGCAAAAAGAACTACTCAGTTATCATATAAAATGTACTCGTGCAATGGTAGGCATGTGCTAAAATGCCCAGATATATGATTGAATTTTATCAACAACAACCATTCCATCATCATCACTGATCCTTTAATTATCGCCATAAGGATCAATTTGTACGGTTGTTCATGTCGTCAGCATTTATATTTGCAACAGGTGCTAACAGGTGCTAGTGTAACAAAAATGCAACGTAATTGCTTATAATATTAGTAAAAAGTAAAAGTAATATGCCACCAGGATTTATTAAAAATTATTGAACTCTAAAGTTTGACACATTTGACATGCGAAGTAGGGATATATAAGAATACCCTAGATATCGCAATAAATAATAACAAAACACTTTACTTTATTCCTATCAAAATACCATGTGTATCATAAATTCGAAAATATTACAAAATAAAATTTGTTTTTTATGGAATTATTCATACTGTCATTTTAGACATTTTACTTAAAATGAGGTTTTCATATTTAGAAAAAACAACACAAACATATATTTACTACATGAAATTAATTCTTAACATGGTTAAGTCTGAAATTGAAAATGCTGTCTATAAACGTGGTTTTCCTGGAGTCAGGCTCCATGTGTTTGCATAATAACCTCGCCAATGCTTACCCTCTTGATCAACTGCCGAAGTACAACGTTGTAGACTAGTCCTATATTTAGTTCATGATCATATTCTCGGCCCCTTAAATAGCTCACTATACAAGGGGCCAAGTAGGGGAAACCTGGACCTCCGCTTGCTAAAGACAAAACAATCGCTTTTCCGAGTATAACGAACCATCCATTACTTATAGCTTTGTCATTGTTCACCGGAAATAGGTTACGACCTTGATCTTGACCTTCAAACATGTCAATGTCTTTTTGCAGGAGGGCTTTGAAAAAGAGGGTGAAAAATTCCCGAGTAGGACCACCTGAAACGGAATAAGGAACGAGATGTTTATTGTTCTTAAAAGAACAGATATGGTTATTAAACTTGTTTATGAATATTTTTTCATGCATAATACAATTATAACAATTTCTAATTAATCGAGATTTTGTGTTTTGAATGACCGTCGTTTGATTTCATGAGTACCTATCGCAAGTTTATTCGCTGAAATCATATGAATTGTTCAAAGTTGTTTCCATATACAAAAAATGTGGTAACGCTTACAAGTTCTTTTCTTACACACGGCAAAATCAATTTACTAAAATTATATATTCTTCATTTGCATGTACATTTGTTTATGTAATAAGTGCTTGAATAAAATCTTGAATCTTTCGAATAAAAATTCTAGAACCTGTTTGTATTAAAGTAAAATAATTAAAAAAAAACATTTTGATATAATATTTTGTCAATGGCTTTGAGTTTTGTCGAGTGTATTATCTGTATAAGGCGCAATTTCATTATGGGTTTTATACTCGTACATTCAGCAAAAAAAGAAACCTGACACTTCAGAACAGATTCATATTCAAAATGTATGTTTTCTTTAATAAATCTCGTTTATGACTCAAATGACTTTGTCTATGACATTTGAAGAATTAAAGGACCGCACACTGCATACTTAGATCATATATGTAACTACACAAACTAACCTAAATCTGACGATTGTTCCGTTACCCCGTCGGTTGTAATGTTGACTTCCAGAGGACTGAATTCACTCCCTGTGGGCTTGAAGTAAGCCAGTGACGTTCCGAGGATGTTTGTTCTTTCCACTGTAAGCAGGTTCTTCGGCTTGGTCTGCAGCTTTCTAATCTCGTGTAAAACACGAGACAACTTGCTATCAGCTATAGAAAAAACAACAGACAAAAACATACAGTCATACACTTTCATTATCAGAGTGTTGCATTTTGTTGTTGATGTTGTTATTATTAATGTTTCTTAATTTTATCACTCGAAGAATCACGTGTTGCCGATGATGCCAGGTTGCTACTGAGGCCGTAGGTTCGAGGCTTAACGTTCTTTCTCGCTTTCTACTAGTTGAATTTATGGTTGAGAATAGTTTTAGATTTAGGGAATCCGGTTGCGATACTCTGGCTTTTAACAAAGAAATATCCTGGTTCTTTTGACGGCAAGTTAGATACGGGGCACCGGTATATAACACCAATACACGCACTAACCTTGTTTGCCGCCAAGTTTGAATGGACGCTATTGTACTATGGACCATTTGTATAAAGACATAGAAGTAAGGGTCAAAGTTATGCTTTTACAATAGTTCTCTACTGGCTTAAACAAGTATTGTAATTTAATGTTTCATGAAAATAATTTAACATTTGACAAATAAATAAATCGCTTAAGGAAATCGGATTAACTTATTCATTTTCTAAGCAGTGCATCAAAAAATTGAGGGTCTTCAGTTACTGTAGCTTATATGTTGCTACCTTGGTATAAATCATTAAACAATTATTGGTATCTTGGACTTTACCTACAAGACACCTCCTATTGAAACCACAACCAAGTCAACATTTAGTCAATGTTGTAAGACTTCATCGTACGAGTTATCAAGACAAAGTTTTCGATGTGGAATACTCAATTTGCTGGACACATATATCTCCCAATAAGTTTAATCCTTACAGTTTCACCACCCCACCGTCAGCATAATGAAAATTATGACCTCAAACAGCATTGACTTTTTAATGCGTATATGCCGTTTTCTATTTTTTGAAAGCATTGATATGTATACTACACTTAAACAATTGCATTAGTTTTGTAAATATTTTCATTCACAGCCAAATTTTAAAACGGATTGAGTTGTAATTTCCTATTCATGTATTGGGTATTCTATATTCTATATTCGTCATCATATTGCAATGTAATAATAACAATTTCAATATCACCCGTTTGACAAGTTAATAACACTGACAAATTAGGGCATTGGCGAATGATAGAAATTCTTTAATTAATTACCAAAATATGCATTTCGAATAATTAATTTTAAACACATGTATTAAATACTAAAGCATACTACTCACTGTGGTCAGCATGTTCCCTTTGATGAAGAAGGGCCGCTTCCTTCGCAGTGGAGTTCCCCATATTTGAGAATATTTAACAATACAATACAATTTTAAAGGTAAGTTAGCACAAAACTCTTTATATATTGGTTTTGATTTTTCTCCAATTACCACATTAAATATTCGAACCAATCATCGATATACGGAAGTTTAAAATATCGACAATGCTTTTGTAAAGTGCTTTTTGATTAACAATTTGGCAAGTCAATAATTTATATACTGGATTTAAATTATAAGACGTAAAAGATAAATAAAACAACGAACGCATATTGATGACCGCAGGGTTTATGTCGTTTTATTAAAGCAGTTCATATAAAGGTTGGGGCTTAGACATGAGTATGAAGAGGAGCCTGGTACCACGCACCTCCAGGGGCCAAGAGGAGGGCGAGAAATATAGCGTGTTCGGAGTATGTATATGTTTTTTGTTTATCGATTCTTTTATTGGGTTAAAATATAAGTATACTTGAATTATTTATTTTTAGGGGATAATGATGGTATGTACTTCGTCGTGAAAGGTTCGGTGCTGCCGCGGTATCTGTATGGCTTTGGAGTTCAAGTACTAGTAATACAGTTAAAATAACTAGTGATTTTATTTACAACAATATGCTAGAAGTTTGACAATGTATTTGCATGATTGATTTATTAAGTAAGCACACAAATCAGCTTTGTCAAAACTTGATTCCCTGCCACTACATGTTTTTAGAGCACATTTACAAAAATGTTTTTTTTTTAATTTTTATGGGTCAGTGGTAAGGGAAGTCATCGGACGGTAGGCTTAAATTTTTATTGAAACTAATTTAAATTACTTAAATAAAACGCGTTTTTTTTTAAATTTCAGAAAGCTTTCAAAGATGTAATGAATGTTGCAACAATACCACTTTGTCCTGGTAAGTTTGTTAAGTGCTCTTACAATAAAGTTTTGTTTTCATTTCTATAATATTACCCCATTCACTTCTCAAGTTTAAAAATTTTAATGGTAATCATTTTAAACCAGTAAGTTACACCAAACATGATTTGGCTATCCAGCCCGTCGTGATGATGTTCACACAGTCTGTAGACCCATACGCTCGAAGGTTAAAACCTGTGACGAGTCGAAAATCACTTAATTTGATACGCTGAAATTTAGAACATATTTCTGGCCACTGACAAACCCTTGGACTCGGTTCCGAAAAAAACTTCGGGTTTATCGGTAATTCGGACGCCGAACATTGAGCATCGCGGCGGACACCCACAGCTGTCAGACAACAAGCAGGGTCAAAAATTTCAGCTACAGTTTGTGATTGATCAGTTTGAATAGTAGTCTCAATTTCAGCTGCTTTAGAGTGGAAACCAGTATCCCAGTTTTATGATCTCGACTCCAGGTCTACGTAACAATTTTAGCCCAGGAATAAAATTAATTAATTGAATTTTAAGTTAATGTTTAACAAACATGTATTTACAACTCGAAAACTGAATCAAAACACACGACCTATCAACGAACATGTTATTATTTATAGATCTGATGGCCTACAGGGTGAAGCTTCGGCCAATACTGGACAAAGTGATAGGAGGTCAACAATCCATTGTACCTATCAAAATCGACAGGAACAGCCTTTTTAAACAAGCTATTTCGTATTACAAAGCGCCAAAGTCTAACTCCCACGTTCAACTGATGGTCAGTTTTCAAACTGACGGTTTAGAAGAAGAGGGCTTGGACGGATCTGGTATGCCTATCTTCAGATCAGATGGGGTTGATGATTATAAAACTGAGTTTGGAGAACAGTTTGAAATCCCAAGCATCTGACTGTCTGAAAAGGAGACAAGTCTTCATTTCATCCAACTAGATGCATGGGCTTTGAAACTGTTATCCAGTCTCAATTTTATTATCTTGGGTCTTGATGCGCTCCAGGGATTTTATGCATATACCTAACTTACTGCAGTTGTTTATAGCCACTCATGAATATATTCGGTCATGTCCTTGATGGTTTATAATCACTGATGAGGTGGTCGTAAAATATCGGCTCGTACTTTGGCTTGATAGTTCAAAGTATCTTTACTTATAATCAAAGGTCCATTATGTTTACCTAGCCATTTCAACTTGGCTGGAATATATCATTATCCTAAGGTATTCAAACAGCAGTTTTATTTATCTGTCATGAACCAGTCTACCTTAAATTTTTATTGCTTAAAACTGAATTACATACTCTTATCTGTATAAGATACCATCTATATCTGATATTTAGCCACGTTCGTTTATGTCTTCCACATGTACTCCATAGTTAAAGCTGTAAGAAAGATCACCTGAGAATATCGGATGGGTGTTAGGTGGAACACATGTTCCGTTTATAACAAGGGTTCCTGAAAATTCCTGACTAAACCAAGGATTGGACCCGGGCCCCCTCACATGCTAGTCCGATGCTCTACCACGTCGCCACAAAAGCTAGCTCCATGGCGAGATAGAACAAGAGCGGTACTAACTCGACCATAGCCGGGTTACATTTATATAAATTTACATTGCTATGTTCTTCTTGGAAATACATTCTTGAAAGCTACGAGTTAACAAGTCAGAAATAAAAACGCCATTCTTTTACTGATGTCACCGCTGATATCATAATGCCAGCTGTTGGTGAATAAAAATATACTTGTACTTTCAGGACTACGACGCGAGTTTTACAGTTTATTTTTCAAAGAATGCCTCAATGACATGTTCGTTGGAAGGCCACGACGGAAACTGCCGTCCAATGACATGCGAATGGTCCAGAACGGATATTTTGAGGCTCTTGGAAGAGCTATTGTGGCGTCTATACTTAATGGTGACTGTGGGTTTCCATACCTTGCTCCCGTTGTGTTCTATTATTTGATAGACGAAGATTTGTCAGAGCATTTAACTATACAAGACGTGCCAGATGCGGACATTAAACTTCTAGCAGAAAAGGTCAGGGACGACTTACAGAAAAGATTTTAATGAAGTTTGTAAAATTAATGTTGTTTCTACTTCATTGTTGTGAGCTTTTGAATGACAAAACATTTTAACATGCACATTTTTGTATTGCATGGAATGGAAAAACTCAATCTGGGTGCTTTTCGCGTTATTTTTTTTTTACAATCCTTCATCAAAACGCTTAAAATGAAGTTTGAAGTATTATATAAATGTGTCAGTAATATTCAATAATAGCGGTTTATCATTGTTAGAAGTAGACGTTAGATAACCAATAGGTAATTTCTTATTCATAAACTTTAATGCTATAAATTACAAAGACGAGAAGGGTGTTCAGTTGAACATTTGTGTCGCTTTCTGATACTTTGGCAGATTAAAATCCTGTCTGATGAATACTAGAAAATATGAAAAATAAGGTAGTGGTGTAACCAAACTTAAACGCCTGTACAAAATTCGAATACAAAGAGGGGCATTACTCAGTGAAGGGCCGCCTTGATCTAAAGATGTTTGCATCTTCAACAGGTGAGTCTTGGTGTCATAAGCCATTTGATTCAAAAGTTTGACGAAGAGATATTAAGGAGTGGCAAAGTAATAGCCAATGTTAAGTTTTCGTGAAAATTTTCGTCCACAAAATGGGTATAACTCCGTCACATCCCTTTTGTATTTGGCAATATAATTGGAAAGTTTGATTAAGAAATATTAAGAAATTGCAAATTAATAGCCAACGCAGAGTTAAGGTGCTTGACGGACCGACGGACAAAGCAATCCCTATTGGTTTGTAGTTGTGTCATGTTTTGCAGCTCCTGGCAGCTAAAACGAACGATGACATTCTTGCAGTGTTAGACAGTGGCGAAGCGTCAGTTATTGACCATATCGGATGGCCGCCGGGACAATCCTTCACTGTAAGTTTATTTTTACAGATACAGGAACATTAAATCTACAAGGGCACATAAGAAGAGAAGTTTCATCCTATTATTTCGCTAAAGCAAAACATGGTGATAAATTGATAATAAGGTTTATATAAAATAAAACAAATATGAAGTCCGTTTCGACATTTTGTTATTCCGCCTCCTAACCCTGCAGGAAATGTCTCTAAAACGTATATACTGTGTAAAGAAAGTTACGTGTTCTTATTCCGAGGTCATTCACTTATTCCTTTGTTTACTTGATCCTTGTCCTTTGTTGTTCTTTTCCTTAAGCCTTAACATTTTGACATTCGACATTTAACTCATTGCTTATTCAACGTTTTACTTATTTGACATAAGCCTTTTTACTTATTCTTATATCCACTTGTTTACATATTGGACCTCTGACTATTTCCTTATTCCTTAATACACCCTTACATTCTTTTACTTTCGTTCGACATCCGACCTTTCATCTTTTCAACATTCAACGGTTTTACTTATTAGACATTCGGCTATTTACTTCATTATATTCAACACTTTATTAATTGGACATGCGACGTTTTACGTATTCCTTATTCGTCTGTGTACTTTTTTGTCATTCGACTATTAGACATTACTTCTTGCAATTTTGACGTTTTTCTTAGATGTTATTCTAAATTTCTCGACATCCGACGTTTAACGCATTCGGCTTTCAAAAGTTTTTTTTTATTGTAAATAAATGTATCACTTTTTACTTATTCTACTTTTTATTTATCCGACACACGACGTTTTTCCTATTTCATTTGTAAACAATCGAATATCCAATAAGTGAAATGCCGAATGTGATAAGTAAAAAGCCAAATGTGGAATAAATACAGAGTCAACGTTGCAACAAGTAAAATAAGTAATAAGTCGAAAGTACAATAAGTAATAAGTGGATATTTTTAAACGTGTGTTAGATGAAAACCCGAGACCTTCTGGTCCAGCAACTCGTGCGGTGGAGCATCATTGACAAGAGGAAAACCTCACTGGACAAGCTAAAACAAGGGCTGAGCCACATGGGCTTCCTGGAAGCAACCAAGAAGAATGAACAGTTGCTGCCCTTGTTGGTGTACTCTTCACAATACAGCGTCACAGCGGACTACTTGCGGAAGAAGCTTATGCCCCAGATTGAACAACTGGACAGCAAGGAGGAATCACAAAAACACGCAAAGCAATTCATGACGGAATATTTGAAAGATATTTCAGGTAAAATAAAGTCCCGAGAAGAAAATGACAATGAAACTGTTTAGCAACATAAATGGTTTTGCTATAACGTCAACACTGAAGAGTCAGCACTGACGCGACACGAGAAATAATTTATTAAAAGAGTAATCATACAAAAGGCAATTTGATGCATATTTCACTTTTTCATAATCCTGGTAGTTTTGTCTGCTGTGTGGCGGCCGTAAATCGTCTTCCCATACTTTTAATCAATACTTTATCTTTTCATGCCTGAGAGATTGGATTGGGTGTGGCTGTTCCCGATATGCATTTTTTCACTTTTTTAAAACTAAAAAACCCATTATAATATCAAATATCCTATATCTGCAACAAGTGAATTGCGGACAGGTATGTGCTACACATTATTGGTACAGTGCATGTATGGCGCCGGTGGTTAGACACCTTATCTGCCGGTTGTACATTTCTCTATCCATTGGCTGTAAATGCTGTTAATTGACTTCAAGCATTAACAACCAACAGGAACTATTTTGCGTTTCTATTTTTTTTTAGACGAGGACGCGCAGTCACTTTTTCAGTTCATCACAGGGACAGTAGATCCGCCAGTGGAGGAGGAATCCATCGAGGTGGACTTTAACTCTTTCAACAAGTCTCAGAAGTTCCCCGAGGCTAACACGTGCAACTCGAAACTCTGGCTGCCACAGGGCAACACCAGCAGTGCGGAGTTTAAGAAGTCTGTTCGAAGTGCTCTGGACAATGCGAAGCAAGGCTTTGGGTGCTGCTAGAAACTGAATCATGTTGGACTGATACTGCACTTTGTGTATATTTTATGATGTCATAATTACATGCATTTCCTGTTTTGGTAAATATACCGTTATGCATTTGGCAATAATAAATTGAGAAGATGCCCTTGAGAATTAATGGAAGCTGTGGAACCTAAGAATTGTAGCGGCCTAAAGAGGGGCTGTCAACTATCAACCAACCTCTTTTTTAGACGCAGATCCGTTTTGATCTAAGCAATGTTAGAGCTAAAGCATCAACTCAGCAAACACTTGAATAAACAAAACGAATGCAACTGGCCAAGGTTATAAAGCTGGGCATGGAAACCAGTCTCAAATCTCAAGCATCTGATTGGCTGAAATGGCGACTGGTCGACATTTCAGCCAAGCAGATTCTTGAGATTTGAGACTGGTTTCAATGCTCAGTTTTATAACCTTGTGCAAAGGTTATTTTAGTTCTTATAAAATTACAAAAAGTAGGACAGAGTTAGTTAACATATTTGCTTTACCGTAAGATATTTCCATTTTATACAACTACCTGAATATCTTTATATCTTGTTTATGGTTATTAAGAATCTTTGATTGTGATGCACAAAAAGTCTGATAATGCAATAAATACTTTATTAACTTAGTTATACTGAAATTCTAGCATTCTTCATTCAAGTTTTTTAATTTAATAAATTAACGTTTAGTTGTAAGAAATCGATAAATCAAACGTTCATGATGTCCGATTAATCGACAATTTCCTGCAGTGACCGATTTCATTCTAATACTAATTCTATAACAGGTTTACAACTTCTAATGACAGTAAAATTATTTGTAACATGAATCACAGAATTCTGGCATGTATATGTTCTATTGTTATCTATTACACGGGCGACCAGACTTGCATTTCTCGCAAAGATCACTTCTGTGCGGTTTGTTTGGGTCTGTATGGCGTTCCTTGTCACAGTCGCAGTATCGTGCTACTTCTCCACATACCGAACATTTTGTTTCTTCAACCCGGTACGGCTGACACATGATCATGCATTGCTTGCATTGTTGTCCGTAATACTGAAAACGAAATAAACTATAATTAAGCTTATAGTGAACATAAAACCTATTAAAATTATATATCGATAATTGTTGGCATTTTTCATCTGCGACTCTGTTCGTTTTATATACAAGTGCCGGGTGCATTCTTGATCACATATTCTGAATCCGCTCGTTTATCCAGGGTAGACTTGTTTTTGTCACTTTTTGGTATTAGTGTTATGTGGGTGCACCTGATAACCTGTTATTTCTTTGGCATATTCTGAAAGCTGCATTTGCCATAATAATTTTGTTGAGATGATCAATCTTCATTACATATTTGGATTCACCAACGTTGTCTTTACAGTCTCCAATTCTTGGAATGGTAAAATAATCTGTTCTCGTTTCATAATTTACTTCCATGTAATATGTGCATTTGGTTTAGGCAATTAATACATGGTAGACTATAATCACTCCGACATTTCTTAATGAATTCATTACCTAGAACCTGGTTTAAACCCCCAGTGGCAATTTGTTTTGCCACTGACCGTTCCAAGGCGGTATCCCTTAAGGTTCTCTTTTTCGTTATTTGTTTGTGGCGTCCTATTTGCACTGACATACTTATAACAAACATGCTCTCTCTCTTCCTCTCTTCTTTTTCGCTGCGCAGGAAGGGTGTGTTTTGTGAGTGTGTCGATCCCTGATATGCATATATTACTTCTTTGATATATTTGTTTTTGTTCACGCATCCCATGAGTATTAGTCGTATAACTGAGATCTCTGGCTTTTATTATTATTATTTTTTTTTACTTTAGTGCAACTTGTACTATCACTTAAACCTCATAATTATTAGAATCAATAAGCAAGGGAAATTTTTGAATATGAAAGTGTCAAAATCCTTTCTAAATTAAAAGATATTAACTTTACTCAACATTTAACATCAGTACATATAATCATCTTATCAGAAACACATACTGGTTTTAATGAATCATTAAGTGTAGATGGGTATAAATGTGTTCTTAACTGCAGGTCAGAATACAGTAGCAGAAAAAGAGGGGGGGGGATTGCTGTATTCATAAAGCATTGTATACAGAAAAATATTAAAGTTATTGATACCTCATTCTCTGACATGATTTGGTTTAAACTTGATAAAACCTTTTTTTAATTTTGAAACTGATATTTACCTATGCGCTATTTATATTTCTCCAATTAACTTATCCTATGCAACACGATCAAACTTAGATGAAGAAATATTTGATAAATTAGAAAATGAGATTATTAAATATAGCATTCTTGGAAATATTATGATATTGGGTGACTTAAATGCACACATCAATGCAAATGACTTGGATTTTATCCCATATGATTCAAATGATGCACTTGATGATGTACTACCTGGAAATTATATTGCAGACAATGTAAAAGTGTTTCGCAACCCTGAGGTAAATCAAACAACTAACAAGTATGGAAAAAACATTATTGATCTTTGAATAGGCTCACAAATGAGAATTCTTAATGGTAGAACCCTAGGTGACTCCATTGGAAGAGCGCCCTATTTTGGTTATAATGGAATTGCTATTGATGATTATTGTCTATGTAGTTCGACAATGCTTAAAGATATACTCCATTTTAAAGTACATGAATTTCATCCAGATCTATCGGACCACTGCAAGATATCTGTAACTGTACAATCTTACCATAAACCCCAGGAAAACGATGATTTAAGACCATTACCTCGCACCTTTAAATGGTCTACTTTAAATGAGACAAACTTTCGTGCAAAACTAAATAAGCATAAACTTGAAAATATTGCCCAAAACATTGAAAGATTACAGAGCAACAAAATTACTCAAAATGACGTTGTTGATATTTTGATCAATATTAATGATATCTTTTATGAAGCAAGTTTTGGTATTAACAACAAACCGTCATCTAAACACAAACATAAAAAGCATAGGAAGGCAAAACATAAATGATATGATTCTGATTGCCAAACCCAGTATAGACATGTTAAACATTTGAGTCGTCAATTAACAAATGAACCATGGAATGAAAATTTACGCAAAAAGGTTTCGTATGAACACAAGCAATACAAAAAATTGACTCGTAAAAAACATAGACTATTCAAAAGTAAATAAGTTGGCAGTCTTTTAGACATAGGAGATAAAAACCCTTCTTCATTTTGGAAAACAATTGATATGCTAAGAGACAAGTGTAGTGATGATCCATCCACAAACCTAACTCCAAGTCAGTGTACAGATTACTTCAACAAACTACTTAACACTGACCAAAGAAATAATTATGATGAAACTGATAACGATGTAGAATGTAAATATGTAAATATTAGTACTGAATCCTTGAATACGAAAATTACTACTGAAGAAGTATTAAAGTATTAAAGTAGCTAAATCAATTAAATGCAAAACTTCATGTGGGATTGATGAAATTACAAATAATATGTTAAAGGTGTCTTGCTTGTCTTATCCTGAAATTTATGTTAAACTCTTTAACCTCATACTTGAAACTGGTATTTACCCCACCATATGGACAGAAAACATTTTAAAGCCTCTGTTCAAGGGTGGAAATTTTAATGATCCTTCCAACTACAGAGGAATTTCTCCAAGATCCTTTGCAATAGACTAGATATGTATCTCGAAGACAATTACATCATATGTAATGAACAGATAGGCTTTAAAAAAGGATGTCGCACAAGTGATCATGTGCTTACTCTCAAAACCCTAGTTGATAAAGCCTTTAAAAAGTCTTCAAAGCTATATTGCTGTTTTGTTGATATGAAAAAGGCATTCGATCTCGTTAACAGAAATGCACTTTTTCATAAATTAAACAAATACAATGTTAAGGGAAATTTCATCAGAATTCTAAAGAATATGTACAACAATGTCTCATACTCTGTAAAACTTAAAGGTGGACTGACAAGTAAGCTTGATTCAAAAGTTGGAGTAAAACAAGGCTGTATCTTAAGCCCGACCCTTTTCTCAGTATACTTAAATGATTTAGTTAACATCTTTGATGATTCTTGTGACTTGTGCAGAATTCCAAGACATTAAACTATCTTGTCTTTTGTATGCTGATGACATCGTCATACTATCAGAAACCAGTTCAGGTTTTCAGTCATGCCTTGATAAACTAAATGTGTATTGTAATAAGTGGAACTTAACAGTTAACCATGAAAAATCAAATATAATTATTTTCAATAAAGCAGGCCGCACTATTAAAAACGTAAAGTTTATGTATGCTGGAACAGAACTTAGTATTACTGATGAATATAAGTATCTTGGCATAATATTTAA
Organism: Corbicula japonica; assembly: GCA_038501625.1. Taxonomy (NCBI): domain Eukaryota; kingdom Metazoa; phylum Mollusca; class Bivalvia; order Venerida; family Cyrenidae; genus Corbicula; species Corbicula japonica. Next base: position 58,223 of record JAZAYU010000008.1, on the reverse strand, counting down.
ACCTTCTGGTGTTTTGACCCAGAGTACTAAACATTTGTGTAACAAAGCATTAAAAGCTTTATTTTGCATAAGAAAACAGTTACTTTCTGACTACAATAATGTTTTACCACATTTAAAACTATTTGAAGCTTGTATTAAACAAAGTCTGTTATACTGTAGTGAAGTATGTACTTAAGATCCTATGGTGCACACAAATTATGAGATTGAAAGAAGGTTTCATTTATATGAACCTGAAAAAATTCAGATCAAATTTTGTAAAATACTCCTTGGTGTAAATAAAGCTGCAGTCAATATGGCAGTATTAAGTGAACTAGGTGCTTTTCCTATTTACATTCAGGGTCTTAACAACTCAGTTGGCTTTTGGCACCATATTTTAGCAAGTAAGAGCAGTTCAATTGTTCATAAAGCATATCATACCAGTGTTGGATTAACTAGAGGTTTTGGTTCTAACATTAAAACAATATTAACCAAAATAGGTTTTCAACATATATGGCAAAATCAGAGTACTTTCTCCATAAAAAGGTTACGTTCTCCAATTTTTACAAGATTAAAAGAGCGATTCATTACATTTTGGCAAAACCATCTTCATAATGATAACTCTAAACCTAATGGAAACAAACTTAGAACTTACCGAAATATTAAAACAAAATATGAATTAGAAAAATATTTGTTAGTTAATGCTGACAGAAAAGCAATATCCACTTTTGTCAAATTAAGAATAAGTAATAGCAATTTGTTAATTGAAAAAGGACGCCACCTAAATATCCCTTTAGAGGAGCGTACCTGTCCTCTTTGTAAATCAGATGTTGAAGATGAGATACACTTTGTTTTGAAATGTAATGAGCTGCAGACAGAAAGGAATAATATGGTTAATCTGTTGAATGACTGTGTACCATCATTTAGTTTGCTTAATGATGGAGAGAAATTGCAATTTATTTTAGGTAATTCATGTACTGACAGTGATATTATAAAAATATGCATTTACAGCATTCATAATTTATATCAATTAAGACTGTCAAAGTTATCATAGGGTTATGTTTATAGCTTAACAAGCAAGCACTGTTACGGAATGGAAATCCACATACTGGATTAACAATCTCCGCTTGTTGTATATTTCTCTATTTATTACTTTTGATTATTACTACATGAATATGCATTGTATGTTTGTATTGTCTTTGTACTGTTGTGGTAACAATCCTGTTTGTTTGGATTTAAACCAATAAAATGATTTGATTTGATTTGATTTGGCTTTTGTCAACAGTAAATGGGCTAAAATATCTAGCCAGCAATTGTCTACCAAGAATAGGCAAAAGAGCGAGGACCTTATCGGCAAGTTCAACAATTCTGATTTTTTTCGTACATGTACTTTCCTTTTTTATCTTGCTCTGTACGTACAGTATTTGAGATTAATACGGACAACTTCACAAGCTGACACTCTTTCTCTTAAGTCAGATACATACTGAAGCAAAGTCACAAGAAGTTTCAATGGACCACGTACTGAATGTCCAAAGTCTCATTCAAGCCTGAATATTCTTCTTTTACAGATTCTCTAATGGCTTATAACATCAAGTAAATGCATTCACCTAAGTCTTTTGTACATTAATCAAAACATTATGAGCGAATCATATTCTTTAAAGTGTGGTTGAGCACTTTGACTTCCATGGTGATAGGCAGACAACTAATGTTGCTTGATGCCTAACTCATGGATGTCATTGTGAAATATACCAGTCAAGCCATTTGACACTTGGTCAGACTGGACTCACTTTGTGCTTTGACATTTGTTTTAGCTTTTATATTCCTTAAATGGATAGCTTCTGAGCAACACGTTAGAACACATATGATAGCAAGAAATATTCTGGACTGACCTTGTCCTAAATAAAGATAATGATTCTACTAAATGATTCTTCAAAAGCAGGCTTTAAAGGACTTTTGGATATGGTTAGATGTTGACCAGTCAGACTGGGTTTTAATCTGATAAGCGGAAAGAGAGTTATTTACCTCTTTATCAAATACTGAAAATGGTTAATGGTAGTCACAATCATACACATTACAGATTATTATGTAAATACAAGTATCAGTTAAATAAACATGTGATATGACGTTAGTGTCATATTCAAATTTTTTAGTCGTGTATCTTTACTGGCTTTCTTTGCCATATTCGATTATAAGCCTCAGGGACTAACACATACCCCTTTAAAATGATTTCTTTTACTATTAGTCATATCTATGGTTCTATACGAAGTTTTTTATATCCATGATCCTTGCTTATCAAACTGCTTTGCAAAAGAAGGGTCCAATGTTCTTTTGACAATTTTAGCAACTTTTTTAAAACATAAAATATGTATATACTTCTTTTTCTTAGAAAGGGGATCCAGCCTTATACATTTTGTAACATCTTATTAAGACCTGTGTTTTGAAGCTGACAGATTTGCTTGACCTACAGTTACAGTTCTAACTTTTTCAGCATTATTTCAAATTTCTTCCCTTCTTAAATTTTTCTTATTACATATTATATGACTATCTCCTATATTATATTAAAAAACAATATTGTTCAAATCTTTCATAATACTATAACATTTAATATAAAAGAAACATTCCAGAAACACAAAAAAGCTTGTACAGGAAGAGAGCGAATAACAAATAAAAGTATGCAACTACATGTATTAGGGTCAAACCGACAACTTCTGAAACGTGGTCAGCTCATTTAGAACATAATAGAATAGAACAGTAGAGAAAGTATACATACCTATACGTTAACATTTATATGAATAAATGTATTATATGAATAAATGTAGGCTCGTAACCAGCCTTCCAAAAAGTTAAATATAGAGAGAGTAGAAAACAATTACCGTTCCTGCTCGTTTGTTTTTTGGCGAAACCTTCGCACTTTCCCACTTGGAGTGGCACTTCGGACATTCAAAGAATCCGTACATTGTTTCAATAATATATTTTCTGAAATTAACTTCCGCCTTCTATTTATAGTTTTCTAGATTACAAATCGCATTTTCGAAAAATACAATATCGTTGATCAACCATGATAATCACATAGGAATCCCGAAGATGTTAATATCTGCTTATAATTGAAGATAAGGGCCACTAGAAGTAAGGAAATATGTTATGCAGTACCTTGACCAGTTTCGTCATAAAACTGCTTCTAAGAAAGAAACACTATTTAATCTTCTACATAATTTTAAGTTGGTGTTTGTAACTTTTCCAAAAATCAAGAACACAGTCAGATCGCAGGTTAGGTTGAGCAATTTCCTGGGTCAATGATTTTAAATACAAGCAATCTAAGGGCGATACCCAAGATCACTTTAGAATGGCCCATTAGTAAAATAAAAATACATTATAATCGTCATCTATTTATAATATTCTAGAAAAAGTAATATATGCATATCAGGAATCGCCACACTCACAAAACACAGCCTCCCAACGCAGCGAAAATGAAGAGAGAGAGAGAGAGAGGTTCTCGTATCACAAAATAAGTACAAGTTGTTTTGGTGAAATAACTCCAATCCAACCATCGGCTCAACAATGTTGCATGCAAAAGCAAACGCACATATAAAACATAAGAAGCTAATAACATTACAAAGCCAAAGGGCGGGTACTAAATAGTCTCACCGAGACCAGAGCACCTGGAGTAAAATCAGCAAGATCACGATGACAGGGGTAAAAGAAACAAATCAAGCTTTTAGGTTCTTTTAAGAAAATATTCCCCCATAAACCTTCATTAACTCTTAAACCCCTGCCACCGTCGTGCAACCAAAGTAGTAAGCATAATGATCAACTGTAGATGGGTTAATCACCAGGCCTGCAGAGCGCTGTAAAATATCATGTTGGTAACATTCTTTTTAATTTTACTGATGGTTTTTACGAATTAACGAGAGAACTTAAAATTGCCTTTTATCTTCTTAAGTTTATAAATTAAATCTCCATAAAAACTGGCTGAGAAATTCTTTGTTGCAATAGTGTTTTTAAACTGCACCTGTATTTATGAATTAGATCTGGGTATCGGCGATAAAACTTGCAAAATGTTTTCCTTAATTTGCGATACCGATAACCTTGTTAGAAAAGTTTTTTCTGTAATGCAAAGATTACGTTCATTGAAATCATTCACATCGTTGCAAGCTCTTGAAAAGCGAAATGCTGTGAGATATAAACCCCGTAAGAGGTTGCACGAGGAACATCGCCGTCTAAAACGGAACATTTACTATATTAAAATTAAAATCATCCCTTTTATCATATATTTTAGTAGTGACGTAAACATTTTCAATGGACAGATTTAGATTAAGAAAGTTTGCTTGCTTTTCTGAAGTGTTCGCTTTATTAAGCTGTAGTTCTTAAGGATAAATCTTATTAACCAGTGATGGAAAATGGTTATTATCTATATTTAATAAATCATCAAGGTACCTCGAGGTGTTGTTAAAAGCTGTAATAATATCATCTTGGTGTTCGGTAGAGATAACATAAAGTATCTTTCATATAACTGTATAAAAACAGATCAGCAATAAGGGGTGCACATTAAGTACCCATTGAAATGCCTATTACTTGTTTATAAATAGAGGTACCAAATCTCAAATAAATATTATCCAATAAAAATGTGAGCGCCTGGATAAGGTCTTGACAGGTCCATGAAGTATAATTATCATAGGAACCATCTGTAAAGAATGCCCGATGTTCATTACAAGCGATAAAAGTTTTATTTTCTCTAGCAAACGTTTTTTCAATGAGACTGGTTAGCTAGGCTATTGGATTTTCGAAAAAAGTACGATACAGTTGAACAATCATGGGAATCCCGGCGATATCGAAGGCTTTGTTTTCTGGATGTAGCCGTTCCTGATAGACTTAAATCACATTTTTGCTGAACACCAAGAAGCCTTTTAGAAATTCCGGGCCTAATTTCGTGTTTGAACCCACATCCTCCGGATATGTTTTTTATTTGTTTAAAACATTTATGGCTATGCAGACTTGTACAAGGTGACCATGTTTACTTGCTCGATTCCCGGTCAGATCCAGGCATAGCACTTGCCTGCCCGCCCGCCTGTCTGTCTATCCTACCGTTCGTCCATCCATCTGTCTGTCTGTCAGAAAATTTAACATGGTACAAGTTCTTAGATAAAATATTTCCTACTGTCAGTAAGGTGACTTTTACTGCTCAATAGTGGTCCTAATTCTTGTAACCTTGGTGCTTCAACGCATGGAAGCTTACCATAGGCATTTCATAAGTTATGTTCCTTTTCGCAGGAAGAGTTTTACCAAAAAAGTTAACCATTGATAAAGTTATAAAAAAACTTTTAACAACTCTCCACTTCAACAGCACAGAATGTGCTCGTACTTGTTCATTGTCTTATCCCGAAAGGGAATTAATAAGCACAAAACTAACTTTTATAGAACGGATCATGGCCCCTTTTCAAATCAGAAAATTTAAGGAAAAGGCTTTTGGAAAAGCTGGTGTACAAGTTCATAAAGTTCGTACTAGATACACTACAATTTTGAAACATTGAACGATTGTTCACTTTCATATCGTTGGTTGATATGTTGATATCCGCCATGTACTAAGTACCGACAACTCTATCTTGCACTTCCATCAAATTACACGCATGTCATTTTTTACTCTTTGGTCTTAGAATTAAAGGTTTTTTATTGGTATAACTGCTTTGAAACTTTGTATTGTTCACCATCATGTCGGGTTTCGAATTTCAAGTACCATAACTCTATTTTGAAATTTGATGAAATTATTCCTCTTTTCGCTTTTCGGACCTTTTTCTAGCAAATAAGTCAAATTTCATCGACAGGTTATGTAAATTAGCCAAAAGTGTGTTGGTATATAAATTATTTAATTCTTATTTCAGCATTTTCCAATCTATCCTTCTGAGCTTATGCTTAAAAATCCTGTCCGTTTATGCGTAAAGAGCAGTCATCTGCCTCTTTGTGCGTATAGGCCCTTTGAAATAGAAAGGTTATTATTAATAAAATGAATTGGAGAAACCGAAATGACAACAGTACAGTGTATATAAATATATTATAATGCTTGAATTTTTTTTATATTTACTATTTAATTCTGCGACATGACATGTATACAGAAATACATGTAATCAAATTAAAGCACTTTATGAAATTTTCTATCACAGAAGGATATGCAATGACTGCGGTTATCAGTCGTATTCATCGCACGATCGCCCTGACTTGCACTTCTCACAGAGGTCGCTCCTATGAGGTTTGTTCGGGTCAGAGTGGCGCTTCTTGTCACATCCACAGGTGCGTGCAACCTCTCCACATAGCGAGCACGTCGTTTCTTCGACCCGGTACGGCTTACACATGACTAAACATTTCTTGCATTGTTGCCCGTAATACTGAAACGAACAGAGTTGATATTCATTTTGCAGTATTCAAGACCGTTTTCTCTTCAGACGTCATTGCGCTGTCATCGGTTAAAATAAAATATCAAAATCTCTGTAACGGCAAAATTAAGTTCAATAAAACCCTGCACAAATATCCGTTATTAATGAATCTTCATTTTACATCAGTTACGAAATGTTAGGACAGTAAAGAATTATAGCTAGACCTGAAAATTCTATAAAATATCATTTACATAAATTAAGAAAAAATAAGCAACACAAAACATTATTTTAAATGACCAAATAGGCCTAATTATAATGATCCTGACAAAAATATGTTGTGTCGTTTTACTGTTCTTATTTTCTTTACGTATGTAAAACAAAAAATACATTTATAACATTGAAGTGTGCAAAGTTTTATTGAGCTGCATTTTGCTGTTAGAGAGATATTGATAAAAAAAATTTATTTATGATAGTGCAATGGCAAATGCCATTGCACCATAACTTTTCGTTGTCTGTACGTTATAAAGACTTTTTGTATAAATCTTGACTCATGACGCTAAATGTAGATTTTTAATTTACCACAGCCTTGCGACAATTTGCAATCAGTTATATCAGGATACGATGTATTTGTATTTATCACGGAATAAGAGGGTCAATGAAGGGAAGGGCATTGTCACAGCTTTCTTCAAATTCGTTTACTCAGATCGCTAACGTGTACATATATTCCATTTCCAATACATAATGATCTTCAATAATCGGTCAGAAGTTCCTCGTGGACATCACCTGGGCAAATTAACGTTAAAGAAAAACATCTTAAATCAAAGTATTAAGTTATCAAAATGCCCCAGATAATCATTATTTATGACCGACTTTTATTCGACAAAGGTAAGTTGCCAATTTTTACATTGGTATTTAATACATGTAAACAATGTACTAATGTAAACAATGAACTAATATTTTAATGGTTGGTTAATTTAAAGAGTAACGCTCCAAATACATGTCCCTATGGAGTGGTCTAAAACGCAGTCAATAAAAATAAGATGAAACATGTTTTATACATTTTTGTGTCACCTGCAAGCAGGTACGATGCTATAGTCCGGCATTGTCGTCATCTTCGGCGGCGACGGCATCGTCCGGTAGTCCCCCAACTTTAAAATTAATGTTGCCTATAACTTTGAAAGTATTTTTATTTCTTACACTTCAAATGCAACTTTATCATGAAACTAAATGCTGCCTATGACTTTGAAAGTACGTGTCCTATTTACTTAATACTTCGAATATATCATCTTCATGAACAAAGTCATCAGCAACATTAAGAATGATAACTCATGTATTACTACTTTTTAGTTATGCCACTTTCAAATGTAACTTTAACATGAAACTTAATGTTGCCTATATCTTTGAAAGTATTTTTCCTATTCACTAAACACTGAGAATATGCCATGTTCGTGAACAACACCATCGGTGACAACAAGAATGATAACTCTCATATTTACCTCTTGTGTGTGTTTGTTTTTGTAGTACACCTTCGCACTTTCCCACTTGCAATTACATTCCGAACATTCAAAGAATCCATACATTGTTTCTCTGAATAGTTAAAACGAACAGAAAAAGTGATTTTTTGTGTGAAATATCAGACTTCCGCTTGCATTTTCAGAAAATATGCAATACCCCTGGCAGGAAAGCTCACCCGAGTTGTCTAACCGAAATAAGCGGCTGTACTGCGCATATCCCTAAACTGATACGATATACATAGTCTGTAAATTGTTTGGTCTTTTTAGTTAGCTTGAATAATGGCTTTGAAAGCATCGTTGTTTGCCGTTTATCAAAGAATAACAGGTAAGAAATCTATTGTGGTATATTTCTGTCACGAGATAGCTGAGTAGCTATCTCGATACTTAGAAAAAAATATCTTGATAAAATTTCAATTATAATGATCGCGATTTTAAAATGTTTTCAGAAAATGCCCAGAAATACAGCATTGAATGGTTATTGTGATCAGCTACCTATAAGCATCTCGTGGCAGTTTTAAGTACAATCGCGAGATTTGCGCTAATTTTCTTTTTTCAAGAAAACATACATCTAAAAATGCAAGTGTTTTCTGGAAAATTTACCTAGCGGCAGAAATATGCCACAATAGAAATCAAGTTATTGAAACACATTGAGAAGTTCTAATCTTTTAAAAGACTACGCAAGACTAATGTTTCCTGGTGGCACATTGGTACTCTGGGCAACCGGTTTCCAGTAGACTGCTACACTGCGGATGTCACTCTAGTATACTGCATCAATGCGCATGTCCCGACTAACTGAAGTCATTACGTCAGAATGATGTGCCGAGACAGGAAGAACGCGTGCTTTAAGTACTACCGTAACAGCATCGTAAATTATTATACTGCAAAGAAATTTCCTTGAATTTGATTGGATAATTTGCCGCTGATGTATATCCGTATTTACGGATCGGCCGTAGATATGAACTGCACGTGCCTTAATTTCCCCGTCTGGCCTCCCACCTTTTGTTGTCGTCCGCCATTTTGTTTTTTATTTCCGTAATAATGCATAATTTGAAGCCGATCTTGTAAATTATAAAGCGGTATGCTTAGAGATTACTAAAATTGTTACAGATAATATTTCTGTTATGTTTTTAACGTTGAAAACGATCAGATTATTCTCAAATTTTGTAAATAAAAATCAAGTGGATAGTCCATTCAATTTCTATAGAAGTGACGTCATGCAGGTAAATTAATGACGTCAGACATGTAATTATTGAGGTTCTCAGAGGGGAATTAAGCCGTTCGGCATTAAATAAGCGAAATAATCGAAAAATCGATGTTTTCTTATTAATTTTGTCTGAAAAAGTCTTTGCAGTATAATAAAACAATTATTTGGTTCCTTGAAAGGGTATGTGAGGATATATTGCCGGTCTGGGTGTCATATTATCCCTCGCCTGCGGCTCGGGTAATATGACACCCAGACCGGCAATATATCCTCACATTCCCTGTCAAGAAACCAAATAACTATATATTATCTCAATGCTGACGTCAGTCTTGTTAAATTTTCTTAATTTTGCTCGATGTACATAAACCTAGCACAACTATTTGTGTGCGACAATGACTTTTCTATATATGTGATGATCGTCCTTCGCGCACAACCCAGTTACTATTCAAATCAATGCGGAAAATTTTCCTTCTAATTCTATATGCCGCCGATCGGAATTTGAATCCCAACTTTTGCGGCTCCATAAAGCATCTTAAACCATATGTATCTTTAAAAAATTTACATACCTGAAAAGCCACATTCAAGTAGAATCAATATATGTAATCCTTTGTAAATAACGGTTTCGTTTTTTATGCAAAACTCTTTTAAACCTCCTCCCATGTCAACAAATTTCGATTTCCGCGCTTAAAGTTTACCTGACTCACGTTTATCGATAAATAACAGAATTTAAATCGGGTCGATTTCCACCACAGTTTAGATCGTAACTGCTCGAGACGTAAAGGACAGACATCTGTAAAAAGTCAGTATAATAATGGGTCTGTGCTTGCAGTCGAATTATTGAAACTAACATAAACCATGATATGGAACCTTCACCAGGTGATAATTGAAAAATTCGAAGAAAGAATAACAATTCATATAGAGGAACGCAAAAAGGGATTGGTTTCACAATTAATATTATTTTGTTTTACTTGTTCTCTTTCGCGTTGATTGTTGCTGTCGATTTAAAAACCTGACGCTATTCCTAGTTTGTGTGAGCGCTGGAATCAGCGCTCGGTCTCTCAAAACATACGATCTTCAAATAAGAAAGTTGATTTCATAGAATGATGAATCAGAAGCTCCGTGCTTAAGTCCGCGAGCGAAAGAACTGTCAGCTCGATCCTTGTTTCCACTGAGTTGTTAATTGTACCTACTGTAAAGAGCACACATGATTGTAAGTGTAGGTGAGCTTACGACTTTAGAGGTTGCAAACACATTTGGCAATGATTCAAGTAGTTTCATTTTCCAAAAACGCATTGAGAGGTTAGATTACAGTACAAGTTATAAATAAATAGTATCTATTGTTGGGAAAACATATTAAAATCTTCGACTATAGCATTTTGATGGCATATTTTTTTTACAATTTCGCATGTACTTCCTTTAATTAGAGGACCTGGATGCAGACTGGTTTGAACAGGGAACTAGGAAGCTGACGGGTTTGAAGTACTAAGACTAGCGGAATCCTCAAACATACAATAACAACTCCACGGAAATCAGGTCCCAAAAATATAAACTGAGAATGGAAACACTTCAGGTCTCAAGCCTCTAATAGACCAGTTTTGAGATCTCGTGCTCAATTTCGATGGACGAGAGCTTTGTCTCCAATTTTGAAGCGTGTTGCCTACTGACAAAAAGTTAGAGCGACTTATAAGGGCAGTAATCGATTGACGTTTTTTTTAATGAAACTCAACGGTTATCTTTCCCTACGCTAATCGTAGACACTTACATGTAACCCCTATTACGTCTTGCAGACTGACTAGAATCGGCAGTTACCGTGATTGTGAAAAATATTAATCGGAAGATATCGTTCTGGAATAGGTATTAGTCATGCAGATGATATTTTCACAAAAATATTAAGAAAGATATTATTAACATTGAGTTCGCTGTAGTGTAAATACTGGACGCCGACGACACGGCTGACAAGATGGACGATACTGGACATCCCAATCTGTGTGTGAGTGCCACGTTAATCGCAGGCCAAACACAATGGACTAGGCAAAAGTTGGGTTATTCCCTTTATATTTGACATGGATGTTTTCAGAACTTCAATATACACTCTTAAATCCTATTGGTCTTCACTGAAGTTCACTGAAGTGGACTGCTTAATCACACTGATAAAATAGATCAAGATGACAAAGCATTGTTTTAATTACAATGATTCATTTAATAACATTTTAATCAGAATAAGTATGTGTCACAGTTGTTTTGATTTTAATAAACAGACAATTTCCTGTATTAGCAAAAATTAATTGCCGTTGAAATATTTACTTCGTTGGGAAACCAGGTTAGCTTTTAATATATACTGGTGCAAAAACAAATCCAGCCCGCACTGGAGTATTGAGTAAACTATATAATTTTGACACTATTCTTGGGCTTACGCAGAAGTTTTGTAAAATGCTGAATGGAAAATAATTGAAATAAAGTGTTTATTTGAGTTTGGCTAATGTAAGAAAATTATGAATATCTGTCAGTGCAAAAGCTATGTTATTAGACCAGATGGTATGTTTGTCAAAAATTTGAATAAAAGCAATAGCTTATAAACATGTTATGCCAAATGTGTTATCATTTAAAAATAAAAAAATATTATAATTATAATTATTGTATGTACATTTTCATTACGGCAGCACGTCCTACAGTTTTATGTTGATTATTTTACAAAATACTGTACATTTATTTCAAACTTGCTTTATTTAATTACAGAATGTGATTTTGTTCTTTCAATCCTCATAACCACCCAATGTCAACAATCTTCATATGGAGTCTGATGATCGTATTTCTAAAGGGTTATCGATCAGAAGTCAATTTCAATAGCAATGATCCCAGACTTAATAGCGGTCATTGGCTAACTATTAGCAACAACAACAACAACAACAAGCATTATTACGTCAAGGTTACAAAGTTACAACAGACAATTCCACTAACAAATCCACTAACAAATTCGTTAACAGTACGTTAAACCATTCTTTCGTAATTGAAAAAAAACTAATTTCAATTGTGACTGACTTTTGACCTTTTCACACCAAACTTAATATGTTTCAGTGACTGAACCATGTGCAATCTATCTACAAGATAGAGTGCCTGTAGGCCGGACCATTCTTCAGTTACAAATCGGAATCCAATTTTCAATTTGGATGTCACCGTCATATTGACCATTTAACCCCAAATGTTATGTATGGCCATCTAGTGAGCACTAGCAATCTGCACGCCAAGTTTTATAACTGCATGTCAAATCAGTCTTCAATTATTGTTCAGAAATCTTGAATTTAAGCTTACAGCTAATCTTTATTTAATTAAGGTCATCAACAGACCATCATTGTCTGGAAACTACTTTAGTTAACAGACGGACGGACTCTCCACATACTCTATTCTGTTATATAAAAAAACCTTTTGTTGCAACCTATAAGAACGTTTCTTCCCAACATTCAAGGGGTGAAATGAAAAAGACCAACGAGTTCCGAACACCAAAAATACAGACCAATAGAGTTCTTTCACATTGTTACCTCCCCTTAGCGCTCTCTAAAATTGAAGAGCATATTAAGTCGATAAATGCACGCGAGGGGGCATCGTTTACTATTGTTAATATGACTAAGTGATTATAAAATTAAGAACATGTTGATTAATCATTTCAAATTTATAAATAAGTAAGTTCAGTCAAACAACGAAGAATAAAAAAAAACAACGTTATGATCATTTACAAGCACATCGAGAAAGTTTATGCGCATTTTAAACATTGTTTATCGCGGTATTTTCAGGACGCGAGTATCCAACGGATTTGTTTGGGTTTTTTATGAAAATACACACGTGAATTGTGTTTACTAAAAATAAATCTGTATAATTGACAATTCAGACGAACATTATCGGATATTTAACCATTTTACGGCATTTTTTTGTAACGCTATTATTTATAGTGGAATGAGACATAATTATATTCTTATGTAGCTCGTCGGCGACTAGGTTGATATGTGTTTTGCGTGTTTTGCTTTTGAGAAAAAATATTACGTATTTACATAATAGGATGATTCCAGCTACAACCCGAGAAATCGTTAAATTGATTGAACCAAACGAATATTGCCGGACGGCAGGCCAAACAAAACTATTCAAAAAAAATCCAGAGAGTTTTTTTTTTTAATAAAAACTATTTTGATGTTGAAGTTCGTAATTGTTGTCGCTGAAGGTTTTGAAATATAATATTTTCATTTCTGTTTAAAATCAAAATGACCATGGACCAAAACAAATAAACGGGACTGCGATATTCAGGTCCGAGTTTAGTTTTATGACACTTAGCTGTTGTGTACATGTGTGCCCGAGGCATCGTGCCACTATCACGTAATCTCTCAATAAACAGGAAATTTTGGAGCCGTGACCAAGACCAAGTTTCTTAATATTAATTAATATAATTGTAAAACCCATTCTAAATTCAGTTAAATTTATGTTTCATTAATTATCCTTTTCAATATTTTTAAATCCTGAGATTTTGCCTGAAAATCCTTAGATCCGGAGAAGAACCTTACGGTCCGGAGATTTCAGATAAAATCCTGAGATTTTGGAGGTCTGCGGACATTTTATCTTCTTTCTACATCATTCCCGTAACACGTAGATATTCATGAAATGCGACTTAAACTAATGTCTATTGACTATGGCTGACGATTTTATAAAAAATGATGTTTATAATAACATAAATAAGACGTAAACTACTACATGATCTGCCATTTCAACGCTACAAATTATAGTTATAGAAATATGGGACTGAACTCGTGAAAATTTTTAGGTATTCGAAAAGTTAACACTTGAAGAGACAATAACAGTTAAGTTCAATTTGATGATTTGAGATAATTAATTTTAAGTCTCCTCAAATGTCAGATATCAATCAAGTTTTCACACCTCAATATGTCACCATCGTTTTCTGGGCAGAATGGGAATGGGAATATTGTGTCAAATATATAGGGACAATTAACAGTAACACGGTCGTGTTCAAAGTATGATTTCTAGTTATTAAACATAAAAATAATTTTAATCCAGGAATGATAAAAGAAATATACGAATGATAATAAATTTTAGTTTTAAACATATGTTGGAAGGAAGTAAAATAGTAAACAAAATAATAACGCTTAACGGGCGTTGAATACAACGGCGATACATTGTTGAATTCATCCGTTTTCTCTTCCAATTTAGGGAGATCAAGTTACATAAAATATATTTTTTGAAGTAAACGCATTTTGTCAGAAAAACACGAGACGCTTATATATGTGTCTGTGGCAAATAGACAGTAACATGCAATCCACATTGTCTTTCTGATTCAAATTTGCAACCACATCTTTGATTGTTTTACGCTTTTCACAGTCAAATCTTGCCGACCAGACTTTTTAAAGCCTGCAATATTCGGAAATTCGTAAAACTTGAATTTATTGTGCCTCATCACAATTATTATTATAATTTATCATAAGCTTTAAGACGACACCGTGATCATGTCCGTTCATTCTGTTAGCAATGACACTGTTAAATGCCCCCTCACGCGTCGGTTTAGGATAAAACCAATATTTTCGTACCTAAACGTGGAGTACGACGCATGCGCACAACAATGTGAAAGAACTCTCCAATGAACAACCTTCATCACGACCGAATACATACAGTTTGGGAGTTTCAATAATATCGTTGTGGTAATTGCCCTTTCTTTTAAAAACATTCGCTAAAGAAGGAACACTTGACCATAAAAATATTTATGAATTAGAATATACACGATAAGCGGATTAGACTATGATCAGTCATAGTTATTATAATATTTGCTTTTAAACGATACTTATTCCGCTCAAGCTCTTGAACAAAACAGATCCAGAAAAATAAACATCGACATGTGCATGTGTTTCCAAAGATGACTGATAATTAAAAGCTAGCATTCAATGAGACGTGAGTCATTATTGTAGCATAAACGTCTCTTGTTTTATGTTGTCACCATAAAAGTCATCATTTCTCGCCATTTTCTTCTGCCACCGGGGGTCCACTTGCAATTTACAGGCGCGCCACCCCTCTCAAGCGGAGGGCTCATTGGTGGTGAAGATAAAGAGCTTATCACTACGTCATCGAAGGAGTAGGTGTCACTACGTGAACGCCACCCGGGTGAATTTTGAGATATGATAATCGGATCCGATCGAGGTCTTTCAGGATCACTGTCCGTTTCTGTAACAAACAAAAGAAACTGATCACTGTTAAACTGTTTAGAGTACTGCAATTAACATGTTTTATATAACGAAAACGGTTTTGTCAAACTTTAAAACTTGTATTCATTATGTTCTTTAATTTACCTAAATAAATTAAACAATGTCACTGGTAGTGAGTGTGTGCCTTTTGTCTTCTACAACCTACCTTCTATGTGATTCAACAATCCGTCCTCTGGCAGGGGACTCTCGGGGCTTGCACTGACGCCACTATTATAACCAAGCCCGATTGGAATCTGTATGAAAATAAGAGGTAATTTATAATGAACCAAAATACCATAACAAGGTATATACAATAAACTGAATGCGCACGCATGTTTTTGCGAATTAATGGTCTCCTCACACATAGGCGAAAGCCGCCCCCCCCCCCCCCCCCCCCAACGTCAACTTGCGATGACTGGCGAATGGGGCTAAAGCAAAATTCGTTCCCATTAGTATATGTACGTTGTACATCGTTCGTCACAGGTGTTCGTATGAATGCGTTTATGAGCGTTACCATACCTTGCGATTAGTCATGTTGGTCGGAAAATTTTGAACATGTTTAAAAAATTGTGACGAGTAAATGTTTAGTCTGTAATTCTTTAACATTCGTTTCAACACGGAAACAATCGCAACGTCTTCGCATAGCTTTCGTCAGCTGGCGTAAGAGGTCGCAAGTTATCAGGTGACCTGCTAAATTGCATATCAAGCGATCGATGACGATCCTATTACAAATCTTTGCGAAGATTTGCGAACTAGTACGAAATATAGCGAATAATAACGTATTGTGGCTAAATGAATCCGAAATTTCACGACGAATAAAGGCGAATAGTAACGACTGGTTGACGTTCGAAAACGAACGATATAAGCCTGTATACGAATCATGAACGGTTACTATGGCAAACAAATCTACGTGAATCATACGGAACTAAATCGCTTGAGTGGAGTTGAGTTTCACAAAAGGATTTATATATATATATATATATATATATATATATATATATATATATATATATATATATATATATATATATATATATATATATATATATATATATATATATATATATATATATATATATATATATGAATCGGGAGGTGGCTAAATATCAAAACTATTAGTTGTTACTTCGTCAAAATGGAAGATACATAACGCATGAGGCTGCAGTATGTGGCTGCTTTTGCCCACCAAGAAGTCTTTATGCAACAACTTAACATCCACCAGTTTATCAGAGGCAGATTAAGGCGGAGAAGGGAGCTATAGCAGTCGCATCTGGAGAAGACCATGGCTGCATCCCGAGAAAGGCGCCAATTTGGCATCGATGATCAGCTCATTATTGACCTAAGAAGAGAAGATCCTAGAAATATTCAAGAAATTTCTACGCATGCCAAGTAAAATGTATAATGAAATATTGGAAAGGGTCCGTCATCGCATTTGCAAGCAAACACCTGGTAAAGGGAGCCCTTGGATCCAGGACTTAAGTTAGCTACTACTCTACGCCTCCTGGTTTCTGGTACCAAGTACTAAGACATGCAGTACTTATGCGGATCGCTGAGTGGTAAAAGAAGTATGTCATGCTATATGTGAGGAATATGTTGATGAGGTTATGACAGCCCCCACGACACCTGAAGAATGGAAACAACTGGCTGATGGTTCCTTATATTATAATTATAAAGGTTTCTTCAGCATCGTCTTACTGGCTATCGTCGACTCAGACTACTAGTTCGTGTGGTGTGACCTTGGTGGTCAATACGTCAATATAAATTTTACTGCATTAATTTGGTAATTACACAAATTATATACAATAAATCATTATATTCAGAATGCACTGATTGACCATAAGGACAGAAGAGGAAGCCTCGTTCCTGGTGCCGACTGGAGTATAGATGGTAACTTGGAGGATACTGGAACGGTAAAACATCGGGGGAAACAATACAACAAGCGAAAAAGGAAAGCTTGTGAGAAATACACTTAACCACTGGGTCAACTCTCAAGCTGGAAGTGTGCCTTCGCAAAACAGGATGGTGCCAATTTGGATGATGTAAGTTAGTGTAATTTTATGAAAATAAATTAGTTTTGTTAAAAAATAGAATAATTAGCTCAAAGTCCAAAAAGGAAATAAATCATACTATTAATTTCAAAATATTAATAACAAACAGTAAATAAAAATAACTTAAAAATAATATTAAAGTAAATAAATAACGGCCAAATGCAGATATGCCCTTTCGTTAAGCCGCGCATGGATTCGGAAGCATGCGAAATGTTACGCTTAAATCCGCATATTTGAGTTCCAAATCGCTGACGAGAATAATGTAGATTGACCGCCCGACCCAATACATTTTCGTGAATAACAGTAACCGATCGTCTCAATTCGTAAATCATTCGGAACTAAAAGTTTCCCTTCGTATACCTTTCGTTATATTTCAAATTATGTAACATATTTGCAAACAGTTCCGCTCAAAATAAGAAATACAAATTTACCCAATTCGCCAGTCTGCGATAAAAAATCGCTTATGTGTGAGGAGGCCTTAAATAATTGAACACACAATCTACATTTTACTGCTGGTTGAAAAGCTATTTTAATGAAATAATTGTAGCTGTCATAAAGTTTGATCGTGCCAATAAGTTCTAAGCCACATATGTGGTAAAGACGTCCGCCGGATCGAGACCTAGTCAAAGAAGTAGGTTACTAAGTGACGGCGTCTGGAACATATGATAGGAATAAGAAAAAACGGTATTTACAAAAAAGGTCTCACATATTCCCTACTTGCAGGCCTTTAAGATATGGTTTACACTATATTTAATAACAGTGCAGTTTAATGCTGTTAGCCGTGATTGGATGCAGTCAGAGACGACCAATTTATAAATCCTCTACCAACTAAAACTATCAAGACATGTAAGTTTTCAAAAAATAATTGGTAAAGCCACGGGTGGAATGCAGGGTCATTACTACTTACATCACAACAGTCTGCATGCGCGTTTTGAAGTTCCGCCCGGAAGGTCACGTGACAATGGTCACACCGTGACCGGATATTCTGTGCAGAACAAATCCAGCGGTCATGGGTCAACTTCGAAGACCTAACATAAAAAGGTGGTTCTTCAGTCTAATATGATATTGGGTTTTGTAAAATGAATGAAATCAGATCGACTTTTATCTTCTATTTAACATGCTAATCATCTCCCAAATATGTCAGCTATCCGCTATTTTATAAACAAATATTGCACAACATAAACAGTCATTGTCTCGGTTTTTTGCTTTCAAATTTCAAAGGTCTGTTAAAATTACATTTTTGAAACCAACAAACTCAAATCTGAGACCAGTTTGAAACCCGACAAGTCTACAGCGTGTCACAGGGTGAGAAAATGACTCGAACCCAGGAAACAAGGCTAAGAGCGCTAGAGCTGTCACGGCTGAGATGACAGGGTCGCTATCAAATATTCTCCCGACATGTGAATATAAATTTGTACCGTGACTTGTAAATGAACAGGTATGCAGTGTAAAAAGGGCATCTTAAGTTTTCTGTAAATGAATTCCTCCGAGGCAGACAGTAGGTCCATGACCTATACTCAGCGGATTAAGGAAAATTCTAATTACTTTATACTTTAAAATCCCAATTATATACGCAAGTTAAAGTGTTACCATTCTATCACCATATTATGTAGTTACAATTCTAAACCAAACTTATAATAAATATTTAAATATCAAATCTATTTTGAAATGTATTAAGTTTTTCTTTATTTTTTCTCACGGAAACACATTGCCGTAAATACATTCCGGTTGTACATGTAAAATGATTGTTTCAAACTAAAAACCACTTGTGCACTTATTATTGAATGTCATTTTTTAAAGTAAATTTTCCGTTAAATAGGCTTTTTAATAAAAAGTACTGTTCCCATTCACATAAAAGAGATTATTACTGCTCTAAAGTCCACCCCTTCCTTGTTTAAATGCATACATGTATATTTATATGGAATTCTATCTCTAATGATGAGAAGCCTGTGATTGACAGTCAATGGCCCTATACACCAGGCGAGGTAGGCCCGTCATCTTCACGATGTACGTAACGTATAATACAAACTTAAAATTACGTTAACAACGCTGACAATGAAGCTGGTTTTGTTCTTCTGCTCCATGTTTGCTTTTAGATCAAGATTTCAAACAAGAATTATCAAACATTGGAGAGATTTTACAACTACAATAGGCCTTGAAATACTAAAATATGTATGCAGAAAAGCTCATTTTTTGAAGAATACGCGAGTTTGTTGCATGCACGTATGTTTTACCTTGGGACGACTTGGTGGCACAGCTGGCATTCTACCATCTTATCACATTCCCTTCGATGCCAGTTCAAGTCCCGGTATGGTAACCTCATACCACAGTCCGCACATTGTTCGATCCTGAACTCACATGTCCGCGCATGCGCGTCAACTTCACCTCGTTTCGCTTTCAAACTACATCCGGTATTATTACACTGGTAAAGTTCATCTGGTCTGTAAAAGTTTGGTCTATGGCAGACGTGTTTCTCAACGTCAACTCGGAATATCACCGTTTCACATCTTCTACAGGTCACCGTTGCGTATTCGCAAATTTCTAAATGTTTAGTCTTGTCTTTTTGCGCAAAAACAGTCTCACATCCGTGGCATTTATTTGGACATTCTTCTTCTCTATACCAACAAACACGTACATGTTTTTCCATTTCTCGCACTGTAAATTTCCGGCCACAAGCCTCGTTCGGACAGAGTTCGAGTCTATTCCTACACGTGCTTTCCTCGTGCTTCTTTAGATTTTTACGAAATGTCTTCTGCTTACAGAATCGACAGACGACCTGTTGGTAATTGCAGACCTGTACGTGATCATAGAACTCTGGCAGTTTGTTTCCTTCCACGCGGTACGTACAGTTTTCATTCAGACACTTCAGTTCACAGTTTTCTAAGACGAATTTTACTTTATTTATATTGAAAAATAAACTACTGTACAACACTAGTTGTTTACCAATGGCTGGCTTTCTCGAATACCCCGGTATGTCCCCGAACTTGATTTTTCCCAGTTTCTCGCTAGTACTTGCGGTATTCCACCACAAACTTCCACGCCGAAACTTACATTTAGGAGCTAAACATAGAAAACAAAAGGAAATAATAAAAATGGAAAAATGATAACCACTTTATGGTAAATCATCGTATTGTCTAGTTAAACACGTCACTTTAGAGATATAAATACCAACTGGAGATAAAGGTCTGACTTATCTAAAGTTGATGAATTATTAGTCACGAAATAAAAGTTAATTGTTAGGCAATAAATTAATTGCTAGGTTTCAAGTCGACCTCTTTTAATTGTTTTAGCTAAACATTGCTATATTTACACATGTATTAATCGATGTGACTGTTTTCATTGTTCAATGAAAAACATTTTCTCTTGGGCGTTGTTAGAAACTGAAGTGGGACAATGTGTTGGAATTCTCATTCCGTGTATTTGAATTTCGTACTCCTCTTGAAAGACCTTTTATATGAATTCCTCTCTCACAAAACAATATTACATATAAGAAATTGTTCTCACAATTGAGGAAATCTCACATGAAAGGGGGCTTAAGGAAGATGTACTCTCAATTGAAGCTTTTGTAGGAGAGTTCTCATTGTAAACCCTGTATAGAATTTCGGCTCCAGAGAGACACTCACCTCTTAATTGACACTCAATTAAGGTAATCACCTACTCACCAAATATTGCATGTACTATACGTTGGTGTTGTTCCAATGGCTCTTCTCGAAATCTCCAGGCATAAACGCAATTAAAACGCTTCAAATTGTTTGGCACTTTACAAGACTGAAGCTGAACAACGACAATCCGGTGGCGACCTTTCGTTGTGGCGTACTTCATGACGGCATGTTCCGCCTGGTATCGGCAGAATGGGTTTTTCACAAACTGCTTCGTCAAAAATATAACACTGATCTTGGATCTTTCAATACCCTTCTCTATCCAACTTTGGATCAACGTTTCATCTAAAATTTAGGATAAAGTACCTTAATTTAAGAAATATTTAACAGACATATTGAAAACAATTTTAGATTGATTAAAAGTATATATGGTATATATAAACCATAAGCTTTGAAATTCACACTGAATAGCCTTATATATCTTGTAAATTGTATACAAAACATAGGGCTTTTAAAATTCCTTTTTGTTAGTTTTGTCTACACGTTACACACCTTTTGACACGTTTGAAAGACTAAAGAGATAATAATAAACTTTATTGCAAAAGAAAGTGTGCACTTTGTTTTCGGTATTTTTCATTAACTGCTTTTAAATGCCTAAATATTTGGTATCAAAATTAAAATTAGATCATAGATAGTGTTACTATAGAATTTAAATGAACTAATTTCAAGTTCAATACCAAATAAATCCCAGGACCTATTTGTCTTTGTTTTTGTTAGGCTGCCAAAGAGTAACAATGTCAGGTTTTAAAGAGGTACAGCAAAACGTTTTAAATACTTTTAATTTCCTCCGAAACGGGAAGTAGTCAGGGACGGAGACTTTATCTACTTGTTTTAATTTGTTTTTTTTTAAATTCATTATTATCTAAAAAATATATTGTAGTTTGAATATTTATCAGCTGCATTTGTTAGCTTGCTAGAATGGTTTCAGTATTGTAAATGGGTACAAATAGTTTTACCTGTAGAATTCATTTGTTTTTATCTTTTGAGTTGTGTGTTATTCACAATATATGCAACAAATTGTTCAGAACAATGTTTGTAATAATATATCGAGTATATTCTAATAATTATTTGACAATAGCTCAACTTTCCAAGAAAAACTTCTCCAAAATGTGTACATTACCTTACTGTTTGCGTCCTTTTAGTCACGTACAAGTTATTTGTGAAATAAAAAGTAATTCATACTTACTTGGCAAAGCATCTGTGTTTGGATCGTACACAGTCAGACGACGCTGTTTCAAAGTTGTGATGATTGGTAACACGTCACTTTGATCTTCTTCGGAATACGCGGCATATATATCGTAACCGGTGTAATGGCCAGCTCTGCCTGGCGTTCCTCCACGAGAAGACTTCCTTCTGCTACACGACATGCTCCCTAGTGTGTTTCTGGCGGACCTTCTTCCGGTAAAGGAACACGTACGATCATTGGTACTGCTTGTGGACCGTCTGGTGTCGCAACTTCCGGTACAAGGCAAACTTTTGTTTCCAGTCACACTTTTGTTGCCAGACACACTTCTGTTACCAGCTGAACCAGTACTAGATGAGGCCCCATGGTGTGCAGCTAGGTCCCTCTGCTGTCCTCCGCCATTAGACGTTGCAATGGTTGCGTCTCTTTCAATTTCCCCGTGATGCCGGTCCATCCGTATTGTTTACGCATGAATACTATAGGAGATATTCGTTACTATTTTAGTTTTACGTATTAAAAAGATATTTAATACGATCTTTCTATCATTTTAAGTTCGAATTTTGGTATGTTTGTGTAAACCTTTAAAATGTGACCCCAGATATACTACCAACGCACTGCAAGGCAAATTATATCACACGTTCATATACAATGTGCGATTTGCTTGAAAAGCGTTGAATTTCATGTTTATTAAGTAAACTAAGGAAGACATTGATATATATTTATCGTATGTACATTTTACAAACCTCATAGACTGTGAGTAGAGCCAGATTTGAAATTTCCGTAGGAAACGTTGCTGTATGCTGAAATATTTCATATCAAATTCATAAATCAACGTGACAGATGTTGAACTAGTGAGATTAGAAATAAATGAGACACCAAATAAAAATAATTGAGAAGCAAACTTTAAGGGGCATTCCGATAGATATTAAATTTCACCTTCTTCCCAGCTTGAACTTCATTATCTACAAACTACACTCCTTTCGGACTTTGAGATATAAACATACTTAAAGCGTGTACCTATAATTTGATACAAACGTCACATCTCAAGTGACTTACCGAGCCAACTAAAATTTTGTAGTCTAGAAAAAAAAAACGAATTTTGTACTTGCATTACGTTTCATGACTGACAATAAAGAACTATACGTATGAATTATTTTTAGGAAAGACAAAAAATATCCCCGGAAAGTACAGGGTTTTGAATATAAAGTTGCTGATATCTTACCACTGCATCATTGAGCCGGATGTAGAAACTGACGTTTTCCAATTGTATATAGATGGAACAAAAACAAAACAAAATTGATATTTTCTTCCGTATACCATTAAGTTTTGATAAAAATGATCAAATTGGGTGATACGACTCTGTTATCAAATTTGCACAATATATTAAAACTGAATATAAATTCATCACTCGACATAATGTGATTTACCGAAACCGAAAGTACACAAACTACACAAATGCACCTCACGTAACTTATCGTGCTTTTAATTCTTTGCGTTATTTGATTTTATTTACACGTTACAAATTATTTAAAAAATAAGAAGAAAGAGATAAAAGTCCTCTTTATAGGGCTTCTTTATTTCACACAACCGAAAAACTGTTTCATCCACGCTGTTTACATGTATCTTTTTTAAAGAAAATTCTTGTTTTACGAGGAGTCATTTAAAAGAGAATAATAATTAAACACACCGCCATATTACCATCAGGCAATTCACTCCTTACAAAAATTATAATAATGTTGCAAGCATAGCGAGCATGTAAAGCCCTCTAAAGGACACTGTCACTACTTCATAGTCTCGACTGCAATCTCTATTGCTAGATTGTGTTGAATGGAATATAATTCATCATTAAAATCCTCATTTTGTAGAAGTACAACTCGATCTAAGGCTTAACCGAAGTTTCATAAACTTGATAGCGGCTATGAACACAGTCATCATTTGACAACATTCATTCCGATAAAATGTATTTCTTCTTTTAAAGAGTTAAAAAATTTAATATCAAACCTATGCTGTTCACAAATCGATTAAATATGAAATAAATTTAATTCATGTTAAGATAGTCCTTCTTGTGAAGTTCGATCATAGACAATTATTAATATCTAGGTATCACAGAGAAGTTTTGCAATTTTTCATGTTTTTTATAGGCCTATAAATTAAAGGATCTGCGTGGTATTTTTAATGTCTGAAGTATTTGTTATAGTTTATATAGAAAGTGATAGAGGTAGCTTGTGGTGGAGTGGGATGTAGTTTGTATGGGTGGGTGGGGTATGATCCTTCCACCTATAATTTCAAGCTGCAAAAAAAACGGCCCGGCTCTCATGGCGTTCAGTTGTCTGTACCTCAGCCGCAGACTGCACACACCTTACCCTTAGGTTTTATGTATGAAGATAAACGAGCGTTCAGAATGGTTATTGTGATTTCAGACTAGTCGCTTATCTCAAGAAGTTAAGGTCAAGTCTCTAGTCTGACCAGACACAAGCTGGAGACTCTCAAGTCTCAGTCGGGCATGCGCAGCAGGTATCGTGCAAAGACCATGAGGGTATTAAAAAAAGGACTTACCAAATGCGTTCTATTAGCTACGTCACAGAGAATACACCGATTAAGTTTGTTTCACAATCGATACATTATAATTGCGTTGAAAGTGATACACTTTTAAGCATGTTATCAAATTATCAACTTGTTTGGGAAAGTACAGCGGGAAATCCCCGCCTACGTAAATTATTTGCTACTTCACGGTTGATAACTGTAAGTACACGGCCTACGGAAGCATATAACGACCATTTCTTGTCTTGGGAGTCAAGTAATTTATTATTGTGTTACGTGTAAATTGTTAGCTCAAATTTAGATGGTAATAGATTATATGAAGAAAGACCGGGGAAGCTGGTCACAGAAAGCAATTGAAATGATAAACAACGCGAAATGTCGACCTTGCAGTTCCTGTTCTGAGTCTACTAGTGGCTTTTACTGACATCCGGATAAACATTACTTCAGAGGGACGAAGGATACTATTTTCTGGTCTTCGGTCACCTTTATCATTCAATCTTAGCAACTCCAAGCAATTCACAAACATTTCGTCTTATGCCATTTCAAGGCAAAGTTGGAAAGGTCGTACCTTGGTACCCCCCCCCCCCCCCCCCTGCTGACACCCCCTCTCGAGCCAAAAAAAAACCCACAAGGCAACCAGACAGCAAATTGCATTGAATTTTATCTTTTTCGCAAAAAAAGCCATGAACAATATTGCCGTGGGACAGGGGGCACCATGGGGGTTACCAAGGTATGATCCTTAAACCTGTGTTTCAAGGTTTCAAGGAAAGGATCATATTTTCAAAGAAGTAATTGATAGAAAGCTTTTAGAAAGTAACACTACTGTAGGCGAAGTGAATTCTGTTATTCAACAGCTTTTGCGTCATTGTTCAAACACTTCCGCTTCCGAGACTACCAACGATAATGCACCTTCATCGCGTGATGATGAATTGACTGCTTTACACGAAGCTGTTGAAAATGTGAGAAAAATCAAACAAAGAAGACCTTCTGCATCATGTGAAGAGGACCCCAGTAATGATTTGCTGAAAGACTTTATGAAGACAATATCAGATAATATACTCGAAATTCGACGAGAACTTCAATCACATATGAACCAAACCTTAACACAAATAGGAGAGATCAAGGATGCAGTTAGCAGTCTTAAGAAACAATATCAATTATACTCTCGTGATGTGACAACTTCTGTGGAAGAAGTAAAGGAAAGTACCACGAAATACAACATCAGCTGAATTCTGTAAATGAAAGCGTACTGCGAAAGTTACAATCTGTGACGGATACTATCAAAGTTCAGATCTCAACACAGATTCCGAAGCACGGCGGATTCTCTCAGAAGAAAGAACAGTCGCATCCTGTTTTGAAACCATCACCTGAGAATAAGCCCCAGAGTACCACTCAGGAAAATCTAAAGAGAGAAGGCCTGTCTAGAAATAAAATCATGGATCAAAGGCAACGCGACACAGATGAAACATTATTGAAACGACCATTTGGTAAAGAAAAAACATTGATTATCGGTGACTCCCTCTTGCGAGGTATACAAAAGCGAGGGCTAGCGACAGACGTAGAAATAAAGACCATGCCAGGAGCTAAGTTAGATGAAGTGGCTAGGCGTTTGATGGAATATGACTTAGCAAATTTCTCCAACATAATAATCTACATAGGTGGAAATGACGTAGCGTCAGGAAAAAGCGTAACGCGGTTTCGCGCAGAATTAGTTGAAACAACTACGTCGCTACAAGAGAGAGGCTGTGTAGTTTGTATTTGCAATGTCTGCCCAAGAAGAGATGTTGATGTTCAACCCCTAAATGAGGCCATAGCAGAAGTATGTAAAATCACAGCTGCTACCTATATAAATGTCATCAGTGCATTTATATACGGAGATGGAACAACGGCGAGCCATTACTATAATAAAGATGGCATCCATCTTAACGAAAGAGGGACCAGAACACTTGTGTCACGGATTAACAAAGGAAAAGTGATCATCAAGCACAAACAAGATCAATTCAGTAGAGATGCAGTGCCGCAAGAATCCAGGGATTTCCATGATCATACTTGGCGTATGAGAAGTGAACGACGGAAATGGCCAAGACGAAGCAGTAAAACATGTTCATATTGTGGAAGAAACAATCATATTGCACAAAACTGTTACCGTGCTCAGCGTTGGTAGGAATTCAATGACAGACACTCCCAACAACTGGTTTGTAATAACAAATTTACCCAGCTAGCAACACTATGTCAATGTAATTTCCTTTATTGCAAATGTAATCTTTATGAAGTATCAAACATTGGCAAACAGACCAGTCAAAATGCTTTATTACATGACAAAAATTTCAATAATAACTCTTACACACTGGAAACTAGTACTAAAGAATCAAGCAACGTTGACATTAAAACAAGAGGAATATTACCATTGTGTAACCAATGTAATTTTGGTGACAATTCAGTTGTCGAAAATGATAAAAATATCTAATAAAACTATTTTCAACACTAAAAATAGTACGAAACTTAATGCCACTCATGTTGAAAAAGAAATTGACTCTCCTGGTCTACCATATTCGCTACCAGTCTTAACTTGGCCGACAACAGATTGCGCATTAAAATTTTCTTTCCATAAAAAAGGTATACACGTTGGTAGTTTTAACGTGCAACATTTATTGCCTAAGTTAGATGACGTTAAAATTTTACTTAATGACGTAAGTTCTGTCGATATTTTTGGCCTATGTGAAACTTTTTTAACAGAAAATATCTTAAATTCGGATTTGCATATTAAAGGTTTTACCTTTGAAAGGAAAGACAGAATCTTAAAATCTGATGGAGGAATTCTTGTGTATATCAATGAAACTATACCATATGTGAGACGCTTTGATATTGAAGACGAAAATCTTGAAAGTGTATGGCTAGAAATCAAATTTCCTAATAGTGAACCATTCTTAACTAATTTTGTATACAGACCACCTAATTCCCCTCAGACCTGGATAGATATTTATGAAAGGCAGCTGTCAAAAGCTGAATCATTTAGCCATGAATTATTTATACTCGGCGATTTAAACATTAATTTTACGCCACCAAATATTTTTAGTAACAAGAAATGGGAACAAGTTATTTGTGATTTCGGGCTATCTCAATTAATAAGTACCCCTACTAGGGTAACTAAATCTTCTTCAACTATTATTGATCATATTTATGCTACGTCTCCCGATCTTATACCTGAGGTTTTAGTACCGCAGGTTGGTTTAAGTGACCACCTTCCAGTCTTATTCACAATGATATATAAAAATGATATTAAAAATGTAGAAAAACATAAAACTATAACTTACCGATCGTTTACAAATTTTAACGAGTCGGACTTCCTCGCAGACCTAAATCTATCCAATTTAGGAAATATAGAATATTTTATTGACCCAAATGCCTCTTTAAATTGTTTGTATGATATCTTAAATAATGTTTTGTCAAAACATGCACCACTTAAATCAAAACGTGTAAAGCGATTGCGCCAACCTGGTTGGTATAACGATGAAATTAAGCAAGCCAGAAAAAAGCGTGATAGGTACAAAAGCTGCAAAGACTGGACAGACTACAACATCTGGCGAAATAAATGTAACTCGTTTATTAAAGTAAACAAAAAATCATACATTAATAAAGCCGTTCAAGATCGCAAAGATCCTAAATTCCTTTGGGATAGTATAAATTGTTGTTTAAATAATGGCGATTCGTCTTATTCCCGCCACTACTTACCATCTATGTTGCGTATAGATGATGACATCATAACAGAGAATGAAAACATTCTAAATGCACTAAATGATCATTTCGTAAGTATTTCTAAATGTTTAACAAAAAACGAAATTAAGAAAGAAAATTTTCAATACCTTAGTGTTTATTTAAATGAAAAACTGAAACACAAATGTTTTAACATTGAACTTATAACTCCCTTTGAAGTAAGTAAAATAATTGAAAAACTAGATATTAATAAATCTACAGGCTTGGACTACTTAGGGCCATATATCATCAATTATGTAAAGATTATATATCTGTACCAATAGCTTCAATTATAAACAGCAATATTGTGCAAGGTATTTTTCCAGATCAACTAAAACTTGCTAATGTTATTCCTATACACAAAGGGGGAAGTAAGGAAGATGCGAATAATTATAGACCTATTTCTATCTTGCCAACTTTATCCAAGATTTTTGAAAAACATATTGCAAATCAGTTATATTTATTTTTTCAACAAACGAATATAATTTATGAGTATCAGTCGGGGTTTAGAAAACAACACTCCTGCCAAACTGCTTTGGTGAAAATAATAGATTCCTGGTTAAAGGAAATTGATTCAGGGAAAATGATTGGAACAATATTTTTAGATTTTAAAAAAGCTTTTGATCTAGTTGACCATAACATCCTTCTTTATAAATTAAAATTATATCACTTCTCAAATAACGCTATAACTTTTTTCAAATCATACCTCTCAAACAGAAAACAGTTAATTAAAAATGGTGCAATACGATCACAAACTCGTCATATTATTTCTGGTGTACCCCAGGGCTTAATCATAGGCCCCCTTTTATTTTTATTATACGTAAATGATTTACCGCTAAAAATTACATCAGGGGTCGATATGTATGCTGATGACGCAACTATACACGCATCTGATTGCAAACTAGAAGTAGTACAAATGAAACTACAGTTAAGTTTAAACGAAACGCAAAAATGGTGTTCAATAAATAACATTATCATAAACCCAATCAAAACAACATGTATGATCATTGATTCAAAGCAAAGGATCAATAATAACCATGAACTCAAATTATCTGTTGGGAATAAATTGCTTCAAAATGTAAAATCACAAAAATTACTAGGCGTCTATATTGACAACTGTCTTAACTGGAGTACCCATATAAATCAAACTTGTAAGAAACTTGCATCAAAATTATGTTTATTTAAACGAATATCATTCTTTCTAACAATGGAAATGAAACAACTCTTCTATAATGCATATATTGCATCTACTTTTGAATATGGTTGTATTGTTTGGAGTAACGGTAACCGTCGCGACTTAAATAGAATATACAAAATTCAAAAAAGAGCAGCAAGAATAATTCTTAAAAAACCTGTTCGCACACCTACGAAAGATCTTTTTCATATCCTAAAATGGCTTTCTTTTGAATCAAGATGTAAATATCACGCTGCACTATTAGTCTACAAATCTATACATAATTTGGTTCCAAAATACATCACTAACCTTGTAAAAGTATCTAATAACCCTCGGTATAACTTGCGATCTTCTTCAAGAACTGATATTGAACACTTAATAGGTAAAACTAATTTAATTAAAAAATGTTTCAGCTATACAGGTATGAGCGTATGGAATGATATCCCTTATGAAATTAGATCTGTCTCTTCCATATATTTATTCAAAAAACATTTAAAAACTTACTTGTTTGAAATACAACCTCTTTAAATTGTTATTACTTTTGTATTTGTATATAGTTTTTCACATAATTTTACTCGATGCATATTTGTAATCGAAATTTGCCTATAGCATGTATAGTGTATATGATTAATTGTGTCTGTCTTTAAGTATTGATGTTTTATATGTTGTAATATATGTTTTTCGTTTATCCATTTTAGAAGGCCTCATTAAAAATAAGCAATATCTTCATTTGACTAACTTTTTATACTTGCAAATATTGTATTTGTTTGTATTAATTTTGTTGTCATAGATTTTGTCTTAATGAGTTACCTTCTTAAAATAAAGAGATTATTATTATTATTATAAACTGGTACTCCAAAAACCACGCGAGAAAACGGCGGGTACATTCATTCTTATATACCTGTAATTCGTCTTTAAGTATGACCTTTCAACGACATTTACTACATTTACCAACTTGGCTCTTTTTTAAGTAATTATTAATATACGTCAAGATAAATCAAAACATCTATCTCTTCATGTTATCTAAATGAAGATAATACATAACGTTGTGTATTCGTGGAAAAGTTTGAAAAACGGTTAATAACGACAGAGATCCGGATAACTTAGAACAAATACCTTGGGTTTTCAGAAATGTATACATATATTTAAAACCCCTGTCACACTAGAGCCGCGTTGTAACAGCGATCTCACGGCGTCTAAGAAAATACAGAAAGACGATGTGCGCGGAGTGGCATCCACTTTAATTCTCAGGTGTATAGATTGCGGGAAAACATGTTTACAACGCCCCACTTTGTTTATCAACTTTATCATTATTATTATGACCTACCTGTACTATTTCAAATTTTGTACTAACTTAAGGCAGTTTTAATATATAAAGAAATAAGAGGCAATCAAATATCCATGTTTAAACTTACCAGCGAGTTGAAAATGAGAGAGAGAGAGAGAGAGAGAGAGAGAGAGAGAGAGAGAGTACTGGTAAAACCGTAATTGTGTGGACATTTTCACCATTTTTTACCGGACTCTGGGCACCTATCGTACTTCTGCCAAGTTCTGGGCACATTGTGTGGGTCCCCACAATTTATGTCATGGTGAGGTCATAAAATGTATTAATAGCTATGTCCCCTCAAAAATGAGAGTAATGAAAACTTGATCTGACCCCATATATCATACAGGAAATCGAGAGGGGTGTCCCCAGAATGCGAGAGAGTTCTAGGATACCGTAACTGCGGTGACTCAAAACCGGAGAGAGAGAGAGAGAGAGAGAGAGAGAGAGAGAGAGAGAGAGAGAGATATTAAATTTTCATTCTGCTTTCGTTCTTAACATCCTGATATAATATGCGATCCTTTCTTCAAGGATGTTTAGATGTTAACACGCAAGTACATGCATGTTATCGAGCTGTATAGCCGGGGGAATTCTGCGAAATATCTACTTAACTGTGTCGTAATGTTTAAGAAAATACTTAATAGTTATTTTAATAAGACAAGTTCGCTTTCTCTCGAATCACATTTTTTGAAAGCGTATGGCTGAATATTCAAGAGAAATTCATTGAATTCTAAACATTATCAAGTCCTGGGTTGTACAATATTTAAAAAAAAAATCACAATTTATACAGTGCTGCGTATGCGATTTTTCGGATAAACATCTCTGTCTTTCAACCCTTAGCAGTTATTGTGCTCTAACAGGGGATCAAAGCCATGACTCAAGATGACTCGAACGCATGAACGAAGAAAGACAATTATCACACATCTATAGAGCCCATGTTACTAAATAGATCGAATCGAAAACTTCTTACAAATCGATCCAATCAAATCCGCAACTCTACCAAAGTCGAAATCGAGATTCCAGATTAATCAAATCCACGAATACAAAATAAAACAAAATAAATCAGAATCACTGACCGAATTCGTGATAAATCTTTATCACTGAATTTGAAAAAAAATCAAACACACGACACCAGGCATGTAAAGTAAACTGTTCTGAATTTTAACAAAACAAGAAATTTTGAAATAGCCAGTTGTATGCGACTTTTGAACACAACTAGTACAATGTATAATCTGTTATATACTTTGGGAAAATACTGCAAACAAGCCAAACCTTTCAGTATATTTACACAGTATATAGAACAATAAACAATGTAACACGATTTCAACATTTACATAATACTGTTTTGTTTACTCTAAAGCGTTTATATTAATTTCAAGACAAATTCCTTGTTTTAATAAAAAAACAACATAAGAAAGACAAGTGGCCCGGCCATTTTGCATTCATAGTGACTCCGGTATGCCGGAGTTAGTTACTCGTTTGCATTTTAAATAAATTTTGATGGTCACTGTTTTTCAACAATAGATGGAAATATAAAAGGCCATGCAACAAGGCTAACTACATAAAAATGAATTTTGAAGATACGTTCACTAAATTGATTTAGGCTTTATTATAATGTTTTTTTCCAAATGCTGTTTTGAAAAATAAAAATAATATTTTCTTATTTATCCTAGAATATCTCAGCATGACTTGCTGTTTTTTTTGTAATGTTTCCGTGACAATAGGACGTTTTTTATCATTTAATTAAATATTCCAGTAAATATTCCAACATGAACTCAGAACTTGAATTAGTATGTAAAGTTGAAAATTTAGTTTGGGCATAAGATTTAATGTTTTAGCAAAAACAAATTCTTGAAAATTTCTTTTTTATGCTGAGAAGTAAACAATTAAATTATATTTATGATTACACAGAAAGCATTAATATTTTCTGAATTTAGTCTTTAATTTTCTAAACTTATTTTTATGAACAACTCCTACTGAACAAATTATTCTTTAAATATGTGGTTCACTTGGCCAATGAATTAAGTACCATACAAATAACAATAAAAAGGACAAACAAGTCTTAAATTTCCAGAGTTTTTCGAGATCACTAATGATTTCACTGAGCTAAAAAAGTTCATTTAGTATAAACAGCTCTAACAGGTACAGTGAAAGACTGCTATTGGGACTGTGGCCGTAATAGAGAATTGGTCTTTATTTTGGAGGCGGTATACAATGTACCAAAAATATGTAAAACAAAACAGTGAAATGGTGGACCTCGGTGTTCTTAATTTTGAGGTGGTCTTTATAAGGGGTTTTACTGTAGCTGGATATCACTGCAATAAAATTTTGAAAACTAGAAGTTTAAACATTTTATTCATTTTATTTTTGTTCATACTATACAACAAGTCAGCAAATAATGTACAATTCCAACTAAAGGTTTTTATGAAGATATATAAAACTAGATTAATTACAATCAGCAAATGATGTTCTTTACAACTCATTTATTCTGCAGCTTCACATCTGCACTCTGTATTCAAGATTCATTCCAGATAGATACCATTTTTCTACAAAACCATGATTTTCTCTACCTAAGGTAACTATTATAACAATTTTAACCTGAAAACTAATACAGGTAGCTTGCTGTTCCCAAGCATATATACATTTACAGATTTTAGTCAACTGGAACTGAAATTGGGCTGGTCACAGGAAAAGGCGACTTTAGTGATAATTTGGGGGATTTAAGTGGTAACTGTTCATCTTATTTTGTCAAGAACTTACTATTATCTATCATTTTAATTAAAATGGGATTTGTTACATGTTTAAACAACATAATGGTATTCTACCAGCAAATGCATTACAAGAAATGCCGTCTGTTGAACTTGATGACATCACTTCAAGGATTGATGTCAGCTTTACAAATACACCTTTTCCCTTGACAAGTCCCAAATAAGAATTTACAGGCTAAGAATGGATACTTACACAAAATAACCATAATTCTTTACTCCATATATATGCATTTTATGTGTGTGAGACCAGTGTAGATCCATATCAGCCTGAACATCTGTGCTGCCTGGTCCGAATTGCACTGGTCACATCTTGGTCAGAAATAACATAATAAACAAGAGGGTCCATGGGACCCTGGGTCGCTCACCTGCGAACATCTGTTCAATGGTTCGGACAAAAATTAAGACCACTGGACCTAGATTTCAAGGTCACATGACCCAGTTTCGAACTTGACCAAGATATCATCGAGATAAACATTCTGACCAAGTTTGAAGAAGATCGCATCAAAATTAAGACCGCTAGAGTGCGGACAAGCTTTTTTCTATAATTTGACCTAGTGGCCTAAATTTCAAGGTTACATGACCCAGTTTCGAACTTGACCTAGATATTATTGGGATAAACATTCTGACCAAGTTTGAAGAAGATCTAACCAAAATTACGACCACTAGAGTGCGGAAAAGCTTTTTCTATAATTTGACCTAGTGACCTAGATTTTAGGATCACATGACCCAGTTTCGAACTAGACCTAGATATAATTGGGATAAACATTCTGACCAAGTTTAAAGAAGAACGGACCAAAATTACAACTGCTAGAGTGCAGACAAGCTTTTTCTTTAATTTGACCTAGTGACCTAGTTTGAAGGGTCACATGACCCAGTTTCGAACTTGACCTAGATATCATTGGGATAAACATTCTGACCAAGTTTGAAGAAGATCTAACCAAAATTACGACCACTAGAGTGCGGACAAGCTTTTCCTATAATTTGACCTGGTGACCTAGATTTCAAGGTCACATGACCCAGTTTCGAACTTGACCTTGATATCATTGGGATAAACATTCTGACCAAGTTTGAAGAAGATCGGACCAAAATTACGACCACTAGAGTGCGGACAAGCTTTTTCTATAATTTGACCTAGTGACCTAGATTTCAACGTCACATGACCCAGTTTCGAACTAGACCTAGATATTATTGGGATAAACATTCTGACCAAGTTTAAAGAAGAATGGACCAAAATTACAACTGCTAGAGTGCAGACAAGCTTTTTCTTTAATTTGACCTAGTGACCTAGTTTGAAGGGTCACATGACCCAGTTACGAACTTGACCTAGATATCATTAAGATAAACATTCTGTTCAAGTTTAAAGAAGATTGCACTATAATTAAGACTGCTAGAGTGCGGACAAGCTTTTTCTATAATTTGACCTAGTGACCTAGATTTCAAGGTCACATGACCCAGTTTCGAACTTGACCTAGATATCATTGGGATAAACATTCTGACCAAGTTTGAAGAAGATTGGACCAAAATTATGACCACTAGAGTGCGGACAAGCTTTTTCTATAATTTGACCTAGTGACCTAGATTGTAGGGTCACATGACCCAGTTTCGAACTTGACCTAGATATCATTGAGATAAACATTCTGACCAAGTTTGAAGAAGATTGGACCAAAATTCCGTCCTCTAGAGTGCAGACAACAATTGTGAACGGACGGACGGACGGACGACGGACGAACCCCCCTCACAAAAGCTCACCCTGTCACTACGTGACAGGTGAGCTAATAAAAAAGCAAACAGTGTAGATCCTGATCAGATGGTTAAGATGTGCCAGCTGATCTTGATCTACACTGTTGGACCATGTGATAAAGTTGTATCTATGAAGGAGAGGGTTAAATACACAATTACTTGGTGGTCATGGGTTATTAACATTACACTATTCTGAATCTTGATTATCATAAAATCCAAGTAAAACAAAGAACACACATATACACAAAATGAGCTAACAAAAATCACAGATATTTAATATAAATTTAATTTGGGTTAATTTTCATTCATCTGGAATTTATTTCAATTGAAAGATGATATCTTACTCTGAAATATTCCAAAAAATTCTGTACAAAAATTATGACAACAGAATTACAAAGGCAAGTATAAACCTGAACTACTTTTAAGAACTTCTGCAAACAAATGCCTTTTTCAAATTTGAGTTTGTTTTGTATTAACCTTTGCTCCTTACATATATGGCTTATACACAGCAACATTTGCATTACAGTAAAAATGTAGACTACAATCAGACTATACAAATGTGCTGCAACTGTATAATCTAGCTATACAATTGTTGCAAAATGCAAGTTTAATTGGCTCATGGAGCATTAACTTTGAAGCCTTACATATAAATGCCTGCATTCATTAAAATATGGTCTATACTTTCCCAATGTACTCGTAATATTCTAGCAGTCATCCATGGTTTACATTATTCAAGTAAACAAGTCATCTTTTATGACTGATGACTCAGATGAAAACTGTTCATTTACAAAAAAATGTCATGAAAACATACAAACTTAACACTGGAATAGCTATATACATTGATGTGTGGTATTTAACAGGATAGGATTTCTTTAATCTTTCATCTATGTGAACTGATCAAGAATAAATTACATTTAAATTGGTGTGATGCATATTTATGCACCCAAATGATGTTCAATATCTAAATGATCATACACCAATCTTGGTTTTTCCATAAAGGATTACAGGTTTTTTTGTAAGATCTTTGGAACAAGTATGTTTAAGTGTAGATAATTACCAGACTACATGGATGCAATATCTAACATGTGTCTACACTTATTACCAATACAAACAGCCAACAGTATAGACCTAAATCAGACTGTATCAATCTACTTAGATCGCTAAAAAGGTCTTGTCAATTCCCACTAGGCTTAGCTTGCAAGTGTTGTTTCATTACATCAGGGGACAACTCTTTTTATTTCATCTTTTTCCTTGACTAAAACAAACTGTATGTTGCACTTTTCAACAAATATACACAATTAAACCTTCTTTTAATGCTCAATATATTATTGTATTTATTTTGCTTTAATTCTTATTTGATAAATACTTTTGTACGGACTTGAAAAAAATAAAACATAAAGGGGGTTCTGTATTATATACTTCTACTATTATCTCTTTTCAAATTTTCTCATTTTGATGCTCGAGAAGACTAGTTTTCTTTTACCTTCCTCATGAAATTGTTCCCTATTTAATTATTTTTTCTACATAGATAATCATGGTTAAACTGCATACATAACAACTGAAGATTACGTCAACTGATGAACACAATGACAAAGTAAATAATGGTCAAAGTTCAGCAAAAACTGGTGGCAATGCTTTAATATTTACTGGTGGAATTAATTTTCCTTACTGGTGGAATTATATTTCCTTACTGATAACTTATATCAAAGACCAAGGTGTTTAAGTTATTATAATATAACAAATGTACATAACACTGTGATTATCATGTTATGTAAACTCTGTTTTCGCAATAGTCTATCTTTTAAAATACTAGTCCTGTAAAGGAATCGTCTTCACACAATTCTCTGTAAATATGGAATGTCTTCAGCCGACCAACAACTGGTATTCAACGTCTATAAGTCCATGAAAATACACTATTCCGATCCTAACTTTGCACCAGCAATCTGTAATACAAACAGTTTAACATTGAATTCAAGAAACCAGTCATGTTGGGTTTATAATTAAATACAATGCTTGACTGAACAAGCTATATACATTCTTTTTTTAACACATCTGTAACTTTTTTTATATAAAAAAGTTACTATTATTTTAAATTATGTACTTGAATTTTAAATACACCATGAAGAAAAAATTATGTTTACACATTCAGACTTTATATTCATATTTTTAGCTGATTCCAACTCTTACATATGTCCACATAGTACCAGGATAACCTTTGTTATCTCCCTTGTTTAGACAAATCTAATTTTAATTTACCCAAACGATCAGTATTTGCCCAGAGTGTTCAAATAAACAAGTGGAAGTATTAATTGTCAAAATCATTACTGTCTTTTGTTAACTTCACATCCATATCTTTTCTTTAAATTAAATTTTTAGGCATTTTTTGTTCTGTATATCTGGTTTTATAGAAATGGTAAAAAGTGGACTTTGATAAGTTGTTCAGAGCAGTTGGATCGCTTCAGATGATAGAACACAGCAATTAGGTAGAATCTGAGAAAAGCATTATTACATATTATAATCAGCAATTTGGTTATTTATAGCAACACTCTTCACTTCAGCCCTT
The DNA here is from genome assembly GCA_038501625.1 of Corbicula japonica. Taxonomy (NCBI): domain Eukaryota; kingdom Metazoa; phylum Mollusca; class Bivalvia; order Venerida; family Cyrenidae; genus Corbicula; species Corbicula japonica. The sequence goes on along the minus strand of JAZAYU010000008.1, from coordinate 20,184 downwards.
TTTTTATTTCAGAAACTTGTTGTTATGAAACTAAGTTTTAACAAGGTAGATAGGAATAGAATAGTAGGAACAGAGTAGCCTGAACAAACAGCTTGAAACACATCATGGTGAGTGTAATAGTTGGAGACGATATGCATTGGAATCAGAGGAGAGGATAAAAGGTAGAATCCAAAAACAAGACAATCTTAACATATAATGTCTCTGCAAATATAAGCTGTATCTTATAAAGTTTTTCTTTACGGCAAGTTTCAGTATCATATCCAGAGTTAATAGCTTAAAGGATGTTTCAACCTTAAAGATTTAGACATACCTGAAGAATGGAAACAATCACACCAAACAGCCCAATGGCACTGCCAAAGATTTCAATTATTAGGATTTTCACGAAGAGACTAGCGCTCTGAGCATCTGCGAGGGCAGCTCCTGAGCCGACGATACCAACGCAAATCCCACAGGCTATATTACATATACCCACTGTTAAACCAGCAGCAAACATTCGGAATCCTGTAAAATGTACATTGAAAATATATGTTAATACACTGAAAAATATATTAAGTCTTCTTTTCCCCTTGTTAAACAAAACAGACTTTTTTCTGTTGTGATAATATCAATTGGAAGATTATGTCTAAGCGCTCAGTTCACTGGTAAAAATATGTAGATGGATTGGTCCTTGCTATTCCTAACAAGATGCATTGCAATGCGTTGAAACCAGGTTTTCAACAACCAAGTATTGACATCTTGAGTAGAATCTAGTGTTGCATCATGATATTAGCTACCCCACACCAAGTTTAGTGTCAATAGGTCAAACTCAAACTGAATATCTGTTTTTAGCAACCATGACCTTGACCTTAGTCAGAACCCTGAGTAGCAATCACTAGTAGCATCTTGTTAAAGGTACCCATATACTAAGTTTAATGTCAATAGGTCAAAGCAAACAAGTTATTACATGAAAACTGAATTTCTATTTTTAGCAACAGTGACCGTGATTACAGACACCTGGGTAGCAATCCCAAGCTGCCTCTTAACATGAGCTACCAACACACCAAGTTTGGCATAACTAGGCTAGAGCAAACTCGCGTTATTCAGTAGAAACTGAGAATCTATTTTTAGCAACATGGACCTTGACCTTGATCACAGACACCAGTGTAGCAATTCAAAGCTGCCTGTTGATATAAGCTACCCATACAACAAGTTAGGCATCAATAGGCCAGGGCAAAATCAAGTTATTGAGCGGAAACTGAATTTCTATTTTTAACAACAGTGACCTTGACCTTAATCAAAGACACCTGAGTTGCAATGCCAGGCTGCCTTTTAAGAAAAGCTACCAATACACCAAGTCTGGCATCAATAGGCCAAAGCAAACTCAAGTTATTGAGTGAAAACTGAATTTCTATTTTTAGCAACAGTGACCTGACCTTGATCACAGACACCTGGGTAGCAATCCCAAGCTGCCTCTTTATATTAGCTACCCACATACAAGTTTGGTGTCAACAGGCCTAAGCAAACTTGAGTTGTTGAGCGGAAACCAAAAATTGACGCCTGCCTGTGGACATCAGTGTTACAATAATCATTTTTCGTTGAAAACCTGGTTAATAACCTATAAAGGTTAATTTTACAGCATCATAGCAGTCCTTTACTAGACTAGTATTCTTATATGGTTTCCTGTATTTTTTCTCCAACTTGTCAGATATTCTGAAATGATGGGGATGAAATACCAGGTTAATTATTTTGTGTGTTTTACTGAAAAAGAAAGTCCTAATTTTCCCTATAGAGAAGATCCCAATCATACCATTTCTATAACAAGAGGGTTCCATAGGACCCTGGGTCGCTCACCTGTCAACAACTGCTCAACGGTTGCAAGAGTTGTGTGCAAGTTTGGTAAAATCAAGTCAAAAAATAAAGCTGCTATTGTGGAGAAAAGGTCAAAATAGCTTACTCTGGCTCTTTCAAGGGCCATAACTCTGGAACCCATTAAGGAGTCTAGCTGGTTCAAGAAAGTAACCAAGATCTTATAGTAACTCAAGTATTGTACAAGTCTAATTAAATTCAAATAAAAAAAGAAGCTACTATTGTGCAGACAAGGTCTAAATAGTTAATTTGGGCACTTTCAGGGGACATAACAGGAACCCATTATGCAATATGGCAATTTCAAGAAAGAAAACAAGATCTTATGGTAATGAAAGTGAAGAATAGACCAAAATTAAGACTACTTGTGCACAGATAAGCTTTTATTATAACTAGTTTTCACGGGCACATGACCCAGTTTCGAATTTGACCTAGATATCATTGTGATAAACATTCTGACCATGCTTGAAGAAGATTGGCCTAAAACTAAGACCGCTAGAGTGCAGACAAGCTTTTTCTATAATTCCACCTATGGACCTAGTCTTCAAGGTCACATTACTCAGTTAGAAACATAACCTAGATATGATTGAGATAAACATTCTGACCAAGTTTGAAGAAGATACCACCAAAATTAAGACCTCTAGAGTGCAGACAAGCTTTTTCTCTAATTTGACCTAGTGATCTTGTTTGAAGAAACTCCCACCAAAATTAAGACTGCTAGAGTGCAGACAAGTTTTTTCTTTAATTTGAGCTTGTGACCTAGTTTTGAAGGTCACATGATCCAGTTACTTGATCTAGATATTATTGAGATAAACATTCTGACCAAGTTTGAAGAAGATCAGATAAAACTTGAGACCGCTAGAGTGCGGACAACAATTGTGAACAGAAGGACGGACGAAGGGCGATCACAAAAGCTCACCCTGTCACTATGTGACAGGTGAGCTAATAAGAAATGGCAAAGTTATAGCCAACATTAAGTTTTCGTGACAGACAGACTGATGGACAAAGTGAACCATATGTATCGCCATTTCTTCGAAAGGGCGACACTATCAGCCCATTTAAAGAAATACAAGCACCAACAAAGAACACCACCACAGACAGAAATGTATACTTACCAGCATAGTATGAATTTTTGATAGCATCAGGTTTGTCATTTACTGAGTCAAAACCCTGCAAAATGATTGTATAACAGTAAATAAGACAATCTAAACACTCTATTTAACCCTTTCCTGTATAGATACACCTTTATTGCTAGGGTGAACAGTTTAGATCCAGATCAGCTGGTACATCCGTGCCATCTGATCAGGATCTAAACTGTTCACTTTTTGATTCATTAGGTTATTTCTGACCGAATGCGACCAGTGCAGATCCTGATCAGATGGCACAGATGTGGATCTACACTGGTCGCACATGCGTAAAAATGCGTATATATCAAGGAATGGGTTAAAAAACTAAAGTTTCCAATCTACAAACTATTTTCTATGTTGTCAACAATTATTCAATTTCATTGACAGAAATTCAAGATCGGGAAGATTACAGTGATATCATTTAATTCCCATTTATCTCTAGGAGATAATAGCTGATATACCATGGGTGACCTTCGAAACCTTTACAGAACTAATTGAGCCTGCAAATTTGTGAAATGACCTCAATATAAATTTAGATAGACTTTTAATGTTAATAAAATATCAAAATGAAAGACTAATTCATTTATATTTTAGTTTCTCTTTTCCATGCTCTCCGCACAGACTAACTGGAAAGTCTTAGAGGGGTGAATAGCTAAGCGTGCACCATTCAGATAATAAGATAATGTATTCAGACTAACACATGTATTATCCGAGCAGATGAAATTATATTTTGCCCAATTTTTTATAAATCACTGATTTCAGCTAAACAGATTAATATTCTTGGGCCAAAGACTCAAACTTGCGGTCACTGAATTCATTCACTAAATGTTTTAGCCACTTAGGCCAACCTTAAAAATGTGTTTTGTTTGCAGTTGATAGGTTTGGCCAACATTTTCTTACTCTTAATAGTAAAAAGGTTTTTTTTAAACAGCTAGAGGGTAAAAAATATTCAAGTTTAACCAATTTTAAAAAGTTGGTCAGCACACTGCAAACAAACACTTATTACAGCATAGCCTACATATTGGTGTAAGGTATCATTAGCAACTTACTCCAATATTGTTTGTTATAACAATGGCCATGATGATGCCGTATATAGCAACAGCTTCACAGAAGATGATGCTAATAAGATTCTTGGTTTTGATTCTTGGAGCCTTCACACCACCACCAATGATGCTAGCTCCTGTGCTGAAAATTCCCCTAAAATGAACAACAAAAAATATACCAGTTAGCATTTGCTAATAGATTGTAATTTTCAGAAGTATCATGTAAAACAAGATCACATTTTTTAGTTTTACATTTCATTTTGAAGGTCCACCTGAATTTTATGTATTTGCTGCATTTGTTGCAGCTTTTTTTACCCTCTTGTAAGTACATATGTGAAACCTCAAATGTAAGTGAAACCCACAATTATCCAAATTTCAGGCCAATTCTCGTATTATCGCGCATCCTCAAGTTATCGTGCATCTCGCATTTATCCTCTTAAATCCATAAGCAACCTTTAGCACGCGCGGTTATTTCTTCCAGATCAGTCCATCATCTTAAGAAGACAACAAAAATGCGTAAAAAAAACTGGTTAAAGCTCCTTATTTCCCGCAAAAAATACTACAAAACCTGAAATTATCACTCGTTTTCAAAACAAACCAAGTTTGACCTTCCGTTTCTATTTTTATATTTCCGTTACTATAAATGTACCCAAGGGAAGTAAATGCGACAGCAACATGCTAATGTATACTGCAGATAAAAAGTTAGGATGCAGAAATTCAGAAAAATATAAAGCATCACCATCATGACGTAACATGACCCAGACGACGGCCATCTTGTTACTATAAATAAAAACTCATTTGCTTATGACGTAGCAACGTTACATCAGCTATATTGTATTGAAAACGTGCACAGTAAATATTACATACTGACAAAAGTCATCATTACATTGTTATTGTCAAGTGGGTACAATGTTCTGCATGCCAAGGTTGGGTACATTTGAAATTCTGTACACCAGAAACATGTGTAAGAAGGAATTCTTATTATATCTGCCCAATTTGTAAACAAAACTAAACAATTTGTAATGAAATTGGGACATTTTATATTTATTATGGCATATATTTCACGAAACACCTTCTGTGTAATGTTTTAGTTATTTCTGTTTGAGCAGTGCCTTACTTTTGATGTGCAGTGTAGCTAAATGTTATATGCATGGTATTATGGGTAATTGGATATTATAAACAGAGGGCAGACGCCATGTTTTGAAAATGAAAGTAGGTCAATTGTAAGTGGTTTACTGATGTTAAATGGATTGGAAATTAAAAGATAAACTTTTGAAGTTCTTTTTTTTGTATGTTATAAACACTGTAACATTTGAATTCACAAAATATTTTTTCAATTGAATTTTAAGCTGCATGATAATACGGGTTTCCAGCATATTAATTATTATTTCAATTCTTCATCTTGTTAAAAATATTTTAATACACATAAATGTAGAGCAAATCAAAACATCTTTTTTCAAGTTTTTCCTTGTAAACCATCAATTAAAAATCTTAAACTTAACTTAAATAATCAAATGCCAAGTCAGTTTTGAAAACCATTTTTATAACTTTTTATTTGCTTAATTTGTTTCAAGATCTTAAACAATAAACATGAAACAGGTGCATTTCATAGGCTGAATTTGTTCATCCTGTATTCCAGAGTATTCTGGTACTAACGTCGATCCAGGTAAATGCTGTGAGCATGTATAAGATTAATGATCAAAGGTTTTTCAACTTCATAAAACAAAACAATGACTGTTCAACTTACCATGCAGCTCCAACAACAGATAACGATATAGCTAGACCCACACCTGTACACGCCCACATGTAAGGACTGACACTCATCAGCATCCTAAATATAGAAAAGACTGTCAAATTGAAATTTTGAAATAACCCTTTAATCCATTAGATATGGCTGTTATTCCATGAGTGAAAAGTGTAGATCCTGAACAGCCAGCAAATCTTTGCCATATGATTAGATTCTACACAGTTCACTTTTAAATTCATTAGGTTATTTCTGACCAAGACGCAACCAGTGTAGATTCAGATCTGACAGCATGGATGTGCAAGCTGATCTGGATCTACATTGGTCACAAACGCAATAAAACCTGTATAAATGGAGTAATAGGTTAACCAACTATCAGATGCTCCTTGCCTTTGGCCATTTTATTCACAAACACACAGTTTTCAGAACACTGAAAAGTAGAAATCTCCAATTTTAACAATTGTTTTAATGGAAAAGTTTTGGCTTTCTTTGAATTGGAGTCCATCAATTCAGTGTTTGTTTTGTAAAACTTACTGACAGGAAACACTGTACACTGTTTTAGACCCAGATCAGACTATCAGATTGGTTTAATGTGGTCCCCAAACTAGACAACTGGCCCCATTGTTCTCGTTAGACTTGCAAATCAGGGAGAAATTTTGTTATAATTTTACTGAATTATGCAGATGTTTGCAGTCAACAGAATTTGCCCTCTCTCATAGCTCAGAGAAGGGAGAAGTCTGGTCACATTGGAAAGACCACTTCTCTGAAGTCTCTTACTAGTGAGAGCCCTGGACCAGTAACTGTTGTCAACAGAAGACTAAGACTAGTAAGGGATATGGAGTGAGTAGGTTTAAAGTGTAAAAAAAAAATCTGAACTTATCAGAGAAAGAGTGGAATGTTTTTTTCTTCCAAATCCTCTTCTGGTTATTCTAAATTCTGTCATTCACAATCTCACCAAAGTCAGATCTTACAAAATGTTAGATCTGATGAAGACCCGCAAATACCGTATGTTAGCTATAGTGGTTTTCCCGATAACTATTTTTAGAAACTGTAAACACTGGAAGCATGATACGTAACACTATTGTCATGGGTCACAATGATCTGAAGATGTCATTTCAGTAGAAATGAATGCAGTACTACACATAATGCAAAAATCTTCAGTTAAAGATGTTTTACGTGGGTTGCCAACACTTTCCATGGTTTAAAACTCTGTGTATACATGGATACGATATATAATACTACTTTCGGAACACTTGGACATTACGGCCATCATCATTTACTATTGTGATTTTGTAGGTGACAATCTGATTGGTTTGTTAGTCTGTTGATAAAAGCATGTTTTAGTGACTCATCGTCAGATCCTGATAGCATAGCGGTTTTCAGGAGATGATTTTAATCAGATTGTGTCATTCAGATCTTAAAGTCCAATAACAAAACACTTAAGTAAGATCACTTGCATTTTACGATGTGTTTTTGTAACAGTATATTGGCAGATAGACCGTCGCACAGTTGTTAACTGCAGTCCACTATGTAGTGGCAAGCCATATTTGGGAGAAAAATTACTGTGTGTTAAAAAACAACAACAATTATTTTGCTATTAGAAGACATTGTAAAAACAGCCTCGGTTAAACTTAAAGAAAGGTAACAAGGCCTATAATCAATCTGTTGATTTGGAGGTTCACCGTTTGTTTGTTTTTATTCTTACTTTTGTATGTCTGCGGTGCTACCGGGATATAACAAACAGCTTTCTTAAACAAACTTTGTTGTATCGAGTGACTAAACTTGTCCACAACTTACCATCCTATGTCAAATCGACCAGACTGACCAGTCAACAGGTAATAGCCACCTGAAAAAGTGCAAACAAATGAATTTAATGATAATCACTGAAAAAAAAACCCTGATAAAATAGGTACAATAAAATAAACCCTTTAGTAGCCTCCGTGCGATCTCAGGCCTCGATAAATCCACTCGTCCGCTCGCATTTGCGAGTGAAAGTTCACATCGGGTGAGTAAAAAGTTGATCAAACTCGCCCGGCAGGGCGAGTAAGATTCTCCAAGTCCAAATGCTGCTTCTCTTAACATTAATAAATAAAGTTATTTGGTAAAACAATTAAACTGCAGACTGCATAAACTGTCAAACGAAAACCGGAAACCAACGTCATACCGAACAAACACCTGCCGATCGTGAATAAAACATTGCCGAATGCTACTATTGTTATGGAGTTAATCGATTAATAATTCATTGAAGCAGAGCGCGTTAGAATTTTAATAAAATATAAATACGGGCTATTTCGAAGATTATATATTATATGTATAAAATTATTATTATAAATTTATAATTGACTAAGCGAGTTATGCAGATACAGACTGATTTTTCTCGATAATCCAGCACCAGAGGCTTGGTCAAAGAACATTGTTCTGATAATGAAAGATCTAGTTTAAATTGAGCAGCATAATATGAAAATGGCGTCTGCAAAATAGAAAAGCATCAAGGGTGAGTACTTTTTGTAAAGGGCGAGTAAATTTTTAGGATCACTTGCCCTGCAGGGCGAGTGACCCTGGAAAAATGATTCACTTCAAGACCTGGATCTGATCAGGATCTGCTCTGTTCACTTTTTGATTTATTAGGTTATTTCTGACTGCAAACAAACAGGGCAGATCCTGATCAGACTGCAAGAACAATCTGGCTGATCTGAACCTACACTGGTCCAACATGTGATAAAGTAAGTATATATGGAGGAAGGGGATGAATAAAAAAAATTACATGAAGTGTTGTGTTGAACTTGAACAATCTATTCAGTGAGATGTAGATTCATGATGAGTGAAGATGTGAACAGTGAGATGTACTCATCATGACGTACAATCCAATTTATTTAAATTAATCTCAATTTAATTTTGGCCCTGTCAATCTAAATCATGTTGCGGATCTCGTCTTTTTTTATACGTCCCACTGGGGTTTCCATTAGCTGCTCAACTTTGTGGGTCATTTTAGTTAAAGTTATATTGCACTTTTAGTTATGCCTATTTTGGATCCAAATTTTTATAAACCTGGTGTCTTTCTATAAAAGAATGTGACAAAAAGCAAAATGAACCAGAATGAAAAAATTCAGACTTGTTGGCAGAGGTCAAAAGCATGGGTCATAGGACTGCATTGCCAGAGCCATGTACATTGCCAAGGTATTTCATACCACTTCTTAACAGCCTATCTGTAAAAAAGCTACAATAAAAACGCCAGAAGAAGCTCAGAAAGTGTGCATATAGATCTACATCTTAGAAATTCTAATTTTTTTAGAAGACACGAAAAAAAGAAGTGAAACTTGCCAATAATAACAATAGCCAGTGTTCCCGCTGCCGCAGTGATACCATACACGGGCAGTGGCGAGACACCCATACTCTTTGTCGGCCCTTTTGGCTCGTAATCCATGACTTTCTAAAGATAAATAACTAAATAACTTTTAACTAAAAAATAATTAATTCATTTCCTGTCACAAGCGGTGTCAGCGTAAATTATGATCATGTGATTTTCCCATCCGTTTCCGGTTGCTGACTGTAAACCCTTTACCATACTGTTTTGTTTTGTAATCTGACCCATACATTAATCGCAGTAAACGACAACAGGAAAATCAATTCAATAGTTCATCCAACTGTTTCGAAACATTAAGACCATTATTCTTGGTTAAATTCGCACATCCGGAAGGTCCCATACGCAAAAACATATCTAGAAGAGTCAGCAGAGTTAAGTTTAGGTTTCAAGTTTAGAAAAGGAAAGATTCGCCGAGAAAAATAACACGGGGATTTTGAACTGACATATCCAAATATTCTTTAAAAACAAACAAAAAAGTAAAGCAGCAACAGTCGAGCGGTTTCGCTAGCTGGCTTAAACAAAGATATATATTTGTATCAAAAATATATATTTGTATCAAAAAAGTATTCTGTATTGTATTTTAGCAGTGTATAAGTAAGAACTTATACAATACATGGTGTTTCAAATATAGAATAAAAGATAATAATTATTTTTAATGAACTTGCTGAAAATAACCATCGTTCGCCTCATATTGAGTAGTTGGAGTGTTATTTTGACAATTTGATCTGAAATGGAATAAACTCAATGAGAAAGCTAAAAATAACATTTGCATAGATCTGCATCATATTAGTTAATGACCGGTGTGCTGAATTGCATTGTATAAGTTTTCCCTCTAGAAATTGACCTCGTGACATAGGTTAGGCCCCATATAACCGAGTAGGAAACGTGACCTAGATATCATAAAAATATTTTTTCAAGTTTGGTTAGGATCAGGCAAAGTTGAGACCTTGATTTTATCTCCACCCAGATTTGACCTAGATCTTATTAAGGTTGATATTGTGACCAAGTTTTGTGAACATCGCGCCAAAAAATGGGGCATGTAAGGAGGCTTGCCAATCTTCTCTGAATCCGGGAAGTTAAGATAATCGTAACTGCCATTACATGTATTTATTGCTATGGATATACAATGAGACCTTCAGTTAATTGTGTATATTCAAGGTCTTTCGTATTCTTTTTTTGTGCAACTGATGAAAATTTCAGAATTCGTTCGCATGAAATGCTTACTACAAATTTCTGTTCAGTTAGATTTTGGCTTGCAACCCAAAACATCAAACACGATGCGCGGCGACTGATCTTTTCGTTGAGAGATAGCGCCGGAAAATATAATTGACAGAACGTTGTTCATTGTTAATCACGCCTTCAGGTTGCTTTACTTTAAGCAACACCTTTTGTTATTTTTTCAACATCCGCAAGGGGAATGAACAAACAGCGACACAAATTTTATTGACAGCAAATTCTCATTTGGAAGTAAAAACAGCGTATTTTGATTGGAGCGGCAGTTCATACAGTCGTCGCATGACAAAAAACGTGGTCGGCGTCTTGTGAAGTGCTGCAGTGCAACAGGTGTTTACGGAGGTTGCTCGCAGGGTCAAAATCTAATTAAATTCGAAATTTGTAGTATTCGTTTTTGTGCTTAATAATTTCTTGAACATTTTTTCGAATGCTCGTGAAAAGGGAAACTGGATGATATTAAAAGTTTGTTATGATGTTATAATAACGGCGTGGTCATTATTTTATAAAGGTCAGTTTATAACGTTACGCTAAAATAGCTTGCATATTTTACCTAATATAAATATGCATTCACTTATGAATCTTTACAGTAATTCTCTTTTTTATAACATTAACCATTTAATGAACAATTTTATTTACTTAACAATGTATTGAAGTTCGCACGCCAAGTTCTCTTATTACTACTGCACGCTGAGTTCTTTAATTAACTAAGCAAATACTTAAAAAAAAACTAGCAGCGTTAATATTGTAACGTGTATTGGACTTTAATTCCCTCTCGACTCCTATAATTTGGAAAGTCGGCACTTGTACAACTTGTCCTATTTTATGAACCCTGAAGATACTGACAAATACACCGGTTGGTAGATCAGGTAAGTTGATCTTATTACATCTTCCAATTTCGTAACAATTATTGCCTCCATATTACAAGCATATACCTGTTTTCAACTTCCAGGGTTGTCAGTTACGTGGCACGTTACAATTACACGTATTTCAAGTCAGGATCGAGATTGTAAGGTAATTATGAACTGTGCACCATATTGTTTTGAAGATGATGAGATCACAGGCGGCAGTATCGGACCCTACACGCCACCCCCCCCCCCAACCCCCCTCCCCGAACCCTGTGCTTGAATTTCACTAAATGACCTCTTAAAACAATATAAAGCACCGCATTTATACATATAATAAACCAAAAATATGATTTAAATAAAAAAAATACTGGGTATACCCTTTACTGGTAAGTAGTATCCCAGCAAACATTTTATATCGGGCCGATGTTGGGCCGATATGGACATCTACATTGGGCCAACATCGGTTTTCACATCGGCACGATATCGGATGTGCAACACGGCTCGATGTCGGCCCGACATTGGCTCAACAGCAAACATTTGCTATCGGCCCGACATCAAGCCAAGATAAATTTCTTTATCGGCCCGACATCAGGATTTCACATCGGCCAGATATCGGATGTTTGATTGGGTTTTATGTCATATCGACACAGTATAGGTCATATCGTGGCGTTCCAGCATTACTAGTGGATGAGGACCTCAGGTGAGCTAAAAAAAGGATTGAATAGAATAATAATATTTTATTACCAATCATGGGTCATTTACATGACATAATAATCACAGTAAAAAAACTAACAAACAACGGTTTGAGTAAAATAGGATAATGTAAAATAGGATGATAATACAATACAAGCTTAATTGGTATTATAGTTTCAAACACCTAGACCTAGCTGCTATGTCTGCACTCTAGACTTTGTTATGAGTTAAGTGCAAGTGTAGAAATTCAGAAATATGCAGATAGGACCATAAACTAAGGGTAAGGAAAATAAGTAAATAAATAAATAAAGTGACAAATTAATACACTTGGGCTTTATAATTAACTTTTTACTGTATCAATAATAAACGCTCATGTAATAGAGACATTACAAACAAGCCCACAGAAAAAATTCTTGCTATTGAAATAGAAATTTATATTTGTACACAGTAATTATGAACCTTTCAACAAACCTATAGACTTTTACTTTTACTTTTACCAGCATTATTCAACAATGCCCATCTTTCTGAGTAAATATAGTGCAAAAACCTAGCAAACAACAACACTATTTTTCAGGATCTTTAGAAGACATTAGCCACACAAATTTGTAGTCATTAGACAAAAGTATTAAATTTGAATTAATGGTACTAGTTTTACTAAACAAAATATTTCTCTTTGAGTAGAAAAGACATCACAGATCATTGAGAAATGTATCTCATCTTCAACACAAATATTCATACTTCAATATTTCACTTATGTGCCCTAATTCTAATCTTTGTTAATAAGCTATGGACATCTCTATCTTTGACTACAGAAATTTTTTTTCTCTACAAAAAATATATTTAAATGAAGAATATGTTCGCAGTTTACCTGTTGTATTATGAATATTTGAGTTCAAGTTAGCCTTAAACAATTCAATTAAATTTGTTATAACTAATACTGACAATTTTTTACTTGTGAAGTGCATTGGATAGTATTTAAATGTTTAAAGACATGTTAGACACTAGAAACCCTAAAACAACTTTTACTAATACTAAATAAATAATTACTTTCTTGAAATGCTGCATATAACAAAGTACTAACTTTTCCACTACGAAGTGGCCAATAGTTTTTAACAGTATTACAAATGACATCGATGCAAAACGAATAGCAACCCATTTCTCCTATCATTGATTGATCTGTTCTTTAATAAGAGAGACAATTATAACATAAATTTACACTCTGTAAACAACTTTATTTGCAGTTTTTATGTATGTTTGAAAAGATGTGCTCTAACTTTAAAACAATTCAAACAAAATTCTTTAAATATATCAGTTGAGATTTTCAAAAACATCAATCCTAATTCAAATGTTTTGTGTGTTTGTATGCACTGATGCTCAACATATTCAGTCTTAGGTAAAATATTTTTGCAAGCACTTAATATTTGGTATGGTAAAATTATTACCACAATAAATTAATGAAATTATGCACTTCTTTTAAGTAAAAATTATATTATTAAAGCATTATATGCATAATGTACAAAAGCTACCAACACGAAGACAGATAACAACTTGTCAAATAATAACAAGCTAGAGTATTTGTGATAAGTGTCCAAGAAAAAACAAAATTCATATGTTTGGACACAACAGCTTGTACACAGTATTGATACATAGCATAGTAGTTCTTGCTTGCAAAAAAAGGATCCAGCTGCTAAAATGTCAATTCTAAGTCAAACAAGAACTATAACATTCATAGTATTTAAGATTAAGTCATCAAACCAGTTTCTTATAGTAAGCAGACCAGACCATCTGAAAAAAAAAATAATATTGTTGAAGCATGGAGGCAAAGCTGTAACCGACATGAGGTTATATGCACCCAACCCAAATATAATGGGATGCATAAAAATGAGTTTTTTTAAACTAAGACATGGACCATTCAGCAAGGACCCACCTGTCAGAAAGCATCCAAATAATACAGGATCATATGATTTAATGTGTCGACCTCAAATAATCTACAGGGTGATGAATTCATGTTAGCAGATAATTCACCTTTTATTACCAACACTTTTATAAGTGAATTAATGAATTGTTGTTATTTAATGTTATGAGAAAGCAAAAGTTTCATGAGCCTTGCAATTTCAAATGAATTTTGTTCTGCCAGATGTTTTGTTTGCTTTGAAGAAATGTGTGAATGTTATTCTTCGGTTAGTTGAATCACTGGAGTGTCTTGTGTCTTAGCAGCCCTCTTTTTTCGACCACCGTCACGATCCGAGGCTGTTCTAAACCACTCTCTGCAGTTTAGCTCAACTTCTGCTGATGTGCAACGTGCAGATCGCATAACTGCTTCTGAAATATTCAGAGTGGATACAAATTTTAGTTGTATTTTAAATATATAACACTTTCAGAATGATTCAAACTCTACTGGGTTTGCCCACACTGGTGTTTGTACAGTGACCAAGTCGCATATGACACATAGCAGTGTTAATTTTTAGTGCAGGTCCGAGTCCTATACTCATAAAATCTGGCTGGGACTCATAAAAAATTTAAATTTTTTGTCTCCAAACAAAGTATAAAGATAGGTTATGGGTAGTAGCTGAAAAATGATTAAAAATGTTAAAATATGCAATTAAGAATGTTTTAAATTTTGGTTGTGAATCTATTGCATTGCACCACTCCATTATGAGATATATACCCTGTCAATCTTTAAATCAGCAGCTTTTATACTGTTGGAGTTCTGTACTGGACAAAATGCAATTCTGAAAAAACAACACAGAAGGGCAGTAATTCCAAATTTAGGCAATGGAGCGTTACCATTCTTGTGCATTGCACTTCTCGATGAAATCTATCCACCTGAGAAGTTTCTTGTCGTGTCAATAGCTTGAATACTTTGAAGCTCTGCTTTGGACAAAAATCAATTATGAAAAAAGGGAAATAACTCCAAAATTTGGCAGTGGAAAGTTATGGTACTTGTGCACTGCACTTCTCTTCATTGAGATCTATCCACCTGTGGAGTTTCATGTCAATAGCTTGAATACCTTTGGATTTTTGTTACGGACAAGAAAATACTGACGGACGGACAAAGCGGCAACTACATGCTCACCCTTTGGGGAACATAAAAATTAAATATACATACTCTGCACAGCAGCTGCCAATCTGAGCGTCCCAAATGGGTGTTTCTGCTTTTTGCCATACCAATTGTACAATGTGGCAACAGCATTGGTCATACAATGCCGCAGAACCCGCCGACACATATCAGTTTTGTTTTGGCCACCCAATACAGACAGATGGTTTACCTAAACAGAAACACATAGAGAAGATTATTAACACACTATATGCAAAGTTCATCTGTGGCTTGACACTATAAACAATTATTGAAAAATTGGAAAAATTGTTCACTTACAGCAAGGATATTGTAAATTTTAAAGGGTTTTAAGCAATTGTCTAAGTTTCAAAGGTCAGTACTTATGAAAATAAATAAGAAAGAATTATGTAACTTGTCCTGAGTTTGACACTATACACAAAAAAGTTTGAAAAGCCTATGGTTAGAAAAGCAATATTTCTGCAAATAATAATACATGTGTATACAATTGTAATGAATAAAGAAAACCATGAAGCAAAAGCTGAGATTTTAAACAATGTCACGGACCTCGTTGACAGTAAAAGCTCTCATTTTCTTTGTAAAGTCCATCTTAAAATTAATTAAATAAAACAAACTGCATACCAAACCAGCAAATGTTGTCTCTTCAGACAGCTGTTCATTTAACACTATCATTTCTTCAACAGAGGTCACAGGAAGGTTGACCCCTTCTGGTAGTGTGGTCTGGTCTACAACAGACCCTGCAGCCAGCGTCCGTACAATACCCAGGACCTGACCAAGTGTGTCCTGCATGGTTGACTGTTGTTGAAGTATCTTCTCCATCATCGTGAATATCCTTATGTCTCTGGCTGGAAAAAAAAGTTGATGCAATTACTGTTCTTTGCAAAGCTGGCTGGGCTTTCAATTATTTTCTTTATTATAAGTTCTTTAAAGAAGGTGCATGCCTGCATAGTATTCAAAGTCCTCTATAAACAAGTATCCTCCTCCTCCTCCTCAATGTACCCTCACTGTACCCCCACTGTACCCTCACTGTACCCACACTGTACCCTCACTGTACCCCCACTGTACCCTCACTGTACCCTCACTGTACCCCCACTGTACCCCCACTGTACCCTCATTGTACCCTCACTGTACCCCCACTGTACCCTCATTGTACCCTCATTGTACCCTCACTGTACCCCCACTGTACCCCCACTGTACCCCCCGCCTTAAGCAGATTTATAAAACTGAATAGTTTTGTCATATTCTCAGATATGGCACCTATCATAATTCCAATCAATCACTCGCTCATTTAAACACTTGTGGTAAAGTCAGTTTTAAGCATCATCAGATTATGCAACATTTTGTAATATATTGTTTAACTTTAGATAATGACCATTTATTTAATTATTCAACTTTAATTTCATTATGACTACTGATATTGATTTTAAGTCCAATCAGAAACCATTGAACCATATCATTTGACCATTGTCTTAATGGATAATATTGATCACATTCATTACCTAGGCAACCATTAAAAGATAAGGCTTAACTTTAAAGTGTTGAATTAAAGTGTGTTTTGTATAAATTAAGGCTTAAACATTTGTTTTAAGATATATATGCTACTTGATTTTAAAGTTAAGACAGTTTTAGTGAACTTTTAAAACAGTTTATTACTGTGCAGACCTGTTATTGACAGGATTAGTGTGAATCACAGGAATTTCATACAGTCTATAGAGGTATGGGCCTTCTTTTACCTTAAAACTGTTTAAGGGCATAATTTAGTTAAATTAAGCACTTTTAATGTCTTATATGTTCATTTAATTAACATTTTAGAGTATACTTTAAATATAAGCTTTAAAATAGGGAGTTTAAGTCAAGGCAGGTGGCCTTACAGGTTAACCTCCATTATTGATAAGCCTTTGACTATTTTTAGATTAAGGCTGAAATTGAGCTATTTTTAGATTAAGGCCCAAGATTCCTCATTTGATCTATCATACTTACTTTTTAGACTTTGTCATGTAGATTTATCATTTATTTGTGCATTTTATATGTTACATGTTCTTTTTATGTTATATGTAGGACTTAAAAGTAGATTAATAAGATTTAGAGATATTGGTATAACCCAAGTAACCTACTTTGTGGGTTATACTATTTTTATGCATTTTGATTGGTTAATATTGGAAGATTCTATTATGCTCATTGGAAGATACCACTTGTAGCTTAGTTCTATAAATTGCAGAACTCTTTGAGAATTCATCGTTCTAACTTTTGCTTCTAAATTGTTAAGACCTAAAAACTTCCAAATTTCTAAGATAATTTAAGGTACTTTAGGAAAACTGTTTCTAAATTAATATTAATACAAAAACATTAGATTTTTGTCACTAAATTTATTAAGTTACAATTTATTAAGTAATTAATTAAGTACAAGACTGTCTTTAAAGAGACATTGTCTCTTTCTATGTTATAGACTGGGTTTTTAATCCCTCATGGTTTTAAACTCCTGGCTATATCATTATATGGGAATTTACGGTTGTTAGACCCCGACTGGTAGACCTGTGAGCTATCCGTTGGTCAACTGTGCTTTCCTGAGCCCAAAACTCGCTTACTTTAAGCAGTCTTATCATTTCTATTTTGAGTTAAAGTACATTTTTAGTTAGAATCACTCAAAGTTAGGTTGACTTTTATTTTTTGTTGATAGGACTGAAATTCAAATGTTTTCAATAGCACAAAATGTGGGCAATTTTCTTAGCTTGTTTAAATGTTGTTTGTAATTTGTTCATTCTAAGTGCAATCATCATATCAGTGTCTGTCATTTCAATTCAAAATCATATTTTGCAAACCTGGTTAGCACTTGTTCAAAATAACTTTGCACTTTTTCATAACTTCACATTGCCTCACTGTGTATGATGTTTTGATATTGACATATGTTCTGATATTTACATAGTTGTTTGTATTTACATAGTTTCTGAAACTTACATAGTTTAATAATAATTCATCAAAACAGACTGTTGTTTCTCCTTAATGTAGTTTAAGACTTAGAGTTTCACATAAGTAAACCATTATCATTTACTGAGTTAAGTTTCCTGGCTGGGCTTATCAGTATATATTTTACAGCCAGTGGTGTCATCCTGACAACGCATTTAAGTCTTACGGGTCCAAAACCTCCCGTACTCAATTGACCTTACTTTAAAATACATTTAAATTCTAAATTACGTAACTCTACGTAAGGTCACCCCAAAATTACGCAACGACCGTAACATCAAAAGTAGCTTTACCACAAAATTGGCGTCAGAATCGGGATTCAGTTTTGGCAGCTAAGGTTAGGTACCTGATCTGACAACTACGCGCAAGGTGTTTTTGGTTATTTTTCTAAAAATTTCACTTTTCACAGTAACAATTGTTAACTTTAACAAAGCTAACCACATAACTTTGAGTTTAAATATCTGTATTCTTTATATGCAACTAATATAAAATTCAGTTTCAGCAGGTTTCACTTTAATGTGAGACACTCATAGAACAAGTCATTTTGATTTGTTTGGCTAATTCATATGGGTTTATAAATTAGTGAAGAACGTAGAGGAGCCAGAACATCAGAAGTCACCTCAAATTGTCATACTTCGAAGAATACAGAAATTGTCAAACACAAATTGTCACACTTTGAAGAATACGAAGAGGAGCCAGAACACCAGAGGTCACCTCAAATTGTCACACTCCGAAGAATACAGAAATTGTCAGCACAAATTGTCACACCTCGAAGAATACGAAGATTGTCAATACCTACCTGACCTGGCGCAACTGATCGAACAACAACACTACTGATGGAGTTGCGGTCAAAGAAAGTCACAGCAACATTTCACAACACAGAATCTGAAGAAGACGACGACAACCATTCGGTAGCAAGCAACAGCACGATACTCTATTCAACTGCAAACATTGATGGCCAGCTAGTCACCATGTACACGTCTTCATCACGTCAACATCCAGCTACGGTCAACCAACCAATGGCAACCAACTTAACAGTCACGCAAAGAGAAGAATCGACTTCCCAACTACAAGAGCACGACTACTGCGACACAGGGTTGAACCAGCAAACACTCGACCCGATATCTACCAGACTACAACAACATAACATGATACACCAGAGAATGCCAAGCACTACTCACAGACAACCACTTCATCAACAAGATGACTACAGAAGAACCCGACATGTCGACTTCTCGACGGAAGAGCACACAACAACTCGTGAACCATGTTTCGAGACCAGCCGCTACGGGTTGACTAGAGAAAGAGGGCTATATCATCAAGACGAACCAGCATTCCTGAGGGATGGTAACTCTACATTCCCTTATAGAGTTACAGATTTTGAGGAAACAGAGAACGACTTCAGAGAGATGACGCTCGATGACTATCCGAGGCAGAGACAACGACGCAATCAAGGTCTACTTTGGCGAAACCAGATCAAACTTCCAACGTTCAACGGCAAAGCTGAAGACTGGGAGTCCTTCTGGGTACTGTAAGGATGGGCTTGGGCTGGCATTTAAATAAACAACCATTGAATTTTAACACTAATAACTTTAATTCAGTTTTATCAGATGATAACTAAACTCGTAGGTATTTATTATATCATTCTACATATAGATTTAATGCAATTATGACCATAATGATGGAAGGACTTCAGTTTCAAATTAAACCGCTATGTAAATATTTCAGAAGTTTACTAACTATATCGATGTTGTCGTCAGATGACTCAGATGTCAAGACCGAAGTGCCATTTTGTATTTCGCGCCTCACTTATATAGGCAGCAAAACTGAAATCCTCCAATCAAAATAACGGTATCCCTGAAATCTACCAATGATCTACGAGGAGTTTTCCCAAATATTATTTCCGGATTTCAAAGATCGGCCATATTGAAATCCAGAACAAAATCCAAAAACAAAAATGATGTTTCAATTTTGTACTGTTATATTGTTATGATATAGAGTAACATTGTTTCAAGGAATTTAACAGAGGTTCTTCTTCCTTGATAACTTAGGGACCATATGAGAATTGCAAACATGTTTTAAAGTTAAAAGCGAATCCTTAGGAGTCTTGGGGTGCAGAAAATATAATTAAATGTAGCTACAAATAATTAAGTTTTTTTTGCTGAGTGGTTCATTGTGACTGGTAAATCTAGACTGATCAACTAGATGTTACGCTGAGCTGAGTGGAAGGTGCAAGCCACAGTTTGTGCAAGGTGG